>CM028247.1:11985539-13258156 GCA_016432835.1 Brassica nigra | reverse complement strand
AAGTATTTAGCTGGTTATGCAATCTGCAATCGAATGAAACATAAGATAGAATATACAGAAGACAGAGAGAAAAGTACATAGCTAATTAACAGTGGCGGACCCAGAAATTTTTTTAACCGGTGTCATAAATTAAATTAATTATTTAATTAAAAATCTTTTAAAATAAATAAAATTTAGAATATTATTAAAGTAGTGATTATGTATAATTCTAGATTTTAATATTTTTTAATTTAAAGATAAAAAGTTATTGTATATAAAAGTTTTGCAAATAGAGTGAAAATTGTTAACTTCTTCACTTAAAAATAAACACAATATCCAATTTGGGTTTAGAAACCCAAATAAATAAATAAAACAGTGACTATTGTCCAGCCTAAAAACTAATTTTGATCCAGGAAAACAAATATTTTGGGCTTTTGGCCCGAAAATTGAAAAAAAAAACAGGAAAATTGGGGTAGAGTATGGTATTGAACTCGGGTTTGAGGGTGTCAGAACAACGGATGTTAACCAGCAGACCAAAGTTGCTTCGTTGTTCACAGCTTACCAAACTTGATTATATTATTTATGGGGTGTCAGCTGACACCCCCACTCTCCATGTAGGTCCGCCACTGCTAATTAATACACTTATACAAAAGGTTAAAAACGAATATTTATTTTAATTCTGCATAAAAATACAAAACGATATTTAAAAAAAAATCTAAAACAAGTTTTTTAAGAGACGGAAAAAGTATTTAGTTGGTTACGCAATCTGCAACCAAATGAAATATAAGATATAATATATAGAAGAAAGAGAGAAAAGTACATATCAAAATGGTAGGTAACCTCGGTCAAAACCATTTCAACAGAATCTGTCTCCAAAAAGAATCATTGATGGTAACGTGGTTTAATCCCCGCGGGAATCTATAACCAAGAGCCTAGGAGAGTCTTCTTTTTGGACACGATGATTAATCTTTCTATAGAAGGCACTTTCACACTGAACCTTATTGTCATCATACTCGCACAGACAAGTCTTTGAGAACATGTCAGCTCGACAAAGAACTATCTTGAGAATCTTTGTCTTTATACACAAGAACGGTTGAGCAGTTGAAGTGATCTGAAGCAACATGAACAAGAATCTTATTTAATAGAGTCAAAACCGTTATGCAGGTGTAAATACTCTTAGTAGGTTATTAGTTAGTAGGTTACTGGTTGGTGTATTTTAATGGATTTATAAATCCAAACTAAATATAGTGTTACTGGTTCAATAGTTTTAAAATCTATATCGAAATCATATATTATTGGTTTCATGATTTATAAATTTTAATTCAAATTATGTGTTTTTCAATCATATGGATTTATTAATGGATTTGATTTCATAATGGATTGAATGAATTGTATAGATTTTTTTTTTTTTAATTACGAAGACTCAAATCCGAAAATACTAATTAGTGGTGTTATTCAATCATGTATTTTAATAGAGTTTAAATCTAATCAAAATCCACTGTTATTCAAATGATGATTCTAAATTCTATTTCAAAATCTAGCGTTATTGGATATGATATTTATAAATCTAATTTAAAATTTGGTGTTATTCAATGAATGATTTAAAACCAGTTTTTAAAATCATGTGTTATTCAATTTCAAAGGATTTAAAAGTTCTTTGTATTTAAAATTGATTTCAAATCATTTGTGGTGGATTCTCGTGAACAAATCATTGAAATCAAAATCCAAAGTATACTGCAGAGATTTTAGAATTCATTAACTAAAAATTATGTTTAAATTTAAAATTCTAATTGATTTACAAAACTTGACAATTGATTTTAAATCACTGATTAAATAACACCGCCTTAATTTTTAGGTTAGATTTGAAAATCAATATATTTTAATTATATTTGTAATACCTCTTTAAATTAATACTCTATAAATTAATATACACTAAAATCTCTATAAAATAATATAATTTATAGTCCCAAATTAAAATTTTGGTTCAATTAGTATATCGATAAATTAATAATTTTTATAAATTAATAAAAAATTATAATTTTGCTGTAGTCCAATATTATTAATTAATAGAGGTTTCACTGTATATAGATTTCTAATCGTAAAACCAATAACACCGACTTGCCGAGAATTTTATTCCTTCAACATTGTTCAATTAACAGGCCGGAAGCCCAGTTTTATAATAATCTTTATATGGGCTTTTGTTCACTTAAACTGTTCCAAGAAAACATAATGTTTAAATTTCTGCTTGTCAACGATGTCGCATTTCTTTCTTTCTTCGTTCATTAGTTCGTTGATATTTTTTAATATCACAATGAAAAAACTGTAACGTGCAAGTCTAATCTCAATGACACACCCAAGGAAGCAACTAATCTGATTTTGACGTTAGTTATCATTTAACTAATCGTTACATAATATAGGGCCGTCTCCAACTTTATAGAGACCCTGTTCGAAAAAGAATTCAAAAAAGAAAATAAAATTCTTTTTTGACAACAGAGAAAAGAACTACTTATCTAAGACCCACCGGGCAGGAAGCCAAGCCGAGGTATGGAATCAACATATAACATAGCTGAAGAGAACTTTTCACCACGCAAGCTTGTCCGCCATTGTGTTTGTTGCCCTTGGAATATGTATGATCTTGAAATTAGGGAAGAAAGTCTTACTGCGCAAACCTCCATATGTGTAGCAAAGCTGGCCAATCCTCAGGTGACATCATCTTCACCTGAGAACAACGTCGCAAAAACTACTTCTGAGAACTGCAGGGTCTTCATGCACTCCATTGCCCATATCAATGCTTCACATTCAGCATGCAAAGGTGATAGGCTTCTTCTTAGGTTCATGGCCCCCATCATAACATCATCTGAATCTCGCGCTTTACAAAACCATCCCTGTCCCGTGAACTTGTCTTCCTCTTTCCAGCTCCATCAAAAGCAGATTCTTGTGTACTCCATTGACCAATTGGTTGTTGTAAAGGAAACTCAGGTGTTGGATTAGTAATTGTGCCTCAGTCCAAATAGATCCCTCCACCTCTGCTTTACGCAATATTTCCTGTGGATTACCATTCCTATTTTGATAAAAAATTTCGTTTCGATTCTTCCAAATGTACCACATAATCCATGGAAAACACTCTGAATCAAACTCCTTTGGAATCCTCCAAAACAAATAATCCATACTAGTAAAAACCGAGGATGATGGAAAAATCCTAGGGGGGAAAGGAATCCGAGATAATGAATAAAACTCTTTTTAATAATATGAAATCATTTTTTTTACAAAATATCATAATAATATAAAATAATCACATCAGATTAATTTTTAATATCTAAATAACACCATTCTCTAGCTTTTAATCATTAATCAAATTATTGAAATTGATCATTTGGTATTTTTCAATGAAAAAACCATCGATCAAATCATCGAATTTGATCATTTTTCTAGCTTTTCAGTTTTTTTTTTGCATTTATTTTATCCAGAATCAGAAATTATAATCAGTAAATATATAGAGTAACAAAATCTGGATAGTAGTTAGACAAAAAGCTATATACTCTTGATTAGACAAAACACTCTTTTTTTCTTGTCGACCGAAATTGTAAGCTAGTTTTTTTTTCTTTGTGTTTTCTATTTTTTATTAAAAACAGTGAAAAATATATCTTGTTCTCCCTATTTATAATTACTAATTGGTAATTGTTTCCTAAATATAATCAAATTAGAATATTAACTTTCTATACTGCCACTGAATATTCAAACACACATATTTCTTACTTTCCTTGATATAAACACTAATTACTTCCTAACTTATTGCATTTTAGCTTGTTATATAAACAAAATACAGAATTGTTATTTATATTTATTGGTTATAAATACGAAAATTAAATTCAAATATAGTTATTCTGATTTTTTTAATAAATATATGATTTTAAATTTGAAACTATTACTAAAAAAAATCATGGACCCTCTAAAATTTTGGATCCTGTTCGACCGCTCCATTTGCACGTGCTAAAAGACAGCCCAGCATAATATATTACATCAAGGAAAAAGAAAGTTTGTTGGCAAATTATTATAGTCCTTCTTGGCCTCCACGCAATAACTAATCAAAACTAAACCAAACGCGTTAGAATGAATCCCACAACCGATTACATTATTTTCTTAAAATGAATCCCACAACCGATTACATTCTTTTATGTGAAAAGCTTCTAATAAGACCAAATCTTTTATGATAAAAAACGACTAGCGAGAGAGAGAGACAAAGTCGTTGAAGCAAATGCTACTAGGAAATTTAAAGCAGAATCACATTAGTTTAATTCATTATACAAGGTCAAAGCTTATCCCTCACATAAACAAATACTTAGGTTTGGTTTCAGACTTGCTTGCACTGCATAACAAAGCAAGCATCCAATGTTATATATATTTAAACACGAACATTTTATCATCAAAACATAGAATAAAACATAGAACCTGAAAAAGGGCTTTGAATCTTGAGTGTTATGGAGATTAAGGTTGATGAAGAAGCAGGGATCAATGATGCTCGTCGCATGATGGAAGAAGAGAAAGTTCGTCGCATGATCGAAGCAGAGAAACTTCGCTGCATGATCCAAGAAGAGAAAGTTCCACTCCTGGAGGAGGATCGAATTCTAATCCAAACTCGAGAGTTTCCTGCAATAGAAAGGAACACATGGATACAAAAGGCAATAGCTCAAACTTTTCAAACCACATCTCATCTAGCTAACCTTCTACCAACAGGGA
Source organism: Brassica nigra (assembly GCA_016432835.1). Taxonomy (NCBI): domain Eukaryota; kingdom Viridiplantae; phylum Streptophyta; class Magnoliopsida; order Brassicales; family Brassicaceae; genus Brassica; species Brassica nigra. The sequence goes on along the minus strand of CM028247.1, from coordinate 13,253,440 downwards.
CAGTTCTTGCCTACCAAATCTTATCACCAATCTTCACAAACGCTGGAAGCTGCAGTTTAGCTAGCAGATTCATGACCGCAACCCTAGTTTTCATCTGCGGATTCTCTTGTTTCATGCTTAGCTTCACAGATTCGTACAAGGACTTGAATGGAAACTCTTGCTATGGATTTGCTACAATCAATGGCTTCTGGATCATCGATGGCTCGGCTACTCTTCCTCCAGAACGTGCCAGAACTTACAAGTTACGGTTTATAGACTTTGCACACGCGATCATGTCGTTTTTGGTGTTTGCAGCAGTGGTTATGTTTGATCAGAATGCGGTTAAGTGTTTTATCCCTGAACCATCAGCTGAAGAAGCTGAGATTCTCACAGCTTTGCCCGTAGGAATAGGAGTGTTTTGTAGTATGTTGTTTGCTACATTCCCTACTACTCGTCATGGTATTGGTTTCTCCATCTCTGATAAATGAAGTTCTGATCTATCATTCACAGCTTTGGATTCTGAACTTATATTCTTTGTTGTATTTGATATGATCTTCTTAATAGAGTATCTCAATGTCTGTGTAAATTGTTCATGGAATATTCAAATCAAAATCACATAACCAAATTTACCTTGAAGAAAAATGATTCAGAAGCAACATTGTATATTCCTTTTTTTAGCCACCATATATTATTCTTACAAGACTATAATCCTTTTAATATCAAACAGAATGCGATGCAAATGCATTTATATATATATATATATATATACTTTGTTTAACTTTAATGTAAGAAAATGAAGCACAAAAAAATATACGAAACATTTAGTCGGTCAAAAATGAAAAAAAAAATCGTAGATGTCGAAAGAAAAATGTCGTTGCGGAATATTCAAATCAGACTCACATAACCAAACCTAAAGGGTTCGGAAACAACATATAGTGAAACCTCTATAAATTAATAATGTTGGGACTATACCAAAATTAAATTTTTTATTAATTTATAGAGATTATTAATTTATCGAGATACTAATTGAACTAAAAATTCAATTTGGAACTATGAAATTATATTAATTTATAGAGATATTAATTTATAGATTATTAATTTAAAGAGGTTATACTGTACATTCTTCCTATAAAACTATAATCCTTAGTTATAATATCAACCAGAATACAGTCCAAATGTATTTGTTTTTGTATTTTTAGTTATTTTGTCCAACTTTTCCAAATAAACATATTGAAAATTTAACAAAAACATATTTTATATAAAAAGAAGAAAATTCACTTCCTTGTGACTGTACTGTCACGTTTTACTTGTGACCGTATCTTAAATATTTTTCGGACCACTCAATAGTAAGTTTTCCTCTAAGCCATCCACTTCAAGATAAGATGGTCCTTGCAGTCGTAAATTCTAACCAAACCTAGAACAAGATATTAACTCATGTAAACCAAAAACTGAAAACTACATTCCTCTTTAAATAGACAGCAAAAGCAAAGTTTACACTTCACTTACACAAATCCTTAGGTTTGCTTCCTACGCATATAAAGCAAGCAGCCACTGTTATATTAGATTCACGCATTTGCTCAAAACAGAGAAACAACACAGCACCTAAGAAAAAGAAAGAAAGAGATTTGGAGAGTGTTATGGAGACTAAGGTAGATGAAGAAGCTGGTGGCGCCATCAAAGAAGAGAAAGCTCCACTCTTGAAAGCTCAAGAATATCCCGAAGTCGAAAGGAACAATTGGATACACAAGGCAATAGGTCAGACATTTAAGACCACAGCTCATCTAGCTAACCATTTACCCACAGGGACAGCTCTCGCTTACCAGGTTTTATCGCCAGTTCTCACAAACGGTGGACGCTGCAGTTTAGCTAGCAGATTCATGACAGAAATGCTGGTGTCCATCTGCGCATTCACTTGCTTCATACTCAGCTTCACTGACTCTTACAGGGACTTGAATGGAACTGTTTGCTATGGATTCGCCACAACCAACGGTCTCTGGATAATCGATGGCAAAGCTGTTCTTCCTAAAGAGCGTTCCAAAAGCTACAGACTACAGTTTATAGACTTTGTACATGCCATTATGACGTTACTGGTGTTTGGAGCCGTGGTTATGTTTGATCAGAATGTGGTCAACTGTTTCTTCCCCAAACCATCAGCTGAAGTAGCAGAGCTTCTCACCGCTTTGCCCGTAGCCATAGGAGTCGTTTGCAGTATGATGTTCGCTGCATTTCCTACTACACGCCATGGTATTGGCTTTCCGCTCTCTGCTCATTGCTAAACGATGTTCTGATTCTAAATGTAACTTTTGTGTGACTTTTTTTTTTCCATTCCACATGTTTGTCTCTGCTGTCTTCATCTAATCTTCTTTGTATTTAGATCTCTAAATATCTGAGAAGAGATTCTGAAGCTTCTCCTACAATCGTTTTATCCAATGTGTGACCTATAAGTACCTTCCATGTTCCTTTATTTGAAATACACCCATCAGCCACTATCTCGTTAACTAACTGAACAGCTTTCTGAAACTCACCCTTTTTGCACAAACACTTCACCAAAGAGTCTAGTGTCTCAAGAGATACCTCTACTCCTCATGCTTAGATAAAGAGTAAAACTATTTTCTTCAAACCTATTACTTCTCAAGTTACATCGCTTAAGTTCATACAAGAGCTTCGCGTACAAACTTTGATCCTTCTTCGTTCGTGATCATATCTACTAGGTCTTTGTTTACCCGTTCTTCGAATCCACAGTAGAATTTCTAGTTTGGGATCTATCCTATCAAGTTTCCCGTCTCAGTGGTATCAGAACTAACGATCTCCAGATCTGAAACTATGGTGTACCAGCGGAGTTGGAAGAATGCAAATCATGCCTTTAAAGCAAGAAGCAGAAGCGTTAACAACCCAGCTGCACAAACAACCCACCGAAGCTTCACGAGAGGATTTCGGTAGATTAATAATCGCAAAGTTGGATGCGTTGTTATCCAAACTCCTCCCCAAGGACACAATCTCATCGATTCAACCTCAAGAGTCCAACCAAACCGTGTCTATTATCCCAGTGACGCCACCAATCTCACCTAAAACTTCTGATCCTCCAGATTTTAATCAACTCCCAGCAACTAAAGCTACTGCACAGAAAATCAAAGAGTCGTCCTTATCAAGTCTCACATCCAAAACAAGAAAAAGCAAATCTGCTATCCCTCTAAAGTACTCATGTGATGAGATATATGAGAGAATGGAAAACGGGTTGTGTATATTCTGTAAAGAGAGAGACACACCTGGTCATCATGATTTGAATCATAAAGGGGTGGAGATTCTCATGATTGAAGGTGACAACGAACCCATCGTGCTTGAAAGTGAACCCATCGTTGAAGAAAGCTTTGTTGAACCTGATGAGTATGTAACCGAAACAATGATGAAGCCTGATGTGTTCTCTGAATCCTTGGAGGGTTTCACTTCAGATTGTTGATGTTGCAGACCAGAAAGAAGATCAAAACAAAAGTGATGCAGAAGAAATTATGAGTTTCTCTCTTGGGAGAAAGATCTTACACATGGTGGGCAAGCATTCTCTAGAAGCTGATCGTGTATGGGGAACCAGGTGGCTTTATAGCCAAGCCAGCTCTGTGGAACTGCTTAGACAAGTACCTCAACCAGAGGCGGACCTACGTGGGCTTATAGGGTTGCATATGACACAGGTTAAAATTATATAAATGCACTTTTACCATGTAACATTGAAGATTTGGTATATCATTTGGTTAGATATCACATCTAATGACACATCATAACTTAAGTTCGACAGACATGTAATGCATTTTTTAATTTGTTTTCCCTAAGTGTTGTTATATTGGGCCAAAGCCCAGATTTCCTGACCCCCCCTAAAATGAGATCCTGGGTCCGCCATTGACCTCAACCTTGGTAAAGTGCTAACGTTGACCTGAAAACCGCAGGGGACTTGTTTACATAATAATACTTTGGAGAGTTTCATTCAACCAGCGACAGGAACTCAATGTTGGATGGCGAATGAAAAGATGAGCTACGAGGTACCATCTGATCATGATAGAGAAACATGGGTTAGGCTAGCAACCTATGGTTGTACCTATCAGAAGCTTGTGTCACTGATTGTTATAAAGGCAAACCGTGTGTGGGAGCGTGGAGGACTAATAGCTAAGTGTACTCGAACCATAGTTCTATTCTTTATTAGCCATGATGATTTTATTACGTTTTGTGGGGAGAAACATATCACTGATCATCAATTAAACCAGAAAACCTTGTGGTTTATGGTGATAGAACGCCATGGAGATCAACATAAGAAGCCAGTGGAACTTGTTTCTAAGACATCTGCTGCTTTGTTGTTGTTGCTGTATGGAGAGGACAATCACAGGTCTGAGATTGGGTTGGAAGCAGAAGAAGCTATTCTTTTGTGGGAGGACCATATACCGAGTCCAAATTGTCCAAACCCAAAATGAACCATTCCAAATGGACTTTCCGCGGAGTCCAATTAAAAAATCAGTGTTAACATACAAAAATTCGTATTTAATATTTCATTATGTTTTGTAGAATTCAAATCATAAATACGTTTTTGACGGGAAATCTCGATTTACGGTTTTGGCGAGAAATTTTGATTTACGGTTTTGACGGGAAATCTCGATTTACATTTTTGGCGGGAAAGTCTCGATTTACGATTTTGGCGGGAAATCTCGATTTTACGATTTTGACGGGAAACGTGATTTTACGGTTTTAACGTATAAACGTGATTTTACGGTTTCGGAGGAAAAACGTTATTTCACGGTATCTTTATTTTACGGTTTTGGCGGGAAATTATAATTTTCTCCCAAATACATTAACCCCAGATATTTTTAAAATTTGGGTCGCCCAGTATTCATCTGGTTTTGCGCATTGGATATGTGTGTATTTGGGCGTCGCCCATTTGGATAAAATAAAATTACTGTCAAATATGAACATATCCATATTAATTTGGATATGGGTTACCGATGGACATCATGCTCATTGACATCCCTATCTGCAAGTGCAAAGAATGATTGAGTGGTGAAGAATGTTATACCAGTCTGTCAAATTGTACTAACCTAGCATTTTGCCAATGACTCCTAACCGGACCATGCAAACATAAAGGGACGCAAAAATTTATGATTGTCTCATCATTTTACAGGGTCAAAGCTTATCCCTCACATAAACAAATACTTAGGTGTGGTTTCAGACTTGCTTGCAATGCATAACAAAGCAAGCATCCAATGTTATATATTTAAACACAAACATTTTATCATCAAAACATAAAATAAAACAAAGAACCTGAAAAAGGGCTTTGAATCTTGAGTGTTATGGAGATTAAGGTTGTTGAAGAAGCAGGGATCAATGATGCTCGTCGCATGATGGAAGAAGAGGAAGCTCATCGCATAATAGAAGCAGAGAAAGTTCGTCTCATGATCGAAGCAGAAAAACTTAGTCGCATGATCCAAGAAGAGAAAGTTCCATTCCTGGAGGAGGATCGAATTCTAATCCAAACTCGAGAGTTTCCTGCAATAGAAAGAAACACATCGATACAAAAGGCAATAGCTCAAACTTTTCAAACCACATCTCATCTAGCTAACCTTCTACCTACAGGGACAGTTCTTGCAAACCAAATATTATCACCAGTTTTCACAAACGCTGGAAGCTGCAGTTTAGCTAGCAGATTCATGACCGCAACACTAGTTTTCATCTGCGGGTTCTCTTGTTTCATACTTAGCTTCACAGATTCTTACAAGGACTTGAATGGAAACTCTTGCTATGGATTTGCTACAATCAATGGCTTTTGGATCATCGACAGTTCGGCTACGCTTCCTCCAGAACGTGCCAGAACTTATAAGTTACGGACCGTAACTTACGGTTTATAGACTTTGCACACGCTTTTATGTCGTTTCTGGTGTTTGGAGCAGTGGTTATGTTTGATCAGAATGCGGTTAAGTGTTTTATCCCTGAACCATCTGCTGAAGAAGCTGAGATTCTCACAGCTTTGCCAGTAGGAATAGGAGTGTTTTGTAGAATGTTGTTTGCTACAATTCCTACTACTCGTCATGGTATTGCTTTCTCTATCTCTGATAAATGATGTCCTGATCATTTGATATGATATGATCTTCTGAATAGAGTATGAAAGCAAACAATGTAAGAATATGTACTACAAAAAAATGGAAGCATTTAGTTTAGTCAACTGAAAGAAATATATCAAACAATGAACCAGCAATTCGACAGAAAACCAAATAAACATATTGAAAATTTAACACAAAATATTTTATAAGAAAAAGAGGAAAATTCACTTCCTTGGGACTGTATTATCACGTTTTACTTGTGACCGTATCTTAAGTATTTTTCAGACCACTCAACAGTAAGGTTTCCTTTGAGCCATCCAGTTCAAGATAAGATGGTCCTTACAATCATAAAATCTAACCAAACCTAGGAGAAGATATTCACTGATGTTAACCAAAAACTGAAAACTACAATCCTTTTTAAATATACAGCAGAAGTAAAGTTTAAACTTCACTTAAGCAAATACTTAGGTTTGCTTGCTTTGCATAATCACGTAAGCAGCCGCTGTTATATTACACTCATGCATTTGCTCAAAACAGAGAAACAACAAAGCACCTAAAATAAAAAGAAAGAAAGAGGTTTGGATCTTGAGTGTTATGGAGACTAAGGTTGATGAAGAAGCTGGGGTCAATGGTGCTGCTGGTGACGCCACGAAAGAAGAGAAAGCTCAAGAGTTTCCTGAAGTCGAAAGGAACAATTGGATACACAAGGCAATAGGTCAGACATTTAAGACCACATCTCATCTAGCTAACCACTTGCCCACAGGGACAGCTCTCGCTTACCAGGTCTTATCGCCAGTTCTCACAAACGGTGGACGCTGCCATTTAGCTAGCAGATTCATGACAGAAATGCTGGTGTCCATCTGCGCGTTCACTTGCTTCATACTCAGCTTCACTGACTCTTACAGGGACTTAAATGGAACTGTTTGCTATGGATTTGCCACAACCAACGGTCTCTGGATAATCGATGGCAAAGATGTTCTTCCTAAAGAACGTTCCAAAAGCTACAGACTACAGTTTATAGACTTTGTACATGCCATTATGACGGTACTGGTGTTTGGAGCTGTGGTTATGTTTGATCAGAATGTGGTCAACTGTTTCTTCCCCAAACCATCAGCTGAAGTCGTAGAGCTTCTCACAGCTTTGCCCGTAGCCATAGGAGTCGTTTGCAGTATGATGTTCGCTGCATTTCCTACTACACGCCATGGTATTGGCTTTCCGCTCTCTGCCCATTGCTAAATGATGTTCTGATTCTAAATGTAACTTTTGTGTGACTTTTTTTTTTTCTTTCCATTCCACTTGTTTGTCTCTGCTGTCTTCATCTAATCTTCTTTGTATTTAGATCTCCAAATCTCTGAGAAGAGATTCTGAAGCTTCTCCTACAATCGTTTTATCCAATGTGTGACTTATCAGTACTTTCCATGTTCCTTTATTTGGAATACACCCATCAGCCACTATCTCGTTGACTAACTGAACAGCTTTCTGAAACTCACCCTTTTTGCACAAACACTTCACCAAAGAGTCTAGTGTCTCAACCTCAACAGAGATACCTCTACTCCTCATGCTTAGATAAAGAGTAAACGCACGAGTTGGATAACTTATACAAAGACCTCGGACCACTTCATTACTTGTCTTAACATGTACGTTCCAAGTTAAACGATTTGGAGTTATTCCTCCAAGAATCATCTCGTCGAGGAAATTAGCAGCTTCACGAAACTTACTGACATTACAGAACCCACTGATTACTTTCCCATATAATCCAGCATCAGGTTTCAAACCCTGAAGATTCATTCTATCGAGAAGCTCAACGGCTTCTTGAATCTTCTGCTCCTTACAGAGACCAGTGATCAAAGTGCTATAGGTTACCATGTTTGGCCTGCATCCCCTAGCCATCATCATCTCAAATAACTCCATTGCTTGCGAAGATCGCCCATCTTTGCATAGACCGTCCATTAAAGAACTGTAAGTGAAAACATTCGGCTCGATGTCTTTACTCCTCATCTCTTCTAGATATCTCATTGCTTCCTCAACGTTTTTCGATCCGCACAAACCGTGGATCATAGAAGTATAGGTAACAACAGTCGGTGAACACTGTTTTTCGACCATCTCTTCAAACAGCTTCTTCGCCTCATCTATCCTCCCGAACCGACACAACCCACTAATCAAAGTTCCATACGTGTAGGAATCAGGTTCACACCCTCGTTTAGGCATCTCAAGAAATATCTTAAGACCAGCATCCACCGTCTTCTCGTTTCTACAGAGTGCTTTGATCAAAACATTGAGAGACGCAACGGTGGGAGGCAAACCAATCTCTCTCATGTTCTTGTAAAACTTAAAAGCCAGTTTCAGCTGATTCTCTTCCACGAGAATAGCAAGAAGAGTGACGTAACCCTTGTGGCTAGGATCACAGTCAAAATCCTTCATCTTGTGAAACACTCTTAAAGAATCAAACGGCCTGTGGACCCTACCGTACCCTCTGCATATCGAAAGCAATGTGTCTTCGCTAACAACGCAGTTCTCAGTCTTCATTCTTGCAACAAGGTCTTCAGCTGCTTTGAACTTATTGGCGGAGACCAGCCTCGAGACCATGTAAGTAAAAGAGCTCTGGTCGTGTGAGAACCCGTTTGCGTATTCTGCTGTTGCGGAATCGAAAACAGCGATCAGCTTGTCCATGTCCTTTTCAGCTCTCATCAGTTTGATAACCTGTGAAGGCGTGATGTCTTTTGACCACTTGAACATCTTCGCTTTGCTTCCCATTACTAGAAAAATGGAGACTTTCTACAATAAAGGGAAAAAATAAAACGATTAAAGATAAAACACAAAGATGGCGAAATGCAAAATCTCAGCTACGCATTACGTCGAACAGTTTGTGCGCATTAGTGCTTCTACACGTTTCAAACCCAAAATAATGAAACACATTCTCTTAGTTATATAAACCCTTTTCAGTAACTCACTGAAATCGAATGAAGCAGAAAGGAAACTTGCTACGAGCTACAACGTGAATCCAATCGCCGGAGAAGAATCCTTAACCAGTTTTGCCGACTTAGAGTAAGGTTTATTGAGGAGGCAAAGAAAAAAAAAACACGGCGGGCTTTTCCGATAAGACTTTAGCGAGTCTGTGGCCCATTAAAGCGTCTCTGTGTAGTCTACTAACGAAATGAATTATATAATTAACTAATGTTAAAACAAATCTCTAGACTATAGTTTTTTTTTTGTCAAAAATCTCTAGACTATAGTTTATGTATGTGTATGTTGCACAAAAAAAAAGTTTGTATGTATTTTCAAATATAGGATTACTCAACAGCCAAATGAACAGAGCTTAGGTCAATATATATTTATTTTAAAACTATATTGCTCTTTTATTGGTTTTTATGAATTTGAAACTATTTTACGATTTTCTTTTTGTCAACTGCCCATCTTCATTAGATCAAGTGGTGGTTAGAACTATTTTACGATTTATCATCTCCAAGAACCATCTGGTTTAGTTATTTATATTTATTTTGTTTAGTTTTTGAATTATAGAAAAATAATTTGACAAAATATCAAATTTACTGATCACTTTAAAAATACTATGTGTAAGTTTTGAAAACCAAACATCATCAGAATTCATCCAGACACACATTAATCAGGAAAAGCCTTGAAAAGCATCTCTTCAGACTTATGTGAAAAATTGTAGTTGAGTTATACGACTCTGCTGTGAATTGCTTTATTTTTTAAATTTCTTTAGTTGATCGATAGAAGTCCATCCCCGATGGTGTATACAAAAATTTATATTGCTATGTATACAAAAAATTATCACTAAAAATTAACTAATCTAAGTAGATATAGTAAAATTTTGGAAATTACAGAAAGAAAGCTGCTGTGAGACTGCTGTGACCTAATAGTAGGATTATATTAAAAGAACACGTCTATATATTTACATTTTTTATTATTCAAAAGCTATATTTTGGACTATTACAAAAGTTTAACAATAAAGTAATTAATTTGATCATCAAAACAATATTAAAAGGAGCAAATGAAGATTTTTTAGTGCATCCACGTTGGACAGGAAATTCGTCCACTAGAAATGCAGCATTTTTCCACGTATGCGTTTTTAAAATGAATGTAGAACCCATATTCGGTTTGGTTTCGTTATTATTTTTTCTTTGCGTTTGTTTAATCCGAATCCGCCGGTTCAATCATTTTTGTACGAGTTTTGTTATGGAAAAATTTCTTAAAAATACACAGACTGATTTTCATTTGCTAATAAAATACACGAACTATTTTGGATCCCCGTTCAATACATGAACTAATTTTCATTGCCTATTAAATACACAAACTTTTGAAATTCGTAGATTTTACACATTATTTTTAACGGCGTTAACTATATTTAACAGAAGTAATGACGACGTTAACGTTTAATTGAAAACATGATTCATTGTAAAAAAAATCCTTAAAAATACATGAACTAATTTCCATTTGCTAATAAAATATACTAACTATTTTTAGATTCCCGTTTAATACATGAACTAATTTTTGTTTCTTATTAAATACACAAACTTTTGAAATTTACAGATTTTACATATCGATTTAGACGATATCAACTATGTTTAACATTACTTAGACGATATCAACTATGTTTAACAGAAATGAAAACGGTGTTAGTGTTTAATTAAACTTGTGGTTAAACTGCGAAAGAAAAATTCTTTAAAAATCCTCTCGATAGATTATATTGTTAGCTTTCTTCTATTACGCTTCCATAGTGTAAATTAGCTGATTGAATCATTACCAATGGATTTAAATCGAATAATAAGAATCAAACACATAAATGGAAATCGACACTACACTTCAAGTAATATAAAGGGAAATCAAAGCGAAGAAGAAGAAAAAGAACATAGTTTGAAGAATAATAAAGTTGAAACAGATTAGGGTGCCAAACTCGAATTAAAACTAACTTGAAATAGGGCTCAATCGATTTGAGAGGTTTTGACTGAGGGTGAGTATGATTTTCACAGTTTAACCACATGTTTAGTTAAAACTAATGTCAACTTCTGTTATGTCGTCTAGATTGATGTGTAAAATCTCAAATTTTAAAAGTTTGTGTATTAAACGGGAAACAAAAATTAGTTCGTGTATTAAACGGGAATCCAAAATAGTTGGTGTATTTTATTAGCAAATAGAAATTAGTTCGCGTATTTTTAAGGAATTGTTTTTTCAAAATTTAAACATGTATTTAATTAAACGTTAACGTTGTCGTTACTTTCGTTAGATATAGTTAACGCCGTTTAAAATGATGTGTAAAACCTACAAATTTCAAAAGTTTGTGTATTTAATAGGCAGCGGAAATTAGTTCGTGTATTAAACGGGGATCCAAAATAGTTCGTGTATTTTATTAGCAAATGAAAATCAGTCTGTGTATTTTTAAGGAATTTTCCCTTTTGTTATTAAACTAAACTCTGCGTTTTGTTTTGTGATTGAGATTAGGGTTCCGTCGTCATCTTTCTTTGTCTCTATTGGTAAATACTCACCTCTCCGACCCTTGATTGCTCCATCTGAAACGCTACAATCACTTTTTCCTGGCTACAACCAATTTCTTTTCCATTTAACTCTCAATCTCCCTTATCTCTTCATCTCCTTCTCTTTCTCACCATGTGATGAACGTTTTTTCTCTCAACCATTGCAATGAGTGCTCCCTTCGCCTTAAACTCAACAACTCCTCCGTCTCTGCGTCTCCCTCGCTTTACTATCAAAGCCTAGAGCATTTGATAGCCGACAGACACCTGAAAACCTATAAATAGAAGAGGGTTGAGTTTGGAATCTAGAATCTCAAACACGGTCTTTGAGATTCTCTTTCGTCAAACCTTAGATCACTCTTTCGATACGTCGTCCCCCGCTGCACAATCTGCTGATCCCCACACCGGCCACCAAATTTTACTTCGACCCAAGCATTGCTGCCATCAAAGCTTTCACAACCAGATACGCTGCCAGTGTCACGTTTTTAAAAACTGCCAAAAAATAAAGTAAAAGTTTATCTCAAATGATTCCTCGCTAAATTATGTTTTAAACTCTGTATGTCCATCTTGCGAATCATAATAAACAGATACTTTGGTAACCATTTGTAGGGAATTTAACATTAAATCCAAGTTTTCGTGTCCCTTTTAAATTGATTTCTACTGTTTACAGATTAAGAGGTGCGGAAACAGAGCTTTTCCCATTTGTAGAGACGATGGTAGAGATTCAAAAGAAAGAGCTTGTGACAACTGGAGCCATACCTCTCCAAGTAAACTGACCATGTAACTTTGACTGTATTATGATTTTTAACAAATATTGTATCAATTAATCACCTTATGTGATGTCTTCTCAATGGCCTCTGTGAAGATCCAGGGAGCTGACTTCCTGTGCAGAGCTCAGATCGTTAGTGTGCTGTAGAAAAATAGATGGCCTTATCTTTCTTGCACCGATTGCAGCAGGAAGTTGGACAAATCAGACTTCGCTCCAGTTCAAAAAATGTGTATCACCAAACCTTTGATATCAGATTCTGATAAGTCATATTTAGTCTCAGCTATTACAATATTGTTGTTATTCTAGCTCAGGTTTGTATCTTATCTTTTGAATCTCTTTTAATCTTTTTCTCTGTTTTATTTCTCTGTTTTTGTTGTACAGGACTTGATTTTACCAAACAACTTTTCCATACATTTTGGACACACCTTACATACAATCATCTTACATCTTTATAGCAACTTTTCTACCCATTCTAACCATGATTTCTTTTCCATCTTTCATCGCTACAGTCACCTAATACTAGCTCACTTCTAACGCGCTAACTCTTAACAACTCTTCCAAAAAACTCTTGGGAATTTTAACTTAGTTAACAGACCAACTAAAGACTTCACTTGACTACTGGTTTGTTGTTATGGTTTGATACAAGTTTGACTTCAGCTTTGACTCGGTGATGACTTGTATCTTCTTCTTCTTACAGTAACGGCTTTGATTGTCTTCTTCTTATCCTCCTTCGTTTCTTGCGCTTCAAGCTCCTTCTTCTACTCACTGAACTTTCTTAATTCATTTGCAGGTTTACTCAAGGAATAACTTCTCAACAAATATCCATCTTTGACTAACAGATCCAACTTAGCGCACACGTACGAAGAAGGTTTAGTTTTTTCACAAGTGTAAATGTGTACCGGTATATTTAAATTGTGAGCTGATGTTTCCTGGGAAGTTTGTGCTGTAGAGAGAAGATGAGTTTTCGTCACTGGTGGGAAGAGTATGCAGATTGCAGCCAAGGCCCTATACCACAAGGTTCGAATAAGCAGTTAACTGAAACTCCTTTAGAAGCTTTTGTTTCTTCTACTCTATATGAAGCTGAAGAGGAGAGAGTTGGTGTACCTGTTAAGCATGGGCTATATGAGGTACCATCGTTCTTTGCAATGTCTTAGAATTTTCTTTTCATTGAAATGATAACATGTTGAACCTTTAGAGTCTTTATATATAGCTTATGTTTCTGACCAAGCAACCAGAATACTATTGGTGGACTTGGTGAGGAGGCATTATTTCCTGTATACTGGAATGGAGATAATCGGCATGTGCTTAGAGTCTAGACTCTTACCGATCACACTTGGAAACGTAACAAGGTTCGATATCTTTTACTGGAGTATTTATTTAGTTGAACTATTAAGATTTTTTCCTACCTGATGCTTCTTACCGTTTGAGGTTTTGGTTTTAAATTTCATATATAAGCTGCGTCTTTTTTTGGCTCCCTTCTCTCTCTCTTTTTTGTTGTTGAGAAATTCTGAAAGTCTTACACATATATACTGCTGATAAGAAGACAACGACCTAATTTTCGTTTGGATTTTCTCATCCAGGTCTGGCGCAGAAGAAGGGCTCAACCCTCTGGGTTTTTTTGCATCCCATGCGGATTTGCAGGTTCCAGGAATGTGTGTGGGTTATCAGTTATGTGTTAAAAAATTATAACTTCTTTGTCAGCTTAATGATTGCATAGAAAATACTGTCCTAAGTTATTAATGTAGATACTTCAGTCTTTCGGATGATACTTGGAAATATTGGCTTAACGTGGTTATGCCAGCCTTCCTAAACCTACACCAGTTCTCAAAAATATTCCGGAATTAAGTCTCACATTTCTTTTCTATCTAAGGTCTATGATTTGATCATATTTCTTGTGCCTTTATTCAGGAGAACTAGGCCAAGAACTGAAAAGATCGTTAGAGCTCAAATCAAGGGTTTGTATAGGCACCAAATTGTAAATTGAGATGTCATCTTTTGTCCTTTTTTGCAACAATTGAGATGTTATCTTTTCTTTTGTCTTTAGTATATCATTTTGGTCTATGATATTTAAATCCATGTACAGAAATTCAACTTAATTTGAACACCTTCCACTCTTTAGTACGACTTTTATAATGTTTGATTATTATCACATGCAAAAAAAAAATGTTTAGGCTTATACATATGTTCTTCATGTTGTTGGTCTTAATCTAAAATCAGTAAAACAACTTCTATATGATTTTGATCAAAACATGACGTTTGCTTTTCACTTTCTCGGAGTTGAGAGTAAACAACTGATTGATTGATGATTTGGTACATTTGAAATTTTCCAAAAAGGAATTAGTAAGTTACGTAACCATTACAATATTCTGGTTTTGTTATATCGATCTAAGTAGCGTTTGATATAACCTTAGCTCAATACCAGTAAACATATCAGAGTCGACAATACATCTTTCTTCACTTATCCTCAGGATAAACTAAACATCAAAGTCTAATTTGCTTTTTGCCATTCCAACTCCATCTTAAGCTGTTTAATAATTAACTTAAGAATATGGAAATATATTTCTACTCTAACATAACAACACTGCAAGGTTATAAATTTTCTACCCAATACCAATGACTAATATAACTGCATATGTGTAATGCAATCTATCCAGAGTACTTTTACGTAGTATCTAAATACGGAATCATTCATATTCAATCTCCTAAAGATTTCAAAATTTGACATTAAATAATTATTTACAAAATTATAATTACCAAAAAAATTTTAATATTGAAAACAAATTATAGCTTCATAACTTTTAAAGATTTATTAAATCATTTTCATTGGTCATCAAAATTTACAGATTTAAATATTCAAAATGATTACACATTTATTAATATATATATATATATATGAAATAAAGGCTATTTACCTATTCTCCAAATAATAATTTAAAAATTCAGTCAGATGATGTATTAAAAATATATGATATACATAAAACAACAAAAATATTAATATTTTGTTGAATATAAAGTATTTGATTTTTTTTAACATGATCGCTAAAGATTAATAGAAACTTCAACTATGTTTACATATAAAACATACTCCCTCTGTTTCCAAATAATTCATGTATAAGATTTCAATGCAGTATCTTAAAACTTAGCTGTCAATGCAGAGTTTTTTGTAATTTTATATTTTCTATATTTTTAAATCAATAAGATTTCAAAAAATATAATTAATGTTTTGAGTTTCACATTTTTTTCATTATTAGTTGAAAAAATTGCTTTTAAAGTTTTAAAAAATACATCTTGAAACTTTTTTTAAACATGCATTTTTTTGGAATGGAGGGAGTATATTAAATATAAATTAATGATATTCGTAACAAAAAATTTATAAACTTTTCAAAAACGTTTCACTCTAATTTATCAAATTTATATATCAAAACAAATAACTATGTAATTTATCAAATATATATATATTTTTAAAAAAATATACACAAATAAACCGCGCGTAACGCGGTTAAATCTCTAGTATATTTTAAAGCTTGGAAAGCATAGAAAGCGCTAAAGCTGCAAACCAAATGCCGACATACCACCACTAAAAATAAAGAAATTAACAGAAATATTCATTTCATGCAGTTGAAACATGTAATATTTATAAAAATCTACTTTCTTGTGACTATTTCACGTAATAATTTGAAGACCACTGAACACAAGGTAAATAAGAGGAAAAATATCTACAAAACATTTCACTATTATTATCCTCAAATTAACAAAAAAACAAAAGAAAAATAAGAAACAGATGATGATGATATGGAACTTCGCTTGGACAATACTCACTCTGTGTCTTAAACCATCCACCTCAAGATAAGATGGGTCCTATCTCATCCAATCTACGCCAGTATCTCAAGATTCTTATCTAATATCCTCACTCTTCACCGTTGGATCATTTTCACTGCCGATCCCACCATAATACCGTAGACTGCGAAACACATGATTGACTCGCGATTGGGATAAAGAAAATCATCGTAGCCGTCGGATCACGAAGTATCTACTCTTGAAATACGCGACCACCTCACACTTCGCTTCCTTCCCTCTCTCACTGACACAACTCAACTCCTGAATCAACCCCGAGATGGAGTCACGCGTGCTGTTACGCGCCACCGCAACGGTCACCGGCGTACCGCAGCTGAGGCGACCGATCAGAGCGATCAACCGCCAGTTCAGCACTGCTTCGTCGTTCACGGCTTTCGCTAAGCCGATCGGATCACTCGGAGAGGGAGGGAACCTGATCTCCGGTCGTCAGCTCCGTCCGGTGCTCCTTCTCGATAGCTCGCCGGAGAAAAGAGAGATTCTCAAGCCGGTTAGAGCGGCCGCTGCCGAAGGTGGTGATTCAGCTGGGTAAGCAATGAGGTCCGTTTCTGGCTCACTCGGTGTTGACTCGTTTGACTCGGGTGGTCTGACTCGTTTTTTCTGCAGGGAGACGAAAGTTGGGTTCCTCGGGAAGTATCCGTGGCTCGTCACCGGATTCTTCTTCTTCATGTGGTACGTGTTCCTCACGCGCTTATTATCAACTCCCCCTTAACGTGCGCACGTGATCAGGCGCACTATAGGAGTTTCATGTGGTTTTACCGCCAAAGTTTTTTTTTTTTTTTTCCGCCAAAGTTTAATAGAGGAGATTTATTGTTTTACCCCATTGTTGATTTTACAGGTACTTCTTGAACGTGATTTTCAACATCCTTAACAAGAAGATCTACAATTACTTCCCTTATCCATAGTAAGTAAACACAATTAGCTTTTTTTCCTTACATAACAACACACATAAACCTTTGCAAGCCTTTTCTCAAAAAAAAAACACACATAAACCTTAATGTTGCAGAGTAAACACACAACATGCTTAATATCTTTTGTCTCAGTTTTGATTATTTGTAGATTAATGTTTAAGTGTAAACTTATGGTTAAAAATGATCGAACCATATTCTGTTGGTCCCCCCAGTGAAGAATCAAATCTGTATAGTAATTAAAAAAAAAAAGAATCAATTTATTCCTTTGTTTTAAATATAAATTAATATTTGTTATTTTTCAGTTTTGTATCGGTTATTCACTTGTTCGTTGGAGTTGTCTACTGCTTGCTGAGCTGGTCCGTGGGACTTCCGAAACGGGCAGTAAGTTTTTCTCTTCATAACTCACCACATTTATCAACGCAATATGAACAAAATATTGGGGCGTTCCTCGGGACCCCTCGCACCCTAAGCGAGGATTCTACCACTAAACCAAACGCCCACTTGCCATTTATTTATCGAATATATTATTATCTTTCATTGATGTCTATGTTGTTGCTGATTTATTGCAGCCAATTAACTCGAACATCCTCAAGGTATTGATACCAGTTGCAGTCTGTCACGCCATAGGCCATGTCACTAGCAACGTTTCCTTCGCTGCCGTCGCTGTCTCCTTCACTCACACCATCAAAGGTACTCGTTCTCTTTCAAAACCATCTGATACTAATCTAATACATATAATAAAACCTAACAATTATCATGTCCAAAAAATGCAGCGCTGGAGCCATTCTTCAATGCGTCTGCTTCTCAGTTCCTTCTTGGACAACCAATCCCCATAACACTATGGTTGTCTCTAGCTCCTGTTGTACTCGGTAACCTCTTAAATCAGATTCTTGATTTCTATCTTTCTTGTGTCCCAAGTTTTATTGGATTAACCTTAAGAAGGAAAATCGCAGGAGTTGCAATGGCTTCGCTCACCGAGTTGTCATTCAACTGGCTTGGTTTCATCAGCGCGATGATATCAAACATCTCTTTCACTTACCGAAGCATCTTCTCCAAGAAAGCCATGGTCCTTGATTCTCTTCTTCACGCTCCTTGCTGAGTCTCCCAAGTTAGATGTTGAGAATGAATCTGATTGTGTTTTTTTTTTTGCAGACTGATATGGACAGTACAAATGTCTACGCTTACATCTCTATCATCGCTCTTTTCGTCTGCCTCCCTCCTGCCATTATCGTTAAGTCTTTTGAATTTACTCATTACTTACGTGTGAGACAAGCAATTTATTAACAAGGGTTATTGGATTTGATCTTATGGTCAGGTCGAAGGGCCTCAGCTGTTGAAACACGGTTTCAGCGACGCGATTGCTAAAGTGGGAATGACTAAGTTCATCTCTGATCTCTTCTGGGTTGGAATGTTTTACCATCTCTACAATCAGGTAACGTTTCGATCTCTGTGACCTTAAAACTCGCATTTAACAGAAAAAAAGAAGTAGAACTTAAAGAAAACAACGTACGGTTGCAGTTGGCTACTAATACATTGGAGAGGGTGGCACCATTGACTCACGCTGTTGGAAACGTTCTGAAACGTGTCTTCGTGATCGGGTTCTCCATCGTTATCTTCGGTAAAACATTTACGCAACTCTATTAATCTCTCGTTTTCTTTCGTGTTATAGATGATGAAAAATGAAATAAACTTGTGAAAAAATGATTAATATAATGCAGGAAACAAGATATCGACGCAGACAGGTATCGGAACTGGAATAGCCATTGCTGGAGTTGCACTCTACTCTGTCATTAAGGCCAAGATCGAAGAAGAGAAACGGGTCAGTTCATCATTATTCATCGTCATTTTCTTAAATACGTAGATTCAATAACAGGTATATATATATTGTAATTTGAGGTAAAGATGATTAATGTGAGAAATGTTTTTTTTTTTCCTCCAGCAAGGTAAGACGGCATAGAGAGCTACGGCCAACGGCGGTCGACGGTTGCGTAAACAATTCCTCCGATGAATATTTATATAATAAAATAACCAAAAATGTTGGATCGTCAAATCAAACATTGTTTTTGAGTTTCTCTTCTCGTTGTTTTCCTTTCTAAAGCTTATATATTATTTTTTTTATTCTGCGTGTCTTGCTTCTTGTGGAGAACATTATGCCATTTCTTCTTGCTTTTCTCTTTCTCTTGGAGCATTTTACCCATCATCTTGGACGTAAATTTGTTTCTTTCTATAACTAGTTTTTTTTTTGGTAGTTGTGCTCACACACGCAACAATGATATATAGTTCTGTATCAAATTATTGTAAAAACAAAATCAAATTAAACTGGGAAAACCAAACTACAACTTGTTTATTAAATTAAAGTAATATTTTACCCGAGAACTGAGTCTCTCTGTATATCAAGTGAGAACATTCTCTTCTTCTCACCATTACACATTAAAAAGTCTCATAACCAATATAGAAAAGAAGAAAAGAAAAGACAAAGTCAAGAATCAAGAATCTCTGATACTCTTGTGCAGCACCATGTACATAATCACAGAGAGTACAAGAGGAAGAAAGATGACAATCCGCTTCGGCGCCCTAACAGCAAAACTATCCACAAAGCAACCTTCTTCAACAATCGTCTCAAGCTTTGGCAAGTTTGAGAATTGCTGTTGTTGTTTCTGGTGAGACACAATAAGCCTTGGCGATACCTCTCCCCATGTTTCAACAAACCTCATTCCCCTGGCCATGTTTTTTCCCTTCTTTCACCCAGTTTTCTTTTCACAACAACAATTCGATGTAGTAGAAGGGTTTAGTTTGAGAAATAAAAGAAGAGGGTTTATTTTTGTGCGGATGAGGGAAGAGGAAGATTGAAAGGTGATTTTTGACTTCAATGAATGAAAAGATCTTTCAATGGGAGAACTTTGAGGTGCGTATGAAGTGGAGGAGACAATGCTGAGAGATTAAATAGAGAGACTAAAGATGACAAATATGGAAAACGGGAAGAAAACATGAATGTTTTTCGGGATATCAAAGAACAATATGTGCGAGCTTTTGTTAGGTTTGCTAAATTTAGAAACTCTAAAAACAGATAGTACTCAAAAATAAACTCCTCGCATTAGAGGTTTTAAGAGTTGAAAAAGGGTCAAAACAATTATCTTTAGAACCCAAAAACTGAACGGTCATGGAGAAAACAGAGGAACCTTATCAGTTTTCTAGAACTATAGGCTCATAAATGGGTTATGTACTCCTATATATCTATATGGTCACATATACAGCTCCTGAGTATGCATGAACATTTATATGAACCTAGAATGGGAATGTGTCAGAGAAAGAATGCAACAGCTTCTCAACGCGAAAGGCTCTTCTTGTTCCAAGTTTTGTCCCCATAAGGCATGAGATTGAAAGTGATACATATAAGCTGGTGAAACAAAAGAAAAAAAAAAAGATCTACAAGTCCTCTTCGACTTTTCCGTAAAGTTTCCGGAAGCTTAGTAGAGCAGCCGCTCGCATCCATACAATAAAGTTTCAGTGGAAGCAGAAAGACATTACCTTCAAGTAACGAGTACAACTCTTTGAGATAGATGAATCTGTAATGTAAAATTGTTTGTTGGTTTTATATTCTTGAGGAATGCAGTCAACATCATACGGGTCAATAATTTCAATAGCCTGCCAATGAAGGATCTTTATAAAGTTAACTCCAGAGCTTACAACTCAAACACAAAGAGAAGATTTGGAGACTTACATGACGAGAAGCACGGAGAGTGACGAAGCCAACGGGAACAAATCTGTCAACATTTTGTTGGTCGAGTGCTACACTTTCCAACCAACTTATTCAATAACACACTGCTATTACTGCTATTATTTTATCGTTAGCTCTATCAATGAGGCCATTTTTTTTTGAGTTCTTAACAGAAAAATAACTGTCAAACCAATAAATGTGGAAACAACCAATTCGATTTTATTTAGTGCCAAACCAGAAATAACCCAAAGTTATTTCTACCGAGTTCGGTGCAATCCGGTTCGGCCTTGGACGTAATTATCTTTGTTATACCGAAACAGTGTTGTGGCTTGTGAAATTATAAGATACACACATTGTTTAAAATAATAACAATAAAATTAAACCAGGCCCTAATAAATTTCCGGTCTGGTTCAAGCATAGAGGTTTCTTCCGCAGCGATCACACTCGGTTAAGTGAGAAACCGGGGTTTTACCAGCATTGATTTTTTGCAGATTTGGAAGATCGACCTCAAGAACATCATGAAGAGCTTTAGAACCTTCTCGGAGTTCATCAGAGCTGGCAAAAGGAAAAGGAAAAAAAGAAACGATGACTGATTCAGTCGATAACCAATGATAAAACCGGTCAGTAAAGCATACCGGTTTGGCTGTTTTCAATTTACCTTATGGAGAGTGGTGGAGTTAACCGGACAATGGTATTGTGAGTCGGTTTAGCCAACACTCCTCTCTCCTTCAAGCTCAAGCAAATATCATAAGCTGAAACCGGAGATAAGCTTTCGCTGTTGAACTCAACCGCATTGAACAATCCTCTTCCTCTTATTTCTTTAATGTAGTTAGGAAACTGTTTCTTGATTTCATTCAGTTGAATTCTCAGTTCTTCTCCAAGACTTGCTGATCTACAAGATTCAAGAACTGAGAACTGTTAATCCAAAGAACTCGAATCGACTTAGGATGTAAAAAATGGTACCTTTCAACGAGTTTCTCTTCCTCGATAACATCTAGAGAAGCCATAGCCACTGCACTAGCTAAAGGGTTCCCACCAAATGTGCTGATTACAAAAAAAAAAAAGGAACAAGCATTATCAGACTAATTAATGTTATGTTTACTAAGAAAATATAACGCTTATGCAAACCTTCCGTGTTGGCCAGGTTTGATATGAAGCATAACATCTTTATCAGCAAGCACTGCACTTACTGGAATCACGCCTCCACCTAATGCTTTCCCAAGTATCTTTCAAAAAGCAAACTCAAATGATTGTACGTAATGGCTTTGCTCAGGGGAAGTATAACAGAAAAAACTAAAACAACATACCACCATGTCAGGACGAATCTCTTCCCAGTCACAAGCTAGCATCTTTCCTGATCTCGCTAGACCGCTTTGCACTTCATCAGCTATCATCAAAACGTTGTGTTTTGTACATAGTTCTCTAACAGCTTTCAAATAACCCTCAGGGGGAATCACAACCTATAACCAAAGCCATTATCTATACATTTTAGAAACAAAACCAACCAATATGATTCATCCTCTAAAATGATTATTATTGTTAGAAAAAGAAGGAAGGAGCTTACTCCAGCTTCTCCTTGAATAGGCTCAAAAAGGAATCCAGCTATCTTATCTCCCTTCTCTGCAATCATCATAACAATAACATGATCCACTCGTTAAGCTCAATGCAGGAAACCATTTATTTCACACCTTTAAAGATCTTCTCAAGTGAATCCGCGTCACCGAAATCAACTTTAAGATTCCCAGGCAACAATGGTCCAAACCCGCGAGTAGCATCATTGTCACAGCTCATGGAGATAACTGCTAATGTACGACCATGAAAGCAACCACAACAAGAGACGATTATAGCCTGTACATAAAAAAAAAAAAAAACATTTTCTCCAAATGTTTAAATAGGTTTGATGCAAACAAGAATGGTTACAAAACCTGATATATGGCATACCTCATCTTTGGGAATGTTTTTCTTCTCGTGACCCCATTTTCTTGCAATCTTCAAAGCGGTTTCGACACCTTCAGCGCCGGTGTTCATAGGAAGCACCATCTCATAACCGAACATGTTAGTGAGACGCTCTGCAAAGACCGGGAACTTATCGTTATAAAAGGCTCGTGAACTTAAAGTGAGCTTCTCCACTTGTTCTTGCAACGCCTTGATGATCTTAGGGTGGCAATGTCCCTGTTTCCAAAATACAAACAAAAGAATCAAACAAGTAAGAACCTTTACACTTATTGCTGTATGTTTAAGTGAAGGTGAGGAGGAGGAGGAGGAGTTAGGTTTTGGAGTGTCGTGAACCTGATTAACAGCGGAGTAAGCAGCAAGGAAGTCGATGTATTTTTTTCCTTCAGGATCCCATATGGTTGAGCCATTTCCGCGAGAAAACACAACCGGAACTGGATGGTAACTAGATTTAACACGCACACACACACACACACAGATAAAATTTAGAGACTAAAGCTTAGCAAGTTTCAAAAACATAGAAAGCTATGCAAAATTCATTTTAAGGTCACAGAAATAACCAGATCAGATTGCTAGAGAAGGATTAAAAAAAATCAGATTAAATAGGAACACAACTAGAATGAAAGATCATGGGTATACTCAAAGAGAAAATGACTTCCTCCACTCAAATCAAAAACCCATGTTTTAAAAAAAGCGGACAATGAATCAGAGAAGAAGAATTTAGCTAAAAGGAGCAAATTCCAGAGGGCAACGTTCGAAAGTGATTAAATGGATGATATTTTATCCAAATCAGAGAAAAACGAAACCTTTAAAAGGAAAAGAGAGAAGCTTTACTTGTGGGCGCTGAATTCGGATTCAAGTTCCATCAATCGCTGAGAAGAAGAAGACGAAGTTTTTGAGTTCGATTCCGCCAGACCGCCATAACTCCGGCGTGCTCCGGCAGTAGAAAGTCTGGTAGACACACGCTGAATCAAACGTCTCGTAGCTGCTGCCATTACAAGTTTTTCAGAAATGGACGCAAATGTTTTTTTTTTTGTTTTATGCTCTTTGGGCCCTCCCTCCTTCAGTCCTCTTTTGTTTCGTTTCCCAAGAAAGTGATCGTTTTCGGGATGCAAATCACATTAATAAATGGCTCAAAATTTTTAATACAAAATGAAAATCGATTTACGGTTTAGTTCGGTTCGGTCTTCTTATCTACACAAAGCTGAAACGGTGTTGCTTTTTTGATACGGACTTTAGAGAATTTTAGGAAAACGACAATGACAAAATTAACAATATGTTGTCTTCTTTTCCCAAGCTTTACATATTCCCATCTTCTTATCCTTATCTACAACATAAGCTGAAACGGTGTGCTTTGATACGGACTTGAGAGAATTTTTGGGAAACGACAATAACAATATGTAGGCTTCTTTTCCTAAGCTTTCCTTTAGTTTTTTGTTTCATTCTGTAATTTTAGATTATTATCCAGCAGTAGATAGAGATGATAAGAATAGAAACATCCAGCTGCCTCACTTAAAAGTAATCAACATTATATTAGAAAAAAAAAAAGGAAAAATCATTATACAATTGCGTAACGTAATCAACTACTACAGCTACAATGACAATATACGTTTTTTGCAAAAACCTTCCAATGGTATTAAGCGGGAAAGAATAAAATGGAGAAAAAGGGATGTTAAAGGCATGTTCAAAGGGCTTATTCGAAAACAATCAAACCGTAAAAGCTAAAAATAGCAGAAACAAGAAAAAAAAAAGGGATTGTTGCCGGTTTCTAGCAACCTTGTAGTTACACTATGTTGAACCACCGCAAAAGTGATCAGACCCGCAAACACAATCTGAAACCTCTAAGACATTGATTCCAATGAGGGACCGGAAAGAAGCAGCGCGGAGTAACAAAGACCCTCAAAAGCTAGAAAACACAACACATAGTAGTAAAGCTTTACTGTTGCGTGTTCTAATCCTATAATCCTCTACTCATAACCTACAACTCTACAAGCACTACCGGAGTATGGACATAAGATGCCTCAGAGTATGTTCCTGGAGTAGAGTGAATCAGAAACGCTGATGGAGACAGAGACAAAGACGAGCAATCAATGAACTGGAGCTATACCAAAAAAAAGACTGTAGCAGAGAACGGGAAGTAAGTCCTCCATTGGCAAAGCCATTGCATTTTGAAAGGATCAGATTCCAAGATCCCGGTCATTAAGGAGAAGATCTAATACTCTAGTTCACTAGGTTATAAAGCTATTGGTTGACTGCAGAAATTTCTAGAGAAACACCAAGAACATGATGTGATGAGTATAATAACTTGGCATCACATATGAATAAGAGACATTGGGGATTTGTAAAAACAGAAAAATCTAACACATAACTGATAGGGACTGCTTTGGACTGAAGCATAGAGCAGAGAGAATAAGCAAAGCTTGATTGAAATAACAACTATTTGTCTTTTTATTGCACAGAGATAATAATCATTTATTTGAGCGAACAGCTCGCAAGGGAAGGGAGAAAGAATGGTCCTGAAAAAGACTAAAAGATGTCTATAGCACGAGAAACTATAAAAGGTTACCGGATGGATGGTCGAAAGTTTTGGAAGACAGAATACATATCCAACCATAAGCTTGATGGAAGGAGTGAGAGAGCTAGAAAGACTTGGAACACACTTCTTTGGAGAAAGGGTTTCGGGGGCAAGAGCAAAACTACTCAAGTGGACATGATAAAAGCTTGGAACAAGTTCTCTGCAGTACGCTTCTGTTCAGGTGTTCCGGAAATGAGAGCAATGCGACCACCATGAGAAGAAGATTTTGAGTCAGAAATTTCTATCAAAGCTCCTGATATCTGAAGATAACGAGAGTGCACACATCATGTGAAAAATGCTATATATAGAAGAAGAGACTAATTGAGGCTCAGAGAGGAACGAGGGAAGGAAAACTCAAAAAGATGAAAATAAAACAAACCCTTCTTATGTTGTCCAAGTTGCCTCCTCCTTTCCCCATTACTTTACCCACTGCATTTGAAGGGATTCGAATCTCCATGGTTGTAGAAGACTGAGGCAGCCTGTGAATGCACACAAGATAAGTTGAAATAACCCCAAAAAAAAACAAAACAAGTTTCTTCACATTAGCTGCATACTTACCCTCCATATCTACTGGATGAGTATGAAGAGTCGGATCCATAACTGTTATTCCCCGCCTGTTTGTACAAAAAACACTTATGAGCTACAGTAACACACATAAAATGAGATGTTTCTGTTCGAGATGTTACCGGAAAACTTCCATAGCCATAGAGTCCACCGCTCGAAGAAAGCATGCCTGTCTCCGGTCTCCTATCATAATCTACAGAAGCAACTTGCGGAACAGAAGACATGAAAGATGGAGTTAGTGCAAGAGCAGCATTACTACTTCTCCCCGAAGAAGAGAAGAAACTACTCCTCTCAGATCTTGCAGGAGGAGGTTGGTTCCTGAAACCAGTCGTCTCTCTATCTCTTAACACATCATCTCGAAGCCTCAAAACTATCTGAATAAGAGCATCCCTCACATTGCTTGCTTCACCAGATATCTAAACGAAAAAATAAACCAAAACATTATTGGAGAAAATTAAGTAAAAGGATTATAAGAATGGTTACCTCAACGAGCTCATCATTTGGATCAGCAGACTTAGGCTTATTATTATCTTTCGAGATATAAATATTAGCGTTTGTCTTCTTCCTGATCTCGCTTATGATCGATCCACTCTTCCCTATAATGCATCCAATCACCTTGGAAGGCACAAGGAGTTGCATCTTAGGCTTCTCATCGTCTTCATCGTTAATCTTCTCTTGAAGCAAAAGCACAGCTTCAACCGCCATAGACTTCAAATCATCAGGAGACTCTTTGGAAGTTACGATGATAACACAGTCCTCATCATGATTCGCCCTTGCCCTCGAGTCATTCACCTCGATATGAGACCCGCTCGCTTGTCTTATTCCCTTTATGGTCGAACCTCCTTTCCCGATAACACGACCGATGTTAGAAGAAGAGCACAGGACTTTCACAATCAACTCTTCTTGCCTAGAAGACCCACCACCATAAGTACCATGATGAACCACAGGAAGAGCAGAGGAAGAGAAAACCGGCGTTGCGGTTTCTCCATAACCCTGTGGTAGTGTACCTATAAACGATGGAACATTGGCTCCATGCTGGAAAAGAGGATCCTGATTCTGGTATAAACCGGTTTGCGGATAGATGGAAAGATCAGATGGGATTATAATACTAGCAGGAGTTTCTTGAACAGTTGCGTCAAGAGGAATCTGTTCTTTAGGACCGAACTTGTACATGATCGCAGAAACAGCAAAAAGAGCTGTCTTCACAGACTCAGCCTCTCCAGATATCTAATAAAGAAACATCGTTAGCAAAAAAGAAAGAGGTAAAGAATAATCATAAAGTTTTGTTTCAAGACACTAACCGAAACAATGTTGTCAAAATCCATAGCACAAGCATGCGAAGGATCCGAGACATCTTTGGACACAATCTTAACGTTAGCTCCGGTTCTACTCCTAACCCTCTTAACCGTCGAACCAGCTTTACCAATCACGTTAGAACACTGACTACTAGGTACTAAAAGCCGGCACTCTCTAATATCGTCTCTATCTATCTTAGTGTTCTCAGCAGCAGTAGCTAAAGAAGCAACGATAGCGTCATGGACTCTAAGCAGAGCGTCTTGAGCAGAACACAGAGGAGTGATCTGGTCGCTGTTCTCTATATCGACAATGTCCTTCTTGTCATTGACCGTGCAATAGATCGTTAGGACTCTTTCGGTACAGCCTGGGAAAGGGTCAACGACTTTGATTCTGGCTCTGGTTTCTTGCCTGATCGTGTTGATGACTTTGCCGCTCTTGCCTATCACGCTTCCGATAACCCCACCAGGGCAGAGGATTCTGTAGACGACGAGATCGTCTTTGTTGTTGTTGTTGTTGGGTTTTTCTTCGGTTTGGTGTGAAAGTCGTCTCTTTTGGTTCCTGTTGTTGTTGTCGTCTCTGGTAGTACGGTTATGAGTTCTCTTATTACCACGCTCAACCATTGTCGTGTCTCTTTGCAAATTTTACAGAACCTGAAACAGGAAAGTGATAATCTCTGTTGTTAATTTGAAATTCAATTGAATCTATAAGTCAATTGAATTAGAGAGAAACCCTAGAAAAAACTGAAATTTGAAATTGGGTGGATGAGAAAAATTGAACGTTCGATAATTGGAATCAGGTATGAAATCAATTCGAGAGAAAACGAACATACGAGAGGATTGAAGATGAGGGAGAAACAAAAGTATCTAATAACTTGAATGAAAGAGTTTTGTAATAATTGTTTGTGAAAACGAGAGAGAGAGAGAGATATTTATTATTGTCGGTTAGAGAAGAGGAAGAAGAAGACGGCGACGTGTTCTAAAGATACTTTGATGATCTCTTCGGGGAAAATGAGCATTTTAATCCCAAACTATTTGCAATCGGCAATTTTAATACCCAAGTATTGGTCGCGCAGAATTATTCCCCAACTAATAGTTGATTGGGCAAAATTATGATCAACATAGTCAACCGTTAGCTGGTTAACAGGAAGATGACGGTTTCCGTCCACTCTTTAACGGTTGACTATTATAATCATAATTTCTTGCATCACTATTAGTTGAAATCTTAAATATATTGAGTATTTAATTTGCCGATTGAAAATACTTAAGGAATTAAAATGAGAATTTATTTTTAAAATAAAATCATTATTTCAAAAAAAATCAAATTAGATATAACCACTATATGAGATTTTTACTTTTAGAAGAAGATTTTTGAACTTTTACATTTACTTCATAAGAATATAAATAATTATAGTTACATTGTATTATTGATACACTTCATGTCTGTAAAATCTTATATATAGGTTATATCTAATTTGAAATATTTTAAATTATGATATTTTTAATTTGCCGATTGAAAATACTTGCAGAATTAAAATAAGAATCAATTTTGTAAAATAAAATCATATTTAAAAAAAAGATTCAAGTTAGAGATATAACCAATATATGAGATTTTTACGTTAGAAGAGATTTTGAAAATACTTGAAAAAATAAAATAAGAATCTATTTTTGTAAAACAAAATCATAATTAAAAAACATTCAAGTTAGATATAACCAATATATTTGCAACTATAGTTATTTATATTCTTATACAAGTAAATGTAAAAGTTCAAAATCTCTTCTAAAGTAAAATCTCATATATTGGTTATATCTAACTTGATTCTTTTTAAATTATGATTTTATTTTAAAAATAGATTCTTATTTTAGTTTTCAAGTATTTCAATCGCAAATTAAAAATATCATAATTTAAAAGATTTCAAGTTAGATATAACCTATATATAAGATTTTAAGTGATTTTACAGACATGAAATGTATCAATAATACAATTCAACTATAATTATTTATATTCTTATACAAGTAAATGTAAAAGTTCAAAAATCTCCTTCTAAAAGTAAAAATCTCATATATTGGTTATATCTAATTTGATTTTTTTGAAATAATGATTTTATTTTAAAAGTCAATTCTCGTTTTTAATTCTCATATTTTCAATCGGTAAATTAAATACTCAGTAACATATCATGAATTATTCCCCAACTAATAGTTGACTGCGCGAAATTATGATTATAATAGTCAACCGTTAAGGAGTCGACGGAAAACGTCATCTTTCCGTTAACTAGTTAACGATTGACTATGTTGATATTAATTTCGCAATCATATTAGTTGAAATAATTCTACATCACTGGGTATTAAAATTGCCGATTGCAAATAGTTCGGGATTAAAATGCCCATTTTCCCGATCTCTTCGGTTATATTTCTTTGTGGGGTCACTTAAATATCAAGGAAGGACCTTACTTTCTTTCTGATTTTGGTATTTAGTCTCATTCTCTCAAAATTATTTATTAGGCCTATAAAGTTTTTTTCCCACCAATTTCTTTTTTAATTTTCCATTTTATTAAAAAATTAAGTTAAATTGGAATTTAAAAAATACAGATATAGGAAAACAAATGTTGTCAGGTACATCAATTATATGTCAATACTAACGGCCAGTCCACAATATATTTGTTGGTTTTCATTTCGGGGTGTATTTGTGTGTGATTTGTTGGAACTTTATTGTATAATTTTATTGTATAGATTTTATTGTATGTCACTACTAACGGTATTAGATAATTATTGTATAGATTTTATTGTGGATATGTAGAGTTTTTTTTCTTTAATTAGCTCCATTTCGGGATAACAATTGAATATCCTGAGTTATTATTTGAAATATTGAGTTAACGGTTTTCATTATGCAATGAGTCACTGGCCATTACAATATTGTTGCTTTTGATTTGGAACTTGAACTTAGGGGATGATTGGTAAGTGATTTAGAAGCTCTGGATAGTCATATTTTCGTTCTAAAGCATTTTTAATAAAACAATTATGCTTTAGATTTCAAAAAAGAATCTAGAGCAAAATAAAAGATAAAAAAGGAAATATACTATATGTGGAAACCAATTTTTCTAGAACTTTTTATTTAGTGTTTTGGATTCTTTGAAAATAAATCACAGCAATTGAAAATAAAGCCACAGCCAAAAAAACTACAGCTTAAATCTTAAAGCAATAATCCTACAGCTAGAACATTTACCAATCAACCTCTTAGATACATTCTGCTCTCATAATTTTTTTAGTTGAATCTTGATTTGCCTAGTTATATTTCTAATTTTATACTAATTTTGTTTCATTTATCATGGAACTAATATATCTTTTAATACTTATATTTGTATTCATCTGCCTTTACATTTAAAATAATACCTCTTTGAAGTTTATGAACTAAGTGTAAAATTTTAAGTCTCTTAGAGCATCTCCAAAAGACACTCTATAACTTCAAATATAGAGTTTTTCAAAAGAAACTTCATGTTTTTTTGCATTTTGATCATTACAATTATATATTCTATTTATAATTCTTAAATCATTTCTTATTTTAATCTTTGAAATTTTTTATATCTCAGATTAATTTCTATAAATTTAATTTTTACACATAAAGTTAAATAAAAATTTTAAAACAAGCTTTATATTATTTTAAAATTAAAATTAGACAACAAGAATATTACAAAACAAACTTAATTTAAAAAACCCTTTTAAAATGGCACATGAAGACATAATTATTATAGAAATTTAAATATTATAACAACACTAATATTCTGGTAAATTTGCTCTGGAAGCTCCAAGATTTTCAAAATATTATCTAAACAAATTTTGTGTAAGCGAAGATGGTTGTTGTTGTTCTTGACGTCTTTTTCGTACAATTCTTTCTTGTTCAGAACGAATGTACTCACGAGTATTAATATTACTGATAGAAGCTAAATCTTCAATGCGCCGATAAAAGATACATGATCAGTGGGAGAAGCAACAGTTGAAATGGTGGAAATAAAGATATCCGTTTTCAACAATTCTTAGCTCGTAATTTACAAATTAAAAATAAAAAGAGTCATTTTTTACTTTGAAATACACTAGTTGATCACATATGGAAGCTTTATGGAAATAATTTTGTGGAATAATGTGGTATTTTGCTTGTAGTTTAATATTTAATTATGTATTTCTATTTCTAGTTTTATATTTTAATGTAAGCTTTTTTAATTAATATTTCTTTAATATTTTTATATATGTGTTAGTTATTTATAAAAAAATTATGAATTTATATTAGTTGTGATGAATATAAAGACTATAGTGTAAAATACAAATAATTTTGAAGTTAGTTTTGAAGTTTTATTTTTGGAGAAGAACACTTTAAAACTTAAAATATAGAATTTGTAAAACTTCAAAATAGAGAGTGCTTTTGGAGATGCTCTAAGATCATTTTCAACTTCGCTTCATAATTTTAGGTCTCTTAAAGTTCAATATAAGCTTTTGTTTTAGGAAAGAAACACCATCAAATCTTAAATTTGAGGTTTTGCCAAACATTAAAATAATATTGATTTTTGGAGATGTTCCTCCTTCGATTGGCCGGTTTAGTGTCTTAACCGACTTCGATTTTATCATCATCAGACTCGTTGGACCAGCTTCACCTTTACTATCAACCTCCAGAATCAATTTATCAAGACCCATTTACTAAAAAAATTTATAACTATAATAAAAGTAAATTTTAAATACTACCATATAACCAAATATATGGATAGAGTCTAGATTATTTAAAAATTACTTCATAAATGCTTTTATCTATAAACTGAAAATAGAATTGAATTACATTAAAAAAAAAAGGAAATGAAATTCTAGGATCCCCTAGACATGATTTGTGAAGTAATTTCACACATGTCATCTCCACTATTATTTTCACAAAAAAAATATAACATAACATACTAGAATTGATAACATGGTTTATGGTGAAGTGTGACATAAACAACTACATTTAATGCCAATTTCAATTTTTGGTAACTTTTGATAATATGTTAATAACTCATAAATCATTATTAAAATAAATCTATTCAAATATGTCATTATAAAACAATAATAGAAATATAAAATATTTTGAATATTTTGAAATATTATTTAAGTATATTTTAATAATCATACAATTTTTATTATTAAACAAGATTTTCAAAATTTTATACAATCTTTTTTTAAAAAAATTAAATTTTTAATCATAATATCATTTATTTATTTTTGATATCTACAAATTTTAGAAATTCTGTTTACTTTTATATTTTTATAATTATGAAAAAATTATATCAATTTATTTTATTTTATACAAGTTAATTTAATATATCTTAGCCAAAATAAATAAATGAAAATCTATCTAAACTATGGTATCTTTAAATATCTTCTTAATTGAATCAGCGTCACCAAAATCAACTTTAAGATTCCCAGGCAACAATGGTCCAAACCCGCGAGTAGTATCGTTGTCACCGCTCATGGAGATAACTGCTAAGGTACGACCATGAAAGCAACCACAACAAGAGACGATTATAGCCTGTAAACAAAAAACATTTCTCCAAATAATTTCAATATGTCTGATGCAAACAAGAAGGATTCTTATGAAACAGAACCTAAATACTGTATACTTCATCTTTGGGAATGTTTTTCTTCTCGTGACCCCATTTTCTTGCAATCTTCAAAGCGGTTTCGTCACCTTCAGCGCCGGTGTTCATAGGAAGCACCATCTCGTAACCGAACATGTTAGTGAGACGCTCTGCAAAGACCGGGAACTTATCGTTATAGAAGGCCCTTTGAACTTAAAGTGAGCTTCTCCACTTGTTCTTGCAACGCCTTGATGATCTTAGGGTGGCAGTGTCCCTGTGAAATACAAACGAAGAATCCAACAAGTAAGAGACTTGTGCACCTAATGTTGTATCTTTTAAGTGAAGCTGAGAAGGAGTGAAGTTGTGGAGTCATGAACCTGATTAACAGCGGAGTAAGCAGCAAGAAAGTCGATGTATTTTTTCCCTTCAGGATCCCATATGGTTGAGCCATTTCCGCGAGAAAACACAACCGACACAGGATGGTAACTAGATTTAGCACACACACACAAGATAAAATTTAGAGACTAAAGCTTAGCAAGTAATAAACTAAAGTTTCAAAAACATAGAAAGCTATGCAAAATTCATTTTAAGGTCAGAGAAATAACCAGATCAGATTAGCAAGTACATAAACTTAGTTTGAGAATTTTCAAAAACAAAGAAAGCTCTCAGCCTTTTCTGCTTTATTTACATATATCAATCAAGTATGCAAAATCCATTCAAGGACACTGAAATAACCATATCAGATTGCTGGAGAAGGATAAATCCGATTATCAAGGTATCTTCCAATTATATAAGAACACCCACTAAAACGAAAGATCATTGGGCTACTCAGGAGCTATGTTACATGGAAACGGAAGCGGATACGCGGAAGCGGAATCGTGTGGAAGCGTAGAAGCGAGATTTTTAAAAAAATTAGGAAGCAGAAACGTGTCAGAAGCGTATATTTATATATGTATATATATACATGTTAAAAATTACAAATATGACTAAAAATATATGATTCAAATTAAAATAAAACATTTATTCATTTATAATAATTTTATGTTAAAACCGTAAAACTATACATAAACTAAGTTTATAAGATATTATTATACTAATTATTTTTAATATTTGTAAATAATTAACACAATATATTTGAATATAGACGGTATATCTCTAATAAGCCCTCAATGCATAAAGATAATATATAATATTAGTTTTAATGCTTGTATATTTATATTCTCTATTTCACTATTATATAAAAATAAAAACAATATTTTTTATTTTTTTATTTATTTATGACATTGTATTTTTTTTTTAAACGGAAGCGTGATTCCAAAATGGAATCGTAAGCTTCCAACGTGTTTTTAGAGATGTATTTTTGGAAGCGCATTGGAATCAAGATTTCGAGAGCTTCCACAAGCTCGATTCGGTTCAAGCGGAAGCGGGCGTTAGATGAAGCTTCCATGCAATCTAGCTCAGGAGAAAATAACTTCCATACTGAATCATGTTCTATACTACAGATTTCAATCAAAATCCATGTTAAAATATTATTTAAGTATATTTTAATAATCATACAATTTTTATTATTAACTATGGCCGGAAACAGAAAAACAAAATTGTGGCCATAGTTAACAAAAACAGAAATAAAAATTTAGTACTCCCTCTTTTTCAAAATGATGTAAGTTTTAAAATTTTCACACATATTATAAAAACATATTAAATAGTGATTATTGATACATTATTTTTGCAATTAACTATTTTCTATAATTTTAAACCAATAGAATTTCAATCTACATAATTATTTTTCTTGAAGTTTACAATTTACCACTAAATAATGCATTGAAAATATAATAATGTATATTTTTGAAAAATATTTCTTCTAAAACGTGGATCTTTTTGGAAAAGATGGAGTATTACTTATTGATCACAAGATTAAGACATGTGTAAATAGAACTGAAAATTGTTTATTACTTCATTTTTTCGAAAAGATCAGTGTTTTTAAAACAAATATACATTTTCAATGCATTATTTAATGATAAATTGTAAACTTCAAAAATATAATCATGTTTATTGAAATTCTATTGACAAAAGTTACAGAAAATAGTTAATTATAAAAAATAATGCATTAATAATTAAAATTTAATATATTTTCTTAATATGTGTAAAAATTTTAAAACTTACTTTTTTGAAACAGAGGGATTATTATTTTCAAAAAAAAAATAAGTGATCAGTTTTTTTCCTTTCAAAGAACAACTGAAAACTAAGACTGATTAATGAAATTTAAAAAATCAGATTGTTTCAAGTTTAAAAGTATTCATAATTCTGTTTGCATTTATTTGTCAATATATATAACTTGGTTCGGATATTTAAAGAACACAATTTCCAAAATTGTTTTTATTAAAATACAATTTATAAAATACTACATAAAAACGAAAACAAAATCAGCTGAAGATGCTAAGTCAAACTCCAAAAAAACCTTCTTTGACAAAGAAAACTCAAAAGATACATTACATATTCAAATTTTGGCATCCAATATATATAGCCGTCAAAGTTAATTAATACTAAAAAGGCCAAATGCAAGAGCCATTACCTTCTTTAGTAAAATTTTTGGGGATGGAAAAGATTTGGTCAAGTTTGTTTTTTTTTAGTTTATGAATCGGTACTTGTCCTTCAGGACATTAATCTTCTGATCCCCTCGAGACAATCTTTGTGACTGTGCCATCATTAGCAGTAGAGAGCATTGATAAAAGCTCTCGACTTGGTCTAGTCTACAATCAAAAACGTTAAAAATTAAGTATATTCCAACAAATTTGTTTTATAAAGCCTGATGTAGTGTGTTTAATGGAAAATACCTGTATTTGGTGATTCTTCATTAGAGGGTGTTGTAACGCAGGTTGTTTGTACATAGAGACGCATTCGAATTCAGTTTCTTGACTCTGCAATACAATTTAACACTTTTAATATGAGAAATTTAACAAGCTTTATGCATACCACGTACTTGTTATATAATTAACGTACACGAGTTGGTTGAGCAATACAACTGAGGCATATTAGACCTAGGGAGAACAACTTAAACCAAAGAGAAGCCGTTGTTCTGTATTGTTCTTATAAGTTAAAATATTTGAAGGCTTTGCCTTGGTTATAAATAAGAAGAGTGATTTATCCAAAAGACCGAAACTGATCGTGGGATATTTTGCGTAATTTCTTTAACCTTCTTTATTGATACGGTTCATGGTTTTGTGTAACTTCCATCGGAGGAGCTCCGTTCCATTTTTCTAATCTTCATTATATTGTGTGATTATGACATACGTTCAAAGGCTTTTGCATTTACGAAAGTTACGTTTTCTTAAGCCTACAAAACATACGTTACCTTAGACTGTTTCTAAAAAGCTGAATATCATTACATCGAAATAACTGAAGGACTGTTTCTAAAAAGAAAATAATTCTTTTGTAGAATA
Source organism: Brassica nigra (assembly GCA_016432835.1). Classification (NCBI taxonomy): domain Eukaryota; kingdom Viridiplantae; phylum Streptophyta; class Magnoliopsida; order Brassicales; family Brassicaceae; genus Brassica; species Brassica nigra. Next base: position 13,217,233 of record CM028247.1, on the reverse strand, counting down.
ATGAATCATGTTTTCTAGTTATATTTATGATATGCTAACTGTATATACTTTAGTCATTTTTCATTAAAAGTAAAAATTATCGAATATATAAGAGGCAGCATGTATAGCTTATGATATAGAACATATCAGTTTTTAATTGAGTTATCAGATTTTGATCTGGTCCACTATTCTGACGATAAAAATTTATGTTATAATGTTAACTACATAAGAAATGTTAGTTGAAATATATTGTTATGTTAAACATATAATTCACGTAATTAGAATTACATTAGTGTTGTTTAGATGTGTATCCGTGTGAAGAAATTTAGTTAATGTATCAATCATTTTAATAAAATCTAAAACATTAGGGTCTTCGTCCTAGATACACTTCATATTTTATCTTTTTATCAATATTGTTATTTTTTGGTCAAATTTTTTTTCGTTCAATTTTGTTGAAGATATAAAACTATTACAAGTTAATCTTGTAGTTTAAAAATGTTAGATGGTCGGCATATGAAATAAAATGATTGTACAGTAAAACCTCTATAAATTAATAATGTTGGGACTTTGAAATTTTATTAATTTATAGAGATATTAATTTACAAAAATTTCATTTTTTGGATTTTTTTCTATTTTGAATGTTTTATTTTTAAAATAAATAAATATATTTGATTTTACCGTTATACATTTATAAAATTTGAATTTCATATTGTTTTATTATATTACTTGGTTTATATTTTTATGTTTCATATAACTTATATGTGATTTTTCGACATAATTTTACTAAATATTATCAAAATATATTGAAATTTTAAGAAAAATTAGAGGTATTATTGTGAATATATATAAAACCAATAATATAATGTTTATATTGTTATAATTTCATAATTTGGCACTTTTTTAATCCAAATTTTAAAATTCATTGATTTGCAATTTTTGAAATTATCACGTCTCTACAAAATTTTGATAGAGAAACTGATAGATATAAAATAACTAGGAACTATAAATATGTCTTAATCAATTTACGTTTTCTATATAGCTTAATTAACTTTACTTATAAGTTTTTGTGCAATTTATCTTGTTAATAATTTGGTTGATATTATAATCAGTTTAAATATGTTGTTTATTAACTATTTTTCTTCAGTTAATATATATTTTGAACATCTTTCATTATTATTTTTGTTATTATATTTACTGTACAATGTAGTTGTTTTCAATGTATAGTGTATATATATATGTAATGTCTATTATTTAATATTTATGTTACTTCAATAAATGATATAATCATTATTTATGAAATATAAATAAAATAATGTTAATCTAATTGATTTGTTATTGATTGGAATGTTTTTGTAGTATGTACACCTGCAAAAATACTATTTATTTAATTTTATTTCTAAAATTGGTTAGAGAATAATCTGATTAGAGAATAATTATAAGTTTAATTAAAGAATAATCTAATAAAATAAAAGTGTTGTGGTTAATTAATCAATAATTATTAATTCAATGGCACAAATTATAATTATTTCAATTTTAACAGAATAGATACACTAGTATATATAACATTTAAAATTTGTATGTCATATTTTAAATAAATTTATCTAATTTTATTGTTTAAATTGGTTAGACAATAATCCGTTTAGAGAATAATAGTAAGTTTGATTAGAATATAATCTAATAAAATAAAAGAATTGTGGGTAATTAACTAATAATTATTAAAGATTGTAAAATTACGATAAAAGAAAATTTATTTCTAAAAATTATTTAAGTTTTTATAGAATATATTAATAAAACTATTAAAATATAATAACTAATTCGAAAATCTCATCTTTCCATTTTTGCTTTAGTAGTCTCTTCTTCCCAAAATTTAAATCATAATTTATAGAAATCCTATGGAAAATATAGAAACAAGGATTTTGATTTATTTATTAAAAGATTTTCGTTTTAAATAAATAATAAAATATGATTTAATTCGAGTAACGCTTCACCATAAAAAGCTGCTGAAGTTTCTAACTATCAGTTGATTCTCCCCTTTCATCCACCTCCACCATCAACACTAATTCACAAGAAACAAATGACCAAGAATGAAGAATAAACCATAAATCTTTCGTTCCGATGGGAAAATTCATCAGAATCACCGCATCTCCGCCTCTATACGTCCGATCAAAGCTCCTCTGTTTCTCACTTCTCTACTTATTCACAACACTTTCTCTGTTCCTCTATGTGTCTCTCTCAAGAAACCAATGCGTCTTTCGATATTCACCTTTCGATCCGATCCAAACAAATATCTTCTCATATCCTTCTTCTTACGGTGAACACAAATACGCTCTTCCCACCCACAGATCTTCTTGCTCTTCCCCTGTTTTCTTCTCAGGTGATTAACTCTAAACCAAAAAAAAAAAAAAAAATCATAAAAACTGCCAGTTTGTTTGCTTTTAAGATGGGTATTTAATGTTTTTAAAGAGTAACGATTAGGACATTGTGTTTGTTGTTTTATGTGAATCAGATTACTGGACAGTGTTGAATGAGATACAGAGTATATGCAGCGACGCATCATCGTCGGAGAAGTTGAGATACATTAATGGTAAAAGCGAAACGTTCGGTGGAAACTTCAGTCCCCAGAAGAGATTTTCGTATTTCAATCATTCGGACAATGACGTCGAAGTTCCATGTGGTTTCTTCAGAGATTTTCCGGTCAGCGACTCCGGTGAGATATCATCCTTCTAAGTAAACCAGATATTGATTAACCGGTTGAACCAGCAACCGGTTTATGAGTTTTTTTTGTGGTGCAGAAAAAAAAAGTTATGGTTGTTTCATGTTTGTATTATTATTATATATAACAATTTTAAGCATGCATTTTAAATTTTAAAATCATATCCGTATTTGTTGTCACATTTGAGATCTTAAAGGGTTAATAGAGACTGTGATTAGCTCAATAACATCTCTTGTTTATTATTAGATTTAATTTTATCTATAATTTATGTTTTTTTATTTAACTATTTTCTATGTTTTGGTAGATAGAGCTGAGATGGAGAAATGTGGACTCGTAGTTGCATCAGCCATTTTTAACGACCATGACAAGATCAGACAACCAGTCGGACTTGGAATTAAAACCCTTGAAACCGTTTGTTTCTACATGTTCATTGACGACAAAACACTGAACTCTCTCTTCCACCACAATGTCATCCCTGAAAACAATCCAAGAGATTACAGAGTCGGCGTATGGCGAATCATCAAAATCTCAAAGTCCGACAATCTATACATCAATCCGGCTATGAACGGGGTTATGCCAAAGTATCTTATACATAGATTGTTTCCAAACTCAAAGTTTAGTATATGGATTGACGCGAAAATCCAGCTCATGATCGATCCGCTACTTCTAATTCATTCTATGTTGGTAGTGCCTGATGTTGATATGGCTATATCTAAGCACCCGTTTTTTGTAAATACGATGGAGGAGGCTATGGCTACTGCGAGGTGGAAGAAATGGGGAGATGTCGATGGGCTAAGGATGCAGATGGAGACTTATTGTGAGCATGGCTTGAAGCCTTGGAGTTCTCATAAAATGCCATATCCCACAGGTAATAAAATCTTCACTAGTATACATAACGAACAAGCTTTAAAACCTCTTTAATGTAAAATAAATGAGATATTAGTTGTCATTACATGTATTTAGGAAGGTTAGGTAAGGTTCTATCCAACGATAAAACTAATAAAGTAATCTCAAAGTACGAACTATTAATTTCGTACATATATATATATATATATATATATATATATTTGCATAAATAATTAGAAAGTGGACTCAATTGTGCAAGCTTATGCTCATAATTACTTTTCAATTTAATGTTGGTATGATTTTAGACTTTAACTTTGTAATTTATTAAGTTGCTTTTCATTAAAACCCAGTGACTTCTTTTACTAATTAACTTTTCAAATAGAAAATCATATTTAAATGAAATATTATCTTTCAAACCAGTGATTTTTTTAAAAAAGTCAGTGATTTTCTTTCACATATATATTTTGATGATTAATATATATATATATATATATAATTTTGGTCTAATGTTGATTTATGTATGAAATATAAGTTATATTACTCTTAGTGTGTTAATGATCTTGAGGTAATCGTCTTTACAAATTCAGATACCTTTCTTTGTCTAGAATGTTGGTGTGTACTCTAATATATTACTTGGCAATAAAGACTAAAGAGTCATGTCTTATGCATGAAGATTGGCTTTTAGTCGGTTAGGTTATGCTCTTTTTACTTGTGGCTTTTCAAAAATGGAGTCACGGGTAATCATGAAAACCATAGTTTCAATGATTCAAGTTGTAGGGATAATAACTTGATCTTTTTTTTTTGAAAATGAGGATAACTTGATCTTTAATTTTAGTAATCGAGAATTATTAATATTTATGTAGATCATTATAGACACTGTGGAATATAATAGGGTTATAACAACAACAAATATTTATACTAAAATGGATAACAAATATGTGTTCTTGCTTAAGTTCTAGTATGTTGGAAACTTGGACATATATTCCTGTAGAATAAAAATATATAATCATAGTTGCAATCAAAGAATCACGACGTGGTCCCATATAACAACATCAATGAGAATATGAGATGGAGAAGTGAGGGTCCCAAAACGCAAGTTGTTCTATGGTTTTTGTCGATCCAAGATATATTTCTTATATATGTCATTTAAATGCATATAAATGAAGCTGGACTAAGAACATGATTATTGGGAGATTCTTAGTTAGAAATTCTTAGCAGAATATAAGAAACAGTGTCTTAATTTTTAATTGAAAAAATTAAGAATCGGTTTATAAATCTCTTATTTAAGAATCGATTATTAATTTTTTCAGTTAAAAGTTAAAAGACGATTTCTTATATTTCGCTAAGAATTTCATCCTAAGAACCTCTTAATAATCATGCTCTAAGCATATTTAGCTTTTCTTATATATGGATGATAATTTTATTATTCTCTACAAAGTTTTACATTTATTGGATCTTTGTTCTTAAAAAAATCAGATTTTTCATGTTAAATTTAGTGATCAGCGGATTTACAATTTGCATTGATGTCGACATTTGTAGATGTACCAGACAGTGCGTTGATACTGAGAAAACACGGAATAAGAAGCGACCTATTCTCGTGCTTCATGTTCAATGAGTTAGAAGCATTTAACCCGAGAGACCAGTTGGCCTTTGCGTTTGTGAGGGATCACATAAACCCAATGGTGAAAATGAACATGTTTGAGGTCGAAGTTTTTGAACAAATAGTTGTTGAATACAGACACAATCTCAAGAAGATTGAGACATCTTCATTCGAGGAAGAAGAGGAAGAACAGAAACAAAAATCGTTACGAATAATACAGAAGAAACGAAGATGGTTAGATAATGAATCTTGGTCTCTCAACGGTAGTAGTTGTAAGAGTTATCTCATGGAGATGTGGGATGATCACCATTGAATTTGTTTATTGAGCTGGTATTTTTAAGTTGTTAATATTATTTTCACTATAGGTTCAACGTTGAGGTTTTCTCTTCATTACTAACATTTTAAAATAATTTTAGTCAATTTTGTGATTTTCGACCCGCTAAATCATTGTAGATTGACTAAATATGAAAACAGAAGAAATCCTACAAACGTTATTACAAGAGATGAATTTCAGCTAACGTACGTAGAAAAAAAAAAGCTCAACGTACACCGTTATCAAATCATTATCTTCGGCGGAAACAGCTACGGGAAAAGAACGCGGCAGTCCCGACGGACCAGCAAATGTGATTTTCACCGGGTCTTGATCATCAACAAAAATCAAATGAAAAGCTCTTTGCTCTTAATGCATGTGAGACTATGCATCCGACCGTTATCAACAAAAGCAGTAACATCCGAGTCGTAAGGGTACGTTTTAAGAATAGATTTTTTTGGAACATAGAAAGACGAAATTATCATTAGTTTATTAAATTATATTAATTTTGGGCACATATTGCAAACATTACATAATTATATTGGTCAATATTACAGAACCGCAAAGATTTCTACGGATCAATAATTAAACCCAATTATATATTTCTAAGATCCATAATACACACATGAACCATAACTTGGGTCAGTGGTAGTGATTACGCCAGTACCATTGTAACCACACCAGTGTTTGATGCGATTATGGAGTTGGAAAAAAGCATTCATCACAAATGACGCATGGCTAATGAGAGTATTAGGGTCGAAACAAGATCCACCAGGGTAGATTGGTCTACAATCGACGAATTTATGTTCGCACCCTAAATATATATTTAGTAGTAGTCCTGCGTCTGTCTCCTTCGAATTTGCTATGCACCATTGTTTGGAGGTTGCTACAGGAAGGTGATGCACCGCAATGACAGATAAAATTATGAAGAGGACTTTTAACAGATAAACATTTGTCATTGTTTGTAAATGTTAATTGAAATTATATGAAAATTGGTATGTATTGGATATCTATGTGATTTAAACTTGTATATATATAACCACACCAAACTGCACTTGTATTAATGTATTGCCAAAATGATGAAAAGAAAAGTAATGTATTGCCAAAGAGAAATAACTTCTTATGCTGACCAAAATCTAAAATTTATAGAAGATAATTTAACAGAGTTGAATAAGATATTTACATTCTTATCTTTATTTTATATATTCTATTAAAACCAAGGTATAAAACAATACTTATCTATTTTTAAGTGATTTCTTATATCTTTTTCATTTCTTTTTAACTAATTATAACTACTTCATTTATTATCTTTTCCAAATAATTCAACATCATTTATTATAGAAGTACAAAAGAGAACTTACTTATTTTTAAGTGTTTTATTACATCTTTCCTTTTTCACTTTTCCTGACTACTTCAATAAATTATCTCATGCACCTGAAAACCAACTAAGTTAATGAAACTAAATCACTTTTTGCGTTTCACATGTTTAATATATATTTTTAGACTAAGTAATGTCTTCTATGTCAAAAATAAATTTATTTGTTGTTTGTGATCGTTTATATTATGCGGTATAATTTTAACTGGTTGAAGTAATTTCAATTAATGATGTTTATATAAAAACACAATAAACAAATATAAAATTTAATACTCTTTCAATTTCAAAATAATGTAATTTGAGAGTTTTGTTCACATATTAAAAATCACTTTAAAACTCTATTTTCTATCTATTTACATGCTAAAAATTATCCTTTCTCTAATTAATACATTAGTATAATAAAAAAATTATAATTAAACTTTTATTTAAAATCTATATAGGAAATACAAAACGGTATTCTTTATAAAATAAAAATAAGATTCTTAAACGATATTTTTTATATGAAATTAACGAAACTAGTAATTCCTTATTCAGTGTGCAAAAACCTTAAACATCACTTATCTAAGTGAGAAAGTAATATTATCACTTCTTTTTACAAAAGCTGAAAGCATGAGTTTCCAGTGGTTCTATCCATGGCCGGCCGGAGTGAAAAAAGGGACCATCATAAATAGGATTTACATTCTCAAAAATAAATTCAGACTTAATAGGCACATTTTTTTTTTTGTTGAAACACCAAACCGCACAATTTAATTCTATTATTTAAAAATGAATTAAAGTTTCAAAATAGAAAATAATTATATTGATAAACAGCTTTCTATAACATTATATTTTTAAGTATTCTGATCGGAAAGATGCAGATAAACAATACATATTTCTTGAATAGAAGGAAGGGAAACAATACATAGGTATATATATATATAGTTCACGAAGGAAAGTTTTAGTACCACCATAGACAAATCATTTCTCCTCTTCCTCAAACGCAGAGACGGGAAAAGAACGTGACAATCCCGAGCGACCAGCAAAGGTGATTTTCGTGGTGTCTTGATCATCAATATAAATCTCAGTGATCGTAACCCAAATGAAAAGCTCTTTGCTCTTGATTCCTGTGAGACTACGCATCCGACGGTTCTCAACGAACGCAGTGACCTCCGCATCATACGATACGTTTTTGCCGATGGCTTTAAACTGGTGCTGAACATTGTTGTTCATCTTGATCCATATATAACCGGTTGATTTATTGTAACCGATCTCTGTCATGTTGTCTAGAGGGAGAAGTCCTTTTGGTAGATTCATGGACGATAACATCTCGTTTGCTTTCTGCTTGCACATTGATGCGCCATTGACGATCTCAGCTCCTTCTCTTTGGTCGGTTACGGTTTCTTGAGACGCCATTAGATTGATTCTATGAGTTTTGTGATTTGTGATATATGAGATTTGTGATTTGAAAGATTGTTTGATGGATTGGTTTTATATAGGTCGAGAATACTTTTGGATGGAAGTTACGGAATTTGCGCCCCGATATGCTTTAGTGCTGTCAACGCTTATCGGATTAGACGACTGTTTTTTTTACCAATCAGATTTTTTAAAACAGTAATCATTCTAAATTTGTAAGAGCCATTTTTCTTATTGTTTCGTCCTCTTTTAATTATTTTCTAAATCTTAATAAATGTGACTTCCAAAACAATAAGTTTTTGATAAATTAGCCACTAGTTTTTTCTTGTTTTTTCAAATTCACATTACTTTATTTTCAGCTCTTCGTTATTTATACAATGTTATATTTGAATACAGCATTTATAATAATATTCATAGTTTACACATTTAATTATTATTTATATTTATAAATTTTAAAATAAAAATTACAGTTTTATGTAAGAAACAAAATATTTACGGTTACAAGTCAAAAATGACAATTTAAACAGCGATTTATTTTTTGATAAAAAAACAGCTAAAATCTTTAACAAACTTTAGAAGACAAAGGGGACAAAGCTGGAAAACAAAGGTATAACAGGAAGGGACTGGAATAAGAGAAAATCAGATGCGTGGCGTAGGTTAAGCTTCATACTCGCATACTGCGTAGGTGGGACGCATGCACTGTGTGTTTTTTTGTTATTTACCAAAAATGCACTTCGGGTTCGTGTAATATATAATTTCTCATCTCGTACGTGGAATAATTATTCTTACTAAATCAAGATGGTTATATTATGAGGAGTTTCAATAATAGACTTTTCATTTTGAAATGTTGTTTCCTTTTACAAAATTGTATGCAATGGGGGTCGTCGAGCGTCAGTTACCAAAATCTATCAAGACAAACTAATATGTAACATAAGTATAGATTTGTTTAGATTTTTCCAAGGTCTCTAATTTTTGTTGGTGGCCTAAAGCAGTTGTAGATTACTAAACAGATGTATCCCGACAATTTAATAGCATGTCTGGAAGACTGGCGCATTTTAGGCCCATTAATGACTTTTAACAATACGCTCTAGTTAAAATAGGTGAGCATCGACTAGACTTGCACCCTACCCTATGCATTTGTCTTAGCTTGCTTGAAGAAAATGTCGTGTGGATGGCTTCCATGGATAACAGCAACCGAATGGGAAGCACACCTGATGTCTAACTTGGGATTTGCAACGTTTGTACACCAAACCGTAATCTCTTTGGTTTTCTCGATACAAACAACTAAATGATCAATATATAGAATTTAAATCAATTTTAGAAGTGAATGTCTATACATATGTTCACCATTTAAACTTTAGCGGCTGAATATTATGGCTGGCTGTGTGATGATCAGGAAGGATTCGCATTTGTATATTGTGAGAACCCAGGATATCCTTCGTGATCACAATTTATCACCAAGAGAAACATATACTGAAAGCGCGGTTTACTCTTTGCTGTGTTTAAATTCATTTTCCAAAACTAATGTACTGTCGTTTCAGAAAGAAGAACAACAAACAACAACAATGTATGTACGAAATTTATTCACGCATTACCTATCTTGTTTTCATAACTTTTTTTGTTTTTTTTTTAAACTTAGATGTCGCATATATTTTTAGTGTCAATCAATATCAGTTTTGAGACTATGCTTATGATAATCGAATTGTTTTATGAAACCGGGTAAAATTATATCGCCGCAAATATACATTGCTCTTATGAAGGTGGCAGTTTTAGTTTCTACCTTCAAACTCAATTTGATGAAAAAAACAAATGATCACCGTCCCGAATGACATCTAAATCATTAATCTCAGCATTCTCTCCATCAGTGATCATTGTGAAGCTGCATCCTCCAAACTTTTCACCTACACAAATCCCAAATTTTCTTGGTTAGAAACTTCTTTCACAAGAGAGAGTTTTTTTTCCTTCATTTTGAGTATTTTAAGAGTTTACCTGCAAGACCAAGAAGCTCTTCAATGGATGTAGGTAAGAGTATCAACTTCCCGTTATGGCGTTGTGATAGATCCTTCTCTTGTGACAACATGTGAATAGTAACTCTCTTATCTTTTACTTTAGCTTGGATGCTGGAGCTACAACATTGATCTGAATCGTTACTTCTTTTTTTGGTTTCCCTATTTGAGTTTCCTCCTTTTGCTTCTGTTAGAACCTTTGGTTCCTCTATGTTAATCCCTCGTTTAAGGAGCTTCTTAACCATCTCAATATCTCCCTTGTGAATTGCATCCATCAGAACCTTTTCTCCATTTTCCGAAGTCGAGTTTGAAACATATGAACCCTTGCAATCTATTCTTGAATCCATCCACTCTTCCCATCCCATTCGTTGGAAATCTCTGTTTTCTTGATCACTATTTGTAGCGTCTATTCCTATTGACTGCTGTCCTCTAAGTTTCTGCAAGTTCGCAACAAAACATGGTTTGATTATTATTTTATAAAATATATACATAAATTTCAAGAATATGGTTTTAGTCACGTACCATGAAGAGATTGTTCATTATAACTCGTCCATCTTCAGCATGAGCATGCATCGCGCTCATCAGCGATGTTCTGCTTATGCGTAGTATTTGAGATAACTCTGTTGTTCTTACCGTGAAAGGTTGTGGTCTATAGCATAAAACTCCAATCTCTCCAAATGTATCTCCAATAACTGCTTTCCCTTGAATTTGATCATGACCATCAACAAAAGATGCAAAGTCCTTTAACAATAAAACACAATGTTAGAAGGTACAATTTTTATTCCAACACCATTTAGTTACATTTTTAACTTATAATCGATATGCTCACCACAGCTCCTGAGACCAGAATGTAAAGATCGGTAGGTGCTTCGTTCTGTAGGATTATATCTTCTTTAGGTGGGAAATACTCAGCATCTATATCTGAAACCTTGAATAGAAGAAGGTAACTTCATGAAACCTCTTAGGGTTACAATGATATTAAATTCAAATGAAAAGTTAGAGAATAAAATTTTACCAATTGAAAGAGAAAATCGCGAGAAACTCCTTGAAAAAGGTAAATGTTTTGAATAATGGGGAGGAAGAGGTAGTTTGCAATGCTAGACCGGATTGCTTTTGGCAAATTGTTCAAGGTTTCTTGTTGCTTCAGGCCCTCTGTTTTGAACTTTAAGCAAATGTGTGAGAGCATTTGGTCTTGTATGTCATGTGGAAGTTGGTTTCTTGAAGCAAACTCTGAAGCAGCTCTCACCGTATCTCTCTGTTTAACAAAAAGAATGAGTATTTGTCTAGTCTGAACTAATTAATATTGAAGATGATTATAGTTCAAGTCAAATATTTGCTCGTGTATTTAACTTTCTTTTCTTTTCTTTTTTTTTTTTGCTGAAAGGCTTGCAACGTGTATTTAACTTTCAGTAGGTTGAACATTTAATTTGAGGGAGATCAACATATGCATGTGCATTTCGGATCAGGGTACCCAACCCTACCACTGCCTATTCAAACTAGAGACAACTACCTAAGATTACCATGTAATACCACCATCTACAGTCCGTTTTTATATTTTTTCACAAATAAAGAATTTCTAAAAAATAGGGGTGATTTTGCTCCCAGTGTATTCATTTAAAATAAAAATGCTATTTCTTCATCTATTTATAAAAATGCTATTTTTCTTCTAGTCTATCTATAGAAAAAATACTATTTTCTATCTATATAATTCCTTCACTCAAAAATATACTCGCTCTCAAAATCCATTTCTATTTTTGAGGAAAAATAGAGAAGTGTGTGAGAGAATTAATGAACTTAATAGAAATGATCTATTAGGGTCAAAATAATTTAAATGATCTATTTTAAATATAGATTATTTGGCTACTCGAACAACTTGTTTGGATTTATATTTTCAAAAAAAATATCAACTTAGTCTTAAAGTTTTTTTTCTAAACTATCTCAAAATAGTAATTTTAATGCACTGATTACCCAGTTCATATTCTCTATACCCAACCTTTTGTTCTGAAATGAAATGCTTAAAGAAAAATCAAAGGATCAGACTTACAAAGCTTCTGGTTCGGCTAGTCCAGTGAACGACGAGGTTGGTCATATTTCCAATAAGGTAAGCCGTCAAGCCGAGGTTGAACATCATGAAGAAAATGTCAAAGAGCATTTCTCTTGGATTCTCAGGATGCAAATCTCCATATCCAGTGGTCGTTAACGTTGTAATAGACCAGTAAAGGGCAGTCACATATCTATTCCAAAGACTTGCTTCCTTGAAATCTGGATACACAGCTCCAATCCATGTCTTTCTTGGTTCAGGATATCTATCTGCGATCAGGTAGTTGAAACATCCAGCACAATGTACAGCAAACAAAGTGACCTGAGATCGCAAAAATATTCAAGTAAGTTACTATTATTAACGATGAAATGTTTTTTTTTTCTCAGACCAACGAATAATTTGTTTAGTGAATAAAACTCTTAGATCATCTATTAGGGGTCACATTTTCAAGTTTTGTTGGGAGGAATTTATTCTCTAAGTGAAAGTTTTACTTCGTTATAGAAGGGTGTACGGCTTTGAGGCTAAAACCTTCTAGTCATTTAAAAATGTTTTTTGCTCCGTTTTAAGACTTACCGAAATAAGTTTTGTGCATCGTATCCAGAAGTAGTTGAAACGTATATCCTTTTCAAGCCTGAAATGAAGTAAAAGAGTTAAGAGAAGTTGAGTAAACACTTTCTTGACCAAATGCTGCTAAGAAGACAGAGTAGGCTCGGAGGACAAGCCACACAAGCAATCGCTTAAGGTATATACTACGAGAGAGCAATATATTTATTAATAATAATATTTTTACGATTATTATTATTATCAAACAAATAAAAATTATGCTTACATATAAATTTTAATAAATTATATAAAAATATAAGTAAAAAATATGTAAGATATAAATAAAATATTTTTTTCAAATGTGAGATTTTTTATTAACAGCTGATTTTAGTAAATTATAATTGGTTATAGTCAAAATGGTGGTGCTAATATTAATAAATATTGCTACATAATTAACTTCATAGAATTATCTTTAATAATTATTAATGGAATTGAATTAGTTTAAAAAAAAATTGTGTGATATTTCATATTATATACTTGATATTAGAAAAAATGTAAAAATATATTGTTAAACTTAAAGGTTTGTTTAGGGCATGCAAAAGTGTTGGATCGGAAGACTATGGTCTTTAAGCAATGAGACAAACCTTGCGAACAGTGAGCTAACTCGTCTGAGCCGCCATAACCTGAGCATGCTGAGAATTCTGAAGCCTAATTCGCTTCCATTGTAGTTAAACAGGAGGCTCAACGGCTGAAACGGTGCAGTCGAACACACATCGAAGGCGAACCAAGTAGAAAGGTATCTGAAAATGTTACAATTTTCAAGAATCTGATTCACTTATAAAAAAAAGTTTTTAAGCTAAGCTTATTTCTCACCTTATTGCTATTTTCTTAGGATTGTCGACTAGAAGATAAGAGTGGCTATCAAGATAGGCAACAAAGAAGGTGAGGACAATATCAATGGCGAAAAAGCCATTAACAATGTTGTCGATGATGAAAATCGCGTCTTTTTTGTAGGTGATGAAGGCAAATTGAAAGGGACATATCCAAGCTGAGTAAATAACTAGAAGGACAAGCCACATCTCCCATGCTCTGTAATGAAACAGAGGATTAAAAACAGAACATAATCTTGTTTAGACAAATATTTACATTAAAAAGATAGTTCAAAGAGGAGAAACTTACCTGTATTTTGAATTGAAAGGAGATATTATATGTTTACGGAGCTTAGTAGATTGGTTGATTCTGGCTCCAAGAGATGGCAAAAGATCGGCGGAGAGGAAACTACTCTGCTTTATGGTGTCAATATTGTATTCTTCAACGCAGAATCTTCCAAAGAAGTTTCTAGTAGAAGAGATTGGCATCTTTTGATGTTTTTGACAAGAGAAATGTTATGTGAAAGGCTGTTTCTTGCAGGTGAAGGCTTATTTCTTGGCAAGGTGGTAGTTTATAAATAGTGATGAAGCTTGTGATGAATGACACGGGAAAGTTTTCTGTTAGGACCTTTATGGCAACTTGCTCTGACCCAATTGCTTATCTTCTCTTTTTCTGAGGAATGGTCCAAAAGGATTTAAATGCAAGAAGCAACAATGGTGAGCAAGAAGCCGAAAAAACGGAACAGAGTGGTGCGTGAAAAAGAAAAAGCTTAAGAGATGAGACAGAATTTAAGTGGTAAACATTGAGTTTTTGTGGAAGAAATGATGCTCATGGTTTGTTTCTTTTGAAGGAAAACAGATTCGATATCCAACATCAAGAAGCAGAAGAGTAGACGCAATATGGTTTTGGGAAATTTCTACTTGATGAGAGTTATGACTCTTGTGTGAAATACACCTTCTCAGCATTTGATGGTGGGAGTGATATATAGACATACCACATACACATAGAGAAAGAAGGTATGTTTTGGTGTTTGGTGTGTGTTAATTGAAGGACAAAATGGCCATGAAAAATGATGGTGTGTTCATTTTGAGAATCAAGATATGGGACCAAGCAAGAAAATAAAGAAAGAAAATGGCATTTTGACAGAATATTGAAGGGGCCAGAGTATATAGTTTTTTCTTTCAGAATAACAAAATTATTTTCTCTTCTTCTACTGTTCTTTGAAGTATATCTCCTCTTTTTTCCTCATCCTCAAAACTAATCATTAGTCTACGGACTACTACGGCAATGTTCAGAAATAGTAATTTTATTAGGGTAAAATAATAAAACTGATTTTTATGATATTACAACGACAAAAAAGCAAAGATTAAAATTTATTTAATTGACTAAATAATAAAAGTATAACAAACGGAGTTAATAACTCTAATTGCTTGTAGTTAACGTACGTCGAATACCTTAGTTTCTTTTTTTTGTTGTAAATGTTAAAAAATACCTTAATTTTTTTTTTGTTAAAAAATACTTTAGTTTACTTCTTAGATTTTGAACTTCTTTTTTTGGGTACAAATGTTAAAATTACATACCATTTTCAAGAGTTTTACACTGATGTTGCTTAGCAACTTATTACAAAGAAGAGAAATGGAGAGCAACGAAAAAGAAAGAAAGGCAGGAAAGAAAAACACCGGTGCGAAAAACACCGGTGCAATCCAAAAAACAGGATCACACTAACACAACAATGTATTTTTTATCAGTCTATCTCAAAAAAACAGGAGTTTTGAACTTGTATTTATAGTAAATAGGCAATGTTTGTCAGTTTATGATTGGAAATATTCATTTTAGTTTTATTTTGTTCAGTACACACTATAAATCATTTTGAGTCCGAAAATCGGCAAATTCCGTACTAGTTTTAACCAGTGAGATTTTTTCTAAGTAAATTTATTCTCATCGGAAATTAATTTTAGATTTGTATTTCCATATTATTAAGTTTTCTATTTAATTAATGTTAAAAATGTTATATTTGTTAAGAATATAAACTTTCTTTTTCTCCTGGTATATAATCTATAAGAAATATTAATTATTATCATTATAAAAAAAAAATCGGTCGTCTAAATGACAAAACGTTAGATATTGAGTAGACTGGAAACATTTGGATGGTCGATTAACTAAGGAAGCCACTAGATTCATAGCATCTCCACGTGGTGAAGCCGAATCTAGCTAGTTATTTGTTGACTTTGGTTTACTACAAGAAAGACACAAACAAACACAAGATGGATGTTCCATGTTCGTGTAATGACACTTGATTAATCCTTCCTCACACTCCCCTGTCCCCTCGGTACAGTGGCCCTCTCCTTCATGTTTTGATCCTGGTTACTTTCCTAACATACCCACCTTTCTTTATTTTTTGGTGTTAGCCTGGTAGGTTAATATGCTTTTTTAGATTTACATAATCTCTAACTTATCTCGCTGGATGGACAAATCTTATGCTAGTTGGCCCATACAGTAGTCTGAGTAAAGCAGATCCTACAATTTTGGAAATCATAAAATATTTTAATATAAATCTTAATTTGAAAAAAAGGAGAACTAAATCCAATATCTTATTAGGCTATACATGACCGGTCTGAGCCCTGAGATACAAATTATCCCATGTTTAGCTTGGTTGATCGACCAAAAGAATCGAACCCGGGGTTCCAGCTAATTTACGCCATGAGACTTTGAGTTGTCAACCATAAAAATTTGACTGGTTTCCCAGTTGCCACCCGCAAACTTAGCTTTTGCGGTTGGTATTGGTTGTTGGCGTTTTGAAACAATCACAGAAAACGCTACAAATCACTTCAAACCGCTCAGAATCTCTTAAAATCAAAAGCTGGTTCCAGTTAGCGTTTGCGATTCTTGGTGGCGAGGATAAATTTTTCTTAAAAAAATAAAAAATAAATAAAAATAAAACTAAAATTATTCAATAAAAATTTTAAATTGAAATAATAGAAATTTTAAAATGTATACATATTATATTTTAATTTTATTATAAAAATTAAAACAAAATATTTTCTATAATTTTTAAAATTTAATATTATGATTTTATTACTTTTATAATTATATAAAATATAAATATTATTAATTTATATATAACAACTGTTGCATTTGGTAGTTTACCAGTCATAAAAATTCCGCAAACGCAACAATTTCTAACCGCTGTATCAGTCGTACAAATCTCTAGAAAACGCTTAAAACCGCAACCACCTGTATCTACAAACTCCCGTAACCGCAGCGGTTACACCAGTCAGGCCCTAAATTACCACTCTTGATTTTTTTGTTGCTAAAATGTTAATAGCTATATCAAAACATTATAAAAATGTGATTATAAACTCTACACATACCTGCGCAATAAATATGAACTTAGCACAACGAATCTATTAAATTAAATTTGTATATATCTTTCATTTGATCTAGATCAACCCTGACATTCTTCAAACAAATTGCATATTTAAATTTTTAGAAAGCGGTGGAAATATCATTAAAATTCCGAAATGGTTAATTCTTTACTAAACTGAACTATATAACATCTAAGAAGATAAAGAGAGACAAATGTATGAAGACAAATTAAAGACTCTTTTTCTATAATAGGAACGAGAGTATGTCACTAAAGTTACTAAGGGTCCTTAGCCCTTAGAAAAATATCATAGCTTATAGAGAAGAAAATAAAAATACATTCGTACACGAATATAGATTTTGTTTGGTAATTCTTTGACTAAACTTTTATTTTCGATCGCAAGTATAACAATCCCAAGTATAAATTCCGAAACCTTTCCGCCAAATTTGTTTTTATTAATTGACTCCAAACTTTTTTGTTTATGCGTCGATTTGAGCCCGTTCGAATGTGTCTTTCATGATTCCTTATTGATTGGTGCTAATTTGATTAACGTTATACTCCTATCTACCATAATATAGTACAAACTAAAAACTTGATAGATATCATTTAGAAGAAAAAAAATGAACTAAAAAACTTTCGTTTTTTTTCTTTTTATTAGTTCTACAAATTCTTCTTTATGTTAATAATATTTTCGACGTAACTTGTTTTTAGAGAAAGAACTGTTTAATGTTTTGGACTGCAACTCTCCCGTTTTTAAAAATGGTCTGCCTAGGTTTAATAAAAGGCTACTCCTTTATTATTGTTTACATTCATCCATGAACATAAGTAGATATTCTGACCATTGTCAATATTTGTGATCTGCTTCCTTCTTTGCAATTAAACAATTTTCTAGTCCGTACGGATTTTAGAATTAGTAATAATCATATTCAATATGCAATGAACATAATTTCTTTTACGTTCTTCGAGTAACAAATCTTCTTCGTACTTTTTTACAACATCAATATTATTCATTATATATACTCTCTGTTTAGTAATAAATATCACTTTACATTTTTTATTTTGTTTTAAAATAAGTGTCATTCTATAATTCGAATGTAATTTTGTACACTAAATCTATTTTTTGCCCTTTTGAATAACCAATAAATTTTTATTTAAATCTTTTTCATTTAATTAATCATATATTAAATAGAGATATATTAGTCTATTATATAATTTTCTTAATTTCTGTGAAAAATGTCAAAGTGACACTTATAATGAAACGGAGGAAGTAATAAATTACAACAACTAATATGTGAATTAAATATCTTTGAAATTGCAATAGTAAATGTGCATATTTATAACCATAAAATTGTGGAACAAACTCACAATCTTGCAAATTGTTAAAAAAACTTCAACTATCACTATTCACATATATATTTATATTGGAACATTGTGCAAATTGTTGAGTCGAAAAAGAACCAGTGAATTAAAGTTTGGGGTTTTGTTAAATATGACCTAAAATTTTAATATAAATTTAAAAGTATATTTTATATTTAATCAAACATAAATAGATAGCAAAATTATCCTTTATCCCTTGTAACCAAACCAAAAAACTAGAAAGTTATTTTACTGTTCTATCATTTCAAAATCTAGATTTAATAAAGAAGTCTACTAGTTTGAGAATTCTCAAAAAAGTTTCCTAAATCAACTATTTGATACAGTAATTTTATTTTAAAAATATAAGAAATAATCTGTTTGAAATTTATTATAAATCATCAATATATGATGTATATAAATAAGAATTTAATACACTTGAAAAATTTGAATGAATATAAATTAGTTTTTAACCATGTTTGTACAATGCATATGGTTTAATAGCAAGAGGTATATATTTTTAGGCCCAGATTTTACATTTAGATATTTTTTTTGTTTTATTAACTTAAATTTACATATAAATGTTGATCTGCGTAAATTTTACAAGATTTACATATTTGATACATTGATCAGTTAAAAGTTTTGGTTATCATTTGGGTGATTTATTGTTTAGTATAATTTAAATGAAGTCATTGATTTTAGGAAGTAGCAGACTTCTTTTTTGTGAATGAAGGACGTAGCAGACTTCTTTTGTAGTTTACTAAAATTTGAGATTAAAAAATTGAAATAATTTTAAATTAATTTTAGTTTTAGTATGAATAAATTAAAATAATAATCTTCGAACTAATATTTAAAAATTGTGGTATTATATATTAAAATTATTAAACGTTAAAGAATAAAATTAATAATGAAATTATCGCAGTAGACTTTCAAAAAGATTTACTAAGTAGACTTCCAACAAAACTCTATTCCACAATTTCAAGTTTAGTAGACTTTAAAATAAGTCTATTGTGCTGTAAATTTTAATCTACTTATAATTTTTCTCTTTCTATATAAAGAAAATTTACACACTTTCTCTAAAATAACTGCACAAATTTCTAAAACTCTTTTCCTTCTCTCTAAATTTTTTTTTCTTCTCTATAAAACTCGCTCATTTCTCTCTAATTTCGTTAAATTTGAAAAAAAAATTGATTTAATTTCTTAATCTTTTCCTCATATCTTTTTCAAAAAGATTATTTGATATAGGTATTATCATTCACGGTTTTCATCTCCCTCTACAAAATGTAAGAGTTAGATCAATATATTTTAAATATGTATTTTGTGTTTATATTCAAATAAGTTATAGATTCAATCTCTATGTGTTTACTTTTCTATTATTTCATCTTCTAAATTCTATTTTTGATTTTTTCAAATTTAAAGTTATACCTCTCTAAAAATACAGATTTTCAGATCTAAAAAATAATCCGATAGATTATACTTTTCCTGAAGTTTGTTTAAAAGTTAAGGATAATATACTTCAAATGAAATCGACTAAACTAAAAAATTTAAGCATAGTTTATTAGAAGTCTAGATTCGGGTATGTTACCATTTGTAATACTTCGACCGTCCACGGTTAATGGGCCTACCATGCCTGCTCTCTCGGCCCATGGTCTCATTTCGTGCGACGAGCGGTGCGTTAATTTTTAGGAGGTTCGGAAGACTTGTTTACTGATCTTACAATCACCACATGATTTTTTTCTCGTGCTTTGACCTCTTTTACACGATATCGCGAATCATTTCATGATAGGCCAATTATCCTTCCTCAACTCCAATTCAAACACATTTAACTCTAAAATTTTCTCTAAATGTGTGACCGAAAAGATAAGCGCATTTTGGAAACATATATAGCAAATAAAAAACATAGATAACCAAATCAGTTATATTAAATCTTTTTATATACCACAAACTGGAATGTTACAATAATCATCGGAAAATTTGGTATCGCATGTGTTAAATATGGGCCCGGAACAATTGTGAAAAAAGGAAGAAGCTGGAGAGCAAAGTAGGGGTGGGCGCAAGGCGAGTACTTGCGTTTTTACGTATATTTGATACTCGCCTTGCCTTGAACGAGTAATGAATTTTTGGACTTGGTATTTGCCTTGTCGGAAACGAGTACTTGTTATATCGAATACTTGTCCCAAAACATGTTACTTGCAAGTTACTTGCCTTGTTCGATTACTTACTAGTATGGCTGGACACGAGACAAATATCCGGGATTTTTGCTATATTTGTAACCCGACTTGTTATATTCGAGTAGTAAAAAATTTGTCTTACACTTGTAATTGCTAATACCAAATACTTGATTAAGCGAGTACTCATCTATATATGAGATACTTGCGATTAACTTGTTGTACTTGTACTTGCTCACTTAACTTAAATTATTTGTAGTCGAGCCTTTAAAATAGAAATTCTATTTCAATGATTTTATGATTAGATGATTATCTATATTTATAGCAAAAAAATTTGTTTGATTCTTATACTACACCGATGTAAGATAATGTAGCGTAAAATTTGAAGAAAAAAAAGAAATTTAATTCCACATGTTTGATATATTATATAAGTATTAAACTAGATAAAATAATAATGTAAATGTTATAATATATTTTGAAAATCAAGTAACGGGTCAAAACGAGTCAAATACTTAAAATAAATTTAAGCCTTGTTACTTGATTTGAACTTGCAAATATTTAAAATTCTTAACTTGTTACTTGCCTTGATTAAGACGAGTACTTGTATTTACGGGGCAAATACGGGGCGGGTAGCGAGTTTAAGGCGGGTAACGGATATTTGTGCCCAGCCCTAGAGCAAAGGATCTATATAAGGAGCACAGGTAGCGGCGGAGCCAGCTAATCATATCAACAGGGTCAGTTACATAACAAACATAAATTAAATGGGTCAATATGCTTAATTTCTAGCATTTTTCAATTATTTTTCGAAAAATACAAGTAAAATATTTTTTTATGTATAAATTAACATGGATCACTTGACCACCCTCACAAAGCACTGGTTCCGCCACAGAGAGAGAGAGACGATGAGTTCGTTGTTCTTTATATTTCTTCTTTAACAAACAGCTTAAACAATTTAATAAACTAAACTTTTGGCTCCTTAGACTTTCATTTATTATTTGATTAGATTATTAAGCTAGGTTACTGGTTTTAGTATTCAACAGCATGGTATTTGGCAGTAGAAACCCATACTTGCATATCTAAAACTATGTATCTATCGAAAAAGACAGGAAAATCGTGAATAGAACGTTTGCCACCTGCTGTCTCGAATCGGCAACAATATAAGTTTGCCACTCGCTGTCTTCCTAGTGCAGCAAGTGGGGTCGTTAATGTTGTATAAGTCGGTTAAGTTGTCACATGCTAAGACTGATGTAGGGCCCAAAATGGTTAGTTATTTTCAACATTTTCTTGTGGGCCATAAGCCTTCCAATTGGTTTGACTAAACCGGTGATTTAAGGTCAATAATTCATCTAAATCTAATTTGACTAATTCAGGTTTTGATGTTTCGAGGATAATAAAATATGGACCAGAATTGGTATAGATTTTGTGAGTTGGACCAAAATGTGCAAACATTTCTTCGTTTAGGATGGCCGACTACCAGAGTGTTTTGAAACCCGAATAAAACAGTAAATCGAACAATCTACCGGATCCCTAAATTATTGGATCGATCGAGGGCAAATTACGAGTTAATAAAAAGTCAGAACTTTTTAATTTTTATTTTTGTTTCACATAAAAATATCAGAAAACTAGACTAGTTAACAATTTTTATAACAAGTTAAGAATTATGACATGTAATAAAAAATATCCAGACTTAAAATCTTTAAGTATTTAAATATCTATAGTAAATTAATATGTAAATTCAAAATAAGCCAAAAGTAAAACATAAAGTTGTAAGGATTATCCACAACAAAAATAAATTAATGCTAAATCACAGCAACTAGTTTTGTTAGTAGATTCATAATCCACATGATCATATGATCATAATAAAAAACTAACTGCTTAATTTTAATACAAACCAGATTTAATAATGTGACTAAAAAAAAATTTAAAAGTTATGTATTAGTGTAACCAGTGGTCCAATCGGTAGCCGGGTTCTTGGTTTTAACGGATTTTTGGGTTTTATTGGTTTTTTAAATAATGGATTTTTTTTCTTAAAACCTAAACCGGATTACATATCGGGTCACCGAATTTACCGGTTCAACTGCGGGTCTGAGTCGGGTTTCAAAACTCTGCCGACTATGATTGTCTACAAAACATTATATACAATCAGTCATATAATGTCTATACCACAACATTACGGTCTGTTTAGATTTGCTTTTATAAAAAAGCCTCATTTTTGACTCTATATAGATAGGTATAAGCGTTTGGATGTCTAATCGGGACATGATATTTAGGCACATTCATATATTTTTATTGTTCGGTTTAGATTTAGTTAGGATTTATTTTCGTTTGGTTTAAATATAATAACACATTCCAAACTTGAGTGAACCTGTTTTAAATTTGGGTTAGATTCTAATTCAGATTTTGATTATCCAAATAATTTTTATGCCTTGAAAGTAAACTTGAGTATACAAACTTGGGAAGACTAGACAATTTTTAATAATAAAAAATTTGGTGGCATGATTCAAAAGTGGTTGTTAAGATAAAAGAAACAAAAGCAAGTTAATCTATTAACTTACAATCCTATAAACGTAAAAACATTATTTACTTTTTAAATAAATTATATTGTTTAAAATTTACAAACAAACTTATTTATGCTTAAATTTCAAATGTAATTGTCAAAACATGAAAATTTTAATATTTAACCAAATATCAAAAATATACATTAAACTTACAATTTGAATTAATTATTCATGTAAAAAAATACTTATTTGAGATACTCATTGAGATTTTAAATATTTTGAATACTTATTTTGTGATTGTGTTCGGCTTTGATATATATTTTTGGATATTTGTTTGAATTTACATCCAAAATCTATAGTACCGTAAAATAATACCCATTCAAATATTTATATTGAATATTTTTTCGGGTTGGTTCAGTTAGATTTTTTAATTCGATTTTTTGTACACCCCTGATATGTGTCTCCAGCTGGAATAAGAGTGATGAACTGAACCAAAGAGGTTAAGCATTCTTATTATATAAATCTGATTTGTAAGAAAACATATTACATTAAATGCTAAAACATTAACCAGGGTCTGTTTTCAGTTGGCCTTTTCTAAAACGACCAGATTAAATTATGCTGGTCCATTCCACTACAAAATAAGAAAAATGGTTATCTAGAAAGTCCTGATTTTTCTTGGGATTTAGTACCCCACATATATTGCCAAACAATAATGAATGATGAGTCCAATACTAAGGGGTTGTATTTAATCTAATATTTGAGGTAAGTTGATTTTTAAAAAAGTTTTAGATGATTTAGATAAATTGTAGAGATTTATGTGATTTTTGTTAAAGTACTCTAGAATATCACCTAAAACCATGAGATTTGGATTTCAATTTTTTTAACTAAGAAACTCCAATCAAACATCCTAAATCACCTGAAAACTTTAAAACTCCATAACTTAAATTATGTTCAATAACAGTGAATTTCAAAGTACTTTACGAAATGTCAAGTTCAATAACAGTGGATTTTAAATGAGTTTTTAAAATTCATGTTTGAATAACAGTGAATTTGTCATTTTAATACAAATCACCTAAAACTCTCAGTTGAATACACCTCCCTAAATAACATATAGAGACATTTTCCAGAAGCTTATCCATTAAATTAAAAGGCAACTACTGTATTCTAAATCGTTCTCGTGATCATTAGACTAAAATAATTATGACAAAGATTTATAGTAATACAGTTTATGTCAGTATTGACTTAAAAACTGTTATTCGGATTTAAATTTATATAATCCATATTGGTGATTAATAAGTCTGATATAGATAGTCATGAATTATGGGTAAAACATTACGAATTAATGATTTTCTCTTTCTCATGTGATTCTAGAAAGGAAAAACTGATTTACACAAATAAAAATAATATAATTTTCCTTAAATAATTTTAACAGGACAACATGAAAAACGAGTATCAGACACTTTATATGCCTATCTGTTTCGTGTAATGTCACTCGACATAATCAACATTAGCTTTTCTTGTCTATCTTAAAAGTTAGGCTAATAATATGAGCCTATGATCTCTCCAAACACTAAACATGGGCCCCTATTTGTTACAGTATAAAAATTGCTATTTTTTGCATTATTTTTTGTATTTCTTATAAAACAATTCATTTTTTTGAAAAATATAGAAATTATATATCTGCATGATCTGTAAGCTATAACTAAATTTCTCCTTCTGTTGTAACCTTTTTCACTCAGAATTCTAGAATTGGTGAAATGACAAAAAAAAACCAAAATTAGATGTTTAGAGAGAGAATTAGGTATGGGCAAAATATCAGGATTCGAGATCGATCTGAAAATAAGGATTCCAAAGAGTTCTGAATTTCTATATCCGAAGAACCGGTTCCGAATTCGACCCGAACCGAGAACCGAATGAGTATTCGAAGATATCTGAAACGTAGATGTATGTCTAAAATATATGTTATAATTATATTTATAATTATTTTAATACTTTAATATTATAAGTTAACTATAGTAGTTATTTTCAGTACTTTTGAGTATTTTTGCATAAAATATGATAGTTTGGATAAAACTTTACCTAAAATATATGTGTAGCGTTACTACTTTTGGCTATTTTGTGTAATTTGGATACAAAAATTTGAACTGAATCGGGTATTTTGGTTACTTTGGGTATAAATATCCGAACTCGTTCTAGATACTTTGGTTATTTGGTTATTTTTCAGGTTCCTATGCATGAGAACCGAACCCATCTGGATCCGGGAGGACCCGACTCGAGAAATTTTATAATATCCGAACAGGGACTAATTTCAAAACCCAAAAAACCCGATACCCGAAGGAACCGACCCATACTCGAACGGGCACCCAAATACCCAAGCCTCATTTGACTTGCAAACTAGGTCTAGGGCTGGACAAAATATCTGTAAATTTTGATTCGATTCGTTATCCATTTCGATTCAAACCCGAAAAATCTGGATATTTGTGATTCTACGAAACAAAGCAAATACTAATATGCAATATCCGTAAAAAAAAAATCAAATCACAAATACTAATATTTTTAGAAACGAAATCTGATCCGATCCGTTATGAATATATACACATATATTGAAAGAATTATATATATATAAGTTATATAAATATTATATTTTATATAAGTTTTACAGTATTTTTACTAAATTTACTACATTATCTATTAGAAATTTAAAACTAAATAAATTTTTATTTTTAATAGAATATTATATCTTATAATATTTTTATTTTTTTATTTTCTAATATTTTATTGATATTAACGAATCAAATCAGATATCCGGCCAAAAACTTAAAATCTTCCGGATATCCAGGACACCAAATATCCAGATGGCTATGGATCGATTCAGATCGGATAATTTATTATTTGGACGAAATGAAACGGATCAAGAATACCTTTGAAAACATGGATAACCGATTTGTGCCCGTCCCTACCTAGGCCTGGTGTTGGGTAGGGTCAAAAACCTTAGGAAAGTGCTAGCAATTGTCCTACAACGTGGGAAACTTTTGCGATAAAGCAAAATTAAAATCAATCACACATCTTTTGTTTTTTAGTTGGGTAGGTATATATAGCCTGTGAACTACGAACGGTTTAGGCTTTTAAATACTCTCTTTTTCTAGGAACCACACGACAGATAGTTCTATTTTTTTCCTCATTACTTTTCTTCCCCATAATCAGGTGCTTTAATTTCCTCCCGACACAATATTAAAATCGCATTAACTGAAAAAGTATCATAATCTTTTTAATTTCAATCAAAATATTATTATATTATTCAAATTATTATATTATTCAAATACGAGGTGTTACGAAATACCGGACCAGAATAGAATAATCAATAATAAAAAAAATTGCACTAAGTGTTCAAAATTCTTATTCAGTTATGAGTTATGTTGATATTTTTACCAAATTTGAATTTTCTAATCATATTTAGATTAAGATAGTTATTACTTATTAGTGTTGGGCATTCGGTTTTTCAGTTCAGGTCAGTTTGATTTATTCGGTTTTTGGGTTATTCTGATTGGGGTGTTTAGGAATCGTTTAGGAACCGGACATTTTTTGGATCGGTTTGGTTCGGATAATATCGGATTCAGGTCGGGTTTCTATTTTTTATAAAACCTGAAGTGGAACCAAAATATAAATAATCCGGATTTAGTTCGGGTTTAAAGTCCAAAAACAGAAAAAATCCCAAAAACCCGAGTTAAACCCAGAAAAATCGGGGAAAAAATATTCGGGTGATTCGGGTAGTTCGGGTTTTTCAGGATATTTTATTTATAATTATATTATATATATATATATATAAATTAAAATAATTAATATTTTATATTCAAAATATTCGCTACCCGTTTGGTTTTCGTTTCGGTTCCGGTTCGGTTTCGGTTTTTCGAATTTAGAAAAAATAGGAACTGTTTGGGTTTTTATAATTTTCAGTCCGAATCCGGTCTCCGTTTTTTCGGTTCAATTCCAGATTGGTTTTCAGGTTTCAGACAATATGCCCAGGACTAATAGTTATTGTTGGAAAAAAGTTTGAATTCGGGTGAACCTGGACCTTTTCAGTCTAAGATCATTAAAGATTTTGCTGACCGTCAGAAAACCAAGGCAAACTAAGACCACCTCCAATTGGGGTTCTATCCATTGAAGGTTCTAAATATAAATATGTGTATGTATATATTGTATATGTGTATGTAGTTGTAGGGTCCATTAAATAGTATAGAACCCTCTCCAAAAGTTCTAAAAACATTTTGTGATTAGAACTTTTGGAGAAGGTTCTATACTATTTAATGGACCCTACAACTACATACACATATACAATATATATATATATATATATATATATTTATTTATATTTAGAACCTCCAATGGGTAGAACCACCATCGAAGATGCTCTAACAATCTTCTTAAAAACATTTCTAATATATTACTCAATTTTTTAATTTCAAAATAGAATAATTCCATAGTTAAGTGAATTTTATTTTTCCTATTCTATTTAATTAGAATAAAAAATAGAATAATAAACAAAAAATAAAATCATTACTCCATTTATGGAATAATTTCATTTATATTTCATAAGAAAATAAAAAATAGAGTAGAATTAGAGCATTTCTTATTTAAAGAATAAAACAATCGAGTGTGATTAGAGATGTTATAACAACAAACACATCTAACCAAAATGGTGCTAATGAAGCTTCAGTGTTTCAAAATAAAGAAGCCAGTTCGTTATCACATAATTCAGAAAAACAAACTGGGTATGAAGGAGAGTCTAACGAAACCAAGAGATGATAAGCGGATCGGATCATCCTTATTCAAATAGCTTGGCCATTCGACGTAACGGTTCTCAGTGAATAAATTTTTCATTCATTAGAAGAATGTTATTTTCATGATGACAACCTTAGATGAATGCTAAAATTCAACAAAAGATAAGTAAATATAAAATCATAAGAGAAAATGTACAAAACCAGCATAAGAGGCATCTGGAGAGTGTTTACCACCAAACACTATTCAGCCACCGCAGGATTAAAGCTTAATATGTAAATGTAAGACCTATAACAGAAAACAGACCAGAGAATATCTCTAAAAAGATATGTGTATTTACTAGTATTATTTTAAAATAAATTTACAAGTATCTCTCTAAACAGAATTTCAACAAGATCAAGACCTTTATGGCTTGTTGCTCTAGCCTCACACTTCCTAAGATCGAATACAAAACCTTAGAACCTCTCCCCTTAGTCATTTGTGTTAAGAATACAGTTTTTGTGGCAACGATAATATTCCAGTCGAGTGTGACTATATATACCAATAGCCAATCGGCTAACCTAACCTTCTAAAAGATGTTTACTAAATCTACAAAAATGTTAAGTATCCTAAAACTTCTTATAACTCTATAAGAACTTTCTCAGACAAGAGCTCCATCCTCCAAGGTAAATCTCTACATCAGCTTTCTCCAAGTGATTGATGTATCGACTCTGACTTGATCGCCAATTAGTTTATAAGTCTTTAGGTTTATCTCATCTTGATCATTTCACATGTATACTCGCTGTAACAGATCACTAGATATAGACCCGCGCTATGCGCGGACATTGTTATACAAAATCTTCCTTGGAATTGTTTAGATAATATTATACAGTTTACAAATTTGTAATTTTTGTTATGTATAATATATATATATATGTGTGTGTGTGTGTGTTTTAGACATCTATATAATACATTTTCTTTGTATGTATAAAATTGATTTATTATATAATATATATTGTATATGGTGTTAGTTATAATATATATGTTTCATATGTAGTAATTGTGATATTATTTTTCTTAAATCAAAGAGGTTCTTTTAAGAAAATTATGTTATTATATTAAATTATACAAACAATTGTTTTAATTAATTTAATTATTAATTATTAATTATTTTCTCAAGTTATATATTAATTTCGAGTTTCATTATATTTTGTAACATTATATATTATGTCATGTAATATTAGACTAAAATTATCATTGAGTCATTTCTTATGAGTAAAGATATACACTTATCCATTTTATTTGTTACTCAGCATTTTAAATATTAATTATACTGATAATTTATTGTTAGTTAATTTTTTTGAATATTCATCTTATGTATGATTTAGTTGTCCTATTTTTTTGTATGATATCAATTATATTAATTAATTTGGAATAAAAGAATATTGATATACATATAGTTAGCATCTTAATAGATTCAATAAATAAACATGGATATTTTCTATTGCAAGTAAGTTTTGACAATGCTAAAATATAATGTTCATACTATTTTAAGAAATCAATAAATAGTTGTAGATATATGCACATAAGAATCAGGTATTATATGTAGTTAATATTCTACTAAATTTCAGCAAATCTTGATTAGTTAAATGAATATAAAATGGTACTATTAATTAGTCAATTTAATTAATTTACACATAAACTGAATATTAAAATATACAAATACTTTTTGAAAATATATTACTAATTAAATTATCAGTTAATCAAATTGTCATCGAACAATATTAGCATTAGTTTAGATATATTAACATATTTTTAATTTTATTATATTATGATGAAAGTTGGACAAATAAAATAATGATAAAATGGACAAATATGATGAAAGATGCAGTTCGTATACTAATGTTTACAATGATGAAATATGGACAAATATGAATTAATTTGATTATGGTGGGTTGCATGTCAGTTCATGAACTGAAAATAAGCAAACACGCAAATATGATTTGTATATTAAACTGGTCTACATTTGTGGTCAGTATTGAATCGATATATAAAAAGAGATAAACCAATACTTTTGTGCCAGTGTATTCGTTCAAATTAAATTTTGTATTACTATTGTATAAGTAGATAACCGAAGTATGGTTTGTGTAATAAGGTTGGTTTGAATTAAGTAACTTGGTTAGTATAATAAATATTTTCTATGATACGCATGTATGACCAAAAATTGAATTTAGAATAAGTCCAAATTTAAATGACAACATTTTACTGTAGATAAAAATAGGACTCTATTTTAATAGATTAGATGTCGTATTTTCTTTCTGCCGTACTTGCAGCTGATTCAAGATGTCTACTTGATCTTTACATTTTCACAATAGTCAATCACCTGTTCAATCTAAAGATGCGTAAACCATTGAATTTTTTTTTTTTTTTTTTGCGTAAACCATTGATACCATAACGTAATGAGCCGAAAATATAGAAATAAGCATGAATGAAGTCAAATTTGTTCATTTCAAATAGTTGTGTTACATAATATATTAATTTCTTTTTGTTTTGCACTCAAAAATGGCTTGACAGTAGTTTCAAGGAATATATAAATACACGAATTAATAGAAATAATATCAACTATTACAGAGACACATGCATGCATATATATGTATATAGTATATAGATTGAAATGATAGTGATGATCACGCTTCAAATAACAAACAAGCTTTTTTACTTTCTCAAGTACTAAACATACTTGAGATAGATATTGATTAAGTCGAATATTTTAGTATTAGATAAATTACTATTATAATTCGTCGATCATAATGGAGGAGAAACGCTGTTATTTTGTAGTTGGTTCTCAATTTCTCATTGTCAAAAGTTCTTTACGTCATAGTTATGGGAAAAAAAATCTAAAGATGCTCTTTTTGAAAGTTGCTATGATCAAGAAAATATGTAGAATACAAAGGTGGGAAAAAGCTACATAAAATGTAAAAATAAACATTATAATAACCATATTATATTACTATTTGTTAGTAGGCGGTCCATATTTTAGAAAGAGAAAACTAGATTCAGCATAAGTAGAATACCATGATTGATGATCAAGCAAACCATAGAAATTTTTCTTTTGGAAACTTGTTAAAGAATTTACTGTCATAGTTCTTTGTTAGTACAATGAATACTCCTTTTAGTGGTAAACCATTTCTGTTTGATTTTATTGCAATACCACATTTCATTCCAAACATCCCTTATATATTAAAAGAGAAGTATTACAACATTTTAACTAAAACACATGTCATCACTAGAATGCTTCTCAAAATCTCTACAAAAATATGTTGGTCCATTAAATATATATTATAGTTTTCATTAAACTAATCATAAAATTAATTAATAATTTGCAATTAATGTTTTTTCTTCTTTTCTTAAAATAATCATTAAATTAATTAATATATATATATATATGATAATTAATGATTTTAATAATAAAAATTTGATAACCATTTGTATATCCTCCATTAGTTATGTTTAATTGATATTATTAACATAAAATAATAAAATCATATTAACCATATAATAAAAATATACATTTTTCATATATGCTATAATTTGAGTTTTAACAATGACTATAAATTACTAAAATTGTTAAAAATCTCACATTAAAATTTGTGATTAATTGTTTAAATTTTTTTATTATAATATGATCATAACATCATATGAGTAAAAGTCTCATTTAAGAGATATTGAAAATAATATATATATACATATAAAAATACACAAATACTTTAAATTTTCACTAAATAAGAATTGAGAACTTAAAATTTTAATTTTGAAATTTTCAATGAACTTTTAAGAAAGATTAAATTATTAAAACTGTTAAAAGTCCCACATTAAAAACTTTGTTATCACAGATTTATAATTTTTGTTACAAAAGATAGAGATAATCATAAGCCATATGATTAAGAAATTTGATTTAAGAGATATATATATATATATATATTAAAATATATTACATATCTATGTTAATATCATTTAAATTTAATTAATTCATACAAAAAATATAAAAATGGCTGTTTAAATTTATTCACCATACAATAATTGTAAATAAACAAAATTGATTGCTTTGATTTGTTTACGCCAATTTAAATATATACAATAGTTATTTGTTTTCAGTTATTTAATATGTGTTTATTATTTTGTTAGCTTTATAATATGTAAGAAACGTAAAATAAGTTATAATACGTAAAATTAATTTTTATATACAATGTTCATCCCCCGCAAGGCACAGATCTTAATCTACTATATATATAACATATTCACACTTTATGACTATACAAGTGCACAAACTCATACTTTGTTTCTGAAATGTTTAACAGTTGTTCACTAAAAGCTATTGACAAAAAGAAAAAACTATTAATCAAAGTTAGTTTATACGACGTATATATGATTCGTAATGTCTAAATTACATAACTCAGGGGGTGGTTGGGTTTTATCAAGTGTTAAACTTTAATTTTTAACTACAACTATAGAATTACTAATTATATTTTATTAGTTTTTAAAAATAATTCAATTTTTTGTAAAATGTAAAAAATCTATTTTCAAAGCATTATTTAACAAGCTGTAAAAATATTGTTATAAATTATTATATATTATTATTTTTTGTTTAGTTTTACAGCTACATCAAAAATTATATAAACTAAATTATACATCAAAATTTTAAAAGATACAGCCTAACCAATCATTCCTTGATTTTTATTTATTTAGTTAGCTAAAAGAATCTGCATAAAAAAATATTAACAAATCTTTTATGAAACAATATTAACAAATCATATAAAGCTACCCTTTGAGTTCTGCTTTTTGTCAGGGAATGATTGATATTGAATCAATTTTAATCTAAAACCATAATTTTATTTATTATGGCTATCTTGTAAAGATTCACATCTATCTTTCCCAGTCAAAAGCAAAAGGGAGAGAACTTCATTTTTTTAGTATTAGTGCAAAAAGGAACAGATGCAAAATGGTGTATTTGTCTCCTTATAAAAATTATGACCTCCTATTTATTTTGACTAATTCACTGACTAATTTTGCCCATCTTATTCTACATTAATGATGGCAACCAAATTTTTATGACTTATGAGACCAGTTCACTTTCTTCCCCTCGTGATGATGAGCTTTCTTGCTTCCAAGTCTCTGGCAATTTCACGTGAGATGCTTGAGTGGAGATTTTGGATATAGTCAACTCGATCATTTACTAATTCTACTAAATTGGAAACCAATACAAAAGAACATATATTCCTTCGTTTTAGGGAGAGGGTAGCCTTTCACTATTTAAAGACTAAAACAGTAATACCCTGATGATTTTCGGAAACCCTTTTATTGTAGCGACGTTAGCAGAATATCAAAGTGGCTTTCTAGTAGCCAAAAAGTCTCATTATTATCTTTTGTTTTGTTTGTAATTTCTCTACGAAACTCGGTTTTCAGAAAATACTCAAAAGTACTGCAGATCAGAATATGTACTTCATATCTCATATCTACGCAACGAATTGGAATAAGCATTGTTATTCCTTTTTGAAACGTTTTCACATTATGCACAACACTTTGGAATTGTTGATTAAATTTTTTTTTTAATAAAAACCACTATATAACACTATGAATCCTTAGAAATGTTATAAAATTTAAAAGATGTACGGACTAACTAGTCTTTCAGAATACATTGATAGTACTTGATTCTGTGGAATATAATCAATATTGCTAGTGACATTTTAGTGTTGTTACATCAAATATTCTTATCTAGAAAAGAAACAATATGTGTGTAAGTTATAAACTGACCGTGTTTAATATGATGCCTTAAACAAATTAATCGTATTGTTTCTCTCTCTGTTCCAAAATATAAGTGATTTAGGTAAAACACACATATTAAGTTTACTTTTTTTATCTAAAGTATATCAGTTAAACTATAAATTTATAACTATTCAAAATAAATCATACAATATAATTGGTTGTATAGTTTTTGATAAAGTTAAAAATTCAATTGAAAATGTAAAAATACCTTATATTTTGAAACATAAAAAAAAACATCTTACATTTCAAAACGGAGAGAATATTATAATAATATTATTAACAACAATCTTGATCAAACAGTGTAGAGTATTTATCAGCTTCAGCTAAAAAGATTAAGAATTTGTACCTGACATAGACTCCATACAAATGGTAGAAATAGAGGAGAGGGAATATAAATGTTCTCATTTATTTGGTGGAGGACCAAAAGATGGACCAAAAAAAACAACTTAGCCAATCGCACTTCAAGAGCAAGAAGAAACTATATGGGCCAATTACAGTGTTTCATTTATGATGAAAGTTATTTGGACCAATTTTAACGTCAATTATCTAGATGTAGTATATTATATATACAAGAGCGAAGTGAGGTTTCACATAACGGTATTTGAAAATTTGATAACTATTGTCATTTCATATGCACTTTATTTTTAGCTTCAAATATTAGTTAATATGTTTAGACCATTATAATGATCCTTCGTTTAGTTAATAACAGCTTGTGGAGCTTTAGAAAACTATATGCAAATATCATCGCAATTTTGAATCCGACCATTTAAATTGCCTAGTCTGCATATATCTTTCAAAATCCAAAAGTACTTCCTACATGATTCGTCTAACATATATGAAATCAAATATAGAGTGTTATACTTAATTACTATATCACTCTTAGTTGGTCACTGTCAACATGTATAATTTTGATCATTATGTGTATAATTTTGATCATTATGTGTATAATTTTTGATGATATGCTAGTGTATAGATCAACATTCCTTTTAAGTGGTTGATAAGATAGACTATAAAATATTAATCTCCGAGTCATCATTCCAATAGAGTGTTATAAAGGTTACTTGCCCTCTCATGTCTTAAACTGTTCAAATGCAAGCCAACGTTTAGTCACATCATTTACAAATATGGTATCCATCATTTTTCAACATATGCTTCATCTTTAATCAACTAGAACTTACAAAGTTATTGTGTGCATTACTGAAACATCAACATCTACAAAGAGCATGAGTTTGAAAAAAATATATACGATGCTCTCTTTCTGTAAACTTTACTTGCTAGCTAGAACCAGTCCTAATCTAAGCGCAAGTATGGACTTTCGGCCTCCATTTTGGTAAGTAATTAATTTGCCAAAATAATAAAGATAGTGTAGTTTTTGTTTTGTGCCACAGATAGTGTAGTTGTTTAGTAAACAACTTCTACTGATAAAGGAAGGCGGGTTCAAGTTTATCCTTGTTGAATGAATTTTTTTTTTGAAAATCTTAGAACCGGTTCTATTGCTAATAGTAATAGATATGATATATAAAGTAAATTAGTTTCTTCTTCATAATACAAATGAATCCCTACAAAATTATTAGTTCATGTGTTTTGTTCTTGTGGTTTACTAATAGAGTCTCTTCATTTGATTTGATCTGAATATATAGTTGTTAGTTTCTGCAAGCTTAGTCTGCCAAACTGGTTGATCATGGCATGATAATTGATTCTTGCGTAAGAAAAGCTACTTAAAATGGCGTGGCTATATTAAAAGCCCATAAGAAGCCCGTTATATTCACCTCGGATGGAAGTACGTCAACTAATACGACGCCGTTTTCACGAATGACGAAATTAACCTTTGACCGATCACGAAAAAGTCTTCGTCATATAAAAAAGGGAAGAACGAGAAGACGCGTCGGCTGAGAGGTGAGAGGAAGAGAGACGACACGACAAAGAAGAAAAAAGAGGTTTCTTTTTTTTCCAACTCATTCTTCTCCGGCGAGATCTTCGTCCGTCTCTTCCTCTTCTCTCCGGTGAATATGGAAACGCCTTCCATCTCCACCGCCACCACCACCACCACCACCGTCAAACCGCAAGCGCTTGAAGACGCGATTTGCTCAACCGCGGATATTTCCCAACCGCAACCGCAGCCGCCGTTACATGAACTAGATTCATCACCAGTAGTTGCTGGATCTCCCGAAGATGTTGTTGTCTCGGAGATACCGTCAGATGATGATTTAGACCACGAGAGAAACATCGGCGAGGATCGGGATCACGATCACGGCGGCGATAATCCGATCGAGACCGAAGGCGTTGCTGTTGTTCCTGTTGATGAGTTGAAGCAGAAGATCATTAGACAGGTAATGCTCTTTCTTGTTTTCTTGCAAAATATCACAACATTGCTCTCAAGTTTGGTTTTAGTGTTCTGTCCTTGAACGTTTGTTTGCTGTAAGATTAGTTTTTGATTGATTCTTCCTAATTTTTTTGTTGCAGGTTGAATATTACTTTAGTGACGAGAATTTGCCTACTGACAAGTTTCTTCTCAATGCTATGAAGAAGAACAAGAAAGGCTTTGGTTAGTATATATCTCTGTTTTGACTTTGAAACGAGCAATAGTCCCTTGATTTTGTGACTAGCCTTTACTGAAAGTTTGAAAATTTGTGACCATATTGCTTGATACGCAGTTGACTGTTGAATAGAGATCTAGTGATGAACTATAATGTATACTTCAGGAAAACTTACTTCTGTCTCAATCTTTTAGTGATGGACTTCATGAGTGTAGTAGTTGGTTAAACTCAAATTGCTGATGAAGTTTCGTTTCGATATTGAAATAATGTTTTAATGTTACTCCATCAAGTTATATATCATAATTTGTGTATGAAAAATGTAAGAGCCATGTCAATGACTTTCTCCATGCTATGCAGTTCCTATATCTACCATTGCTACATTCCATAAAATGAAGAAGCTTACACGCGACCATGCTTTGTTAGTATCAGCCTTGAAGGAGTCGTCATTTCTTGTAAGTAGTTACAAATAGTATTATAAGGAAGTAAAATTAAATGTCAGATGAAGCTCGTATGGATTTTGAGTATCTATCTGGTTAACCTGCAGGTTGTAAGCGCGGATGAGAAGAAGGTGAAGCGTCTGAGTCCACTTCCTGAGGTCAGGGATCCAAAGGTATCTATTTGCCTCAAACATGAACCTTCTCTCTCGTTCTAACTCATGTTTTATGCATTTGCTTCCTTTTGGATTATATTCGCTCCTAATCCGGTATACCATAGATTTTCACTGTTTTGGTAGAAAATCTGCCGGAGGACCATTCAGATGAGAACATTCGTGCTATTTTTAGTAAAGCAGGAAGGTAGGTCTTAGCTTTTTCTGTCTTTTGTTGTACTTCGTTCTCTACATCTTGGTTAAATCATTTATACATGATGCTGACTAAAATTTGTTTCCAACTGTAGCATTAAAAGTGTATCCATATGTGATCCAAATGCTGCTGAAGAATCAGAGAAGGGTTGTAAGAAAGACAAATTCATCCGAACCAGAGTAAGGAACTTCATGGAGAACTTTGTTATACGGAATCACAATAACGAGTATTTATATTTATTTGTATGTAATTAACTGCCGTTTTCTCTTTTTGGCTACAGTTACATGCCTTTGTGGAATATGAAACAGTGGAGGCAGCTGAAAAAGCGGTGAGTGTCAATTAGAAGTTTCACCGATGGGTTTGATATTTAAGGAATGAGAGTCTTTACCTACTTTTATTCATTGGTGCAGGCAGCTACATTGAATAACGATCAAGACTGGAGAAATGGGTTGCGAGTTAAGCTTCTTGAACAAGCAGTAAGTAATCTCTGTAGAATCTTTTAACTGAAGTATATATGTGGAATCAAACGATAGCTTTTATAAAATCAACTGCTTATCCACCATATGGAAAGTTTGTACAGAGAAGACCAGCTAGGAAGGAAGTAGATCCAGAGAAGGACAATGCAGCACAGAGAAGACCAGCTAGGAAGGAAGTAGATCCAGAGAAGGACAATACAAGCCGAGTGCATGATCAAACTGGAGTCGAGGAGAACAAAAGCTCAAACGAACATCAGCATCACCGTCACCATCATTCTGATACTCCGGTTGATAACGTAAGATCTCATGCCTGTCATTCATGGCTTGGAATATTTAGGAGTTGAATAATTCGATTCTACTAACTTCTATAGTTATGATGTGCCAGAAAGCTAGAATACCAAACAGCTGTTTTCTAATTGGAAATTGTTCGTTTTAACCATTTTCAGGATGGAGGTGATAAAAATGGGAACAAAACCAAGAGTCGGGGACGGGGAAGGCGACAAAATCATCAAGGCAGCAACAGTAGTGGTACTTTCTTAGAGTAAAAATCCTTTTTGTACAACGGAAAGTGAAATGAATTATTGAGACCCTAACTTTTTATTTATATTATTTTGCCACAGGACATGGAACCTCACCATCAAGCTCATCATCGTTCCATCATAACTATCATAATCATCATCATCAGCATCCGGTGGAGGTCTCAAAGCGTCCTCCTGGCCCGAAAATGCCTGATGGGACTAGAGGGTTCACAATGGGGCGTGGTAAACCGCTTCCTACTCCTCCCACCTCTGCTCAAACTAGCCACGAAGTTTGATGGATTTCTCATGTGTGTGGTTTGCTTAAAATGTGAAACATGTATGTAGCTATGAACAGAGATGTTGTGTGGGATTTGGGTTTTCTTTTGGCATCTGCAAGCACTCTGAATCCTCACTTGGGTATTCTAGCTTTTGTGTTGTTGTGAATGGTAGTTTTTGTTGAATGAAAAATTGAATGCATTTGGTTACTTCATTCTCTTTTTTTTTCTTCAGTTAACTACTTAAAAGCATCACTTAAAAAGCCGAATCCAAATCATTTTTTTTTATTATATTGAGTACTGTATGCTTAAATATAAGTATAGAATAGTTATATACTTTATTAAATCTTGAATGTCAACGTTAATTTAGATTATAACACATAAAAGCCGTAGTTAATATATATGTAACTTTAATTATTTGAATTCTAAATAGAAATAACAAAAACTAAATAAATAATAATTTTCTAAAATAATCATGTGAGGCTGAATGAGTGTACTTGATGAAGAGGTGCTTTGTCTAAGTATACAAGGTTTTAAGGAAGACATTGAAAACTCTCACCACCGAGAATAATTAGCAAACCAATTGCGTTTCGGACTTCAATAATAGTTGCAAACTCAATTTTAAAAGTACGATTTTGAAAAAGAAAATACTTTGGTCCACAATATCTTCTCTTCTCCCACTACTACACTACTTTTGAGTTCTAATATAAGGAAGTTACTTCTTGAAGTGCATGTCTTCATAATGGATCAAATGATATGGACTTTTCCATCGCTGATCATCACTTTGTTATCATCTTGCAGTTTCTGCATACATCCACATTAAGGTAAGTGATGAGAAAACTGTTTAAACAAAAAGAAGTTAGACGATGTTTCTTATCTTTTGATGTACCTCTAATAGGGCCATAATCTCATCTGCAGAGTAACGAGAAGCTCCAACTCCATTGTTGTTGACTACAGTCTCTATATCAGCAACAGAAATGTCGTCCAGCCTGTTTGTCCTCATGTGCTGCCCAAACACTCGCTCAAACGATTCAATCCTTGCTGCAGAGACCGTACCACTAAATTGCTCCGAGGGAGGTTCATCTACGTCCATCGGATCTGCTGCTTCACTGAGCCCCAACAGGAAAAAAGAACAATGTTTTACGATTTAAGATAGCTGCGATATGGGTTCCCATGGAAGAAATCAAATTAGCTACCTTTCAACGTTTACAGAGGCATTCTCTTGTCCATTATTATTACTCCTGCGTTGATTGCCTCTTGGTGTTCTTTCTTGTTCGGATTGTTCCCTTTGACGTTCTTCTTGCTCACGCTCATCCATCTCTGTCAGTTCTTGGTGATATATTGCAAAGTTCATCAGCTTCAAGGCAGCCTCTGCGTCGGCTTTAGTAACCTTTAGCAACAGAAAAGTACATTATAAGGAGTGAAACAGGAAGACGAATCGGAAGATTTGAGATGGCTTTGTTACCTTTCTGCTTAACTTCAGTTTGGCATGTGCTGTGGCAAGACGGATTATTGTCTCTAGAGTTCTTGCTGTTATCGGAAGCGTACCTCCAGTCTACAGAGATGTGGATGGTCATGACAAATACAAGTTTCTTAAGACGAAAACACTCAGCATTGGGAAGAAATGATTTTTACCTTGGTATCAGAACCTGCATTCCTGAGATCTGCATATGCTTCTGCTATACGCTCCGATGCCTGAAGATTCAATAACAAAAGAGAGATTAAGTGGAAAAAGGCTTATCAGATATCAAAACACGTAAATCTGCATGTTTAAGTTCAGTCTCGCACTTCATCAGTGAGCTCTGGCTGAATTCGATGCTTGGCATAGTGAATGTACTTCTTCAAGAACTTAATCGTAAGCGTTTTCTCATTTGTTTGGCCTCTTTTCTTCTTCTTCCCATGCAGCATTCTGTTATACTTAACAAACACTTCACTTTCACCATCTTCCTCTCTCCCATACGGCAAGTTCCCATCTGGCCCTGCCTCACCTATAATTCACTCAAAAGGCAGATATGTCTCAAGTCATTGATTGTGAATGAAGTGAAATGTTTT
Organism: Brassica nigra; assembly: GCA_016432835.1. NCBI lineage: Eukaryota > Viridiplantae > Streptophyta > Magnoliopsida > Brassicales > Brassicaceae > Brassica > Brassica nigra. The sequence goes on along the minus strand of CM028247.1, from coordinate 13,176,939 downwards.
ATAAATCGGAGAAACATGATTTGTCGGCTACCTCTATCGTTTTGGTAACGGTGCATGCGCAAGACGTGTTCTGATATCATGCTATCAATACCAGCATCCATTTGATCCAACACGATAAACAGCAGATCAAAACGAGAGAGCAAAGAGTCTGGAAGTCCAATGTTCTTTGTTGGAGTCAGTGATCTGTCATACTGCAGGCACAAAGAGAAGATTATTAGAACAAGAGATACTTGCTAGTCACAGATCAGGATAAGTTTTATGCAAACTTACGGTTCCATATATGGGATTTGCTGCTGCAACCACACTGCATCTAGCATTTAGTGATGCATGGATACCGGCTTTGGCGATTGTAACAGTCTGTTGCTCCATCACTTCGTGTATAGCAACTCGGTCCTGATCGTTCATCTTATCAAACTCGTCAATGCACACGATACCTTTATCAGCGAGGACCATTGCACCAGCTTCTAGTCTTCTTTCCCCTGATGAGAAAAAGAGAATTGATTTTCATGAAACAAAGCACTTGGACTTTTTTCTAGCCATTGTTGAAAAAAGGCTTTAATGAGCTTTTACCTGTTTCTTGGTCAGACGTAACAGCAGCAGTTAACCCAACACCTGAAGAACCACGTCCTGTAGTTGATATAGCCAATGGTGCGATATTCATGATTGCTCTCAGAAGTTGAGATTTAGCAACAGATGGATCACCAACCATCATCATGTTGATGTCCCTGAATGCAAAAAAAAAAGTTTTGGCTAACAGAAATTTAGAAACAGTCATACCAGCGAATCCAAGCTGAATTTTATTTCTAAGCCTGAACTTACCCTCTTAAGTGGGTTCCATTCTTGAGGTTCTTTTCCATACCGCCAAGCATCAGTAGTATTACTGCTTTCTTGATCCAAGCATGTCCATAGATAGATGGTGCCAAGGAACGAGAAAGGAGATCAAAAGCATCATCTCTTGCTGCAATCTTTTTAATCTCCTGTAGATCTCGTGGGGTGTATATAGGTGCATTTGCCTCTTTGTTGAGCAGAGAGATATTATTGGCTATGAGGATAGTCCTACACAGATAAAGCTCGGTAAGGGTTACCACAGTGAAAAAGTTCATACCGAGAATAAGAGGCTGTAAGAAAACACGCACCTAAAGACTCCATTTACGCTACCCTTGCTTTTGCCTGGAAGAGCTTTGTAAATGCCGACAATAGCCACTCGATCTCCTGGCTTGCATGAGTCAACCAAATCATCCTCAGCAATGACATCAACGCTTCGTGGAAGCTGACCAGGAGCAGCGTTTTCAGGCACTTCTTGAATTGACAAGGTCTGGTGATCTTTGTATTTGCAAAGCCCATACTCAGTCACCAATAAGTTTCCATTATCATCCTGGAAAAAAAATCAAAAAAATTCAGGAACAAGCATACCTTCCAGCAATAAAGGTAGATTTAAAGGTATGTAATTTACCCTAGTAGGATAGACAGAGCCAGTGGGTAAACCCGCATGGGAGGTTATGTCTCGATACTCTCGATTGGTAAATTCACCGGTAGATGGACAAAAGTGTACACTTTTAACAACCTTGGGCCTCACAAGAGAGCCTGAAAGCAAAACATGAGTCAGTGACTTTTGACTCTTCAGGAAAACAAGAAAGAGCACAGTAAAAAAAGGCTTACATTTGGTGACAATGCCCTCAACACAGACCAAAGAACCAATAAACTCAGAGAGGAGCTCTCTAGGAGTGACACGGCGAGAGACGAAATGACCTTCAAATCCAACAAGGACTTGCTCTCCTTCCTTCAAGTATTTAGGGTCAATATTGCGGGTAGCTTCAGTGGCTGCGTCGCAGAATGACTGCATGTACTCAATTGGATTCTTCAGTATCCTACACAGAAAAACAAAGGAATCAACTTGAATTCAGATAACACATATCAGTCAAACACACACACAAAAAAAAAATCTATCGATTGAGCCAAACCATTGACAACAAGTGAAATCTCTAACAAGCTAGCTTTCGAATTATCATCCACTCTTTAACTCCTACGGGGTTAATCTTATCCCAATGAAATCCCCAAATCGACAAAACCCTAAAACCCCAAAATCGAGAAAACTAGACGAAATTGATTAAGGGAAATTGCGAAAGAGAGAGAGAGATTGAGAAGAGGAGGAACCTAGAGGAAGATTCAGATTCGCGGAAGTGGGTATGAATGTCAGATACATTCACAATCAGACGGTGACGCTTGTTCTGCACCAGCGCCTTGATTTCATCCATGTAGATCTACAAAATCAAAACTCCAATCATACAAATAGAAGATTGAGAGGTCTCGTGAGAAAGAGAAAAGAGAGAGAGAGAGAGAGAGAGAGAGAGAGATGGAGTTACGGTTTCGAGGAAGTGGATGAAATCTCGCTTGTGGCGAAGCCTCGTCTCCTCCGGCACATCCATTTCTTACCAAAATCAATCTCTTTTCGTCTTCTTCTTCCTTTGAACTCGGAGTATTGATTACTGACTGATACCTAACCTAAGGCATAAAGGAAGGGTATAGTGTTGTTGTGGCGGGAAATTGAGTGATGACCTGTTCCCTTTTTGGCGGGATAGAGATTATTACTGGACCGAATTTATATTGGGCTTTTCTGTACTTGCTTTTCATCGAACCAACCAGGCCTGGGTATTTATAGTTGTATCCAAAATCCCAACAAAATATATTATCCATATCGTAATCCCATTTTGTAAAGATATCTTAATGGACTTGTGGAGGGGTAATTTTGAATATTATTCAAATTCAATCCCGAGTCAAGAAAGCTGCCTCGTTGATTTTTACGTAAAGAAGTTATGCATCCAGTTTCAAGTTTTGGAAAGGAGTTTTTGGTCAGAATATTGTGTAGATGTTGAATCCAATAACCCTCTCTGATTTGAAGGTCATCTTTGAATCTCATTTGTAACCAACTAAGAATGTGAGGTGTGTTAAGATGAAATTATTACGGTATTAACTTATAAGTGTATACTGAAGCATTTGTGCATATAACGCCTGTATCTTTCAGTGTGTTTAAGACTTCCTTTTTTGGGTCAAATGTGTTTAAGTCTTCCAATCTTTGAACTTTCGGGTAAGACATTAGATTCTTACATACATATATGTACATTTTTTAATCAATATCATTTAGATATATACATATATATATTTATATGAAATCCCCTAGTTGAATTTTATTCCGACACTAACACCACCATTGCTACAAAGATTCTTGTGTTTTGTTTAGGCAAAAGTATGAAACGAACTAAGATACAACATTCCGTAAAGAAGATAGAGAAACAAAATCTGAAATCTCAACCAGCTTAATGAACAATAAGAAAGAAATAAAAAAAAAAGAAAGAAAGAACGAAAGACTGAATGGAACTGAACCAGGAAGCTGCAAGGAAGATAACGGTGATGGAGCAGAGAATCTAAAGGGTATGAAGGAATCAAGGTTTGAATGCAGAGAATGCCACGACTGAGTTATGTCCACCGAACCCAAACGAGTTTGATATGGCTGCACCAAAAACAGACAGAACAATATCAGAGAAACCATCGTCGGTTTTTAATCAAATGACAAAGAATGCTGGTCGTCCACTTACCAACATTCACCTCGTGCTGCTTCTTCTCGTTTGCGACCGTGTCAAAGTCCACTGCTGGTTCTGGGTTCTACAATAACAAACAACAGAGTGTTAAAGAGTCTTAAAAAGAAAAAAGGAAAAAAAAAAACTGAGGTTCTAAATCCATGAGGAACGGAATCAATGTTCTTGTTTTTTCTGTTATGGATTATGTCGAATTTAATAAATTTTCTCTTTTTTTAAGGAGGTATTAATACGTACAAATTGGTTGATAGAGGGATGAAGCCATCCAGTGTTGATAGCCTTCACGGTGGCAATGGCTTCAAGACCTCCAGCTGCACCCAGGCAGTGACCTATCATAGACTGTAACATGCATTCAATAAACTGTCATGTATAGTAAACGCAAAGCAAAGCAATACATGAAATAGAAGAGGAGAAGATCAATAAAAATAGCATTGAGCGTTGGGGACGAACCTTGGTGGCATTGATTTTGATCCCTGAAGTGCTTTTGAACACCTTTTTAATGGCATTAATCTCAGCAAGATCACCAGCAAGAGTGGAAGTTGCATGGGCATTGATGTAGTTTACCTGAAAAGCGTTCAGACAGTCACAAGTTATGAATAAATAATGTAAGTAGGAAACAACGTAACAGGTAACACAATGGAAACCCTTTTGTTACAAAACTTTAGAAACCTGAAAAATTAGTTCTTGTTACCTCCTCAGGCGATACACCAGCATCTTCGAGGCAGCTCTCGATGCAGGAAGAGACACCAAGCCCATCAGCTCTTGGATCAGTCATATGATGAGCATCACAGTTAACAGCACCTCCAAGATACTCTGCTACAATTGGAGCACCACGTTTCATTGCATGTTCCAAGCTTTCCATCACCTATTAGAGCATGGAATAATTTAACACAATCCATGGACTCGCGGAAACATGTCATGTTTATGAGCCAAATTTCATTGTGGATGAAACCAAACAATTCAAATGAAATGACATTTCCCGAGCTAACCAACTATGGGATCACAAGTTTCAAAACAAGAAATAAGTGTCCTCAGCTACAGACAAGAGTTTATCAAGTCCAAAAATTCCATTTAGACCCAAACACAGAGAGCAAACTGTATGCAAGTTTATAGTTTCAATGTGAAGAGTAAGAATTTGTGAGACATACCAGCACACCAGCACCTTCACCCATGACAAACCCATCTCTCTGTTTATCCCACGGCCTCGAAGCAGTTTGAGGGTCATCATTTCTCTGTGACAATGCCCTGCAAGCAACAAAACCTCCCAACCCAATAGGTATGATAGCAGCTTCGGTCCCACCAGCAACCATCATATCAGCTTCACCACGGCGAATGTGGTTGGCAGCAGCGTAAAAGCAGTAGTTAGAAGTGGCACAAGCGGTAGAGATCGAGTAGTTCGGTCCCATAAGACCAAGATCAATCGCCAACAAAGCAGAACCCATGTTGGTGATAGCATAAGGAATAAAGAAGGGAGATATCCTCCTGTGACCTTTCTCAACTAGAGCTTGAACACCGTCTGAAAACACAGTCAAACCACCCATACCAGTCCCAACCAGTACTCCAGCTTTCTGCTTATCAATCTACAACAACATCCCCAAGTTAATAAGTATCCGAACTACGCGGGGAAGTATGGGAATATTTTTATCCAACTATCCATAAACTACCGAACAGAACCAAAAATAAGTCAAGTAGTAAATGAATCCTCTAGCTCTCTATCCAAACTATCCTATACCCGAAATACCCGAAATGCCCAGGCCTAGGGGATAAATCAAGCTCATGACTAAAGACATGAACTTTAAACTGAATCTGTCTTAAAAGATTTGAACTTTAATCAATCCAAGAGAGTAGAGAGTAGTACCGTGTTAAGCTTATCACCACCAAGATTGGCACTTTCAAGAGCCTTCTTCCCAGCGACAATGCAGTACTTCAAGCAATCATCAAGCCTCCGCTCGTTCTTCCCATCGATGTACCCTTCTGAGCTAAACCCACGGATCTGGCCACCGAATCGAGTCGGGAACTTGGAGGCATCGAATCGATCGATCAAGCTGATTCCACTCTCACCGGAAAGGAGTTTCTCGTAGTAAGCATCGACGTCGTTCCCAAAGACGGAGACGAGTCCCATTCCGGTAATCACGACCCGTTTCTTCGGATCCGTCTCGCGTCTGGGAGCGGAGACGGAGGCTGATGCGGAGATAGTGAAGGAGCGTCTTCTGGTGGGTTGTCTCGCATTGGTGATCTGATGGGACTGTCGGTTGGAAGGTGTTCGGAGAGGGTTCGGCGGGGATGCGCGGAGGGAGGAGGATTGAAGAGCTTGCATGGTGGAGGGGGAGAGGGAGAGAGAGCGAGAGGGAGGCGATAAGTACGATGCTGTGCGAAATGTGATGTGCGTTTGCTAAGACAGCTTCAGTTCGTCAGATTTCGCGAGCAGTTGATTTTTAAAAACGCTGAAAAGAAATAGAGGAAGTTTTTCTTTTAGTCCCTAACTTTTACAACGTTTTTTAGTTTCGGCCGTATAATTATTTTAGAGGCTTTGGTCAGAATGTTACATGTGGATTAATAAATGAGATATGATTGATTCTTGGGTTTGATTTTTCGACTGTCTAGAAAAAAAAAGTAATTTGTTCTTCTTTTATGGTATAAGTATTTTTGCAAATACAGTATTTTCTTCTTTTATGGCCGGATCCATTTATTGTAATAGTAGGGATGGACCGTATGATAACAATGAAATAAAGTTAAAAAAATGCAATGGCAATGATGATTGCATATACAGTATTAAACGAAAAAAATTGAGATTTTATAACACAGAAATTTGTTCCATAGGTGCACAATGACAAGAAAAATAGAATAAGGAAAAAGTAAATTTGATATAGCTTATGTGATCAAAAAATCGTTATATATAACTAATATTAATCTAACGTGTTATTTATGATTTATTTAATTTTAAAATTTTCATTTAGAGTAATAATGCCAAATTCATTTTAACAAATTTATTTATTATGCCTTATAATATTTTTATAAAAATAAACATATGTTTTTCTTGAGTTTAACAAAATTTTATAAAATCTTTTCAGTTTTTATATAATTGAAATTCGAAATAAATATGTATTCAAATTAGATCATAATTTAAAAATTTGTAAGAAAATAGTCGCGAGCTTTAAGTATTACGGGTTGGAATCTTGTCTTATTTATAAAACTTGGCTGAAATTTTTTTCTTTTTTTTTTTGCTTAACAACTTGGCCGATATTTCAATACCAAATATTGAATACTCAAAATTTGAGCGCATGTCTATCATTCTAGATTCGCCTTAGGACAGAATAGATGATTTCACAATTACTCAAGCTCGAAGGATAGAAACGGCTATTTACTACCCCGAGTAAACTGCATCACGAGTGTTTAGTTGTTACCATGACTACAATTCGAATTTTGTTTGAACTTAATTTCTAAAGATTTTTTTTTTAAAAAAACTGTTATAAAACTGTTTTTCTCGGATATAAATGTAGTTGAGCTCTCGTCAACTAGATAAGTGATGCCACTTGGCTCAGTTTATCTGATAGCCAGCTTGCTTAGTTGCTTACAACTTCCACTAAAATAAGACATTTCATAGTCGAGCTCTCGTTGTCCAGAACTTACAAAAATATAAATTTTGAAGACAAATCTAATTATCGAAGTTGAAAACATACCAAAATTACCTTGATAATAAAAGCAAACAAGTAACCGGAAAATAAACACTCGGAAGGCAATTTAATACTAGAGTCTAGAGATGGTAAGGTAGGTGAACTGATACTCACGTGTAAGAAGCATCACTCTTAAATCAGCCAATACAACAATTCAACACCTATGTTCTCTTCTTCTTTATCAAAAGTCAAAACCAATCTTCTCATTTAACATTCAAACCAAGGAGAACAAACTTCTCGTGTATTAGGCAAAAAGCAAAGTTCTCTAACGCGTTATGCCTACTTGTTTAAATAATATGTACACGTACAATTGTCATTTGTCATCATTCATATCATGTTGGTTTAGCTTTCGATTGTTTCAATGACGCAAGTTTTGTCTTTGAGTTTTTGTCAGCATGCGCATACATTTTCAACTTCTTAAAAGTTATTCATACCATGCGAACGTTAATGCTACAAACACAAAAGGTTTTGTAACGCCATGATCCATGATCACTAGCGTTTATTGGCTCGGAAGATTTGACTAGTGATTTATCACTTCATTAATAATTTATAAGTGCAAATTTATACACACGTGTATAAATTAAACCCCAGTATTAAATCATTAATGTATAGTCTAGTAGTTGAATGACCTTGAGCGGGCCTTCTGGTTCAGTGGTAGTGGACGGTCCTTGGATGCAAACATATTCCGGATTTGATTCTTCTATTGCGGAAACTAAGTCACATTGTTTAGCTCACCACGGCTGCGGATACGTCCATATCAATACCCGAAAGAGGATCTGTCGTGGATTGCACCTCCTACCTAGAAATTAGGTCTGTGTCTTTAATAGACCCAGATTCAACCATTTCTTTAACAAAAAAGTAGTTGAATGACCTTGTGAACCTATAAAACATAACAAACTAGCATAAAGTACGGAATGAGCATTTTACCTATTATAATTTATTTTTACGTTTTTAAATATTATAAAACTAACAAAATAATAAATATATATTAAATAATTAAAACAGTTAAATAATACACAAGTAATTAAATTGGTGTAAACTCATTAAAACAATTGTTTTTGTTTATTTACAATTATTTTATGGTAAATAAATTTAAACAATCACTTTTATATATTTTGAATGGATTAACTAAATTCAAATGATATTAACATAGATATGAAATATATTTTAATATATATATATATATATATTAAATGAAACTTTTAATCATATTGTTTTATGATTATCAGATCTTTCATAGCAAAAATTGTAAACCCGTGATAACAAATTTTTCAATGGGAGATTTTTAATAGTTTTAATAATATATAATTGTTCTTAAGAATTCACTTTCAAAAGTTTTAAGTTCTCAATTCCTTTTCAATGTAAATATCTATTAAACGGGCCTTTTTACTCATATGATTTAATGATTATTTATATTTTTATAATAAAAATTTAATCATTGATCACAAATTTTTAATGTGAGACTTTTAACAATTTTAGTAATTTATAGTCATTGTTAAAAATTCAAATTATAACATATAAGAAAAATTCAAATTATAATGTATAAGAAAAATTCAAATTTTTATTTGATGGTCAATATGATTGTTTATTAAACATAAATGATGGAGGATACATAAATTGTTATCAAAATTTTTATTTTTAAAATCATTAATTTTCATATATATACTTTAATTATATTAGATAATCTCGAGCTTTTATTTAAGGAAAGAAGAAAAAACGATAATTGCATATTATTAATTAATTTTATGATTAATTTAATGAGAACTATATTATATATTTAATTGATTAACTTATTTCTCTAAAAATTTTGAAAATCATTTTAGTGATGACACATATCATATCTAAAATTTTATAATGTTTTTTATTAATATATAAAGGATAAAAAAACTATTTTTAAGTTTTCGGAGAAATATCCATTATAATACTAAGCTATGTGTCTAACGCTTATATTTACGTTAACAAGTGAATTAGGTTAGACTTTTAAGGTTAGGCGTGTCGCTTGAGAAAAGTTGTAGGAAGGGATATAATAAAACAACACAAGTAAACAATCTGAATCTTATTGTAATAGTTGTGCATTTTCGTTAAGAAAGACAGTGGTGTATTATTCTTGTTACACACTTGTGTATCATCCTATTTTTGACTTTCCATCACAAAAAAACTAACAGTAACTGTTTACAATTTAGGCGTGCAATTGATAGAGAACCTTGTGCATGTATAAAAGATAAAGAAATATTTAATTCGTCAAAATCATTCATGTACATATATAGATGTTCTAGAGAATAGATAATATAATTAGTCAAAAAGCTACCAAACACAACCCCACATTGACTTTCTGGCCTAATTTAACATATGTTCGTTTCAGTCAACCCAACATTGTATTGACTAAGTCTGTAGTTAAAATACAATGCTGCTAAAATAGACATCTTCAGGGTGGTCACAGATTGATTAGTACCATATTTTCAGTATTTGAGATTTGTTTCTTATTTCACGGATATCTGATTTTTCGATTTTTTTTTTGCTTCGGAAAAATACGGATATCTATTTTTCCGGATATCCGGACAATTTATAGATATTTGCGAATATTCACGGATATTTACAAATACATTATCTACTTTGTTCAATACAATTAAATATACAAAACTTATACAATTTTTTTAATCTTTTTTACATAATATAATAGATAAACTAAAAATTAATGAAACGATGTGTTTTAGGAATTTTTTAAATTAATAATTTTTTCTTGTAAAACAAATATTTTTAGAAAAATTTTAGTTTTCTATAAATATTTCATACTTTTTTTCTTAGTTTTGTATTTTATAAATAAAATTATATGTTTAAATAACAATTATATAAGATTATACCTTTAAAACCCTATATTTAGTTATAAATATACAACTATATGTATATAAGTCGGAGCGGATTGGATATCCGCCTTTAATTTTTTTAGTATTTGTGATTTGCATCTTTATTAACGGATATTGATTTTTAATATTTTCTTCGCTTCGAAAACTTACGGATATCTTAATTTTTCGGATCGAAACGAATTGAATAACAAATCAAATTTAACGGATAAAAGATCCAGCCCTCGACATCAACCTTCATATTTTCTATATGGACATTTTCCTTCTTTGATTATTTAACTTAAATTCATTCTTTATAGTTTTTTTTTTTTTGACAACAGGTTTTCATTCTTTATAGTTATACCTTGAGAACACTATATGCAAAACAATTTTTTTTTTGAATAATTTGACATTTGATTGAAATGAGATTTGATTAGGTTGTAAAACATCGCATGCTGACTATAACTTTAATCTAGTCTGAATTTGAACATCAAAATCGATCGGAATCCCAAAATAATTTCCATAATTATGAATTGCTTACGTTGCACTTCTACTGGACACATAATTATGCCAAATGCACATTCATTAGAACTTAAATTTTATAAAAGCAGAAGCGGGGTAGACAAATTTTCGGTATTGAATTGAAAGAATTAAAATGAAATTTTACATAGACTAATAATTCAAAAAACGAAAAAATACAGAATTATAATTGGTCAACAAAAAATAAATAAATACAAACGTGTTAGAATCTGCAACCGCAACAAAGAAAGAAGAATCCTAGCTTAGAAACCAAAACCATTGCTTCGATGATAGACATGATTCTGTATTTCAAAGTTTCGAAAAACGACATCTTCAGATTCAATCTCTTCCATTTTAGCCCTCCAAGTCCCAAAAATTTCAGTCTCGTCCTTTCTTTCCTCGTCTTAAATATCGAAAAGGTCCCTTTTCCCATCATCTTTAATCTTGAGATCCTTTTGCAAATCAAACTGCAGAGAGAGAGAGAGAGAGAGAAGAGTTAGTTTGTGTTTTGCTTCTGGTTTGTTATAACGTCTTCGCAGACGAACAGATTAGTTTTATACATGACAATGTTGAGGGTGTTTGGTAATTTATAGTCGTTGACTCGAAGCGCGTTTTCACTTTCTAATTTCCAATGATCAACATTGGTGTCCTGACGTGGAAGCTCTGTTTTTTCCAAAAGAACGTTCGTGGATATGTCAATATGTCATTATCTGTTTCTATTTTAAACATGTAGTTTTGTGTCAACAGTCAACGGTTATCTATATATAGTTTAACGCCAAGTATTATTTGATTAGTTTTGTTTTTTTGAATCATTCTGTTTCATTTTTTCTTCTTAATCTTGGAAAACAAGTCAAGACTCATTCCAAACCCTTTTGCTCAAGGAACGATGCTAAGGTTGGAGGTCCCTCCAGTAACAACTGCCTTGTTAGCAACTAGGAGCTATATGTTGAAAGCAAATTGATGGCATGGGTTAGGCCTGGCTTCCATAAAGCAAGGCTTTCCGGGACAAACATTAGTAATCCAAAAGATATTGTAATTATATTGAGAAAACATCCATTAAAACCCTGAACTTTCAAATTAAAGCAAAAAAAAACTCCAACTTATGTTTGAGCTAAAAAATCTTGAACTTTCAAATATTGGTCGTTTTAACTCTCATCTTTTGTTGACTTGGCCATTTAAGAAACATGAATAGTCAACGGTTAAACTCGATTATAAAAAGATGTACGTTAACTTTCTAAATGATGTCGTTTTAAAAAACTAATCAAACGACATTGTTTTGCTACTTTAAATATACTTAAAGCATCTCTTTCGCAAAACTAAAGCCCCAAATCGACTTCATACTCCTCACTCAAAAATGAGGAAGATGAAGTCGATTTAGGGTTCTGGTTTCACAAAAAGATACTTTGATTGTTTACAAAAGCAAAACTATAATGTTTTATTAATGTTTAATCAGTTTTTAAAATAACGTTGTTTAAAAACTATCTGTTTATCCAATCGAGTTTAACAGTTGACTATTCGGGTTTCTTAAATGGCAGAGTCAACAAAATATGATAGTTAAAACGGTTAATATTTGAAAGTTGAAGATTTTTTTAGTTCAAACATAAGTTGGAGGTTTTTTTGCTTTAATTTGAAAGTTTATGGTTTTAATGGCTGTTTTCTCTAATTATATTCTAGATTTGGTGGTGATTCAATACATGCATCTTTCACAGACATTGATTTTATTGTTGAACATTCAAAAAATTATTTTTCAAAATAAAATTTAAATGAAAATAGGATTTTAATTAAAAATAAATTACAATTTTCAGATTCTTTAATCAGTGTCTATTGTAGAATTAAAAATATGAATATGTACAAAATTATGAAAATTTTATTCAATTTTTAGTTATATGTGCAATTTATTCATATTTTTAATAAATAGTTAAAAATCGATTACATATTTACTAACTATTTTGATATTAATTAAAATGTATATTAAGTTTGGTTAAAAATAATAAATTTATATAGTTAATTTTATTTTGAATATTTATATTTGTTGTAGTCCAATGATAATAAATAGTTATAAATCTATAGTTAATGTGATAAGAAAGTTTATTAAACAAAAATTGAGAATTCGAATAGATTAATCAATAAATTTGAGCATTTTTATTTATGAAAATTTGATGATTGAAATGGAAAATTTCCCATTTTAAATGATCAACTCCAATTTGTGTGTTTCAGATTATCTGTGGGTTGTTATTAGCCCAAATTATAAACACAGCCCATTAAAGAAAAGAAGTGAAAAAGGTTGAAAAATATAATCCGTCTCGGCTCGGAGTTTCAGTCTCAGAATAGCAGAAAGACAGAGAGATACACTTTGAGAGCTTTGTCCGGTTTCCATGGTAACCAAGTTCCTCTCGCTGTAAGAATGAGAGCACTGTGGAGCAACTTGAGTATCATATCCAATTGCAAACTTCCTGCAACAATCAGAAGACCATCCGCAGCGAATATGATGATCTCAAATCGAAATCTATCAACTGAAGATCCAGAGCTCAGAGATTTTGTGGGGTTCTTAGAATCTCTCAAAAACCACGAGAAATCAGGTGTGCCAAAAGGAGCTGGAACTGATTCAAGTGAAGGGTTCGATCTCGGTAGAATGAAACGTCTCATGCTTCGTCTCCACAATCCTCATCTCAATTACAAGGTTCCCTGCTTTCCTCTCTTCCGGTTTATTGGAGAAGGAAGGAATTGAAATTGATGAAAACTTGTTGATTTAAAGGTTAGAAGTCATATCATCTTTAAAGATTGAATCTTTATGTGTTATAGGTTGTTCACGTGGCTGGAACAAAGGGAAAAGGTTCAACTTCTGCTTTTCTATCCAATGTCTTACGAGCTGGAGGTTATTCAGTTGGTTGTTATTCTAGGTACTTGCTCAGTCTATGGACTAAGGTTTATTGTATCAAAGTTTAATCTTTCTTAGTTAGTAACATGAATCCTTTGGTTTTCTGTGTAGCCCACATATTCTGAGTATCAAAGAACGCATTTCCTGTAATGGAGAACCTGTCTCTGCATCCACTCTTAATGATCTTTTCTATTCAATCAAACCCATCATCGAACAGTCTATTCAGGATGAAGATGGTTCCTTGAGTCATTTTGAGGTTACTAATCAATGCCTTCTTCCAGATTCTATATCTCTACCTTCCACACAATTTTTGGTTTTCTTATATCTATATTTTGTGTCAGATATTCACTGGCATAGCCTTTTCTTTGTTTGCAAAGGAAAACGTCGACATTGCAGTTATAGAGGTTCGCTTTTTTTTTTTTTGCAGAAGCTAATCATCTAGTTTAACTAGCTTTATGTCTTCTACCACTGTCTTATATTTGGGTTTTGGTAACCTCAGGCTGGGTTAGGAGGAGCTCGTGACGCTACAAATGTCATTGAAAGTTCAAATCTTGCTGCATCAGTCATAACAACCATTGGTGAGGAACACATGGCTGCCCTTGGAGGTTCCTTGGAAAGCATAGCAGAGGCCAAATCTGGAATTACTAAACATGGTCGTCCAGTTAGGTGGCTTTTTATGAGTTTTTTTTTTTTGCTTTTATAAATATTAGCTTATAAGCACATTGGTTGATTGAAGTTATATAAAACTTGTAGGTGGTTTTAGGTGGACCGTTTCTTCCTCATATCGAGGATATCCTTCGTTCGAAAGCAACATCAATGTCGTCACCAGTTGTATTGGCGTCTGAAATTGGGTCTGGTTCAGCAATCAAAGGCATCATCAACAAAAACGGGGCCGGGCTTTGTCAGGCCTGTGACATTGTTATACAAAATGAAAAAGATGATAAACCAGTAAGTTTCAAAGACTTTTGTATTCTTCTATTTGAAGGAAGACATTCATTTGTGATGTTCATAAACGCAGATTGTTGAGATTGGTGATGTAAATCTACGCATGCTTGGACATCACCAGCTCCAAAACGCTGTTACTGCCACATGTGTATCTCTCTGTCTTCGAGATCAAGGTATGATACATTTTTCAATCTCTCTATACTGTTCAATGTTCATATTAAAACAGCAAAATAGTTTTAAGAGTTATCAACTTTCATTTACTTTTCTTGATGGGGGATTCAGGGTGGTCGAGAGTGACAGATGAAGCTATTCGGATTGGTTTAGAGAATACTCGTTTACTTGGTAGAAGTCAGTTTCTGACACCAAAAGAAGCAGAGGCTTTACAGTTACCTGGAGCAACAGTGCTTCTTGATGGAGGTTTTGATCTCTCTTCTTGAATCAGTTTATTTGAAACTTTTGGTGAGCGATGTTCAATCTTTTTTGTCTGTCTTTCAGCTCATACCAAAGAATCTGCACGAGCTCTTAAGGAGATGATAGAGAAGGAGTTTGCAGAGAAGAGATTAGTGTTTGTGGTAGCAATGGCTAGTGACAAAGATCATGTGTCCTTTGCGAAAGAACTTCTCTCAGGTGTGAGACCAGAAGCAGTAGTTCTAACAGAAGCTGACATTGCTGGAGGCAAGGTTAGATCAACGGCATGTTCGGTTTTGAAGGAGTCATGGATAAAAGCTGCTGATGAGTTAGGTTTAGGGTTTATGGAAGCTTCAGAAGACAAAACTGTGTTTGGTTCTTTAAAGCTAGCGTATGAGATTCTGAAACACAAACCAAATGGTGAAGCAGGAATGGTTATAGTCACTGGTTCACTTCACATTGTATCCTCAGTCTTAGCTTCTCTGCAACATTAAGTCTCTTTTGTCTTCTGTTCTAAAATGTCACATTTATGAGTGATTTGTAACGGTTTCATGTTACATGGAAAAGAAAAACATGAGATATCATTTTGGTTTGCCATCTTCTTTACCTATAAAACAAGAACCGACCTTCATTGAATTGAAACAACTCGAACCAACTGAGCATTACAAAATTTATTGAAAACCGGACCAAAACACGATTCCGGTTTTCACGTGGGTAACATATCCACTGACTACTCCTCTTATCTCAAAACAAAAGATTCAGTTGTTTTACTGAAACGTTGGAGAAGTCTTCTAGTTAAAGGTTTTTATTTTTACTGACTTGACTTAAGTCTATGATGTTTTTGATTCTGAACACTTGTGTAACATCCCGAGTTGTGATATATGGAAAGATTTAAGAGAATTGATTTTGCTACCTATGTCACTAAAGTCGACTTACCTTTTCCGTCGTACATCCGTTTAGAACTCCAGAGTTAAGCATGTTTGGGCTGGAGTAGTGAAGAGATGGGTGATCTATCGGAAAGTGATTCGCGATAGCGTGCGAGTGAGGCCAAAACACGGGAAAAGGTCGGGTGGTGATTGCAGGGTCAGTAAACAATGATTTCAAGCCTTGGAAAAATTAACAGACCGACCGCTGGAACGGGATGGAATCCACAGGCTGAAAGAGCGGGCGTGGGTGGCCCATTAGCCGTGGGCGGTCGGAGCGTTACAAGTGGTATCAGTGCTGGTTAGCCATCTCAGTTCTGACTTGAGAGGCGTCTTGAGACCTGTCGTGGGGCGCAACGAGGACGTTTGTTCTTTGAGAAGGGATGAATTGTAACATCCCGAGTTGTGATATATGGGAAGGCTTAAGAGAATTGATTTGGCTACCTATGTCATTAAAGTCGACTTACTTTTTTCGTCACACATCCGTTTAGAACTCCAGAGTTAAGCGTGTTTGGGCAGGAGTAGTGAAATGATGGGTGACCTATCGGAAAGTGATTCGCGATAGCGTGCGAGTGAGGCAAAAACACATGAAAAGGTCGGGTGGTGATTGCAGGGTCAGTAAACAATGATTTCGAGCCTTGGAAAAATTAACGGACCGACCGCTAGAACGGGATGGGGTCAATGGGCCGAGAGAGCGGGCATGGGTGGTCCATTAGCGGTGGGCGGTCGGGGTGTTACAACTCTTTATGAATATATTATTTACCTTGTATTATGGAAGCTATAAGGGAATGTATATTATAATCCCATGGGATTTTTAATATGAAATTCGGTTATTGTTAACGTGTTTTATACCATTTTAAAACATAAACCATATATTATATCAAGTCAAATATACATATATGCTAACAAACATGTTTTGTGTCGCATTCATTGGATTTCGTCTTAATTTGTAAGATTAAACTAAAATTTCTACACGTCAAATTTATGATGCATATGTGATCGTTACTGATTGATTTTTAAATTTAATTTGATTGACCAGATCCTCAGTTTGTTTCCTTTAATATTACAAACAAATCGCGATAGACATGAATAAGGAAAGTAATATATTCAGTATTTATTTAAATTACGAAATATCATTTTGTAATATACTATTTGTAATATAACAAGGTTGTATTAATAGGTTTATATGGACGTCAAATTATTATTACCTGGTATATCTTGATTATTGCCTGGTATACCAAGATATTGTTCATGGCAGTTCAAAAATAAAACTGCAAAGTGATTATTCATCACTATTGTTAACTATTTTATATGTTTAAAACTGATCATTGTTTTGCATCAGATAGAAAAATATAATGGATGCAAAGATAAAAACATAATATTTTTGCGTGCAATGAATAAAGTGTTTATATTTTATAATTAAAATGATGAATGTTTTGTAATGAAAAGTGTTTGAATTAAGGTATTCCACCATACGTCTATGACAATCCCGAAGCCAAAATTATTGACTGGCATACAAAAAATTATACCATTCCAAAACGTTCATGCAATCCATATACTTAATGTCCATTATTTTTGTAATTGAGATATCTTCATAAATGTTAATGGAAAGATTTTTTATATCAGTTCATGTATTTTCGAAAATATCTAATTTAACGCCATTGCAATATTACCATAAACTGGTTTCTGTTTCCATTTGTGGTTATATTTCTTATAGAAAGTAAAAAATTTTCTTTCCAATTTTAGATGAAATATTCGCCGTTTAATCAAAGATTGATCTTTTGATTATATGATTACTAACAATAGTTTTAAAATATGTATTGTCATATCTCATAAACTGCATTCTTTCTAAATTACTAATTTTAGACGATCAATTACTGATATTTTGGCTTGATTATAGGCATTATTTGATTATCATGATGGTAAGAAGTCTCTCCCCTAAACCCTAAACTCGATATATATATCTTCCTAGACTATAAGAAACACAGCCATCACAACCTAAATGTATTCAAAAGCAACATCGAGAATGAATGTCATGAACTTCATCTCAGATTTAAAGCCAAAGAAGTCTAGAAGATAAGGGTGAAAGTGATTAGACTCGGGAAGCAGTACTCGGCTGCTGGTGGAGAAACCATAGAAGTGGTTTTCGTGGATGTAAATGTAAGTTCTCCTTTGTATGAAGTTTCATAAAATCTCTATGTTGTAATTTATTTTCTATCTGATGCCCACATTTTTTTTTTTCAAGGAGATAAGATCCATGCGTCGATTAAGAAGGAACTGGTTCATTCACAAGGGTTTGTTCAATATGTCGTAATATAACATGTAAAATATGTCACCTGCACTTTTACTTATCGGCTATCTGTTGAATAAAAATAATAATTTGTTTTAGTATACCCACCCCGCGCAGGGCGCGGGTCATCACCTATACTTAGTATTCATGTCACTATATGTTATAATAAAAAATAATAGTTGTTCAAAAATAATAATTAAGTTGAATCAATTAACTAAAGACGAAAATACCTAATCATAAAATAAATTAAAGTATAACTTTACTTGAATGAGACATGTTAATGTTTTAATAAATAAGTCCAACAATCCTGTGCAGTAATTTTTAAAAATAATTTTTTAATAAATTTATTAATAGTATATAGCGCATTTTTTAACATTTTGTAAAAAGTGAGAACTCTAGTGATTATGAATGTTCTATATTCCTAATTTTAGGGTTTTTATTCAACCTATTAAATAATTTGGCAGTTTATTCACGTTTTGATTTACGTGATATGGTATGCCTCCATAAAGAAGAAATGATATAGTTAATATTCATGTCACTATATGTTATAAAAAAGGAAAATAATTAACTTGAATCAATTAACAAAAGACGAAAATACCTAATTATAAAATAATAAAAGTATATATTTACTTAAATAAGACATGTTAAGTTTCTAATAAATATGTCTTACAATTTTGAATAGAAATATCATATTTTAATAGTACAAATATAATAACACAAAAAATAACAAATATTAAAGTTTACATGTAAAATAAAATAAAATTGAAGAAGAAAATAATAATAAAATAGCAAAATTTAGAAGTAGTGATAATCTTACAGTGATTTGTATGTTTGATTTTTTCCCCATTTACTTAAATAGATTCGATTATGACTATGCAAATTAAACTGGAAGCTCTATGTCTATATGAACAATGTAGGACGTCTGCTTCCTTGCACTACATGTAATACTATCCGCTTTTGAGTTCTAAGTTTGACGAACATGAATTATCTCCACATAAGTAAAACTCTCATTTAGAATACCTATGTCTTCTAGATATATTGTAAATGAAGGCCATTCTTCTGGTTCGGAAACCATCTTCACCAATTGGGAACAATCTGTTGCAAAACTCACATGGAACTGTCGTAAATTCTTCATACTTTCCATTGCCCAAATGACGGCTTTTTTTTGATGCAAGGAAGAAAGGCTTGCTCTCATGTTATGTGCCCCCATAAGCTCATCATATCCCTCCAGAGTACTATACCAACGTTGTCCCGAAAACAGTTCATTTACTTTCCATGAACCATGTGTGAAACACCATTGTCCCGGTATTTGAGGCAAATGTAAAGATACCACATCTTTCACCTTCTCTGAATGAGTAACCAGCGTTGATGTTTTTTTTAGACTCTTCCCAAAGTAATGACTCTGTTTCTGCCAACTTCAACATATCTCTTGGGTTTGTGCCTATATTGTTGAAAACCATATTATTCAGGCCTCTCCAGATCTACCTTAGAACCCATGCAAACTGATGATTTTATACATGCACTGATATTCACCAAAAATATATCCATATTTGCAAATGTCGATCATAGAGGGAAATTGTTTGGATTGGTCGGAATCGCTGAGAGATCCCAGATTTGAACCGCTGGAGAATACTCGAAAAACATGATTAATCGTTTCCTCTACTGCTCCACATCTTGCACACTGCATATCACATTTTATACCTCTTTAATTCAGATTCTTCTTTACCGATAAACATCGTGAGACTATTTTCAATAAGAAATGCTTTAACTTTGGTGGGCAGTGAACTTTCCAAGCCTGAGAAGGCTGTAACAGCTGGACCAAATGCTGGGGGCGTTCATTCTTTCCACTCAGTAACCAGATTTAACCATATATCTTCCATTTTTTGTGAAATGCCATCCCTCTTGATCCGTCATCTGAGAACAGCCTAATGGTATACCTTCAATAATCTTTGCATCACCTGAATCAATCAATGCTCTTCCTTGTATATTATATGTCTTTGTTGTTTGATCGATGAGATGATTCACTGTAAGATCATGGTGAAGAAAGTTGGAGTTACTATTTGCTAGTCTCAAAGGATTGGATGGGATCCAAGGATCATTCCACAATGATATGGTTGATCATGTTCTCACAATTTTGATTAGTCATTTGCTAACTAGAGATCTAACTGATACAATACTACGCTACCCATATGATGGTGAGTATGATCTTTTCAGGTTCAGTGGTGATACGTTCCTGAAATATCGTCCTTTAAAAACTCTTGAAAACAAAGTGTTTGGTTTTTTGAATCAACCGCCAAAATTGTTTTTCTAACATAGCCATATTGAAATCCCACAGATCCTTCTGCCCTCCATCCTTCTTATGGAGACAAATCTTGTCCCAAATTGCCAATGCATGCCTCTATTATTTCCACCTGAATTCCACCAGAATTTTGCAACTGAGTTGGTCAATTTCTTCGGTAATCGGAAGCAAGACATAACATGATTTGGTAATCCCGTAATGACGGATTTTATTATCACCTTTTTTCCTTTTCTTGTTAGATATTTGACTGTCCATCAATTTTCACGATTATATAGTGTATCTAGTATAAATCAAAAATTTAAATCAAAAATTTAAGTCTTTGGTCTTCCAACTCTCTGATATTCTCAGATATAATCTCATTCCACCAATATTTTGTATTTCGAAGATATCATGGAGTTCCTACCTTGTATTTTCTTCAATCTTGTGCCCAAACTGTAACAAGAATTTCTGGAAATTTATTTGTTAACCTGACACTACTTTATAATCTTTCAGTATCCTTAAGATGGTGTGACATTCCTTTTTATTTTTTGAAACTAAACATATATTATAATTTTATTAAATTAAATATCAATTTGACATTCCTCTTTTTTTGCTTTGCAGAATTGTACGTAAGATATATATGAGAAGTAGACAAAAAAATGTATAGATAACACAAGAAAATCGCTGAGAGATGATGTTAGATGAGAAATTTCATCTTCTCAGAGATAATATAATCCAACTGTTAGAAACAGGGACCACCTTATCCTAGATTTCAAAGAATATGATCGCACATAAGGGAATTTTCTTAAGACAAAACTTAATTTATGGAATCCATCTTTTCAAAAAAAAAAAAAAGAGGAAAGGCATGATTGTTTTTTGGGATTTTGTTTTTTGAGAAATTGCTTTCAGAATAACATAATATCCTTCAATTATTACAACAATCCCAAGTTATTTTACAAACTTTGGAAGGAATAAAACCAGAATTGATAGATATCATATGATATATAGTATTACTTATTTTTCTTCTTTTTATCATCTTTCTTCTTATTGTTTAAGAGACGATAAAGCCTCTATCTCCATAAATTTACTCTTGATATCATCTCTGACTTCTTCGAGCTTTTCTTTGAAGGCTACGAGTTCCTCCAATGTCAGATCTATTATATCGTAACTTTCACGAGTGTCTTCTTGTCTCTTCTTTAAAGCCTATAATACATGGAGAAAAATGATTCAAGTTGTTAGCTACCAAAAAGATCAGATTGTTTGTAGACAAAACAAAAAAGATATACACACACACATATAATAGGTTACTCTCCAACTATGACGTTCTCGTAACTCAACGATAATAAGATCAAATATTTCAATATCAGAATCTATATGTTAGAATCAGCTGGTTCAAACTTTTTTTATGATAACGATTTTGAATGTTGTACAATCTTATTCAACATAAGATTATTTTTAAAAGAAAGAAAATTTAACGAATATTAAAATTATATTACTTACCTTCTCATGCTCTTTCTGATGTTTTAGTTCTTCCTTGAGTTCATCGAGTTTGGCTCGACTCTCGAGAATCCTAGTTTGCAAGGGCGAAGATCTTTCCGATCTCTGTAGATTAGGGTTCTTAAAACGTCCAACCACAAAGTCGAAGCATGGACTTCCAAACACATAGGCTCGCCCATTGGAAGAGATGAGCAAAACAGCGACTTCAACATTACAAAGTGTTGCAAGTGCATCAGCTTTTCGAAAAATATCAATTCGGCGTTTTGAGGCAGTTTTTTGTCTTGTGAGCCGATCTTGAATGTATTTTATCTCAATCTTTTTACGACCCATCTTTGTTTTGTTGTTGTTAATTATTGTTACTACTGTAATCCTTTTTATAGATGTGTTGGGTTGAGTAGAGAAATACTAATTGGTTGGTGAAATAACACAAGATAACACCATTATCTTTTAGCTTATCTTATCTCAGGTCAAAAGTATGAATCATATATTATTCATTGGACTAGTATCAATTCTAGATTATATTCTATAAACATAATATTTTTCCTTAAATGACAGTGAACACATTTCAAACATTCAGATTGGCCACGGTATATAAACTAATTTTTCTAAACAATAGTTAAAATATAAAAAAAAACCCGGAAAATGCTTGATATATATGGAATGATTTTAAATAAAGAAAATATATATTAACTTTTAGTTTCCAAAATAAAATCTAGAAAACTTCAACTATTCAAAATAGCGCACCATGAAAATACTGATTTTTTTCTTGACGGATATTTTAGAACCGTTAGACGTCTGTAAGTTTTTATATTTTAATTTAGAAATAATCAGAGAGATATATGGAATTTGCATAGAGTTTAAGAACTTTAAGTATGTGCTTAATTTTGAAGTATACCAAATCAAAATTGATGTTTCAGTTAGTTTTTATGCTTTAGTTCATTATCAATTTAGTTTATATAATAATATCAAAATATCGATGGAACATCCAAGTCACCAACCAATAGTCATAAGAAACTTATAAATAATTGAGAAGGAGCATATTTTAAATTTTGGTATAGCTTACAAATTATAGCAAAATAACAAGAATAAGAAAATAAGTGAAGTCGAGAGTCAGGAAGAGATTTTACCAGAGTTCTTTGGAGGTTCAAAAGTATTATATGTATACGACTAATATATACGAACCTCATATCATTATATAATTTAAGTTCTCAAATACAGTAAGCTCATTGCTTAAGCTACAACATAGACTTAACAAAAATGCATTGGAAAAGTGAGAGGAGTTGAGCGATCTTAAAAGGGAACGGACTAATTTTTCTAAAGATATAAAGGTTTTCAATGTAGCTTTGTTCGGTAAGCAGCTTCGACGTATGGCTAACAGAACATATATATATATAGCTCTGGCTAGCTAGAGTGTACAAGCAAAAGCATTTTAGTATGTCACATCGTCTAATAAACATTGGTCTACTCCATCTTATGCATGAAGAAGCATCCACACGATCGGAGTTTAACAAAACTCGGAGGACAGAAAACTGGGAGAAATGAAAAACCACATGCATTGGTATGGTAGGACAACTTATACAATTCTTGGCAAAATAATCACGAATAAATCATGATTAAATAGTAATTAACCACGCAAAAGTTATAAAATATCATGACATTATCACTAAATGCAAAACGTGGATATTCGGGTCGAATTCATGTCTACAAAATCACTAAATTGTCATAAAAGAAAACGTGGTCATAAAATAGATATAATTTTGCCATATATATTTTATGATAAAAATGTCATAAAATAAAACTGGCTAATACTGTGACTTGTCCACAATTGTTTGTCACGATTTAATCATAGTTTTTTGTAATTATTAACAAAATCTCTATAATATTATTTGAGTAGTCAGTTTTCTACGTGTCGCGCTCACGTTAACTCTCACAATGGTTGATTACGATGATACCCTTAATGAATTAAAAAGTTATATTTAAACATTATTATTGATTTTTTAATTTAAATAATTTTTAATATTTTCCAAATAACATATATAATAAAAGGAAATATTATAAAGTTTATAAAGAGAATTTAAAAATAAAAATATATGTATAAATAATATGATTTCATTAAAAGAAAAATTCACAAAATAGTAATATTCCATTTTAAAATATTTTAAATAACATAAAATATACTAATATATATTTTTATATTTATATTTTCACAGATAATCTTGATATTAGAAAAGAAATATTATTTTTATTTTAAAACATAATTTTAAACAGTACAATAATATATATTTTCACAAGAATGAAATATTTTAATATATTTATCCATTTTTTAGATAATTACATAAAATAATTAAGTAACATAAACTGATATATGTTTTATTGACTAAAATATTTTATAATTAGTATTATTGAAATGTTATTTGTATTTTCTTATATTTATTTGACCATAATATCTATCAATTACAGCAAAAATTATCTATAATTTTTTTTTACATATATAATAAGATTTCTCAAATACAATCACAATTTTTTACTGCTTATTTTTAAGAGATTTAAAAACCAAAAAATAAATTTTAACAATAAACATCTTTTGATCAAATAACAAAATATTTTAAAATCACAGTATACACTTTAATGAGGTAGATATATTACATTTTGCATTATTAAAATTATATGTTTTCTTAATATTAAATTTGCTTTTAAATTTTATATTTTTATGTTTGTGGAACTTAATATAACCATAAACAAAAGGCATAAAATCATTTATAATTTATAAAAATATTTTAGTTATTGTAAATATTGATATGTGCTCATGAGCTTCCTAAAACGTATCAATTACTTATTATGTAACTTTCTATAGATCATCATTTTATTTTCTGATTTCTTTTTTTTTTAAATCAACATTTAATTTGATATATATATATATTATGAAAATACATGCATATTTAAACGATAAATAAAATTATTTCGACTTGACTTAATTATAATAAAAAATAATTATACCCTTAGTTTGAATTTGAAAGAATATATGTAACTTAATATACTCACAACATGAGTGACTCGACTAATCCAATTTATATTTAAAATCATATATTTAACTATAACAAGAAAATATAATTTATAATAATAATTTATTTTATAAATATAAATTATAAGATGACTCAAAACACTTTAACAAATGAAAATAAAATATTAATCAGCTGTTTTAATTTAGTTCTTTTTAAAAATTTATATATCTGCATGAGATTGTCGAATATTATCGCTATATTAATTTACATAATTTGGAACCAAACACTTTAGTTTATTTTTTTTAATTTCATTCTAAGCACAATATATCTTAAGTTATAAATAATCTTCCTAAAATATATTTACATATCTAAGACAAAACCAACCTAATGCAAATCAGAAAATTAATCAAAATTTTAATATATTTTGAATAAAAATTTATAATTGAATTCAGAGAAATAGATGCAACCTAATATATCCAAATGATAACTAAACCGGTTGTAAAAACAACAAAACCGACTAGATATAACATATCTAAAATTATGTCTAATTAAAGTAATATAAATTATTAATATAAATTATGCATAAAACTATAAATTAATTTAAAATTAAAAGTAAATAGAAATCAATTATTATAATATATATTTATTTTATAAATATTTATACTCGTGCATGAACACGAGAAAATCACCTAGTAACTAGTAATTTGCTACAAACTTTTAGTTGCTATTTAAAATCTTAAACTTTTAACAAAATTTTAAACCTAATTCTAAACACAATTTTTAAAACTCTAATTTTTTTTCATATTTTAACCTCGAGTCTTAAATTAAAATTAAATCTCAAATGTTAAATCAAAAATGCAAACCCTAAACTCTAAACCTAAACTTTATACCCTAAATCATAAATTTAAGCACCAAATCTAATATTTTCAGACTTAAACACCAAATCTTATACGTGAACTACAGTTCCAGTATTTTCAAACTTTAATCTCAAATTCTACCCTAAACCTCTAACCCAATCCAAACTTTATATCATAAATACTTAATTTTAATACAAAACACCAAAATCTTCCAAGCTTTAGTTTAAAACTGGCAACAGTTCTTCTAAAATTTATAATTTTTCAGTTCTATTTTTTTTCAAACTTCAAACTTAACTATAAACCGAAATGCTCAAACTTTGAATCTCAACTCCAAACCTTAAATCAAAAATTGTAAACTTAAAAACAAAAATATATTTATTATGTATACACAAAAACTTTAAGTTTATAAGACTTTTTCAAATCTTAAAGCTTAATTTTCTAATTCATATACCTTAAATAATTTTTCTAAAGAATCTATTAATATTCTAATGACATAATTAGTATCCGAAAAAGTTGTAGGTTGAAAACTTTTTCTCTTTCTCTCTCATATTTTAAGATTTTACATTTTTTCTTTAAATATGAGAACTCCATGATATTATCACTGGAT
This sequence comes from Brassica nigra, assembly GCA_016432835.1. Taxonomy (NCBI): domain Eukaryota; kingdom Viridiplantae; phylum Streptophyta; class Magnoliopsida; order Brassicales; family Brassicaceae; genus Brassica; species Brassica nigra. The sequence goes on along the minus strand of CM028247.1, from coordinate 13,150,628 downwards.
TTGCTCCGAGTCATCTCACATGTGAGATGTGCATTTTTGTAAAGAATTTTTAATGTAATACTCTATTTCTTTCTTTAAAATTGAATAATTCTATTATAGAGTTGAGTTTCAATCCAACATTATTTTATTGTGAAGTGAAAATTGAGCGACAGAGTAAAAATAAACTCATTATTCTATTAATGTAAAAATTTCATCTTTATTCTGTTACGGAATGTGTTACAAAAAACAAAAAAAAAAAAGAAGTTTCTATCACGGAATGGAAGATACAAGAGATTGGAGATTAAAATGCTATTTAAATGTAGGCATGGAGATGCTCATCGAATGGATTATAAGATCATTTTAAGGAAGCTCCAAGCTCCTGTCTGAGCAATCTGTTTATGGATTACAAGATCATATAGCAGCAGCAACTATCTCCCATATTTCTTTTTGCAGTTTGATTAATACTTTAACACCACTATACATTTTTGGCCGAAGCACAATGATTGTTTGCTTAATGCTTACAAAACAAAATGTAAAGAGAACTATATCAAAAGAAAATTGGAAACTTAAATTGGAAAACAGTATGGAACCAGGGCAAATCAATCTTGGTTTTTGAGATCAGGTCTTGGCTTTGTTGAACGAACCGTGAAGCTAGATATGCACAAGAAAATGATCCACAAAGCTAACTCTTTATCTAATTTTGCCTTTGCTTTAATGAGATCCCGACGAAGAAACAGAAAGAGCAACCCATCTTTATGCCTGTAACTGTAACACAACACTGTTTTTAGTTAGAATTTGATGAGTACATGGCAATGAGACTGATCTGTGGACTTACGGGTTTTAGCGATGAATCTGAAGAAGAACGAATGAGAAGCAATAAAGAGGAAGAGCAATGGCGATCCCAGCTATGAAGTTACAGAAGAGACGTTTGTTGTCTTTTGTAGGTACAAAAACCGTCTTGAGTGTGTTGGTTAGTTCAAATAGACGGTGAGATACCTAAAGAAGAAGAAGAACACAGAGAGATGTATCAGAATGGAAAAGACAGGGAGATAAGAAGTGTAAGTTTCTTACAAGGACGTATATCGCAGTTGTGAGCATAAAATTAAGCATAGGGTATCCCGGAATAATAGAGAGAAGCCACTTTGGTTGCCCATCAGGCATGTTTGATCTGGAAATTGCCCAACAAGAGATCAGATTAAGTTTCCGGGGATACAAGATTCAAGGTTGTGGAAAACAAACCTTAGCCATATATGAAACTGGGAAATGTAAGTCTCTAAAGTGATCTTGCCAAGCCACCTGCGCAGAGACATGTAAAAGTGTATTACATGGTAATGTGGCAAGCGTATCAAACCGGGATTTTAAGTTAAATGCAACTGCGAGTTTTGCTCACGCGAAGAGAGTCAATGAGACACTCCGGAGCTGGTGTGTGAAATTCCTGAGGCATATGTAAACACTGGATCCAAGGAAACCAAATGACGAGTCATGTTTCAGTTATAGAAAGTAAGATACGAGATGGATATAATGACGAACTAGAGAATTTGTGCACATACGTTATGGGGATCCAAGATGTGTATGGGTGATACATGTTGTAACTGGTCTTGTCCAGCTTGTAGATACATTCATACCACACGTAGCCAACCTAAAATGTGAGCAAAAGCGAAATATATATCAGTGTGTACAACTGGATGAGGCAATCAATAAGATTAAAAGAAGACTAAAATGACTTACAAACACGGCAATAGTTACTATGGCTGTCTTGATGGATAGTCTTTTCTTCGTTTCACAATCCTCTAACTTCTCCATCCATCTCTCCACCTAGAGAATGATTTCCAAGTTTATTAAACCAACACTTCACGAAAATAAAAAGAAACTAAAAGTGTGTCTATGTTTAAAGAACTTACAGTTGGATGAAAATAGGCATAAATCATGCCAATGATCCATATGTAGCGATCAAGCCCTGATCTGAAATGCCATTCATGTAACCGATGAAGATCAGGCTTAGCAGGGTCACTGTAACCTGCACTTATTCACACGCAATTTCCAAATATTAAAAAAATAAACATTTGCTTCCATGTGGAGAACATGATCAGATCTAGAGAAGTTAACCCACCTAGCAAGAATGTTAATGGACTCCACAATATTTCAAAAGCTCCAGGAATTTCCCACATCAGAAAGACAACGAGGAAACATGAAAATATCTTCAGAGCTATCACTGATCCAACTTCATTATACTTGCTGAATATACCAAGAGCTCCGTACACCATCAGGGTGAAGAGAGTGTGCATTGGGCAGATGTAATACAACATATAGTCATTGTTGAGAACAATACAGCAAAAAGCTACAAAGAAGTTTAGCCTCCACATCATCTGTAAGAGAACCAAGATCTTAGATGCGGACGATTAAAAAAGGAACAATGAGGAGAGTTTTGTCGAAAAATGACCTGAGCAAAACGTGCAACGGAGAAATCTTTTCTGATGTAGTAGTAGGAGAAGTTTCCAAAACCAGTCATCCAGACATAAGCAGCAATAAAGATACGGATTGCGTTGTATATCTCAGCCGCAGCAAAGTAGTGATACATTAAGAACAAAACCTGCACTAGAAAGCGGACATTAAGTGTTACAATACAGTTTATTGACCAAATACAAAGGCAAGGATCATATTGCCAATAATCAAAGAAAAACTTGCCTGCATCCATCCTTTCCACTCTTCGGTCTGGTGGCGATTAAGGTAAAGAATGGCCTTCCCACTGATGGGTGACTTGTCACTGTGATTTCTGAGAGATGTCATGGCGGATACTATGATGAGAAGAACGTAGAGAAAAATGAAAAGGTCACGGTTGTAGTTCTGCGAAAGGAAACCAAAAGTAGTATGAGCAAAAAGCATTCAAATATCGAAGTAGATATTCTTAAAGATACAAATCCAGTGAGTACCTTGGTTGAATCTCCAAGCAATTCGGTACGGTCACAGATATAGAAATATATTAAGATTGCACCAAACTCCGACCTAGGTATGATGAGTATGGGTGTTGTTAAGATATATGATAACAAACAGAGATATTATTCCTTGTTGAGGTTAATTTTCAATTACATGGCTCTCAAGGTCGCTCGGTGTTCCAGCAAAAACGAATCTTCCATACTCAAAAACCTGTGATTCAGTAAATCATAGAAACTCTAGCATGAGAAACTGCTGGAGATTTGTAATTAAAAAATGAGGTAGAAGAACCAACCTTATTATGTTTGTTCTGATGGATGAATTATGAAACCTTACAGATGCAGATCTAGCAAGACCTCCCTCCAATAAATCAGCTTTGTCATTGTCTTTCTCTGCTTTGTCTCCCAACTCAACAAGATTATTATCCGAGTGACTGCATTAAAAGAAGGCAACTCCAAACTCAAACGAGAGGAAGACAACAACAACAACCTACAACGTTACTGAGAGTAACCACATTGGAAGAAACTTACGGTTTCAAAGGAACCAGATACTTCCTGTACTCAAGTAGCTCCGAGTATATCCAACCTATAAATATTGGGATCACTCCAAGCAGAAAAGATACCTACCAAAATTTCACTCAAAGTATCAAGCCTAGCTATACAAACCAATCAAAGACTCGATCTTTATGTGGCAAGACCTCAACTTTATCATTTGATAGGTTCACTTCACTGCTCTAGAAACTGGAAACATTAATTGTACCTGACCCGGCGTAATCGGTCCCGGATCCACCATGGTCGAGGATCTCAGGGAATTGAAATTAACGGATGTTGAAGGAAGAAGAAGACGATGACGGGTGTGATGCCTGAGATTAAAAGTGATCTCTAGCAGACTATCTTAATAAATAACAGAGTTTGCTTGAAGAAGAGAGAAAGACGTTGGGGGAGCCGTCGTTTTCGATCGCCGGCGATCGATTTTTTTCCGAGCGGTCGTTGCGGTTCGGCGTACTGGTTACAGACAGTGACTCTTTTTCTTTCCGTGTCCACTCCCAATGCTTCTTCCATTTATTATTATTATTAATTTTTAAAAATAAATTATAATACCATCTCTATTTTTGATCAGAAAAATTATGGTGGTCACAAAAAATTTGGTGATTTTTTCTCTAACTGTGATATTAGCAGCTTCAATGTTTAACAACAACATTTTGGCTTCAGGTATGTTGAAATTGTAGAATTAACAAAGATCATTTTACTGTACGTAGTTATTTTTAAAGTTAGACATAATGGTTACAATAATTGTAGAGCCATCATACTTAAAGAGCTCATCTCCTTGATAATCCATGTCAAGGTAAGGAATTAAACTGCTGATACCTTTTATATATGTATCTATCTATACTAATAAAGTAGACTTTTTTATCTCCTTGGGGGAAAAAATGCCATGTGGCATTTTTTTTTTAATAATTAAAATATTTTTTCAATTTAAATTTAATGAATTTTGGTATTAATTGTGAAATAAATTGGGGTTTTAAATTTTCCTTCATACAGGTCCAAACGTTTATAAGAGTGTTTTGAATCTGACCCGGACCCGTAATTGAACCGATAAATCCGGTGATCCAATATAAATCGGATTTGGGTTTAAACACACACAAAACTCACTAAAATCGATACATATTGCGAAGACTGGTTGAACCAATAGATAATTTTAATTTTTACTATTTTTAGTTCAAGTTATGTTTTAAAATTATTTTTAATATTCTAAATTTCTAATTAAAAATTTAAAATTTTCAGTTTTATTGTCGTCTCCATCTTCTTCTACACTACAATTTACGTTTGCAAGAAAGGTGAATCATGATTGTGCTTGAGCAGCATCCAGTAAAGCACTAAAGCACGATAAGGCTTATTATTCCTCTACACTACAATTTACGTTTGCAAGAAAGGTAAGTAAATTGTTTTTTTTTATTATTTTTTATTTAACTTAGTTTATAACAAATAATTACATGTTTAATTTACAGCTCAAAAAGAATAAAATCATATGATCATGTGAATTACAAAACAGAGCTTTAGATTGTTGATGAAGAAAAACCTAGCGAGCTTGATTATAATAAATTAGAGAATGCTCTTGCTGAAGAATATCCCAAAGATGATGAAGTGATAAATTTAGAAAATTTTGTTGGTGAGTTTTAAAATTTAGAGAAAACCAAAATTAGTTGATGTGATCTGGTGTTAGTTTATTTTTGTTATTGACAATTTATTACAATGATGTTTTAATTTTGGTTTATTTTGGATTGGAAGTTTAAATTTATGTCTTGATTTTTTTAGATGTCATAACTCTTATGTTACAATTTTTTTTAAATAGTCTAAAACTATTTCTTAATATTTTGTATGTACACTTAAAATACTTAACTTTAGCTTTTATATATATTTGTTTTCATAGCTAATATATTAATATATAATAAAACTAATTCATTTATTAATCCGATTCATCCGCGGTTGATCCAATGATCCATGATCCGTAAATCATCGATTCGGTGTTGGTCGGGTTTCAAAATACTGGTTTATAGGATTTCTTTGTATTTGATGTTGACGATGGAGAATATAGCCTCTACAATTCTCCTTCTTTACTTAATCGACATAATCGTTCATATAATCAATCCAGAAATCCCACTATCTCCTATTGAATGCTTCTTTAGTTCCGATTTCAGTTTCATTGTATATGTATAGGCGGTGTGAGAGTTCGGACGATAATCCTTTACTTTTCCCAATTCATCATTGTCAATTCCAGTTTTATTGCTCGGAGTTGAAGACAAATCGGTGTAGAGATATTCAGACTAGGCTACAATAATTTTGGCAAGCCTGAAATGTTAAAAATGGATGAGATATTGGGAAGATGCGGTTTTATTTGAGTTTACTTAATGATTGCTTATTTCTAAAGTAGTAGTTTTCTTAAGCATCATTTTCTTTCTCAGTGGTGTTTTTACATGTGTTAATCAACTTTCTCAGGTTTAACACCTTCAAACATTTCTTGAAAGAAAGCTGAGTCTATGGCGTGAGTATTTAAGATTCCAACTAAATTAAATTTTTACGACTATCGATTTTTTTCTATTTTTATTAATCGATTAGTAACAACTACTTATGCTATTCTACTTTGAACTAAACAACTTCAAACAAAATAATATACTACGATGCAAAACCACTATCAAAAGATCAGAAAATATCATTTTTACATATTTTAACATATTTTTTACTAAGACCATATAATAAATTATAAATTTAAATAAGAATACAACATACGAATCCGGCGCGTAGCGCCGGAATATCACTAGTATAGTATAATATAGAGATTTCAAATACGAAGAAAATAAAACAAAATTTTACTAATGTTGACTAATATCTAATTGTTACTACTCAGCCGTTTTTGGCCAAAAAGTCAAATCCTCGATGAAAAGGATACGGTTGTAGAAGCCGAACAAAGAGATGGATAAATCGATTGTGAAGGGGAGCGTGACGAAACCGATCAAGGTAGATAAGAGAGAGTGACAAAATCGTTCAATTGAAAAGGAGAGAGTGACGAAATAGAATGAGGTGGAGTGTTATTTGTTCCGTTGGAGAAGAGACGAGAGAGTAGTTTAGACGGGATAAGGGTTAATGTTTTTCGAGTTTTGGAGATAATGGTTACAAGTTGTTCTAGTTTTGGGGAAAGTGGTTATATGTCATTTACTCAAATGAAAGAAAGAGACCCATTAAGGATCTTTCGGTATAACATTTCTGCATTATATCGGATATATCCTATAGTCCCAGGGGTATATATATCTTCATGCAAAATTAAATAACACCATCCCTCATTATGCATCCAATGTTGCTTCTATATAATAGTATAACTACATCATCACGGTTCATGCTTGAAGAAAACCGAAGGAAACATCTCGTTCAGAAGCTCATAGTCACTCTCATGGTGAAACTCTTGGCTTTGTTGTTGCTGATAATTAGCGTTTACATTCATACTAGCGTATGGCGCACAGAAGAGATCATCACGTGAGAAGGTTCTTGGAGTATTGATGATGAAATCGGAAACGGGAGACAGAGGCGAGGAGTTATAACTACATGCGGCGGGTCCAGAGAACATTGCCGTACGGCGACTGGTCGGGATCGGGTGATTGTGTTGACTCTCGTAGGTTGTGATCACGACTGTTGGATCTTGATAAGATCTCTCGACTCTCTTCTTCACGTTGCACTTCTGCGTCGTGCATCTATAGTAACTCCTGTTTTCGTAATTGACATATATAGTTTTAGCATGTGACTTATGATGTCGATTACAAAACTAAATTATGTTTGTCATACTTGTAAACAAAATTTGTTTGACTTTTTAAACAATGTCAAAATCTTATATCGAATTCATATATATATATTGAAATTTAATTAACTATCTTTAAAAAAAACAAGATGAGTGATATATATACAGAGCAACATCCCAAAGAACTTGACTCGATTAAAATATCTTTATCGATGTATAGTTAAAAATCATTTAAAAACTGAAATTTACAGAAATTAAACTGAATGACATTTATACATATGCTTATGAACAATCAGCATAATAGTCCAGGAATATAAAATCCACAATTAATTAATTTTCAAATTGATATCAAAATAGTTTTAGAAAAAGGAAAAATAAAAAATAAAAATAATATAAGATAAAAAATCTAAATTCTGTATTTTATTAAGAATATCAAAATATTGTTTAAGATTAGTGGAAAGTAATGGTTTTGCAAATTTGATAGCAAAGCTAAAATAAAAGCTACATTCTCAACATTTCTTTAAGCTTAATTATAAAGTATAATATAAATTACCTCGGATAAGGACTGTTTTTGACTGCCTTTTGGCCGTACTTCCTCCAACGATAGCCGTCTTCGAGATGATCAACGTCTGTCTTGGTCATAAACGAGACTCGTGGCTCTCTTTGCTTCTTCTCCTCTTTCTTCTTGGTTTTAACTCTGAAAGGTATATATATATACCGTGTATTACGCAATTAAATTAATGCTTAGCTATAATAGACCGTTTTGTAATTAATGATGATAACGTACCATGCAATTGACTCTGATCTATGTAGTTTAGTCTACTAGAACACGGGACTCGTCTTTGTGTTCAAAAGGGTTCTTTAGGGGGCTGATAACTCATCAATATACTATACGTAAAAGTAAACGAACAAACAATTTTACAATCAGAATATCTATATCTATATATATATATTAAACCATTTATATATACATAAAGCATATATATATATGTATATATATATATTAAATCATGCCTTACAGATAAAATACCGAGCTTTGGTGTATTGAAACTTTAATGTATCGTTCTTTCAGATAGAATTAGCATTCTAGCTAAACATGTTTATGCTAAATTACATCTTTCACAAGCATATTTAATTTCAGCAAAAATAAAACCCCCAAGGCATTCTTAAAGGTGTCATATTATGATATCTGAATTCTCTATATGTAATCTTTCCTATAAAACAATCAAGACTAATACGTTTAGTTATTTATAGTTAGTTAAACGATTCTTGATTAGCCCTTAAACTGAAGACCAAGATGCATTTTATATTTTCAAATAATTAATAAATTAAGGTCTTGGTGTTTATTGTTTAATTTGAGAAAATAATAACTTTTGGTGATAAAATATCAAATAAAAGGCTGATCATGATTCATGTGAACTCTGAATATGTCTATCTTGATTAACTATATAAAGTTTGACAACAAAAACAGTTGGGAAACTTACACTTTCTGAGAACATTGATCATCTTTTCCTCCATCGTCATCAGCGTCTCTTTTCATCAGGCTCTTGCATGAATCTTCGGCGTGATGATGATCAGCCTCACTCGAAGAAGGGGATGCAGAAACCTTAGTTTCACTCTCAACGATTGCACCACCACCAGCGACAACTTCATGACTCTTGTGACTAATATTATAATTATATGCACTATAAAAATCATTTTCTTGATCGATCGAAGAATTGAAAAACTCGGTGGAAGATGGCGAGAGCTCGAAACCCACTCCGTACGCTCCTTGGATACTCGAATGTAGATCAGAAACGATTTGCGGTGAGATCATGTTTGCATTACAAGTGGATGGACCAGAAACGTAAAGGAGATTCATAATACTTTGGCTGTCAATGTTGTAATGATCATACGATGAAGTGTAGAGATAGTTGTTAAGATCTTTGGTTTCATTAGACATGATGACTAACAAAGAGAGGAATCTCAGACCAAGAAGAAATGGAAAAAAAGAAATAAGAAAACAAAGAGAAGAGAAGAGGTAAGAAACAAGGAAGAAAGAACTTTCTACGCTTAGTTGGTCTATATTTGGTGTTAAGACTTTTGGGTCTTCGCATATTTATGCCGTTTGAAAACATGCAATATTTAATATGTCTTGCTTAAATATAGTTTGCGTTCTAGAATATGAGTTTCTAGTAAACAAATATTATAAAATTCCTAAGATGGAATGAAATAGATTATAGGGTGTGAATGATTAAAAGGTTTGGCATTTTAATTATTCTAGTGATAAAATGAAAAGTTTTTATAAAGTTGAGTTTGACGAAGGGCATATTTACCTTTACAAAAGTGGCCTCGAGTAAGGAAACATGACTTGGTTTTGTTTCTTTAAATGCTTAATGTGAACATCACGATCATAAAGGGAAAGCATCATAGTACATTTTTAAAAATAATAACCACATCGTGCTGTGCTGGTCTAGTAATTTCCACTAGAGGATAAGTTGCTCTGTTGGTCCAGGCCAGGGATCGACTCCTCTCTAGTGCGAGATTATTAGCTCCACATGTGGCCACGCGGATATGGATCCATGCTTACGATTCATTTGAATATCCGGGAGAGGGTCTATCCGTGGACTGCACCTCCCACCTAGAGGTTAGGCTTGTGTCTTTAATAGATCCGGGTTTAACCTTTTTAGTTTACAAAAAAAAAATTTAAAAATAAAATTAACATTTAGATGCCCCCACCCACATGATCAACATGAGGACATATTTTGGGTGTTCTTTTAGTATATTACTTTTCTTTTGGGGCCTTAACCCAAGGCGTAAAAAGTTATTGACATTTTATATAGAAGTGGGAGATGGTGGGAACAACTTTGTGGAGGAAGCCGATGACAATCAGTCTCCGGTCATCTTTGTGTGAGCCAAGTCAAAAATTCAACGAAGAATGATGACAAAGGCAAATGTTATGGTTGTTAGAAAGCCACGTACTTATTAAATATTGGCACCGGCATTTGACCGTAACCGACACACGACCTGTTACGTGGTGGACTACTGCTTCTTATTCTCCAACCCTAAATATCAATGATTCAATAACAGACGTTAATTTATGAATTTAATATTCCAAGTCAAGGGGGCATGATTACAAGTTAAGAAGGTTTCTGATAAAAAAACAAAATAAAGGTTAGAAAGTTAGAACCAACGCGGTTTATATTGTTTTGATGAATTAATTGGACTTAACTTAGATGTTATTAACATTGAAATACGACAATCGTATGTGAATAAAATTTTGAAATATAGGATAAGGAAAGTATGACCGAAATGCTGACGAATTAATGTCACAACGCTGCACATATTGCTTTTCAGTTTTCACATTAGAACTTCCCTCAAGCATATGAAATGAATTTGTATTAAAAAGCATGTGAAATGAATAATAAAAGAAGAAATATGGTCAAATTGGGTCATATAAAATGTTTTAACGCTTTTGAAAGAATATAATTCTCATAACTATATATCATAAAAAAGTATGGAATTGATGGAAACGGAATATATTAAAAATAAATAAACAAGGAGACGAGACATGATTCCTAACTGAAAATGACAATGAGCATCTATTGACTTCACACTTTATATTTATTTGCTTAACCCTATAAGGTTAAACGAAAAATATAAGCTGCTCGTGTGTCCCGTTCTTAGATTCAAAATATATACGAACTACATGCAGCAGTAGTCTATAAAAAACTCGGTTACATCATTTAAAACATTAACCGTGGTTCAAATATTGCTGAAAAACCGAAAATGATGAAAACTTTTCTTTTTAGGAACGCTGATGAAAACATTTTTGAGATACTGTATGTTAACTTTTTCTCACAGAAACCATCATACTTTACTTTAAGGCACGCTTAACTCTTTGTATTTTGATTATTAATTCAAAACCAAGATATATGAGGGTTTATGTACACAAAGATGACTTAAAAGTATCAAGCAATCAATCACACGTATATCTATACATTGATATCGTATGACTTACTTATAATTGTTTACCACGAAAAACTCTGTTTCAGCTTATATATTATTATTTGTTCTGTCCAAATACATGCTTTAATGGTATCAAGCATTTCAGAGCTTACATAGTTCTCTACAGACTTCCATGTACGTGATCTATTAGACCTTACATATCATGATAAGACCTTCATGATCATTCAGCATTTTTATTGTTCATGCTGAATTATAGTAAAAATTTAGTTCATGATTAAATGCTAAGATAGTGAATTTCATGTAACTATAACGAAAAATATTTGAACTACGAAGTTGTTAAACCGAAAAATAAACACGCTAAACTGAAACCTGTTTTTTATAATTCAATTCCACTGGTATGTTTCAGCATTACAAAGAAAGTTTCCACCTCGTTACTGAAGTCAAGAGATTTTTAAAATTTAGATTAAACCATTAATTGTTGTTATGATTTTTAGAATAAAAGGGTCCGTCTGAAGTTGCTTCTAGTTCAAGGAAAAGGTAAGAGTTACCTAGATGAGGGGCTGAGGAAATGGTTTGCTACAAGAATAACAAACTGATTCTTAAGACAATGATACGATTCTGGTGATAGCCGTGTATGATTTCGTTACAACTTTTTCAATGTATATATTAGCAGCTAAGATTCAACACGTCTGTTTTTGATATAGTATACCAAAGATATTAGTTTGCCGTGCGTATATTTTGATTATTTCACTACAGAAACAGATCAATCGTTGCCATGTAAACAGTGAAAGTAAAAAAAAACAAAAATGATGCCAAGACGTTGTTTGAGTTTTTTTTGTAAGGCTAAAGGCATTGTGTCTTTACCTACAATGAAACTAATACACCAGAAAGAAAGTCATCATCACTCATCAGTTCTGGAGTAGGTTGATTTTGAAAAGTTGCTACTTGTCTCCTGGCCGTTGCTTGGTTTGGTCTGATGGATCACTTGTACTGTTTTCTTGGTTAAGAGATGCATTGTAAGCTCTGAGTCTTTCATAGCCAAGACTTCTGTAAGCCTCCCGTTCTTGTTGGCTAGGTATGTAACCCGGTAACCTCCAGTGAGACGGGATGAAGTAACTTTCTTCCCTTTGCACAGTCCACTCATTTGAGCTTCTACTATCCTGTCATCAGAACAAGTGTGTTACAAGTCACCTGATAGAGATATACCAAACCGCAACTTCAAATGCTCAAACACCCTAAGAGAGATTTCAAACCTGGAGGTGAACTGGTGGCAAGTAATCTCCATACCCCAACCTCGAGTTTGAACCGTTAACGTGCCAAGAAAGACCAATAGAGGAGGCACCACCACTCGAGTCTGATGGCAACTGAACTCTTGGGATACTTCCAGACCACAGCCTAGAGTTTGCAGCGTTACCACTCGTCATGTCAAAACCGTAATCTGAACCGTGAGAAGAAGGGACACTAGAAGAAGCTGACAGAGGCAGGGTATTGTTTCTGTACTGAGAAAACACTGAATCCAGAGACTGGTAAAGGGAAGTGTCATTATCAGTACCACCATGTTGCTGTGACGCTTCTGAAGATGGCACGTTGTTCTGTGCTTGGCGCCACAAGTAATGAGGGTTCATCATATTACCATCATCCGCCAAAGTGTAGCTGTTACTACCACTACGTTTCTGAAATCCTGCTGATGAGAAAAAAGAGTCAAGGTCGGCCATGGAAGTCGGTGGCCTAGGACCAAGTAGAGATGCAGTAACAGTGCTTTGTTGTCTTGTATCCATTGACTGGTTGACAGGAAAAGCTGAGTGTTGAGGATTCGGTTCTCTTCTAGCAGCATCAGACTCCTCAGTAAGTGAGTTAGAGGATCGATTCGTAGCATCTGGCTTCTTATGTAAACCCCTAAAAACATCAGCCCATGATGGGTCAGAAGCAGATATGAGATATCATCCTAGAAACTTGTCTCTTAATTTTAACGTTTGTTGGAGCTCTGCAAATTAAGACACAAAAAAAAGTAACGAGGAATGTTACAGCCCATTGTTCACTGGACAGAAGTACAACAAATTCAAACAGATTGGTACCTAGTAGATGGCACGGGCAAGGAAGGAGCTGCTGCACTGGAACTAATTGTCTCACTCCTGGTTTCACCGTTTGTTATATCACTGCAAAGACAAGATTAGAAGCAGGAATGTTGTAGCAAGTGAGATACATCCATAATCCATTAGTTCTCTGGCCAGAGGTACCAGAACTACAAGAAGATAAGAGATACCTAGAAGATGGCACAGACAAGGGAGGAACTGCTTCACCGGAACTTATTGGCAGACTCCTGGTTTCACCATTTGTAACATCACTGCAATGATAAGGATAGAGAAAGAGAGCTACAGTCATTGTTCACTGGACAGAAGTACAACAACATTAAACAGATTGATACCTAGAAGATGGCACGGACAAGGATGGAACTGCTTCGTTGGTACTGATTGGCACACCCCTGGTTTCACCATTTGTTATAGCACTGCGAAGACAAGGATATAACAAGGAATGTTACTACAAAACAGACAAGAGGTACCACAACTGGCAAAAGATTGATACCTTGAAGATGGCTCAGATGACAAAGGAACTGCTTCACCGGAGCTTACTGGCACATTTGGTAGATCACTACAAAGACAATAAAGATCCGAGTGCTGAATATAGAGAAAACTTAAGGCATTTCACAGGAAACTAGCAGACTGAGAAGGACATGTAAAAGAACCTTTGATTTGGAACAAGGACACTAGAAGTAGTAGTAGTAGTAGTAGTAGATGAATCAGTCAGATGAGTACTCGCTCCTTGCTCATTACTCGTATCTGAGCCAAACACAGCAAAGTAAGATTATCAGAACACATACTTGATGAACAAGCATCACAAATCAAAGATAACTAACTAGCTCAGAAGCAAAACTTTGTAACTAAGGATTTTGAACACAAAAACAGAGCGCTATTACAGAGACTGACTCTACAAGATCAAATGCAATTTGTAGTAAAGAAACAACACATAAGAAGAATATAACTGTTCTCAAGGGTCTTTTCAGGAATAGATAACTAGCTGGTGAGTGGTGACTTAAACCCAACCAAGAAAAACATTTGCCATGTCCGCGATCTCATTACTCTGTTTCCTTTCATCTTCTCGCTATCGTTTCAATCAAACAACCAAGAAAGAAAGAAAGGAAGAAAGAAACTTTTCGAAAGAAACCTTGCTTAGAAAGAAGACGATGAACGGCAAAGTGTTGGTTCATATTGCATTCTAGAAGCATTGCACTGATCTCTTGTTCGGAGTGTTCACTGAATATTTCCTGCATCCTCTGAACCGCCTTCGCAATTGCTACCTCGGCGGCGGCGTTTACGTCGTCTTTCGCGCGCTTTTTGCTCGCTCTCGATTTTCCCATCTTCTTTCACAGTCGCGATTCTACACGATGAACGAACAAGAAGGATTCTCTCTCTCTAGCTTCTTCTTGGCTTCGAGTATCAAGAAACCTTCTTTCTCTTTTCCCTCTCTCTCTCTCCCTCTTTCAATCTTTGGCCTTTTTTATACTGAACGGTTTTGTGAAACGGGAAAATAATATATTCAAACTTTATTGAACTAATTATATCGACATTCAACATCACTTTCATTCCATTCTTGGTAAAGATTGTGTATTTTGAAACTTAGTACGAGGACATATTTACAAATACTTCTAAATACTGGTGGTAAAACTGTAAGGGCTAATTAGTAATTTCCTATTAAAACGCTGCCAAATTTTTGACGTGTCAGAAGAAAAGAAACGTTTTGCCTGCAAATTAAGTTTCGGGTTGATTGTAACAAGGGACCCCTTGTAACAATGGTGAAACACAGCCGCCAAAATGTGGGTGTGTTCAGTACAAAAGAAAACAATACGGGCATAATTTAATTTATAGCTATAACATCAAGGACTAACTAATAATAGCTGAAGTCATATTAAAATAACTGAAGGACTAGCTAATCGACTATTGCACTTTGGCTGTTGCTGCCTATGAAAATCCACTTGATTTTTGTAGGTACCGTATATCTATTTATGGGTACGCTTTGTGTTTCTTCTTTTAGTAACTAATCATGCAGAAATTCCATTTTCTAAGTAGTAGAGTTTATTTTCTATATTGTTGATGATTGAATGCTAACTTTATTCAGTTCCTCTATATATATTGTTGTTATCTTTTGTTTGGGAAGAACCAAAGGCTTGTTTTTGGAACTGATTACCTTACAGAGATATATCCTGGCAGATTATTTGAGAGGGGGCTTTCATTTGTTGGGAAAAATTATTCTTGCTGCGCTCTCTAGGACTAATTATTGGACCAATTTATTATAAGTCCAATAGGATGTGTAACAAATTAGAAGTATGAAAAGAATTTATAAATCTAATGGACTGGGTAAATTTTTTTTTTTGATTTAATGTGAATAGTTATGGAAATCATTAGGCTAATTTACAAGCTAAATAAACTGAGTAAATATAGATAAATAGGGTTTTTAAAATTAAAAAAAAAATTGGAGTCAACTTGGTGGCCAAATTAAGCTAACTTAGTAACCAAGTTTAATTCCCTTATAAATACTCATGATTTCTCCATAATCTTATTCCATAGAGAATTATCTCTCTCTACACACCAACACCAAGCTTTCTCTCACTAGATATTTCTTTCACTAGATATTTTTTTTTTAAAATACTCTTTAGATTTTCTTCTTTAAAGTAAGTGTTTCGAGAATATATTGTAGTAGTTAGTTCGTAAATTCTGTTTCGGGTGTTGCGAAACTGTCTCATCACGATTGTATTATGGGATTCAAAAATCGCATAAAAATTGTCACACATTACGGGCGATTTATTGAGTTAAGTAAAGAGATCAAATCTCGACTCCGTGAATTCGTCTATTTCTTTACGATTTCTTAAACGTTGTAAGTCTTTATATTATCGTTTTATTCGTCTTTAGTTTCGTAATTTTCAATCAGCATCTGTCTCTTTAGGTTACTCCAATCTCTAACTCATCTTTTCCTGTCAACGAGTCAATGGCTACAAGACAAAGCATTGCTACTGCATCTTCACTTGGTCCTAGGCCACCGATTTCAATGGCCGACGTAAACTCTTTTCTTTTCTCTCATAAAGCATCAAATCCTTAAAACGACTTGTCTGATTCATATTTTGGTTTGATTTTAAATGGCATTTGGAACCTATCATAGCTCTGAACCACATATTAATCAACAAGCCATGAACTCTAAGGGTCAGGTTCCTCAGGGCAGTATGGTACTATGATGAACTCTCCTTCCTCGTGGCTAGAACCGGACGACACTTCCCTTTATCAATCTCTGGATTCAGTGTTTGCTCAGTACAGAAACAGTACCTTGTCTCTGTCAGCTACCTCTAGTGTTCCTTCTTATCACGCTTCTGCTTACGGTGTTGGCATGTTGAGTGCCAACGCTGCAAACTCAAGGTTGGGGTATGAAGATGTCTCAAGATATCACTTGCCATCAAACTCAAGGGAAGGAATGTTAAATTTAGGGTTAGGACCTAACCCTCTTTTTTTTTTATAAAACAAGTACTATTTTAATCCAACCCTATTTTAATTTAGGATTAGGGATGGTACCACAGTTAGACCATTTACATGAAAAAAAAAATTATTTTATTCATTTTTGTCTTCAAGTTCTAAGCATGAAAATTAGAAAATTATTTTCTTCATTTTTGAAACTCGATTTTTGCAATTTTGGCGGAAAAACTCGATTTTGCATTTTTGGTGAAAAAACCCAATTATTCACTTTTGCCAGGAAAACTCGATTTTTTCGTTTTTGACGGGAAAACGCGATTTAGCGGTTTTGCGGAAAAACTATTTCTTTTGTTTTTTTTTGGGGGGAAAACTCGATTTTTTGGCGAGAAAACTCGATTTTGCGATTTTGACGAGAAAACTCAGTTTTGCAGTTTTAGCGGGAAACCGTAATTTTGGTTTTGACGGGAAAATTCGATTTTCTGCGAAAGACTCGATTTGTTTTTTTTGTTTTTAGCGAGAAAACTTGATTCTTAATTTTGAAGAAAAACTTTGATTTTTAACTTTTGGTAGAAAAACTTGATTTTTGATTTTGGCGGAAAATTTGATTTTTTCAATTAGCAGAAAAACATGATTTTTGATTTTGGTGGAAAATTTTGATTTTTTTTTTTGGTTTTTGAAGTTATGACGGGAAAACTCTATTTTGCATAATCAAACCAATTTAAAATTTCAGTATGTACTTAAATATTGTATAATAATTGTGTGAATTAAAACTAAAGGGTGAAAAATTAAGCCATATACTTATTAGGGTAACCTTTTTTAAACCCTGTTTTGAAATTAACTCCACAAACTGATGACTTTCTTTCTGGTGTATTTGCTATGCTTCATTGTTGCCTTGTTGGTAAAGAACAATGCCTTTAGCCTTAGAAAAAAAAAATATCAAATCACGTTTGTCCTGTGGTTTGATATTTTTTTTACTTTCAATGTTTGAATGGCAACGAATGATTTTGTTTTCTTAGTGAAATAGTCAAAATATATATACACGGCAAATTAAGATCTTTGGTATACAATTATATCAACATAACAGACGTGTTTAATCGTAGCTGCTAATCAGTAAACATTTTAAAAAATTGTAACAAAATCATACACAGGTAGCACCAATACCGTGTCAATCAGTATATTATTTTCTTAATAATCAGTCTGTTATTAACAAATAAAAGTCTCTGTCTTCTTCCAAAACTTTTAATCAATATTCTTATATAATCATATAGTACGAAGACTTTATCAAACTAATTTTGTCCTCACAACTCATCATCTGGTATTCCGGCGAAAACTCAGATGGGCAATGGCGGTAACGACACTGACCCTTCACTCCAACACTTGATTATTCCTAGAGTCAACCCACCACCGTCTCTGTTTCCCTCACCGGAAAACAACGACGTCACGGTTCCCATGCCAATTACACCATTGGAATTCAAAAACCGATTAATCTTCGGCCCTTCGTCGTCATCCTCCGCCA
Organism: Brassica nigra; assembly: GCA_016432835.1. Classification (NCBI taxonomy): domain Eukaryota; kingdom Viridiplantae; phylum Streptophyta; class Magnoliopsida; order Brassicales; family Brassicaceae; genus Brassica; species Brassica nigra. Next base: position 13,132,454 of record CM028247.1, on the reverse strand, counting down.
CAACTCCATTCTTGGATTTCCCAACCCATCATAGATTCAGCCGGTCTAAATCAGCTCCTAGTGTGGCTGTAATCGACGAGCTGCATCAACCAGTTGTTGATGACGCATTGCACCGATCTAACTCAACTTTGAAGTCAACTGTTGTTAGACAAGCTGTTGCTCTGTTTATTGTGTATCTCTCGGTTATGTCGGTTGCTACGGTTGTGTATGGAGATCAGGCTTTAAAGACATTACCCGGTTGGCTCCTTGCTGCTATTTGGCTGATTGTTTCTACTTTAGCTGTCTCTCTAGCGTTTTTCTATTTGGCTGAAGCAATAAGGGATAAGAGGAACAAAGAGTGGGGGAACAGGGTCCTTGGCCAAAACCTGTCCATCTCTCAGTTCTTTTCTGCAGATATCGACAACAATGGCTACGTGAGGTATCATTCAATCTCTGTGCTTTTTTTTCTTCTCAACCGGTTGTAACGTTTAGTTCCCGCTAGATTTGAACTTTCATTGATGCATGCCTTCGACTTCACGTTTGTTGTTAGTTCCAAAGTTTCATTATTCTTTTTCATGCCCTTGAGACATTGCTGCTGCTGCTGCTGGGTTCTCAGGAGTCAGGTTTATGCATGTTTTCTTGACCTCGAGCAGGCTTGAATCACATTTAAAGATTGCCTAAATACACAACACAAGTTTTGATGTCTAACATGTCTTGAACATTCTCTTTTCTTTTACAGCAAATCGGAGTACGTTTTATACATACTGAAGCAGATGCATAAGATAACCGATAAAGACATTAACTTAATCTCTGGCCAGTTTGACAAGATGGACCGAGCTAATAGTGGAAAGATTGCTCTTTCAGATCTTTTGGAAACCAGCACCAACGATTCATCCACTGGGCCTTCGGTTTTGGAACCCACAATTGATTGAAGATGACGGTGAAAAGGCTGCGGTTTCCGGTATAACTGAACCGGTTTGAATTCTGATTTGTCTTTGGTCTTTTTCTTATCGCAGAAAATATCATCTTCTCACCCCAAGCTGATGATTCAGATTTTTCAGTTTTTTATTTATGTATGTAATCTTATTTTCCGATGATATTTAAATTTGATTGAAATCTTCTTTCCTGTTTGGAGTTAATAATTGTATTAAAGAGTGTAACTTGTTATGAATATTTTCCGTTTGATCTATTTATTTATGCTCTTTATTCATATTTAGCTTTCAATTAGTGTACATCTAACGAACAACACAATATGTCCACCGGATCATGCAGTCTACAGACTACAGGGATTGGACATACACCGGAGAATATAAATGACTGTTATGTTTCAAATCCAACAAAAAATTTCCGATGCAAAGGTTAGCACCACATTAAATAGATATTTGTTTAATTGTCTGGTTACTGCTTATAGGTTACTTGTCCTGTCTCTAACTCATCTTTTCCTGTCAACGATGCAAAGGTTACCCAACTCTCTGTTTCTCTTATCCACTCTTGCTTCAGCCAAATTACAAGAACGCTAAAGAGACAGATAAAGCTGTCTATGATTTTGTTACAATTGTATATATTATTATCAGCAGCTAAGATCCAACACGTATGTTACGTTCATATGTAGTCTACCAAAAAGATATTACTTCTCCGTCTCTATAATTTTGATTATTTCACTAAAAGGAAAACAATCAATCGTTGCCATGCATGTAAACATTGACAGTAAAAACATGATGGCAAGATATCAAACCACCGGACAAACGTTACTTAGAGTTTTTTTTACCAAGGCAAAAAGCATTATATTCTTCACCTACAACGTAGCTAAAACACTAGAAAGAAAGTCATCAGTTCTGAGTTGGTTGATTTTGTACAAGTTACTGCTTGTCTCTTGGCCGTTGTTGTGTTTGGTCACGCCTATTAATATATTCTTGGTCGAGAGATGATGCTAGGTCAGCTCTGATTCTTTCAAAGTAAGCCTCCCGTTGCTGTTGGTTATGAGGCCGGATGGATCCGTAACTATCTTCTCCTTGCACACTACGCCACACAAATGGGCTTCTACCCTGAGAGATCAACACCCCCAAGAATTAGAAGAAGAAAAAAAAACAAAAGCGTTACCCTACATGACAAGTCATCTTAGTTGGTGTAAGATATATTCCAAAACCCTAAGAGAGATTTGATGGGTTTCACACCTGAATTGATGGCATGTGAATTCTTGAGATATCTTCTTCATACCCCAACCTCGAGTTTGAACCATCACCACTCGACATGCCACGACCATAATCAGAACCTTGAGATGAAGGAACTCTAGAGGTACCACTCGAGTTTGATGGCGAGATACTTCTTGAGATACCTTCATACCCCAACCACGAGTTTGAACCATTACCACTCGTCATGTCAAAACCAAAAGCAGAACGGTGAGAGGAAGGACCAATAGAGGAGGTACCACTCGAGTTTGATGGCAAGTGATTTCTCGAGACATCTCCATACCCAACCCTCGAGTTTGCAGCGTTGCCACTCAACATGCCAACACCGTAAGCAGAACCGTGAGAAGAAGGAACAGTAGAGGTAGCTGACATAGGCAGGGTTCTGTTTCTGTACGGAGCAAACACTGAATCCAGAGACTGATAAATGGAAGTGTCGTCGTCCGGTTCTAGCCACGTGTAAGGAGAGGTCATCATATTACCATGATGCGCCAAAGTGTTGCTGTTACTACCACCACCACGTTGCTGAAATGGTGCCATGTCGTAGCTCTCGTTCTGATTTGGGCGCCAGTAAGAAGAGTTCATCATATTACCATACTGCCCTGAAGGAACCTGACCCTGAGAGTTCATGGCTTGTTGATTATTAGTATGTGGTTTTGAGCTAGGATAGGTTCCAAATGCCTGCAAAATTTAAAGTCAAACCAAAATATGATTCAGACAAGTGGTTTTAAAGATTTGAGGCTTTATGAGAGAAAAAAAAAAGACTTTACGTCAGCCATGGAAGTCAGTGGCCTAGGACCAAGTAGAGATGCAGTAGCAATGCTTTGTCTTGCATCCCTTGGAAAAGCTGAGTTTTGAGGATCTCTAGCAGCACCAGACTCAGTAAATGAGTTGGTGAATGGATTAGTGGCATCTGGCTTCTGATGCAAGGGAGAATCAGCCTTGACAGGAGCTTTAGTTACATTCTGTTTTGATGGTTCATCCATTGGTAGCCCAGAAGCAGTTATGATTCTAGTGTCTTGTCTGTTAGGTTTAACGTTTGTTAGAGCTCTGCAAAGACACAAGGAATGTTACAAGCGAGATACAATCATTGTTCACTGGCCAGAAGTACCAGAACTACAAGAAGATAGATACCTAGAAGATGGCACGGACAAGGGAGGAACTGACACAGTCCTGGTTTCAGCATTTGTAACATCACTGCAAAGATAAGGACAAGGCATGTTAGAAGCGAGATACATCCATTGTTCACTGACATAGTACCAACAACTTCAAAAAGATTGATACCTAGAAGATGGCACAGGGAAGGAAGGAGCTGCTTCAGTGGAACTAATTGGCACACTCCTGGTTACACCATTTGTTATAGCACTGCAAACACAATAAAGATATGCCAAAAAAAAAAAAAACTTAAGTTGACAAACTTGAGGCATTTGACAAGAATCTAGCAGAGAAGGACATGAAAAGAACCTTTGATTTGGAACAAGGACACTAGAAGTAGTAGTAGATGAATCAGTCAGATGAGTACTCGCTCCTTGCTCATTACTCGTATCTGAGCCAAACACAGCAAAGTAACATTATCAGAACACATACTTGATGAACAAGCATCACCAAATCAAAGATCACTCAGAAGAAAAACAGAGAAGCGCTATTACAGAGACAGTACAAAGATCAAATGCAGAAGTAGCAATTCGTAGTAAAGAAACAACACAGAAGAAGAAGAAGAAGAAGAAGAATACAACAGTTCTTTAGGGTCTCCCTAAACACCAGAAAGAAAGGAAGAAACCTTGCAGAGAAAGAAGACGATCAATGGCTACGTTGTGGTTCAAGTTGCATTGTAGAAGCGTTGCCCTGATCTCTTGTTCGGAGTGATCCCTGAGTATTTCCTGCACCGTCCGAACCGCCTTCTCCATCGCTACCTCGGCGGCGTTTACGTCGTCTTTCGCGCCCTTTTTATTCCGTTTTCTTCCCATTTTTGTTTACTCGGAATCTGTAACAGAGACCTTGTCGAGCTTTTTTAAACGAAGAACGAACGAACAAAAAGGATTCTCTCTCTCTCGCTCTGTCTGCTTCTTGGCTTTGAGTATCAAGAAACCGTCTCTCACTCTCTTTTCCCTCTCTGTTTCGCTCTATCAATCTTGGAGGGTTTTATAACGAATGGTTTCGGGAAACGGGATAAAAAAAATATTTCAAATTAAGTATATAAAAAATAAATTACTTCCCAAAATTCACTTAATAGATTATTGACATTGAACCTCTTCTATTCCATTCCATTCCACTAGAAATCTTCAACTCCGCGCAAGCGCGGAGTCCTCTTCCTTTATGTTTGTATTTAGTATTTACTATTTCATTACTATTTAACAATATAGTTTTGTTGTATCATTCTTAACTTATGCTGATAACTGAAGACATAACCATAGTTTAAAGTGCAAAAACATAGGATACCAATAAATATTATCTTTCCTTTTCGAATTAGTTGTCATCCTAGAAAAAAAAATTCGGTTCAAAATAAATGGCGTTTTAGATTTTCGAGGCAAAATTTATTAGTTTTATATGATATTTTATTTTTTTATTGGTTGAAAAGTGATTAAGTGTATAGATAATTTTGTTTTTATATTGAAAATATGTAAAATTAAATATTTCTTTAATCTATGTGTAAAAACTTAGAATGACAACTAAAGTGAAACAGAGGGAGTATGTAATTTTATTTGAACTATTATGTCATCTATTTGAACTATTATGTCATTTATAGTATTAATGTAACTCTATATAAAGAATTGTCAAGTACAAATTATCATTTAAAAGTAATTTTCAATATTAAAAAGTACATTAAACCTTACAAATAATGAGTTAAAAAAAACTTAATTATGATTTAGTTATTCTTTTATTTCTGGTTTTCATTTTTTATCCTTTGATTATTACTTGCTAATTTTTATTATACAAAATACACATTAAATAATTGTTTTCGTGAATTTTCTAAATGTTCCTCCATTATCATCAGTAAATTAGTACTTGTTGACGGGACGTAAATTTACTTATATTTCTAAATTTTCACGTTTTTTGGTTTATCCACCATTTTACCGGCGTAGCGATATATTGAAGTGGCTTGACTTTTTTTTTTTTTAAGTGGCTTGACTTCATTTCCTACTTGTCAAAGTACACAGCGTAGCTAGTTTAACAACATGTATCTTTACGTACTATTTTCTCTTGTATGTTCAGTGGAACAGGGGCCGCTAATTCATTTAAAGATGCTGGGATATTTTGGAGTCTTCTTACGGTTTTCTTTTATGCCTCAAGGAGCAGATACAGTAATGAAGGTTTGTCAATGATTAGCTAGTTATATCTCAACCTACAAGATTTTTGCCTTATACCTTTAACAGAAAAGTCCATATCCTTGTAGGAAATTATCTTTCTAAATAGCAAAAAGCGGTTGCAGGTAATTATGCCGTCAGACACTTCATCAGCCTTTACGTTTTTCTTTTTTTGAGTTCTGAAAAGAAATTTGTATTATTATCACAGGGTGCTTCGCTTGATCTATTTGTTGTAAACTCATATGGTTCAATTTTCCAAGTAAGTGCTCTTTGTTTTTAGCATCAGGGCATTTTCTGTTCTTAGCATCTATTTGCTAGCAAATCTGCTTGTTTCTGTGGAACTCAGCTCAGGTCATACCGTTTAACCAACTACCAAGCTATCTCAGAGACGGAGGTGCTTGTTTTCTGAACATTGGTGCTAAAACAACAGGTTAGTTGATGCTAATGATCTCCTTGTTTTTGTCCTCTGCTCATAGCATTCAACACGCTCGGTTTGGTTTTGAAAACATGATGCGAAGGGGCTCCTCTTCTTCCTATAATGTTGCACTACAAGAAAAATGGCTTTTATTAGCGGACGAAAAACGCTATCTATCGATACGATAGCGGTTTATGAAACGTATCATCGCCATCATAATAATCAAGCACTTTAGATAGCAGTTTTTTACGCTGCTATCTTATTGTTATATATTATAGCGTTTTTTGTGTGCAATTAAATAGTCTTTGATAACATTTAATTTTTGTTATTATTTATATTTTTGAAAATTAAAAAGAAACAAAAAAAATATATATATATATATATATATTCGTTTTAAAAAAATGTAATATATCAAAATTATAATTTATAAATTAGATTGAATTACAAATGGTTTACATGGAGAAAAAATAAACCAAATAAACCAACTAAACCAAAAACCTAAACCAGAAACTTAAACCTAATTACTAACTAAATGGAAGCCGCCGCACCACCACCACCTTCTTCGTCTTCTTCATCTTCTACTCACCCGCCACACCACCACCCATCGCTGTATACATCTCATCTCTGTGTCCATCCTGTCGTCCTCCTCCACCATTCATCGCTGTCCTCCTCCTTCCATCCACCGTCGCGTCCTCCTCCATTCACTGTATCGACCAAGCCCTGTCTTATCTCCATCTCCGCCTCTCTTCTTCTTCTTGCTCGGCTCCACCCTCGCGTCTGTCTTCTCTCCTTCTCTGCATCTCTTCTTCTCCAGTTCCACCTCCACTACCACTGCTAACTTCCGGTTACACCACAGATTCTCCAGATTCGACCAAGATCTGTTTCTCTGTTACAAAATCTCAAAAAAAAAAAAAATCTAAAGGGAATCAAAACCACATAACTCAAGGAAGCTACGAGAGGGAGAGAGAGAGAGCAGAGATCGTAGAAGGGAGATGAGGAGACGGGATCAATGGACTTCATATCTTTTAGAAACCAAAAGAAAATTGAAGAGAAAGGAGAGATCGTGAGGTGAAGAAAAAAATGAGAGAAAGGAGAGAGAATAATGAATCTAGGCCGTCGGATTAGATCGCATCCAATGGATGAAAAAGGTTATCCTTGTGCATAAAGATTTGGCCAATGAGAAAGAAGGGAGAGGATTAACCAAAGAATGATTTATAGCCATTGGATTAAAAACATCAATGGTCAAAACTGATCAATCAAAAATTGTTTTTATTTAATAATTGTTTAAATATTATAATTTGATTGTTAAGTAATTTTATCTATATAAAATTAAATTATCATTTATATTAATAAATTTAATGATATATAACTTTAACAAAGTGATTAGACTTTATTTTTATGATTTATAATTTAAGATTTTATGTAATAAGTTTTAAAATTTTGGATTTAAAGTTGGAGTTTATAATAAATGTTTGAATATAGGGTTTGAGGGTTAAAGGGTTTGGATATTGATTTAAGATCTGATATTAACTTTTGAAAAATATTACTTTTTGAGTTTTATTAAGATTTAAAGTTAAATTTAAGATTTGATGTTAAATATTAGAGTTTAAAGTTTGTGTTTATAGTTTAGGGTTTAATGTATAGGGTATAGAGATTAAAAAGCCAAACATAGCATATCAAATTTTAAAAGAAAAAAACTTGAGTTCAAATTCAAGATTTGAAGTTATAATACGAAAATATAAGAGTTTTAAGGTTTATATTTAGAGTTTAGTGTTTAAAAACTTGTTTAGGGTTTAGGGATTTGGGATTTAAAAACCTAAATATAGCGTTTAAGTTGTTTTGCTATCAAAAATATGCTATCATAGCGTTTCAAAATATATTACTCTATCATAGCGCTTCTAAATATACAAACGCTATCTAAAACTAACGGATATGTCAACCATAGCAGAAAGGTAAAAAACGCTATCCTTCTCCGCTATCAAAGCCAATATTTCTTGTAGTGTTGTCATGATGAACATGGCTTACAACATCTCTCTTCTACGCCTCATCAAGATCTCACCTGCTGTTGTGTCGTCTCTGGCATCCACCGTCTCAGGTACAACACTCGTCTCGTTATTAGAGCCTTAGCATGTTTCATGGAAACCTAGTTCTCTAGCTAATTAGTAATTACCAATGTGATATCAATCAAACGGTCATCTCTGCGATCTGAGTTAAGAATCAAAATTTGTTTTCAAGGAATGATGTAGGAATAAACCTCAAGTAGAATACATGAGATAAGCATTTCTAAACAATACATAACCCTGTGTTGGCTTTTCTGTGCAGTGCCCATAGCGGTTTACTTCTTCACGCTTCCTCTACCGTACCTTGGGGTCGCATCTTCCCTTCCAACAGGGTTCGAGTACTTGCACTCAAGTCACCGTGAGAGTATCAAGAATTCCATTGAACTCTAAATAGCTCCTGAAAACTTCTTTCTTTGCATTTCTCTTCGATTCAAACAAACAAACCAAAAATCAAAACCAATGTGGACAAAGAAAAATATTAGCTAAGCTAATTATCATACATTTATCGTCGGCCTCTCCTCCTCCGAGAATCATAAATGGGATGCTAGAATCTATTATAGAACCACATGGTGTCACCTTCACCGCGTAGTCATCCTGGTTCCTATGCCAACCATAGATGCATGAGTCCTGTTATTTATCGATAATCTGTGTGTCCGTTGCTCGCTTCCCAAGGAAGAGTACTTAGGCTGAAGTTCTGTCATTCTGCATAAACCATATCACACATTTTCAAACTCATCATCTTAATCTAATCCAAAAATCAGTTGGAATAATCAGAGGTCTTTGATTTTATTAATTAGCTTACCTGGTTGCTAATCCTTCAAGATTGCCTCCATCACAAATGGTGATATAGACTGGTGATGATTTATCTTTACTGGAGTGGGAATTCAGTCAACCACATTGTATGCGCAATGTTTGATACACGTTCCTGGTTTTCACAATAGCTCTAGAGTTGTCAGAATCTTTTAGTTAAAAAGAGACATGATGAGCTAGAAAAAGTTATTGATTTCTTACTGATCTTTTCATGGGCGTGGACGTGACCTGCAAAAACAACATCTACTTTGTACTTGATGAAGCACGCCTCATACATCACTCTCATGGTTTCACTCATAGTTTCGCCTTCATGTAATGGTAATCATAGCTGTTGTACCATGGTGAATGCATCAGAATGACCAACCATGGAGTTTCGTTCTGTTAACCTTTGGGAATTAGTCTTGAGTTATTTACAACGCTTCTCACCACCAAACATTATTATATAGGTTGATCTTGCAGCCGAGTCTGATAATTAACATATCACAACAGAGTCATAAGTCCCTTAACGGCTAAAAGCAAATAACTTTTCGGCGGTTTAGGAAATAACATCAAACAAAGAACCTACCTTGACAACGTCGAGAGGATTTAGAATCACAGCGGACAAAAACGCAGCTCTGGCGGCGAGAAATCTCTTCCGTCAAACCTAGCTTTTCCTCCGTCGTACCCAAAAGGCCGGAAACTACTTGCACTCTGAGGCTTCCAAATCCTCTGACATCTGCTGTTACAGGAGTTGAATCTATATGAGTAACTGGAGAAGAAGAAAAGGTAAGGTATGTGGGTGAGTTCTGAAGATATGATAGAGAAACCCTAAATATAAACATAAGAGGAAGAGAAGGCGACTTATCGGATTCATAATAGGATTGTGCTTGTGAGCGATTGAATAGATTATAGTTGAGACTTGAGAGGAAGAGGAAAGGGTTTCGAAAACGCAGTAGATACCCAGACGAAAACGGCACGCTAAGGCAATGAAAAAACAAAAACAACACGCTATGCAAAAACAAAACGGCACGCGAGTTGAAAAAAACGGAGGTGGGGCCCCCAAAAACTGCTGACGTGTCACCATGGGAGTGCCTCAACTCTCCTATTATATTATAGATTCCATTTTAGTCATAAATCCTGGTTGTAATTTTTTGGGTAAAGATTGTAATTTTTTGGTGTGATTTTATTAAACTTTTTTTTGGACACAGAGGAGGTGATTTTATATTATGTCTAAATCATTAATTCTATGGTTTCTCTTCTTTATTTTTATCATCTGTTTTCATTGTATTGTTTGCTGTAAATAGATTCAATTTCGAAATTTCGTTGTTGAAAATGAGTGAAACCAACCCATGGTTGGGGAATCATGAAGAATATCCATATAATTATATGAGAAGTTTAATTCATTAGAGATAAGAAGTATGAACTCAAGAAACATAGTTGAAGTAATTCTTGCACAAATCCATTAGTTCTTATACAAACTTAACAAATCATCTGTCAACTCAATGCGGATAGAAAGCATGTCCTCTTTGCATCTATTCCCAAATCCAATAGGCATGGGATAACCTGGCCATTGCTGGAACATTCCAAAGACCACTTCGAATCGTTGACAAGATGGAATAGTGATCGAAATCCTAAAATCTCTATCTATAGGTTGACGTGGGAAATCATGAGCATAGCTTATCACTGATTCCAAAATTTTCCTGTCAGCATATTCTTTTCGCCTGGTGAAAATATCATGAGGTTCAAAACTTCCTCGGAATTCCTCTTCACACTCATTGCAAACCATATGCCTCATTAGAGATCAATTGTACGTGACAGTACATATGATTGTTTGAATATCTGCAATTCTCTCACAGGACCCTTGATCTTTAGAAGAACAGATTAACGAAAATTCGAATGCGAGATACACGGCATGAGTCTAGTCTTTGGAGGAAACCAATCAAAAGGGGAAATGAAGATATGTCGTTTTCTTATGTTTATTCTCAAGACAAAATTTATCTGAGGAAATGATTTATATGTTCAACTTCAAACCAAAAGAAGTATGGTGCAGCCTCTCTTAGCAATATAGGTGGATGTGCTACTCAGCTTACCAAATATCTTTCTCTCTCAAATGTAGAAATTTTGGTCCATTCGATTCTGGAATCAATTGTCTTTCTTGCTTGTGGCCTTCCTATTTCATTTTCTCTCATTTCTTGATCTCATAGAAGTGTTAGTAATTGATCTATGTTTTAAGCATTTTATTACCTCTCTGGAACCATCCATGATGTGAGGAAGGCTTTGGGTCAACACATTAAATTATTCACACATTCTGCTAAAGACAAGTCGCATGAAACAAAAATAGAACTTGAAAAGGTTCATATGCAAACAGGAGAACTGACTTTAAAAGATTAATTTCACTAAGAGTTCATAAAATAGAAACTAAACAACTCATAGTTGAGCTAATTCTTGCACATATCCTCTTACATAAACTTTAACAAATCATCTACCAATTTATATAGACGCTCGAAAGTACGTCTGTTTTGCAATTTTCCCAATACCAATAGCCCCTGGATGCCCTGGCCACAAAAGGAACATGTTGAAGACCACTTTGAACCACTGTCAAGATGATATAGCAATCATCATGTAAAATCTTCACTGAATACCTAAAATCTCTATCGGTTGTCACAAGTAAGATCAGCCGATATGGGAAATCATGAGCATAGCTCATCATCTCTTGCACTATTCTCCTGTTAGCATACTCCTTTACCCTGGTGAAAGTATCCTGATTTTCTCACTCGCCGACTTGAAATACCCTTTGCACCCATCCAAAACTGTTTATCACTGGAGTTTTTAGGTATGTGACAGTACAATTTAGTTTCCAAATAACTCCACGACATCTGAAGAAATCTTGCTCTTCAGAAGCACAAATGAAAATATGAATGAAAAAGTTGTTGCGGTCGTAATTCTTCAAAGTCGTATCCACGTTAGGAACAAGCAGTCCATCAGCTATGGTGGAAGGCATGTTGTCAACATCCCAGAACATTGGGACAGGTGTACCTGCACAAATCAAACAAAAAGTGTGAAAGAGCAGAAACAAAAGAAGAGCTGAGAGAGAGAAACTAATTCATGGTTGGTTTGGGACGAGATGACTCGTGAAGAAATCTGCATAATTACAAAATGTTTAATTTATTAGAGATAAAGAGTAAAATGGGAAAAATATGTATAAACAAAAGAATTATTTAAATGGAACTAAGAAAGATTCTAGAAACGTTAAAACGACTCTCAATGTGAATCTCATCTCCAACAATAATAAAGAGAAATGAGAGAAGTGGTTTAATTTAGAAGTTACTTGTGGAATAACCAAAAGAAAATCAAAATTAGTCTTTTTCAGCGAGAGAGTAAAAAGAGATAGGAAGAGAAAAAAAAAAAGACAAGAGAATAGTGGTTAATTTTGGTTCTTTGGGTTATTGAGTTCAATTTTAGTTCAATTTATGATGAACAAGTAAACATAATAAACTAAAATGAGAAGAAAGAAATACAATGTATTATCTGGCGACGAATGCAAGATACACGCCGTGAGTTTAGTGTTTGGAGGAACCTAATCGAAAGACAAAATGAAGATATTGTAGGATTTGCAAAGGGGATAACATTAATTACTCAAAATCAAAATATATGCCGTTTTCATACATAAATATCTCTCACCGCGTTTCTCTTAAAATCAAGAACATCATGTTTATTCTTAAGACAAAATCTATCTGAGGAAAGAATTTATAAAGGTTTTTGTTTAATTTGTTTGTTTTAGTTTGAAGATTGTGATTTTAAATAACCTTTCTAGTCGACATTCAACATCAATTCCATCCCATTTTAGTCACAAGTCCTGATAGTAATTTCTTGTGTAAATATGTAAATTGTGAAACCTGACTCTCTTAAATCTAATACACAAAAGTACAAGGGTATAATTGCAAATATGTAGAGGTACTGCTGGCAGAATTGTAAGGGCTTGTCAAAAGAAAATAAACACTTTGGGTTGTAAATTAATTTTCTGGTAAATTGTAACCATTTATTAGTAATGACAATCGCATTCATTCATGATGAAACATTGAAACGCAGCTACTAAAATGTGGGTGTTTTAACCACAATGAAAACATTACGGCCGTAAATTAATTTATATACACCAAGGACTAACTTATAATAACTGAAGTCATATTAAAATCTCCGACTGAGAAACAGAACGCTAAAGTCGTGTCCTTCAATGGTGACTACGGAGGTTAGCACCGCCGTCTCCGGTATGAAACCAACGTCTCCGCCTCCAGAATCCGACGGGTCTACTGGTAAAACCCTAATTCTCTTCCTCTCTTTTTCTCTGACATCAGTTTCGAGCTCTCCCTATTGCAGAATGATTCCGCCATTACTCTGAAGAAGCGAAGTAGAATCAAAATGTCACCTCATTGAGTTTGGTGTTTCATGTAGCAGATTTCCTAGACAACGGTAGGCTAAAGGAAACATTTTCAAGTGGAAGTCTTGATTTTGATGATTGGACTTTGTTAATCTCTGAAGTAGAGAGTTCGTTCCCAGTAAGTTTTTCATCTGGTGCAAAGTTGAAAACTTTTATTTCTCTGAAGCTAAAAGCGCTGAACTTGCAACTGTAGGATGATACTGAGAAGCTACGTTTAGTTTTCGATGCTTTCTTGTTGGAGTTTCCCTTGTGCCATGGCTATTGGAGGAAGTATGCGTACCATAAGATACATTTATGCACTCTTCAAGATGCTGTTGAAGTTTTTGAACGAGCAATCCAAGCAGCTACTTACTCTGTAGATGTATGGCTCGACTATTGCACTTTCGCTGTTGCTGCCTATGAAGATCCACATGATGTTTGTAGGTATATCTGAACTTTATGGGTAGGCTTTATTTTTCTTCTTTAAGTTACTAATACAAGCTTACCTATCATTGCAATTTTTTCTTATGTAGTAGAGCATTTGGCTGAAAATTGTTTATGTTAGTTGACGATAGACAGACTGCTAGTTTCGTTTGATTTCCTTAATCTTTGATTTCAACAAAAAGGCTTATTTTTGGAACTACCTTATATAAATGTTTCCTGGCAGATTATTTGAGAGGGGGCTCTCATTTGTTGGGAAAGATTATTCTTGCTACGCTCTCTGGGACAAATATGTAGAGTTTCTCTTGGGTAAGAAGCAGTGGAGTTCACTGGCACACGTATATCTCCGGACCCTGAGATATCCATCCAAAAAGTTGGATTTTTATTACAAGAAGTATGTACTTTCACAGTTGTTCTATAATGATGTTCTGTTACTTCGGGTTCTGTGGGTTCTGTGGCTTAAGTTTTTCCATTACTTTTTTTTTCCAGCTTCAGAAAGATTGCAGCTTCTTTGAAAGAGAAGATTAAATGTAGAATAGATGTTAATGGAGACCTTTCTTCAGACCCCATGGAAGAAGATTTGGTCCCTACGCGTCACAGTAATGAGGAGATCTCTGTTGTTATAAGAGACTTGATGGGTCCTTCCTCTAACTTGGCTGTGGCAAAAGCACTGCATGCATATTTGTCAATTGGGGAACAGTTCTATCAAGAATCACAGCAATTGAAGGAAAAAATAAGTTGCTTTGAGACGCAAATCCGCAGGCCTTATTTTCATGTAAAGCCGTTGGACACTAATCAGGTTGACAATTGGCATGCGTATCTGAGCTTTGCAGAAACATATGGGGACTTTGATTGGGTAGGGGAATGTCTTGGTTTCTTCTTATGCTTAGCTTTTGTTCCTTTATTGTTTATATTTTAAAACTTTTCAATGTTTTAACTTGCAGGCTATTAAGCTTTATGAGAGATGCTTAATACCATGCGCTAATTACACTGAGTTCTGGTTCCGTTATGTGGATTTCGTTGAAAGCAATGGTGGAAGGGAGCTAGCAAACTTTGCGTTGACTCGAGCATCACAAACTTTTGTCAAGGTATATGGGATTACGATTGCTTTTGTGTATCAGAAGGAATATGAATATGAACCACTGAGACCTTACATTAACTTGATGCCCTTGTATTTTCATTATAGAATGAATCTGCTATCCATCTATTCAATGCACGATTCAAGGAACACATCGGAGATGCATCTGCCGCGTCTGTTGCTCTGTCACTATGTGGCGAGGAGCTTGGTGTTGGTTTTGTTGAAAATGTAACTAAGAAGGCTAACATGGAGAAGCGTCTGGTATGGATGATACTACTGGGTACCATTTGGTTTGATGACTCAGTTTTAGAGAGTATCTGATTATTCGGTGTTCCATGTAGGGTAATTTTGAAGCGGCTGTTACTACATACAGAGAGGCTCTGAAGAAAACACTCATTGGAAAAGAAAACTTAGAAACCACCGCACTGTTGTATGTTCAATTTTCTCGCCTCAAGTACATGGTAAGTAATGTTACGGCCCATGAAGCTTTTAAAGCTTCAATCATCTATCATTGAAATGTCATAATATAGAGTTCTGAGGACTGTTTGGGTCACTACCTTACTCTCTCTGCGTTGCATGTTGAGAAAGTTTTCTTAATCTGACGACTTGCTTTATTCTTAGATAACAAACAGTGCTGATGAGGCAGCTCAAATTCTGATTGAGGGCAATGAGAAAGTTCCTCACTGCAAATTACTTCTGGAGGTATATTATTGACTGATATTTGTGAAACTCTTCAAACAATTAATCACAGTTCTCCTCTGAAGTTAACATTTTGAAGGTTCTACTGCTGTTAATCTTTGTGCCAACAGGAGCTTATAAGACTATTGATGATGCATGGAGGGTCCAGACAAGTGGATTTGTTAGATCCTATCATAGACAGAGAAATATCTCACCAGACAAATTCCTCAGATGGTCTGAGCCCAGAGGATAAGGAGGAGATATCAAATTTATACATGGAGGTAAGGCTTCTTCTCTGACAGATAAGCGAATCAATGGTCTTTCTTGCTTGTGGCCTGTCTACTTCCTTTTCTCATTTCTTGATCGCATAGAAGTGTTAGTGGCCTTTTCTGTTTTTTGATTGCATCGAATGTGTTTGATACTTAGTTACTTCTCTCTGTTTGGAACAGTTTATTGACCTCTGTGGAACCATCCACGATGTGAGGAAGGCTTTGGGTCGCCACATAAAATTGTTCCCACATTCTGCTAGAGCCAAGACACATGAGTCTCGTCCTTTGGAGAAACCATTCAGAGAGTTGATTCAGAGAAGAGAAGAGAGTCGTAAACGCTTGAGTCAGGACCAATCAACAAACAAAGACATTGGTGGTACAGTTGTTTCGCCACTGGAAGAAAATAGAGAATTAGCTTTGAACGCTGATGGTGTTCCATCTAAAGATGATGCTCGGTCTGATTATGTAAACACCGAGCCTAATGGGGAGTCTCTGGCTTCAGGACATCAAGCTGAAGGAAGCAATACTGTTGCAGAGAGTGAGAATCTCTGTGAGTCACAGAGTGATCTGTCTACGGGATTAAAGTCGAATGAAGGTGCTGAACGCGCTCGTGAAGTAAGCCTACCAATCCAAGCCACGCCAGAACAAGGTTTTGTCTCTAAACAAGCTCACTTCTCTTCCAGTTCAGCAGATACTGTGAAATCTGATGCTATAGAGATCCAACCAAGTGGCTTTAAGAGTCCCCAGAGTCATCAAAACCAAGAGTTTCTCAGGCAAGCTAGTCGAAACAGGTTCCAGAGAAGAGATTTTAACCAGAATCATAGAGATCCCAAACCTCGCTCGCAGGAGAGACCTCCCCAGATGTCATATTCTCCAGTCACAACTGGGCGTGGGGGATTTAGCCAGCAGATGACTGTTAATCCTCGAGACAATCACGTAGTCTCGCAGAGTCTGCAAAACCAGTGGCAGTACTCTGCATACCCCATGGTTCAACAATCTAATGCATATCCCGAAGCCCAGATTCCTGGACACCACATGAGTGTAGCCTCGTCTGAGAATCCAGTAACAGTGCAAAGCTCATTCTCACAGATTCCACAGAACCAATATCAAGCCTCTGCAGCTCAGGCTCAAACAACATTTGCTTATCCTCAGTCTCAGATTCCTCAGCATCCAGTGCAAAGTAGCGACCAACTAGAAGGTCAGGTGCAGAGCAACGAGGCTTATAACCAGATGTGGCAGCAATATTACTATTACAATTACTACTACTACCAACAGCAACAGCTTTCGTCCGAACAACCACAAACAAATCAGAATCCTCAGCTGCAACTAGATCCGAATCTTGTCTCCAAGCAGTACCAAACTCAAGCTGGAACTCAGCACCCACAATCTCAACATGTGGAACAACTCAATACACAGCAACATAGCCAAGAATCACAAAATCAACAGCAAATTCAATTCCACCAACAACAACAACAACAAGAGTGGTTTCAACAACAGCAACAGTGGCAACAACAGCAACAACAAGAGCAGTATAATCTCTATCTTCAGCAACAACAGTTGCAAGGAGAAGCAAAAGGTGATGAACAGAGACCCTCCTCTGTGCCACAAGTCTCCACAAAGGAAAGTGATATTCAAAAGGTTGACTTCCAAACCGATGTTTTGCATCTTTTGTTATCATCTTAAAACAGCTTTGATAATGATACATATGCTATTCTTGTAGAGTGGAGAATCTGGAGGAAATGAAGTAGAACACTCTTCTGACACTTCCATCACCTCCATATGAGTTTCATGAAAGCCTTAATTGTTTAAGCTCATTGTGTTGTGTATTAAAGTTATAATTTTCATTTAAATATTTTTAGTACATTTCCGTAATTTAAAAAAAGTAGAAAAGAATCTTAAATCGAAAGTTTTTAAAAGGTGGAGGGCTTGGACACCCGTCAAATAACGTGTGTAAGTCTTCCAGCTGGATTTAACTACACACGTGTTCGTTTCTTATTGGAGTAGAAGCGCCCACCAAAGGAACAATTCGGAGCCGTCGATTCGATCCAATAGGAGCCGTCATAAGTCTGTCTTGACCGTTCGTGGAAGTTATGTGAGAGAAAGAAACCCAGAGAGAGACAGACCCCTCCTCAAGTAGTAGAGAAAGAGACCACAAATCAAATTAAATTAAAAAAAAAGAAGAAGAAGAAGAAGAGAAAGCTCTCTCTCTCTCTCTCTCTCTTTCCTGTTTCTCTCTCAGAGGTCGGTCTTCGTCTTCTCCATATTCCGATCGCTTCCTTCCTCTCTATATTTCGTTTTGATTTTTTTCAGCTTTACATCTTTTTTTTTTTGTGTTGTTTGACTTTCGATTTCTTAATTCTGTGGTTGTTTTGCTTATTCCCGACGTGAATTGTTGTACCTTTTTTTTAAAGACAAATCCGCCATTTTCACCCGGGTTTTCTGGAAGATTATTATTCCTTAATTATGAAATTTTTCACTTGGGTGATTTTGTTTCGATTAGATGTCTATGGTAAGCTATAGTTTGAAATTTTAATTCTGTCGGAAATATTAATTTTTGTTTATAAACCTTGTGTTATATTAGCTAGCTATTCGAGTTTAGCGTAACGATTACTTGATTTGATGTAAGAAGTTGTTATCTCTCTGATTTAGAGTTTTTAGCGGAAGCTTGTCAAGTTTGTGTTTTGTTTTCTCTGATTGTGTTTAGCTTAAGTCTCGATAAACAGGTCATTAATTAGGGTTTTTCCTGTGTAAGATTCTGGGTTTTGCTGTTCCTGATTGGTTGACTTTTTGGTTTGTTTTGTCTTCTTAGTTTTGTCTAGATTCCATTTCAATGCTGTATAGATTTTTTTTTTTTTTTGGGATTGGGGATTTGAATATTCAAATGATTGATTGAGATTTTTTTCTTTTTTTTCTTGCAGCATATGTTGTTGGCTTCATTCTTTCAGTAAGGCCTTATTACCCCTGAACGAGCTCAACCAGAGGTCGCTATAAATTCTGACATAGAGAGCCAATGCCATATATAGACATGAAGAGCAAGACAAGCAAGGCTCTTGGTGTCTCTAAGAAACCCAAACCAACTATTAGAAATTCATCCTCTCTCTCCAAAATCTCAGAGCACTTGGAAAGCATGACAACAGCCCAAGACGATGCGAAACAGCAACTTGGTAAAATTTTATTTTCTTGTTGAAAGTATTGTCTCCAAATTATTGGTTTAGATTCTGTGTATATAAAGTTGTTTTCTTTGTGTTCCTCTCTCTGATGATCGTGTCAGTTTCTTCAGATTCGGATACTTTTGCTCGGGATGTTGAAACCAACGAGCCCGCTGAAATGCTTGTTGAAGACGCTTCTCAGTCTCAGGCGTTTGCATCTTCCGTTGATGCTTCTGAATCTGTCGCACAAATGGTATATTATTTGATATGTACAGCTGACTTTCATGTTATCCTTTTGTTTCACAGATGCTAGATGAGTAACATTTTGTTATATTCCTGTGCAGGAGATGGCTTGCAATCATATGCTGAACTCTGATACAATATTTTCACCTGTTCTGAATGATGAACTCGATGGAACTGATCGAGGTATCTGTTACTAGTGCAGTTTCGATCTAAGTCTCTAATACAAGAAACATAATAACTTTGTATCCTCAGTTTTTGCGGCAGGAAACTCTGTGCACTGGGAGATTCCCAGGTGGGGAAGCGACGAGAGCACCACCAACAAGATTTGCTTTGACAACCAAACGTGCAACGTTTCTGATTTCTTTATTTCCGACGTTCTCATTGCGAGCTTGCCGTTTGATGAGAGTGGAAACAATGATGCTTTCACCGAGATAAGCCCCTTGCCTCATTTCATATTCCCAGAGCAGTACATGTTACTACCTTACCTGGAAGATGGAGCAGCCAACACAGATGATGTCAAGTCAGATGCTGACAACAGGATTACTCTCGATAACCATGACTTATTTCTGGCCTTCAACCGGACAAGATCACACAATATGCAGCCGGAGGATCGTGCTGAATCTGAACAAGCTGAAGATTTTGATCCTCAGCTTTTTATAAAGAATCAGCCGGAACTATCGGACGTTGTATCAAGCTATTGGCCTAGGGATACCCTAAGAAAGAAGGATGTGACCCTTGTCCTTGATTTGGATGGTATGTCTTCTTATTTAAATATGATTGAGTTTGACTTGTCCTTTCATGGTAGTCCTTACAATGAGCTCATTTATAACAGCTGTTCCTTGAACTTTATGTCGCATAGATTGGTTGTATGATTCAAATTCTAAACTTGGTATCATCCTTTACAATTGAGGAAGAAATTAATTATATTGATTTTGTAGTGTTAAATTCTTTCGTTCCTCTTAGCACTATAGGTGTGTGCTAGTCAACTTACCAGGTATCTTTTCTTTCTCAAATGCAGAAACTTTGGTCCATTCGACTCTGGAATCGTGCAGCGGTGCAGATTTTTCCTTTCGAGTCTTTTTCAACATGCAAGAGAACACGGTCTATGTGAAGCAAAGGCCACACCTGTACAAGTTCTTGGAGAGGGTGGTCGAACTGTTCCATGTCGTTATCTTCACGGCTAGCCACAGCATCTATGCTTCACAACTTCTAGATATATTGGACCCAGATGGAAAGTTCATATCGCAGCGTTTTTATCGAGACTCGTGCATTCTTTCGGAAGGAATTTACACCAAGGATTTAACTGTTCTGGGTCTTGATTTGGCCAAAGTGGCTATAATTGACAACTGTCCGCAGGTACACTTCATCTGGAGATTTGCCATGGATCTTGTCAGTTTTCGTTGCATCTGGTGTTTCTTTATACTTATTATGCACTCTTACTAAGATCACTGTTCTTATTATGAAAAGGCCCATTCATCAACTTCAGCTTTGAAGCGTTATAGACACTCAAAGTTTTCCCTATTGATCACCTAACTCTTGTCTTTTATGTGTTTCAGGTGTACAGGTTGCAAATAAATAACGGGATCCCTATCAAAAGTTGGTATGATGATCCAACCGATGATGGTTTGATTACTATACTTCCCTTCTTGGAGACGTTGGCTGTTGCTGATGATGTTCGGCCTATCATTGGCAGGAGATTTGGTAACAAGGAATAAGAGCTTCCTTCTCTTTTTTTTTGTCTATATACATCGAGTGCAGATTCTGATTTCTCTCCTTTGGAATTTTAGTCATAAAATGGCCCTTAATTTTTAGTTCTTCATATCTCTTTTTAGGTGGTTAATTAGGTAACCAAAGAATAAGCTCGTCTGAGTCTAGTGAGAGTAAGTTTTCCTTGCTTGCTCGCCTTTTTAGAACCTTCTGAATAGAAGAACTAGTTGTGAGCTTAAGTCCTTATCTATTACTGGTTCTTCTCTGCCAAGATAGATCTTGCAGTTTGTTACAAATGTACAGATGGTTAAGCTGAGATAATGGATGTGTATAAATGAGTTCTTATTGAGTGAAATCATTTTGGAAGTTAACAACAGTTGCGTTCATGTGTTTCTTTTTGAACTTCTCTTATACTGTTAGTTAAACCGTTTTTGTTTTGCTGCTTTGCAGTCATAAAACACACACAGAATGCTCTGCAAGTAGTGCAGAAGTTGAGCTTGAATCTTAAGTGTTGAATCTTCATCCAGCTTGTATGGTTTATTTTTAAGGTTTTGAGCAAAGTTATTACACTTCTCGCCTCGTGGCTAATGCAACAGTCAGATAAGAAATCATACTTTCGAGGTGGGAGGAATACTGAAAAAATGCGATGATCGGGTCAACTCCATGGTATATATGTATATAGTCTATAATCCTCGTAAAAGCTTTCACAATTTTGTCATGCCTTATGTGCAGATATCATCCAACGAAGTAACGAACCTTAACTATATATTATACGCTTTAAGGAAATGAGTAAGTATGTTAAATCTGTCTTTACTTCTCATTTTAGTTATTTGTCTAACAAGCTTCCTCTGCTTCTGGTTTCTTATTTTACTTCCTCGCTAACATTTTGGTTGCCTAAAACAAAGCCATGTAACTGATAACTGTTTCACAATTTGTTACTTAACTCTCTCCAAATGTTTTTCTATCATGCTTTTCTCCCCGTTGTTTGATGTAGATAACAAGACATATCATTTACATTCACAGATGATTAATAATATGTATATCTCAGTTCCAGTAATGTATATCAGTTTCTGAGGGTTGCTTGTTTTGTTCTCCTAGGTTTTTATCATTCGTGTGCTGTGTGATTGGTTATAAGTTCATTAGTGTGTTTGATCTTTGGTGTCGTCCGAGTGAATATCCCAGGAAGCAGAGCTCTGGTAAAACCAATCTCAGGCTCTCTGTTTTCCCACGAAAATAATCTTTGCAGAGAAACTTTTTGTAAATCATTTTGTAGTCGTCCACATTATATGAAAACTACTGTAGTAGTACAGTACACAGTACATATATAGTCCAACAACTACACAAACTTCCAAGTCTAAAACACTTCTAATAATCATGTGGTTCGATGTGAACCCGTTATTAGACTGTCTTGGTTCAACTTCAACGTTTAAATTAGAACTCGGGTTTTGATGTAAATCGGACCGTCACAAGAGTTCTCAGTCGGACCGCCGGTCCTGTCTTTTTGTTTTTTGACCAAACCGCCGGTCCTATTTTACTCAATTAAAACAAAAATCGTGGTTTAAACATGAGATGACAACTGAAACACTCAGAATCGCTCAGAGTCTTTCACCAGAGATAAACTTGGTCATTATCCATCCACACACCGTTGCAACTGAAGTCTTATAGGAAGAAGAGAAGATGCTGAGAGCTTCTGCGCTTCTCTGTTCCTCGACACCAATCACTTTCTCACCAGTTCAACTATTCAACTCCAATAGTTCCCTTCATTTCCCGACCTTCGAACTATCTCCTCCCATCTCGGCTTTGTCTCGTGCTCCATGTCACTTCAGCTTCGTGAGGACTCGTGGAAGATGTAGCTTCACCGTTCGTAGCACCGGTAATTAAGTTTCTTCTATTATTTGGGTTTGTTTCATAATATTTTGGTGTGAAAGAGAAGTTTTTAGCTATTGGATTATCGAATAATTCTGATTTTTTTTTCAGTTTTTTTTTTTTTCAATATACCCATCTCTTCTAAGCTGTGGAAACTAAGCAATTTTGTTAAAAGCTTCTTGACAACTGAATTATTACATGGATTGTTGTCTCGATTCGATTGGTTCTCTATGGTCTTTGATCTTTCAGCTACTGAGGAAGCTGTAGAAACCAGTAGCGACAGTAAGCTGGACTTAGTTGAAGTTGGGTTCTTGTCTGGTGTTCATGGCCTCCAAGGGGAGATTTGCATCAAACCAAACACAGATTTTCCTGATTTACGTTTCTCTAAGGTAACTTGATTACAACCGAAGAGAAAATTTGTAGAAAGTTTGAGTTTTTATATTGTTTGAGATTGCCTTATCCATTGTCATGGTCTTTACTTCATTAGCCTGGTAGAAGATGGCTAAAACAACAATTGATGGGACAAGATAAGATTCATGAGGTTGAATTAGTTGAAGGCAGACCTCACCCAGCTCAGAAGAGTTGGATTCTCAAGTTTCGAGGGTTGGATGATGTTGATCAGGTCAGTGTAAACGATCCATACGAAATGAGAGCTTCAGAAGAGATAAATTGTTTTGTGTTTAGATTCTGGTGCCATTTTTTTAGGTAAGACAACTAGTTGGCGCAACCCTTCTTGCTGAGGAAGATGATCGTCCTGAGCTTGATGATGGAGAGTTTTACAGTCGTGAT
This sequence comes from Brassica nigra, assembly GCA_016432835.1. Classification (NCBI taxonomy): domain Eukaryota; kingdom Viridiplantae; phylum Streptophyta; class Magnoliopsida; order Brassicales; family Brassicaceae; genus Brassica; species Brassica nigra. The sequence goes on along the minus strand of CM028247.1, from coordinate 13,109,086 downwards.
CTTCTAGGCATGAGAGTTCTTCTCAAGGTCTACTATCTGGATCTGCCTCCTCTTATATGATTTATCGTACAATGTGATAGTACTTTAGCCAAATCAGTTATATTTTTACACAGGAGACTGGTCAACTTGTTGGAACTGTTGCTAATGTTTTCGACAATGGAGGAAATGATCTTCTACATGTCTTGCTTGATTCATCCTTGGAAGCCTGCAACGGGAATGCAAAGACGAACCAGCTTGTGTGGATACCTTTCGTAGATGCGATTGTTCCTGATGTTGATTTAGAAAAAAGGGAGATGTACATAACTCCTCCCAAGGGACTCCTCGAGGTGAACATGCGAGCAGATGAACGATCCAAGAAAGAAAGACGCCAGCTTGTGAGGCATATTCTTCTGCGCTCTTTCATATTGAACCTTTAGTTAAGATCTTTCTTTTGTCTCTTAAACTTTATGTTTCTGGTGATTTCAGGAGTGGAAAGAAAGAAAAAAGCAGCAGAAGCGTCTTATTGCTGCTAAAAAGAAGTTATGTGAGCTGGAGCAAAAGCATGTGTTTGATGGATTAAGGTTCGGAGAAAAGTCTCAGAGGAGTTTGCTTGCTGATCATATCCTTGACGTTAACTCCACACTGCTTCAGAAAGCTTTGCAAAGCATCGAGGATCCATTAAAGAAGAAGTGACTAACTCTTTAAGAAATTTCACAACCATTGCTAGAAGTTTGTTTCTCATTTGTTCATTTTGGATCTTGATGAAATTAGATGGAACGTAGCTGAGGAAATCAATGCGCTGAGAGCTAGAGAATCGGACTGTACTCTAAACGTATCACGGGAATGCCTTGGTTTTGATGGAAGTAGAGAGAAACTTGGTGATAACTTTAGTTTCCTCCAGCAAGGGAAGAGTCTATTGTCTGAAGGAAAAGTATCTATTTGTTTGGTTCTCAATGATCATGAGAACGAACAAGTAGAAGGTGAGAATGGTGCAGTATCGTACCTCCAAACGATACTCGACGATGAGCAGAGGTTCCTAAAGGTTAGCTAACACTTTCATGAAATTTTCTTGCCATTTATGTATGCTTTTGCTAGATAAATCATTGGGTAACATGCAGGAAGAAGAACGTTCTTGTGTGCCACTAGTCGTTATCTCTCCTGAACATGCCATTGAAGACGTGCAGAATTTATTTCAGGAGAATGATTATTTTGGATTCGAATCAGAAAAGGTGAAGGCTTTGATTCCTTCAAAGATAGTTTTGCATTTCGGTTATCAGATTCTGTGAGGGGGTTTCTAACAAAGCTCATGTTCTTACTAATATCTAGGTATGGTTCCTCAAAGAAGAAACACTTCCTGTAGTGTGTAGCTCACCAGAGGAACCGAAAAAGCACAAGATTTTGATGAAATCTCCATGGGAGATACTCAAGTCCCCTGTTGGCTCTGGAGGAGTCTTGAGCGTCCTTGCTTCACATGGGATTACAGACTCTCTTTCCACCCTAGGAATCGATTATCTTCAGGTATCAGATAACAAAAAACTCATAGCTTTATCTCTTTTTTTCCAACTCATATCTAGAAAAGTTTGTTCCTGTCTGACTTTCACCCTCAAATTTGTCATCTTTCATAGGTACACAGCATCGAAACATGTTCACAACCTCCACAGCTTTACATCAACCCGATGCTAGTTGGATTCGTGAGCGCAAAAGGAGCGGAGATTGGGATTCAGGTGACAGAAGAATCTGAAGTCAAGAACTTGGAAATGATAATGACAGTGAAGTTTCTGAAAAGATTGAAGGGCAAAATTGAGTTTGAAGCTGTGATGAAGATGAACTCACATGTTCAGATGGTTGAGAAAGAGTGGATCGAGTCCGTGCCATCAGAACCGAACTCGTTTGAGTTTCGTTCTGATATTTACAGAGTCCTGGGTGAGTGTTCGTCACCAGCTAAGATCTGTTTGATGAACATCACAGTTTAGAACATGTACATATATGATATTGTTCCTTTAGTTGTTTTCTTCTTCTTCTTCTTCGCATTTAAAAGCTTTTAGAAAGACAAGACAGGAAAAGCGTGAATTTAAACAAGATACATAAAGTTTAGACATTACATTCCTAAAATAATATATGTTCCCTCAGGAGGTGTCTGAATAGAGAGCGATGTAAAAACAGAGTACAATAAACTCAAAGTAGGCGTAATATAAAAACAGAGAATAGACTAAAGCAGAGAAATACATGAACATTTGAAAACACAAAGATATCTTATGAAAAAGAGAAAACGGGTAAAGCGGTTATTATCTAAGGACCATGATAGGAGGATCTAAACCCACACTTGTTTCTGACTTTACTGGTCTTGATCATGTGTCTGCTTCCACTAGTGCTAAGCATTATGATTCATGCTCATGGTGTCCTTGAAGTTCTATTTTGGCTTGTTTGGATCTTCTTGATTTACGCTGTAACTGTTATAATTATTAACACGTGCACCAGTTGGTTGGTTAGTCAAAGGATTACCAACCAAATCACTGGATCCAAGAAGGCTCCCAACAATAGCAGTAGCAGTAGCAGAAGAAGAAGAACCACCAATAGATCCACGAAAATCGTTGGTTTCTTGATCATGCAAAGGTTGGTGATGATTAACCTGTTGGGTCTCAGCAGGAACCACCTGAGCAACATATGGTTGATCTATCTTTGGACGCCTGGTTTTACGGCCACTGCCACAAATTGGTATGTTCCTTAAAGTCCCACCATAAGTCCAGAGTCGACGACAATTTTTGCAGGTGTAGCGTGGCTGAGACAAGCTATAGCTGTTCATGGTGGAGGCTTCTCTTCATCCATTTCTCTAAAGAGCTATACTTGGTTTTGTTGTAGTTATTATGATTTTTAGTGTGGGGGTGGGAGGGGGTCTTAATAGGTTTTTGGGGAGTAGAAGTGACTATCTTGTTTTTTAAAGATTGAGATTATGAGCAAAACTAGCAAGCTTCCTTTTGCTTCTGGTTTCTTATTTACTTACTCGCTAACATTTTGGTTGCCTAAATCAAAGCCATGTAACTGATAACTGTTTCACAGTTTGTTACTTAACTCTCTCCAAACGTTTGTCTATCATGTGTTACTTACTACCCGTTGTTTGATGTAGATAACAAGACATCATTTACATTGACAGATGATTAATAATATGTATATCTCAGTTCCAGCTATGGTTTAATCAATTTTCTGAGGGCTGTTTGTTTTTGTTCACCTAGTTTTTTAACATTTGTGTGCTGTGTGATTGGTTTTAAGTTCATTATTGGGTTTGATCTTTGATGTCGTCCGAGTAAATATCCCAGGAAGCAGAGGGCTCAGCTAGAAACCAATCCCACGCTCTCTGTGTTTCCCAAGGAAATAATCTTTCCAACAGTTAGGAAATTTGGCAAGTATTGTATAATCTATGGCAAGAGGTTTCATACATTCGTTCTCGACGTATAGTAAACATTTCGCATCTTTGCAGAGAAACTTTGACAATTCACTCCATAGCCCACATTATATGAAAACTACTATAAAATTTTAACATATAACACAACAACTACACACACTTTCAAGTCTAAAGACATTTTACAATCACGTGGTTTGATGTGAACCGGTTCTTCTACGGTCTTGACAATAATTCCTCTATTGTCCTGACAAATGATGTATTCCAGACGCGTTAGATTAAGAGGGAAAAACATAAACTCAAAAATGTATATTATTTAAAAGGGTTCAAGCCAAAATGTAATAGCTGTTCTTTTTATCAAATTAAATTAAGATGGTTTGTAGACTAAGAAATCCAATGAAAGAAAAAGAAGAACAATCAAATGAAAAAAAGAAGAAGTAGAAACCGGCAACAACCATCAGCCTAAGAATGGACTGAAATACTTGTTATTTGCCCAATTTTTGTTACTAGTCCCTACTTGATTCGTGAAATTAGGTATCATTTTGACCAAATCGTCTATCAAATAATTTGTTCTTATTGCTTGTAAATATAAGACGAGTATCAAGTATTCAATTAAAAGTAACTATTTAGTATTTGATGGTTAGTTATTTGGTTTTACACAAACAATTTTTTTCTAACCTATGTGTGATATGCAACAAGTGAATAAAAAGAAAGTTACATATTTTTAGAAGTATCTTGTAACTTTATCTTTTATATACTTTAACTGAGATGAATATTGTTTTTCTTTCTATTTAATTTTATTTCACGTCGACTAAAATATAAAAAAGTAGAAAAAAATGGATGAATAAAAAACTGTTTAGCTTAGAATTCTAAAAAAGTCATTTTCAACTTTGTATTCAGAGTTGGAATAGTTAAAATAGATTTACAATCACCAATAATTAACAAATAATTATTAAATAGCTTGCAAGTAACAAATAATAAAACGAGAAAACTAATTTATGAATACATTATGTTTAGCAAGTATTTGAAACTGTATGTACTTATTTTAACACATCAAGTACAAATCAAAAATTCTATTATTTGTACAAAGAAAATTGAATATGAGATATACTGAAAAAAAAGATAATTATTTAGCCTTGTAACCACCTCTGCTCATACCTCCATTAAATTAATTATAATTTTTTAATTTAGTTTAGTTATTTTTAATTCAGTAAAAGGAGAGAGGAAAGTCTATACATTTTGGGCTGATAGTCAAATACTAACATTCAAATTATCTTTCGTTTCTTGCAATTTAAAATGGGCCATAATTTAAGCCCAATTCAGGTGTGATCAGAAACCCTAGCGTGCACCAATAAAAGGTTATTTGCGCAGTGAAGAGAGACGCCTTCGAGATCTTACGCAAGGTGCAGAAATGGCGGTTCCATTGCTAACGAAGAAGGTGGTGAAGAAGAGGTCTGCCAAATTCATCAGACCCCAGAGTGATCGCAGAATCACCGTCAAGGTACCGACTTGTTTGTTCGTTTTCATTGCTAATAATGATTATTTAATAAAATGGGGCTTGTTAATTTTCTTGAATATGTAACAATTTTGCTGAAAGGATGATACTTTTGATAGTTTCAATCTTCATATGAATATGTATAATGCCCTTAGGTATCTGGTGGCTAGAATTAAATTTTTTGTTTCTGGTCACTTCGTTTTTCTAGGGCTTAAAGTAAATCACTTACAGGTCTTGCGACACAGTCTGCTTTAGTTCCATAAGCTTACTGTTACTTTAACCCTGTTTACATTTCAGATTCTCGATGAATGTGCTTAACTCCTTACCGTATAGCTTCGTGTCGTATCTGACGCTGTTTGGTTTTGTTACTGTATTCAGGAAAGCTGGAGGAGGCCAAAGGGTATTGATTCCAGGGTGAGGAGAAAGTTCAAAGGTGTCACGTTGATGCCCAATGTTGGTTACGGATCTGACAAGAAGACCCGTCACTATCTCCCCAACGGATTCAAGAAATTTGTTGTTCACAACTCTGCTGATCTTGAGTTACTCATGATGCACAACAGGTACGTAACTTTCCTCTAATCTAATTTCATATCTGATATATTATTGTCAAAGCGACATTCTCATGGTATGTTTGATTTTGGCTTGGCAGGACATACTGTGCGGAGATTGCTCACAATGTATCAACAAAGAAGAGGAAAGCCATTGTGGAGAGAGCTTCTCAGCTTGACATCGTCGTTACCAACAGGCTTGCTAGGTTGCGTAGCCAGGAAGACGAGTGATGAACGAACGCCCTATGTTTCTTTTATCTGTCATTATTGGCAAATTTTCAGTTGATCATAACTTATTTTTGCGGATTAAAAGAGTTGACTGAATGCTTTTATGTTTGCTGGTTTTAATATATGACCGATTCACAATCTTTTCTTACATTTCAACAAATTATTATACACAGCCGAGTTATCCTTTGTAGAGAAATCATAACAAAATACAAGGTCACGTTGTTTCAGACTCTATTTATACAATCCAAACACAAACTGTGACTGATACAGTCGGCTGTAACTTGTTTTGGAAATAGTACCGAAGCATCATTGTTGTTGAGGTGAAGAATGTGTCTCAAAATCACTGAACCGGATCGTGAACCATGTCATTTGGTTAAACCATTAGTAAACCGAACTCCAATCTATATTTGTTATTCGCCGATGTTGAGTATCGCAGAAATGATGAGAGGCGCCATTTTTCAAAGATTTAGACTTCGAACAGTCTCCTTCGCCTGCGTTGATTCTCACCTTGTTCATGAGAGTTGCTACAGAGGCTTCTCAGCTGCAACAGAGCTCCGGAATCGAGAGGTTTTGATATGTAATCACTTGAGTAACCGAAGACTCGACGAGGCTCGTGAGATTTTCAACAAGGTTGCGTCTCCTCATGTGAGTCTCTACACCAAGATGATCTCTGGGTACACGAGGAACAACAGATTAGTTGATGCGTTGAACCTGTTCGACGCAATGCCTGTGAGAGATGTTGTCTCATGGAACTCGATGATCAGTGGCTGTGTGGAGTGTGGTGATATGGATACTGCAGTGAAACTGTTCGACGAAATGCCTGAGAGAAGCGTGGTTTCGTGGACAGCGATGTTGAATGGGTTTCTTAGGTCAGGGAAGGTTGAGCAAGCGGAGGAGTTGTTTTATCAGATGCCTGTGAAAGATACTGCAGCATGGAACGCCATGGTTCATGGGTATTTACAGTTTGGTAGAGTAGATAATGCTTTGGAGTTGTTTGAGCAAATGCCTCGGAGGAATGTGATTTCTTGGACGACGATGATCTGTGGGTTAGACCAGAATGAGAGGAGTAGAGAAGCTCTTGTTTTGTTCGAGAAGATGCTGAGTTGTTGCATTAAGGCGACGTCTAGAACATTCACTTGTGTAATCACCGCTTGTGCAAATTCTCTAGCGTTTCATATGGGTACACAAGTTCATGGCTTCATCATCAAGTTGGGGTTTTTGTATGAGGAATATGTGTCTGCCTCGCTTATAACGTTTTATGCGAACTGCAAAAGAACAGAGGATTCAAGGAAAGTGTTTGGCGAGAAGGTTCGTGACCAAGTTGCTGTGTGGACTGCTCTATTGTCAAGTTATAGTTTGAACAAAAAGCATGAAGATGCTTTAAGTGTTTTCTCTGAAATGTTGAGAAACAATGTGTTGCCGAATCAATCAACATTTGCCAGTGGATTAAACTCTTGTTCTGCTTTGGGAACATTAGATTGGGGTAAGGAGATGCATGGCGTTGCAGTGAAACTTGGTTTAGGAACTGATGCTTTTGTTGGTAATTCTCTAGTTGTCATGTACAGTGACTGTGGAAATGCAAACGATGCTGTTTCGGTGTTCAGTGAAATCTCGAAGAAGAGCATTGTATCGTGGAATTCAATTATTGTTGGCTGTGCGCAGCACGGGCGTGGAAAGTGGGCGTTTGTGATATATGGCCAAATGATTCGCTGCAACAAAGAGCCAGATGAAATCACTTTCACTGGCTTGCTCTCTGCTTGTAGCCATTGCGGGTTTCTAGAGAAAGGAAGAAAGCTTTTCGACTACATGTCAAGAGGACCAAATCATATCGATAGAAAGATTCAACACTACACTTGTATGGTAGATATCTTGGGAAGAAGTGGGGAATTGAAAGAAGCAGAGGAGCTTATCGAGAGCATGCTTGTGAAACCTAATGAAATGGTTTGGTTGGCTTTACTCAGTGCTTGTAGGATGCATTCTGATGTAGACAGAGCCGAGAAAGCTGCTGCTGCCATTTTTAAGCTGGACTCAAAATCAAGCGCGGGTTATGTCTTGTTGTCGAATACATATGCTTCTGCTGGTAGATGGTCGAATGTATCGAAATTGAGAATTAAGATGAAGCAGAAAGGGATAATGAAGAAACCTGGGAGCAGTTGGGTTGTGTTTAAAGGGAAAAAGTACGAGTTTTTCTCTGGCGATCGACCAGAGAGCTTGAGAATATATGAGAAGTTGGAGTTTCTGAAAGAAAAGTTGAAGGAGCTTGGCTATGTTCCTGATTATAGATCTGCTTTACATGACGTTGAAAATGAACAGAAAGAAGAGATGTTGTGGTATCACAGTGAGAGGCTTGCTATTGCGTTTGCGTTGGTTAATACAGTTGAAGGTAGTACAGTCACAGTGATGAAGAATCTTCGGGTATGTGAAGATTGTCACGCAGTGATTAAGCTGATCTCAAAAGTTGTGGGACGTGAGATTGTCTTAAGGGATCCAACTCGGTTTCATCATTTTAAGAATGGGGAGTGTTCTTGTAGGGATTATTGGTAGACAAGCGACCAGAGAAGGTTACAAACTTTGACTCTGTGATGTGAGAAACTTTAGATTTTACTAAAATTAAAAGGATGCGGCATGCTGCTTCCCGAGAACGGTTAACCCCTGGGTAACCGACCTTCTAGTCCAAACATTCTTCCACAAGCAACAATGATTACTTGGGAGGCCATGAGACCGAACACAGCTAAGAGTGTGGAGATAGCGCTGTAGAGAGAAATCCAGATACTCTTTCACATGTTTGTGAAGCTGATGAAGAAAATGTTGTTAATGATGGATGCCATGAGACTGAGCAAAGTGACGAATTTGTTGTCAGCGTTGTAGAGGCACTGAGAAACAGCAAGCGAATGCGGGTAAAAACAGAATACTCTTTCAATTTAGATTACTGGACATCTTTTGCTGCAGACTACGTGAAAACATTGAAAAAGTATTGTAGTGACTGACTTGGTGATATACGGCGTTGGCTAAGTCAACAAATAGGACAACTAGCGTGTGGAAAACCCTGAGAACAACAACGACGAAACTGCTAGCCAGGACGAACGTGAGGCTATGATACTATCTCCTCTGATATTTTATCTTTCTATTCAGAACATAAAATCACTAAGCTGCCTTTGAGTTTCCTACACACACACACACACACACACACACACACACACACACACTCTCCCTATGGCATCTCCATCTTCTTCGTCCTCCTCTTCTCCCAATTGGCGATACGACGTCTTTCCGAGCTTTAGAGGTGAAGATATCCGTAAAAACTTCCTCAGCCACTTTCTCAAGGAGCTGGAAAGGAAAATGATCTCTGCTTTCAAAGACATGGAGATGGAGAGAAGCCAGTCTATCTGGCCCGATATTGTACATGCGATTAGAGAATCAAGGATTGCAGTGGTCTTGTTCTCCAAAAACTACGCATCTTCAAGCTGGTGTCTGAATGAACTGTTGGAGATCATGAGGTGCAAAGAAGAGTTGGGCCAAATCGTGATTCCCGTTTTCTACGGTTTGGATCCTTCCCAGGTGAGGAAACAGAACGGAGGCTTTGGGAAGATCTTTAACAAGACTTGCCAGAACGAAACAAAAGAAGTGAAAAATCAATGGCAGAAAGCGTTGACTGATGTAGCTAATATCCTCGGATTTCACTCTGAGAACTGGTAATAATTAAATCAATTTATTAATCTTTTCTTGTATTTATTATATAATATATATATATTATACTTGGCATGACATGTTTCATGTTTTTCTTATTGATATTTCTTCTTATTAGCGCTGGTGAAGCTAAGATGATTGAAGAAATCACCAATGATGTTCTGGGTAAACTGAAAGTAACCCCATCAGAAGATTTTGGGAACTTTGTTGGCCTCAAAGATCATATGAAAAATATGAGTTCATTATTGGATTTGGAATCCAAGGAAGTGAAGATGGTTGGGATATGGGGTCCTTCCGGAATTGGCAAGACTACCATTGCAAGAGCTCTTTATAGTCGACTCTTACGTCATTTCCAAGGTAGAATCTTCATAGACAGGAGTTTCATATCTAAGAGTAAAGAAATTTATAGTAAAGCCAACGACTATAACATGAAGTTGCACTTGCAAGAACAATTTCTCTCTAAACTGTTAGGTAAACAGGGCATAGAGGTAGATCACTTAGGTGCGGTGAGAGAGAGGCTAAAGCATCGAAAAGTTCTTATCTTTATTGATGACTTGGATGATAAAGTGGTGCTAGACGCCTTGGTGGGTCAAAATCAATGGTTCGGAAGTTGGAGCAGAGTCATTGTGGTTACAACGGATAAGCATCTACTAAAGTCCCATGGGATTGATTGCATTTACGAGGTTGATTTCCCATCTGAAAAACTTGCTCTGGAGATGTTGTGTCGATATGCCTTTAACAAAAACGCTCCAGATGAAGGTTTTGAGAAGCTCGCAGTTGAAGTTGCACAACTTGCGGGTAATCTTCCCTTGGGTCTTAGAGTTTTGGGTTCGTATCTGCGGGGCAGAGGTAAAGAGCATTGGATAAGCAGTCTGCCGATATTAAAGGATAGTTTAGATGTGGACATTAAACATGTACTAAGATTCAGTTATGAAGGGTTATCTGACGAAGATCAAGCCTTATTTCGTCACATTGCATGTCTCTTCAATTTGGAGAGAGTTGACGACATCAAGCTGCTGCTCGCAGATAGCTTTAAGAGTTTTGAAATTGGGCTTGCAAACCTAGTTGCAAGATCTTTTGTACATGTAAGATTGAATATTGTGGAAATGCATACTTTGCTACAACTACTGGGTAAGGAGATCGTCCGTGAACAGTCCCGCAATCCGGGAAAACGAGAATTCATGGTGAACTCTGAGGATGTTTGCGATGTACTTGAAGATTCTGATGTAAGTTTTTTTTTTCGAAAATCTCACTCTATAAGAAGAAAACCATTTTCTTGGTTGTTAAAAAATCATTTCTTTTGATAAAAGATGCGAGTTTTAGGAGGTTGTTAAGCTAATGATGGTCTCTTTCTTAACTTTCAGGGTACCAAAAGGGTTTTAGGTATATCATTAAATATAGATGAGATCGGTTGGTTTTTAATACATGAGAATGCTTTCAAAAAGATGGGCAATCTCCGTTTCCTAACAATTTTCACGAATAAATATATGCTCGACAAAAAGGTGCACTTACCTGACAGCTTCGACCATTTGCCGCCTAAACTCAAATTGTTATGTTGGGAAGGATATCCAATGAAAAGTTTGCCTTCTAATTTTTGCCCTGAAAGACTCGTCAAGCTCAAAATGAAGAATAGCAAGCTCGAAAAGTTGTGGGAAGGATCTTGGGTAAGTTTTGCATAGATTAAAATGGTTATTTTTACCGCTTACATGTCTCACTAACTTCTGCTTTGTGCTGTGTTTTTCTTTGTTGAGTATAGAACCTAACATGTCTCAAGGAGTTGAATTTGTGGGGGTCTGAAAACCTAAAAGAGATCCCAGATCTTTCCAGGGCCACCAATCTAGAGAAGCTTTATCTTTGCTATCGTTTGAGTTGGGTGAAGATTCCTTCCTCTATGCAGATTTTCAATAATCTAACAAAGGTGGAAAGTCTTCCAACCCGCATTAACCTCGAAACTATCAAATGCCTCCATGTCGCAGAGTTTTGTGTGGATAACTTAAAATTTGAGAAACTAGTGGAAGGAATACAGGTATATCTTTTAGAAAATTCTCATTACTTAACCTTTTTTTAACTAAGTGCTTCCTAAAAGAATCATTAGTCGAATTTGTTAAGTGTAGTGTTTAAGTTTGTTCAGGAGCTAAACTATTTTACGTATACCATTATATACATGTTTTATTTATGTAGAGCAAATTACTATTTGTTGGGGAAGTGTTTAGTGTGAGAAATGTGCATGTATAAAACTTAGAAAAGTGAATATCAAATTGACCAATCTTTGTGTAATAGATAGAGGGAGTAGACTTCTTTTAACATCTCTAAATTGTTTTTTCTGTTTAGCCGCTTATGTGCATGGGAACGATGCTACCTGCCTCTTTGAAGGTGTTGTTTCTCTCAGATATCTCAAATATGGTGGAGCTTCCTTTCTCTATTCAGAATCTCAATAACCTAACGGACATGAAGATCATAAGATGCATGGATCTGGAGATTCTTCCAACTGGAATCAACCTTGTATCTCTAGAACGTCTCAATCTCAATGGATGCTCGCGCTTGAAGACCTTTCCTGATATCTCAAGAAACATCTCATCCCTTTATCTAGAAGAAACAGCAGTAGAAGAGGTCCCTCCGTGGACGGAGAACTTCTCTAAGCTCAAATATCTACTCATGCAAGGATGCAGTAAGTTAGAGTACGTATACCTAAACGTTTCTAAACTGAAACATCTCGAGTTGGTCAACTTTTCGCATTGTGGGGCATTAACTGGTGCCGATTTGAACGGTTATCCAAGTGGCATAGCATTGGAAGGAGAGATTATTGGCACGGAGTTACAAGCCTCCTCTTCTATTCCAGACAATGATGTCCCAAAAGTCGAGTTCAGTTTCATCAACTGCTTCAAGTTGGATGTAGAAGCTGTTCTTCAACAAATCTCTTACGAGAAACTCATCTTGTCCGGTGAAGAAATGCCGTTATACTTCACTCACCGAACTACGGGAACCTCTATGGCCTTCCCTCTTGCTCAGACCCCTCACTCTCCGCCATTCTTCAGATTTAGGGTTTGCGCTGTGGCTGTTTTCGACTCTAAGCCCACCTCTGGTACCACTGGAGTCTTTACAAAGGTGAGTTGTCAATTCAAAAGCAGACTCGGAAGTTACTATGATTCCCCCTATCAACACGACTACTTCTCGGTATATCAGCACGGTAGTTATCTTCTTTTGCTAGACTGTGTTGTCCCTCTGAGGAAAGACAATGCTATTCGAGGAGCTGAAGTGGACTACGATTACGTGAATATACAGTTTCATATAAGCAGTAGTAAATTCAGTCTAAAAGAATGGGGCATACGACTCTGGGAGGACTGTTCATCAGTGGAAAACCGACTTGGTAATACAAACACTATTCCCCAAATTTGTGAAGCCGATAAAGACAATATGGTAAGCATACATATTACCTTTTCAGGATCTGTTAGATTATAAATCACTCAGTTTTATTATCTTTCTTTTTCTGCAGACTACCTGAAGAAATTTTGATTCTTGGATTGTGAATCTTCATTAATTCGCATGGCAGTGAAACAAGTCGTCTTGCTGGTTCCAATGGAGGACATGCAGAGATTCTTCACTTCCTCCCTGGTTGAAAAGACGTTCTGGGGGAAAAACAAGATGTCATAAACCTTCTAAGTAAGAACCTAAAGATTCTGTCACTGACCAAAGAGTTGTTCATTGGTCATTTCATTCGCTGCCCTTCGGTTTCTATTTTTGATGAAGTTATGTTTTTGTCTATGAAATTGATCTACGATTTGGTTAAATTAAGGATTTTTCAAGTGTCTGCTGCTCTGTTTATTTATAGTCGCTGTAATCTTATATGTGAAATAATATATTTTCCCTTCTCCTTTGACTTCATTTGTTGAAATTTTTGTTGGTTAGACTAAGCATTTTTTCAATTGTTCTTGCGTTAACTGTTGTACCGTCCTATGTAGTTGTTTCCATTGTTGCGACGGCCACCACGAGTGTTGTTGTATGACAAGTTGTTTGAACGTTGTGGTTCCTGTCGATTGTGTGTTTTCTGTGTCTCTCCGACATTGTGGACAACTGTTGATGATGAGTTGTCCTTATGTGTGGCTGATGATTTGCTGACTTATTTCTGTTGTAATTAAGGACTCTCTTCTCCTCTCTCACTGATCTCAAGAGTTGTGGGACGTGAGATTGTTTTAAGGGATCCAACTAGGTTTCATCATTTTAAGGATGGGATATGCTCTTGTGGGGATTATTGGTAGAAATAAAAATGATTTCTCTGTGTAGATAACACAAGAAACTACTGATCTGTGCTGTAGCCATACCCGGAACATTTTCAGGTATCAATAGTGACGCAGAACGTCACAATTTGATTTAGGAAACGTTACTCTTCAATGATGACTGAGAAGTGAATAAGTATTTCGACAGTTTTGTGTGCTTCTAAAAGTCGCTGGCTTTATAACTGGTCCAGCGAGAATAAAGAAATGACATGTGGCTTGTGACAGTTTTATCTGCAGAGTTCTTTTGTGGAAGGAGTTGTCAATATTAATAATTTCTCTGCTTTAACACTCCAACATTGATTCCAAATTATAAGAGGGGGAGCGTCTCAGAACTAGAACGAGGACCAGAGATGAAGGAGAAGCGGAAGTTAATTTGTGAAAGGTGTGTGGTTCATATATGTAAGAACAATGACACCTGGATGATTTCTAATATGGTTTCATGCTTTTGGAACATATGTGGGTGCAGAGTCTGAACACTACAAGAACCTGGAAAAGTGATTTGAGACCCGACGGTGAAGTTCAGAGCTCAAGTTTCAAATCTTTTGGGCTCAGATAGTTCAGGGTATTGTTTTTGTTTATAGCGGTAACTATATATAACTGCGTCACAGGGCAGAGGAGCATTTAACTAGAGGAACCTAAGAACATATTCTTCCATGAATGCAGATGGAGGTCGAAGCAGCATGTTTATTACAGAGCGATTTCTGTAATAATACCCGGAATGGTGATAGTGACCGATTTCAAGACAGGTATGGTGCTCAGAATTGATTTTCCATGTGGATGACTAGGCCTTTACAAGACTGAAGCTACTTAACATGGTTTAAAAGCTTTGTTGTAGTAGGATGCACGGGGTTTTGGACATATAACCTTTCTATTCATACACAAAAAAAAGCAAGATAATAATAGTTCTGGTGTTGAATGTCTGTGTTACAGATATAATTAAAGACTGAAGATATTTTCGTTTCTTTTTCCCCAAGTTTTTAGTAACAGTGACTTTCAGCCAGTGTTTGATAATCGTTCAGACGTCTCTTTCCTTCTCCAATTTTTTTAAGGAAGAGTGAACGGACCAAAAGGACTTATTTTAATCCAAGTCTTCTTCGACGAAACTTTCCAACAAAATTCCAAAAGCACACATACGTACGATAGTAGTAACCACTATAAGGACAACCTTGCGATGACTTCTTTTGAGTTTATCTTCTCAAAGTAAGGTCAAGACAACAATAATTGTTTTTTTATTACATGGTGGTGTAATGATTTTCCATACTCGTGACTAGACTAAGCGAAATAACGAAGCATAAGTAAAGAAAGTTGCGCTGACTTTAAAGAAAATTGAAGACAACATGGATAGTTTTTAGGGAGAATTGCCAAGTGTGACTCAAAACTTGGAGTCAAACCCAAAAAAATATCCCAATTTGGATCAAAGGCAAAAGTAACCTAAAAGGCTATTGAAATTACAACTATCCCCTTGTGAACAAACAAAAAAACGGAATTTTTTTTACGTTTCTACCCCTCGAAAGTCGTCTGGACAGTTATTCTTAAACATAATTTAAAAATTTTGTAAAAAATATTTTGATAAGTGAAAAATGGGAATTATGTAATTAAGATATGTATTAAGAGATATAAATTAAGATATAACAAATTTCAATTGTTTTCAGCATAGATGAGTGAAAGTAGTGAGTCATGATATTCTTTAGTTTAACTTTCATCAACATATGTTGTAGTATTGTATATGTTCTTAGGGTTAGATTTGGAAAGCATTAAAACCGCTTTTGAAAAATTTTAAAATTACATGTTGTTCATTTCTGTATATTAAACACTATTGAAGTATAATTTGATTTTATAACGTGGTTAGTTAGTTAATTTAGTCATTTTAGTTTAGGGGTTCATTTTAGGTCCGGGACGACTTAATATTTAGTCTTCAGAAAGGCACTAAATATTTAGTCTTCGATGTACATTATGAGCCGAATAAGTCGCCTAAACCGACCAAACCTTAAATTTTACCAACGCACTTTTAAAGCTAACCGGATTATTTACCCAATATATAAGGTGATTTTTTTTGTTCATTTTTCGCGAATTTAGAAACCCTAACCTAACAGCTCTCACCGGCGATATCAAAGCGATTTGAATTCCCACTATTTCCGAACAAACCATCGCCCTCAACGCCGGCTATCTATCTCACTTCATTCTCACCGCTCGCCGCTTCTTCTAACTCTAGCCGCCTTCTAAACCCTACGCCGCTTCCACCGTCGCCTCTCCACCGTGCTCACCAACACTATCTCACCGCTTCCTCTAAACACTACCGCGCTTCTAAACCCTAGCCGCTTCTTCTCTGTAAACCGTAGCCGCTTTCTCTGTAAACCCTAACGCCGTAAGTCATCAATCTCGAGGAAAAGATGAACATAAAACGTTGTCTCTATCAATTTACTCATTCTCACCGCTTCACGCTTATTTTTCAGATCTATAACCGCAATGACGAGTACTCCTTCGCTACTAATCAGGTCCGCTTAATTTTTCTATCGAAGACTTGTAATTTAAGTCGCCCGAAAGTCTTCCAACCGACGACTTAATAGACGACCTAAATATAAGTCGTCGGTTGAAGATTTTCCGCACGACTTAAATCTAAGTCGCCTACTAAGTCGTCAGTTGACGATTTCCGCACGACTTATATCTAAGTCGTCTACTAAGTCGTCTGGAGTTACAATTAAGGTGATTGATTTAGCTTGTGTTCGACTTTTCTGTGTGTTCTTGTTAGATTTAGCTTGTTTAGCTTATCTCTATTGTTGTCTTTGATTATTTTGCGACAAAAGGATGGATATTCCAGAACTCCCCGTAGGTTATACACATTAGGGAAGAGCCGAAGCCCACAATAGCATTTCGTATCATACGGATAATAACAAGTTGCATACGCTCTTAGGAAGCTCTTCGATGAAGAATTTGAAGAGCTCAAGGAGTCGAGTTTGGGAGTTTTCATCAAGTTCAAGCGCAGGATTTGGTTGGGCTTCAAGGCTGGTTCACTACATGCTCAGTTTCAAGCTGGACATTAAGAAGAAGTATGAGATGTGGTCTCGTTGGTCCGAACCTTTGAGGTTTTCACTGTTAGAGTTTGAAAACCTCACCGGTCTAAACCGCGAGTACATCGAGGACCTTGAGACACCAAAATGTGAAGTTACCAAAGAGATGGTTTCTTCTGCGATGCTGGAGTTCATCCGAAGCTGGGCCAACTACTGATCAGATAATAGCAGCTGAGAGAGGATTGGTCCACGGAAGATCGCAGCTCGCTGCATCTTTCCATCTTCACTGGATTCATTGAAGGGAGAAAGTTTTCAACCGCTACACGATCTAGTCCGGCAAGGCTAGTGATGGATTTAGAACGGTTTGAGAATTATCCATGGGGAGAGTCGCTTAAGGTGTTGATGGACTCTTTGTGGAACAAAGATATTACTGGCTGTTACACCGTGGATGGGTTTATACAAGTTCTTCGTGTCCGGGTGTACAGCTATGCCGGAATTGGGAGCTAGTATTGGTGGTCCCAGAGGAAACAGTCCGTCTCCACCGATCGGCTTACGGGCAGCAGAGGCCGCAGATCAATGAAAGAAGCTATCTTGAGACAGTATCTACTTAATTAAGTCGTCCGAAGGTCTTCCAGCTGACGACGTAGTAGACGACTATATATAAGTCGCCCGAAGGTCTTCCAGCTGGGCGACTTAGTAGACGACTATATATAAGTCGTCGAAGGTCTTCCAGTGGGCGACCTTCCGACGACTTAATTAAGTCGTCCGAAGGTCTTCCAGCTGACGACTTAGTACGACTATATATAAGTCGCCCGAAGGTCTTCCAGTGGGCGACCTTCCGCACGACTTATAATTAAGTCGCCTATTTAGTCTTTTTCAAATATCTAACTCGATTCTTCTATTTACTGCAGACCCGCGTGATCAACTTTGTTGAGAAGGACATTAGTGAAATGTGGCCAAAATGGGACTCTGAGGTTGAGGACGTGCCCGCGGAGAACATCATTAAAGTCATGTATGATCGGAGACCGTGGAAGTGGACCAAGGATTGCTGGGAAGTCACTGGTACTAAGAAAACCAAAGAGATAGAGATGGTTGTGGTGGAGGAGGAGGAAGACAATCCAAGACCTCAAGAAAGCTCAGAAGGGCTCCTAAAGAGGCTCCTACAGAGGCTCGTAAAGAGGCTCCTACAGAGGCTCCTACAGAGGCTAGAGAAGAGGCTAGTTGGGTGACTAGAGAGGAGTTGGAAAATATGTTCAAGGACGAGTTGACAGCATGAAAGAAGGGCTAGTTGACTGCATGAAAGAAGGGTTTAGGAAGTGCATCAAGGAGATTAGAAAGTTGTCCGATAGGGTGGAAGCTATGGAGAAGAAGGTTGGTGTCACCAATCAGGCTACCCCTCAAGAGAAACAGCCTACTCCTCAAAAGAAACAGCTTACTCCTCAACAGAAACAGCCTACTCCTCAAACCAAAAAGCCTCTTCCTCAAACCAAAAAGCGTACTCTTCAAAAGAAACAACCTACCCTCAAGCCAAACAATCCGAGGTTAGTATCAAATCCTCTCCCAACAAGAATTAAGTCGTCCAGGGTTAACTAGTTTTCCAGACGACTTAAATGTAAGTTGTCTGGACGACTAGTTGACCCTGGACGACTTAAATGTTGTTGACGACTAGTTGACCATGGACGACTTAAAATTAAGTCGCCCATGGTCAACTAGACGCCCGACAACTTTTTTAAGTCGTCCGTGGTTAACTAGTGTGCAACTTTTAATGCAGAGAAATTCGCGATGAGGCGAACGCGAAATAAGATCTTGCCGGATAAAGCGATGGTGTCTCCTCCAAAGAGATTGTTGCTGTCACTTCCACTGACCAACCGAAGCCGCTTCCACCGATCAACAACCGAGCGCCGCTTCCACCTATCAACAACCGAAGGCCGCTTCCACCGATCAACAACCGAAGGCCGCTTCCACCGATCAACAACCGAAGGCCGCTTCCACCGCACAACAACCGAGCCTGGTTGTATTGGACAAAATAGCTCCCACCGCTTCGTGCGCAAGGAGTGAACGGCGAGAAACCTTCTCCCACGCAGATATCTTCTTATACGGCAGAGAAAATAAAGATAAAGTGGCAGCCTATAATCCATTTCAGCCAGCAAACAAACCTAAGTTGAAGGAACTCGCTGGTTGGTTGAAAACTGATCCGTAAGTGATTGCTTTACCCATAATAGCTTGATTTAGTCTAGCAAAACTGATTATTTCTGATCCGTAAGTGATTGCTTTATTGTTTGCAGTCATTATTTCACTAAGCATGATGAAAAACCACGTACATCACGAACTTGGTGGTATCACATCCTCCGGACTGCCAGAGAATGGCTGGAAGACTGCGTAAGTCTTCTGCTTATCTTGTATCTTTGTCGCCCGGAAAGTCGTTGAAAGTCGCCTGAAAGTCGTCTACAAAGTCGTCCAAGTAGACGACTTTCCAGACGACTTATCTTTAAGTCGTCTGTTAAATATAAGTCGTCTGGAAAGTCGTCTACAAAGTTGTCCAAGTAGACTACTTTCCAGACGACTTATATTTACCAGACGACTTAAAGATAAGTCGTCTGGAAAGTCGTCTACAAAGTCGTCCACGTAGACGACTTTCCAGACGACTTATATTTAAGTCGTCTGGTATCTTCTAACTTGTATTATTTTATATGCAGCATATAGATGCTTGGATTAATGTGCTGAGGCAGAGGTATCAAGAGAACCCACAAGCTTTCAGGAGCGAGCGAATGTGCTTCCTGGATCACAACTTTTCCCAGTCTTGGAGAGACCAGTATGAGTTCTTCAAATTATCCGTACCTGATCACAAAGGTTTAGGAAGAGCTCTACCTGGTGGGGCGTGGAATTTTTATGACGGATCAATACCTTCATTTTGCCAATCAAAGAAGGTGTGGGGGGGAGGACATTGATGATATCTATGCGCTGAACTTGAAGAACGCCATTGGGTTGCTATTTGGATATCGATCCCTAAGAGGCACATAGTCGTCTGGGACAGCATACCTTCAGCTACGGCACCAAGCATGGGATGACATAATGCAGCCTTTTCTCGAGATGGTCCCTTATCGCTTGTTGAGCGCGCCCCACCGACGAAATACGGTCAAATACGGGTTGGAGCCATACACATATGAGAGACAAGATGTACCCACGGCCAACAATGGTGATTGTGGCGTGTACGCTCTAAAGTACATTGAATGTCATGCTCTTGGAGTCCCCTTTAACTCTAAAGACTTTGCTAGGGCCAACGCGAAGAATATGAGGGATAAAATGGCGCTGGATATATGGACGGAGCTTCTTGATCAGCATTTGAAAGAAAATGTGGATGGTGATAAGTTCGTGGGCATGTATGATTAGATTCGTGGGCATGTATGTTATTCTAGTGTTTATCAGATTAGTGTAAAAGATATTACATTTAAACTTTTAAAGCTTTTATGATTTTGACTAAGCTTTTAAAGCATGGGAAAGTTGTCTGGAAGGTCTTCCAGCTGGGACGACTTACAAATAAGTCGTCTGGAAGGTCTTCCAGCTGGGACGACTTACAAATAAGTCGTCTGGAAGGTCTTCCAGCTGGACGACTTACAAATAAGTCGTCGAAGGTCTTCCAATTTGACGACTTACAAATAAGTCGTCTGAAGGTCTTCCAGCTGGGACGACTTTAAATTCTAATATTTGTAGACGACTTTAAATTTTTTTTGTAATATATTAATTTCGATTAGTAATTTGAAAAGTTTATTAGGAATGTGAAAAGACATGACTCTTCGATCACATCCTCTTCTATATAAGACATGACTCATAGTTAACAGATTTCATCTCTTACTATCATCTCTCTTCTTCTCCAATTTAGTCTCTCCCAATATTAGCTAAGTAAGTAGATCTATCCTTTTCTTTGTATCCGTTTTATATAAATTTTGTTTAGATCTATCCGTTTCTAATAATTTCGATCTATTAACATCCAGATCAAAATCTCAGTATGGCATTCAACAAAGACCTTAAACTCAAGGCTCCCATGGTTGAAGATCATGGTTCTTCTCTAGAAGAGGCATTCAACAAGGGAGTTGAGGCGACCATCGAGCATTACCGAGCCAAGCTCTTTATGTACAAGCAACTAAATGATGCCATCGCCAAGAAACATGTTGAAGAGCTTGAAGTGTCGCGCATACAAGGTAAGCTGGAACTCATGAATGAACTTTTCAAGAAGAATCCATTTAGCAAAGAGAAAAAGAAGCAGCTAGATTTCGAACTTGTGCCAGAGGCCAAGGTGGCTGATGTTCAGATTCCTTACATCGATTGGTACAAGTTGAATGAGCCACGATGTTTGATTAACGTCTTTGCTTTCTTAATCTCTTCAAGTTTAATGTTTTTATATTATGGTTATGTCTTTGAACAATTATGCTTTCTTTCATGAATTATAAGAACAATTATGCTTTCTTTCTTTTGAACAATTATGCTTTTGAATTATAAGAACAATTATAAGTCGTCGAACAATTATAAGTCGTCTGAACAATTATAAGTCGTCCGAACAATTATAAGTCGCCCGAACAATTATAAGAACAATTATAAGTCGTCCAGAACAATTATAAGTCGTCCGAACAATTATAAGAACAATTATAAGTCGTCCGAACAATTATAAGTCGCCCGAACAATTATAAGTCGCCCGAACAATTATAAGTCGTCCGAACAATTATAAGTCGTCGAACAATTATAAGTCGTCCGAACAATTATAAGAACAATTATAAGTCGCCCGAACAATTATAAGTCGCCCGAACAATTATAAGTCGCCCGAACAATTATAAGTCGCCCGTAACAATTATAAGTCGCCCGAACAATTATAAGAACAATTATAAGTCGTCCAGAACAATTATAAGTCGTCCAGAACAATTATAAGTCGTCCAGAACAATTATAAGAACAATTATAAGTCGCCCGAACAATTATAAGTCGCCCGAACAATTATAAGTCGCCCGAACAATTATAAGTCGCCCGAACAATTATAAGTCGTCGAACAATGACGTAACAAAGATCTACATTTTGGAATATGTTATCTCTCAGTAGAAGGTAGTCTAAAAATATGTTATCTCTCAGTAGAAGGTAGTCTAAAAATAAAATACACTGGACGACTTAGTAGAAGGTAGTCTAAAATAAAATACACCGACGACTTATATATGAGTCGCCCGACGGTAATCAAGATGGACGACTTAAAGTTAGGTCGTCTGACAACTAATCAACTGGTTGTGTACATTGTGGCTTCAGATGGCCAGTTTCCTTGCAGTTTGAGCATCTCCTTGCCTGTGTTTCTTCCTCGGTTTGTGTCCTCTCATCCTAGATAGCTCCAACCAAGATTGCCATCTTGATTTCTTCTGTCTCCCCGGACCACGCTTTACGTCTGGAGGAAAGCATTCTCGCTCTCAATATGTTGTGACACGATAGATATATATTCTCTCGAGTATCCTGCATACAAATAATTTTTGAGTACACGGACATACAAGTGTGGAGATATGCAAACGAATATGTGTTCCAGCAGCTATAGCATGAGAACAAGGTATTTTCTCCACTCCATAGACACCACAATCACACTTTGCATGTTCCAAATCAACCACACAGTCCATTTTGCCACCTTTGACAAAGAATCGCCATCCATCAATTGGTTGGACCGCCATCAGATCCGCTATCTCTGCTCAACAGCAAGCAAGTATTCAACACCCGCTATGTTGAGTTGTGAGACTCAATGCATCTTGTCTCCTTTTCCAATACCATTTTCCTAACTTCGCCTTATGAACTCCAGCAGGAACGGAATCGAAATCCTCTTGCTCGCTTCAGCGGAATTAATAGATTCAGCGATGTTGCTTGTTTTATGTTGTACCTGTTCCCTTACAATAAACCCTTGACCATAGGCTGGCGCGGCATTCTCCAAATACGCTGTAAGTTCGGTTTGCACTGTATCTCAGCCATGTACCGTCAAAATCGAAACCGTGTGAGCATAAGCAGCCCCTTTCACCAAGTACATGAGATGTTTCCTTTAAACTTTTGACAATGTTATCTTGAAGGTGATAATAACATATTCCTCGAGTTGCCCAAGGAAACACCTTATCACACGCACTTTTAATGGCGCGTGCGGTCGGAGACTATCACCGAGGCTTGTCATGAGATATACAACTAGCTAATTTTGTGAAAACCATTCCCAAGAAGGTTCATCTTCAGCATCCACGATCCCAAAAGCCAATGGGAATATCTGAAAATTGCCATCTCAGCGGCTGCAACTAACATAACACCTCCATACTTTCCACTTAGGTGAGTTCCATCCACCACAATGACCCTTCTCGATACTTAAAACCTTTTATAGAAGCTCCAAAAGAGAGAAATAGATACTTAAATCTTTTCATAGAATCAAGTTCTATAGCCGTGATAGAATCGATTTGCAATGGAGATTTGCTCGAGATATGATGCCGACGCGAATACCCTTCTTCGCTGATCCTCTCACCAATGTTTGTGCATATAACAGTGCTCTGTATGAAGTGGTGTAATCAAGCTCCATGCCAAACATGTTCCTCATTGCATCAGTGATATGCTGCGGAGTTATCCCATCAATGATTCCAACACGATCAATGAAAAGACTACCAACATACTTCGAGTACGTTGTCTCCGCTGAGCGGTCGGTCTCCCACTGAGCATAAATGTTTTTCCACATACTTTGTTACCCAAAACGTGTTTGTCCCATGTTTCACACTCGCTCTGATCTTCCATCCACAACCGCTAACCCGACATGTTGCCACAAGGAGAGTTTTCGTTGATTTGTATATTCTGAAAGAAAACCTATCCTCACTGCTACCAACCGCAGCTCTGAAAGCAGTGCATCCTTGCTAACAAAACTCTGGTTGACATAGATACTGGTACCATCCGATTTTCCTCCTTCAATAGCATTTGTCTTAGCATATGTCTTTTCCATTTCTTCAAAACAAATATTATCATCATCTTCCTCGCCCTCATCTTGAACCTTTCCATAAAGACTGTAATCCCCACCATTCTGATCCGTTTCACCAACAATAGAGTTATCAGCATCCTCCTCCCATTTTCCTCCTCCCCATCTTGATTTTCATCTTCAACAAACTCATTATCACCAACATCTTCTTCCCATTCATCAGCTTCATCATTATCACCAACATCTTCTTCCCATTCACCAGCTTCATCATCACCAACATCTTCTTCCCATTCACCAGCTTCATCATTATCCCTTTCTCTGAAACCGCTTCCACCTTGCTGCGGCTTGATACACAAAGACATACTCTATGCTTTGAGTATCTCGAGCAAGTTTCAACTTGTTTATCACTTGTAACATGAATGGGAGGACTGCCTGAGCCATCATCATTTCTGCTGGTAATGAGTAGCTAATCTCCACAGTCATTGTTCTCATGTCCAGGTTATAATCTTCTTGAGCCATTGCAACAAGTTCAGCATGTGTTGAATCTTCATTCAATAAAAACAATTTTGCTCCTTTGAGATCATCAACCACAAAATCCCAACGGCAATCTCAACAACCATTCTCCATAAACTGCATGTAACTGACAAATCATCTGCAAATATTCAAAATAAAACACATTAGTAAATATAGAGAAAATGAAGAAGTTCAATAAACATTGCCGCAGCGACTTCAAATAAGTCGCCCGTAAGACTTAAAGGTAAGTCGCCTAAAGAGGTCACTTTTGCAATTTAAATTAAACCGACGATTTAATTCTGTCGTCCGGCTTTTTTGTTAAAAACTCAGACGACTTATATATAAGTCGCTCAGAACGGCTTGTTTGCATTTGACCGATTCGTGTCGATCTTTGACTATTTCGGGCGACTTCAGTCGTCTTTTGGGAAAGTTAAAATTTCAATATTTTATTCAAACTAGGCGACTTACGTGTAAGTCGTCTTAGGTTATTTTGTAATTGAAAAATAAAACTTGAAATTTAACTTTCTCCCATTTAATTGAAAGTCGTCCAGCTAGACAACCTATTTAAGGTCGTCCGATAAGCAAGGTTTGACCAGAAAATTGGGAAAAATTCTGGACGACTTTGCTTTCCCGACGACTTTAAATTAAGTCTTCGACGACTTTATATTATGTCGTCCGGTAAAGTTAAACGATGAAGTTTTATTTTTCAATTACAAAACTAACCTAAGACGACTTACACGTAAGTCGCCTAGTTTAATAAAATATTGAAATTTTAACTTTCCAGACGCACTGAATTATAAGTCGCCCAAATAGTCAAAGATCTGACACGATTCGTCAAATGCAAAACTAGCCCGTTGCATCGACTTATATATAAGTCGAGTTTTTTTAAACAAAGCCGACGACTTAGTTTAAGTCGTCCGTTTGACCGTAAGACTTATCAGAAGTCTTCTACATACGATGACTTACTAGTAAGTCTTCTACGTGAACAGATCTTCAAAAAATTCAAATTGCACCTTAAACTAGTGAGATGACTTCGCTTGCACACGTGGTCTTCTCCAACCACCCAGAACCTCAAACGAAAGCAACCGTAAGTCAAAACGAAAGAAATATGGCTCACAACCATAAAATATTTTGAATCAAAAGCTTGAGTTTTGGATGAATATGGAGAGAAAGTGAAAGAAATGTTGTTTTTAGTTCATAACAATTGAAACAGAGAGAGTGTAAAGAGATTTACGTGCATTAAAGGGCATTAAAAGCTCCAAACAGTTAGTACAAGGTTGTTGAACTATTCATGGTAGTGGCACTGTTGTAAATAATTGAAGAAGATGAGGTTGAGACAAGAAAGCCATTTTCAAAAAAAAGTTAATGGCATTTTCGAGATAAAATGCAGGTGTGGGGTGAAAATCTCAAAAAAAAAATGAGTCAAAAGAAAAGGTTAGTTTTATGTTTGACTCCAAGTTTTGAGTTACTTTTGCAAAAAGCCGTAGTTTTTAATTACATGTTTGTGTAATGTATCTTCCCTACTTGTGAATAGGCTAAACGATAAGTAAAGACAAAATGACGTAAGCAATGATGTTTAGTTTTTATGTTGATTGAATATAACCCAATCGATGTGGTTTTAAGAGATTTTAAAAACCTTTTTTTTTGTCAAAAGAGATTTAAAAAAAACTTACTCTCTCCGTCGAAAGTAAGATTTTCTGAATTTATTTTTTTTATTCCACAAAGATAGATTTTCTATATTTTTAAGGTACTTTTATATATTTTTGAGAAACATTTATTATAAATATTTGAATTGATTAAATTTCATTGGTAGATAGTTATTAGAAAGTGAAATAAATAATAAATTAAACCGTTAACATTTATTGTTTTCTTAATATCCCTGAATACTCTAAAAAATCTTATTTTTCTAGATGATGTTTCAGACAATCTATCTTTTTTTATTCAATGAGTTTCGAACAAGTTTCCTTCATACAAAGGAGCATACTCATGAAATTACCAACTACTGTGACGACATCATGAGGCCTAAGGTTCTTGAGTATCGTTTTTTTCTCTTAAATACCCGACCCTTCTACTTCTTCTTCTTTATTCAGTTCATTGCTCTGTAAGAAACATATTTGTTTTCTTTTCAGTATTTCTTGTGGATCACGTCTTCGTGTTCTTTCTTCTGCTTTCAGTTCAACTCAACAACAACTATATGAGTTGACTTTTTAAAAGTTTTTCCACTCAATTACAAACCTTTTTCTTCAAATCGTCTTGACCTCAAACCTTTCTTTTTTCTTCAAATCGTCTTTAAGTAAAACCGTTCTTTTTATTGAATGGCTTCTCCTTCTTCTTTCTCACCTCCTCGCAATTGGGTATACGATGTTTTCCCGAGCTTCAGTGGGGAAGACGTCCGCGTAACTTTCCTCGGCCACTTTCTAAAGGAGCTTGACCGGAAGTTGATCATAGCTTTCAAAGATAGTGAGATCGAGAGAAGCCATTCTCTCGGTCCAGAGCTTAAACAAGCGATAAGGACTTCAAGGATCGCTGTGGTTATCTTTTCTGAAAGGTACTCATCTTCCAGTTGGTGCCTGGATGAGTTGCTGGAGATCGTAAAATGCAAGGACGAATCAGGTCAAATGATTATACCCATTTTCTACGGTTTAGATCCATCCCATGTTAGGAAACAAACTGGAAAATTTGGAGAGGCTTTTGCAAAGACTTGTCAGACAAAAACTGAGGATGAAACAAAGCTGTGGCGGCAATCCTTGATCGATGTAGCAAATGTCCTCGGATATCATTCCCAAATCTGGTAATACGTACTCTTTATCTATTCTATTAATTCTCCACCGTGACAGACTGATAAAAAGTTGTGTCCAACAATTATTTTTTCACATTAACTTAACTGCATCTTAATATATTATAACTGCATATTAAATTTTTTATAACTACATCTAATTGTATTAATTGACCAACCACGTTATAGAGCAGTTATTAGTGGTTAAAAAAATAAAACAGTTATTTTTCTTCATTCACAACAAAATTTGATTCATTGATTTAAATCTAGATCTCATCAAAATACGACCATGGTGATTACGTTCCGTGGTTGTTCAGTGTGTTTATTTGTCATAAAGAGACAAGAAATAAGAAAATTTAAAATAACTGATTTTTTGGGTTTTAAGAAATTTAAATAAGATGTTTTCTAATAGATTACAAGTTTAAGGTATAAACAACAAAAAAGTTAAAATTGATCAGTTATGAAAGTATGGCGGCCATTGAAATGTTGCAGATAATTCTAAATATTCTTGGGGAAGATGAAAAAATTTACAAAAATGCCAGTAAAAAAAATACACACTGCATGATCATATCTACGTGAATACATGAATGTTTTTTTAACAACTTAAGAGTGTAAAATGGACCAATTCTTCCAACAGACCACGATAATATATATTAATAAACATCGTTTCCTAATTTAATATAGAGGTACATTTATCTAACACTTAAGAAATATATTGTAATAAATATTAAATATTTCTGAATATATAAAATATTAAAATAGAAATATATATATATAAACCGATGGAAATATATTTCTTAAGTTTTTTTACTGTAAAATGAAACAGTAAAAGTTAACTAATATTAATACTAATTAGTGGTGGAATGAATTATTAATGACATTTAATTTTTATGTTTAGTGAGGTTTTGATTTAAGTAGATTTTTAATAGAGATAAATATCCATATAAACTCATTTTGTTTGACGGTTTTTAAATAGTATATTCGATTAAAAAATATTCACTAAATGTAATTTTACTTAAAGTTAGTATAGACCATATTGATCCATATATATATTAAAAAAATTCTTCAAACATTTTTCTGAAAAATTGTTCGGTTTTCGGTGTAGGTTAGGTTTTGTATTGGTTTCAGATATAAGACTTTAACAACCGTTCGAGTATATATGTCATGTTTAATAGAATATGAGACTTTGATTTTCGGGTCGATTCTAAATTGGATTTTTGGTACAAAATTATCGACTGATTAGGTTAGATAACTACTAAAAAATTTAATAAATTGCAAACTCTAGAAATATTTAAAATAATTTCTGAAATATATATGACATAAATGTATAGTTATGCAACTTGACATTGTTGTCAAAAAAAAATGCAACTTGACATATTTATAGTTACCCAAAAGTATATTAAATTAATATTAAATGTAAATATGACTAAAAATACAAAAATTAAAATTAAATTTTTCGAAAAAAAATTAAAAAAAATATATATACCCGCCTTTTAAAGGACGGGTCAAAATCTAGTATATTGGTATTTCTTCCGCTCCAGAAATAGCTAGACGACTAGTCATATGCGTATTATTGGCAGACTACACGGATCTAGTAGTTAACCAATTATTTTTCTATTTATCTATATATTATATATTTATTAGAACTTATGTTTTGGTTAGAAAATTATATTGATGAAATATATATAGATATACTAAAATAGAAATAAAAACTTGTTAACGTACACTAAAAATAAACTGGGAGAAAAAAGATCCCACTTGATTATAAATAAATTGAATGTGAAGATTATATAATTAAATTAATCATAATCCATTTTATGTTATTTGACTTAGACAGATTTAAATTGAATTTTTTTGTAGAAAGATTTAAACTGATTTAGATTTGATGTAGAGCGATTTTAAACTGATATAAAACGATTCTTTTAGAACCAATGTGCCGCGAGACGAGCGTATATACACGTCGAGACCAATTTTTAGAACATTGATTTTTTTTGTTATAGACCTTGACATGTGATGATTGATAAATTGTTTATTGTGTGTCTAAATGATCTTTCATCTTGTTAGGCCTCATGAAGCAAAAATGATTGAAGCAATTGCAAATGATATGTTGGCTAAACTGAATTTAGCTCCATCAAAAGACTTTGAGGACTTTGTTGGAATGGAAGATCATATTGCAAATATGAGTGTCTTATTGCATTTAGAATCTCAGGAAGTGAGAATGGTTGGGATATGGGGCTCCTCAGGAATTGGTAAGACTACCATTGCAAGAGTTTTACATAGTCAACTCTCTCGCCAGTTCCAAGGTAGTATTTTCATAGACAGAGCTTTCGTATATAAGACTATGGAAATTTACAATAGTGCCAACCCGGACGATTATAACATGAAGTTGCATCTGCTAAGAAGTTTCTTGTCTGAACTTTTAGACAAAAAAGACATAAGGATAGATAGTTTAAATGCAGTCAAAGAGAGGCTAAAATATCAGAAAGTTCTTATATTCATTGATGATTTGGATGATCAACTGGTGCTGGATACTTTGGCTGGTCAAACTCATTGGTTTGGATCCGGGAGCAGAATCATTGTGATTACAAAAGATAAGCATTTCTTAAGGGCTCACGGGATTGATCATATATATGAGCTATGCCTCCCATCTACAGACCTTGCTCTTGAGATGTTTTGTAGATCTGCTTTCAGGCAAAATTCTCCACCTGCTGGTTTGATGGAGCTTGCTTCCGAAATTGCACTGTGTGCCGGGAATCTTCCTTTGGGTCTTAAGGTTTTGGGTGCGTACTTACGAGGTTGGGACAAAGAGGATTGGATAGATATGATTCCTAGCCTTCGTAATAGGTTGAATGGAAAAATTGAGAGAACACTAATAATCAGCTATGAAGGGCTAAACAACAAGAAAGATAAAGCAATATTTCGTCACATTTCATGTCTTTTTAATCGTGAAAGAGTTGATCACATCAAGATGATACTAGAAGATAGTGACTTGGATTTTAATATTGGGTTTAAAAACCTTGTTGATAAGTCTCTTGTACATGTAAGACGGGGTAGTGTTGAGATGCACTGTTTGCTGCAAGATATGGGTAAGGAGATTGTCCGTGCACAGTCTGATGAGCCTGGAGAACGAGAATTCCTTATGGATTCAAAGGAAATTTGCGATGTGCTCGAAGATAACACTGTAAGTTTCTTTGTATTTTAATCATATACTCTATAAGATTAAAATCATATAATCTCTGAAATTATATTTGTATTGTCTGCATCTCAGGGTACTAAGAAGGTTTTAGGTATATCGTTGGATATGGATGAGATTGATGAACTGCATATACATAAGAATGCTTTCAAAGGGATGCGTAATCTCTTCTTTCTAAAGATTCATAACGCTAAGAAACGGAACGAGGAGATGAGATGGTATTTACCGAAAGGCTTTGACTATCTGCCCCCTAAACTTAGATTATTGAGGGTCGACGGATATCCAATGAAATATATGCCTTCGAATTTTCGTCCTGAAAACCTTGTTAAGCTTCAAATGACAGGTAGCAAACTTCAAAAGTTGTGGGAAGGAGTTCATGTAAGTCTTTAATAAAATTACTACTGAGTTGTGGGTGGTTAAGATTTTGCTTAGGCTTTCAAGTTACGTGTTGCTCACGTATACTTCAGTCACTTGCAGGGCTCCGGGAAATGGATTTGCAAAGATCTGAAAATCGGGAAGAAGTACCAGATCTTTCTGTGGCCACTAATCTCCAGATGCTTAATCTTGGCTATTGCTCGAGTTTGGTGGAGCTTACTTCCTCTATTCAGCATCTCGATAAACTGAAGTATCTGAATCTGTCATTCTGTGAAAATTTGGAGGCTCTTCCCACAGGAACATACCTCCAGTCTCTTGATTGGCTTCACCTTCGTGGATGCTCCAAGCTGAAGATTCTTCCTGATATTTCGACCAACATCTCAACGCTTATTCTAGACGAAACAGCAATTGATGATTTCCATTTTATCTTTCGTCTTAAGAAACTCATTATTCTTAGTTTTCGCAAAACGAAGATTGAGAAATTGTGGGCAACAGAGCAGGTATGTACCTCTATCTTAACCTTATTCAATTCAATAACTACGATAAATATAATAACAAAATTAGTTATGAAAATATTCAAAATATATAGCATCTGAAGAAAAATGTTTAGCACTAATTATAAACAACGAATTTAAATCTATCTATACTATTATTTAAGAAGTGATTTGACTTATTTATTATGTTCTCCATAGTTTTAGGTTATTTTGATTATTTGTCATGTTTTTATTTTTTTTTTATAAGCTTATGTGTCATAGTTTTCATGATTTTAAGTTTATTCATTAGTTTTAATTATTAATTTTTTGAATTGTTAGTTTTTAAAATTTTTTAGTAATTATTTAATAAATATTTTTATTATATTTAGGATAAATATTAACCAATATTATCAAACTTGAGCAATAATTTTATAGATATGTAATCTTATGTTTAATTTAGTAATATTAAATCGTATAATATTATTTTGCTTATTTCTTATGTTTTATTGGTTTTTTAGAAGCTTATGTGTCGTATTTTCCATGATTTTAAGTTTGGTCATTAGTTTTATTTAATAAGTTTTTGAAATTAGTTTTAAAATTTTTTAGTGATTATTTAATTACTTTTCATTATAGTTAGGATAATCATTAATTTTTAGCAATAATTTTATAGATATGTAATCTTAGTTAATAAGGTTTTAGTTAAATAGAAATATATTTTTAATTATTGTAAATTTTGTTAATAAGTGTTACTATAAACTTCTATGAATAAAAAATTCATATAAAATCCAATTAATTTGATGTTCGTATGAATCATCGAAAAAAACAAAAATGTTCAGTCATCTATATTATTATTTGATGAAGAGGAATTTGTTTTCTAAGATTTACTGATTATTGGTAATTATAGTTTTATTTTGTAGATTTATACTTTTATGTGATTTTAAAATATTAATAGAACTTTGTTAATGACTGATTTTTTACTTGCGGGATTTGGTGACAGAAGAAATAAAAAAATTTCTAAGTAATAAGCCACTATCTAAGTTTTGTTGTAATAAAAATTAAATTATATATTATGATTAATTTAATATTTAAAACTAATTAAATAATTTAGATTAAAATAAAAAAATATATTAAAAGTAAAATTGGTTGAATATATATTATTCCGCATAAAGTGTGGGTCATTATCTAGTTGATTATAATATGTACCAAATTATTAGCAAGAAAAATTACACAAAACAATTATAAATTTTTTGATTAAAATATACTATATAAGATATGAAACAATCATTTTTTCTAAGAATTCTAAGAATCATTGTAGTGATGACATAAGACTACCTCAAATATTGTAATGTTTCTCAATTAATATATAAGAGATTTTGAGTTCTTTTACATATTATGAAATAATAAAATAATAAATATATTTGAAATAATTTAGAAGTTGATAACTACGTATGTAATTAAATTGGTCTAAGCACATAAATTAAATTAATCACTCTTCTTTATATACAATTATTTTATAGCAAATAAATCCAAACAATCACTTTATTTATTTGTATGGTATATAATTAAATTTAAATGATATTCACATAGATATGTAATATATTGTTAATATGACTTTCTATTAAATGGAGTTTTTTCTCATATGATTTATGACCATTGGTATTTTTTATAACAAAAAAGTTTAAACCATTAATAACAAAATTTTCAATGTTGAAATTTTAGTAATTTAAAATCGTTTATAAAAATTCAATGGAAATTTTGAAATTAAAATATTAAATTTTAAATACTAGTTCGATGCACGTTTTAAAATAAAAATAATTATATACTTTCATATTGCATATAATTTAAATTAAACGATATATATATTAATCTGAATAACTATTAAATCTGACTTTCCACTCATATGAATTTATGATCCTTTATATCTAGGCATGAGATCTATTATTCAGAATTTGGATCTGATCCGAGATCCGCTCCTGATCCGTTTCGAAAAGGGTATCAGTGGTGTCCGGATCCAAATCCGGATAGTAAAATCTTGGATCCATCATAATCGGATCCGGATATCTTGACTTTTAGGTCCAGATATCTTCATGCATCTTTTTAATGTTAAATTTATTTTCTTAATAATTCTATTTGATAGATTAATATTTCTACATAAAACTAGTCTTATAATATTATTTTTAATAATATGATATACATATATGTTTATAAAATTTTTTTAAATAATTAATCTATGTATTATTTTAAAATTTTAAGTATTTTCAAAAATATTTTTTATAATTATTATTTTTACAGTTCCAAGTATCCACAAAGAGTATAATTAATATATAGACAGATATCTGAAATTCAGATACCTAAAACCCTTGTATCCGAATCTTGGATATTAAATCCATTGACCCAATATTTCTGGATCCTGCTATCCTAATTTTTTCGGATATCCCGATCTATCATACCTCTATTTGCATCTTATTATAAGGAAAATATTAAATTGTCATAAAACTTAAACTCCAACTCTACATACGTCTCTTAAATACTCATCATTTAATTTTAGTCACTAAATCTTAGACTCAAATATAGATATATATTTGTTATATAATCTTTTTAATTTAGTTTTAAAAAATTATAATAATATTTAATTAATAACTTAGTTACAAATGAGAGTATAATAATCATTTTATCCTTCAATAAATGTTATTTTTAAGATTTTTCCTTTTATGCTATTTTAGTGTTATTCGAGGATATTTCTTTTTTTTGATATTATCTGAAAAACAATCTCCGAATTGTTTTTTGTTCAGCCGCTTACATCAATCATGACTACGCTGTCTCCAACTTTACGGAGTTTGTTTCTCTCGGATATCCCAAGTTTGGTGGAACTTCCTTCCTCTATCCAGAATTTCCATAATCTTGATTGTCTGGTTATTACAGAATGCATAAATCTGAAGACTCTTCCCGCTGGTATCAACCTTCAATATCTCCATTCCTTGATCTAATGGGATGCACAAGTTTGAGGACTTTTCCTGATATCTCAACCAGCA
This sequence comes from Brassica nigra, assembly GCA_016432835.1. Lineage (NCBI taxonomy): Eukaryota > Viridiplantae > Streptophyta > Magnoliopsida > Brassicales > Brassicaceae > Brassica > Brassica nigra. The sequence goes on along the minus strand of CM028247.1, from coordinate 13,075,158 downwards.
TCCAAGAGCTCTGTCTAGGCCGAACAGGGATTGTAGAGGTTCCTTGGTGGATCAATAAGTTCTCTAGGCTCAAATACCTAGGAATGGAGAGCTGCGGCAAGTTAGAACTTGTATCCCTTAACATTCATAAACTGAAAACACTTGAGGGAGTTAACTTTTCAGACTGCTGGAAATTGACCGAAGATAGCTGGACTGATCGTCCAGATAATCTTTTCCCAGAAGTCAGTACCAGTTTCATCTGCAACAACTTGGATCCAGAAGCTCTCCTTCACCAACCTTCATTTATTTTTAAGAATTTGAATATGTCCGGTGAAGAAGTGCCGTCATATTTCACCCACCGTACAACTGGAACCTCCTCCTCCTATTTAACCATCCCTATACCTCCCACTTCTCTCTCGCAACCATTTTTTCGACTCAGGGCTTGCGCGTTGGGTTTTTTCGATTCTGTGCACACACATCATAATAGTGCAGTATTTATCCGTGTCAGCTGTCGGTTCAGAGGCATATTTGGGGACAGCTTTGATTCTTTTGGCGAGCAACAAATCTTTTTTGCAAAGGATAGTCATCTGTTTATATTGGACTGTCGTATCCCTCTAAACAAAGGCAGTGCTCCTATATCTCAACTAAACTACGATCACGTGGAAATACAACTTCATGTAAGTAATAGAATGGACGCTACATTCAGATCGAAAATATTGAATCTTGATACGTTGAATCATCTGAGTTATATCAGTGAGTACTCCAAGTTCAACTTAAAAGGATGGGGTATACGACTCATTGAAGATAGCTTATCACCGAAGAACCATCTTGGTAATCCAAATACTCTTCCAAGAATTTGTGAAGACAATATAGTTAATCATAAGACTAAACAAGAGTGTGGAGACAGTTGTGAAGAGACAGAGAAAAACAAGAAGCGAATGCGGGTAAGCATCAAGCATGACCTGATGAACATAATACTCTTTTATCAATACATCACTGGATTTATTTCTTCTACTTTTTGTTTTGCAGATTACTTGAAGGACCACTCAAGAAACCTCTGCCTCCAATCCCAAACCTGAGAGGAACACATGAAGCCAGTTTGATTCTTTGTTTGTGATACTTTGATATTCTTCAAAACATATATCATGTATACTTTTCATGCATTGAGAACAGTAATCATATTTTTTATATTGTTTACGAAAAGACATGATAACGTAAATTTTCTAGTCTAGCATTATTTCAAAATCTTTTGTGTATGTGCTTCTTAATTTACATAAAGATTGAGAAGAAGACAAGAAAAATATCTACGAGCAACAAACATCTAATTTCATATATTGACAAAGTTTACGTCATCATAATACAACGTATTTGTTCTGGTCAAAAAATTAATATCCAACAGGTTTCTACCGGAGACTACAAGATCTCTCACTCTTCAAGATCGTCGATTCTCATAGCATTATAAACTTCTGAGTCGACCACTTCCGAATAATAATCATCATTTATCAAAAACACTCTTCAAGAGTAGCCTAGAGTCTGTCAAATTAGAGCAACCACAGATAGTAACCATATATCCTCTTTCAATCTCAAGAAGTTATTCTCTTCCAAGTCTACTTCTTCTTTTTCCATCTGTAAACATTTTAGAAATCAGATTCTTTGTTTATTCAAATTCGTTATAAGAAACTGTAAAAAAGACAAAACTGAATTTTGAAAATACCATTTCTAGTTTAGTCGTTCGCTTCAATTTCAATTTCAACAGGAAAAGAAAAGATAACATTGTAACATGACACTAAACTAAGTGTGACATGTACAATTTTCTTTATAAAAAATTATGTTATTGATACTTTTTAATATGGTTATGACTATTAACTTCAATATATGATGTAAATATTCTAATCATCAAATATAACATAATATAATTTAAAATTATTTATAAAATGTAATTTTAACATAATTAAAATTTAAATAAAATAAAATTTAAATATTTAAACCAAATCAAAAGAAATAAGATTAGAAAATATATATGTATAATTTTTTACATTGTTGAAGTTAAAATATAAAAATAGTAATGTCTAAATGTAAATTAAATTTTTTTGTTTAAAATAGAATAATATATCTAAAATTATTATATTTGCGCATTGTGCAGAAAAAAATCCTAGTTATCTAAATTAACATCCAGTTACTTTCTAATCTTCTAAGGCAAATTTCACTTGCTTCTGTATTAAGTATTAACACAATTAAACTCTCGGTTTCTCGTGAATCATGTTCCTAAATGATCTGGACTTCGAATTTAATATTCGGATTCAAGATGGGCCAACAGAAAGCCCATAAATTAAGCGTCAACATATTTGTTTCTGGGACATTAGTCTCATTTCCTTTTTGTTCTCAACGCTTATTTTCCGATTTCAATTTTCAACCCCTCAAAGATGGATTCGATACCAAGGAAGCGACCCAAATCGGAGACCAAAACCCCGAAACGGAACCCTAAATCTTCCCCTTCTCCGATCAGATCAATACTCGAGCCACCACAAAGCTTCTTCCCTTCCAAGGAAGAATTCATTAAACTCCTCGCGGTGTTGCTCATCGCTTGCGCAGTAGCTCTCACCTGCAGCTTCCTCGCTAAGTATCTGGACTCAGACCCTAAATCTTTCTGCGACAGTGACTCAGATTCCACCGACTCGGATTTGGGTAAGCTCGAGATTCATAAAGTTGTCGTCTTTCTTCATGGTTGACGCTTTCTCAACTCAATCTCGTTGCCACAGATTCGTGTGAACCATGTCCAGCCAATGGGGAATGTCACCAAGGGAAGTTGCAATGTAGTAACGGATACAGAAAGCAAGGGACTTTATGTATAGAAGATGGAGCTATCAATGAATCAACTAAGAAACTGGTATTGAGTTATACGCAACCTAGATAACCGAGGTTTGGTTTGGTTTGGTTTAAACATGTTTGCAACTGGCTGTGTTGTTGTCTTCAGGTTAGGCATTTCGAGAGAAAAGTTTGTGAGGCGTATGCTGATAATGAATGCTATGGTACTGGGACCATTTGGGTATGCTTCTGCTTCATCTTTAACTGTAGTGTTGTTGATTAACTTTTTGGCTAGAGTGAGCATTGAACTGAGCTATTTTCCTCTATCTGTTAGGTTCCAGAGAATGGTGTTTGGAAAGATCTACGTAGCAACGGTTTCATGGATAACTTAGACGTGCCTGCTTACGATTTTGTGAAAGCAAAGGCAGTAGAAGCTGTCGCAGAGTTGCTAGAGAAAAGGACTAATGCTCATGGGTTAGTATTTTCATCATTGGGGTAGAACTTACTCTTGAAGTTTCTTCGTTGCTTAAGATTTTCTTACTTTGTATATCTGTTGATGTGAAGGATCAATGAGTTGAAGTGCCCTGAATCGCTGATGGAAAGTTACAAACCTTTGACTTGCCGCATACAACAATGGCTTTTAGAGCATATCGTTATCGTCTCGTCCTCATGTGCAATGGTAATCTATTCGTAGAAAAAAAAGAACATGTCTTTGAGTAGTTTAGTATACATGATCAACATCTTCAAGCTTGTTCACAGTGTTGAGATGTACAGCTTGTTACATGCGCAATATTGCTTAGGAAAATCCAGGGGAAGCGACATTTTTCAAGTAGAGTTGAAGAACTATACGACCAGGTACACCTACAGAATCTTGATTAATCAATTGTCATTTGTCTTTGTGTCTAAGTCTTTGTTTTTGAATTTGATACATTAGGTCTGTGACTTCCTGGAAGAGAATGCAGTGACATCGAACTCTGCAGACAGTAACTGCGAGCCATGGGTTATCGCATCACGGTTGCGTGATCATCTCCTTTTGCCTAGAGAAAGAAGAGATCCTCTCTTATGGACTAAGGTATGCTGTTTTTGTCTCTTGCTCTAATCCTGTTCTTTAGTCTCTACCATGTTTCTATACGTTGGATCCTGGGATGGTTCTTTATATTCCTGATTGATTTATTTATAGGTTGAGGAGTTGATACAAGAGGATTCACGTATAGATAGATATCCGAAAATCGTAAAGGGTGAACAAAAGGTTGTATGGGAATGGCAAGGTATGGGTTCACCATAGTTCTTTTAATCCTCTTGTCACTCGTTTCTATTCATATAAAGTTGTCTCCTTATCAATGAATGATTTCAGTTGAAGGTTCGCTTAGCTTATCCAAGCTAAAGAAACGGCGAGAGACGCAGAAGAGAGTTAAACAAGTCAATTACACGAACACAATCTTGCAAGATAACTACAACAGAAGAATCGCAGAGACTAGCTCTTAGTACTTGCATTTACGACAAAGAACAATATAAAAGCTTGTTGGTGCTTGATTCTTCAGGTAATGGTAAAAGATCAAAGAATGCAGGGAAGCATTGTAGATCGTTCCTTTCTGTTGATTTCCTGTTCATTATTAATGATTGAAATTGTAATAGATGAAGAAGAGTAGTTAGTGCCTGTTGACTTGAGGAACCTGGTTTTGATCAAGAAGATGTAATTTTGAATTGCACTGGTATGGTTACTATGGTGCAATTCCGGTTTAAGTTGACTGTGAGTCTGTGACCGGGTTAACAAATGGAGAAGCGACTTGTTGAAAAGTCTTGTACAAAGAGAGAATAAAAACGAAAGAAGAAAGAATTTGATTTATATATATACTTGGGTTTACGAAGTGGTGTTACTTTTGCTAGCTAATGGAACACACAGTACAATATATGTAGCCTTTTGGTTTTCCCCGTACGAAGAGTGTGTCCCATCATCGTTTAGTTCCCAAGATTACCTTCCCTATGAAGTTATACTTCCCTTGTCTTTCTTTAACCATGCTTTAATTATTTTCTGTGCTCATGAGAAGGACTGAAACTGTAACCGATGAATAAGAGTGACATGAGGGACATTGTTTGGAATTGGATTGGTACTGTACAAATTTCAGGTTTGTTCATACCGATAGAAGTTGACCTGTGACCGAGTAAAGGAATGTGTACACATTTAAAAAGAGAGAGAACTAAACGAGACCATAAATAAATGAGTTTATACATGGAAAAGAGGCAATTACTTTTGCTAGTTAATGGGAACTTTATGGGAAGCCAATCAAGTTAAAGTCCTTTTGGCTTTTCCCGTACTATAAAATAGGAGAAGATGTAATTCGAATTGCATTGATACGGTTACTACGGTACAATTACTGTTCTGTTCACATCGTTTTAAGTTGACTGTGACCGGTATGTAATTGAGATTTAAAAAAAAAAAACAGATGCTTTCCAAAACAAAAGTACGTAACTGAGATAAATGTGTAAACTAGAAAAGAGGTAATTAAAGCATATACTTAGACCATGCGCATTGGGGTATTTAGTGGGGTTCACGGGCTCGAGTTCTAAGGCCCGGTTGAATAAAATGTAATAAAGAATGGGTTTGTTTCGATGAAGCGGGCCTTACGGTTGAACTCGTAAGAGGCGGGTTCAAGCCACGCGTCGCTCTCTCAATGGCTTCTCCTTTCCGCGTCGACGAGAGAGAAAGCAGGGTTTCGGCGTATCTCGACTCATTTCTCTCATCTCTGAAAAACCTAGGGTTCGTTTCCCTCCGAGGCGATTATCTGTGCGACCTCGATTTCCGGCGTTATTCTCCATCAAATCGACTCCGGTTTCTCTTCTCCACCTCTTTTTAGGTCAGTATTGAGTTGATCGACGGTGTGTTTGCGTCGTTTTTGGTTGCGGTAGGGTTTTGCGATTTGGGGCTTTTTTGTTTTAGGGTTTCTAATCGATTAAAATCGATTTGGAACTTTTTGTTTAAGGGTTTTAAATCATATTCGATTGTCATATTCTTCCTTTATTATGTTCTAATTATTTTTTTTTTCTCGCAGATGGATCCGGCAGAGGAGATAAGGAATTCAAAGAGGCAGAAGGAGCACATAAACATGCTATCGTACGTGTGTGATTCAGAGTACGGGATTCCTAGAAGGTGTCCATGTGGTGGGAGAATCATCGATGAGGTTCGCCGGAGGGACGACTACGACACTCTTCCGGGGAAGCGGTTCTTCACCTGCAAGAACTACGAAGTAAGATTCTCAAAGCTGATATTTGATTATGTTCTTAACTTGACTATCTCATATGTTTGTTTATGTTGTCTGATATTTGATTATGTTGTAACCAAGGCTGATGGTTTACATTATCGACAGCCTTGGGTGTTAGGTGTGCAGGAGGAGATTGAAAGGTTGACTAAGCGGGTGGAGGAGGCTGAAGAAGTGATGTTGGGGGCGTCGAATCTCGGTAGACAGATCGATAGACTGGAGGTTTGTGAATAAATCAGTTTCAGTTATTTAGTCGTTTGTTTTTTGCTTGACTAACATTTTTTTTTATGTTTACATGTCCAGGAACAGGTTAAACTTCTCACTGAGCAGGTAGATTTCCTCACCGTCCAGGTTGCAACGCTGGAGAAGGTCTGCTTCGACTGAAAACAGAAGGTAAGAGTCAACCAAACTTTAGATGTTAGCAATTGTTGATTGTTATACATTTATATCGAAAATGTTTAGCTTAAAAGATGAAACATGTTGGTTTCTGTGATAACTACAACAATAACTAGAACTAGAACCTTAAAAGATAACTAATGAAACCTTAAAAGATAACTACAACGACACCTAGAACTGTAACTACAACTTCTTAAAATCTATAATAAATTTTGGTTGTTGGTTGCTCGATAAATGGTACTTAGCGTAGTTAATAATAAATTTTGGTTGTTGGTTGCTTTGATTTGATGTGTATTCACTGCTATTTGAGAACAAGTTGTGTTAGGTAGACTTTGTTTACTCCATCTTCTGCTGTAGTTAATTGAAAGCAAAACCTAGTTTATAAAACCTAGGGAATCGACAACTAAAAACACGCAAACTTTTAATCACCAAACCAAACCTATACGAGAAACATGGAAGCTTTCTCCTCACACTCTCCCAACCTTTTAGCTTCGCAGAGCAGTATAGACGTTGACTCTGCTGAGGCAGTTGGTAACTCGCCCGTGTTAGTTAAACCTTTGGAAAGAAGAAAGTGGGGTGTGAAAGAAGACCTTGTGCTCATTAGCGCTTGGTTGAACACGTCAAAGGATCCCATAGTCGCTAATGAGCAGAAGGTTATGGCCTTTTGGAAGAGAATAGAGCTGTATTTCAACTCAAGCCCTCACATGATTGGCTCCGTTCCTAGAGAATGGAGCCAATGTAAGCAGAGGTGGGGAAGGGAGAATGCGGAGGTGGGCAGGTTCGTTGGTTGCCATGAAGCCGCTTTGAAGGAGCAGGCGAGCGGCCAAAATGAGAATGATGTCATGAAAGCTGCTCATGACATCTTCTTCAATGACTACAACGTCAAATTCACACTTGAGCATTGCTGGAGGGAGCTGAGGTTTGATCAGAAATGGAGGTCACACGTCAAAGATAGTGCAAAGGAGAAGAGGAAGGAACCAGGTCCGGAGGTCGTACCTGACGATGGAGATGTTAGGCCTCCGGGTGTGAAGGCCAGCAAAGCTGCCAAGCGCAAGAAGCACGGGAATGAAGCTGCTTTTGATCGAGTTGAGAGCTTGCTAGCTATGAAAAATATGTATTCGAAACAAAAGATCCTTGATCGTCTCCTTGGCAAAAATGAGGAGACTCTTTCTGATCAAGAAAAGCAACTTAAGAGTAAACTAATTGATGAAATGCTTTGATTTGGTGAGTGTGTTTATTTAGTATAGCTTCTTTATCTTCTTTTAGTGTAGCTTGTTTATGTTCGTTGAATTCTTGAGTGTGTTTATGTTCGTTTAGTGTAGCTTTGTTATGTTGTTGTGTAATGCTTGAACTTGATTCTCTTTTCTTTTCATTTGCAGGTGAGAGAGTGCAGGTCACGGGTTGGAGTTAACGTGTTGGAGGTCAGTAGTTGTTGCAGTGGAGGTCACTGGTTGTTGCAGGTCAAGACTTGTTTGTTTTTTATGTATGATGCTTGTAGTACTAGGTTCTGAGTTTCACGGGAGTGTAGTATTTTGTATCTTTCTATACTCATTTTAGGTCCATCGGATATGGGTGTATGTACCCACAGGATTTGTTTCCAAGTCACGGGTTGTATTTTGTACTCATCATGTGAAAGTGTTCTATATAAACTATGTATTTCACTTAAAACTTTATTATCATCATGTCTTCTCTTCATGTCTTCTCTTCTCTCAAACTCTCCTTGCAAAGCTACTAGGTTCCTGTATCATCTTATTACCACACTTTGATCTCAAGTCTTACCCAAGACATCAACCATCACAACACTTTGCTTATTCACATTTGAGCCATCAACACACTTGCTGAATTCCCAACCATCGATCACCTCTACTACTCAACCAAATTTCAAGCTTCAAGCTTCAAGTCACAAGGTACTTGAATTATGGTTATGAAAAAATCATGGTTATGAAAAATCAGAATCTAGAATTATGTTAAAAAATCAGAATCTAGAATTATGGTTATGAAAAAATGACAACAACAATTTAAAGATTTATGAAAACTTGTAGAGAATTATGTATAGATGTAAAGAAACAGATTCATCATAAATATTGGATTATGAAAATTAAAAATAATTACAAGTAAGGAAAAAAATCAGAATCTAGAATTATGGTTATGAAAAAATGACAACAACAATTCATCATAAATTATAAATATTGGACTATGAAAATTAAAAATGATTACACGCTTATAAATATTGGATCCCGAAAATTAAAAATAATTACAATTTAATAATGTCTTGTCTTTTCAAAAAATTTAAAATAATTCCTTGTCTTTTCAAGGAAGGATAATGCAAAAAATAATGTCTTCCTCATCTAGTGATGAAGTATTAAATGTATTGAATAAAAAGGCAAAAAATAATGTTTTTCTTCAGTTTTTCAATTTATGTAATCTATTTTTTAAATGTATTGAATAAAAAGTTTTCAAAAATTTTATAATATTATTAAATATTATTATTTTATTCATATGAACTCTTTCTTCAGGTTCACCAATGCAGAAAAAACAAATACAGGTTCATAACTATTCATGGACCCACCTAAAATTATTAAAAAATTCTTGTGAACCCCAAGAGGGGGTTCACCAACGATCATGCTCTTAGATTTAGGAGGGAGCATTACTTTGGGTAGTTAATGGTAACACAGTCCAGTTATATACCTTTACGGGAAACCAATCAAGTTTAAGTCTTTTGGTTTTCCCGTACAGGAATGTCCCCATCATCGGTTACAGGGACTCCTTAGTTCCCAAGTTTACCTTCCCCATGAAGTTTCCTTGCCTTCTTTAAAACCCTCTCTCTATCTCTCTCTCCTTCTCCACACGCAGTAAGAAACCAAACAACAACAAAAAATGGCAGAAGCGGCAAAGCAACACATTGATCGTATTCGGAGGATTAAGTTTTCTATAGGAGGAGATGAGAATCCGTTGACGGAGGATCTTCATCAGGCCGTGAAGAACCTCTCCGCTGAACTCTACGCCAAGGATGTTCACTTCCTCATGGAGCTTATCCAAGTAAGTTTACTATCTCTCTCTCTCTCTAATGTACTATCCTCTCTGTTTCTCTGTGTATATTGTGAGACTGAGCAAACAGATACTACATGAAAATATTAAACCTAAACCAGAACCGGAACTGAATGATTGTGGCTTTGGTTTCTTGTGTACAATCAAAATCATGTTCCCTCTTTCTTTCACACGCATGCCTGTACAGATAAAACCAGTGAACGTAAATGTGTTTTTTTTTTTTACTTTCCAAGTGTACATTTGTAAATGCCACTCATTTCAGAAAATATCATTTTAAGTCATACATAAAACACATTTCCTGGATGTTTCTTGCCAAGTATAAGATGTTAAATCTTTGTTTAATATACTATTTAAGATCAACAAAGTAAGAAACTTTGGTATTCTTTCTACAAATATGCTTAATGCTAGACATTAATTTTATTGTTTCTTTTTGTTCTTTTTGCAGAACGCAGAGGATAATGAGTACCCTGAAGGTGTGGATCCTTGCCTTGAATTTGTCATCACATCAGAGGATATAACAGCAACTGGAGCCCCAGCAACTCTCCTTATCTTCAATAACGAGAAGGGTTTTTCTGAGAAAAACATTGAGTCGATCTGCAGTGTTGGAAGGTCCACCAAAAAAGGAAACAGGAAACGTGGATACATTGGAGAGAAAGGTATTAATCCTTATGTCTTTTTTACTATAAATAACCTCAAGACAAAACCCTTGTTCTTACATTACATTTTCTGTTCTGTTTCCATCCTGGTGGCAGGAATCGGGTTCAAGAGTGTGTTTCTGATTACTTCCCGCCCTTACATCTTCAGTAAAGGCTACCAGATCCGGTTTAACGAGGATCCTTGCAGCTACTGCAGCCTCGGCTACATTGTTCCAGAGTGGGTGGACCAGCATCCTTCTCCTGCCGACATACAAAGGATCTACGGCTCCTCAGGTTCTGCTCTCCCGACCACAACCATCATCTTGCCGTTGAAAAGCGACAAAGTGAAGCCCGTGAAGGAACAGCTCTCTAGCGTTCACCCTGAAGTCCTCCTGTTTCTCTCCAAAATCAAACGTCTCTCCATCAGAGAACACTGCCAGAACCCAAACCTCACCACGGTGAACTCCATCGGTATCGTGAGCGAGACTGACTTCATGACGAGGAAGAGCATCGACGCTGAGTCCTACACCATCCACCTCTCCGCTAGCGAAACTCACTCCGAGAAACAGTGCAGTTACTACATGTGGAGGCAGAAGTTCCCTGTGAAACACGAGAACCGTGTGGAAAGAAGAAACGAAGTCGACGACTGGGTCATCACTCTAGCGTTTCCCTTCGGAGAGCGTCTCGGCCGCGGCGACAGCTCACCCGGTATCTACGCCTTTCTCCCGACAGAGATGGTCACCAGCTTGCCTTTCATCATACAAGCGGACTTCATCTTAGCATCCTCAAGAGAAACCATCCTCCTCGACGACGTATGGAACCAAGGGATCCTCAACTGCGTGCCCTCGGCTTTTGTCAACGCGTTCACGTCCCTTGTGAAGAAGACCGATGCTCCTGTCTTCAGCTTGCTTCCCGTTTTTAACTTCTTGCCAGTGAAGCAATCTAGCTACGCGAAGCTGAACGTTGTCAGAGACTCCATCAAGGCCAAGGTCTCTGCGGAGGAGATCGTACCGAGCGTCTCGCATTTAGGACAGAAATTTTTCCACAGACCGTGTGAAGTGGGCCGTCTCGTTCCTGGCTTCTGGGACATCTTGGAGAAGGCGAGAAGAGAGAAGGCGAGTCTGAACAACATATCGTCTCATGGAATCTACGTTTTGGATTCTTCCTTTGACAGAGAAGAGAACGACGACGTTCTTGACTTCTTGGGTTTGAAGCGAGTCGGCAACGAGTGGTACGCGAAGTGCATCCAGGGGTGCGATCTCGTGAGGAGTGTGTCGGAAGAAACGTACGTGGAGGTTCTTCTCTTCGTTGCTGAGAACTGGGGGTCTATGTTTCAGGGGACGAACATGGTGAAAGTTCCGATCATCAAGTACGTTGTCCGTAAGGGAGTGACTTCTCTTAGTAGTTTAGCTGACTTCAGCCCTCGGACGCTGTGTTTCCCAACGGTCAAGAACCAGGAGTGGTTACTTGACTGGAGCGACGAGTTCAGTTGCATGTCCAAGTTTGTTTTCATGCCTCAGACAACCCTGGTAGTGATGAGAGCTTGTTCCAGGAAGGAAACAATAATTAACTGGCTTAAAGAGAAGATCACCCTCACCAACCTTAGTGTCTCCGATTACGCAAAACGTCTCCGGGAGAATCTTAATGGAGATAAGAGGCTCGTGGTTGCGTATGCACACTTTCTTCATCACTCAATCTCCAATCGGTTTTTATCAGAAGACGAGGCTGTGAAGTGTTGCAAAGACATGCCGCTTGTGGATAATTATGGGAATGTCAACACGAGCAGAACTGGTGTTCTTGTTCCCTTTAGGGTAGGTAAATGGATTAGCTTGACTGGTTCTAATCATCCATGGAGACAAGACGGATACATTGAGCTTTGGGAAGAGTATCTGTCTTCTGGTAGGTTCGCTGGTGTTGTGTCTAGTCACGGAGCGCTTCTCCCCTTCTTGAAATCTTACGCCAACGCTGGAGATGTACCTGACATAACACCACCGAACGCAGCTATACCTTCCTTGTCTGGTGCTCTAAAGAAGGAGAATGCTTTGCTTCTCTTGAAGTGGATTCAGTCTAATAGATATTCGCTTCCTTCGAGGTTTATGGACTCTGTTAGAGGAGGAAGCTGGTTGAGAACAACGATGAACGGTTCCTCTGACTATCGACCACCTTCTCAGTCCTTTTACCATACTTCATCATGGGGAAGTATTCTGCAAGGCGGATCGATTCTTGTTGATATTCCACTCGTTGATAGAACCTTCTACGGGAAGGAGATTGAGAACCATAAAGAAGAGCTGAAAGTCGCTGGTGTCATGTTTGAGTTCAGCCAGGCCTCCGAGTTTGTTGGTGACCACTTGATGCGTTTAGCTGAGACATCATTCATGTCGAGAGAGAACGTGTTCTCGATTCTCAAATTCATCAGGTACTTGAGAGAGAAGCTCCTCCCACCAGATGATTTCATCAGAGCTGTTAAGAATGGGTCCTGGCTTAAGACAGCTACCGGCTACAGATCTCCAGACGGTGCTGTTCTCTTCAGCCAGGAGTGGAAAGCTGCGTCGCTGATCAGTGATATCCCGTTCATCGACAAGGACTTCTACGGTGAAGCTAACCTCAAAGGATTTGAGAAGGAGCTTGAGCTGCTAGGCGTTGTGGTTGAGTTTCGTGGTAATCATAGCCTCGTCGTCTCTCACTTGAACACTTCGAAGCTTAATTATCTTACAGCAGAAGGGATGCTATTAGTACTTGAATGCATGCGCCTTTTGAGTCCTCGGAAGCTGATTAATCCCCTGAGAAGCTCCCAGTGTTTCAAGACGAAAGACGGGTACAAAACTCCTGCTGAATGCTTCGTACCAGACCCGGAGTGGAGCTGTCTCGTCTCTGTCTTTGACTGCTTCCCTCTGATCGATGAGAGTTTCTACGGAAGCAGAATCTTTTCCTACAAGGAGGAGCTGAAGCAGATCGGTGTGGTGGTTCAGCTCGAAGAAGCCGTGAGAGGGTTTGTGAGGACGTTTAAGCAGAAAGCTACTTCCTCCTCTTGTCTAAACCGGGACACCTCCATGTCCCTTCTCTCATGCTACAAGAAACTGATGGAAAGCAGTCACAGGTTTCCTGAAGAGCTTATGAAAAGCTTCAGAGAGTTGCAGTGGCTGCATACAACACTCGGCGACTTCCGTGCACCTAAAGACTGCATTCTCTTCGAACAAGACTGGGAGCATCTCCGCCTCGTAGCAAACCTCCCTTTTATCGATGACAGCTCAAACTGGTATGGCAAGAGCGTATACGGTTACAAGAAAGATCTGAAGAGTTTGGGGGTTACGGTTGAGATGAGACAAGGCATGAGCCATGTGGTTAACTCCTTGAGCCTCCCTGATCCATCTCGCATCACTCCTCTAAGTGCCATCTCTCTTCTTAAGTGCACTACCTTCTTGCTCGAGGATAGATTTGGTAAACTCCCTAAAGAGTTTCTTGAGAAGGTTTCTGTCAGATGGTTGAAGACGCATGCTGGTTACCGCTGTCCCGAAGAGTGTCTCTTGTTTGATAACACATGGGAGTTGGAGCGTTCTGATGGTCCTTTCGTTGACGAAGAGTATTACGGCTCAGAGCTTAAAGGTTTCAAGAAAGAGCTTGTTGCTATTGGAGTTGGTAACGATTCAGGCAAAGCTTGCAGGTTGCTTGCGAGCCACGTTTATACTCATTCTGACTCTGACGCAATCTCCAGGATATATAGGTTTCTCTGTAAATCAGAATGGAAGCCTGAGAGAGGTGCTGCGTCTTCAGGGCGTATCTGGATCCCCAGCGATGGTAAATGGGCAGATGTCTCTAGCTGCGTTGTCTACGACAAAGACAAACTCTTTGGCACAAAGCTAAACGTGCTCGAAAACCATTACGGCAGTGGTGATGAGAATCGTCGTCTTCTTGTCTTCTTCTCGTCTGCGTTTGAGGTGAGAGGTAGTGATGCAGCGTGGATACCTTTCCTGTTTTATTTAGGCTTTGGATTTCCTTTTCCGTTCGTTGTTATCTTTACTTTTATGTTTATCTCAATTTAGTTATAATTCCTTTTATTGCAAGGAATAGGGCTTTTGTGTTAACTATATAAAGAACGGATCCCTTGATTTGTAAGGGTACGTTATATTTTTTGATTATTAATCTAAAGAGCTTTTGTTCTTGAACCTTGCAATCGGCTAGAACTAGGTGTTCTCAACGATTCAGGAAGACTTTGATCCTAGGTATTCTCAGACTAAATAGGATTCATTGTGTTATCGTAGCGTGAGCTACATCAGTTGGTATCAGAGACAACCGTTTTAAATTTCTCAATCTAAAACATGATCTTGGCACCAAGAAAATTACTTACGATCAGTTGGATGAAATAAGCCAGATGTTCCAGACGTTTACTGCTGGATTACAAGCTGCTTTACAAACCTCAGTGGAAAACGATTAATAACCGCTCTACAGAATCAACTCAATCGCAGTGAAGAGCAATCTCAACAGGCGATTTTCATGGAGAGAGATTCTGAAGATGATGATCTCTGTGGAGAATATAGAGAAATTATTGGAGACCCTGTTTTTGATGTTTACGATGATGATAATCAAATTCAAGACTTGAACGATGAATTTGATGCTCATAAAACGGAATATCTTGTTCTAACTCCAAAAGAACATGTCAACATCTTTACCAGCATCAACAATGAAGACGACGCTTCTATATCACGAGAAGCAATATATAAATAATGCTTCTTGGAAAGAGGATTGGATGGGAGTTTTCGCTTATCATGACATGGTAGGTCACGTAAGTAAAAAGGCCCAAGGTAGTTTTAATTATCTTGCAAATCATCCTCAATATATCCAAAAAGAGCCACCAGATTGTGTTCAAAGAAGTGAAGAATGTCACTACAAAGAGATATGTGCTGAGAAGATTTTTGACTGTGGACCAATTGGTTGTGTTTACGTTATCTTATTTTTGGGTACAAGCTGTGCAACTTTCGCATATACAGGATGCAGGTGTGGCCAGAATCAACTGTTCAAACCAATTTTAATGCTTGTTTTAAGGCTTGGAAGACACGACCATATTTTGGATTTTGTGTTTGGCTACACAACTCTGATATGGACAAGTGAGGAACATCGTGACTACAAATTTGATGGTGATCCGCTTTTGGTTTAAATGACGAAAATCAGATTAAAGATGTTTATACTGATGGATTATGGGCTAATAGTTATGAAGTTGATCCATATATTCCATGCAAGTTTGTCAAACGTCACTTTGTCATAAAGAAGCCAGTACTCATCTCAGAGTTGATGCAAGGGCTTATGGTTACATTTTCAGTGGCACTTATGACATATTTGTTAGGGATTTCAAAGAGATTGAAGCTGATACTGAACGGTGCATCAAAGTCTTTGTCTTTCGGTCATAGTAGATTGGAGGAAGAAGAGACCATCAGCTTGGTTCTAAGTTGCTATCTTGTGTATTTTCCTAGCTTTGAGAAAGAAGATACATTCAACACTATTCACGAGCAGCTCTTGTCTTCGTTGAATAGGGGGGTTTATGAATCAGGTTTGAATAATTTGGTGATATTCTGCTCTTGCTATGCACTCAGTCATGATTTTCACTGTACTAGTATGGCTTTAATGTTAGAGACTCGTGTGACCTTGGTGTTCTTTAACGCTATTCTTGCACATATCCTTACCTGGGCTTCTTGATATCAAAATAATACTGGGGGTGACAGAAAGGATTCATGAGGTCGTCAGTTTCAGGGAGAGACATGCTCTGTTTCTTCCTTGGTTTAGTGGGAAATTGGTTATGACTGGTTTCGGTGTCGTCCTATTTTCAGAGTTAATGCGGATATCCCGAATTTCACACCACCACCGAATATTTGATCTTCTCATTGATCAAAAGAGTTTTGTGGACAGAGAGAAGTACAAGATTGATATCAAGTGGGAACTGCTCATACTTTGTGTGGTCACCGATATTGATATTTTGATAGACAACGTCAATTATTCTACTGGTATTGCAACATCTTCTAGTTGCCGGGTCGCTAAAATTGATTGTTTCTTAGTCGATGTCTTAGATGGCAAAGAGGAGTATAAGCTTTTCTGGCCACCAGGGACTCTAACAGTTCGGATGCTTCTTCCATTCCCGCTTATGATCTCACATGTGGTGTTTCGAACCTGCCTTGTTTCAGTCCCTTTCATCATCAACACAAAGGTGATGCAATTTGCTAAGGCACTTGTGGACTATAAGGCCTTCGATACTTTTGAGCATTTACGTCCACTTGCTATACTCTTCATAAGGTCAAAGGCTTTGTGGCCTTTTCTCCCACATTCACAACTGAGTCTTTGGTGTCTGTTCATGCCTTTTCATTACAAGTTGGGGTTTGCTATGAAGTTCTTAAGAGTGGAATAAAAGTTGTGCTTTGTTCTAATTACACATCCACGACACCAATAGAGAGGACTGACGTTGCTTGCGACTCAAGCAAGTGGGTGATTTGTTTAATCTTCCACCATGTGCTTCGTTTTATGCGTGGAGCTGTGGTCTTTGGGTCACAGTCACCATCTTGTATTCAATGCTCTCTGCTTCTGTGGGAAATATTAAAGGACGCAAATGAATTTGTAGACACGAGATCCAAGAGGCCTACGGTGTTGGTGGCAGTGACCCTAATTCATGTTCAGCTGTGTCTTGTGCAACCGACTTGTCGCCTTTGTTGTTTTCTCCAGGATTTAACAAGTTTAGTGGACTGTGACTTCAGCTTGGACGATGTAATGAACGTCCCGACGTATAGCAACCACACATCTTGTTCCTTGAGTACTCGTGAAGATTTTTTTCAGGGAGAGTCTTTGTTATCATGTGCTCTGTGGAATCACAACCTTGTCTTCTCCAACATCTACAATGATGCACTTGTGTTTTACAGGGAGTTAACCATTAACAATGGGTACATACAGCTGGTGCAAGTCAAGAAAAGCATTCGTGTGGTTCGACGTTTCATGTTTCATGGTGGGAACCGTATGCTCTTTGTGATCATGGAAAGAATGTTTTCTTTTGTGAGACCATTGTGGGATTCTTTGGCCTTAGGATCTGTGTATCCGACCATTCACCTTTTGCCGTTTGCCTCATCCTTACATGAACTACGCCATGGAGTTTTCACCAAAGAGTTTGACATCGTGTTTCTTGAGTTAATTGCAGCTGGTAGTCAACAAATGGACGTTGCGGAGTCAAGTACATTGGTCCATGTTCATTCTCCCATATTTCAAGTGGCACTACACGAGAATAGCAGTTTATGTGCCTTTATGAGTGCTTTCATGTTGCTGTGTGATTGCTTTCATGTCAATGATGTTTCCGGTTTAATTCCGCATGGACTACTTGTTTTCGGGGTTTCTCCAGACTTCACAAGAGACAGTGTGCAGGCCATGGAATTCGTAGGTTCTTTTTCTCACATTCATGATCACTTACTTGACCATTTGAAGGGTTCTTACCACAGATACAAGGCTGCAGCTGATTGCCGTCGACGGGAGTTACAGTTTTACGTAGGTGCTTACGTATGGGCCCTTATAACAAAGGAATTCTCTGTTTCCGGTTCTTATGATCATCTAGAGACGGGGACGATAGATCCATTGGAGGTACGTGGGAAGATATATACATGGGAGATACTTGAGAAAGTGAATGCAACGGCATACAAGGTGTTGTTTCCATCAGATGCACGTTGTTCGGACGTCTTCAATGTTACACTTCTCTACCCGTGCATTTCCATTGCTGATACTGAAGATTCGAGGGCGAATCTTTTTCTACCCCGGGTGACCTGATGCAGCGTGGATACCTTTCCTGTTTTATTTAGGCTTTGGATTTCCTTTTCCGTTCGTTGTTATCTTTACTTTTATGTTTATCTCAATTTAGTTATAATTCCTTTTATTGCAAGGAATAGGGCTTTTGTGTTAACTATATAAAGAACGGATCCCTTGATTTGTAAGGGTACGTTATATTTTTTGATTATTAATCTAAAGAGCTTTTGTTCTTGAACCTTGCAATCGGCTAGAACTAGGTGTTCTCAACGATTCAGGAAGACTTTGATCCTAGGTATTCTCAGACTAAATAGGATTCATTGTGTTATCGTAGCGTGAGCTACATCAGGTAGCCCTTCCGTGGAAGATTACTGTGCCTTGTGGAAAGACTGGGAGAGAACCAAGGAGAGAGTGTCTTACGACGAGTGTTGTGCGTTCTGGAGGTTCGTGGCTCGTCACAGTTACACAACCAAAGCAGACAAGTTTCTGTCGGAATCGATCTCTCGTTTGCCTGTCAACACGCCAGATTACAATGAGAGTGGAGGGATCTTGCTGTGTGATAAGAGTGATGTGTTCGTTGCTGATGATTTGCTTTTGAAGGATCTTTTCACAGAGTCCCCTGTCTTCGTGTGGTACCCATCTCCAAGCATCCCTACCTTGTCGCAGACGAAACTCACAGAGATTTACAGAAAGCTCGGTGTTAAAGAGATCTCCAAGTGCGTGGAGATGTCAGAAGCTAAGCTAACCAACAACGGTGTCAAGGCCGAGCAGGGAGAGAATCATCTGATTGGACGAGGGCTGGTGAGGCTCATTCTAGGTTTCCTCTCTGATCCATCTCTCAAGATAGAAGCTGAGGAACGTTCTGAGATCATACAAAGCCTTGTGAGCCTCAACGTTCTCGAAACTCCGGAGACGATCGCTACAGAGTATGCACTGAACCTACCGTCAAAGGGAGAGAAGCTGGTTGCTAAAGCTAAGAGGATGATAAGGTGGGAGAGAGAGAAAGGCGTTGTTTACGCAGAGAAGATTGAGGAAGCTTGCGGGAAAAGAAAGGTTTTGGAGTACGCTACTTGTTTCGCTGAGGTGATTGCTAAAGGAGCGATGTGGCAGAGAGAAGATCTGATTGGAGAGTTGTCTGAGCTTGTGAAGATGGCTTACTTGGTTGAGTTTGATGAAGAGGCTTTGGAGTTTCTTATGAAGTCCAAGAACCTTCAGGTTTATGAAGAAGACGAGAAGCTCATCTCTGATGCCTACTCTCTCAAGAAAACTTAAGGTACGTCAATGTAGAATTTATAAGTTTATATATTTGTATTCTGCTCTCTGAATGTTAGAAGTATTGTTTTTTTTTTGCAGATGCCTTCTGTCCCAAGTAAACCCAGGCACATCTTTGTACTATGATATATTTCCTTTGAATAAGCTACTTCTATTTTGGTATTCTGCATCGTTTGTAAACCCCTTATGACTCTTTCTGCTATGTTCTATAAAGTATTTTGGTATCTCGATTACTGTTGAAAGTGAAATATTCATGTATTTTTCTTATCAAACATTAGACGTACTGTCGCCTTGTTTCTTGTAGTGTACTGAATTGAAAAAAAAAAATATAAACCTTGTAGAGAATATAGGGTAATAGCGATGCTCGACTCACAGATCCTAGCAACTAGATGCTTGATGTCTGCCTCTCTGACTGCTAGTGTACATCTATGAAGAGGTTGTTGCCTCTGAAAAGGAATGTGTTTCCTCAACGCCTGGATGCTTATATGGAAGCTTAAGTAATCCGATCCCAATCAAAGATTGATCAGTTAGGACAGGTTTGGACAGTAGCTGTTTCATTTACAACCAGCTCTCAAAGTGATGTGTTTATTTCAAAACTTATTGTTCTTCTCTTTACGTTTTAATTTGTAAGTTGGGGCATATATATATATATATATATATATATATATATATATATATATATATATATGTTTAAGCAGTACTTGTTGACTATTTCGTTTTGTACCCCGAATGGCAAGTACATGAGTCCGCACAAGAGGGAGGCGGTCCAGCAGTCATCAGCTCTATTAATCTTCCATACCCATCAAGAGCCTTTGATATGGCTCTCAATGCTCTCCTTGTTTGGTACAGTGGACCACAAATGGTGATACATTTGCTCTACTGATACTCTTAGAACTGCTAATGGCGCAGCAAAGCTCGCTACATTGATTGTTCTTTGTACAGTGATTCGCCGTCCACGGTGACAACAATCTGTAATGATCAGATTTTAAAGCTTTTGGATCCTATCAATCTGTTAAAATGAATCGGCAAATACAGAATATTGTAGAGTTGTAGTTGATGGTTACGGTAAGAAAATGGAAATGAATGAAAATTTGGAGGCTCAGTTAGGGATTTCAATTGCGCTGTCCGGATGGAATTAGGCGTGTCCAGATGGATTTTTTTTTTCTGGGCATTTTTGGTTTTGGTGTCCAAATAGCACCATATCTAAATAGAACCATGACCAATTGGACTGTTCATGGAGTCCAGACATCTATTTAATGTAAAAAGTCTATTTTTCAATTTAAAAAAGGGAATTCGGCCAAAAAAACACTGAACATGGCAAGAATGGCCAAAAGAAACTTCGACATATTGGGTGGCCAAAAAAAACATAAACTTTCATTGACTTTTACAGTTTATTAAGAACGTTACGATTGACTAACCAAATTATCCCACCGTTAACAGAGTTAACAGATAATTTAGACGACGTTAATTTTTGGTGTTAAAGAATACGACGTCGTTTCATCTCTTTGTCTGATTAAAGACAAATGAATGAAACGACGTAGTTTCATTTATTTTTGAAATTAAAAATATGTGCTCTATCAGGATCGAACCCGTGCTCTCGTGTTTAATTGTACGGGTTTTTGCCACTGAGCTAATGAACTTTACAATAGATTGACGAACAGAATTTCTTATATTATCTTCAAATCCCAGTTAAATGAATCAAAAAGAAACGACGACGTCTTCTATCCCTTCAACTCTTTTACTCTTCCTCGATCTCTCCGCCGACAAACTCACAGAAGCACCGCGTTTTCCACTCATCTTCGCCTGTTGAACCGCTTCTTCACTCCCACCACCATTTCCATCCTTGTTCGATTGTTGAAACGCTTCTTCACTCCCGTAATCGAAATTCCTCATCGCTCCAAAGATCACGACCTCTCTTCCGTTCCTTGTGAACTTCGTCTTCACCATTCACTCACCACGGGATCTAAAAAAGCCCCAAATCGATTTGAGTTTCTGTGAAATTAGGGTTAGTTTTTTTATTTCATTCATCCCCGTCGTTAACTCAATAAAAGGAAGTTTGTTTCATAATCTTTCGAAAAGTCCACTAGCTCAGTGGCAAACCCCTAAAGATCACGAGTGCACGAGTGCACGAGTTCGAGTCCACCCTTCCACCATTTTAATTAA
Source organism: Brassica nigra (assembly GCA_016432835.1). Lineage (NCBI taxonomy): Eukaryota > Viridiplantae > Streptophyta > Magnoliopsida > Brassicales > Brassicaceae > Brassica > Brassica nigra. Next base: position 13,053,842 of record CM028247.1, on the reverse strand, counting down.
ATAAAACGACGACGTCTTGACATTTTGTCTTAAACCAAAAAACTGAATGAAACGACGTAGTTTTGCTAAACGGCTGTATTTAACGTTGATTAACCACCGTCTTAACTGTCAGTTAACGGTGTCTTAATCTGGTCGGTCAATCAAAGTTTCTTAATAAACTGCTAAAAGTCAACAAAAGTTCAAGGGTTTTATTGGCCAGCCTCGAGTCCATGTTTCTTTTGGCCATTCTTGCCATGTTCAGTGTTTTTTTGGCGGAATTCCCACTTAAAAAATATATAGAATCTAAATTTCATATATAACAAAAAGATACTTAGATTTAAACTCCATGTTTTTGAAAAAGATACTTAAGTTTAGGTCTGGGTATCCGGGTCCTCGGGGTCGGGTCTTATCGGGTTCCGATCTTATCGGATTCAGGTCTTTCAGATCCTCAAAATTTAGATCCATACAGGTACCTATAATTTTTTGGGTCGGTTATGGGTTAGGTCTTGTCGGGTCCGGGTCGGTTTGGGTCTATAATTAAAATATCCAAAATTTTCGGATCCGGATCAGACTCGGGTATTTAGGATCTAAAAAGAAAATAAAATACTCAAATTCCATCAAAATTTAGTCAAAATTTGGACCCAATAGATACTTGTAAATTTTCGATTCGGTTTCGGATCGGATATTTTCGATTCGGTTCCGATTCGGGTCGAGTCATTTTACAGAGAAAATAGAAAGGAGAAATAGAGATTCGTAAGATGAAATCATGAAAAAGAGGAGAAATAGAGATTCAACTCGATTTGGGTGTGTTCATATTAGTTCATATCGATTTGGACATGGACCGCCATGGACAGTGTGTCCAGTTTACATCCCTAAGCTCAGTTTAGAATAATACATTAGTAATTCAAAATGTACAATAAGATTATTTTGTTTCTAAAATAAATTAATTAATATATTGTATAATGTAGTTGCATTGAATCCAGTAATAGTCAAAGGCTCAGTGGGTGCTAGGTGAAAAAGTACTACTAGAAGATAATATAACATACAGAATCAGTGTTTTCCCATAACATTATGTGATTTGGTAGTTGGGAAATACTTATTAAAAAAATTAGAATACTAAACTCGACACAATACTCTCTCAAAAAAATATTATTTTAAACTTGCAAATTTTATTTTCTTATAGTTATAATTTTCTATTTCTAGTCTACATGTTCAACTTTTTTAGTTTTTTCAGTAAAATTAAAAAAAATAAATATATATATATATACATATCAATTAGAGAGAACTTTTTCTTAAAAAATATACTAATATATAAAAATTAAAACGATATTAATAAAATAGAGGACGTCTTAGAAAAAACTTGGCTTGCATTATTTTTTTGTCCTTGCCTTGTTGGAGAAATTCCTATATGATTAGTGTATGCTTCGGTCCAAGATTCCTTTTTGTTTAGGGTCCACGTTACCGTAATAAACTATTCTGAACATTAAGATTCAGACATATAACTATGTAAGTATCATTTAGAGATCTGTTAATCATAATAAAACTCGTATTTATTCGAAAACAGATATTGTTATTAATTTGTCGGTGAATGGGGGTTTTGTTTAAGAGTACTTTTGAGTAATGCCGAAGACTTTTTGTGTGAAAAGAATCATTTTATAACTGTACTTATTTATTTGACAAATTTCAAATTGTATTATACTAAAATAAAATTCATCTCTACTATATGTAAAAAAAAACAAGTGGAGTGAATCGAAAAATAGTTACATTCCATCTTCGGTAAACTTTCAAAACCCAAGAACCTAGTGGCACGTGCCCCATGACAGACATGTCATGTGATGTAATGTAACCTATTCTCTTTCTACATAGACTCATAGCAAAAGTAAGCAAGCAAAAAAAAGCAATATTGCGAAAATAAAAGGTAGCAAGAGTCACACAAACCAAATCATCTTGACAATTTTTATCTCATGGATCAATAAAAAACCAATCAAGCTATTATAGTTTCGTCATTGTTAGGCAGAAAAGCTAACTTAGCATGTAGCTACTATTTGCATTATTTACGGTATCAGATTAATTTAAGTCTTTTTTCTTGAAACACAGATTATTTTAGGTCTATAACATGTAATCTAATACCTAACATTTTGTCCCAACTAAAACTGGTCTTTTTTTTTCTTTCTTTCTTTCAAATAATTCGCTTTTATATTTATATAGATTGATAAACTTCGATAATTCACATTTAGTTTTTAAAAATAAACCCAAATTTGTGTATAGTACCGAGGAAAAAAGCATATGCAAGCAAAATCTTAAAGAGCAGGAAAAAATAGATCTTTTTCTTCACATGACTTAATTTTCTTGTCACCTCTATTTTTTCAACTCTGCAGCTTTTGAAGCTAACTTTCAGATCTTTTCACTCTCTCTCTCTCTCTCTCTAGCAACTTCCTATTTTCTATTTAATTTTCAAATTTTATTGTTTTCTTTTAAATGTGCAGGGAAATTTATATTCTACTGCCTCCTCAACTGCTTACATATCACAAATCCAAACCCAAATCAAATCCCACCATTGTTTTTATCTCAATCCAATAAACTAGTCAGAAAAGAATCTCTCAGCTCAAAGCTTTTAACTTTCAGTCTCTGCTTCCCATCCAAAGTTCTAAGCTTTTGAAGTGAGACAAGACTAAAGAAAGAGAGGAAAAATGGGTTGCTTACATTCCAAAACAGCTAATCTACCTTCTTCTGATGATCCATCAGCTCCAACTAAACCAGAATCAGGTACTCATCTCTCAGCTTCCAAGTACTCACATTTCGTTTTGCTCGCTTCTAAATCTGCAGATTTGGTTTGTCTTTATGCTTGTTTTTATAAGTGGGTTTGCTTTGATTTGTGGGTTTAGGGGTTTTTAAGGCTTAAAGTAGAGACAAAAGTTGGAAAGTCTCTACCTTTTTGGAACTAAACTCTTGTTTAGACTAATTGCCTTTTTGGGCTGTGTTTTAAACAGTGAATGGGGACCAAGTGGATCAAGAGAACCAAAATTTCAAAGAGTTTGATCTGAATGAGCTGAGGAAAGCAACCAATGGGTTTAGCCCTAGCTGCATTGTCTCTGAAGGTGGAGAGAAAGCTCCCAATGTGGTCTACAGAGGGAAGCTTGAAGGAAACCATCTTGTAGCCATCAAACGATTCTCTAGGCAGTCTTGGCCTGATGCTCAGCAATTTGTGGTAAGATATCTCAGAGAGGTTGATGCAGGATTTTTTGTTTCGTAACTTGTTTATTGGATGATTGACAACACTTAACTGTAGAATCTCATAGACTAGTGAAAGGAGTGGCTATTAGTTGCAGAAAGAGATAAAATCATCTTTTTTTGTAAGAGAATACGATTCCCTGTGTCTGAGAAAAGCTGGTAACTTTGGGTGTAAAGCTGCTTTTTAATCCTAGGATACGACTTTGCTGTTCACAAGAGTTGTGTTGGATTACTCTTTTGTTTCTTTCTTCCCGTTTCTTTTGTTAGTTACTTAGCATAGAAACTTTGCTGGAAGCTTACTTTGGTTAATAAAGTTATTGTGTTGACTTTGGTTGACTTGTGAAATTAGGTGGAAGCAACTGGTGTTGGGAAGCTTAGAAACAAGAGATTAGTAAGTTTGATTGGTTGTTGCGCAGAAGGAGACGAGAGATTGTTGGTAGCTGAGTATATGCCTAATGATACTCTCTCAAAGCATCTCTTTCACTGTAAGAGCTGTCTCTTTCTTACTGTTATAAGATCACTTTTATAATCTTCCTTTAGATTCTTTACTATCTTATTTTATGTCTTTATTTTGCAGGGGAAAAACAGCCACTTCCTTGGGAAATGCGTGTTCGAATTGCAGACTATATTGCACAAGCGCTTGATCACTGCTACAATGAGAACCGAAAGATCTATCATGACCTGAATGCATACAGAATCCTCTTTGACGAGGAGGGTGATCCACGTCTATCTACTTTTGGTCTTATGAAGAACAGTAGAGATGGTAAAAGCTACAGTACCAACTTAGCTTATACCCCACCTGAGTTCTTGCGTACAGGTAACATTCTTGATCTTGTGATATAGCTGTGGAAGACAAACGTTTCATTATTAGAGGATTTAAAGGTTTATGCTTTTTTTTCTTTGCAGGCAGAGTCATTCCTGAAAGTGTGATCTTCAGTTATGGAACTATTCTTTTAGATCTTTTAAGCGGAAAACACATTCCACCTACCCATGTAATGTGTCTCCAGCTTTATAGTCTCCTCACCCATTGCGCAGTTTTTTTTTCAGCCATTTTATCTATGGTTATGTTATTTGAATTAGTTGATGATGTTCATATTCAGGCTCTTGATATAATAAGGGGGAAGAACGCGTTGCTGTTGATGGATTCATCTCTGGAAGGACAATATGAGAGCGATGATGCAACTAAACTAGTTGAGCTTGCTTCAAAATGCCTTCAATCTGAGGCAAAAGAACGACCTGACACCAAGTTTCTTCTCTCTGCAGTTGCACCACTGCAAAAGAAAGAAGAGGTTTATAAGAAAATAGCATGAAACTGACGATATCTTGAATCTCATAGCTAAACTGGTTTCACTATTATTGCTTAGGTTGCCTCTCATGTGTTGATGGGATTGCCAAAGAACGCTGTAATATTACCAACCATGCTTTCTCCTCTTGGAAAGGCTTGTTCAAAGATGGACCTCGCGGCAGTACACGATATCTTGCTTAAAACTGGCTACAAAGATGAAGAAGGTGCAGAGAACGAGCTTTCATTTCAAGAATGGACACAACAAGTTCAGGAAATGCTCAACATGAAAAAGTTTGGGGACATTGCTTTCCGAGACAAGGATTTCAAGAACTCAATTGAATACTACTCAAAGGTGAGTGAAAACAAATCCATAACTTTTTGTTTTCCAACAGGAAACTCTTAACTCTGGTATCTGCTGTTTGTAGTTGGTGGGGATCATGCCGGTTCCTTCTGCAACAGTTTTCGCCAGACGTGCTTTCTCCTACTTAATGACAGACCAACAAGAGCTTGCACTTAGAGATGCAATGCAGGCTCAGGTGTGCATTCCGGAATGGCCCACAGCTTTTTACTTGCAGGCTTTAGCACTCTCCAAGCTTGGAATGGAGAGTGATGCTCAAGATATGCTCAGCGATGGTGCAGCATATGATGCCAAGCGACAGAATAGCTGGCGCTGCTAAGTTTTAGAGGATTCCCGTGATATTTATGGATCTTTTCAGACAGTAACTGATATGTGTATGTGTGTAAGAGAGAGCTGAGACTGATGGAAGTGTTGTTTACTTTTGTGAGTTGAGAGCTTTTTGCATGAATGATGAATCTTTGGAAAGTTCAAATCATTTGAAGAAAAGCGAAAACAAGACTGCAAATAACTAATTTGATTTCTTCTTCCTTGTGATGATAAAAAAAATATTGAAGCTTTATCAGAAGATCCAATATGCTATTACAGTATAAACAACGTTACTGGGAAAAATAATGTTGCTTTAGTTTGGGATAAAGGATGATTAAAGTATTATGCTTGAGAAGCAACTAAAGGTGGAAACTTAGATTCCAACCATGACACCAAATCCTCCTTTGTAGCGACAAAGACACCCGCCCTATCACTCGGTTTGAAAGGTGCAGCTAGCTGTTCCAGATGAGAGGCGAAAGAGTTTGCTAAGCCCTGTGAGAATCTGTGAGTTCCTGTCCCAGTTTGCGCCAAGAACAGCTCGGGAAGATCCTCTTGGCGTCTAACAATGTTGGCAAGTGTTCTCATCCACTCTTCTAGAGCGGTCTCAGCTGCACCAACTGATAACGACCTTACGTCTAAGCTCCATTCTTTTACGGTCTTGTTGTGTAGTCCCGGGTATAGACCAAAAAGTGTTCCTAAATAAAGAAGCTCATGAGCTCTCTCTTGCTGCTTCTTGCCTCTGCATATGTCTATCAAGCAGTTGCAGAAGGGCCTTCTTGCCTCTACTTGAGTCCCGTTGATCACTATCTTGAACTCTTCTTTAACGGTCTCAAATTCAGTTTTCTCGTCTACAATCAGCTTCACAAATGTAACCAGCTTCGGATTAGCTCGCTCCAAACAACCCATAACCTTCTCAGCATCTTCACTACTCTCACACAAGGCCATAACCGAAAGAAGACACCCACAAAGCCTATCATCAGGCTTAACTCCTCTCTGAATCGATGTCTCAAACACACTAACCAAATCATCAATTCTTTTAGCTTTCCCTAAGCACTGAACCAAACAGGTACAACCCATTACATTAACCTGAACCCCAGCTTCCAACATCTCTTCAAACAACTTCATCGCCTTCTCAGCTTTCCCACCGCTCCCATATATATTCAGCATCGCCGTGTAACTAAAACTATCAGGTTTACATCCCCCAGGTTCCTTCATATCGTCAAACAACCTCTCTGCCTCTTCCTCCAATCCAATATCAGCACACATATTCAACAACGTATTATACAAAATGAAATCCATTGGCCACTTCTTAGCCTTCATCTCCTCCCAAAGCTGAAGCGCATCTTTGGCCCACCTCGCCTTCCCGTATATCTTCACAAGAGCTGTCAGAGTCTTCTCATTCGGAGTCAAACCAGCCTCAAGCATCTCATTAAACAAACTCCTCGCCAAACCTGGCTTCCCTGCTCTCCCCATAGCCTCCAACAGAGTATTGTACACAACAACGTTAGGCTTCACATCCATAGACTTCATCTCCTGCAACACATACCTTATCCCATCGTAATCCCCTGCCTCACCAAACATTTTCCCCAGCACAGAGAACGCTATAGCATCAGGCTTCCATCCCGTAGCCACCGCTCTCTCGTACAAACTAAGAACCTCCTCAACTTTCCCTGACTTGGAGTACACATCAAGAATCGCAGAGTAGGTGACCTCATCAGGCATCAACCCCGTTTTGTACATTCTCTCGAACCACTCTATAGCTTTGTCGTAAAGGCTGCACCTTTTGGCACAAGTGATGATGGTGGAGTAAGTGATGTTATCAAGCTCAACACCATCCTTCACCATCTCAAGCGCCATTGCCTCAATAAGCTGAAACTGCCTCCCAAATCTCAGTGACTTCATAGCCACATTATAGAATATCGTCTCCATTGGAAACAAGTTCTTGGCTTTGACCCAATCAAAGAACATATGAGTCTTCTGCCATTCTCTTAAGCTGTTCAGCACCAGCAACGCGTTGTCTCTATCCGGTGGGTGAGGAATCTCATCGAGAAGAGCTAAAAACTCAGACTTTTCGGCGAAACCGGAACTATTGAGCTTCTGAGCAAACGCCCTGAGATCCTTGATTTGAGGGTTGTAAGAGTAGGCAGAGCGTTTTTGTCTCTGGAGCGAAAGGACTGACCTTTTGGGTCTTGTGGGATTGACCCAGACGGATTTGGGTTTAGACAAGACATTGTGGGTTTGCTCTTCTTGTCTGAGCGTCGTCGCGGAGAGAGGCTTGAGCTGCTCGGAGAGAGATGGGGTTTTGGTGATTGGTTCTTCTTCTAGGGTTTTGGGTTGTTTCGACGAGCTGCAGGAAATGTTGAGCTTTCTGGTGCGAGATTGTCTTAAAGAAGAAGGCTTTAGGAAGAGACTGTGTTTCTTCGTGTCCGAATATTGGGGGTTGAAGCAGACATCGATGGATGTGGAGAGAACGGTCGCCATGAGAAGGAACGAGGAGCTAGAGGTTTTAGAGTGAAGATGGCTTTGTGCCTATGTGAAGATTTATCAGAACACCTTATCTTGATTTTGAAAAGATGGCTCAAACAGTAATATGATCATATGGGCTAATATGGGCCGTTCAAAGATTGACTCATATGTAACAGATGCTTGATGGTTTCCGAAAAGTATTTTTACTCGTTAACATATAAGATTTGTTATTGTCCAACCTAATATTTGATTTTCTTCTGATATGATTTGTATGCAGCTTCACTTTTTGTTTTGACAACCTAGTTTGATAAGAAATACATTTTCATATCAAAATATTGTTTTGTTCTCACCATAATTTTTCTTTGATGGAACACTTTTTTTGACAAAGGGTTTTCTTTATAGATATAAAATAAATTACAATATATATTAGATACTAAAATTATCCTAAAGCATAATTAACTAGTTCTTCTGGATCATGATCCGCGCAACCGCGCGGATGTTCATTTTTGCTTTTATAGATATTGATATTTGTTTTACATCATTAAATATCTATATGATTATTTAATAAATAATTAATTTCAATTTTGTAATTTAATTAATTGTTTCAAACTCTCACATGTATTTGTCACTTTTATTATATACTTATCTTACTGAATATATGTTTGAATTAAATAAATTCATATATGCATGAAACCATTTTGTTAATTACTTTATATTTAATTTATTTTAGATTTTGACCCGTAACTGCTTTGATTATCTTTAATAATTTTGTGTTTGTTAATTTTAGATAATAGATTATTTAATATTGAAAATTTTAATATAAGTTAACTTTTATACATGTATTATATAATTTAGTAATATTAACCTTTTTTGCCAACATATTATATTTTTAGCATAAATCTGTTTTATCCGTGAAAATAGATAAAATAGGAACAAAATTTCATTTTTCATTTTATAAACTATAACTGAATACTTTTTTGAACGAATACATATATATATATATTTTATAAACTATAACTGAATACATAAATATATATTAATATATAGTAATATTTCATTACTAATTACGAATTTAGTGAAAATATTCCATACAATATTTTATAAATGTTTTAGTAGTTTTAGTATGAAAGAATTTTATACACTATTTTCATCTTTATTATAAATTTCCTTAATTCTCAAATAAATATTATCAATTCTTGCTTTGGTGACAAAGTTTTTTCATTTTAAATAGAGATTTTCCTTAATTACTGAATTGTGTATCAAGGTAATTATATTTAATATTTAATCACAAGAGTTTTAAGTTAATAATCTTTAATCTTTAATTGTTCTTTAATTTTTCTTATACCGACAACATTTTTTCTTTCGATTTTGTTCGGTTCAATTAAAAATAATTTCCACATCAAACCAACATCAACAATACACAAACTGGGCCACCTTCTTCTGTTTTCGAAAACAAAATATACAGAAGTTTATCCCTATATATTATGGCTTCCGATGGTTTTGTTGCAATTTTAGTAGAGAATTAAGTCTAAACATATGCAATAAACAAACATTATGCAATAAACAATATTGCCACAACGTCCGTGTTACATAAACAAACAACTTCTCACAACGTGATCATATAGAATCCTATATAGTTCTTAACATATGATTGTCCCTTACACAGAAAAAAATCTACTTTGAATTTTTTTTTCTTGTAATCTTCAGAAATCTAAACTAATGGAAGAACGGACGTGTTATTACATACGGTTCTTATAAGTATAGTTTGGATAACAATAACAATAATCCATATCGAGTATACAATCTTCTTCTGCTAGTGTTTAGTTAATTAAACATAAACCATATCGAATATACAATCTTCTTACGCTCATGTTATTATGGTTCTTATAAGTATAGTTTATTTATATAATGTCCCAAGTGAATCCATAGTCAATTTTGGACCAATCTTTTTTCAATTGATTGTAGAGCTGCCACGTAAGGAAAATTGTCATCTTAATTAAGTGACAACTCAGCAAGGTCATTTTATAATTATTACAAATTAAGGTTACAACTTTTTAAATGTTTCTCTTTTAAAATATAGGGGATAATACAATTCTTCCAAAGTGTATCATTCATAGTTGTATAATTCCACCTGATTTTTAAAATTGGGACAAATTGCTTTAAAAAATTTGACCCAAAATTTTGGTCAAATGAACCGTTGTTACTTTCATACTTTGGTACTGAGCAGATTTTTCTCTCCTTTTATAGTATCTTTCACTTTGTTGGGACTTGGACATTTGAGAAAACCTAAATTTCACATTGCAGTTTAAAATTATTAAGTCAGAAATTTGAGTTGCAAAGTCAAATGAGACGGATCAACTTGCATATTCTTGTTACTAACCAGTAACCAGACTAAATAAAATAAGATAGTATTCAGATATACTTGTTCAAAAAGCGTTATGGATTTTGTTCCTAGATATCCCAACACAAAGTGGAGGTTCTTATTTTAATTTTCATTTACAAATCATTCCAACATCATAAATATATCATATAAAGGAATTAGATATGACTTCAACAGTCTTTTTTATGACAAATACATTAACTATAGTTATGATCTCGAGCAGATGCCCAAAAAGAATGATTTTAAGTAAATGATCTAAATTGTTTAATTTTTGTAAAAGTATACTTGCGTTATGTTGTTTTGGGAAACAAATCACTACTAACATAACATGTGTTGACCTGACACTTGAGTTAAATTCTCTTTAAACTAGGTTTTTCTTTCTTAGATGATGATTTCGTATAAGACGTTCATCTTAAAGTGAATTAGATCTTAGCTTAACTCATATATATATATGTTGTTCTAGCTTTATTTTGTGTCTTCTTTGATGTGTTCAGTTTACATGACAATGATTTTACGTAAAATTGATATTTTGAACAACTATAAAACAACAACAACTATACAAAACAAATCCTGCCAATTTTCCAATGTATAGTACTATAGCCAAATTAAAAAAAAAACGTACTGCTGGCCAACAAATCACTAATTGATTTTCAAATGATAATATTGTCTGTCATTGGGATTTCAGCTAAATCTCATGCTACAATTAAAAAGAATTTAAGTTTACACCGGCTCCGCTCATATGGGAAAGCAACTCAACCACATTGCATAAAACAATGATGTAATTCCTGATTAATATGTATAGTTCTTTATACTATTTGATGCATATACATTTCCAATACTCAAAACGTTTATAGTTGGTTAAGATACTTAAAAGCATAAAAAAGAGATGAGATAAAAAAATAAAGTAGAGGAAGAAAAAAAGGGAGCCGAAAGCAAAAAGGAGAAAAAGGTGAAGAAACCAAGTGTGATTAAGTGATAAGATGATTGTCTCATGTTCAAAGTTCTCATAGCTTCTTTGTTACCAATCTATCAATTAGTTAACTTCAAATTCTAACACAATTTCTAACGTTCAAAGTTCTTATTTTTCATAAGCTTAGAACTAGAAGTATAAGACTAGGCGTGTTTGGTGATGTACGTTTAATGTTTCTTTTTTCCATCAACATAAAACAAATTTCTTTACCAATTTGTTTATTGGCAACTTTCCATTATCATTAAACCCAAACTATGTATAGTATTTGCGTAGTTGTTCAAAGATTTGTATCACAAGAAATATAATTAATAAAGAAAGAGAGTTTAAACTATATTTTTCTTTTTAATCATCCTGTAACACGTACAATATCAGTTCTGACTGAAACATAAGGTCCGTTACTAATCTAGACCAAATATACTACAAGCTCTTGACTATTACATCATCATATATTTTAAAAAGGTTATCATCTTACTATTTACTAATGTTAAATGAGTTGATATAGATATATTATCACAAACGGATAAATTATATTCACATTATACAAACATATATACGATTCAGCATATACATGTCTTGTAGCTTCGCAAATTTTGTTCAATAGTCCAAAAGAGAACTCACATATTCTAGCCTTTAAGTTTTAGTAAGAGAGCCTATGTAGAAACATTAATTCATTGGTTACACTAGACAAAAACGCTCTCACGCGTAAAACACTAATATTAGTCACAAAATAATCTTTAAAAGGTAGTCAACAATAGTTCAGAATTTTGTGTACACACATCTTTGAATTATTTTCGTACCATTTGATGCATTGATTCCACTTCTTACTCGTCTTTGCTCGAGATCGCTTAGAGCCCTCTTCTTTCAATAGATACTCAATTATTGTGCCTACAGAGAGATTATTTGTTAATATTTTTTACTTTATCGGTAGTGTTCCCTTGAACGCTACCATTGGTTATTAGGTTAAAGTGAACCTCTGTAAATAAAAGTACTGTGGGAATATTCCCACTCTACCAAAGTGACAACTGACAAGGTTCATTTGTGTCGAATAAGCCAAGCCTCTGTTACCGTCAACTGAAGTCATTCTTTTGTACTTTTTCTACTAGCTAGGCTGCTCAATTCAGAACCGAACTAAATCAAAAATTGTTTACAAATGATAAATTGAATTCATAGTTATTATGTTCGAATAAATAGTACTCATAACCAAGGTAAAGAACCTATTGCTTATTAGTACTTACCGGATATATATTGACTAGACCAGATAAAAAGTTTCTTATATTGAATAATAGAAGAATTACCACACCTTTTAATTCCTGTTATAGACAATTTACTGGAGAACATTAATTTGAAATAACTAGAGCCGGATCAGACGGAATATATTTGGTGGCCTACTGCCTGACCAATGTGGATGTTGGAACATAGCATATTTTGGTTAACTATGATTTTCTTCGTTGGTAAAACGTAACGATGTAATTAACAATGTATAAGCTTACATCACTAACATCAATTGACCTTACACCACTGCTCGACATTAACTTCAGAATACATGGCCATAATAGACCAGTGGTAGTCGTATCTATCTAGTCACTGCTACGAGAATGATATTGGTTGGTCCTACTAAATGGGCACTCGGGATATGCAACTTTATATATACATCGAGGATGTTCTGAAATGTGTACAAAGTATTGTTGGGCACAAACCGAGTACTTACTATTTTAGCTATACTTGATATTGATTTACTAGTATGACTATTAAAAATTTGGATACCTGTGATGTGGAATAGAGGTATTGACACTACCTGTGTTCTTTGTCAAACTGCACTGGAAACACGTGATCATACTCATCTCTAGTTTGGGAGAAGCTAGTTAAAGGAGTTCTGAAAAGGAGATACAGCAAAAACTGGCAGCAAATCACAACCATCATAGCTGGGAACACTCTTGAAACAGTCCCCAAATTCTGCATCAGATATGCCTTCCAGTGCGTAATACATGTATTATGGATGGAGAGAAATAAACGTCGACATGGAGAACTCGGACGTCTGCTACCATGGTGAAGATAATTGACAAATCAATAAGGAATCGGCTATGACTACTATCAAGAACAGAGGGGAACAAGTATAGGAATGCCTTATCCTTTTGGGTTGGTACTTGTAAAGTATTATAGAATATGAATATATTATTGTGCTGTGTTTGATAAGAGAATACAAGATGCATATATATAGTAGTAACTTTAACATAATATTAATACTAGATAATGATAGTTTTCCTAAACATTAATGTAAATATAGTAAGAATATCTTGAGATTCTGATCTTCAAGTCTTTCCTTTTAGTCTTGAGGGTCTTCATAGGTTTTACGGACTTCACAATCTTGGTCCGTAAGATACACATCTGCCGGCCCAACATATTTTCTAATAGCACTCGTTAATTCTATTGTTTTTGTTGTGATTTTATCAAGTAGGAAAGCTCATAAATCTCAGCTGCACTAGATGTAACAATTGTTTCTTGGTGAATATAATTTAACATTTATTCAAAAAAAATTGGATTTTGTGTCTTAACTTTTTAAAAATAAATATTTGTTAATTTGAATTCTTGCTCAATAATGATTTATAAGTTACTTGTTTCGGTTTATTGTTTGTTACTTGCGAGTAATTATGAACTGGCAAATGTTTTAGAATATATAAGAATGACTTGCTAAATAGTATTTTAATAGAATGAACATAAAAGTTTCTTTTGTTTACTCTGCTAGGAAAACATAAAAGTTCCTTTAAAATATATATATGTACATATTATAAAGAAAAAGAATGAGCAAAAAACATGAATCATTCGATATAGGAGTATTACTTCTCACAACAACAAAATGCCTTCTCTAGTCAAGTAACAAGTAATATCGACTAACATTGTGTTTCATCCTTATTATTTGTTTTATACTTTGGAATATCTAAATTCTACTATTTAATATCCGACAGTGACGAGTACTTAAAAAATAGACGGGTACGGTGAAAATAACAAATATAAGACGAGTAGAGTAAACACAAACAAGAATATTTGAAAACTTCATTTGCTTATATAAGTTGAAATATGTTACCAAAAAATGTTAGAAGTCTGTTAGAATCATTCAGTGATATCACAAGAAAGTACCTAAACAGCACCTTGGGCCTTGTTGCTCGATAGCACTTAAAACCTTTTATTGTTCCATGTCGTTTATTCATGATTAAGATACTTTCCATATTCAGGACTAGGAGACTAGCTTAGTTCTTAAATCTTTACTTATCATCTCCATTTTTCATAATTAGGATCCAATAAAGTTTTCTGGTTATTTATCATAGGTTCAGTTATAACCTTGGCTCTAGCTTAGATTCACCGTTGGTAAAGTAATGCTTCAACAATTTCCACCGTCGAGGGAGACGAAACTTATCCTAATAATTCTTTTTTTTTTTGTTAAAGAACTTTATCATATCTTAATAGTTGTATACTTGTATGACAACTTCTGAAACTTTTTTGTTTCCAAAAAAACTTTCAAAGTGACTCTATGGTAATTGTTAAAGACATGAACAAAAAAAATCAATTAGAAACTGAAAATGTTTTTGGTCTGATTAGAGCAGCCGCGGGGCTACTTTGCTTGTTCCGACTCGAATTTAGCTTTCTTTGTCACTTTCTTCTTTTTTCGTGTGACATAAGTGATTAGTGTTACACTAAAAAGTTCTTGTCCTACGCATGGTGACGTGGAGCGATATTTTTAAACTCAATATGACTTGGAAACTTGTTTAAACTCATTTAAAAGTAAAAGTTGAACCCTTATAATATGAAACATGTAATATCTATGGCATTTTCGAGTTGGAAAACATAACAAATTTATCAATTTGATACAAACCCAAATAAATCGACATTCTTTAGCACATTTAAGTGTCTTGCTTAAATAAAATATTATAAGCCTAACAGAAAAGTATGATAAATTAAGAAAGGGTTTATAACCGAAATGAAAGACAAGGCTTTATAAGCCAATATAAGTTTGAACAAAGAAAAGCCAATATGAATGCGCTGTTAATTGCTTGTTTCTAAGTGTGAACAAGTCTAGGTGGGTACATATACTTTGTTATCTTTTTCTCTTGTAGACTTCAGACAAGTTATGTCTTAGTCGTCACTTTATCGGTCTCCCATAGTTTGTGAAAAACAAAAGCCGTATTCTAATAAACTTTTGTAATCCCAATCAAAATTTATTTATTATCGATATTCTACCAACTTTGTTCTATAAATATTTAGGACTACATAACCATTCAACACTCTACCAACCTTCTAATATCTCTCCATCACTTCTTAATCATTCGCAAATCACTTTTGAAGAATTTAACATTTTACCAAAAAAAATCATTTTCAAAGCTTTCACACCACTATTTCTTTCGAAAACATTCTCTTAATCTTTCAAGAATTTGGGGAAGTTTTGGTTAATTGTTTTCGTCATAGAAAACATTTTTCTCTTCTTCTTTTCAGACAATGTTCTTGTCATACAAACCAAGCCATCGACTTGAGCTGCAATCTCTTCTTAACAACAAAACGAGCGTCGAGAAGAGTTTCTATTTCTGGATTTTCCAAATATTAAAAGTTGTAGCTTCTTGATCGTTACTTATATTATAATATCTCTTTCTGAATTTTAAATACTCACGTGGGTCAAGATTTAGTCATTTCTTGTATACCAAGTCACTTAGTATTATTGCAAATGGGAAGTTCATGTTTACCTCCAGGATTCCGGTTTCATCCTACTGATGAAGAACTCATCGACTATTACTTGAAAAGAAAAGTGGAAGGACTTGAGCTGGAGCTTGAAGTTATTCCGGTTATTGATCTTTATAAATTTGATCCTTGGGAGTTACCAGGTAATAATTAACTTCAGTATCAAACTTATTTTCTTTCTTTTTGTTCGAATTTTTAATTAATAGGAGAATGATTTTTGTTACTTTTTAGACAAGTCTTTTCTCCCAAACCGGGACATGGAATGGTTCTTCTTCTGTTCAAGGGACAAAAAATATCCTAATGGTTTTCGTACAAACCGAGGAACAAAGGCCGGTTACTGGAAAGCAACCGGAAAAGACCGGAAAATTACATGTCGTTCGTCTTCTACAATCGGCTATAGAAAAACCCTAGTTTTCTATAAAGGTCGTGCTCCTTTAGGCGATAGAACCAGTTGGCTCATGCATGAATATCGACTATGCGATGATGAGGGTTCATCACAAGGTTCACAAAGTTTCAAGGTAAGAGAGTCTTTACATTTTGATCAAACCAAAAAATGCTTATTTTGTTTTTAATTTTTATGAAATAAAATTATCAATGTGTTATGACAGGGAGCTTTTGTGTTATGCCGCGTGGCTAAGAAGAATGAGATCAAGAGTAACTCAAAAATTCAAAGAACCTTAAGTGAACAAACACTTGGATCAGGAGAAAGTTCGGGTTATTCAAGTCGTGTGACTTCTCCTAGTCGTGATGGAACAATGCCGTTTCACACATTTGTCAATCCGGTTTCTACTGAAACCGACTCTTCCAACATTTGGATTTCACCTGATTTCATTCTCGACTCTTCAAAAGTATGTATATACAATTCTAAATTGACTAATAAGTAAACCAGAACACGGTTTTGTTTATCTAATACCGGTTTGATTTTTTTGTAGGACTATCCTCAAATCCAAGATGTGGCACCTGAGTACTTTCAAGACTTTGATTTTCCGGTCTTGGGTAATCAAAATGTTGATGTTCCAGCGAGTACCTTGAACGCAAGTGTAGATCAGAGCATGGACGAATCTATGGAAGCTGGTTACTGGACAAATAGTTGGTACGATCAAACCGGTTTATTCGATTAATCCGACATCTCTAGACGGACTTTCGTTGAGGTCGTCGGTCTCACTTCTAAGACAAAAACAACTTTTATCGTTCGAGTCTTCCAACTTTTAGCACTGGTCTATATCGAGTGTTTAATTATTCTGTTTTGTTACAATTAATACTATGAATTTATTATATTAATGTTTATCCCTTTCTTATTAATCAAGGAGCAATTTGGGAGAGTAACCTTAAAGTTGTATGTTATTTACATGTGTGCCATGCATACGTGGCAGCACCACACTCATTCTCAGCCTACATATTGAATCACCCTTAATTTACTAGAGAAATTACATGCAAATGCCATTGTGGTTTCACATTCATAATCAACTTATGTCATATTCTTAATGTCGAGTATTGCCATATATAAAATCATCATAGTAATTGATTATGTAATCGACTATGGAATCTAAAATCGTCAAATTTTACCATATATAGATCCACAATGATTGATATTTGATTAAAACTTAACTCCATACCAATCCGTTTAAATACCAACAGTTTCATATAAGCCTAGAATTTATTCTATCGTATGATATATAACTATATGGTATGAAGATATTAAAAAATTATAAATTTTTCTTTCCTTTCTCTTTTTATTTTTCTATCGTATTATTACAAATATAGAATGTTTGGATATATTGAGTAAATCTTATTTTTGTAGCTTACATGATCGAAAATAATGTTTTGATATATCCATCAATATAATATATAATGTTTGAAGATATTAAAACATTATAATTTTTTCTGTCCTTTCTCTTTTTCTTTTTCTTTTTCTATCGTATAATATATAATGTTTGGAGATATTAAGTAATAATATAGAATGTTTGGATATATTAAAACATTATTAATTTTTCGTAGAATATAGAATGTTTGGAGATATCGTATAATATAGAATGTTTGGATATATTAAAACAATTTAACTATATGGTATGATATAATGTTTGAAAATATTAAGTATAATATTATAAAATTTTCTGCCATTAAAGATATTAAAACTTTATAAATTTTACTGCCCTTTCTCTTTTCTTTTCTATCGATAATATAAATTTTTCTGTCATTTCTCTTTTCTTTTTCTATCATATATATATAATGTTTGGAGATATTAAGTATAAAATATAATGTTTGAAGATATTAAAACATTATAAATTTTTCTACAAGACGTATAGTCTTCTAATTTTAATATTGAAAATAATGTTATGAATCGGATTGCTAACATTATAAATTTTTCTGTCCTTTCTTTTTCTTTTCTATCATATAATATATAATATTTGGAGATATTAAGTATAATATATAATGTTTGAAGATATTAAAACATTATAAATTTTTCTTTCCTCTTTTTCGGATTTTTCTTTCCTTTTCGATTTGAAGATATTAAAACATTATAAATTATAAATAATGTTATGAATCGATTGCTAACATTATAGATTTTTCAGTCCTTTTTCTTTTCTTTTCTTTTTTTTTTTCTATCATATAATATATAATATTTGGAGATATTAAGTATAATATATAATGTTTGAAGATATTAAAACATTATAAATTTTTCTTTCCTTTCTTTTTTTTCTATCGATAATATATAATGTTTGGAGATATTAAGTCATTGAAAAAGAGAAAGGACAGAAAAAGAAATGCTATGAATCGAGAATAATGCTATGAATCAATCAAAAAATCATGACTAAATCGAATAAGATCATAATCTATGAAATGCTATGAATCAATCAAAAAATCATGGTATAAGATGATCGAGAATAATGCTATGAATCAGATTGCTATAATCTGACTTGCCATTATGATTTCACCATTTTGGATTGTTATAATTGCATGACTAAATCGAATAAGATCATAATCTCATCGCATAGTCATAGATTATGCAAATTTTGATCCTCGACTTTCCTATTTATAGGTCAATCACGTATATATTAATGCAAAACATAAATGTACGTCCATGATTTTATGATTGACGTATTTGACTACTAAATTCGTGCCTATAATGTATTAAACATTGATTGACAATTCAGCAATTTGTTATTTACTGCCTAAGATTGCGCATTGAGCCTAAGATTGCGAATCAAATTATATATATGTAGAAGAGAAAATTCTAAATTAACATGGTAACGGCTAATATACGTTATGGATTATTATTAAGTAAAGTAGTAATAAATCACTAGATCGATCAAGCCAATCATCTAAATGCATATTCATACAAATAAATATTAAATCATATCTATATCATATAATCTTAGGCAGCAATTTGTTATTTACTGCCTAAGATTATGCATCGAAACATTTATGTATGGCAAATAATACTAATATATAAATCCCTTTGAAGTAGGCATTCACTCATCAAAAGCAATAAAAGTTAAGAAATGTCGCGATGAACAACGCTTCTGATTTGAAGCCTTTCAAGTCAATGTGGAAGGTGAGGGTTAAGATAATCCGGTTGTGGAAGCAGTATTCAACGGCGAGTGGTGAGACCATTGAAATGGTTTTCGTGGATTCTAGAGTAAGTTCTATCTTTGTTTCTATATTAGGTTAAGATGCCTTTGTTTCTTACTTGATGTCTTTGTTTCTTACTTGATTATGTTCATATTTGCTAGGTGATAAGATACATGGGACCGTGAAAAGGATGAAGTCGGACAGTTCGTTCATGTCCCGCAGAGGGCCAAACGAAAATCCTTTTTATTAAAGTTTTTTATTTTATTCATATTCTTGTTTATTTTTCTGAATAAGGGGTCAAAGATAGAAGCAACTCTATACGAAGAGCTGGAAGCTTTAAACCATATCACTATGAATGAAGGTGATTGGTTTGATATTAGAAATTTCAAAGTAATGCATTTTTCAGGTTTGATACGTTTGACCAAGAATCGATACCACATTGTTATGTCAAATTCTACTGGTCGTGTAAATTCAACCAAAACATTTAGCAACTACTATTGTTTTGTAAAGTTTCTTGACATTGCACGCGGTCTTGCCCATCCAATGTACTGTATAGGTATTCGGATCTAATTACATTACATAGTCTGAGTTGAATGGACTTTTAAATTATAAAATTATCAGCTATGTATTAATATTGCAACATGTGTTTTTAATGTCTTAGATCTTTATGGAGCTTTAGTTGGGGTTGGGGAGCTCCAGCCTTATCATGATGAAATTTATGGTGAGATGCGGCATAAAATAAATTTCTCATTGATCAACCTCGGGTGAGTATCCGCGTTTAAACATAAAAACATATTTTCAAAAATATAATAATGAATCGTTATGGGTTTCGGAATATTTATTTTAGACCCTCGCTTACAGGTTAGATGAAATTATGTGTGTTGTCTATGGGGACATGGCTATAAAGTTTTATCATTTATGGAACTCTACAGTTAGTTCTGTTGTTCTATGTGTTTTGAATTTTTGGCGTATTGAACGGGAGGAAGGTAACTTAGAAGATTTATTTTCCCCAAATGAATGTTTCTTTTTTCTACTCACTTTCAGTTTCAGTTAATAATAAACGGGTTTTATAATATAGGTAGCTTCAAGAATGTAACAAACATCGAAGGGATGTCAAAAATAGTGATTGAGCATGACATTCCTGAAATCAGGTCATTCCGAATGAGGTACTAACATCCCAATTGTTCATCTAAACTATAGTTTTTGTTGAACATCTAATTAGTTGACGGTTTAAAGACGTCGTGATTTTATGTACTCAGGATTCCGCCGTCACCATTTTGAAGTCCTATGCCATGATTAGAAGAAATATTCGTGTCATATTTATCCAGTAATACTTTTGGTTTTTACTTGCAATTCATATGCTATGTTTTTTAT
The DNA here is from genome assembly GCA_016432835.1 of Brassica nigra. Lineage (NCBI taxonomy): Eukaryota > Viridiplantae > Streptophyta > Magnoliopsida > Brassicales > Brassicaceae > Brassica > Brassica nigra. The sequence goes on along the minus strand of CM028247.1, from coordinate 13,033,195 downwards.
ATGCTTTCCCCAATGTTTTATTTTTTATTTTTTTGAAATAAAAAACTTAGTCTAATCTTTTTAGTAATTGACAGCTACCGCATTTATCATTATAATAAATAGTCAAGGTAATCTATAAAAATCTATTATAATGAAAATCAAATTTTAGAAAGTGACTATTTCCATTAGCTGCGGATCTATTTAATCACAAGGGGGACATATATACTTCAAGATCTATTTGATAAAGATAATTAAATTTTACGATTCAATTTATAGTCATAATGAAGACGCCAAAAACTCAAACGTGTACTTTCTTCTATATCCAATATAATTTGATAAATATGGTAGGTCATATAAATTATATTGATTACAAGATCACAGCTATAAATTTTTTCTTGGCCAATTACCTGAATGCTTTAATCACAATAACTTACTTATATAATGAAAATTGTTATACTTTGTCTTTGCATATCGAAAACAGTTTACTTATATAACGAAATTTCAATGCCGTCTTGCACAATACCATATGTACTCAACCTTTTGACTACAATTTAAACCAATATGTAAAATAAAATTAAAAAATCAAATGTATGAATAATTTCTTATAACTCTCACCCCGCGCAAGGCGCGGGTCCTAATCTAGTAGATATGTATTTGAAGATGTATGTTGTTTTCTCTGTGGAATTTCTTTTTCTTCTGTAGGACTATGTATTATTGTCATATTTATATATGCAACGATCTCTCATTTTTGCGATGATGATTAGTTGGACCACACACTATATAAAGAACATTTTTTCTTGACGTCAGTAATTACCTTCAAACAAAACTTTTATGAAGGTGATAAGTTGATAATAATGATTATGCGTTAAAACCTTTTTATAAACAGGACTGTTGGGGGACCATGGACGCCTTGGCCACTCATGGACGCCTTGGCCACTCATGGATGTCTTTAAGTGGAAAGTCTGGAATTCCACGAACCTCGTGGTGATTAGTCTTTGGACCAAATCTGTAGGATCACACCACGGTTAACAAAAAAAAAAAACCAGGACCGTTGGAGGATCATATATATAACATTTTAATTGTTTTTTTATCTCAAAAAAAATATTTTAATTTTTTTTTTCAAAACACAACATTTTAACCTATATATAATGTAATATTATCCAATAAATGAAAATAATAATGACAAACCCAATAATGTGATTTCAAGTATATACAATATTAATAGTAAATAATGTGAATTCATGACAAACCGAACCCTGTTTCTTTTTCTTTTTGTTAATTATTTTATGAACTATGACTTCACCTGCCACAAATAACATCCGACATATGGCAAAAGATCTTTTTACAAGTGAACTGCGCAATGTGTCTCCAGTTTTACCTTACCAACAGAAAGATATACCGCATAAAGTTTTAATAGCGAACCCTTGAAAATCACAACCTCATGTTACAAATTCCGAAAATAAACTTTCTCAGTAAGAGAATCGAATCACATCCAAAACTAAACCAAACCTCATCATTTGGACTGGTTCGATGTTAATATATCTAAACATCCCTATATAGCTCAAGTGTAGGGAAAGAGTCTTTAAGATCATCTGTTCGAGTACAAGCCATATAGGAAAGAAACTGGTTTGATTTGCTATGGTCTCCAGCACGAAGAGATTATAGACTTGGTCCGAACCAGAACATCTCGTAACCTTACGTTCACTCCACGCCAACCACTAGATCCGCCGGCTTCTCAACTCGAACCTCCACATCCGTCCGATCAACAACGTTACCATCGTACTCCTTGAAGCAAGCGACCGTTCCCAGCTCCTCCACTTCCTCGATGACATTATCAAGCCTCGCAACCATTTCCACAAGAAGCGACGCAAACGCAGCAAACGGTAACGCCTCCGAGAATTCAAGACTCGTCATCACCACTATCCTGCTCAGTTGTTTCATCAGTATACGTCGCTCTCCGGTCGCCCCCGCCGATCTCCGTTCTAACGTATCAGCCCTCAGTCTTGAAAACGAACTTGCACCGTCTGGTCCGAGACGCGATCCTCTTTCCCCGCGTGGCGTTCCAGTGTTTTGTCCCGAAACGGCACTGTTTGGTCCGAAACGCGATCTGTTTTCGCCGCGTGGTGTTCCATTGTTTTGAACTGGAACGTCACCGTTTTGCCCAAGAGGCGATCCAGTCTCGTTTTGATGCGACACGCTACTGTTTGGTCCGAAACGTGACCTTTTGTTTCCGCCGCGTGGCGTTCCAGTGTTTTGAAGTGGAACGTCACCGTTTTGCCCAAGGGGTGATCCAGGCTCGTTTTGATGCGCTATGGCGTCATTTGCGTCTTTATGTATGTGTTGCGTGACCGGAACGTTTTGGTTATGTCTACCGCTGTTGCCGTTTTGGGAAACGTTGCCGTTTTCGTTGGAGCCGAGGAAGAGCTTTGGTTGTGATTTGATGGCCGAGTTGAGATCTTGTAATGCCACTTGGAGACTCTCTGAGAGAATCTCCGGTGAACAGTGACGTCGGTTTTGAATGCTTGCTGCGAGTTCCGTCAAAACTTTGCATATTTCTCCGGCGAGTCTAACGCAAGGATCCTTGAAGAGTACACGAATAGACCTAGGAGTCTTCACAATTAACATAAACACAATTATATATCAGAGTTAACTCAGTTGATAGCAAAAATTAAAAATTAGTATAACTAGAGTGGTCGCTACGCGATAATATGGTTAAATTAAATAAATTCTATATTTTTTTTTCTGTGAGATGTTTGTTATTGATTGTATATATAGTGTGAGGAAATAATTATTTTTTTGAATAATATTTAGTCAACATCGTTTAGGATTCTTTTTCTAATGTAATAATCTATTGGCGAAGCACTAATTAATAGAGTTTTTATAATAAGGTGATGCAGTGTTAGTTTAGTCTTTTCTAATAACAATGAGTTTGAATTTTTTTTGAGTTAATATTTTGTAGTAAGACGCATTTGCGGCTTATTAATTGATTTAGGCATTGGTAATCATATTATAAAAATTGTTGACTGTTGTTGATTGCTCCCTTGTTGTTTGATCCCATATGGAGACATGCCTTCATGTTGATGGTAGAAGTTTATTCCTCTGGCGGAAGCGCTGTATGATGTCAATGTTGTTGTCAAAGTGGAAGCGGATCCCGGTGTTGTTGTGAGTGATAGTTTCCCTGTAATAGTGAAATGTATTTAAGGAATGAGTATGACATAATCTTTATGTTTAGTTATTTACCTTCGTATAGCCGTGGACTGACGCTTGTTATGATTACTACTTGGTATTTTCTGCTTGATAAGTGGTGTAACTCCCTAAAATACGTCTCCTCTTTGTCCCATATAGTAAGACGTACCATTTTTGATCTACAAATAATGTTTCTATTATATATTTTTTGGTTCAAATAAATATTATGTAATATGATGTTTGGTACCTGTTTAAAAGCAATCCAACGATGATCATTGTATTTGTTTCGGGATTGTATATATCACTTCCTTGGATGATTCGTATTTGGCCAACCACATCTGCGGAGGTTTATTTTGGGGACAAAATGAGTGCATTTTCTAAGTATGTGAGACAGGTAATGGTATTGTAATGTTTACCTGGAAGGAAGTTGGTTTCACTTGCTAAGCTGATCAACTGGGTGTAGTGTTGTGGGCAGAATATGTATGAAGGAATGTTGGGTATGTTTTCTTGTATTGGTGTAATAACTGTTGTCGCATTGATTTGGATTATGTATGGCAGAACGGTTAGCATGTACCGTCGGTTATTGGGAATGAGCTTAAAATATCTAATGTGATATATTTTTCCTTCTTCGAACTATTGTTGTATTGTGGCGGACGTTGAGGCAGGGACTCTCCCTTCGAATTTTTGTTCCTGTTAAAATTAAAAAAAAAACTATTATTTCAAATATAGTGGGAACAATTAACACATAGTAGAATTTTGACAAACCTGTATGTCGAGACAAATGAAAGTTGTTCCTATAAAGCATTATTGTTTTTGTGATGGGCCACATCCTAATGATCCGTATGATTATTGGTGGCGTTGCGATGTTGTCTTTTTGGTTGATGTTATGATAGTTGAAATGTTGTTTCTCAATTCCCGTGGATGGAGCTGTCCAGGAAGAAGGTTAGTAAATAAATTGTAATCGTTATTGTTGGACCAAGGAGTGCAAAACATGTCTCTATTATATTTGGTCTATTTTTAATCATGAAAATATATACAAATATTTGGCAAATAACTTTACATTGCTGGACTCAGTCCATCGCACTTGATGACTCTGATATTGGAAAGAAGAATATTTTGTATTGACGGTGGAAACTGATGCAAAACCATAAAACCATTACCATATGGGTCAGGCAACTAAATGAATTCATAAAAAATGTATGAGTATTCTGATAGGTTGGCGCTATAAAAAAGAAACAAAGAGTATTCTGTTAAGCAAAGCATAGACCCATATGATAATCATGGCCAAGCCTGAGCTCATTGAGATAAAATATTTGAATATGACCTTTCTTATGCAAGGGCTACAAATATATAAAAGAATTCTATTTTTCTCTAAATATATATCAATTTATTATAAAATAAAATTTACATAATATATAAAAATATGTAAAAGTTTAAATATAAAATTTGGAATATAAAACATGCAGTTATATATAAAATTTACATAATACACTTAATAAAGATAATTTGTTTTTTGTCCGTGTATTTTTGATTTATGTTTTTTATTTTGTTTTTTTTTAATAATTAAACATGTATTTGTTACCACTTACCACAGAGAACTTCATAAAGTCAATAGTGTATATATTATGTTTTTATATAGCAAATACTAAGAACCCCAATTGGAACAATAAACTTGCTGTCTCTAATAAATTGTGATTTAGAGATCTGTATGTAGTCCCTTTTTAACTTTTGGCCTGTTTGTTCCCATTCTATGTCCCGTGATGTAATCAAATTTAATGTTACATAGACTTATTAAATAAAAAACATAAGTCTCTTATTAAAAAAAATTCTAACAAAAGAAGATCTGTGTACCTATATTTATTTTGATGTTACCTAATGATAATCCTTGATTTAAAAAAAAAACTGTACGCACTTAACCTGTTATTTAGTGTAATACAAAGGTTTGTATGTTATCTTTGTAGTGCAAACATTACCGAATTAACTATATTAACGCTTGAGTTTGTAATTAATAGTAAATGTGTTCCGTCGGGTTATTTAACAAATGATTACTTGGTTTTCAGAGAGGAGTGCTGTGGTTTTTTAGTGTCCAATAATTATATGGACGCATAGTGAAGTCGTAAATTCAATGTACCTCCTACAGGCGGAGGATCTTTGGAGTTTGGTTTGACCATGGTGTTGAAAAGCTGTCCCTTACACTGAATAACTTACATGGAATAGTTGTCTCCTACTTCGATCTATTTGCAACGTTCGGAATGAAAGTCGATGGGAATGTGGTGTGGAGCTTAGATTTGTTACTCGTAATGTTACTGAATATATTTTGTTGATCTGTATTAATGAGACAATATATTTTATTTAAATTGAAGTGATTGCAGTCGGCGTTTGTGGCAGGGAATATAAGAATTTCCTTTCTTAATATTGTTGACCACCGAAAACAATATTATTGTGGGTCCATTTAAATTTGAAGGCATCGTAGGAACCGAGCACTCATCAAATGCTAACTACAGAAGAAAAAGAAACAAACAAACCAAGAAGACGCGTGTAAGTCCTTTAGGGTCACTTGTGGAGAGGCTGCGACTGGGAGCAGCCTAAAAATATTCATCCAATGTAGTTTGATTTCGTAGCCTCTAAAGAGACCAGAAATTGTCCCAATTTAGGCTTCATTCTCTATTTGTTTGGTTCTGTTTTAAGGATAATAATTAATAGTTGAATTGAAAAGGTTTTATAATTGAATAACCAAGAGTCCGTGCAAATACAAACCAGTCTAAAAAAAACAAAAGCATACGGTCTTTGCAAGAAGGGAAGAAAGACAAAGGAGAAAAAAAGGACTGTTATTGGAAAAGCATGCTGACTGGGCAGTCTGTACCAGCCGTTGATGGAGTGACATGAGTGTAGGATGATCTTACCATTACGCCTGATGCGCTTTGGTTTCTTCTGGTCGTCAATTGCTGATCTGGGATGATTGTTTGAATAGGGAGATCCTCCACTGCTGCTCTCAGGCTTGAAGAAAAAGGCATAGCAGGCATGTTAAGTGGGCGATTCTTCGGTGGTAAAACTGCAGGGGAGACTACTTTTTGTAACAGTCAAGGAGAATCTGTTGGATGTGAAATTGAAGTGGGCCACCTTGATCCTGAATTTGTTTGTCTGTCCGATGGTATCAATGAAACATTGCGGCAGTGGAACCTCAAGCTCAGCCCCATCGCCACCATTTTCCTATTACAACAGCATTCATTTACCAACTTCATAGCTATTAAGATGCAAGGATGCAGTAGATTAAATAGATATATATATATCAAGCAAGAAAACAAACAGTTCAGTTCTGGTAATAACCCCAAAACACGTTTTATATTCATCAAATTTTTAAAACAAATAATTGATAACATAGTTTTATTAGTCCACTCCACGCTATTGTCTCAAACTGATTAAAAAATTTCAAAAATACAGTAATATTTTTAACTTCTCAGAAGATGTCAAAAGGATGAAGAATGAGACAGCAAGACATACCTGATCATCGATCATAAGCATCTCACTCCCAAGAAGGATGCTTCCTCCTCCTTTGGCATTCTTGCGAGCTTCCCAGAAATGAATTAGCCTAAACTGCAGCTTGGAACCTGACTCAAGAAAAGAGGAGAAGGAGCTTGCCCGGTGATGACTGTTGTTGGTTTTTCCATGGTAAAGGAATGGAATTAAGGATCTGAGCAAAAGATTGTTGGGTTTAGGGTGTATATATATAGTCTGAGAAGAGAACAGAGAGAGCTGGGATGCGTTTCATATGAATGAGTTAATAGGGTTTCTTGAAGAGGCATAGATATCATTGAGCCAGAGGTGGGATGTGGAGAGTTACACGGACTCTTGAATTGAGAATTTATTGAGGAGCACTGAAGTGTCATCACTGTCGTCGGAAGCGTTAAGCTGGAGGAATTGGAGAGACGAAGAGAATCGGCGACGACAGTGATGGCCTGATGGGAGAGGGGAGGATTAGGGTTATGGGAAGAAGGAGTTAGTAGGGGAAATGTAGAACTAAGGTTGGGCCGGCCTTTGGTTTGTATCTTTGTATTAGGATCGGACAACTAAATAGATGGTTGAACCACTACAGCTTAAACTTCATAATTGGGCTGCTTATTTTAATTGATTTGAGGCCCAGTCAGAATGATATAAGCAAAATGATTGGTGTGGAATATTTCATCCGACGTGGATGCCTTAAAAATCTCTCATATGCTCCTTTTAATATAGTTTAGATTATGTAACTGAAAATTTACTAAGTTGCTGTAATAAAAAAGTACAACCAAATTTTGGATCAAATTTAGTATTTCTACAATGAATATATACATAGTAGTAATATATTACAAAAAGAATTCACAATAAATATCAATCAGAAAGTTAAAACGGACCAAAACTTGTTTCAATTCAGTTTATTTACTAACAACATTCTTAGCTTTTCTTAGTTTTTTCTTGCTATGAATCACACATTACTACTCTATACATATTAATATATACGATTTCAAAAGTTGAATTTACCTGAATTTCGGTTTTTAAGCAACCATGAAGAGCGACGACAGTGTAACCAAACTCACGAAGAACAGCTCCAACTTTAACATAATGTTGCCATGGGAATCTATGACAATGTCTTGTGTGTCTTGGCTCCCAACTTGCATACATTGCCTGTCGTTCATATACACGTTCTCAGGTAATACAACGCTTCTTGGATAATTTTTGTTTGTTTGTTTGAGATCTTAAGTAAAAGTTCGGTTTGAATAACTTACAAGTGCTTCGTCGGTGGATTTAGAATCTAGAACTGTCTTATAACCATTACAGATCATATCTTCTGATGAATCTGATGTCTCCTTGTCTTTTTCCTCCTCTTCAAAGTACTCATTCACACATGCTAAGAGAAATAACACATAATCAAATTAATAAATTGAAAGATAATAAAATTTCACTTCCCAAAAAAAGATCACAACTAACATTTGGAAATACGAAAATGATTGTATCTAACGATTTTTTTTTAATTCACAATCAAAACGTCTATTTCTTTTTTTGGATCAAATTCTTTATAAAGTTTATTGATTCCAAAATCAGAACTTTAGAAGCCTTAACTAATTTATGTTCGTATCTATCAGTAACGTACCTTCGATCGAAAAAGAAAGGCCTTGAAGCTTAGCAACTGTACTCTTATGGAGGTCCTCACCGGACCATATAGGAAAAAACAAAAGGGTCATGCAGAGGCAAACACCAACCCCAATGGCTATAGTATAGAATCTCTCGTGTGCAATCTTAATCACAGCATCAACTCTATAACTTGACACTGTTATTAGATTAAACGTCAAGAGAAATATAAGCATGCCGTAATCATAGTTCTTTTTTATGTACGGGATAAATCTTAGATACGTTATCGCCGCTCCTGTAACATAAAGAAAAACATGTAAATTAATACATGATTGTAGGAAAAAAAATTTGTGGTTGCATATGTCGTAAACGCTTTTGAAATCATTCATTGTTAGATGCTTCGAAGCTACAAAGTCTGCATAGTTTAACAAATACATACCAATGGTAAAAACTGAAGCACCGATGAAAATTGCTCGGAAGATTTTGCCAGAATCTTTAGCGACAAATTCAATGAAAAATGCCAAAGATCCCGCAATTAGTGTCCCTAATCCTCTATTAAGCCCCTTGCACAACGTTGCACCTGAATTAAAATTAAACACCATTTATACAAATATTAATATACTGATGATCCCTATAGGCTATAGCTATTCGCCTATTCTTACAGGTACTATGTTTGTCATGCATTGAAACTTTTTGAAATTTATGAAGAAAAATGCTATAGTTACCGGCAGAGAACTCAAGAACAACCACAACAGTCAAGACTGCCCACATTGCATTACTTCCAATGCCTTTGAAGAGAGGTTCTAGGAGATACAATAAGGAGACAAGTGACAAAGAAACTCCTACTTTTAAAGCATGTTTCACTCTTCTTGGATCGTCTTTCCCAACTTTCCATATATCTTTTAGAATCTTCTTTGGAAGTTCTTGAATCTTCCTAGTTGCCTTTTTAGAACCTTCTTCTTCCACCACCACGCCCCTTTCATGAACCTTGTTAGACATTTATTTGTTTCTTGTTTTGGATTTTAAGTGAGAAGATGGATATGCAAGAGTTTCTGGTGTTGGTGCACTCTCTATATATAACTAAATGAATATACAAAAACAATGCATGTGTCTTTATTGCCCATGTACAATTATTTATTTTGTAGAGATATATATCTGTTGCTGTGAGTGACATGATGATCTGTTTTTTATGGCATGGTATTAATATAGTTGGATGTTATAGTACTAACTTTATTTATAAAATGTTCTTATACATTTTACTGTGTTTGTTTATTCAAACATAATCTTGATTATTTGATTGAAAAATCGTATATATTGTTATGTTCAAATAACAAAAATGGAAAATCTTATATTGTTATCTTTCTATATGTTTTGAACTGTATATAATTTACAACCTAAGAAAACAATTGAGTTTTAAAACATTTTCTTGTCCAGGTATAAGTGAAGGGAGATTCGGAATGATTGGTTTCACATGGCTTGCAACATTTTGATTAGTACTTAGACATTATGGATTCTTTGTATTTTCTCGTTTTCCCATTAATACCGGGGAAAAACCAATATATACTAAATCTAAAATTAGTGGCCGTTCACTAAAAATTGATGGACGTTCCATACTGCACTTTGTATATTAAAATTAAAAGGTCCCAATTATTTTTGGATTCACCATTTATATGCATGCATGTGGCACCCCATTCATTCAAAATAATCTTAACAATATTTTAAGAAAAATAATGCTAATGTAGACCGCCTATGGCTCTGTGTGCAGATCTAAATCAGATCTTAGTTTGCTAGATTAACAAATAGTTTTTTCTAAAAAAGAAAATTAAGAGATCTTAATCTGGAAGTAGGCTAGATACTTTCTTTAAATCGTCTTTTCCGTACGAACTTTCTTTACATTGTGATAATGTTAAAGTCATGATAACCTAAAAATTGAAAGTGATTACAAGTATAAAACAAATGAGTTGCGTCTTTAAAATTTATTGTTGTTTTAACTCATTAAAAAGCTTAATTAATACTATACACAAGTGAAAATGAATTTGATTACGTGAGTGAGAATTTGTTATCAACACGATTAAGACCTAAAGGTTGTCGTGTTAGGGTGAAATATTAGTATTTGTCCACAACCTGGTGACAGCAGAAGACCGAAAAGGAAATAATATATTATCGAAATAAGTAGTTAAACTGATCTACCTATGACTCATCGACGTAATAATCATACAATTACTAGTAAATAGGTAATCATCAAACAATTTAACATGTATGTAATGACGGCGATAAGAACACAATCAATATATAAATTAAGAACACTAACGATATGGTTTCCTCAGTAATATTTAAGTTTTCTTTTCGAAGTCCTCGGCCTTAAACTACTTAGTTTTGATCACATAGATACTGATTTTAACGATTGACAATATTACAACAATATATGAAAGTGTTTCATGCCGTTCGGCAAATTAATTTGATTATTGATATATTTGCATTGCATCTAAGAATGTCCAAAATAAATAGAATCATTCTCTCTTCACAAAAGTGGACCTTGTTTGTTACATAATGATACCAACTTCGACACGTTGCATATATATAAAAATTTAATTTTTGCAATATTGTACAAAGTTTTCCAAAATTGTTTTCTTTCAACGCCGGAATCTCGAGACAGATTTGTAGCATAAAAAGTATATTCTTCAAGCTTTAAGAAACTTTAACTTTCAAGCTTAGTAGTATTGTATCTGAGTTTTCTAATATGCATACCAAAAGCTTGGTGGTTAAGTTAAATTCATAGACGTGTTTGATCCGGTACGTATATGGTGAATAGGTGGACGCGAATATTTATAGTTTACGTTATTTGAATTCTTTTGTTTTACATGTTCAAGTATTCTCCATCACATAATTTATATGAACATATAATTTATATATATATATATATAAATTTTATATTGTTTGGAAAATTCAATGTCTGGACTGAATGTGAAATTTTCTTTTGGATTTCCCAGGAATATTTTGTTACAGAAGATAAACTACCTCAATCATGATAGAAATTGCGTCAAAATCATGCAAAGCTTTGTTTGAGGCTTTGAGCCTACTAATAACGCTTTCAAAGGATGGATGTTGGCATGTTGCAACTCCAAGATGGCACAACTAATCTTTTTGGACTCCAAAGCTGTCGTTGAGGCATGTCAACATTCCACATATAGAGTCAGGGTTTAAATTTGATATCTGAAACTTTTTTTTTTTTTTTATCTGAAACTTCTGTTCATGCAAAACCGTTTTCGTCCCTCTTCAGTCTTCATTAAACATTCGACAGATTTCGTTTAAATTAAATGGTCTTTCTTGGTCACTTAAAATGTCGGCTTATGCAACGGAGTCGTTTGGACTATAGGCCTTGAAAATTCAGTTCTACGAATCGGAGTATGAGAGCTAGACGAATAATATTAAAGTTGATTTTAGCATGTAATGCTCACTTAATACAAGTTTTGTTTTAGCTCGTTTACAAGACTAGACAACATTTTCAATTAATCAATAACATATACATTTGTTTTCAAAACATAAACTTAACAATTTGTTAAACTCATTATCTTTGTAAGGTCTTTTGGGCAAATAACATATATTTCTCTCTACATATTTTTACAAAAACCAATTACGATCGAACTCATCAAAATCGCAAATAATATTGTTTTTTTTTTTTCTTATCAAAGGATAAAAAGTTGTTTCTAAAACTTCTTATAAATTCCTCTAATACTACTAACCATCATCACTCCTTAGTATAGTAATTCATAATGAGAAAAAGCTGTAAAAACATACTTGATCAGTTTTAAAGATTTCACACATATTAATAAAATACATTAAATTTTAGTTATAAATACATTAATTTTGTGATAAACTATTTTGACAAATTTTAGTCAATAGAAATTTAATAAAAACAATTAATTTTTCAAAGTTTCCAGTTTACCGTTATTACCTAATAAAAAGCACGCTCATAATATAAAAATGTATCTTTTGAGATGATTTTTTTTGTTCTAAAACATGAACAGGGACTAAAATTTAGCTAAGTAGGTTATGTACACAGAGCACTCGTCTTTCAACTGTTGCTCACACGTTTTCAGGAAATCGCAAAGAGTTCCACTTGTCTCATTTCAGAAACAGAATTCACAATTACATTTAGTTTTGAGTTCTCAAGTATCAACAACCAGAATCTAACTGATTTATGTCGAGATCAAATGGATGAATGAAACACATATTCTAACCTTAATATCTTAGTCAATCACACTAATCATCAAATCTTTATCCCTGGCGTTCATTGTTCAATGCATTAGTGGCTCAAGTTTCCCATCAGACGATATCACTAATCCCCTCACTTTTGCAGTTTTTGTTTCGCATCTTTTTGACAAATCCTTACAGTTATGATCGTCCAGGAACTCATCCGCAACATCTCCGTCTTCATCAATCCTTAGCCGCATTGAGTACCATCTTAGTCCCTGATCCAAACAAGAGAGGCTCGATAGTATAATTCTCGGTTAAACTAAGTTGAGTCATCAACTATGCAGAGATGTCAGCATATATTGCCATCAAGTAGAACTCGATGAGAAAAAATACATATTATCGCATTAGGACAAAAGTATAATCTCGGGATGAATCAACTTCCATAACTTCTTTCCCAACAACAGAACCATTAACATTTTAATCTTACAGACTCATGAGTCATATGATGAATATCAAACCATTAAAACATGAAGTTCAAAATGCTTTCTATAGATTATAAATTTCCAAGTAGAGTGAAACTGAAAATACTTGCTTCTACAAAAGTTTCTTTAACGGCAACTTATCTTTAATTACTACTATTCATTACTTTGACATACAAGTTTGAATGATTAAAGTTCATAATATAAAGAAAATTAATTCAATAAGATCATTCATAGAATTGCTACAGAACAAGCATGAAAATGCAGTATCACACCACACTTCACAACAAATTTGAACTTAGAATCAGAATCGAACGATAAGTTTTGTAAATACTCTCATCAATTTCTTCAATCTCTATTAGATATTACAATAAACCATGATGGATGGGTGACAAACCTGAACTACACCGTCTGAAGCAGGACAAGGCTGAAGAATAGGACCAGGATTGGATCGTTCAACGGCGACTTGAACCGGTACTCCAAAACCTTTCCTCGGAAGTCCAGTTTCACGAAATCGCGGCTGGTTATCTTCCCAGCGTTTGTCTCCATCGTTGGAGACTGTTTCATTGTTATCTCCGTGCGCAACATCGTTATGACCGAACCCGAGAATCCCCGTTAACTTCTTTAAGAAACCCATCAGGCTAAAACCCCATAAACAAAAAAAAAAAATCAAACTTTGATTTCAATCTATCACTGAATCAGGAAAAGTAGAGGCTCTCTTCTCAATCGATGATTCGGTAGAAGTTGGAGGATACGATCGAAATTAGGGTTTCGAATATCCCTTTCCTTCCCCTCCCAAGATTGATTCTACTTTCTGCGATCGCGTCTTAATCTAATCAAAACCCAGAGAATCTCTCCTGCTATCTCCCTTGTGTCTTCTTCTGTAACATATATATGTGAACAAAAAAAATGAAAACTTTTGGATCAAGGATGGATCGGGCAAGATCTCCTTATTGCTTTACGCATTTCTAATTATTGGCGCCGTGTATTAATTAAAAGTTTCGATTTTCTTTCATGATTTAAGTTCCGGCTTGATGTTAGTTATTGAAACTAGAACTTTTCATTTCATTACCTAACACTAAGGTGACTAGTCAAACAAAAATAAAACATACAAAATTACGGTACATCCTTAAGGACCAAACACAACAAGAGCACAACAATCATACAAAACTACTAATACCATTTGATTTTTTTTTGTTTTATCAACAATTTGTAACGCACATACTCTACCAAACTTGCATTCTGCTAATAACATGATAACATACTATTTTAACCTACTAACTAACTAGGACATATTATGGTCAACTCTTTTTCCCAGTCTTTGTTGTTTTTACCGTAATCTGTTTTTTTTTTTTTTGAACAACACCGTAATCTGGTTAAATCTCACTTAATGGGAGGAAAAACAATCAAAGCTGTAACGGACCAGAACCGAATCAGACTGGCCCATTTGTATTCTCCCGGCCCATTTTAATATGACCGAATAGTTCAATTTCGTCTTCCTCATTTTCTCATTCCTCCGACACACCGAGATCTCGTCAAAAATAAATAAGTCTCAAATAGCAGCTCGTCTGATCGGCTGGGTACAACGGGAGTCTGTTTCTTGGATCATCGAAGATGCCGGTGGCAGCTTCCGCCATCTACTTTCTCAATCTCCGTGGCGATGTTCTCATCAATCGCACTTACCGAGACGATGTCGGGTGAGTGAGACACTACATTCTCCCTTTTCCTCACCCTACATCTCTCTAAATTTTCGTTGCGTTTTCAGCTGTGCGTTCATGCTAATTTCGCTTCTAAGTAGTTAATCACTTGGTAGGATTCAAGCTATAGTCTCTAATTTCATTTTGATTAATTAGGGGAAACATGGTGGATGCATTTCGAACGCATATAATGCAGACCAAGGAGCTAGGCAACTGCCCTGTGCGTCAGATTGGTGGCTGCTCCTTCGTCTATATGCGTATCAGCAATGTCTACATCGTCATTGTTGTCAGCAGCAACGCTAATGTTGCTTGTGGTTTCAAATTCGTTGTTGAGGTAAAAAAAAAGGTTCTTTCATTTGCCAAAATACTTTTTTTTTTTTGTTCCTTGTTGAAATTTTTTGAGAGATTAAAGATTTTGATTTCTGTACACATCTTACTTAAGTTACTTACTACTTCCCTTGATTCACGTTCAGGCTGTTGCGTTGTTTAAATCCTACTTTGGTGGAGCTTTTGATGAAGACGCTATTCGAAATAACTTTGTTCTCATTTATGAGTTGTTGGACGGTATGTAAAGCCTGCTACTCCTTTATGTACTTTTTTGCCAAGAGACTAAAGACGTTATTTATGGGATTGCAGAGATTATGGACTTTGGCTATCCACAGAATCTCTCCCCTGAAATTTTGAAGCTTTATATTACTCAGGAAGGTGTACGTTCACCATTTTCGTCCAAGGTAAACGGCATCTATCTATTATGTGTGGTTCTTGCTAGTAAAGCAATGTTTTCCGCACTAAATCAAGATTTTGTTTCTTCTTTACTTCATGCATTTTCGTTTTTAAGCCTCTATTTTTTGTTTTTTTTTTTTAATTACAGCCGAAGGACAAGCCTGTTCCAAATGCGACATTACAAGTTACAGGTGCCGTTGGTTGGAGAAGAGAGGGCCTTTCTTATAAAAAGAATGAGGTAAGAGTTGAGTTTCTGTTATGTGTCTATATAATTTGCTAGGTTGTGCACAAGTGTTGATATGATGCATTCTCACTAGTGCAGGTGTTTCTGGATATTGTGGAAAGCGTAAACCTTCTTATGTCCTCTAAAGGTAGATAATTGCTTCTTCTTCTTTTAAGGTCTCTTTTTCCTGATACCCGTAATATGGTTGTTTATGCTACATTATCGCATCTGTTAGGCAATGTTCTTCGGTGTGATGTGACGGGGAAAGTTCTAATGAAATGTTTCCTCTCGGGAATGCCTGATCTGAAGTTGGGGTTGAATGATAAAATTGGTCTTGAGAAGGAATCGGAAATGAAATCTCGTCCAGCTAAGAGGTAGGTTCTCTTAAATCGGTTATGCACACTAGCCACGAAAATCTTGGTGCTCACTGATTCACTCTTGCTGTGCAGTGGTAAAACCATTGAGCTTGATGATGTCACATTTCACCAGTGTGTGAACCTGACAAGATTCAACTCCGAGAAGACCGTTAGTTTTGTACCACCGGATGGTGAATTTGAACTGATGAAGTAAGCGTTGGAATGTCTGCTATTGCATATTGTTCTGGTACCAAAGTGTACTGACTACTGACTTGATAATGATACAGGTATCGGATCACAGAGGGCGTGAATCTGCCGTTCCGCGTTTTACCCACAATCAACGAACTTGGTCGTACACGCATTGAAGTAAATGTCAAGGTAAGTAGGCTTTAACTTCTCAAAAACATTAAAAACAAAAAAAAAAAGCAGCTTGATCTTTGTTTTTTTACAGTCCACTTTCTTGTTTTGTATCTTCAGGTCAAAAGTGTGTTTGGCGCTAAAATGTTTGCTCTCGGCGTCGTAGTTAAAATTCCAGTGCCAAAACAAACAGCAAAAACCAACTTCCAAGTGACAACTGGTCGCGCTAAGTACAATCCATCAATCGATTGCTTGGTTTGGAAGTGAGTTTTATTCCCTGTTAAGAAATATTTCAACTGTGTCATTTTATAACTCTATTGCTTGGTATTTTATCAAAATCATTAGCCTTCTCTCTTTAACTCCTTAGGATAAGAAAGTTTCCAGGACAAACAGAGTCCACACTAAGTGCAGAAATTGAGTTGATCTCAACAATGGGAGAAAAGAAATCTTGGACAAGGCCACCAATCCAAATGGAGTTTCAGGTCAATCTTCTTCTCTTGTTGGCACTGTTTAATAGAACCAGATTGCTAAAGGTGATTGTTAGTTTAATCGTCTCAGCGTCGTGCTATTTCCAGGTGCCAATGTTCACAGCATCTGGTTTGCGAGTTCGGTTCCTCAAGGTACGCTTAGATTTCTATACGTTTCTAGGACCAAAAATGTGATGCTAAGTATCGGAATCTCCAACCCATTTGTGACATTAAAACCCTGTTCAGATCTTTTATGTTATAAGTGTTTGCTTCTGGTCTTGAGAAAGATTGAACTCGTTACTTGGTTATCAAAACTTCACTATTTCCTTGGATCTGACCCGTAGCCGGAATGTTTGATAGGTGTGGGAGAAGAGCGGTTACAACACGGTTGAGTGGGTTCGATACATAACAAAAGCGGGATCATATGAGATCAGATGCTGAACCTAAAAATCACAGTTCAACAGACGTGACGCTCATGGCTTCTAGCTTTTGTTCCTTGATGCAAAACAAGATATAAGAGTTAAATATCTTTTATACCTCCTTCTGTTTGTTTTTGTCCATTAGAGATATCTTGTGTTAATATGATTTCTTCGTCTTTACATTTTAATTCGTTTTTTTTCTTTACACTTCATCTTTATTTTTATTAATTCCCTCAACATTCCAGTGGATTGTCTCTTGTCCAAACATAATCCATGTCGCCCAACCAACATGTTATGTATATCAAAACCTAGTTTTGTAAACATTTTTTTTGGTAAAATTTTGTAGACATTTGCGAGAGATGGCCGATGATATACGTTGTGCATCAGATACAATCCAACAATGTGACCAAGTACCAACATAGAATAGAGCTAGCAACAAGTATCAATATCCATTATTGCATAACGAGTTCCTTATGGAACTATTGTCTCGTGGTTGTACATGGTCATAGACACGGAATTTGGAAGGCTAAATTAACATGCATACTAAAGATGCCAACTATAAAGCCCATTAAATAAATCCACAAGTTTCACTGATGATAAGTATGGGAATCAAACATAATGTATTACCATAACAAAACTAAATCATATTTGGAAAAACAAATTTTGTAATTATTTCTCAATCAGCTTTTGATCATTTATTTTTTCACATCACTTTTTTATCATTATTCCAGACTCAGCGACTGTCTCCAATAAATTTTACAGGATAATCAAATTACAAACAAATAAAAAAACAAGGAGAAAATATACAGTCAAAATAATTGTCTTTAAATAGTTTTTTAATTAATCTATTATATTAATTTATTAATTTGATCTAATATGAAAATAAAATCTGTGATGTTTGAAGATTTCAAAAAGATGAATTTCTTGATTAATTTACAAGCACTTTGAATTTAAATGGTCCCATTTTGTTCTTTTAGTCATTTTAACGATATTTTATTTTTTGTAAACTATCTCGACTAGATTTATTAGATAGTTTATGTACTAATTATGTAAAAATTATTTAAATATAATAATATTTTAGTGTTTCTCTTAAATGAATTTTACTTTCAACCACATACAAGAGACAGAAAAGGTAACATCCAGCAATGTTTATACAATTTCTTTCAAAATAAACCAGTTTAGATTTAATTATTGAGGATTCTGCCCTTTGTCGTGATGTCTTAAGACCACCTGCTTGGTCATCCTTCAAGTTTTATTCTAAGTTCATTTTTGGCCTTCTTTTCGGGTTAACTTTTGGAGAATGGAACTAATTCCTAGACTAGCAAACACATGGAATTTCCATATAGCCAAAAGTGTCACTAACGAGGATCGTTGGCAATCAGATATAGTTTTTGGATCTCCTCTTTGGCTCAAGGAATTTCTTCACCAATGTAAAAGATTACGCTGACAGGAGAATTGTGCAAGAGATGATGAGCTATGCTCATGGTTTCCCACATCAACATCGACCGGTGTTACTTGTGACAACTGATAGGGATTTTAGGAACTCAGTGAAGAATACACGTGATGATCGCATATCTTCTTAACAGTGGTTCAAAGTGGTTTTCAGCATGTTTCATTTGTGACCAGTTTATCCAGAGGTTATTGGTTTTGGGAAAACTTGCAAGACAGACTTCCTTTCGAGCACCAATATTCTTATGGTTGGTAGATGATTTGTTGAAGTTTTTGTAAGAGGATTTGTGCAAAAATTAGCTCCAACTTTGAGTTGTTTGGTTTCCATTTTATAAATTCTTAGTGAGTTTAACCTTTTAAAGTCAATTCTACTGTTTCCATTTGATCACTCTTTCAAGTTCTAATTCTGTTTCATGCGATTTGTCTTTAACAGAGTGTGGAAATATTTTAATGTATCGACCCAAAGCCTTCCTCATATTATGGATAGTTCAAGAGAGGTCAATAAACTTTTCAAAACAGAGATCAATTAATAACAATTCTATGACATCAAGAGTTGAGAGAAAATGAAACATAAATGTGTCTATCTCTCTAAAATGAGTTTTGTTTTCAATCAGATACAAGAGATAGAGAAGACAAATCCGCCAATATCTATAAAATTTCTTTCAAAATAGAGCAATTTAGATATAATAGTTGTTGACAGAAAAAGATATATTAATAATTTGGTGTCTTCATCTTTCACTTCTGTTATCAAACAAGTTAGAAAGTGAAAGCCATAATTTCAAGGTAAAGTAATGAACTGAAGACATTAGTTTAATTACTAGTCCCACTATTAATATATAACGGCATTAGAGTAATATCTCTAGTAACTTATGAGTTTTTAAATAGAAGGTGCTATAATAATTGTGGAGTTGACACTTAGGCATTGAATACAATGTTAAAAATTAAAAATATTTATCAAATAATATATAGGAGATATAGTTACCTTTCATGTGTATAAATTATGTATACAAAATTATCTAATATTTAATTTTGAAATCTCCTTTTATTATAATATTGGCTATGTAATAATTAGAATATAAATAAATACAAAATATAACTTATTATTTTGCTTTTTTCTTACCTTTTGATTATGTATTTTTTTGTTTTTACTTATTTTTATCAGTTTATTGTTATCAACCAGATGTAATGCAAAATGCAGAATAATATTTAATGAAATAAGTTGAAAATAAAGTAGCGAACAGTTGATATATAAATAAATAAATCTATATATATGATGTTTGAGATTATGTTTTAAAGGGATTTTTAATGAATCTTATTATTTATGAAATCAATCTATATATAATATTTATATTTTATAAATATTATCTTTTATATATGTTATTTGAAAACCAGTATAAAGAAAAGGAAACTAAATTAAAATTAATATAACAAAGATTATCAAAAAAGGAAAAAATGTTTACAATGACACCAATTATACTTTTTTATAATTCATTAAGAATATCATTGTAATTAACCATTCTAATAATTAATGTAAGAACGATACGTAGGAATCTGACTTCTCAAATAATATTATAAAGATTTAGAAGTAAATATATACAATTGTTAGTATCATTAAATTCTGGAAATTCATAATATCTGAAAAGAATCATTTTCTAGCCAAACAATTACTACTAATTTAACAATTTTTTATAGATTATTAGTAGTAAAAATTCAACTTATAATCTCTGAAGGGAACCATTTATTCTACTCAAACACCGAGATACTTAAGACCCAAACAAGACTAGGAGGTGTACTGAATCAGAAATATAAAGTGATTTAATTTTTATTGAGTATTTAGATGATTGTAGATAAACATGTGAATTTAGTGTGATTTTTGTTAAACAACTCTAGAATCTCATCTAAAACTGCGTGATCTGGATTTTACGACTAAGAAACTCCTTTCAAACATTGTAGAAACACTTATCACTTTAAAATTTTCAAGTTAAATTTTGTTTTTAGAGGATTTCGAAGCATTTATTAAATGACAAGTTCAATAATAATGAATTTTTAAGTATTTTTAAAAATTTACATTTTAATGACAATGGATTTAACATTTTAATATAAATCATCTCAAAATCTTAGTTGAATAAAACCCGCTAAGAGAATTAGATATCTCTCTAAAGCTGTAAATTCATGTTTACAAATAATTTGAGAAGTTAGCCATAACAATGATTTGCTTATATTTGCCGAATCTGTACTTGTCGTAGAGTGTGTTTGTATATAAAGTAAACAAAATTTACAGTTATTTTATGAAAAGAGGGGAAAGGTATTTTAGAATACCTTATTTGGGTGAAAGTGAGTTAATGGTCGGGAATGACCTCTCTCTCATTACGAGAGAAGGTCTATTACATAGTGCAAATACTATTCAGCGCAAACGCTATTCGAACTCTATCCTGTTGATCATCAACAGTTGATGCTAGCTCACTGCCACTTGCTCGCTGCACCACCGAGCCACTCGAATAGCTGCGGTTATGTTGTCACCTTACTCTTATTTAACCTTTCATTTCTTCTTTCGTTTGCGTTTCATCTTAAGTTATTATGTACGCTAGTAGTTATTGTGTATGCGTCTTAGTATGTTGTTCATCAATTATTTTAAACTTCTAATATGCTAAAAATAATTACTTGAGCTTTAAGCAAACCTTTACCACTTTTTAGTATATAGACTTAAGTAGATGAGGTGGTTTAATCACCAAGACAATGTAACTAAAGACTCGTTCAATGCAAGTTAAACCAATCACACACACACACAACTAACAAAATTCATTTCTAAATTAAGTAAACACATCCTGAACACACTCACCATACACAAAAACTCATCACACTACCATTCTTTCTTCAAAACAAAAACCAAAAACAAAATATAAATCAAGAAACCAAAAAGAAAACATTCCAACCATTGAATCGGAGATACGCAATCTCCGATACACTTTTTCCTTCAATGCCGATAACGAAACCGCTCGGATCAAACACAACTCTTCGATCTCATGAGCCACTACATCATTACAGCAAACCGCCACTCTTTGTAATTCTAACTGTGATCCTCCTCGTCGTCTTCTTCATCGGTTTCTGCGCTCTCTATTTCTGCAAATGCTTCTTCGACGCTGTCTCACTGGCCTGGCATCGCCATTACCACAACAGATCACCCGAAAACCAAATCCAATCACAACAAGAAAACGCCGGTCAACCACCGGTTAACCCCGGTTTAGAGCCGCATATCATCCAGTCCTTCCCATTGTTTCCATTCTCCTCAGTCAAAGATCTTCGAGAAGATAACCAAGGACTCGAATGCGCGATTTGTCTTCTCGAATTCGAAGAAGAACACATCCTCCTCCGACTTCTGACAACATGCTACCATGTTTTTCATCAAGAATGCATCGATAGATGGCTAGAATCTAACAAAACATGCCCTGTTTGTCGTCGGAACTTAGATCCAAACGCGCCTGAAAACATCAAAGAGTTGATCATAGAAGTCATACACGAAAACAGCAACGCAAACCACGAGCAACCATCAACATCAAACGAGGTCTCGTTGTCGAGACAGAGCAGTAGTAGTGGTAAGACCGAGCCATTACCGGATAAGTTCTCGAGATCGAAGACGACGGGTCATTCGATAGTGAGGAATAAACCGGAGGAAGAAGATCGGTATACGTTGAGATTACCGGATCATGTTAAGATTAAGGTTAGGAGGAGACATAATAATAACCAAACAGAGAGTTGTATTTCGTTTGGTGAGCTTATGAGAAATAGAGAAGGCCGGTTTGGTGAACTCTCTGGTCAATCGCTTGCACCGGAATCCCAAAATTAAAAGAAGATTTACAATTTTTTTTGTTTACATTAAATTGGTTTGTTACATTTTTGTTTTGTATTTTGTTAGAAGAATTTTTTAAGAGATACTTTTTGCTAATACTGGTTGAAAAATGAACCACGTCGTTTTGGTGATTTTTTACTTCACCATATCTGTTAGATTCCGTGCTTCCCACGTTTACGTTCTATGTTAATTCATTTTAGCGTTCTTGTAGAAAATTTCTTTAGAAATCTATTGATTCTCTCTACGAATTTCAAAACTTGGAGAAAGCGGAATCATTAATCATAGACGGAATCAGATTAATTAGGTGTTCTTTCATACAATGATACAATACAACACGTTCTTTGAGTCTGTATTTTAAAGATGGAGACTTGGATTCAGTGGATGACCTATTGGAGGGGTGAAACTTGATGACTACACGCACACGATCATAGTCAATGGGTTGTTGAGCACATACCATACGGAGGAGCCGAGAAGCATTTGGCATGTATGGGAGAGACTGGGATGCAGCGTGTCGTCACTTGTAACTGTCTAATCGATGGGTTGTGCAAAGAGGGTGACGTGGGGATGAGGTTGTTTGTGTCGATGAAGATTAGAGATGAGTACACTTACTATTCTGTTGTTCATAATCTATGCAAAGATGGGCGTATTGACGGCTCGTATGCATGCGCTTCAAAATTGCTCTTGTCGTGTTACAATAAAGGATTGACGATTACGTCGTCAGCTAGGCGAGTAGTGTTGTCAGGTTTACTGATGACGGTATCTTATCAGGCAGCGACGAAGACACATTACAAAATCAAAGTTGCGTTTGAGTGCAATCAGTGGCGGAACTAGGTGGGGAGTGGATGGGGCAGCTGTCCCCTGATTTTTTTTGGTGTAATTTGCTTAGAATTTTTATAATACCTTGATGAAAATTTGAATTTATAAATATATCTCTATAATATTATTTGAGAAGTCACTTTCTTAGATGTTGGGTTCACGTTTACTCTATGATACCCTTAATGAATTAAAAAATTACATTAAAATAATATTATTTCCTTTTAAATTTCCAAATAACAATATAAAATAAAAAAGGAAACATTTATAAAGTTTAAAACTAATTTAAAACGAAAATATATGTATATATAATATGATTTCATAAAAAGGAAAGTTCACAAAATATGAATATTCATTTAAAATATATTTTTCACTAACATAAAATATACTTTTGAAATAATAAAATATTTTCCTTGTATCTATATCTTCTTAGATGAAAACAATATTTGTATATAATATGGTTTCATAAACATTCATACAGATGATCTTGATATTAGAAAAGAATATTTTTCTTTAAAACATAATTTTACACAATACAAATAAATATATTTTCAAAGTAATAGAATTTGTTTAT
The DNA here is from genome assembly GCA_016432835.1 of Brassica nigra. Taxonomy (NCBI): domain Eukaryota; kingdom Viridiplantae; phylum Streptophyta; class Magnoliopsida; order Brassicales; family Brassicaceae; genus Brassica; species Brassica nigra. Next base: position 13,009,326 of record CM028247.1, on the reverse strand, counting down.
CTGTCTATTTTCTTAGATTATTACATAAAATAATTAAGTAACATAAACTGATATATGTTTAATTGACAAAAAATAATTTCTAATTAGTATTATTGAAATTCTTTTTCTTATATTTAGTTGACTATAATATCTTACAAATACAGCAAAATATAAATTATATTTTATTATATATTATAATTTCTCAAAACAATCACATTTTTACTGCATATTTTAAGAGATTAAAAACTAAAATAAATTTTAACAATAAACATCTTTTGATCAAATAACTACAACATGAGTGACTTGACTAATCTAACTTATATCTAAAATCATAGATTTAACTAAAATTAGAATATATAATTTATAATATAAAATTTATTTATTTTATAAGAATATATAATTAATAATATTGTAAGCATGAGACTTTAGAATATTATCATTATATTAATTTATGTAATTTGGAATCAGACATCTTAGTTTATTTTTTCCATTCTAAACACAATATATCTTAAGTTATATATAATCTTACTAAATTATACTTATATATCTAAGACAACAATCAACCTAAATGCAAATAAGAAAATTAATAAAAGATAATATATTTAGAATAAAAATATTATAATTGAATTCAAAGAAATAGATGAAATCCAATATGTCCAAATGATAACTAAATCAACTGTAAAACAACAAAACCAATTAGATATAAAATATCTAAAATCATATATATAATTAAAATAATATAATATTATTAATATAAATTATACATACAAATTATAAATTAATTTAAAACTAAAAATATAATATATATTTTATAAATATTTATGTCCGTGCATGAGTACGGGAAAGTCACCTAGTTACTAGTATTTGTTTTTTTACTCCGGATAGAAATTCATCCTAGATCCGCCACTTAGTGCAAAGCACTAACTTATCCTTAAGACACTGAATATATCTAAGAGCAACGCCATAGAGTTTTTCACCATGATAGTATATTATTAATTCTGATATAGTTAAGTTAATATAAATGTTTTCTGAAAAGTTGATCACTAATTAAGTGCCATCTGTTTTCATAGTATCTCATGGGTTTCTTGCATGTTTTTAAACCAGATACGGATTTTCAAATTTGTTACTTCGCTCCTATTTCTAATTTTTATTAGTTTGATAGGTGAGACATTGTTCTAGAACCAGGCACTTAAAATGTTCTACGAGCATTATTATTGGCTAAGAATTTTCATGAGTTTCTCATCTCAACTTCTAATCTTTAAATAATGTTAACCAATACAAACTTGAAACATCGACAGAGAGTTTTTCAAAAAGTAATAGTCTCTTATATGAGAGATTATGATTCTACTCTCTCTTCCTTTTTGCTATTTTTTTGGTGAGAGATTCAGCAATGTAGATGCTCTAAGGGCTCTTTGATGGCAATTAAGATTCGAGAAGTCTCTCTTGGAACTAGAGGTTCTTTTTAGTCTGCATCAACGGAGTCCAATATCAGGTGTAGCATAAACTTCTGATTAATTAGGTTTTTTCTCATACCAACCTGTGGGGAAATGTATGTAAAACAATTTTTTGTGTCACACCTAATAAGATAATCTCTTTTTTTTCTTTCTATTGTATATATATAGCTATTGAGATAAATTTTGGCTAGAGAAATGTATTAGCATATGGTGGTAACAGATAGATTCATTGTATGTTCATAAACGCTTTGCAGATTCAACAACACCAATGAATTGTGATCAGTTATTTGTTTCACTATTGAGCAAAAAAATCTCTTATGACTAAACTTAGTAGAGTATTTTAGAATTTAGCTCAATAAAGATAAGAAATCTGCACTTGTAAATTCACTTAGATGAAACAGATTTTAATGATAATGAATGAAAGAGCCAGAGTGTGATTTTGCTCCAGTAATTTTCAGGTTTAGGTGTATCTTCTTGGTGTTCAATTTAGTCATCAGTGGGTTAGACTTTTTCTAAGAGATATTTTAAAGGATCCAATGTAATTTCAGACAAGTTGACCAAAGACGTCATTTTTGGAACCAAACTGGTCCCAAAATGTAGCCACGTTACTCATGTGGCGCTTCTGAACGCAGTAAAAAAAAAAGGCACACCCACATTACTCATGTGCCGCTTTTGAACGCAGTAAAAAAAGAGTTTTGAAGTTTGGGCCTTCTCTATAAAACATCTTTTACTACAAGGGGTTCTCTGTATTTTAAAAGAACAAAGTAAGAAAAAAAATTGCAGAGGACTAAAGATAAGAGTGTGTTTACTCTCAAGACGTGGGCAAATCTGACAACAACAGTTTCTGCTCCTCGTCCTCTTTGTTGTTCTTGTCTTTCATTTTCTCGGACTTTGTAAAATGGTAGACACTTCTCTTAATCTCTCTTTATACGTACAAAGATCTGTAGCGTGTTTAGAGATGGATGCTCTAAGAGGTTTTTTACAGACATGAACACGTGTTTGTTTGTGGATGCAACGAATCAGGTTAGAATAGACACGTTTCGTAGGTGTAAAAACATTCACAGGAATCTTCAAGTAAAATTCTTGGTAATAGATAGATACGTTGGAACTTGGAAGCAAACGGACATTTTTGCTTGTCAATTAAATTAGCAGATTATAGTGTTAATGGGTTTAACTAAAAAAATGAGACTGGCTTTGCTAGGTGCATATACTTCACATAATGTCATTATTAAGTATAGAAAACCTGATTAGCTGGGGAAAAAAAACGATTATCCAAAAATGGTTAAAAACCAAAATCAATGAACAGACGAACCGGATCAAAATTCTGTAAAACCAGTATCAGGTTGCAGTATATAGAAGAAAAAAAAAAAGCAAATCCAAAGGAAACTAAATCCTAACCGAATCTAAAACCAAACTCAAAATCAATACAACCAAACCAAATAAATCAAAAGTCATTTAAATTAATATTTTAACTAAATTTGGTATATGTACCAAATTGTTTGCTAATATTATTCAAAATAAACTTTTAAATCTATATCGAAATGCAAAAATGAACACACAGTTTTGAACCATAAATAAAAGTTGGTTTTAGACTTTAGTTTAGCTCTATTTTTCTAAAACCAAAAACTAGAATTTTAAATAACTGCAAAAAGATATTAATGCATATGCCTAAACAAAAGTGTTCCTGGATTTTCGTTAAATATTGTCAAATTCGTGGAAGTTAACAGACTTTTTAATGGTAGCTGGTCATTGTTGATTGTTCAAACGAATAATAAATTAAGTAGCAATAGTATGATGCTAACTTTATTTTGTTGTGAATTTATTTTTGTATGCTTAATCAATTATTACAGATTTTAAATAGTACGAATTTGTTTCTGATGTATGATAGATTTTGTGTCCGAAGTTGTCTAATTTGTGAAAGTTAACAGTTTTTTAGAACTCTGACAATATCTATCAGAGAAAAAAAAACAAAAGTGCAGATGGTTAAACTTTAAAAGTAACTTAAATAAAAACAATAAAAGAAATATTTTTAATCACGGGTTGTGTTTTTTACCTTCGTAGCTTCCTTCTGGTCCTTCTAATGTGCAAACAAATCTGACAGTCCTTTTTAATTATAAGCATACAATTGCAATAATTATTACTCCCTTTTCCCAATATCACACAAAGAAAAATCTTGTGGATATATTATATTTAGCTCACCAAGTAGTTTAAGATGCAATCGAAGAATAAATATAATGAATACAAAAAAAAGATTTGAATGTGAAATTTTGCTTTCTTCCAGCACACATTTGTCCCTATATGTGTATGCTACTGCTCGGTCCCCACGGTCCAGACATGCCAAATACCGAACCGGTTTGGTCCTATTTGTTTTCTTCTTGAACTGAGTACTTGTAATTAATCTAGTCTCTCTTTTAATCATTGCTTTTCTTCTTTTCATCAAACAATTAAGTTAGCATTTGTATACAGAAATTGAATAATGTGTGATGGTATATTTCCTTTGGGGCAGCCTAAGTATGTTACAAAGACGTTATAATCATAAAATGTAATAAAAGTTTAGAGGCCTTTAGGATAGTAAAAGGGGCAATGAACTGAAAAAGAAGTGATGGTCCAGAATTGCGAGAAAAGAACATGACCTTAGACTCTCTGACCCATCTCACGTGCCACTATTCTCTTCTTTCTTCTAATCCCTTTCTCAAATCATCAAAATTCATATTCATACAAATAAGTATGTGTATATATAAATTTTATACACATCAATTTTTTTGGAAGATGGTTACATTGCTCGTGTGACTTTCATCACTACGATTATATAAAACTTTATTTCCAAATTTTAATGTTTGAAATGATATGATGGATTTTTTCTGTCTGAACACTAATATGATGGGTAAATCTCTCAAAATTCAAATGTTCTTCATATCTCTTACGATTAGAATTTAGGTTTTTATTAAATAAGCCAACAGTATACGAACTGATATTAATGTCGGAAGGTAAAACTGAGTACATAATATCATATGCATATTCTTATTTACAAAACGTATTATATGTTTAGTCAAAATTTTGCAAGTTGAATGGTAAACAAATAATATATAATGTCATTCAGCAAATTAATTTCATAGCTAAGCTTACTTTGGAGTTACACTTCCATGATAGTACGGATCAAAATCAATATCAAATAATGTCTCACATGCACACATTCAGAAAACTCAGAGCTTCAACGTTTGTCAATTTTTAATCATTCCCATTTATTTTTCTGAAAATGTCGTTTTCGCCCACAATTTTTTATGATATCTATATTCGTTATTTTTAAGCAAAAAAAAATAATAAATAAAAATTTGGAATGTCGCTATATAAATCAATGGTACTTAGTAATTCAATAAGGAAGAAAACGTTGTAAAGAGCAATGACACTAGAAGCTTTATCATCAAACGGTCTCTTAAACTTTTTGCTCTCCGAGTCTCTTTCACCAACCCCATTCAAGTCTCTTCTCGATCTCGAGCCATCGCCGGAAAATGACATCATCATCTCCAAGAACACAATTCCGGAGATGTCTCAACAAGAACCGGCGTCACGGCAGCCACCACCGGCTAGCAGAGGGAAGAAGCGGAGGAGGAGGAAGCCTAGGGTTTGTAAAAACGAAGAAGAAGCTGAGAATCAGCGAATAACTCACATCGCGGTAGAAAGAAATCGAAGAAGACAAATGAATCAACATCTCTCTGTCTTAAGATCTCTCATGCCTCAACCCTTTTCTCAAAAGGTTCATTTTTTATGATAAATTCTTTTATACTATCTTCTTACAATTTCGACTAGGGTTTTATGGAATATTACTCTATGAGGTTCAATTTTTATGATAAATTATTTTTAAAAGGTTTAAGATTTTAAGTTGAATTTCAATATTTATTTACTAATATGTTCCTTCTTTTCTTTGTGCTTCATGAAAGGGTGACCAGGCTTCAATAGTTGGTGGAGCCATAGATTTCATCAAAGAACTTGAACATCAGTTACTATCTCTTGAAGCTCAAAAGCTTCAAAAGGATAAACTAAACCAGACGGTTACTTCTTCAACAAGTCAAGACTCAAACTGCGAACCTGAGAATCCTCATCTGTCTCTCTCACAGTTCTTTCTTCACTCGTACGATCCAAGCCAGGAGAATAGAAATGGGTCAACAAGCTCGGTGAAAACCGCTATGGAGGATCTTGAAGTGACTCTAATAGAAACTCATGCTAACATCAGAATCCTGTCAAGAAGAAGAGGTTTCCAATGGACCTCGGTGGTGGCTAACACCGGGCCACCGCAACTTTCAAAGCTAGTGGCTGCTCTACAGTCACTCTCCCTCTCCGTGCTTCACCTAAGTGTCACGACAATGGAAACTTTTGCTATTTATTCAATCAGCACTAAGGTAAATTAACTGAATCCTCTTATATCTAAACCGGACTTAAACAAGATTAGTTCGGTTCAGTTTTGGGGTATTACGGTAAAAGATGTTACACCATGGTCCGTTGGACACTTTATGCAGCCTATTGTATCAGAGCTAGGGTAATAGAACTCTTATCATTACCATATACTATTATCTATGCCGAACGATAAACCGGACTAAACCGAGTTTGTTCAAATACTATTCGAGGGGTAACTTTTGAAGAAATGTTACGAAATTAGAGCTAGACGGTAAATTATGTACGTTCAGAGAGAGAGGGAACATAAAAGGAATGTCTATGAACTCTTAACTAGATTTGGTCTAACATTTATTGCCATACTTGGCGGAGTCGCTTTTTATTTTTCACCAATTTTTTGAAAAGAGGTTTAGTTATTGCAACGTGAATCAATATTATTATTTTTTCCTTTGAAACTTCATATGGTGTTATATTTCTTGGGGGTGTAACTGAAAGTTTACATTACATTATATTTTGTATTGGATTTTGAAAGGTGGAAGAGAGTTGCCAGCTAAGTTCAGTAGATGACATTGCAGGAGCAGTTCATCACATGCTAAGTATCATTGAAGAGGAACCTTTTTGTTGTTCAACAATGCCAGAGTTACCCTTTACTTTCCCCTTAAATCACACCAATGCCACTCATTCTCTCTGAGAATTCTCCTTTCCTTTTTAATTTTATCACATAGCACATCTTCGATCGTTTTTTCTTTCAGAATAAAGAAGGTTTATTATTGCTTTCTTTTTTTATTTCCTAGGTTCTTTTCTGACTCTGTAAAGGCTAAATGTGAATCCATGTGGAGTATAATGGCACATAATATAATAGCAGTTATTTTACGCTTTTTCATTTTTCTAAATTTCGAATAATTTAGTATACTCGTCAGAGTTTGAATTCTTATTTGATCTGATTGGGATTGTTAAGTTCTTAACTTGTAATATTTGTTTTTCGTTTTTGGGAACATGAATTTCGTTCGCCGGCTTTAGTCTCTAGGGAATTTTCTTGGTTCCGCTTGTTTTTTTTTTTTCTGGGGGTTTCCGATGGTCGCTGGCTTTGGCCATCCCATTTGAATATCATAGATTTTTATTTCGTCATAATTTTCAGCTAGATTCATATTCTTATTAAATTGTTTATGGCCATTTGAATATCATAATACATTACGAACCATCTTGGAAAATGTAAAATAAAACATCTTTGTGTGTCTTTTTTTTTATCATCAGATTTCTATTAATAGCATCAGGCCCAGAACAATAAGGCCCAACAAAAATTAAAACAAAAAGGCCAATAGAATAAACGATTTAGGGTCTATAAAGCCCAAAGAAGGAAACACGTTGGGAAATAAACCGCTTCAGCACTACCACGTAGACGGTTGCCAGCAACCAATGAAACATGCGTCCAAGTGAGAAACAGCCATCTTCCTCCAGAGCCAGAGCTAGTAAGGAGACACGAAGGATCACCGTCGACAGCCATCTAAGACAAACCCAAGACTAACCGTTCAACCATAACAGCGAACGACAAAGCTCGAGCCGCAAAGTCAGATGTGGCGGATCTACGAATCGACGAAGAGATTAACCGCCTACAATCGATCTTAAAGCCTCCAACTTACTTGCATGCAGCTACATACATCTTCAATAATCTATCTAAGCGCGAAGATGCAACAACCCAAACTATTAGAGATGAAGAAACCATCGGAGTATCGGATTGAGAGGCTGGAAAACAGGAAGGACCAGAATCGTAGATCATGGGATCGGAATAACTCCGAAAAGAAGCCGATGAAAGCGATGGTGAAGAACCATCACCTCCTGGAAACAAAAGCCGGCGAAGTCGGTGTTATGGAAACCGCCGCTTCCTATAAGCAAATTCGGACGATCACTAGAGGAACTGATGCACCTTCGGAGTCAAGGACCAGTCGGAAACACCAAACCGATACACAAAAACAACAGACTCTCACTCCCTTGAATCTAAATGTAAACCTTCTAAAAGATGAAAGTTTGATAAGAAGGTTAGAGGATTGGAGAAAATTAATTACATTTTTGTGTTCTCATACACGTAAGAATTTAAATATTGATAAAAAACTTTATATCGATATTTTAGGGTATCCATTTGCCTAATTTTGTGTCTATTTGTCTATTTTTATCCACTAAATCTAGTATGGCTATGAATATATGAGACGGGAGAGGGCAGAACTTAGGGGATGATTGGTAGGTGTTGTAGTTTTTATTTTTTTGGTTTTAGAATAGTAGCCGTAGATTTATTTGCTGTAACTATTTTTGTTTGTAGCTTTGTAAAACACTATTTTTTGTTTTAGAAATAGAGTTTTCTACAACTCTTTTTTAATTTTCTAGAGGTATTTTTGCCATAGCTTTTTTTGAAAATAAAAAGAAAGAAAGCATGATTGGTTAACATGTATGGCTATGAACTAAATTTTGGGTTTGTAGAATATTTGCAGCCACAACCAATCACCTCCGTAGTGCGGGATTGGATGAAATCACATTCAACATATGAAATCTGTCATCTTTTATGAATTAAATACTACAAAGTCAAAATTAAAACATCAGTCGTTTGAAATACAAAGAAAGTTAGTGGAACGCAGTTGACTAAAATGTTTAACCTATAGGCTATAAGCTGCGGTTTCTGTTTTTTTTAGTTCTTTTTATTAAGTCTAAATAATTATATCATTTACTAATAAAAATATGTTATTTATCAACAATTTAGAATTATATATTTACATCATATAAAAGCTTATAAATATCATGTACATAATATCATTTAATTAAACTTTTCATACTGAAATTATAAAATTATTTAAATAACTATCACATACTCCTATTTTTAATAAATTTATGAAGAATATATAATAAAATATACAAATACTTTAAACATGTGCAACATTATACATTTTATACTAGGGCATGCAAAATAACAAAAATGTTTAAAGGACAACCGCCACAATTTTAAGATTTAGTTGTACTAAGTCATATCATTTTATATGAAATTCAATCCGAACAAAACCGAGAAAAAGCGAAACAAAGCTGACCCAAAATTTAATAAACCGGAACGGTTCTTAATTGTCTAAACCCAAAAACTGAAATCAAACGGAACTGAACCAAAAATTGAAAAGGTAATCTAAAATATAAATCATTAAGAGTTTTCCTGCACCATGCGCAGAAATAATAATTTTGATTATATAGTATTTTTATTTCAGAAGAAAATTTTGATTTATATGTCAACATTATTATTTTTTAAATTTTAACTTCAATAGTTTAAAAAAATCATAAACTTATTTTTTGTAATCTTATCTCTTTTGGTTTGGTGAAACTATTTCAATTTGATTTTATTTAAATTTTAATAAAGATAAAATTATATTATATTATATTTAATAATTATTTATTTTAATATATATCTTATCATCTAGTTTTAAATATATACATATATATATATATTTATATAAATATAAATGCTAATAAATTTAAGATTTTTTTTGTTTTAGTTAAAATATGTTAAATTGTGAAATCAATTTGTTAGTTAACATGATGAAGATGAACAAATAAATTTAAATAAATATTTAAATCTTTAACTATCAATTTTTTGGATTAATGTTACTTTAGTCTTGTATTTTTATACATATTTTACATGTTACAATTAATATGATGTCATGTCAATATTTTCTTAAGTCATGTCATCGTTTTTAAGTGTCATGTCTTTTTTTAGCGAGAATGATTACAGTAACGACACGTGTACAAATCACTAGGTAAATGATGTCTAGGGGATTTAACTAAAAGTATTACTTATATTAGTTTAAAAATAACTATATATCTAAAATATAATTTATAAACAAAAAATATTTAAAAATTGAACTACCAAATATTATTATGTGTTATGGGTCTAACTCTGGTTTTTGGTTTTTTCGGTTTTTGTGTTTAAACACAAACCAAATCAAGATTGTATATAATTGATCCGATTTTTTTTTAATTGATCCGATTTGATATATTATAGGATCCAAAATAGGTCCAGGACACCCCAAATCGAATAACCCAATACGATCCACTACAACATGAATGCTCAAGACTAGTTGGTACGATATTTTGTATTGCATTAAGTTTATTTGTATCTTCAATAATCATCACTTTAATAAAAACACGAAATACTGAACGAAGGAACAAGTAAATATAATAAGATGGATTTAGATATTCAGATTTTTTTATAAATTAAATATAGTCTAAAAATTAAATTAGTACCTTGATTAATTTGTAAAATTTAGTTATATTATATGCATCTCATATTTTTATATATGTCACCATTTAAATATTTTATGCACTGCTTATTATATATATTACTATTCACATATTTTCGTAAACTGTTTATTTTAGATAAACCATAATTACTTCGCAATATGCATTTTTATTGTACAAACTACAATTAAACCGTATCGAAATATATACACCTTATCAACGTTTGAGATTTAGTAAGGCGTCCGATATTTACAAAAAAATGACAAATTTTGTCTTCTCGGGTCATAAATGGGACCCATAACCCGTGCCCGATGCTCTTCATTTTATTCTTTTCGCCGTTGATTTTTTTTTTTAATCCCCTCGAATCTTGCACTCTGAAAGAAGTGTAAATCTTGACCTCGTGCTGTCATGTCTTATTTGGATTATATGTGAATCTGGTCAACATATTCACACTTTCCTCATACCTAGTTCGTTCACGCAGGCGCAGCGTACTATCAAATATATGGTCGACTTTCAAATATATTAAAACCAAACCCAACACACTGTTGATGATATCTTTTGATGACGTTTCTTACGAGACACAACGAAACCTTATATGCTAAACCACTAGTATAGCGCACTGTTGATATCTTTTGATCAGGTTTCTCGTTCGCACCCTTCTACACATATATCTTAAACAGATCAGTCTCACTAAAAGATGTCTAACTTCAGGAAGATTAGCTAATACTTTTTTTTGTCGACAAAAAAAAAATCTAATACTTTTTTCATGAAAGCTTATAAATCGTCTTCAGTGTTGGAGGCTGCACTGGCGCAAAAACCATTTGAGACATATCATATATTATATGGTTAAATGATGTGTTGACACATTAAAATCAAGAATAATAATTTTTAGCAAATATCATTTACAAACTGTTAAGTAAGAAAATAAACTTATTTATTGTTACTGCAAGCAAGATTAATTATTTTTGAAAAAGCACGGCTGTAATCAACGTTGAACCAGATATATGATATTATGATGTTGTTTCCAAAGAAAGTTCTCAAGTATTTAGACTTATTTCTCTGATAATTTTGTTTAGTTAATCACACTAAGGATAAGAAGGATAAGAGTAGTAAAAACTAGACATTTTGCATATCTTCTTGTGTGTTATCTACTATTTTTAACAAATGTAACAAAAGATATATTTTTGACCAAAAAAAGTAACAAAAGATATATTCAAATATGTAACATATAGTTTTGATTTTTTTCTATATGAAGAAAGATAAGGTCAAAATTACGTAATCTAAGGAATGACTACACCTGTTGTATTACAAAAAAAAAAGGAATGATTACACCTTCATCTTATTTTCATATTGTTAATTACTTCTTTTATATACACAAACACAATTCATTTTTGACACTATCACCGCCTTTCACCCATGTGAGTGCTCTCTCTCTTACTATTGTGTAGTTTGAACTCCTCTTCTCACTCTTTCTTTAAGCTATTACCATTACCCTAATCCCATTCAAACCAAACAGATTTCAAGAAACACACCCAAAAAGATGCCTCTAAGCAACAATGTAATAGGTTGCATAAACTTCATCGCCGTCCTCCTCTCAATTCCGGTCATCGGCGCCGGAATCTGGCTCACCATGGGACCAGTGAACTCATGCGTCAAGCTCCTTCAGTGGCCAATAATAATCCTCGGAATCTTGATCCTCATAGTGGGTCTCGCTGGTTTCATTGGAGGGTTCTGGAGAATCACTTGGCTTCTCGTCGTTTACTTAATTGCAATGCTTGTTCTCATTGTACTTTTAGGTGTTCTCATCGGATTTATTTACATGGTTACCATGAAAGGCTCTGGTCACCCAGCACCAAGCAGAGCTTATCTTGAGTATAGTCTTCAAGATTTCTCTGGTTACTTACGGCAAAGAGTTCAGACTTCTTACGAATGGGATAGGATCCGTACTTGTTTGGGTACTACTAACATTTGTCCTGAACTAAACCAGAGATTCAGTATCGCTCAGGATTTCTTCAATGCTCATCTTAGTCCCATTCAAGTAAGTTTCGTTTCCCCTTTTTTAATTTAATTTTTCTTCTTTGTTTTTCTATGAAAATCTCTAGAAAAAAAATTGCAAATAATCATATGGTCTTATGATTTTTTGTTTGTTTTTGGTCTTCCAGTCTTAGTTCTCGCCGCAATCAATGCACTCGGATTTTTTTTTAATGATTTTCCTCGTTCCTTGTTATTTAATTAGTTTTTTTTTTGTCAAACTAATTAGTTATTTAATTAGTTTTAAACTTCATTTTTGTTTCTTTGCGTCACTTTGTCAATTCGTTAACCGAGGAAAACTAGGGTGTAAACAGAATAGAAAGAAGACTAGGGGGTGAAATCGAATAGAAATGAATAGAAACGGGGCGAGAATGCAGAATCAGAATGTATAAACAATTGGTGTTTTGCTTGTTAGATTTGTCACCAAAAAGATTGAAAAATATATCATTTTCTTTTTTAAAAAAAAGCTGCAATTCACATGAAAATATTATTTGTCTTTTTAATCAAAGAAAGAGATTTGGGCGTAATCTCAAATCGAATGGCCAGAAAAGAACAGGTGGGTGTATTATTAAAATTTAGAATAGATATGATTCTTAGCTTTAATAGGCATGTCTGAATAAAAACTGGTAAAGTTAAAACTTTTGAGTAAACTAAAATATACCCCCCAAATTTCAAGATTCTTCCACTATGGCACTTAATCAATCACACCGAACAACTTTCTACCACCCCATATTTTAATTTGTATTTAAGTCTAACCCCGTTTCTTTATATTTACAGTCTGGTTGCTGCAAGCCTCCAACAAAATGTGGCTTCAATTTCGTGAACCCTACTTACTGGATGAGTCCAACAGATATGTCTGCAGACATGGATTGTCTACAATGGAACAACGAACAAAACACTTTGTGCTACAGTTGTGACTCCTGCAAAGCCGGTTTGCTCGCAAACCTCAAGTTAGATTGGTTTAAAGCGGATATCTGTCTTCTTTTGGCGTTTGTCGGTTTAATAATCGTTTATATAATCGGCTGCTGCGCTTTCCGAAACGCGAAAACTAAGGATACTTTCAAACAGTAAAGGCAGGGTCATACTGATACATGATCGGGATGTGTGAATGTTTAGTGGCAAAACTGTGGTGAAGTTCCTTTATAAAATTACTGGATTTTCTTTAATTTAGTTTCTTTTACGTTTTGGCCACTGAAGTCTTTTACGTTTCCGATCAATACTACATCCATATTTACATCTTCAATCTATGTTGATGGCCAGAGATTCAGTGGTGAGATTAACGAGATTCATTGTGTATCAACCCATAACTTCGGAGACTTGTACTCGCTTTCCAGATTTCAAGTCAACGTCGTCTCCATTTACACCATCAGACGCTTCCAATCCTAACAAAGAAGAATCATTAAATCATAAACAGAAGGTTTTAGAAAAATTGCAATTTTCCATCGGATCCGTCTGATTAACAAACTCTAGTTATATTCATAAAAAAAAAACAAAATCATCATCATAACTCCTATATAATAAAAAAATGTTTAATTCTTTTTACAAATTGATTTAGTCGATAAATTTTATACTGATAAAATTTTGAGAAATGAAAGAGAAACGAAGGATGAAAATGAGGATCTTGACCAAAAAATAAGATGCCAGTATTTTGTTACTACCGATTTTTTATTGATGCAAATTATGTATCATGTTAATAAGTGATGTTAACTAAAATAATAAATACATCATTTATTTGATATAAATTTTTTAAATAACATCATTTTAATAAATGATACAAACTAGTAAAGATTATATCATTTCACTAAGCTAATGTTAATTAGAATAATAAATACATCAGTTATTTAATTGATATAAAATTTTAAAATAACATCATTTTTGTTAAAATGATACAAACTAATAAAGATTATATCATTTCACTGAAATGATGTTAAATTAATTCATACAAACATGAATTATTATAATTTATTTAAATTTTATAAATATTTGTTTGATTTATAAATAAGTAATCTAAAACAATATTACTTATTTTGTGCTACAATTTAAGTGATACAATTCAATTATTTTTTTGTAGTGAAAGTTTATCTATTTTATTTATACACTACTTTGTAATTTATATACCAACATCCAAAAGTTTGTGAGATTATGAATTTACTAATGAGTTGCAGCCTCTTAGTAAAAGAAAACTGTTTTATTGTCCAATAAGTGATTTTTTTTCTGAATTCTCTCAATCAATGGAGAGTAATTTGTAGATGAGATACACTTAGGGCTTGATTGGTAGAGCATTAGCATGAACATTATGTTTCTTATTATCCAATCAACAATTTTTACCAAAGCATTTAGGATAGCATTTAGAAGATGCAAATGTTCTCTAAATGTTCTTTATCCAATGCTCTCAGGTGAAACTTTTGAGAGAGCATTTGTATTTTAAATATATATATAAAATTAAAATTAATTAATTTATTTTGTTGAATAATATCACAAAATTATATTAGGCTTCAAAATTATTTTTATCTTTAAAATAATTTATTTAAAAAAAAATTCTATGAAAATAAATAAATTAATTAATTTTATTTTTTATTTTAAAATTTTTTAAAAATAAGAGTTATTTAAAAAAATTAAAAATATTCTTTAAAAAAGAAATTTTTAGTTTAAAATAAATCTTCGTTTTATTTTAAATGTATATTTTATTTTAAAATTTTATTTTTGAAAATTAATATTTATTTTAAAAGTAATTTTATTTTAACTTAAAATGACATGCAGATAACAATCACCATATTAGCTAGATTTATGAAGATACCGCTTCATAAGATATCTTATAGCATATTGCTACTGTTTTGTTATCTCGCTGTACAATCAATGCCTTAATTTGAAAATTTTAAAATTTTTAAAATTTTATTTTTTTGAAAATTAATATTTATTTTTAAAAAGTAATTTTATTTTAACTTAAAAATGTTACAGCAGATAACAATCACCATATTAGCTATATTTATGAGAGCATACTGCTTCTGCAGCATACATCTTATAGCATATTGCTACTGTTTTGTTATCTGCTGTGCCAATCAATGCCTTAGTCATGAGTGGAAAACCAAGATAGCGCAGTGATAATGAATCATATGCAAGTAGAATTTGACCAAGCATTGCTTCTCGATCAAGGTCAGTTACCCCAACTAAGTACAACATATATTTTTCTGAACTTGTAGTCAATTCGGAAACCTCTTCAAATCATTGAAAACATGTACAATGCCCTTAATGGACTGTTGTTATCCATCTGCAAA
Source organism: Brassica nigra (assembly GCA_016432835.1). NCBI lineage: Eukaryota > Viridiplantae > Streptophyta > Magnoliopsida > Brassicales > Brassicaceae > Brassica > Brassica nigra. Next base: position 12,993,932 of record CM028247.1, on the reverse strand, counting down.
TACCAATAAATCAGCTTCAAAGCACATATGTAAGTTTTAAATCTTGGCAATATCAATGGTACGCCAACAGCATGTCCACACCTGCTTTATCAAGTAGTTTCAACAAAACATACATACATATTTTGAATAGACAAGGGGATAATGAGCATCTTTGTCTCAGATCCCGAGAGCTATTGAAATAGTCTGCTAGTTCACAGTTTATTTGGGCCAAAAACGAAGCCAACTCAACACATTTCATAATCCATTCCACGAATTTTTTTGGTATCTTGATTGCCTTGAGAACCCCTGTAAGGAATGACCACTGGACCGAATCAAAGTCTTTAAAAATGTAGATCTTAACCGCACATCTCGAAGCAATATTGCTTTTATGATAACTTTTCATCACTAGCTCAGATGCAAGGAGGAAATTTTCTATCAAGAGATGATCGTTAACGAAAGTAGATTGGTTTGGTACAATGAATTTCGATAAAAAACTGATTTCAGCCTTCTCGCCAAAATCTTTGAGATGACCTTGTAGATGACATTACGTCATGAGATGGATCGGTAATCAAACATTGTTATTGTTTCGCCCTTTTTGGGATGGGAGCTAATATGGTCGAGATTACTCCTTTCTGCAAGGAACCTTTATCAAAGAAAGATTGAATTGTCACCACAAAATCCTTCCTGATGACTGATCAACAACCTTTATAAAATTCAAACGTAAACCAATCTGTCCCTGCTGATTTATTGCTCGCCATACAAACAACACTCCCTTAATCTCCTCTTCTGATGCAATCCTCATGAGAGTCTGTTTTTCCATTTCTTTGCATTCAAATTCAAGCAACTCACTTATCTCCTCCTCTAATATACCCGTGAAACTCGCAGTTTAATGATTAAGACACATTTTAACGGGATTTCTTGCCTCATCTTTAATTTCAACTTGACTACTTGCAGCAGTGCCATCTTTTCTCTTAATATCTTTAATAGAAATTCTCTTCAATATCATTAATATAAATTCTTCCTTTTCTAGATTTTGCAGCCTGATTAAATTGTTTGTTATTATCATTTCTAACATATAACCAATTACTTTTTGACCCTAATATTTTTCAGTTTGGAACAAGAAACTGCACCGATCAAATGCAGTCAATAAGGCTGAGCAGGGCTCAAAAGTAGCACTTTGACATGCAGAAAGTTTTGACCAAGTTTCCTTTGTTTTCCTCGTCACATCCTCAATTAATTCCTTTCTCATCGATTGCAAGATTGGTTTCACTTCTTTTAACTTCTTAGAAAATCTGAAGAGAACAAAGTTTGAGTTAAATAATAGGTCTGTGGTTTCCAAATTTTTTTCCACAAAAGTTAGAAACACGGCAGATCAGCAAGTGTATTTGTGAACTTAAATAACCTTTTCGGTTTCATTAGTTCTGGTTGAAGCATAATTCTACATTGTGCTATTCATTACATATGGCGATTTACGTTTTGTGTTTGAATATATCATGTATAAGTGTATATGTCTAAGACTATATACATATAAGAGCTCAAGTAACATGTGTTACCCATGACTTGTAAGTTCAAGTGGAAAGGATTTGAGGCAGTTGTATCAGAAATCCCGATTCGAGGCACTTGGGCCAGAGATCCCCGATTCAAGAATGCGTAATAACCTGGAGAGAGAATTAAACAAATGGTTCTCTTTTTTTTTTTGACAACAAACAAATGGTTCTTATCTATGGCCTTAAGGGGATTAGTTAGGCCGTACTGCCCACACCACTTCTTGGTCTACAAAAATACATTTTTTTGCTGAAACAGTGAGGTTAATGCAAAGCAAAAAAACAATGAGATAACGTGACACTAAGAATGAATATTTATTATGCTAAAATATTATAGTGAAATGCATTTTGTTCTGTGTAGCCTGAATATCTCTATCTTGTTATCATTACTAATAGATAATATAATTTGTAACCCTTCCTCAGATAAATGATATATATTCTTAAGTAAATAACTGAATACTAAATATTCCAAGGTATTTCTTTTCAAAAAAAGTTACATAAACAATCTATAAATTATCATCCTATATGGTAGTTTTTTTTAAAAGATTATACGGTAGTGTTTCTGGCTTTGAAGTTTTACGTTAGTTAGAGAAACATATAACCACGTTGCTTTTTATATCAAGTACTGCTCTGTTGATTAAACTTTAGTTGACAAAAATATCAAAATTCAGAAAAAAATCAATTGTAAAATCAATGAATTTCAAATCTGTTATTCTTATTTCTGCAAAACAATCCGTACGTTTTTTTAATTATAATAAATGCAAGTAATATGATAATTCCACTTACAAGATTGTTAAATATTCGAAAGAATTCTATGAAATTAATGAATTAACTGAGGCTTTGTCTTTTTAATCTGTTTTGTTTAAAAAAAGATTAAGAAGGTTACAATATGATGTCGAAACAAGTAAACCCTTTTAAAAATATGGTGTAAAACCAATACAACTCAAAAGACCAATATTACATACTTCATTTTTCTAGATTGATGTGCAGTAGTATTAGTGAAAACACATTTGAATACAATTCCACAATAAAACCAATTCCAACCAACAAAAAAATAATATATTATTAATTTTAGTTTTAATAATTAATACACTAATAATTTGTAATTTATAAATTTTATTTTAATACATTTAAATTTTATAATTTTAATGTTTTATTGTTCATTTAAAAAATTTATTTTGTTAATTTATATATTAATTAATTTACTTTATGAATAATATTTTAACTAAAATGTTATATTTAAAATTATGGAATAAAAGTTTCATTTTTACAATTTAATATAATTGATAATTCTTATTTAGTTATTTTATTAATAAAATATAAAGAAAGTAATAGTTTAATGTATAGTAATATGAAAATAAAAGTGAAAATACAAAATAGTATGATATATTTATTTTAAATATAAATTTAAACTAATTAATAATATATAATATACCTGTAATTAAATGAAAAATAATAAATATATTAGTTTAAATTGGTTTTACTAGTGTAACTGAGATAAATTAAATACACCTTATTATTTAATATATGAGTAATCACTTAAATGTTAAAGATATAAATCTTGATCTTTTGACGAGGTTTTTTCATAATCTGTGAAGAATTTGAGTTAGGCTTTAACTTTTAGATATGGAGCAGTAGGATCCGAAATTTATTTATACACACATTTAGTTATAATAACAAAAAATTAATAAAATATATTATATAATTATCTCTAAAATTATTCAATCTATTTTATGTTTTGAGGAATTTTTATATTTTAAAATAATAATATTTTATGTTAAGTTTAGTTTATTAAAAACTGTGTGACTAATAATGTCTTAGAATTTTTTTGATGATTGGCTGAATTAGTTTTATTTTGATGAAACTTGTTGAAAAAAATGTGTGTATTAACTTTTGTGCTTTTAACCAAAATAACATCTATTTTAAAATAGAGAAAGTATATTAGTAAACTATAAACAATGAGAAGAATCACTGAAAAGATGTATGAATTTACTTAGTAAAAAGATGCAAAATAAACAGCTATTATAGAAAACGATTTTAGCACCAAATTGTTTGATTATTGTGAAAATGGTAAATTAAAAAAAAACGTACATAACATTCTTTTTGGCATCAGACGTACATAACATTTAAACAGGAAGATTAAGGTTTTAAATATTAGAATAAAAGTTATTTGGGCTAGATAATAAACTATATTTAAAATTGGGCTAAGACACACATATTTGTTTTAATTGGGCTGTACATATAAATTGGGTGGGGCACATCATTTTCTGTCTTTGGTTTAGGGGTACAAAATTTATAGTTAGTTACGAAATTTTTTATAAAAACAGTGTGTGGTATACGTGCCCCACCGCTTTTGGTGGTGGGTCTTCCCCTGGTATGGAACCAACTATTGCTAATATATGATGATACGGAAACTGTGTGGTACGTGCTCCACCTCTTTTGGTGGTGGGTCCTCCCCTGGTATGGAACCAACTATTGCTAATATATGATGATGATACGGGGGAAAACAATATTTTTAGGGGTAAACGAAATAAAAATACAACAAAACCTTATTGTCCTAAAACCAAACCTTATTCTACACATTGATATCTTTTGATGACGTTTCTCACAAGAGATAACGAAACCTTATATGGTAACTGGTAAACCACTAGTATACCGCAATGTTAAAGCTTTTGACGAGGTTTCTCATTCGCACCCTTCTACATATTTATCTTAACCAGATCAGTCTCACTAGAAGATGTCTAACTTCATGATGATTATTTGATACTTTTTAATAAAAGCTTTTAAAATTGTCTTCCGTGTAGGAAGTCGCACCTTGTCCCCCTGAGAGAATGAGCACCTACTTTACAATCACCCGTTATTTTGTTAATTTTTGATAATTTCATCTTACGCAAAAAACATATGAAACACATCATAGATGCTTTTTTCTTTTTAAAACACTCATAGATTATATGCTTAAATGATGTGTTACACATTGATCAATAAGATTTAATACTTTTTAGCAAATATCATTTACAAACTGTTTTTATAAAGAAAATGAACATATTTACTGTTATCACGCAAGATTCACTATTTTAAAAAGCACAGATGTAATCAAACGCTGAACTAGATATATGATGGTGTTTCTAAAGAAAGTTCTTAAATATAATTTCTCCGATAATTTTGTTTAGTTAATCACATTAAAGATAAGTAGAATAGGAGGAGTGGTAAAAACTAGACACTTAAAATATCTTTTTGTGTGTTTAGTGGCGAATGTAGGATTATTTTTGGTGGGAGAAAATCTTATATAAACTTTAAAATATGGCTAAAAATGTTAACTAGTAAGAAAAAATAACTAATATTTAGGTATATTCAAGATTCTAAAAATCGGTCTAGATGGCGCCTAGGCACCCGCTAAGCGGCAACTCGATTATACCTAAAGCAAATTTCCTAAAATTTGATTTATACCGATTTCTGAATTCAAATTGGTTGAATCTGTTCTAAATCAATTAAAATCGGTTTAAATCAATCTAAATTAGTCTAAATATATTAAATTAACCAATAATGTTATTATAAATCTACAAATTTGTCTAATTTCTTTTGTTTTGTGTACTAATTTTGGTAATTCATCACAATAATTTTTTAATTAAACTTAAAAACCAAAATATGTCGTATAAATGTATAGTATATAAAATATAAATCAATAATTTGTTAATGTCTAGGCCTTGTCTAGACTCAGAATAATCTATCTAATCGTTAATTCTCTATAAAATGCATAGTTACCGCCTAACGGTTTTTTGAACATTAGCTATATTTCAGAAACTTTGAAAATTTCATGGTGGCACCTGCCCCCATCTTTGGGAAACGTAGAATTGCCAGTGTGTGTTCTCTACTATTTTTAATGATCATATATACCATTTTTTTTAACAATTAGTAACAAAAAGATATATTCAAATATGTAACATGTAGTTTTGATTTCTTTCTATATATAGAAAGATAAGGTCAAAAATACCTAATCTAAGAAATGATTACACCTTTATCTTATTTTCAAATAATTACTTACCTCTTTTATATATTCAAATACAATTCACTTTCCAGGAATGTGATTCTCTGCGATTTATTACCCTAAATCGCTTAAAACTAACAAAAACATACATTTTGATATAGGCCATTTTATATAACACCATTCACTTTTCACCAATGTGTCTTCTCTCTCTTGCTTCTGTGTAGATTTGTTGTTAATTTAAACCCCTATTCACTCTCCTTTAAGTTATTTACTATTGCCCTAAATCCCTTTTAAACCAAACAGATTTCAAGAAACACACAAACAAAAAAAAGATGCCTCTAAGCAACAATGTAATAGGTTGCTTAAACTTCATCGCCGTCCTCCTCTCAATCCCGATCATCGGCACGGGAATCTGGCTCGCTATGGGAACAATGAACTCATGCGTCAAGTTCCTTCAGTGGCCAGTAATAATCCTCGGAATCTTGATCCTCCTAGTGGGTCTCGCTGGTTTCATTGGAGGGTTCTGGAGAATCGCTTGGCTTCTCGTCATTTACTTAATTGCAATGCTTGCTCTCATTGTACTTTTAGGTATTCTTGTCGGATTTATTTACATGGTTACCATGAAAGGCTCTGGTCACCCAGCACCAAGCAGAGCTTATCTTGAATATAGCCTTCAAGACTTCTCTACTTTCTTACGTCAAAGAGTTCAGAAATCTTACAAATGGGATCGGATTCGTACTTGTTTGAGTGCTACTAGCATATGTCCTCAACTAAACCAGACATTCCCTATCGCTCTGGATTTCTTCAATGCTCATCTTAGTCCCATTCAAGTAAGTATCTTTTCCCTCTTTTTATTTAAATTTTCTTCTTTATTTTGCTATGAAGATCACTAGAAAAAAATGCAATTTATAAATGGTCTTATGACTTTTTGTTTGTTTTTGGTCCTTTTAAGTTATGGGTGAATCTTAGTTCTTGCCGCAATCTATGCAGTTGGATTTTTTTTTAATGATTTTCATCGTTCCTTGTTATTTAAATAGTTTTAAACTTCATTTTTTGTTTTTCATAGAATAGAAAAACAAAAAGATCGAATGTACATAGAATTGGTACCAAAAAGATTGAAAAATATATCATTTTCTTTTTTCTTTTCAAAGGGTGCAATTCACATGAAAATATTAAATGTCTTTTAATCAAAGAAAGAGATTAGGATGTAATCGGCACTTAATCAATCACACCCAACAACTTTCTACCACCCATATTTTAATTTTTAATTAAATCTAACCTCGTTTCTTTATATTTACAGTCTGGTTGCTGCAAGCCCCCAACAAAATGTGGCTTCCAGTTCATGAGCCCTACTAACTGGATAGGTGCAATAGATGTATCTGCAGACATGGACTGTCTACAATGGAGCAATGTACCAGACACTTTGTGCTACGGTTGTGATTCTTGCAAAGCCGGTTTGCTTGCAAACCTTAAGGTAGATTGGTTAAAAGCGGATATCTGTCTCCTTTGTACGCTTATCGGTTTAATAATCGTTTATATAATCGGCTGCTGCGCTTTCCGAAACGCTAAAACTGAGAATATTTTCAGACGGTATAAGCAGGGTCATACTTATAGTTATACATGATAGCGATGTGAATGTTTAGTAGTAAAACTTTAATGAAGTACTAGAATTCTACCCGCGTTAAAACGCGGATTATATTTTTTTCATTTCAAAATTAATAAATAAAATATTGTGTTTGATTAAACTGTTGGATAATGTTTGGTTAGTTGAGTTTGTGTTGTAAATGTGAGTTTGTTTTGTAAATGTTAAAATAAAATAAGCTAACCCACTTGACATTTATAAAATAGATGGTCATATGTGATTTTGAACCGGCCATATTTTGCAAGCTATGGTAGCGTCTAATGGTCATAATGTCATATTGTTCAGAGAAGATGGGATTAACATACATACTTGGATATAACTATTCGGGATAAACAGATAAAAAGAAATGTTACATGTTGGAACGATCTACTAAAGTGACACAGAACTAAATTTATTATGAAGTTTTGTAACGTTTGTATATACAGCAACCGAACAATGAACCTTATAGCTACTAAAAAAAACCTTATAGCTACTGTTCAAATCAAAATCAGTAGCTCTTCAGTTCTTTTGAAACAACAAAATTTGCACATAGTGACATAAACAAAATTGTGTCAACATTGATGTTAATATTAATGGAAGTAAACATTCATAATATAATATTTGCGAAAATTATAAAGATAATATATTATATCTATGGTTAATATGCTTTCACATGTCTGTTTTTATACTCGGTAGAGTTTAAGTTTAACAATTGGGTATAAACTTATTATATAATGGTTTTGTCATTTTTATGTAAACAATATAATTTTTATACAATTATTTAATAATAGGATATCATGATTACTAATGCGCTAAGAACGTCGTATACTTATTATAGGGTTATTATTCCATTGTTAACAGTATCCGTAAAAATAGGACATCAATTTTTTATTTTAATAGTTTAGATATATATATATATATATATATATTTAGTTTAGTTTGTTAGACTACTAAATAAATAGTACGACATAGTCTTGTATATGGTAGATAAAAATAAGACTCTATTTTAATTTTAATATAATAGATTTTAAATGATTGGATTTCTTGTAATTTAGCTTTTTTACGTTTTGGTCACTATTAGTCTTTTTATTTATTTATATGCACTACCAGAACATTTGCTTGTGGAAGAATGTTTTGTATCTCTCTTTGGTTTGGATTTGCAAAACTTTGCATTTTTTAACTAATATTTTATTATATATAATATTATAAAATGGGAGGGTGAGACCATGAACCATATCCCTGGCAATTTGGTGGACTTTATTCTAAAATGCCCTAGTACCTTATCAAAAATTTCTAATATGCCCCATGTTTAAAAAGATTTTCTTTTTGAATATTTTTTAAATCAGAAAACAAGTAAAAGACATCTAAGGACTTAATGAATTTGCATAATTACAAACCCAACCATGCTTCGTCGGATTATCCAAGTCCAAACCCAAAACATATGGATCTTTCCATTTTCTTTCACGATTTTTTGGGGATTTTAAACTCTTTTTTTTTTTCTGAGTTTTCTTTTTCTCTTCAACACACTTCCAGAGAGAATCGCTCACCTCCATAACTCTGTTTTAATTCCGGCTCTATTCCGACGACTCAATCGTATCAACACAACTCCGTCCTTCCCCCTATCAGAGGTATCTTCCTACAATTTATCTTTGAAACAAACGAATTAATTGAAGTTCTTCAAGCTAAATATGGTTATGGCGCATCCTCGTTGGTCATATCCAGTGAATTGGTAAGCTGAGCACTTAATCAGTTGTAACCTAGCTTGTTGTAGCCAAGGACGATCGGCTATGCTTAATGTGAGCCAGCGCAATGCAAGGCGGGGAAGCTAAGAGAGGAGAGGACGGAGTCGACAACAGAGAGTCGTTCGTCGTCATCGGCGGCAGAGAATTTCGCGGGCGGCTTTGTTAGCTGAGCCACGAGAGTCTTCGATTCAAGAAGGCAAGGAGGCAAGTACAGACCTCGATCCTTTCTCGTGCTTGAACTGAACAAACTCCTTTTTTACTCTTAACTTTTCTAATTAGTAGTTCCACAATCAAACCCCAAGGTCTTATCACTCTTCTCTCAAAGGTTATTTACAATTATGTTAGTGTGGCTTTTGGATTTAGTTTGATGAATTTTCTTTTGTTGTCAGGTGGATTTGAGCAAGGAAATGGATTTTAGAGAGCTTACCCACATTTCACCAGCTCTCAAGGAAGATCTAAACTTTTACACCCGCTGACTCGCATTACATTTTAGCAAGATGGAGTGGTATTAGTATTAAGAGACACAAATATAGGAAATGAAGCATCTAATGTAAGAAGAAAGTTTGTTTCACAAAACAACAAAAACAGATACATTTTCTCTATATTTTGTTTTGTTTCAGTCTCAAGGCATGGGAAAAGCAAGGAGCATTATCGGTGTAGGTGGTGAAATTGCTAGCGTGATAAGGTCTGAGAAAGCAAACATGAGGATCGAGAGGCTTTACTGGTTGCATTGCAAGCAGTTATGGCTACTATATATTCAACTATAGAGTCTTTCTTCCTGTTGCAGAGTTGTTAATGAACCCCTTGAAAGCATTTCTTCTGATCTTGGCTTTAGTGGTCATACATTAGCTGAAGGTATTGGATCTTAGATATGTTCTGTATTTAATTATTAATCGTGTTCCTTGGCTTGTATGTTACAAAGGTTCAGTGGAACTCTATGCATAAGTAGTTTCGAGTGGATGTGATAGAGAATAAGTTCGTGATGGATTTACAGGACCAAGCCTTAAAGTATTATATTGGTTCAAGACAAGTCATGTGCATTGTTGGCAAGGGCCGTTTTTTATGTTTTTTTTTTATTTGTATTTTCAATGTGTAAAATTTTAATATTTGGGTTGTATAAAGTTTTACGAGATTCAAACAGGTTTGGACTAATTGAATACTAGGTCTTACTATGTACAAAAAAATATTTGGACTATTGGAAAACATGTCTAAAACTTAAAACATAGTTAGCACATGTTTTAAACTAACTTTTAGGTATTATTATTAAGAAAACTAACTTTTAGGTATTATTATTAAGAAAACTATTAAAAAAAACATGTTTAAAACTTAAAACATATTTAGCACATATATTTTTAAAACTATTAAAAACCATTAATTTAAAACGCGAATATGTTATATACTAAGATAAATAAAACACTCAAAACATGTATAGCATGTAAAAGAATTTAAAACATATAAAGTATATCATTGGTCGTGTAACTAAAACATATAAAACAATAATTACAAGAAAAATTTCGAACTACTAGTTTTATTAGGTATTACTAAGATAAAAAAAAAAATCAAGCATGTCTAAAACGTGTATAACATATTAACCAATGTTATTATAACATATTTAATCCGTGTTAAATAAAATATAATTAAAAATTACTCATTTAAAATGTCTACATGATATATATTCAAATAACACTATTATTATATTTACACTTAGTAATACCCAAGATAGTAGTAATATTATCTTGTTCATAGTAATACTTTTTCAAATTTCAACATTTCTTAGTAATACCACGTGAAAATAATATATTTCTAGTAAAACCAATGCATTTAGACAGTTTTAGATTATATATAACACTTTTGTAAAAACAAAATTCTGAAAATATGTAATTTATGTGATTTCGCTTATTATGACACAATATGCATGGAAGTATAAGGATGCTTTTGTGGAAATGATAAGATTTCTAACAATTTAAGAAATATTAAAGTTTTCATGACTAATTTGATATCTAAGCACATATATGGATATATATTTCAAAATATATAAGTTATAACTGCTAAAAATATAGAATTAGCCGAAAATATAAAGTTTTTAGAAATATGCATAATACATAGTAGCAAGGTAATCTTCAGTAGTTCAAGGTAGTTCTAGTAGTGCTAGTAGTTCACCATACAAATTTATATAAATAAAGTTATAGTATTAAATCTTCATGTTTATATAAAATTATACACTTTTAAGATAAATAAGATAATTTATAAAATCAAAACATTTTGTAAATAATATTAAAGTCAAAATGGATATAACTGAATTGAATTCTTAAAAGATACTCTTTACATAACAAGTACTTTTATGAAACAAAGAAAATATTATCTATAAGTTATATAGATTGTTAATTTAATTATAATTATAAAATAGTAAAATATATGAAATATCTTATTTTATTTGAAGTCTATATAAAAGAGATAAAAACTTTAATTAAGGAAAATAATTTATATAAATATATTTTTGAAATTAATTGTTGATTAAAATATTATCGAAATACATATTTTATAAAACTGTATTTTTGAAATATCAATGAAATTATCTATATAAATATTTTGAAATTAATATATACAATTAAAGCAGAATCCCTAATAAATTTATGTCCTTGATTTTCTAAATTATTTACAGAAATATCCCATTTAGAATATTTAAAATTTTCTGAATTTTTATCTCAAAATCCAAAAAAATCTGTTATTTAGTCTTAAAATTTGATTTTACTTTTACGTTTAACCAACTAACCAAAAATAAGAATTGAATGCGATCTGAAATATAAGCTGGTTCTTAACTTTGTTATCTGAATCAAACCAAAACCAAAATGACTGAATTTTTTTGTAATGAATTAAAATTAATTTATGAAAAATTATTCTATATAAATAATTTATTAAGTTTATTTGAAAATAATATGTGATTCCTATATTATGAAAATAATTTATTTTGTAATATTTATTTTGAATATTAATTGTTAAATATTTCAAATAATAAAATATCAAAATAGAATAAAAATAATTTATTTAATATTAATAATTTATATATTTTATTAAATTTATTTTGAAACTAATTATTTTAAAATATTATTAAAATAATTTATTTTGTTATTTTATATAATTATTATTTATAAATAAACATAAAATGAAAAGTTGAAGTACAATTTTTTTAAAAATATTTTTAGCTATATTAATCATCAAAAATTCTTTAAAAGAAATTGTTTACAAAAAAACAAAAAAAAATGATGGAAAAAAAAAATTGACGCTGCCAAAAAATAAGGTGATTATTTAAATAAAAAATGAAAAGAAAAGAAGAAAATAGTAGTGGGCCCGCTATATTAGGAAAAGAAGCAAATATAATAAAGAAAAAAAGGGCAAGAAGGGAAGGCAAAAAGAGAAGGGGTAGTGAGAAAATGAAGGGGATAGTGAGAATAAAGTTTTTGTAACTGGGGTAATATAGAATACTTTCCCAATTTGGTCATGTCGTCAAGAATGTTAACAAAAGGTATGGCCAGTATTCTTGCAACCATGAAGGTTGTTCTTTTGTTGCCCACTTGAAATGTGATTCATAAGGAACTGTTATGAAAGGAGAAAGAACTTGAATTCTGAGCCTAAAGAACCAGATGAGAGTAGATATGTCACGCCGTTCAAGAAGATCGGTGTTAATTAGATAAAAACATTTTTGTCATGAACATTAAGGCATTCGAATTGGAAGTTTTTCTACAAAAAGTAATAATATTTGGTTAGAGACATGTTAAAATCTCTCATTAACTTCTGTTGTGGATGGTTTTACTACCTAAGGCTTTGAATGTTTACAAATCACACTGCATTGTACCGTAGTTAATATAATCAAAATTTCTACATAAATATATCTAGGGAAAATGGGCATTTTAATCCCGAACTATTTGCAATCGGCAATTTTAATACCCGATAGTATTATTCCATAATAGTTGATCATGGAAATTAATATCAACATAGTCAACCGTTAACTAGTTAACGGTAAGATGACGGTTTCCGTCGACTCCTTAACGGTTGACTATTATAATCATAATTTCGCGCAGTCAACTATTAGTTGGAGAATAATTATGCGCATATGTTACTTGAGTATTTAATTTACCGATTGAAAATACTGAGGAATTAAAAGCGAGAATTGACTTTTAAAATAAAATCATTATTTCAAAAAAAAATCAAATTAGATATAACCAATATATGAGATTTTTACTTTTAGAAGGAGATTTTTGAACTTTTACATTTACTTGTATAAGAATATAAATAATTATAGTTGAATTGTATTATTGATACATTTCATGTCTGTAAAATCACTTAAAATCTTATATATAGGTTATATCTAACTTGAAATCTTTTAAATTATGATATTTTTAATTTGGCGATTGAAATACTTGAAAACTAAAATAAGAATCTATTTTTGTAAAATAAAATCATAATTTAAAAAAAGAATCAAGTTAGATATAACCAATATATGAATTTTTACTTTTAGAAGAGATTTTTGAACTTTTACATTTACTTGTATAAGAATATAAATAATTATAGTTGCAAATATATTGGTTATATCTAACTTGAATGTTTTTTTAAACTATGATTTTGTTTTACAAAAATAGATTCTTATTTTAATTTTCAAGTATTTTCAAAAATCTTCTAAAAGTAAAAATCTCATATATTGGTTATATCTCTAACTTGAATGTTTTTTTTTAAATATGATTTTATTTTACAAAATTGATTCTTATTTTTAATTCTATTTTCAATCGGCAAATTAAAAATATCATAATTTAAAAGATTTCAAATTAGATATAACCTATATATAAGATTTTACAGACATGAAGTGTGTCAATAATACAATGTAACTATAATTATTTATATTCTTATAGAAGTAAATGTAAAAGTTCAAAAATCTCCTTCTAAATGTAAAAATCTCATATATTGGTTATATCTAATTTTATTTTTTTTGAAATAATGATTTTATTTTAAAAAATAAATTCTCATTTTTAATTCCTCAAGTATTTTCAATCGGCAAATTAAATACTCAAATAACATATGCGCAGAATTATTCCCCAACTAATAGTTGACTGCACGAAATTATGATTATAATAGTCAACCGTTAAAGAGTGGACGGAAACCGTCATCTTCCGGTTAACCAGCTAACGGTTGACTATGTTGATCATAATTTTGCGCAGTCAACTATTAGTTGAGGAATATTTCTGCGCGACCAATACTTGGGTATTAAAGTTGCCGATTGCAAATAGTTCGGGATTAAAATGCTCATTTTCCCAATATATCTATATGTTTATTATTAGTACTCATTGTAGTTGTTTTGCAGTTGTTCCACATGTTGCTATTCAGATTCTAAGACTCAAGAAGTTAAAAACTGTCCAGAGATGCATACAAGCAATGTCAGATATTCGTTCTTCCTATCAACACACCTGACTTGTACAAATTGTATACAATGTGATTTTTCTCTCCACGAGTTGTGCCAAAATTTCTCGAAAAATTGGATCATGCTTTGCATAAATCACTCACTTGTATCATCCCTTATGTGTTTTTTTTTCTTTGCTAAAATTTCATCCCTTATGTTACCCCCACAATAGAACTCCGCTTGGAAGAGAAAATCATATGGAATGAAAGGCTTGCAAGAAACATTGTCCGCCGTGTCATCTACACTGTACATGAGTTCAATTTGTTCTATCAATGCGCTACATTTCCCTATGCGGTACCCTGCAAATACGATGAACATCCTCTTTTCCATTTGCTACAGAGAAACCGCAGATGGCAAGTATTGGTGTGACATGTGCAAAAGAAGTAGATCCAACAAAAATGGCTCTAGACATGCAACAAATGTTGTGCCCACTATCCACCTTGATTGCATATTTTAGTCGTCCACTTCAATGGAACCTGGCTTCCTATTGGATATCATGTATGACAAGGTAAATGTTCTTTGCAACAGTAGTAGTACATATCTCTCTGGTTTAGGTTAGCATGACTTCGGATTTGTCTAATAAAAGATTTCACATATAAATTATATGATATTGTTATATAATCCATCAAAACCAAATATATACACAAGGACTTTGTCAAAAACCAACCACTTAACCCACTTTTAACCCCCCGTAGTATCACTCCCTGTCTAGCTCATTGCATCATATTAAGAATATACAAGAAGAGGATATCATATATATACACTTACTAGTTATTTGACTACTTAATAGCATAAAACCAAGGCCCCCTTCTTTGGTGTAAGAGAAAGTTAAAACCTTTTTATTCTGTGTCTTTTGTATACTTTGCGATTCTGATCTCATTGCAGTGGAGACTGGAAAGGGATTCCCTTTCTTTTTCTTTTCCGCAAAGAAGTCGAAGTAGGAAGTTGAGGCGTTGATGGGGATAAACTCTGTGGATCTGGAATGTTATCCTCTACTCCTGAACTGTTGCTGCTTGAATGCTCTGGTTCCACTGGTGTATGCTTCACTCTCTTCTCAAAGCTCCTAGTAGTTCCTGCTACCTTTTGATTCGAATTGCCAAAAAGAGAGAGTAAACAAGTTTAGTCAGAAGAAAGACTCTCTGCTCAGAGTTATAGACACCCAAGTTTGGTCCTTTTGATCACAGAAACAGAACAAGAATGAATGGTAATGTAACTTATAGAAATGTACCTTGCAGCCAAGAGAGCAGAAGCTGAAGCAATCATCGACAAGGCCACGGTAACACACCTTGCAGGTATTGGTAACTCCTTTACCAGGTTTAGGCTGAGGCCTTTCATTCAAGAACACAACCTTTGCGCTGTTGATCACATACGTCTGAATGCTGTAGATATCTAAATACTTCTGAATCTCATTCACCCTTATCACATCATGATAAGATGATCTCCTTATCTGCAATTCAAGAAACCATAACATTTTCAAAAAATCATATTCCTCCAACAACGCAGTCTAAAAGTTGAAATGCGAAAACACACACCTGAATGGTACGATGATCCTTGTGATGCGCAAGACAGAGAGAGCAGAGCGAGCCATTTGTGCAGTCCAAACAGTACATCTTGCATTCGCTTTTGGGCGAGTGAACGTTACATTGAACAAAGAAGTGTTCTTTCAGTAGAGGCTTTAGCCACGGTGGCCATCGATGGTTCTCTTCTTCCTTCAGACCATCAGCTCCCTGCAAACGCCATTAACAACATCAACACTCATTAGCTTTAATCTACCAGAAACACCATTGACTTCTCCCTATCAAAAGTCTGCGCTTTTTTAGACTTGGTTTCTCAAGTTTTAAAATTTATCTAGATGTTAATGATTTTGTATACAGTCTTGCAATCATTATACCAAATCTTAGAACCGATAATGAGTTAGTACAACTCAGAAGAACATAGCGAGAAGGTATTGTATTACAGTGAGTTAACAATGTGAAACAGAACAAACAATGTAATAATCTAGAGAAAAGAGAGGGTTTTGTTTGAAGTACCATGACTCTTCTGTTCTTAGGCTTGATTACTCGATGTGGGTTCTCGTGGTCTTCAATCGCCATTGTTCAAAATGCAGCAAAAGACCAGACTTTTCTGAGTCAGCTCCAAAACGTTTTTAGAGAGAGAGAGATAAAAGCGAAATAGAGAGAGAGAGGGTTTAATAAAGCGAGAGGAGAGAGAGATGGGTTTCTTGCAAAGTGGGCTTTGAGAGAAGACGAAGCGAATGCAAAGAGAAAGAGTCGTTCTTATCCTCCCCAATGTCGACCCCAATGTCGACTAACCGAACCTAAAAACCGAGCCTAAAAATGGTTTGGGTGATAACCGAACCTTAAGTCCGAGCCTAAGAAGCGTTGGGTTCAAGGAACCATCCTTCCTTGGAATTTTCTAATTTGATTCTTCCTTTTTGTATTTTTAAATTATATGATTTTTGTCCTTCTTTGGTCTTATCTCTCATTATTATATACTGTTCTCCCTCCAAATATATTAATGAATCTCGTCAAATTTTATTCCTTTTTTGTTTTTGTTTTCCCCATAAAAATTATAAAGTCATCACATTTATTGGTTGTTGGAGTTTTATAACTATTTCAAAGTTTTTTTTTTTTTTAAGTTGATAAAGGTATTGCTCCTCGATTAGTTGTACTTATCCTTAATTCCATTAGATTAGATGCTTCTTTGCGTTCTCCATCATGTGCTTTTCTAATTTCTAATACATTTTCTAAATCGTAACATAATTATCACGAACATGACTAGTGATCTATCTATAGTTCACACTATTACGGTTTAAAACATGATTTTTCTATTTTCTATCATAACATTCATCAATTTTTTATATTTTAATTTATAGTTTGGGACCAAAGTATGTTAAACTTAAATGGATGGGTTAGAAAAAAAAAACGAAAAACTTATTACTACAATAGTAAATTTTAGTCTCTTGTGGCCATTCAACAAAATTTTGTTCGTCGAATGTATTTTCATTATTTATTCTCTTATAATTTCATCATTATACTATTCATTAGTTATCACCAAACGTTAATTTACTATCGATTTAACACTGGAATAATTTACTAAAATTATTATTTTAATTATCACAACGTACTAGAATTAAAAACATAACTTTTTTGTTTAAAAACGTTCGTAACACATATTATTTTATATTTTTCAGATTTTAAAGAATCTTATGGCAGTTAACTTTTTATATCAAAACTGGTAGTGTCAAGAATGTATCTTAATTTCTTAGTGGAAGATAAAAATTGCTTGTAGATGAATTAGATTGGGTTATCTTTTTCAACAAGAATTAGATTGGGTTATTCTACCAGTTTAGTTAACGTCTCTCAAATGATATTTGAGTATTGACCAATATGTATTATGGCATTGTAAATTCACATTTTGGTTTGATCTTCTTTTTCGTTTGTATTTTAACTATTTTCTCTTGACAAGTATATATATAAGAATGTATATTGCTATCTATCAATTGTTTATATATTTTAATAAATTTAAAGGCATGATAGATTCGATATATATATACTTATAATTTAGTTAATTATATACATATTTAATCTTATATATTCTTTAATACATTCCTGTAATATAAATTTTCAGTTAGCCAGTAACCTACCACCCGCTCACACAATGTGACAGTAATGAAAATCTATCTTTTAAAAGAATTGATATTACATCATGAACCATTCATGTTTACATAAATAATGCTTGTCTTTAATTTCTATCATATGCTCATAAGTATAAGTTGGAAAGAGAGAGAGAATTGCACTCTATAACTAATTACCAGTACCTGATATATACACAACAAAAACAGTAGTAATAGTTAAGTACAAAGATGGTGATGTAAATAAGGTACCAGTGTTGTATGCATGGTATACAAAGAGAGATAAATTTCTTAATTTGGAGAATTAGCCTAATCCATGTATTCTGTTAATGAAATTAGGAGGATATTTTTTTGTAATGTAAAATCAGGAGGATATTAATGCACAAATTTAGGTTTAAAGATGAGTGATTACACGATGTCCTTTTGTATTTTAGTGTTTGATTTTTGTTTGATGTCTCAATTTGATTAAGTAATGAGGAAGATTAAATACTAACTATCCAACATGCATCACCTGAAAGAGAAGTTCGATTTAAACAAATACCGCCCATGATGGAATATCCTTCTTTTATATAAAAAGGTTTTATACATGGACAAATTAAGCGACACGAATTAAACCAAATTAAAGACATTATTTAAGAACATCAAATGATACTGTTCTAGTATATTTGTTATTTGGTTTATCCTCAGGAAAACAAAAGTCAAAAACTATAGGAATCTGAAACCAAGTCTCAGCCAAAGCACTTCTACAAGTTTTTTAACCAGTGATGAGCTTCAGAAACTGAAAAAAAACTATAACATATTATACCGAACTACAAAATTTTAGTTTTAAAATGGCAACAAACAATTTGAATTATATCCACCAAAATCCAGAGTGATTAGTAATATTTGGCTCAGATACATTCAGTTTCTTTAATAAATGATTGAAAATATATACCAAGTTAATTGCCTAGCTAATTCATTCTCCATGGAGCATGCACACTTGTAAATATATTAAATTTATTTCCCCCGGGAAGCGTTCATGTATGAATCACACCATAAGCTATACAGCCTATACTACTACATACTATTAGTATGACTACATTTAAAAGACCAGAAACATAAAACATATGACGTCATGCATATTTATGTTGACATATGGCATCATCAAAAGGTGAAAAACAAGACGAGACGATATTATACTAAAAGAAACAGATCGTTTATGTGCATTATTACGCAGCACACAACAGCAAATGTTCATTTGTCAAGACATTTAACAGTAGTTTTTTAATACCCAGGTGATTATCACTGAATTTTAGAGTACGGCTGGGAATTTAGAGAAAAGAAAAATTCTTTTTTTTTTTTGTAAACTAAGCACAAATTCGTTTTGTCACGTGACGTCTATAATAGTTAGAAAAATATCCATATGGAGAAATGTCTTTCAGTTTCTGTAGAAATGGATGAAAGATATATCAATATATCATCTAAGATTAAAATTATATATCCTCTAGATATTTCATTTTTATAAGAAACTTTTTTTTTGTATCCTGTGACAAAGTTAAACAAAAATATCCCGGAGAAAAGATTGGCCCTTGAGAAAAATCTGGATACCGTACAAAGGAATAGGATAACAACAAATATAAAACATTTGAAATAAAGTGAAGCAATGGAACACGGCACGCCATATCTGACCCATGAATAATATCCATACTTTCCCACTAGTCCCATATTGTATTATTTTCTCTTTTCTTTTGGATATGGGACCAACCAAAATTATCGGTTCCGCAAAATTTTGTAAGTTAATATGGTATAATCAGCCAACGTCAGCAATAATACCCCATAAAATGACTATCCAAACTTAATTAATGAAGATTTCTTTTTCAGATTTAGCAAAACAATATGCTTCATGATGTAGCCTTGTGTGCAGATTACTGGTTTACTGCCTCTCGTTATCATAGGCAAACCGGCATTGTTGTAGATATTTGCAGTTTTTGAGGCGTTGACTGTTGACTTGCTATTCCATCTCAACTTCTGAAGTCTTCTTGTACGGATATTGCATCCTTTTTACGGCATTTTCTGTGGACAAAAAAATATTTTGAAAATGTTATGACCGTGTAACATGGTAGGGATTCTTATATGTTCAAAGTGGTTCAGATTCACCTAAAGTCTGTATTGTCATCATTCCAAAATAGTGTTTGAGCGCAAGTTATTATTTGGGGCAGCTTTGAACGTTTGTTTTTTTTTTTTTTTTTTGATCAAAACGTTTTTTTGTTTATTTCCTGTTAAGCGTCGGACGCGTTTTAATTAGTGTTCGTTTTAAAACTTTGTATTACTTCCAAGATTTCAGTTGAATTAAACTATAAACTTTTACACTTTATATAAATATTTACTGACGTTTATATAAATCATTCTACATTTCTACTTGATATATATGTATGGACTGTTGATATATTTATTTGATGTAGTAAATAGACACATGTAACCTATCAACGGGTTGCAGACATTACATGTCGGAATGGACGAAACAAATCATCGGCATTTGTTCACGTGGCACTTTAAGATGTAAAATCATTATTTTGTTCTCTCGATAGATCCATCATGATTTGGAAAACTAGTAATTCTCATTTGAAAGGAAATTCGAGTCAAAATAATAAATTTACCAAATATTTAATAGTAGACCGAAAATGAATAGCTTAAAATATAAGTAGCTTAAAATATAAGTAGCATTTCTGTACGAAATTTTGCTTTTCCTTGATACATATTCTCTCTGTCCCACTTTAAGTGGTGTTTTAGGTTTTTTTATTTTGTCTCATTTTAATTGATGTTCTCACAAATCTAGATAGAATTTAATATCATTTCATTTTTGTGACCAATTAAAAATATTGTATCATTTTCTTATTGGTTGAACTAGTTTTATTTAATGATATTTTTATGTTACCAAGATAAATTACATAAAAATGTGTACTTTCTTAATCCATGTGCAAAAACCTTAAAATCCACTTATAGTGGGACAGAGGGAGTATTTATTTTATGGGTCGAGAATTCGATTATACATTTTCCAAAAACAAATTATGCACTATAAGTTTATAACCAAGCAACCTTATTAATATAAAAATCTTAAGTGAGGTTCCAAAGTAAATTTTTTTTTTAATAAAGTTAGTTTTTTAAATTGATTTTTGATTTAGAAAAATCTTCAACTTGACACATGTTATAGTTTTTAAGAGTTTCTTAAGAATTGTTTTTCGGATACTTTTGTTGTTTTTTTGTTTTTTTTTTAAATTTCTTCTTTTTCTTAATTGCTTAGAAACTTATACAGATAGATATACCTTTATAGATACTGGATTAAAGAACAGAAACAGTGTCTAATGCGTCGCCGTCTAGTGCCTTTTCCAAGGAAACAAACACGCTTGTGTGATAGATAAAATGAGAAAATGCTGTTACTATAAAACAACAACCAAACTTTTTCTTCAAAAACCATAGTATTTAAATCTGTATTTATTTTCAAAACACCTAGCAAATTTTGCCGACCTCTTCCCACTTTTAATCAAAAAGAACCAAAAAGTTATCTGAACACAGTCGACTTTTTATTATCAAAAAAAAAAAACACAGTCGACTTTCACTGGGTAGATGATCTCATTATCATTGGTGACCAAATAAAATGAAGAGTTACTTTTTGTTATCATTAAATGAAAGTTTTGGTCGTTTGTGATACATGTGATACAAGCTGATTTTATACAATATAGATACATGTTCTCAAATACTCGAATCAAATTATCATCAATTATTTATTTTTTTTGTCGCAGAATCAATTCATATAAATTTAATATTATTAACATAAATTTGGTTTTAGTTATGTAATAAACTATATAAATTTTATTAAAGGTAACAATGATTTGAACCGTTTAAATTTTTAATTCGAGAGCTTGAATACAAATCTCAAATTTTAGTATAGATAAAGGTTGTAGAAGTTTTCCAAAGAGGCAGAAACATATGTGGGTTCTTTGTCACTGGCGCAGGCATATAAGCGTGGGAAATTAAGTGAAAAACTGATTGTTGGCAACAAATTAATACGCAACGTAGAGATGTCAATATGGGCCTTAGTTCTCTGTCCAGGCCTAATTCAATCAACAATGAGACAGCTCTGTACACTTGAATACGTATTTACGAAATTGTTGATTTTGCGATCCAGACCCGTATACGCGGTTAATGTGTTTTGCGGTTCAGATCTATCATGCGTTAGCTGGTTAGTGGTTTCCAACGCAAATGAAGAAGTTTCCTCTAGCTATTGAATCAAGACAAGATGTTGTATTTTATTCGTTTTAGTTTACAAAAAAAAGGATAATCTAATTCGCAACGGGCAGAATATGCGAGTTTTACTCGGTCGAGCCCTTCGACAGATCACCGACTGATGTTATTGAGGAAAAGGATGGAAATCAAACGGGTCGTTTCGGCGGAGGTGTACTTTGAGCAAAACCATATGACAAAGCTAAATAATTAAAAAAGTAAATTGATATAAATGAAAATTCTTTTATGATATTAAAAGGTATGAAAAAGAATGGATTGTTTGGAGACGAGACATTTTTTTCTTTAATTCTTTAGTTGTTTCTAGTATGACCTTTTGATGTAATAAGACTCCTATAATACAACGATACATGGACTAAACATTTTAAATACAATCTAATAAACCATTTTTTGGATTGTACTCTCAAAAACAGGAAAAAAAAAATCTATTGAGAAAAATAGAAAAGAAGGCAATAAATAAAAACTATTTAAAGGATAGGCCAAAGTTCAGCTCCATTCTTGATGAAATCGAAGATTTTAGGTAAGACTTATTGATTCAGTAAATCAATGCAAGCTCGAAATTGGATGTTTGCTGCTCTTTTTGGAGTAAAGATCTTTATAATGTGTAATCAATTAATCATCGATCATTTTGATGATTATGATTATGTTTAACTCTATTCTTGATGAAACTGCAGGTTTTGTATCACAGTCATTAATCTATTAAATTCACATTTTACGATGTTGTAATAATATTTTGCTAAGCGATTATTCAAATTATCAAATATTGTACTGTTCATTTTACCATACCTATTTAACTTCTATGTTTCACGCAGAAATTAAGCAACTATTATAAGTTCCAGTTTGATGAGTGGGTGGTAGAAGAAGTAGGCAGGAGACGTTTGCAGCTCTATAATGCCTAACCTATACGCACTCTGTTTTGTTTTCTTTCTTTTTGTCGTTTCAAGTTTTTTTTTTTTGAATTGTGTGTCGTGTCTAAGAGAAACCATAAATCAAGTAGTGGACTTTTTGTTATTGTATGTTGTTGTCAGGCAATGTGATCTCCAGTGTCAGTGAGGGACCAGACGCTTTGTCTTACTGTAATCTCAATAACACTCTTTTAAGTACAAAACTGCTACTTTCCGAATTTCAGATACTGATTTTGAGTCGTTTTATCCAGAGTTGTAACGAAAGAACTAGGATTAGGCTTGGTTAGTCTGTAATGGGGGACAAACGAGGTGGACAAAACTGCCACCTTCAATCAGATTGCATTCCAACTGTATCGCTCCCACATTCAAATTGTAGTTAT
Organism: Brassica nigra; assembly: GCA_016432835.1. Lineage (NCBI taxonomy): Eukaryota > Viridiplantae > Streptophyta > Magnoliopsida > Brassicales > Brassicaceae > Brassica > Brassica nigra. The sequence continues at coordinate 12,970,415 of CM028247.1, read as the reverse complement.
ACCTAAAAGATAGTGCCATTCGGAGCTTAAGCTTACGGGCCATTTCTATGCTCACGGTTGGGAATAAGTTTGTGACATATTGTAACTTAATTCAAAATGTTTCGTCTAAGTAATTGTTCTGTTTTTTTTTTCCAACATTGACTACTCTACACAAAATTAAGATTCCTTCGCGTACTATATACTAACTTGACTGCATGTTCATTGCATATGAGGAATATATGACTATAAAATAAAAGTAAAACATTTTACATCTTTGGACCTGTTTTAGATAGGGAGAGAAATCATGTCACTCTGTCGGTCTAGATAATCTTCACAATTCAATTTGTTGTAAGCACTACAAACACCACATATACTTTTCTGATTATATACAATTATACAACTTAGAAAGATCCACTGTTATTCAAACATGGTGTTTTATGAAATGACAAGTTGGATTGAATACACCTCCCTTAGGGATTTTGAGGTGATTTGTGTTAAAATGACAAATTCACTGTTATTCAAACGTAGATTTTAAAAATCACTTTAAAATTCGGTGTTATTGAATTTGTCATTTCATAAAACACTCTAAAATCCACTGTTATTGAACAAAATTTAAATTGAAGATTTCAGAGTGTTTTAGGTGTTTTTAGAGTGTTTCAGAAAAGTTTCTTAGTTATAAAAATAAAAATCCAAATCTCATGGTTTTAGATGAGATTCTAGAGTTATTTAACAAAAATCACACCAAATCTCAAATTCTCCTACAATCATCTAAAAACTCACTAAAAATAAAATCACTTCAAATTTCAGATTCAATACACCCCCCTAAGAGTTATCCGGAGTTTTAAAGATTGTTAACCTTCTCTGACGGATTGAACTGCGCATAGGTACAATACTTGATGATTCAAAGGAACACAGATTCTTGATCATCAGCTCTTTGTACATAGTCTGGAATCTATCATTCTATTCAGAAGGCTGAGTGATTAATCTTTTTGGGAAGCGTGGAAGATAAGCGAAAGAAGGAGCACTATGGTACTAGCATTGGTCCTACTTTTTCTTCTTCACGCCAACCTTCAACAACGACGGTGTGTTTGCTTTTTCCCATGTGATCTCACTTTTGTTGCGTATGAAACTTTACATATACCTACTTATATGTATATGTTTGTACCTACGTATCATCATTACCTTCCTCTCTCAATGGAACCGAACTGTATTCTGCTGGAACCAATTATCTGTAAGTTGACAATGCCAAAAAGCTTGAACTCTTCATTTGTCAATGTCCTTACATCTCTACACGACTTATTTGTTAAATTCATAGACACTGTACTTTAACCCCCATGAGCATAGTCAAATGAACCGAAAGTTTGTTTCTTAATATTTAAATTTTTATGCGTAATATTATTAGTTATTAATTTATTTCAAAAATCTTACAAAAATATTATTTTTTAAGAGAAATTTACTTTAATTGTGATATAGAAATTATTTATTAGCATTTTCAAAAATCCTGCTAAAAATATGAATTTTTAGATTTTTTTTACTTTAACGAAGATATATGAATTATCTGTCATTATCATATTTCAAAAATCTTACCAAAAATATAAAATTTTATTTTTAAAAAATAAATGTCACAGTTAAGTAATGGTATGACATCTTTTTGTTGATAATAAATATGTCGATGACATATAAATACTTTTCAAATAATGTCTAGAAGAATTATCATGTACATATATATGTTAAGTTAGATGGACTTCCAACCTAAAACCAATTGGTGATAAGTGGAGCGGTTCATCTATCTTATATACTACTAAAGATCCCTTCCAATACCAGATGTGGGACTTTTGTCCCTAATACGTCCCTTCGAAATGATGACTCTCTGAGCATCAATCTCAGAATGTTTGGGCAAAGATCGATGGGCCGACTCTGGGCTGGATCGATAATGGATCAGGTCGGATTGTTCGGATCGGACTCTGATACCATGTTAAACTAGATGGACTTCCAACCTAAAACCAATTGGTGATAAGTGGAGCGGTCCATCTATCTTATATACTACTAAAGATCACTTCTAATATCCGATGTGGGACCTTTTATCCCTAATAATATATATGTTTGACAAATATATATATATACATGTGTGTGGTTGGTTAAAATGATATAATTTATGCAACATATGAGGTAATTTGATCAATGATTTGAAGCTGTTTTTTACTAGGTATGTCTCCGCTTCGCATGGATAATTTCACGCGGAAATTTTTTATTTATTAGTTTAAAATTTGACATTTGTTTATATCCTGAGTGTTTGAATTTTGATATGATGAAAATATGTTTTGTAACATTGCACTATTTTATTTTTACTTTGTTGTTTTCTAATTAGTAGAAATATTTCATCGTCCTCATATTCATATGCGTCTAACTAATACCCTTCTACTTTATTTATATAGATACTTATTATTTCAAAAGTTCAAAAATCTTTATAATATAAAAACTCACGATGTGGATTATTTTCTTGCAATTTACATACATAAATAGTAAAATGTACTAATGTTTACTGGCATTTTTTGTTTTTTTTTTTTAATAAAACCAAATTTGGTGATGTATGTAGCAAGTCCTAGTTGAATAACATCTAACTTAAGGATCTCCAAAAGCATAATTTACAATAGCATATCTAATAATACAAGATTGTAATGTATAAGCTAGGATAAATTATTCTGCATTATATTCTGTAAGAATTTGTGATTAAATAACTAATTGTTTTTTTTTGGTAATCCAGGTAATGAAGATATGGTTATGACTTATGATCATGCGGTTGTTTCCTATCTCGCAATTTTTTTTCAGTCTGGAATTATACTAGACCATTCTACGTACTATTGTACCCAGACTTCTATATAGTTTTTTTTTTTTTTGAGAAAGGGCCTCTTCTATATGAAATGTGTTATACCATATTGCAAATAAATTAAAACATATCCGTGTACTATAATTCTATTTATATAATTTCTTTTCGAGCATTTATTTAATACCCCCTCTGTTTCTTAAAGATGTATGTTTTGGTGTTTTCACACATATTAAGAAAATACATTAATCATGCATTGTTTTTAGAAATTATCAAATTCCAATGCATTTTAACCAATAGTCTTTCAATAAATTCAATTAATTTTATTGAAATTTGCAATTTTTGTATAGGAAATATAAAAAATACATCTTTTTAAAACAATTTTTTTTTCCAGAACATATATCTTTTAGAAACAGAAGGAGTATTCTGCAATGTTTTCAATTTTTAGCCTTTATTATTGTATCACCTATATGAGCCTAAATTACAAGGGATCGACTATCTAGCTATCCTTAGAATTTCAAAACATATGCTTTATTTTAACAAAAAACGTTTTGCTTTTTTTATTTATTTAAAAAAGTGATTGTTATTTAGGATAAGTGTGTAATGTATACATTATACACTCTTTTTTCTTGGCAACGAAATGTAATAATGTATACAGTTATGTTGATTTGTATACTTTAAATTGCATTGTATTGTTATCTCGTTACGGCATAATAGGTAGAGAAGTGGTCATTGGCTGGAAAGCACCAAAGTCTCAAAATCTTGATAGGTCTTCATAGTGGCAATGCTAAGACGCATTAATAAGTATTTTCATTTTTAGTAGCCTCTCACTAATTTTGTTTTCTATTCGTATATGTTTCTCTACCGAAGTTTCGTGCATTAAAATAATCATGATTTGTTTTCAACTTTCTAGAAGTGAGATCTCATCGAAAAATATTTGTGTTCTTAATAAATGCATATATTGGAATGATAAATCTAAGCATTGCGTGATGTCAAAAAGAACAATGTGTGTAGCTAATCAATATAATTTTTAATATGCAGTTGAAAGAAAATGATAAAAAGTAAGAGCCTAGCTCAATCAGTTCGAGATATATGTCTTAGCAGAAACTAAGTGCATATTGTTCTAAAAAAACTGATCATATATAGCTATGCTATATATATATAGCAGAAAAGAGCTTAACTCAATACACAATATATGTCAGGAACTATAAATATAAAGAATTTTTTTTAATAAAATTTGAGATAATACTGTCATTTCATTAATTCAGTTGAAGCAATACTAAAAATAATTATTAGAAATCATATAATCAAATGAAACTTGAGACAAAATTAATATTACGTACAGTTGTTTTGGCTCTAAAGAGATTATAGACTTTAACCCAAAATTTTTATTAATCTAAAAAGGTATTTGAAGATTTGGTGAGGATATGGTGAAAAGGACCAAACACCGTAATTTAAGAGATTGTGACATGTTACTAATAGTAATAATATGTATAAAAAAATAAAAAAATAATATGTATATATTTCGTTGAAGTAAAAGAACAACGAAAGTCGAGGTGAAAGCAGGACCGGATCTAGGCACAGTCTAATGAAACAATAGCTTCGGTTCCAAAATTTTTAGAGAATTTTTACATAGGTATATAAACCCCCAAACATTAGATGTTGTCTCCAAAATTTCTAAGGTTCTTAAGAAATGTTTCAAACCCCTAAATTCTTAGATCCAGCCCTCCGTGAAAGTAAGAGATTACAGAAAAGAAGGTTTGGTTTGGAAATAAATGGGTTGGTAAAATCTTAGTTGAAGAATGGAGGGTAGAAGTCAAAATAGAATACTCAACACTTCTGTATTTAACGATATTATAACCTGTTAATGATATTCTAACTACAATTTATTCATTTTTTTCGTCAAGGATAACTTTTATTCATTATAGGAACTTTTATCAGTGACATTCTATTATCAATTTATCATATATATATTCATAGTGCCAAAAAACTAAACTAGCTAATAGTTGGGTGGCTAAAGATTTCGTATTGTCAGTAAAGTGTAAAAGTGCTCTAGATGTATTGTTTATGCCAAACCCGGCGTCTTCTCGCATGGTTTTGAACATCCGTAATAGAATTAACCAAATTAATGTATAAAGGGTTTATTTTTATTTGTTACAAATATTTGCAAACAAATAGGATGTAGATATAAAAATTTCCATCAATTTGTAGCTGAACCAAATTCATGCAAACCCTAGTTGCACTTCTTTTTAACCGCATGCATGATATAGCCCTCTAGTCTTACAATCTCTTCAGGTCGAGGACTAATTATATATTATTCTCCTCTTCTTGTCGATGTTAGAATTCCAGACCTTCCTAAATCTCTATCCTCTCTTTTTGGGGTTAAGCTAAACAATACCGATACATTATCAACTTATCACATCTTAATCTTAAATTTATAGCTAGGTCTTGTTTTTAACAATTCAAATTGGTCACTAAAAGTTGTTATGACTAGTACTACAAGTTATTGTATAAGAATGTTGATTAGAGTTGAGAAAAAATCAATAAATGTAAAACAAAATTAAGAGTAATGGTAGGAACAGTAAATCTACACTTTTAAAGTCATAAGCATGTGCTTCATCAACCACTCTTAATTTTTCAGTGGACGCGGCTTAACATAAAAGACCCCAATCACTATAAATACCTCACAGGCCCTTACATTTTAGTTCATTGAGTTCAGATAATACTACCAAAACAATGGTTTCTCTCAAAGCTCTCTCAACTGTCTTTTTTCTTTTACTCGGCCTTGGCATTTGCTACGCCACTAGCCGGAATCTCTTGACATACGGCGAAATACCCTCTGGTCATGGTGGTGGCGGTGGTGGAGGCCACGGTGGTGGTGAAGGTTATGGAGTGATTGGTGGTGGTTATGGCAGTGGTAGTGGAGAAGGTGGTGGTGGATATGGAGGAGTTGAAGGGTATGGCGGTGGTGGTGGTGGTGGTCACGGTGGTGGCGGTGGTGGAGCTTCTTCTTCCAGTGGATACGCTAGTGGAGGTGGAGAAGGTGGTGGAGGTGGATATGGAGGAGCAACTGGTGGATACGGTGGGCATGCTGGTGGTGGTGGTCATGGTGGAGGCGGTGGTGGAGCTTCTTCTTCTGGTGGATACGCTAGTGGAGGTGGAGAAGGAAGTGGTGGCGGTTTCGGTGGAGCAACTGGTGGATATGGTGGTCATGCCGGTGGTGGTGGTCATGGTGGAGGCGGTGGTGGAGCTTCTTCTTCTGGTGGGTATGCTAGTGGAGGAGGAGAAGGTGGAGGTGGCGGTTACGGTGGAGCAGCTGGTGGTTATGGTGGACATGCTGGTGGCGGCGGTGGAGGTAGTGGTGGTGGTGGTGGAGCTGCTTATGGTGGTAGAGGAGATCATGCTAGCGGTTATGGAGGTGGTGGTGGTGAAGGAGCTGGTGGTGTAATTGGTGGTCATGCTGGTGGGGGAGGTGGTGGAAGCGGAGGCGGTGGAGGATCAGCTCACGGTGGTGGAGGTGAGCATGCTAGTGGATACGGAAGTGGAGCTGGTGAAGGTGGCGGCGCAGGTGGAGGTGAGTATGGAGGTGGAGGCGGTCATGGAGGTGGTGGGGGATCAGCTGGTGGAGGGTCTTATGGTGGTGGTGCTTATGGAGGTGGTGAAGGAGGAGGATCTGGAGGTGGATCAGGAGCCGGAGGCTATGGAGGTGGTGGCGGTGGAGGAAGTGGCGGAGGAGGAGCTTACGGTGGAGGTGGAGCTCATGGAGGTGGCTATGGAAGTGGTGGTGGTGAAGGAGGTGGATATGGTGGTGCAGCAGGGGGATATGGCAGTGGTGGTGGAGGTGGTTCAGGTGGAGGCGGAGGCGGCAGCCAATATGGTGGTGCTTACGGTGGTGGTGGTGGTTCAGGCGGTGGACACGGTGGTGGAGGCTATGCTCCATGAAGAAACAAACTCAAAATAAAACCCCCCCCAAAAAAGGATGGAAATAAAACAAAGATGATTTGGTTGAAAACATTTTATACCACATTATTGAAAGTTGTATTTCCTAATAACTGAATATTTATTGTCTTTCTAGCAATTTGTATCATTGAAAAGCATTAATAAAATCAATAGAATAATTTATATAGGAACTTTGGTTAGAGCTTTACAAAATTTTGATCTATATTTTCTAAACCGTTATACCAAAAAGAGAGTTATCCCAAGCTTTCATTTTGATTGCCGTCAGAGAGATTCCTGTAAAGTTTCGATCTTCTGATGTTAGAGACTTTCTTCCTCTTGACGTTTACACCCAAAGCTGCAACAAGCATTCGAAACCGAGATGACTGAGGCCTACTCATTAGATATGAAACAGCATGTTTTTTCTCCTTAGGATCTGCAGCAGCAGCAGCAACGATGCTTCTATAAGGATTTGTTCTACAAGTTTCTTCTCTCTTCTTCTTATTTCGCAATTGCTCACGTCGAATCTGAAATGGTCCTATTACAGAATCACACACTCAAACTCAGGATCATTCAACGTTTCTCTCGTCTTACTTTAATATCTTTTTCCACATATTAACTAATATAATTAAAACTAAAGCTATCAAATTACACATAGTAGTTACCTTGGCGTTTCGAAAACGTATTTGGCTTTTGCAACTTGCGCTTAGTCAGAAAAGTTTCTTCACCAATCATAGCTCTTTCGTCAGCTGTACATAGAATAAAACAAACACACAACATAAGAGCCAAGTCTCAACTGAGAGTCTAATAAACTCTCATGTTATTAGGTGGATGAGATGGTACTTTTACGTTTTGGAGACGAGACTTGCTCTTGAATCTTGAGCACAGTCACAGAAGCTTCATTGATGGTGACAGAGTTACCATCTGGATATAAAGGACGCTCTTCTTGGTGAAAGGTCTCAGCAAATGGTTTCTCAAAGTCATCAGCATTGGGTGACTCGAACGCAAAAAATTCGTCAACGCTGTTAGATTCTGCCGAATGAAACACTTCATCTCGTGGCTCATCACAATGGTGATCTGAGCAGCTTTCACCTGGGATCGATATAACTCCCATCGAGCCGTTACAGGCGTTGTTGGAATCAGAGACAGTCAGGTAACTAAGGTCGCTTACACACTCCTCGCTATAGGTAGTAGTCTCAAGCACCGACTTGGGTGAGAAATTCATAGGAGTGTCATCAAATAGTGTCTTCATCTCTTCAAACGCACTAGCAAAACAAGGAGTTCCTTCTCTTGCATAGAATAACATATATGCATCCTTTGATAGAACACATTCTTCGCTGATTCTCCTGACCTGCCAAAAGAAACGTTGCATTTCATCGGACACTCCTTCAGAGAAATCTATAAAGAACTAAACCAAACAGATCAAAGTGAAGTCACTAATCAGCTTATATTTTACCTTTGCGTCATCAAAATGATGCCATGTCTCAGGAGCTGATCTCACACATGCTGTGTAATGACCAAAATGTGTACCACGACCAAGATGCTCCACCATAGCATAGAGATGGTACTTTGTGGAAACCTGAATAAACAAAAATAAGAAAATCGATGTTAAGACATGAAAATCTCAGCTTTACAGAAAAAAGACAGATCTGTAAAATTTTCACTTACTTCGGGATTTTCATTACAGCTCATGTAAGGGAGCAGATCCAACTCCAAAGGGAACTTGACATCTTTGAAGATCTTCTGCATATAAACTCCATTGTTCTTAAACCTCTTCAAATGGAACGTAGCGACAAGAGGCAACTTATCGAACTTGAGTTGCTTCTCCTTCGAGACTTTCTCTTTACAGTCATCACACGTAAACTGGTCCTCGAGTTTTTCCACACATGTAAAAGATTCTAGCGCACTCGAAAGATATTCAACATCTTCAATCTCGAGACTCCATCCAAGGGACGTTTCAAATGTTTCTGACACGGAATTGCAGTTGCAGCAACGAAGCTGAAAAGGAAAAGATAAAAATATATATTTTCCAATTTTGCTTTAGATAGTAGATAATTAGTATGGTAATGAATCAAAAATCCGTTACCTTACTAACGAGACGCCCACCAAAGACATGGTGAACAATGTTAACATCTTGAGAAGAGACAGAGGCAGGGTTATTATCTCTACTACCAGGTTCCAAACAACATTTCTCTAGCTTATCCAAAACCGACTGTAGAAACTCATGAGCGTCTTCTTGGTGGTTTATCTGGAAGTTGGATGAGAAAACTGTAGTGGTTTAAGGATAAAACCATTCATATGAAACACAAAGCTATGGAGACAAAAACAGAACATAATCCGAAAAGGATACAATTAAGGTTATCACGAAAGCGATCAATCTTTATATCATATCCTGAAGACCTCAGAGCATGGTCGATATGATTTCGGAGAGCCATCAGAACACAGAAATTCTCATTGCCACCTGAAGAACAAAATTCAAATGAGCTATAGAATGAAAGATTATGAACAAATCAAGATCATAACATATAATACAATCAGACGATTGAAACACAATAGCAACTACAATCAGACCATTAACATCACACCATAACTCAATCAAGAAATCAACTAAGATGAGATGATGATAACACAGTCAAAACACCAACTAAAGTCAGACCATAAAACAATCAAGACACAAGTAAAATCAGATGATAAAACACACAATATCAAGACACCAGCTAAAAGCAGAGCATAAGACAGAAACTCAAAATCAACCTACAGTTGCAAGGGTAATGAAATTTATAAGAGGCAAGGGTATGGAGAAGAGGAACAGTATGAGTAAGGCACTGTAACACGGAAGCTATGAAACAAGTGTTCCCAGAGTTATTCAATCCAGCACCCTGAAAGAAAGAAAGAAAAACAAAAGATTTAAATAAAAATTGTTTGAAAAAAAAAAAGATTATTTAGTTTTTTTTTTTGGACCAAAAAAGGGAACATACAACGCCTGTGGGTGGTTTGTTCTCAGGAGACGACCAAGAGAAGATATCAACTGTGAGATCATCATCATCATCATCATCGTCGCTACTAAAGTCAAAATTCCATCTGCTTGGACGGCGATTATACAACAAGTCTCCATAGACAGAGGAGTATCTTGCACCCCTAGGGAGTATCTCAGAGTCGTTGCACTCGGCAGATTCATCTGGATTCTGGATCTGCCGAATCGGCGACGAGAGAGCAACGAGGACTCGAATGGGCGCAGTGGGTGAAGACTCAGGCGAAGGTTCCGCCATCAACAACAACCCCAGATCGAATTTTCTGAAGAAGCTAGGGTTTAGTTTAGGGAGGAGAAAGGAACGATATAAGAAAGTGAGGAGTAAGATTCCGAGGAGAAGAAGGAATTGGTGGTAGGAGGTTGCAGAGTCTATGAAAAAGGGTTTTGAATTGAGAGGGAAATTCATGCCGCCATATATATCCTTTATTTTTTTAGGGTTTGTTTTCACTTCTTGCAAGAAGATTTTACTGTAAACTCTTTTAAATAATCGTTTACTTAGCCATGCGAATTGCCTGCCAAGCATTGGACTTTTTGACTTTCAGGCACTGACTAACTTCCTCTTCTTCTTTTTTGACAACACACTGATCAATTTCCTTTTCTTCGTTGAAAGAAAATAGAATTCTAATCTGATTTGTAATCTATAAATTATAAAAATTCCTTTAAACAGATAAACTGGGAAACAAGATAGTAGTTGTTAACCTAGTTTATTAATTTATTGATTTATATATAATAGTACTGTTTTGTTTCTTTGGTCTGTTCGTTTGTTCATTCTGATGGACCATTTAGTTGCGGATGAGAATTATGCTCGTTTCGTCTTAAAATTGACATCATTCAAATGATTCATCTATATAACTTCTTTTAAAATTTTAACTTAAAATAAAATTTATTTAGGTAGTTCATCTAGATGAGTTTAATTAGTGTATCTAGAAAAAGATGAAACTAACTAAAATAACAAATGACGAATTTACTCTTATTCTAACAAAAAATTACATACAAATATACATTTTTCCGCTAAAATACATATTTTCATCAAAACTACAATAATATATTTACCCGCCAGAACCACAAAAAACATATTCCGCCAAAATTACAAATACATTTTTCCACCAAAATCATAAAAACGCGTTTTCCCACCAAAATCACAGAAACACACGTGGTGTCACCGAAAAAAGCAAAATAACAATTTTCTACCAAAACCGCAAAACAAAATTTTCACCAAAATCGCAAATACGTTTTTTCCAGCCAAAACGACGAAAACACACTTTCCTGCCAAAACGGCAAAATAAAATAAATGTAAAACAAATATTTTTAACTTATTTTACATACATAGTTATTGACCATATTTTAGGAATACCAATAAAGATTAGGCGTTGTGTCAAATATTGTTAGGCATGTTGCAAAATTGACATAATATATATCCAATTACGTGTGTTTTCTTATAGAAAATATTGGTAAATATAATAAAAACACAATACAATTGAGTGAAAGGGGGTTAGCGTTGCGTCGAAAATAATGTGATTTTTTCACTCAGCACCTGAATTATGTTTTCCAATCGATTTCACGAATCTTTTCTTTTAAAGCTTTTCTGATTTCTTATTTTTTTCTACCAATTTGATTTTGTTTCTAATTCTTGGTCTGATATGAAAAATCTGAAAATAAAAGTAATATTTGGCTAAACTAAAAATTCGACTTTGTGTGCGGTGTTTTTCACCTCAATTTCCTTTTCTGGACAACCCTTCTTCAAATCATAACCAATCACAATTATCGTTACTTTCGTGTATAGAAGCTTTAACCATGGCCATGTTTGGAAAGATGCGAAACTTTTAATTTACAAAAACATTCCTATTCAAACATTTTAGTTGATGCGAATCTTAATGATTTTTGTAAAAAATTTCAACAATGATATTATTCAGTAGTTGTACGTAGAGAACTTCAATTCACTAATACAAAGGTTAAAAATGCAAGAATCAAATATGCAATGATTAAAGAAAGTTAGCGTGTAAACACGTTAAATTGTTTGCGCTGGAATTAAAAAATCAATATATTCACACATTAGTTTTTAAATGATTGTGAAACTGCTACATTAGAATTCAAAATTTTAAATACTTATTAATATGTCATGTTCAGTGTGAACAAGTTTATTACAAATACTTCAGTATATATATATATGTAAGATAGGCATGGGCATTCGGGGTTCCAATCGGATTTCGATTTTAACCAGTCGTATTTCGGTTTTTTGGGTTAGTAAAATCAGTTCCATTCGGATTATATGAAAGTTCGGTTTGGGATCGTTCGGGTTCTATCGGGTTCGGGTTGGGATTAGTAACTCTTCAAAGAACCGGTACATCCCAATGTACTTTAGGGTCTGGGTCCCAATCGGTTCTTCGGTTTAAAAGTACCTCATTTGTATCTATTTGTAACCAAAACATAAGTAAAATCAGTTCTTCAGTTTTAAAATACTTGATTTGTACCTATTTTGTAACCAAAACATAATTAAAAATCGATTACAAAATAAGAAAAGAACTTCAATCGTGATCATTAAAAATCAAACGAAAACTAAACATTTTTATTGATAAAAATAAAATCAAATAAATGAAAGCATAAAACGAAAACCAGGTTCTCATAAAATAAAAACATTGTTTAATGAAAACAAAACCAAAACCAAAATACTTCAAGATTCATCCGCTACCTTCAACCATCAACTTTCATGTAATAGAATCACCATCCTTCATGTAATAGATAAGTGTTTTAGATGTTCAATATATCTTCGTATATTTTGGATACATATTGAGAATTGAAATCATGTTTGATATATGATTTTTTGGAGGATTTGAATGCATGTTTCGGGTTCTATCGAATATCCATTTAGGTTCAGGTTTGGTTCAGATAATACCCATAACCCGACATAAAACAAAATCAATTCAGTATTTATGTATTTTTATCGGATCAGATTCGATTTAGATTTAGATTTACAGATTCAATTTATTTGCCCAGCCCTAGTATGAGATTTAAATATATTTTCGTCATTCCACCATTATCCGGTGTCACAATCGAATTTAGGATCGAATGAGGTTATCTAATGGTTGTCTTTAACTAGGATCCTACAGAATGCGAACAACAAATATTAGGGATCCAACAAGATTGTTTACAATGATTAAGTTAGTCCTTGATGTTTTCTAATCTTTTAACATCATTGGTTGAATTAGAAACTGCCAAACCTGTTGGAGTATTGAGCATAAGTGTTGTGTGTCAATATTGCTACAGAACAAAACATAAAGTCTTTTATATAAACCTTGTAAATCCAACAATGTGTTCTCTCTGTCGATGAAAAGACAAAGATGTTATATGTTTTCTTAGAGCATTCTATCCTGAAGATCACTGAATATACCAGATGCCAATGATCCCAGCTTCTTGCTCGTTTCTTCTGCTATGTTCACAAGAGATGACACATCTTGCTGCGCCTGTTGTGAATAAACAAAGTTTACTCAGAAAAGAGAGTAAAAGAAACTGATTTCTTACTAAGAAATTTATTTTACCTGGAACGAAATTCGGTTGATGAGATCGCTTGCAGTGATATCAATGTTGGAATCATCTTGTCCATGACCAAAAAGATCAGCACTTGAAATAGCAGCTGAGCCCTGTTAGTTTTTGCAATCGCATTATAGGTAATATAATATAAACGAGACCTTGTGAAAACTAAATCTACATATACAAAAGGTATTGATTGGTTTTGTGACAATAAGATACCGAGAACTTCTGAAGAGTAGCTTTTGATTCAAGATCAGCATCTCTGTTCTGATTCCCGTAAAACTGTGCAGATGAAATGGATTTCGCGTTTGAAAACTTCTTTCTTGCTTCATCAGTTTCTTCAACCTACGCAAGTAAGAAAAATAGTTAGTGAACTTTGTGAAATCTATTTCTTTATTGGCTTCTTCTGTTTGAACATTTCTTTTACTTGAACTTTTGAGGAGCTTGAGGTTGGTTTCTTGGAGAAAGCAGTGTCCATTCCATACTCATTAAAGAAATTCGATGACTTTGGTGGAGCGACGTGGCTAAGCACTCGTGTGCCACTTTGCCCACCAGACTGCTCCTCATCAAAGTACTCGAACCGAGAGGCAAACGATGATCCAGCTGATGATGATGATAATGTGTTTTTAGTCGAAGAAGCAGCAGGAATCACAGGTACAGCCTCTTCAGGCTTCTGGTCATAAAGGTTCTCTTTTGGCTGCATAACAACAAACACAGACTTATATATCTACAGTAAACCCAAGACAAGAGAAGAGAAGAGAAGCCAACACTTCAAATACATCTTTTTACCTTAGTGGTAAGCTTACGAGCACCAAGACCACCAGTCTTCCCTGTCTTTCTAGCAACAAGAGGTTTCTTAAAGGTACTAGCCACAGCTCCCTGAGAAGCCTTCGGTGAAGAAGAGACACCACCAGCTGCTTCTTGCTTGACAACCACAGAAGTCTCTTTTGCTGGAGGCTTAGGTGATTCCACTGGTTGAGAGGTAGCAACAGATGAAGGCAAAGGAGCTTCTTCAGCCATGGCTTTAGCAACTTCCTTAGCGAGAGTTTGCTTATACAAATCAGCAGCTCTTGAAGTGTACTTAGCATCGATTCTGCCACCGTCGTTCCAACCATGCTGCTTGAAAAACACCTGAGCTCGGTTGTTCCCACCAAACATCATTGTTCTTAGCTGCTCTGGACTCCACGAATCCAAGTTCGTCGACCTAAAAATCAATGTTGATTAAGATCCATAGTAATCAAAGAGGCAAAGAGAACACCATGCATATAGAGAAGAATCTAATCTCTTAATCGAAGGAACAAAAAGAAGCGACGCCGTTTAGCATAAGATGGATCAAACCCTAGCCACTAGTTCATAAAATTGCTAAGCTAGAACGAAACCCAGAAAGTTCGATTAAACGATGCGTTTTACAGACCTGACGAAGCTGATGTGGACACCGAGGTTACGATGAACAGCTGAGCAATCGATGCAGAGAAAGACGCCGTAAGTAACCGAAGCCCATGTTGGATTCTTCGCGCTACAATCGAAGCACACCTGAAATTAGAGAGTCAATCTTCGAGATTAGGACCTAATAGCTCCAGATCTGATCGAAAACCACACGAAATTTCATATTTGGAATCCGAAAACTTGGGAGAAAGCTAACCTTGTTCTCGGATTTCGCTTTGAGCTTTCTGAAAACAACGTTCTTGTCAGCGTGGTTCTCAGTCGCCATCGTTACGGAACTATTGAAGAGATTTGCAGATGGAAAGAAGAAGAAACCTAGAATCTAGAGATCTGAATAAGTAGTGACGATGATGGACCAACTCTTGAGTTGTTTTTTTTTTCTTTTTCTTTCTCGTGTTTTCGTTTGTTTGCTTCCAAAACCTGTAAAGGTACTTTAATATGTTTAATTTTTACGTTTATGATTTGTTGTGTAACTAACATTTCAATACCATTAGGCCTTACCGGAAGAAAAAAAACCCATTAGGATTTACATTATTTTAGCTGAAAAGGCCCATACTAGACTAAATGGACCAAAATGGCCCATGTATGCCCATTTTGTGACAGCATATGGAAAAATCAAATATCAAGATCGTTGGTTTCCATTAAATAGACGAGCACTAAAACGACATATATTTACATGTTTCTCATCTTATACAAATGCCATGGGGACATGAACAAAACTTAACACGATATGAATAGAGATTTGATGATATATTCTGTCAACGTTGTTGTGCTGCTGAAGAAAGTATCAACCATGCACACTTTGTTCAGTTGTTCTCTCACAGTGACATGCCTTTTAACTCCCCCCGACAACTTCCCATGTTTTCCTTATGATGATGCTCTATAAGATGATGTGAATCTTTTCTTCAACTTTCAATAATTTGATGCTCTATCAAAACACCAGAAAATGGCTACCTTTTCAACATCTATGGAAGATTTAGATTTTTTTTTTATTAAATGATTTACTTTTAATAGCATAAGTTAATCAGATGATATATATATATATATATATATTTAATTTAAGAAGTTTCAGGCCAAAACTCATAATCTTTTTGGGCTAGAGACAAGAGCCGGTTATTTAATCTGCTCTCCACAACTGTTGAGACTCGAACATGGCACCTGCGGATAACATATGTTGGAATCACATATACAGAAATCTCTATATGGATAAATATTTTAGTTATCTCTGATGCAACAAATACTCTTTCATGACAAAAAAAAACCTATCTCTGTCTTTTATTAGATGGCGCTTTAGCACAAAGCACAAAAATTAAGAAACATTTAGTTTTGAACATTTTCTATACAAAAACGGCACTAGTTATTAATTTAATCATAATTCAAATATTAGTATAACAATACTGCACATAGAATAATAAAGTTATATAATATTATTTTTGTTTCAAAAAGATGTATATTTTAGAATTTTCAAACTTACTAAGAAACATATAAAAATTTAATTACCAATGCATTTTTGTAGCTGTTTTTCCCCACAAATTTTAACCAATAAGATTTTAATAAATACAATTATATTTTTTGAAATTTGAAATTTACCTTTAATTAATGCATTGAAAATGTAAAAACAAAAAATTCTTTCTAAAACATGGATATTTTCGGTACGAAAAGAATATAAAAATTAATTAGTTTTACCTAAAAACTGATAACATCATCTAGTTTGGAACAAAGACAAATATCAACAGAGGGAGTAGAAATGAGCAGATGCAGTTACCACCCGGAAGAGACCACCAAGTGAAGTTATGAAGTGTAACAATGATGCAACATCTAACAAGTCAAATCAGTAAGTGCAGGTTGCATAGATCTAGATCATCTAATAATAAACAAATGACAGGGTCCAAAAAATTCGGAAATCGATCACTCTCTTCTAAAATTTGAAGCAAAATTTTCTTCATGAACAATTCAATGTGTGTTTTGATGGAAATGACTTTGATAATTTTTTAGAAGAGCACAAAATACTTATATAACTAGATTAAGATCTTCGCAAGGCATTTGTGTATACAAATTATGTTTACGCATTGTTATTTTTTTACATATTATAAAATAATAAAGATATATTAAATAATTAAAATTCAGTAAATAATAGGTATATACTTAAGTTTTCGTGATCACATAAATAGAAACAATCACTTATATTTATTTTATTTTATATGAAAGAATGTTAAATTTATTCAAATGAACAAAAATCTTTTTTACAACTTGTGTGACTTTGTTCTGAGTTTATAAAAGTATAAATGGAAAGGAAATAAAAAGATTTTAAACAGTCGCCGCCCCCCTTGTAACAAACTAGGTTGTTAACGCACTTGTAAAACGTCGACTCCCTCCTATGCGCAATGATGATATCTGGTTTCTCACTCTTATATCATTGAATTTGAGAAATATATTTAAGAAGAAACATGTCAGTGTTGTTCCTTCCACTTTCAACCAAAAGGCCTATAATACAGTTCCAGTCCTCTGTATAGCGAGTATCCAGCAGATTAGTTGTTAAGCCCTTCCAAATCTGCTTAGAATATGAACAGCTGAAAAACAAAGGTTCTTGTGTCTCTCATATTTATTTACAATCATGTTATGGTAAATAGATCAAAACAATCACTTTATATTTTTATACGGTATATAATTAAATGATATTACCATCTATACATCATATATTTAATATGATAATCTATTAAATAAAATTTCATACTCATATGATTTTATGATCATTAGTACCTTTTTAAAACTATTGATAAAAAAAATTCAATATCAAACTTTTAATAGTTTTAGTAATTTATTATCATTTTTAAACCCAAATTGGTAATTAAAATATCATCTATATTTAAATAGTATATAGTCTAATTTAAATTATATTAAAATAAATATATATTTGAATCTGAAAATCAGTTAAATGAGATTTTCTACTCCTATGATTTTATGGTCATTTGTATATTGTTCCTACTCATATGATTTCATGATCATTTGTATTTTGTTATAACAAAAAATTTAAACCACTGATCACAAAATTTTCAGTGTTAGATTTTCAATAATTTTAGTAATTTATAGTCATTTAAAAAATACTAA
The DNA here is from genome assembly GCA_016432835.1 of Brassica nigra. Taxonomy (NCBI): domain Eukaryota; kingdom Viridiplantae; phylum Streptophyta; class Magnoliopsida; order Brassicales; family Brassicaceae; genus Brassica; species Brassica nigra. Next base: position 12,952,566 of record CM028247.1, on the reverse strand, counting down.
AATCTAAATTTTATTATATAATTAGTGTAATTCTTTAATTTATTTTAATAAAATATGCAAAAACTATTATCAAATATCTATTTTATAAAAAATCATTAATTGTCATATATATCTTGATCACATTAGGTAATTATGTAGCTTCTATTTAAAGAAAGAATGAATAATTTTTTTCTACATTAATAATTAATTTTACGATTAATTTAATTAGAACTATTATATTTATACACCAACCTATTTATCTACAAAGAATTAATATGGTGATGACATATGACATAGCTCAAATGTTCCAATTTTTCTCGAATAATATATAAGGGATGTATTCTTTTGTTTCATAAAGAGTGACATTTTGATACTTTCACACATATTAAAATGATTGAAATGTATTTATATTTTTATTAGTTACACTTATTTAATCAATATTATTTGAAATAATAGATTATTTATAAGATTAATAAAGTTTGCAGTTAATGTTAAGATGAAAGTAATAAATTGCATTGAAATTCTAAAATTACACTCTTTTGTGTAACAAAAAAATGAGTTTCAATGGAAAAGTTTTTGAATTTGAGAATATTTGCAATGATTTTAGTTGGTGAGCTTTGAAGTTTTAGTAGTGTTCTTTCTTTCATGTCATTAGATATCGATATCGAATGATGTTGCACACTACCTAGCTAAACATGGTGCTTTGAACAATATTACAAATTAGGAGTGGTCACAAGCCGAATACTAAGTATATTCAGTATACTTGATACTCGATTTGGCTTGTACAAATAGTAAAATTTTGGATTTGTATTTGGTTTGTTAAAACCAAGTACTTGCAGTTTCTAGTACTCGCTAAAAATGATGGACATGCAAGTTATTTGCCTTGTTTTATTACTTGTTACTTCTGAATTATTTGTAAGATATTTGATAATTATTGATAGATTATTTGATAATTCGTTAGAATTTAAAGCTAAATAATTTTATTATATATAAAGAATATTTCATTGTTTTTTCTATGTTTTAGTTAACTCGAAAAATATAATATATAAGAAATAGAAAATTCTAAAATGCTTATATAAATATTATCATTTATGTTGATTTACTTATGAAAATAGAAATATAAAAGAATTATTTTACTATAATTTTAAAAATGTGTATTTGTTTATTAACAAAAGTGAGTAATAAGCTAAAGAGATCGAGTAGTTCCTTATATTTTAATACTTGATACTTGTTTTGTATTTGCAAATAATTTAAATAGATTATTTTATACTCAACTTGGTCTAATCAAATACTCGACTTTACAGAACAAGTACCGATAAGGAGGGAGTACGAAGCAAACTAACAAGTAATTGTGTCCACTCCTTTACAAATTCTATGTATCCAGTCCAGTGGGTACCTCTTCTGTGTCATGACTTTGTACGATTCAGTTTGATTGACAATATATCTGTCAGACAACTGGATTTTTGTTATGTTATGCAAATATAATTAAAAATATTAAATATATGACAAAGAAAAAACAAAATTGTAACAAACTTTTGGAACTTTTTTTACATGTCCAAAATTGTCACCAAAATTTAGAATTAATGTGTTTACCTACTAGAAACATTGTTCTTTTTACATTTTAATTATTGCTTTATCATATCTAACCTTTAAACTTTAACCCCAAAGACTAAATTCTAACATTATTTTAATCCTCAGCAAAATCTGTAAAGTTTTAGTCGTAAATTCTAAATTTAAAATCACAATCTATTCACCGCTTAAACTCTTAGTCTTGTTATCAAACGTTCAAAAAAAAAACTCTTAGTCTTGTTGTACAATAGTTGTCTGACCCATATTTGATCTCCTTTGTCTTGTTGTGTATAAACCGTTCGTTTGATGACTAAATAACTAGAGATAAACAATTACATTATAACACATCTTTATTAAAGTAACAAATATATTATCTATAAAATCCCAAAAGTTAAGGTGTAATGAGAGTAGACAAGTTAATAAAATAGTTTATAGCACACAATTCTCTGAAAAACAAAAACTTACATTGTGTTCAGTGACATGTTTATGTCTTGCATAACTGGCTAAAAGCTAACGGAATACAACTAATTTATTACGTTATAACAATAATCATAATTATATGGTGTTAGTCTGTGACTAGGGGGTTTAAAGTTTGTTGTAAATTACAGTATCCACGAGAAACACGTGAAGTGGAGCATCTTAGTCATCGTGATTTAACCATTCGATTGTGCATTAAGTTTAAATAATTTACATTAGTGTTGTCCTTTTCACTGAATATTTTCTTATCTTTCGTGGATATCATGTTTATGGTCAAATATCATGTGTATTTTTTGTCGTGATCATATGTAACTTTTTAGAAATAATATTTTTGGTGTTCGTGAAAGTTTTAGCCAAACGGTAAAAAAGTTATAACTGAAAATGTAAGGTTTTGATACAAAAATGTCAGTATTTGTTAGAAAATAATGAAAAGCAGACAAGAGATGGCCAAGCCAAGACCCAAACAATTAAAGTGGGGGTACAAATATAGTCCCAACATGATATTTTTTTATTAATCCGATTATGACTTTAATTGAGATTTTTAGGGAAATATCATTTTCATCTTCACTAATATCATTTTCATCAATTAATCAATTGTTTACTTTAATTCTAGATTTCGGACCGCATAATCGGAGGAAGAGTAGATTATTTTGTCGCCTTTATAAAATTCATATCAATAAAATAGCAGTATCAAACTCTAATTTTAAAACTAAATATAGCTGTTGATCAACAATCATATTAAAATATATTATTTTCAGTTTATTTTAAACAAATTAAAAGATTTTCTACTTATAATTTTGGATACCAGGAGAAAGGGCCCAAAAGAAATGATTTTGGAACATATTTTGGATTACAAACATTTTTATACTTTAAAAATAGAATATTATTTTCATTTTATTTTCTAACAAAGTTAATGGTTATGAGCTGAAATCATTTTGGATCATACATTTTTCGACAAAAAATTTAAGAGTACAAATAATTCTATTTTGGAATAGAAACGTACTTAAATGTTTTGTGGACAAAAGAGTGGTCCAAGCGAAAATGATCATATAAATAATATTTTTTGGCGGACTATAAATATTTTGATTAATAAATTTACATTAGCTTCTGTCGTATAATACTACGAGTGTTGCAACTCTCAATTTTCTAAGCATATTTTCACCCAAAAACCATTTTTTTACTTATAAAAGAAAATGATAATATAATAAAATATAGTAGAGAATCGTCTTCAGACAATCACTAAACGCCATTTGCGTAGCGTTTCCTCTTTTGATTCTCCACCAACACGTCACCTCTCTCCTCTCTCTTCTCTCTCTCTTCTCAAACCGGGAAAGTCTTCACCTTCCACCGGAAAAATCCCTCTTCTCTTTCTCCACCAGATGCTCACATGAACGACTACTTCCTCAACGAGTCAACAACGGCCAGCGGCGACAACGCGTCTGCGGCGGCGGCGATGGAAGCTTTCATCGGAACAAACCACTCATCTCTCTGGCCACAACAACCACCTGTTCCTACTCCTTCTCTTCCCTCTCTCTCTCAGTTCAACGAAGACACTCTCCAGCAACGTCTCCAGGCTCTAATCGAATCCGCCGGCGAAGGATGGACTTACGCGATCTTCTGGCAGATCTCGCACGACTTCGAATCTCCCACGGGCGATAACACGGTGGTGCTCGGATGGGGAGACGGGTATTACAAAGGAGAAGAAGATAAAGAGAAGAAGAAGAAGAGCTCCAACTCGAACCCGGCGGAGCAAGAGCATCGGAAAAGAGTCATCCGCGAGCTGAATTCGCTGATCTCCGGCGGCGGAGGAGGAGTCTCCGATGAATCCAACGACGAGGAAGTGACCGATACAGAGTGGTTCTTCTTGGTCTCGATGACTCAGAGCTTCGCGAACGGCGTTGGACTTCCCGGGGAATCTTTTTTGAACTCTCGCGTGATTTGGTTATCCGGGTCGGGTGCTTTAACCGGGTCGGGTTGTGAACGAGCGAGTCAAGGTCAGATTTACGGGCTGCAGACGATGGTGTGTATCGCTGCGGAAAACGGCGTCGTTGAGCTCGGTTCCTCGGAAGTGATAAGTCAGAGCTCAGATCTGATGGATAAAGTCAACAGTCTGTTCAATTCGAACAACGGTAACGGTGGAGAAGCTTCTTCTTGGGGGTTTGGTCTGAATCATCCGGACCAAGGTGAGAACGATCCAGCTTTGTGGATCACTGAACCGGCGACAATCGAACCGGTTCAATCCGGTTCTCATAAGCTCGAGAAGAACGAGAGCTCCGTTGAAAACCCTAGAAAAAACCCGTTTCTTGTGGAGCAAGACTTCAACTTTCAAGCTGGGTCGTCGAAGATGATGGTGAAACCGAATGAGACTCTGAGTTTCGCGGCGGAGGAGAGCAACAAGAGGAGGTCTCCGGTGTCCAAAGGGAGTAACAATAACAACGAAGAAGGGATGCTTTCTTTCAGCACCGCGGTTCGATCAACCGCGAAATCCGGCGAGTCTGATCATTCTGATCTGGAAGCGTCGGTGGTTAAGGAAGCAATTGTGGTTGAACCGGAGAAGAAACCGAGGAAACGGGGGAGAAAACCGGCTAACGGAAGAGAAGAGCCGTTGAACCATGTGGAAGCAGAGAGGCAGAGAAGGGAGAAACTAAACCAGAGATTCTACTCTTTGAGAGCTGTGGTTCCCAACGTGTCGAAAATGGACAAAGCTTCTCTTCTTGGAGACGCCATTTCGTATATCAACGAGCTGAAGTCCAAGCTGCAGCAAGCGGAGACAGACAAAGAAGAGATTCAGAAGCAGCTTGATGGGATGAGAAAGGAAGGAAACGGTAAAAGCGGCGCGTCAAGGGCGGTTAAAGAACGCAAGTCTTCGTATCAAGACTCAGCGAGTTCTGTAGAAATGGAGATTGATGTGAAGATCATAGGTTGGGATGTGATGATACGTGTACAATGCAGCAAGAAGAATCATCCCGGTTCAAGATTCATGGACGCGCTTAAGGAACTGGATTTGGAAGTGAATCACGCTAGTTTATCTGTGGTGAATGATTTGATGATTCAACAAGCTACTGTGAAGATGGGGAGCCAGTTCTTCAATCATGATCAGCTCAAGGCTGCTTTAATGTCTAAAGTTGGAGGAGACAATTAAACATAGTGGAACATCTTAAAGAGATGAAAAGGGATCGAACTTAGAGGGTAATGTATGATCTTTTGGCAAGTAGATCTCTTTGTAAATTAGTAACTAGTTATTTTGCATCACCTGCTTCATGTTGTTGTTCATTAGGAGAAGCATGTTTAGTTCTTAGTTTTTAGTGTTTTCATAAGTGTTAACTGTTGTGAGATGGAAGTTGGAGACCAGCGAGAGGGTAGTAAAATAATAAATCTTTGGCTGTACTTGTATGTATATTATTATATATGGAGTAAGATTAAGTGGAATTCTATCGAAGTTTATAAGTTATATCACTATGAATGAATTTTGTGCAACATAAAACCAGTTACGAAGCACTTTTCATTTGGACACAACAAGAGTCATTTCTCACTGTGTTATGAAAGCTTCTAGGTTAGTTTGTTTAGGATAAAGGTAACAAGGCAATGGAAAATAAGTGGCCTTACAGTGGGGACCGGAGAGGAATTGTAGTCTTATCTTTTTGAGGAAACAGCTTATAGTGAGTACCAAAAATGAAGAAATATGTGTCGTCTATTTGTTATACCTAACAACAATACAAAACAAAGATCTCAAGCTAATGGATGCGAACCTTTTAAATGTTCACCTTATGCTTGTGTTATAGAGATACTCTATACTATTATATGAAACGTTAGTTCACTAACTACGATCCGTTATTTTAATAAGTCAATTACATATATAACTTTATCACTAATTGGCATTATTAGTAGCTATTTTAGTTTTTAGTTAGTTACATATATTTTACATTATTATTTTTAAATACATTTTTCTATAGATATCATATGTAAATCTAAAACATGATTAATAATTTATTCTCATCTAAATAAACTACCTTTCCATTATTATTTTCCAAATATATAGATCACGTAAAGCCTATGTGTGATTACTCCTAAATATAATTTCAATTTTTTTAATCTAAAATATATTCAGGTACAAAAAAATAATTCATTTTTATAATTTACAATAACTAAATTAAAAAATATTATAATTTTGTATATGAGTAACATAAATTTGACATAGAAAAATTTCGAATAAAATTCTGTATTACTAGCTGTTTATACAAAAAAAAAACATTTAATACACATTTAAATATATAAAATCAATATGACTCCTTTTAATATTTAATAAATATTGAACATATACTTTTGTCAAAAAATAAGTTGTCCATTTATAGTATAGATATAATCTAATCTATTTAAAAGGGAAGTACATTTTATACTTAGCCCTGACTTTTCCACAATAATTATATCTTCATGCCACTCCTTTTAATTAAAGATTATCTATTTAAATATAACACATACACGTTGTCAAAAAAAAAATATAACACATACACAAATAATATTTATTATCTTGACATACAAATCCAAAACGTGATTCTCTAACATATATTTCGCTTTAATTAACTACATTGCCATATAAATCAAAAACGTATTTATTAACTTGCCATATATTTCGCTATTATTAAAACTATATTGCCATGTAAATCTAAAACATGATTAATAATTTATTCTCATCTAAATAAACTACCTTCCCATTATTATTTTCCAAATATATAGATCACGTAAAGCCTATGTGTGATTACTCCTAAATATAATTCCAATTTTTTTAATCTAAAAAATATTCAGGTACAAATAAATAATTCATTTTTATAATTTACAATAACTAAATTAAAAAATATTATAATTTTGTATATGAGTAACATAAATTTGACATAAACGAAAAATTTGGAATAAAATTTTGTATTACTAGCTGTTTATACAAAATATAAAAAAACATTTAATACACATTTTAATATATAAAATCAATATGACTCCTTTTAATATTTAATAAATATTGAACAAATACTTTTGTAAAAAAATAAGTTGTCCATTTATAGTATAGATATAAGTACTAATTTTAAAATTTAAAATAGAGAAATTTCCTATAATAGCCCGTTTTAATTGTTTTCTATAATTACCCGTTTTAGTTTTTACTAATTTTAACAGTTAAAATAGAGAATTTTATATATTAATTTAAATTTATATATTAAAAATCACTGGATAGGAGAGTCTTTTTTACCTACTTTAAACAATACTCTCTCAAACGTCTTTTAATCATTTTTTTCTTTGAAGAAATTTTGGTGGTAAAAACTTAAAATTGATATTGAGAGAATTACCCTTTTAAATATTAAGGTTTGAGCACAATATAAAATTAGTATAAACAAAAAATAATAATTAATACTTGAATGTATTAGTAATCATTTATTTATGATACAAATACATTCAATACGATAATAATCAAACAATAATCTAATATCGTTTGATCACAGTTAATAAAATCCAATAATTACCAATGGTTTATAAGATAACAATGACTTTATAAATTAAAATAAATAGTTAATTAAGTAGCATGTGAACTTTAGACATGTTTTTTAAAAAATCAAATAAATCAGATATGAACTATATATATATTTAAATCAAAATATTTGAAATGTAATTTAATAAAACTTAAAAGTATATCTAAATCTCTAATATTTATATTTTGTTGTTTAATATATCAAAATAAATTGAATAAAAATCTGCAGAACGTAAAAACAAAATTTCTAATAATTTGGAAGCTAAATGCATTGAACATGATACACAAATGTCAAAACTAAATAACATATTAATCTACAACATGAACACAAAAAATTAAGTTGACAAAATTATCAAAAACTAGAATATATAAGAACAAAAAATAAATACCCGTGCGGGCGCACGGGTCAAGCTCTAGTCTTTGATTATGTCCCATTGCAATATGTAATGATGAACCATTGCAATTTTTGGTGATTATAGTATTTAATTATGAGACATTGTAACTTTTGGTATTAACCATTGCAACGTTTAGTTTCCTATATAAGGAGTTATAAGAAATTATAAATCAGAAAATCACAACAATCAAAAATATATTTGGAAAGAGAGAGATATATTATTCAAAGATCATTACTTATATTTGTAGAAATACATACAAACGTGAAAAATGTATTAGTTTTCAATAGGTAGTAAAAATGTGTACAGAAGTGTATTCTCATTTTTAAAATTGCATATATTCTTAAGAAATTATCTTTTTGTTCATATTCATACTTAATTTTATATAACTCTTAACGAGTTTTAAAATTATCTAAAAATATTCAGGGGGTTGTATTTATTAGCTAGTTTACTTATTTTTAATTTTATATATTTACAAAATTAAATATATTAACAGTTATGTTTTTGGGGTCTCATAGTGTTTCTTTGGTCTGTTAAAGCTAAAAGTTCAGTTAAATACAAAAAATTGATTTAAACATCGTATTGGATTTATTTTTATTAAGTGGTAATCGAAATAAATAGAAAAGCGATGTTTGTATAATTTCAAGAACTGACTCTTACCATTAGAGACAAAAACATGGAAGTAGTTTCGATTTCGATAATTGTATTAAGAAGAATATGTATGGAAATATGATTTCTCGTCTATTTTCATATATTATTAATATTAAAATTATTACAAATGTCTAAGAGTATGTTTTTCATATTCAAAATTGAATAAGTTTGAATGGATATTATTTTGTTATTTTATTTATTATACCACCAAAGTTTTCACAAATTAAGTTTAAAGAAAAATATAATTAACATAGACGCATGTAAACTATATTGTGACATATGAAGTTTTTTGAAAACAAAAATAAAGCAATTTTGTATAAAAATTATAAATTATTAAATGTAGTATATTTATTTTTATATAATAAATTTCTGCACGATATCGTGCAGGTTTCTTACCTAGTTTATATAATATATATTGAAACCAAATTTGTTCCTAGAAAAAATCCCTAGTTTTCCCTGATTAATATCCGAGTTTTTTGTTAATTCGATACTCCCAGTTTGACCGCCTGACTCACACTTAGCGCATTTCTGAATATTGGTTTTGCTCAAGTTTGCCCACCAGATTGGTAGAATTGATCATTTTGAGCATTGAAACTTGGAGAGATTTATGTCTCCAAACTTTAAAAGATTTATGTCTCTCACTGTCTTCTAAAATGGTCGATAAAAATATAACATAAATAAACTTCTTACCTTCTCTTTCAACACATTATAGCCATTCTTATTCTTCCTATTATTTGATGATGTTGAATATGATAGCCCTTCATTCATTCAATGTTATTGTTTGGAAGCAATGTCATGATTGGTTTAGGCTTGGGCCAAATTGGATCAGTGAGGAGTAATAGAGTATCTTTAAGAGTTTTTCGTTAATATTTCGACGATTGTTTTCAATTATATGCATTATATGTCCATTACGCGGCCCTCCATAGAATACAACTGAAGTAGCCTATTTTTCCAAGGTCATATTCCACTTGAAATTTTGTCGCCTTATTAATTATCTAGTCACACAATGTTTTGAAAAAGGTTGGTAGTGATCATGGAGATCTGTCAGCTTCTGTTATGTCATTGGGAAAAAAATTCTAACTTATGGTTTTCTTTCTTTAGTGATATTGTCGTTTTGACAAGTGACTTGTGACCTTTGAATCATGAATATTGCGTTGCAGCAGGATAAATAGGATTTAAATACATTTTTTTCATAATAGTATATGAATATCTTGATGAATGAATGAAAGAATATTGCGTTGCAGCAGGATAAATAATGCAGTGGTTTTTTTTCTTATAAAATTGTTTCTTGAGATTATTTATTAATATTATTAATCCACATGCTAAACCATACACTTTTATAAATCCTATCTTAGATTCACCGCAAAATTCAAAGCAATAGAAATTAGTTGATACAAAACATTGTTCTCATTAGAAATCGGAGATTTCGTATCAAATTCTTTGAATCCATCTTCACAATTGGTGGGAACATCCAATGCAGCGGACAGAGCAGAATTAACGTCTTTATATTGGCCCAAATTGACGAGTGTCAAAGTTTTGTTCAAAGAATCATTGGCATCATCATAAAACTCGACACAGTCACGTAAAGGTAACTCAATACCACGTATAAGTTTCTTATCCTTGAGAATCTCCTCAGCGATCTTTTTTATATCAGCCGATTTGGATGCAGCTTTCTTCGTTGATGCTATGACCAATTCTTTGAGACTAGTTGCATTTTTGCTTTGCGGGTCTTGTTCAAGATATTGAACACATATGTCATAGTTGAAATCTGGAGCTTTGGTTGAAGATTTCTTGCAAAAATCTTGAATCAGAGTTTGCGCACTGGCTAAACAATTGAGGAAGAGAAAGAACACAACAAAAGAAAAGATAAATTTCATTCTTTATTTGTTTATTCGAAAAATAGAAAAACGAGAACTTATTGATGAAGAAAATGAAATGTTTTCGATGATTTATAGTAAGTAGGACCAAATAAGATAAATTTTAGTGAAAATAATTTATTTCCGTAATATTGGTCAACATTCAATGTTTGATTTCCAACTTTACATATATGCAAGTTAAAATGAAATGTTTTCGATGATTTATAGTAAGTAGGACCAAATAAGATAAATTTTAGTGAAACTAATTTATTTCCGAAATATTGGTTAACATTCAATGTTTGATTTTCAACTTTACATATATGCAAGTTAAATTCAGTCAATTCCATTAGATATGTTTCCATATCATATTTACATGATTGAAAATTAAAAATAAATTTAATTTACCATTATGCCTCTTTCATTAATATTTTAATTTTTGAAAAAAAGTTAGAGAGTATGGCAAGGAAGCTTTGAGAAACTTTACGGTAGAATTTGAAAAAATAAGCTGAACCACACCAACCCAAAAATGAATATGAACCTAACTAAATCCTATATAAATACTTGAATGAGTCTTATTCTAAAGTATTAGAGTATTTCCACATTCTTGACATGCTGGAGGGAATACATAGCATGTATGACCAGAAAATGACTTCTTAAATAGCTATTTATAAATAGCATAATCATAAACAGAATACGAAATCTAATGTAAGAACAACCCTGTCTATTATCTGCAAAGTGATTTTGACATATGTCTTTTCTACAATCATTTTCACTAAATAAATGTGATATACATACTAGATATGATGACATTATTTATAGTTAAATGTAACATAACAATTACATTTAATGCTTATTTATATTTTTGTTAAACTTTTTAGAATATGATAGAAAATTATACAATATCATTAAAGTAAATGTATTCAAATGTGGCACTAAATAATATAATATAAAATATAATAATATCTATAAATTTCTAAATATTATATAATTATAAAAAATAGTTTCACAATTTTTACAGTTTTATTAAAAATTAAAAATTATTAATCTTAATACTGTTAGTTTCTTTTATATATTTACACATTTTAGAAGTATTTTTTAGTTTTAGTTTTTAATTATTTTACAACTTTTATATCAAAGCTTCTTTATTAATTTTATAACAGTTGATTTAATATATTTATCTAACAATAGGTAAAAATATATCTAAAGTTATAATTTAAATATGTACATATATATTCTTATATATAATTTAAAATAAATAATATTTTTTATTTATTTTAATTTTATGTTCAATTAAATAAAAATTATATTAAAATATTGGTAAGAAAATAATAAAATTAAAAATAAGAATAAAATCTTATTTAAAATATAATTTAAATTTAAAAATTTAATGCTGCACATGGTGCAAAAAAACATCTAGTTATTTGTAAAACAGCATAATCGTAAATGTTTCAAAATTTTCAAATAGTGATGTTACATCAGATTGCATATGAATATGACATGTGTTGATTATTGTTGATATCCTACGTGAGGTATTGAATCTAGAAGTTTGGCTGAACCAGTTCAGTTCTTTTAAGCTGAGATTTGAAGATAATTCTTTTTTTCATTTCTTTATCATGTAAGTCAAAAATATTGATCACTATAATACAATAGATTTGTAAATGTATTTTTACTGTAAATTAAAAGTATATCATGATCTTGATGAATGAAAGTATATTTTTATTGTAATCAATCTTTCAATGGACAAAATGAACCTCTTATTAGATTAAGGGGTTGTTCGTTTCTCCATCTGAATGAATCATTGGGATGGAGATGAGAGTTTTATTTGTTTAGGCATTAAAAGTACAGATCATCTGGATGGTTCATCTAAATGAGTTTTAAAAATTTAGGCGTAATTTTAAAAATCAGCTGGCTGATCCAAATTATACCATTTGCACGGAGATGGTTTATTCAAAATGGTATAATGTCTATTATACCCCTGATATAATTTACAAATTACAAACTTAACTTAATATTATTTTATCACTCACGAAAAATGACAAAAACACAAAAACATATTTTCTCACAAAAACTACGAATAAAATTTTCCCGCCAAAACCCTAAAAATACATTTTCTCGCCAAAATCACAAAAATATGTTTTCCCACCAAAATACATTTTCTTGCCAAAACCGAAAAAACATATTTTTCACAAAAAACCCCAAAAATGCATTTTTCGCAAAACCGCAAAAATGTGTGGTTCTCACCAAAACGCATTTTCCCGCCAAAACCAAAAAACGCGTTTTCCCGCCAAAACGAACAGCCCCTATGTAACGATACGATAACACTATATCCGAATACACAAAATAAAGGAACAATAATTACCAAATTTTCACCAAAAGAATTATCCCGCGCTTTAAAATTATACAAATGTTTTATGATTATTTATGGTTTAAATTATGACCAGGAATTGTTTTTGGCTAATTGCAGTTTTTCTTATAGTGTTAATTAAGATGTGAGATGAGATATCTATATTAAATTTACGTTACGGAAAACTCAAATTTACAAATATACATTTTTGCCAAAACAAGATTAGTTTTGTTAGTCTTTACTAAAAGTCTAAAACAAAATTAGTAACTAAATAAAACCAACTCTCTCTCTCCCTATGTAACGATACGATAACACTATATCCGAATACACAAAATATAGGAACAATAATTACCAAATTTTCACCAAAAGAATTATCCCGCGCTTTAAAATTATACAAATGTTTTATGATTATTTATGGTTTAAATTATGACCAGGAATTGTTTTTGGCTAATTGCAGTTTTTCTTATAGTGTTAATTAAGATGTGAGATGAGATATCTATATTAAATTTACGTTACGGAAAACTCAAATTTACAAATATACATTTTTGCCAAAACTAGATTAGTTTTGTTAGTCTTTACTAAAAAAAAATTAGTAACTAAATAAAACCATCTCTCTCTCTCTCTCTCTCTCTCTCTCTCTCTCTCTCTCTCTCTCTCTCTCTCTCTCTCTCTCTCTCTCTCTCTCTCTCTCTCTCTCTCTCTCTCTCTCTCTCTCTCTCTCTCTCTCTCTCTCTCTCTCTCTCTCTCTCTCTCTCTCTCTCTCTCTCTCTCTCTCTCTCTCTCTCTCTCTCTCTCTCTCTCTCTCTCTCTCTCTCTCTCTCTCTCTCTCTCTCTCTCTCTCTCTCTCTCTCTCTCTCTCTCTCTCTCTCTCTCTCATTGTCATGGGAGATCATAAAAAGCTATGAGTCTAAATTGTCTCTCGTGTCAAGCTCTTCCACGAACAGATTCCAACAAAGAATTTGATCTCTCCGGCCCCGGACCACCAACGATCAGAATCAACCATGCCTTAGGTAAAAAAATATTGTGATGATAATGTTGGAGGGAGAAATTGGTCAGGAAATTTGAGTCATAGGGTGTCTCAAAAGATTGGAAGATCAGGCTCGTCTTAAGAAGGTCAAAAAGATTCCTCATGTTAGACTAAGTGGTCCAGTTGGTTCTAACCCTAGCAATGGACCGCTCCCACCTGAACAACCGATACTTGTGAGAAATAGTGGAATGAGAAGGAATTGGAGTTTTGAGAATTTGAGAGATCAAGGATTGATAGAAGAGAAAAGGAGATAAACATATGATCATAGTGATTTATCATGATTCTGAGATTTTATGCAAAATTTTGATCATAATGATTTAGATTGCGTTTTGAGCTTTTTGCCAATGAAAACCGCTACCGCTGATGGAAGTTCTCGTGGTGGAATGTCTTGTGGAGTTTGGGTTCAGGAGTGAATGTTTGTTTGATTTCTTCCTGTTCGGTTTTTTGGCGTTAGGTTTGTGTGATTGTTGTAGTGCAGTGGCATCTTTTGTTAGTTAATGTCCTTCCTCCTATATTTTCTATTGATTATATATCAGTTACATTGAGTTCGGTGAAAGTGGTTTCTTCTGGTCAGAATATTTAATTACTTGAATAACTTTTCAGTTCAGTTCAGAGTTAATTTCCAATTTGACCATTTAGTTTTTTTTTTGTCAACCAGTTTGACCATTTAATTTAGATCTAATTTTTGGTAGATCTAATTGACTGAAGTAACAATCATTTATTTGTATTTAAACCTTAAGAACATCTCCAAAATACTCTTTATGACTTTAATTATGAATTTTTTCCTCTAAAAAAAGAACTTCAAATCTGAGGTTTCGTATTTTTTTTTCCATTTTGGTCTTTACAATTACACATCAAATTTACTATTTTAAGTTTTAAAAATAATTAAATAAACTCTAAAATAATATTTAAATATTTTACGGTTTTATTTAGACAGCAGCAATATTTCAAAAGAAATATAACCAAAAAGTATAAAAAGTACATGAATACATAATTATTACACAAATTAAAATACAACAACGACACTAATAGTTAAGTGAATTTGATCCGAAACCTTTAAAATCCCCAGAATATTGTGCAAATTTTTTTATATAACTGAAGATGGTTGTTATTGTTGACGTTTTTTCCGTATGACTCTTTCTTGTTCAGATCGAATATATATTCATGTGTATTAATAACAGCTTTATATAGAAGCTAAGTCTTTTAAACAATATTTTATTTTACTCTTTTACATTTTAAAAGCTAACTTTTTAGTTTCATTTTGCATTCATAATTCAGTTATCTCATAAATTTTTGTTTGTTGCACTTTGGATTTGTTCATTTGATGATAACAAAGTATCAACAGCCGAATTATTACCTTCGATAGTAGGTTTATGGAATAATATGATATTTTGCTTGTAATTTAATATTTAATTATGTATTTCTATGTAAACTTTTTATATTTTAGTTTAACATCTTATTAATTAATATTGTTGTAATATTTTATACATGTGATAATTGTTTATTAAAGTTTAATAGATTTAAATTAATTATGAAAAATATAAAGACTATAATATAAAATATATATATTTATTTAAATTAGGTTTGAAATTTTGTTTCTGGAGAATAACATTTTAAACTTCAAATATGGAGTTTTGTAAACTTCAAAATAGAATGTCTTTTTTGGAGATACTCTAAGTTCATTCTATAGGATTTCCCAACAGCATGTATAGTTGGCATACTATCTATTTTTGTTTTCTTTTTCACGACCATCTATTTGTGGTATTCAACTGGAAATGTATTGAAGTTATTATTGTCCAGAAAATTATGGTTTAACAACACAACAAAATGAAACTAAGGAAAAACAAACAACAAAGGTTATCTTTAATTGTATCTATGTGACTCGACTTGTAAGTTAAGGAAATCATCACTGCAACTGGGCCTAACTTTCGCACTACGTAATTTCGAAATAATAGTGCGGATTGACGTGCTGATTTTGTTTTAAACAGGCTCTATGATAATAGCGTCGTGTCATAGTTACGAATTAATTCTGATATTATATGAATTCTTGTGGGAACCAAAAAGACTATAGGCAGCTATAATTTTCTGAAAACTAAAATATTAAACACTATTGTTTCTAAATCTTTACAATAAACTAATTTATGTTATTGACACTAGTACTCAACTTGTTGATATATTTATTCAACTTGTTAGTTTTGAATAACTATAAGATAAAGATTGTAAAAGTTAAAACTTTAAAAGAAATATATGAAGGGATGAGAGCAAGAAAGTCAAGAAAGCCATACTTTCCTTTGTTTTTATCTTTAAAGCCTCTTTGGTTTGTTCTTCTTCTTTTGCAAATCTTCAATTTTCCTGTCAAATTCTGAAAACGCGTTAGCTCTTTTTCTCGTTAAAAGGTTTAAAACTCCTATGATTTCGCTTGTCTTAGAGAATTTCTTTGTTCAAATCTGTTTCAAGAAACTCTAGTTACCTATAAGATTTAAGGCTTTGTGGGTTCTCTGCTAATCTCTTCCTAAGAATATTTTTATTCTGCTCTTGTTAGTTTGTTTCAGGTTTAACAATGGATGATCACAATAATGATAATCATCACCATCATCATCTAGGCGTGAATAAGATGGGAAAAAACATCCGTAAAGAGCCACTAAATCAGCCAAATCAACAACAAAATCCTCAAGCTTTGGTTTATAACATCAACAAGACCGATTTCAGATCCATTGTTCAACAGTTAACCGGACTCGGCTCAGCTTCTTCTGTCAATCCTCCACAGTCAACAAACTCAAACCCACCAAAACCTCCAAATTCACGGTTGGTCAAAGTTAGACCAGCTCCTTTGACTCAAGTCAACCGCCCTCCACCACCGGTTCAATCGAATCCGATGGCCTCTGAACCGGTTCAGCCTGTTAACCAATTATCAATCAACCCCGCCGAATCTCCAATCTCGGCTTATATGCGTTACCTAATCGAATCAAGCCCTGTTGGAAACCAACCTCAACTACACAACCAAAACCCGGTTCAGCCATCAACTGGTTTGTTTCCTTCACAACAAACCGGTCCTAATCCAATGTTATTCCAGTCTCCAGCTTCGCAGTTTGTTTTGTCGCCGACGCCTAGATCGCCGTTTCCACTATTATCACCCAATTTCGCGTTTTCACCGCGATTTTTAGGCGGTAACGAGTCTCTACCTCCGCCGTCACCAGGCTTTTTCTTCCCGTTGCTCAGTCCATTATGGAAAAATCAATAGCTTAATCGTAGTGTGTATTAATGGTCTTTTAATCAATGGATAAACCTGTAAGCACAATGTAAGTATGTAACATGTAATAGGAAGACAATTGCTTTTATGTATTGGAGTGTCGATTTTGGATTTAATATATGAAATTCAACATTTATATGTTGTATGTCTTATAATATATATATATACCTTAGTCCTTACTAATATATTGTTGACCTTTGTCTATTATGTTTGCAACTTACGAAATAATACAAGACGTCTACGAAACTTTTATAATACAATAACGATACCAACAAAAATATTCTAGAAGTCTAGAACTTTAGGTAAATTTTTTTTTAACTAGAACTAGTTAACAACTTCTATGTAATAGTAACTATAGACTAATGATTTTAAAAAATTTGTTACATGTATGTATTAAGGCCTAGAATGGAGAAGTATGGACAAGGTATATTCATATTTTCACGAAAATTTATACTATATTGCCTACCTCACCAATTCTATCTCTTTCTCTGCATATTTTCATTGAATAATAAAGCTCTGAATAGAGATGAATCGAATGATGTAAACAAAATAAATATGGAGTGCACGAAATAATATCAGTTTTTATTAATGTATATTATTTTATCTACTTCAAGTATGTTCGGCACAATTCCATTTACCAAATACTTAAAGCATTAGAAGAAGCTCCAGATATTTTTTCACCCAAATTAATGATAAAAACAAAATCATAAAAGTGAGGAAATATTAAAATGTTTCTAAAAATAAATTTTCAAAAATTCTTCGCACACCTGTCATCTATCTAGTGGTTCAAATTCTTACAAATATTTAGAATTTTAATATTATATTGTTCAGAAACTTAGTTTGAGAAGTTAAACCATGATATGTTCATATAAGTTAGATAAATTACAGAAAAAGTTAGGAAGATTACCAAAATAGTACAACAACTACCATAAAAGTTTGCAAAACGGATTTAAAAAATGTAAACAAAAATGTAAACAAAAATTAGATTTTTCAATCCTACCAAAATAGTCCCAATCCTACTCATAATTAAACAAAAGAAGGTTGATGTTAATCATTAAAGTCGTGGTGCTAGAAAATCCTATCATCTAATTGGTTCACACTTCACAGACGTCATATCATAAAAGTCTGGGCCCTTGGATTTTCACTTTAACAATAAAATTTATATTTCACTTTCTGGCTTTCTTTTATTAACCAAGTTGGCAGGCAACTTGCAGTACCCACTAGATTTGTCCCTTTCTTTCCTATTGGAATAATACGAGAAGCATCCTCAGATTCTCACGCTTTGCTTCGATTTACTCATATGCCTTTCCATTAATAAAATGTTACTCCCCTCGGTTAAAAAATGAAAAAGATAAATCTCATAATCCGACTCCACCTCGCTGACAAAAAAAAAAAAATCCGACTCCACCTTTGTAATATCAGTGACCTTATCAATGGGCCTGGTTGTCTTTCAAAGCCCTTCCAGTAAATGTCCAACTCATCTCCCAAAAATGAGCATAAATAAAATATACTTTTTAGGACTATGGAGTTTGACAAAAATAATCAAAATTATTAAATTTGGAAATTAATGTTTCTTGCCACTGTTGCCAAAAAAATGTTGCTTGCCACTAAAACCGCACTTTAAATACATTCTATTTCCCATTCAAAATTTTATCTTGTAGTAAAATCTTTTCTAATTCCAGTCAGTAAAAATGGGTTCACTCACTCAATTTTACACTATATTCATGGAGTGAGTTCTTTTTTTCTCATAGAGTGAGTTTTGTTCAGAACAAATGTTTAATCAGTGGAATTGCTGTCAAACTACAACAAAAAAAAATTGAAAATTAAATTGAAGAATCGCCAATGATTTTTCCATTTCACAAATTACAAATTTTAATTTAAAACGCGTTTCCGCTTCTATTTGCTGATGAAAGATTGTCACACACACTAGTTAGTTGCACTATGAACAAATATTACAAGATACGAGATGAAGAGCCAGATCAATTTTTTTTCCTCGTATGGCGTAAAAGTTAAAAGTAAACAGCTATTCTAACGTTGGACATAACTTATCGAACATTCCAGTTTCCAATTATCCAGGAGACAACAATAACGACAAAAAAAAAATTACAATTCAGTAAAAAATGTTACAAAATAAAATTTATTAAACAAAAAAAAAAGATGAAATTCCCCAATTTGTTTTCGTTTCCATTCATTTCAAATCACCGTAGAGTTTCCTCCGTCGCCGGAACTCCGATTCATACCCTCAGTAATCGACGCGAGCTTCTGGAGATTCAGTTTAATCACAGTATCAGCGAACAGACGCGTATCCTCCTCCGTGTTCCCCTCCGGCACATCCACGACGTACGACTCAAGAACAACGGTCCAGATCCGTCCATCTCCTCTCTCGAACCCGTGAACCGTCGTCACCGACTTGTAGTTCCTCAGCCTGTGCTCGCCTCCGGTGATGCTAAACCCCGTCACCCTCCGCTCGTCGTCGAGGAGATCGAGCCTCTCCCTCGACGTGTTCGCGGGAAGGCCGCTGATCACGTCCACGTAGCGCGTGCTCCCCACTCGCATCTCGAATCCTTCGTCCACGGAGCATCTCTTGATGAAGTGTTTGTAAGTCTGGGGGCGGTCGAAGCGTCTCACGACGGACCAGACGGTTTCCGGAGGGGACTGGATGCGCTGGGCGAGGAGGGAGGAGCAGCGGCCGGGACCGAGTTGGTAGGTGTGGAACTCGGTGATTGAGTCGGTTAGAGCGGCGAACTCGTCTTGAGTCAGCTCGGAGGGAATCATTTGGTGATGGAGAGTAGTGGTTGTGTGCTCTTCTTCCCTGAGTGGCTCTGAATCTGCCATTGATGTGGAATTTAAACTTGCTTCCGATTTGGGGTGGAGTCGAAGAGAAGATGAATTTGAAAGAGGAAGAAAGGGTAAAACTATAAATCGCTGAGAAGTGAAAGGGTAGATACGTAAATTTAATATAGTTGGTTTTGTTTTTAATTAATGCTAACCACATAAATGTCATTAGCTACTGAATCTTTTGTACTTTTATTTGGTTTTAACCAACAAATAATTTAGGCGATTTAGCATCATTTATGTATTCATGAAAGCTAGCATCGTCATATAAAATAAATAATTTAGGGGCGTTGAAAATTTCATTATATGCTCACATATAAATATTTGAAATATTCGTCTTTGTCTGTGAAGCTATTAGCCTATAACTCTACTAGACTACGACACCTTTTCTTTTGAATTATAGCTAAATTTTGATTCTAAAATCTATAAAACTAGTTATAGGAAATCATAGTAGATTTCTTTTTTGTCAACAGGAAATCATAGTAGATTAAACATTATTTTCTACTCGCGTATCTAACTTATTTTTGTAACTTTGTAACTTTTAAGAGAATTTTTCAATTTTTTTTTTTTTGAATTTTTCAATTTGTCAACAGGAATGAAGTGAGTTTATATTTAGCTGATTTTGCATTAAAATTATAATTTAATATATAATCAATGATAAATCTCAATACATACAAGTTAAATAAAACTTAATCAATACATATACCATCAAATCAAATATTCATCATATTGTTACATAAAAACATACTTTAAAATATATGAATTTTAAAATGAACTTGTATAAATTAATAACTCTATAAATTGAAAGATATTAAAATTTTAACATTGTTAATTTATAGAATTTTTATTGTATGTTTTTACACCATCACATGTTTCAAATCTATATTAGTTATGATGGAAAGGAAAACATTTAAACGAAATAATAAAGAAGTTAAATTAAAATAAAAATAAAGATGTTTGTCAATTAAATATTTATGTATATATGTTAAATCTTTGATAAAGCGGAGTAAAGCAATAATTCGTATGCAAAAAGCATGGGCAGATAAAGAAAACAAAGCAAACCGAAACAACAAGCCGAACCTTGACTGAGTCAGACAGAGTAAACCAAAATATTTGTTTCAATCATTTGGTTAAAAATTTTGTCAACTCAGATGATTTGGTTCATTTTAGTTTTAAACCAAACCAAACCAAAAACTGAAACATTCATTTAATTAGATTAACCAAGTATACTAAATGTATTAATATTTAAGATATTTAATAAATTAACCTAGACAGCTAGATATAATTTTATATATTTTATTTTTAAAAAGTAAACAAACCACAACTCACAATAAAATAAAAAGAATATGAATCTATAACATTATCATCGAAATCGGAAACTATCTATAATATTTATATACATTTGAAGATAATAATATAAAATTATTGGATTATTCTACATATTTAATGTAACGTTTAAATATATGTTTAAATATGAAAATAATAATAATTTATTGTTGAATGATGAATTATTTTATGTTTTATAAATTATATTTTTGTAATTGAACTAGAACAAAACTAAAAACAAATTTGGTTGAACTAAACAAACCCAAACAAAATCATACAAAACCGAACCAAACACAAACCAAATCAAACTCAAACAAAAGTAAACCAAATCAAACAGAACCAAATCCAATACAAACCAAGCCAAACTAATTTTGGATGACTTTATTAAAGTGTTTTAGACTCAAACAAACCTAACTGAACTTAAATTGAACCTAAATTTAAACGGAAATGTGCATCCCCGGAGAACCGAAAGAGATGCGGTAGGTACAGGTTATAACCTTTTGACCGACCCATAGGCCATCGCCAGCGGTTTTCTTGGCGTCTTTCAGACATTTAATTTGAATGTCTATGGTAATATATATTCGTACACATACACTTAATTATATATACTGATTTGATGACTATTGTTAAACTCTTCAGTTTGTTTTTTTTATAGTATTTTGTTTAATAATCTCTATAATATATACAGAGGTGCCTACAGTGTAATGAAAAAGGCAACTGCCCCAAGCCCCCAAGTAGTATAAATGATTTGGGGCCTCTATATCAATAAATCACTCATAGTCTATTGGATGTTTTTCAAAGATTTCTTCCATGAGAGTTCGATTAGTTCCTTCGTTGAATTCAACTTATTTTCCCCATATCATTTTGATTCTTAGTATAATTCTTGCTCATGTTTATAAGTAAACCTATATTTGTATTATAAATATTTTTGAACATTCTAAACTTTAGCTTTATATTTGGTTAACATAGTTGTATTTAGCTATTTTAAATATGATTGTAAATAAGTTTATTTTTAAAACTTGTTTTAGGATGTTCCAAAAAAAAATTGCCTTAGACCTCCATAACTCTTCGCACGGCACAGAGTATATAAGTCGAGACCAGTACAATGTTATAGTTAATTTGATCCATTCTATATAGTTTTTTTTGTTTATCTCCGATTCCATATCGTTTACTTTGTAATGTATTTTCTAAAAGAAATGTATTCTCTACTTAAGGTCGACAAAAAAAAGAAATGTATTTTCTAATTCTAGTTTTTATTCCCGAAGGGGACAATGAATATATATCATATCATCAACATTATAAAATTTGTACGGATATTCGAAGTAGCTTAGAAAATTACGACATCGCTTGCTCTTGATTTATTGCGAGTTGACTTATCTAACACCATATTATACATTACATATGGGAGATCGTATTTTTCTGCATTTTAAAAATGTTGAAGTCCGAACACAGAATACAAAATTAGGACTTGACCCCAATATGAACTCTATATTTAAACCATCAGGATGTGATTGAGTGGTACAACGGACTTGGAAAGATGTTAAACGCTCCAGGTTTTTTATTCATCTGCATTGTTTGGCAGCGTGGATATCAAATTTTTACGTAGAATAACCCGATTTGTATGTAATCGGTGGATCAACTCCAAGAAATTAGTCGGTATTTGGGTTTGGATGCCTCCAAGTCATCAGAGAAAAACTCTGTATTTACATTTCACAATCAATTTTTTGATCTGTAAGTATTACACTAAATTAAACCCTTTTCAGTTACAAAAATAAAAAAGTATTACACTAAATTTATTTTGTGTAAAAAGAAAATATATTGGTAAACAATAAAATGGAGCTAACTCAAACTGTCATATGATTAAATTATTTGATTACATTTATCTTTTCTAAAGTTAAAGTTAGAACATCATTCATATATTTATGAATAAATGGCTATATATACTCTTTTAGCATTATAGAGAGTGAAAGCATCATCAAAAAGTCCATTTGGTCGAATAATATTGATTCTGATCATTGCGAATTCTTTTATTCTAGAATTTGGCGTGAAAGAAATCTCAAATATATTTTCGTTTTTTAAAGAAGAATCCACTGACCAAGTTATAATGGAATATGCATGTAAAAATAAAATATTTATAAAAAGTAGTGGAATATACAGTTATACATATAACGACAGCCACACATTTATATATTTTGGGGGTAGTTACTTTATTGTACATCCTAAAAGGTAATATAATAAACAGTTTAATCATTTTATAGTACAATTGTGGCTTATATTGTTGGAGTTATTATAAAACCGAGAACATATATATATATATATATATATATATATATATATATATATGTTCATTATATATAAAATTTTATTTGTAATTCCTACTGTCAAATTAGTAGTAAACACTGTACTATAGGAAGCCACACACTAGATTCTTTTTAGAGAAATTTGCTAAAAATGATATAAGACTTAAATTTAAATATAAATTTATTCTCCAAATTCAATCAAATGCAAAAGTGATCTAGAGGATAATAAAATTAGAAAATTATCTTCTTATAACCAAACAACAACCGGTAAATAATTTTATGATTATAGTCCTGATAAGTTTTCTCTAAACAACGAAGTCTAGACTTCTCGAAAAGTATACTCATTTCGAAAAAAAATTTCGAGAAGTTTACTTATGTAATTATTTTTAAAGTAATTTATAAAATTAAGAAAACATTGATGGAAATAAATTAAACTGATGTAAATATAAACAATTCTAAATCATGTAAAAATAAATTCATTAAAATTGAATTGTTTTTCACAGAAATGAGTGAAAAAGGTTTGTAAGTCATGATTATCCTTTAGTTAGGGTTTGCTAACATGTGCTCAAATAATTTTGGTATTTAGAGTTAGATTTTGGAACCTTAAATATTTTTTAAAAATTAAAAATTGACACAGAAGTATTTAATTTTGTATATATTAAATATTTTATAAGTTTATTTATGTTTAATAAAGTGTTTATTGCTATATAGTTAAAATATTTGATTTTAAGATTTAGGATTAGAAGACTTCTTAAGAAGTCTAAAACCTAGCAGACTTCTTTAGAATTCTTCTAGGATAAATTTATGGTTATGAGACTTCTAGAAAATTTTCTAAACTGTTATGCATTAATAGACTTCTTAAGAAGTTTGCTAAACTGTAATACACAAACAGAATTTTTGAGAAGTCTTCCACAATCTTTTTGAACCTTATTAGAATTTTGTCTTCTTATAGAAAAGAAATTTATACATTCTTTTTTTCAACTGATTGTAACAAAAATATAATGTATCTCACTATAAAAAACTTTAAACTTCTTCTAATCTCTTTGAACTTGAAGAGACCAACTTTTATATCAGTTTTGTATCTCCTTGTCTTATGTCTTTCTCACCACATTATCTTATTTTTGTAGGTTTTTCATTTAATGGTTTTCATCTTCCACTCCTAAAATGGTTGATCTATAAATTTGAGATATATATTTTTGTGTGTTTTTGTGCATTAGATTCCAATAAAACTATGGATTAACCTAATGTGATTATTTTATTTATTATTTAAGCATAAAAATTATATTTTTGAGTTTTTCTCTCTTTTGAAGTCATTTTAAACGCTTTTATGTTTTGCGTGTTAAATCCAAATAAAGTTATAGATTTAAATTAGTGTGATTGTTTTATTAGTACTTTAGGTTAAATTGTATTTTATCTTTCTCTCTCAAAAGTAAGATATAGATCATAAATTTTTATATGTTGTGTGTGTTAATCCCAAATAAATATATATATATATTCATAATCATTGTGATTATATATTTTGTATAATATTGGAATTTTTTAGTTTCAAATAATATAAAGTATAATTTTGTTTTTGTGTGTTAAATTCAAATAAAAAAATATATAATACTTATCGTAATTGTTTTTCTTATTTAAGTTTAAAGGTTTTATTTTGAAATCATTTTAAGTATAAAATTTAAGTATATATACTGTTACATATAAATTGTGTAAAAAATAGACAGAATTATTTGCTGAAGATTTTGAAGATTATCAGTGGGAACATAACCAAATCGAATCAACAGTTAAAACCAAACAAAACTGATTTATCCCAAGCTTGACCTTGTCATCTCATAAGCCAAGAAGCAGGCAGCATTAGCAAAAACACTCCTACCCATGGCAGGACCAAACCCTTTATACAAACCTTTAACTCCTTCAGCTTTCAAAATCTTCCTAAACGCATCCATTGAACCCCTGTACTTTGGGTTTTTATAATCATCTACTTGAAGAACACTCTTCACAACGTCAGCCGGGTAAACAATTGCCCAAAAGGATGCACCAGCAACCCCACCAGCCATGATCAATGATCCTTGTCCTAAGCTTGAAGTGTCAGAACCACCGGCTAAGAACCGCTTGAACGCTTCGTAGGTGGCAAA
Organism: Brassica nigra; assembly: GCA_016432835.1. Lineage (NCBI taxonomy): Eukaryota > Viridiplantae > Streptophyta > Magnoliopsida > Brassicales > Brassicaceae > Brassica > Brassica nigra. The sequence continues at coordinate 12,926,916 of CM028247.1, read as the reverse complement.
CATTGTTGCGTTTCCGGGGATTTCTCGGGCAAACGTAGGGAATAAACCTTTGAATAGCCCTCGTGCTCCGCCCTCTGATCGTAGCACATGACGGGCTACGTCCATTGGTCCACCGTATTTCACGGCTGCAACCACTGAGCTTGTGGTAGAGGCGCAGGCTAGTGCACCTTGTGCTTGCAACCTGATAGGGAAACAAGAATGAACACACGCACACACAAAGAAACATCAAAACCAGGATGATCTGCAAAAGAACCTGACCTGCATTTGACCAGCTCTGTAGGACAAGCAAGAAACGAGACAGCGAAACCAGCGCCTGCGCCGCACACAAACTGTTGACTAATGGTCAATGGAACTCCAGGTTCAGACCTAAGCAGCCCTTCCATTTGACCTCTCACGGTGAACAAAACCGCATTTAAGGCAGCAACGGTTGCAAGCGGAGCTCCCATACCTTTGTACAAACCCTTAGGTCCTTCAGCAGCAACGGTCTGTTTAACCGCATCGATTGCACCGGTGTACCTTGGTGGTTGACCAAGTGTTGGAGCCGGTTGGCTCTGGAGTTTGACCTTGATTGTGTCAAATGGATGACCTACGATTATCTGAGCTGCTCCTCCAACAGTCCCTGACGCTAAATCTTTAGCCGCATCCGCCATCTCCAAGAAACAAAAAGATCAACCAAGTTTTCTCAGAATCATTCAAAATCAAAACTTTCTGTTAAATAAACAATAATAATAGTATTAGTATTTCAGATTTAACTTTGTTGACCTGGAACCAGTTTGACTAAGACAGAACATCTATGCAAATCCAATTGTTTCTGTCAGAAATAGGATTTTTTTTTTTTGGGTAAAAGAGAAAGTTGGAATCTTGTGTGATCCTCAGATTCTAAAAATATCTATTTTTTTTGTAGAAAGTTTATATCTTTAAAATCCTTACAACTCTAATGTAATCAAAGTAGACTCAATTTGGACAATGAGGTGAAATCAAATCGAAAGTGCTTAGATATTCGCTTACCAGGGTTGATTAGAGAAGGACGCTAATGGATCTTGTAGACACAAAACAAGTGATCAGATATAATCTAAGAAGAAAAAGAAAAAAACTTTCAAGTGGACTTAAAGGTATTTATTAACCATTGAATGTGTTTTCCTCTCTTCTCTCTCTTGAATCTCGATAAACATGCCACATCTGGTTAGAAGTTGCATCATCACCGACAAAATAAACAAAATAAGAAGTTGCATCATCAAACGAGAACCGTGCTTTATTTTTTTGTTACTTTACTTTTTTCGGTTCAGTTTGGGTTTGACTAGGTTCCGAGTTCCGAATTAAAACAGCGATCCTTTTGTTTTGCAACTAGGAGTGGATGTTAGGTTGTTATGTTTGCTTGAATTTTATTTATTAGAGTTTGGGTTTCTTTTTGAGATTCAGACAAATAAATATAAAAATTTAAACTGTAATATATCAATTCGGTTTGACTAGTTGGAAACCAACTAGGAAAGCACTTGATGTCGCCTTCCAAACGTGTTTAATCTTCGGTGACGTTTATTGTCTCCAAATGTGTCTTTGCAAATTAAATAATCATTGCAGTGGTGGGATGTATGTCCTTCGATAGTAATGTGATCGAATTTGTAAACTCTACGGATACATCACCTTCCCTCGACGAGAGAAGAATACACACATTTCTGGTCCCATTTCGCTTTTGTCCCATTTGTTTCTAGAAACTTAGGGTTCGGGACCTTGTGGTCTAGTAATACGGAATCAAGCTTGGAATGCCAACATGTTTCAGATTAGAATTTTGTTAAGGTTCTAGATGGTTCTAGAACCGAGATAACGTATATGTGATGTTGCATAGATATAGATAAGTATAAGTAGTTGTTGGAGATAAGTTTAAATATGCGATGCAACATCAGATTTGTATCTATCTTTAAGAGTTGTAGATATACGATGTAACAGCACATGATGTCGACAAAAAGAATTCTTCCTTATATCTCTCGATTTACAAATTTATAAAAGAAGTCTCAAAAGAGTCGTACGAGAACGGACTTGGAAGCCATCACGAATAGATTGGCATTGGTTCCATCATCATTTCTAGTTTTGTAAGAGACGACGAAAAATTGTGAAACACAAGCCATCAAAACACAACCCATATAAATATATAAACTTGACATATCTGAAACTTGAAGCACTATCCAAAATCATCTGAACATATATATACTTTAACCTAAATCTAGATCTTTCATCATCCCGTCTATGTTGCCAAATTCATGCAGTTGATTAAGAATTTTGATATTTACGAATTTAAAGCTAATCCAAAAGATATCATTCAAATTAATTAAATTCGACATCACATAAACCTTACACTCTTCGGCTTCTTCTCCGTTGACAAATGAGGAAGAAGAATTCATAGGTTATTCATCTTCACACATTTTTCTTTTTGGTTTGTGTTTAGCTTAAGCTATTCAAGATCAGTGGTACATGGATGTTTTTAGGATTTATTTTATGATCTAAGATTATAATTTATGAACTTTCGGTTTGATCATTTGTTTTTTTTCCAGGAACTAAGTAACTTTGTGAATTAACCGATTACAAAAACTCAATCCTGACTCGAATTACCCGAACCCAAACTACAAACACCCAAACCGACCTAGAGTGTAAATATGTTTTATATATCTGTACTGAAATATCTATTCTCAACATTTAACCTATTGCCTAAACAGAATTTTGTTAACTAAAAATAATTATCAGTTTTAAAAACGTGGATCAAAATCTAATTAAGATTAAAAATAGATGTTATATTTTTAATTAACACTAAAAACATAAAATTATAAAATTAAACAAACATAAAGACCTAATTGGGACAAAACAATATTGATCAACATAATGCAAATTTAAATATTTTAAATTTAGGAAAATCGTTTCTGCTTAAGTAATGATGGTACTGAAAAAGAAATTGTTGATCATTTGGGGATATTTGATATAAGATTGGGTATTGTGATTGTGGATGGAAATAAAGTAGAACACGATTAGAGTTTCCCTAACAAGCGGAATTGTTGTGATGAATATGTTTCATTGTCTAGTCACAAGCTAGCGACAATAGAGCAGTAAGAAATAAACAGTCACCACAACTCGATATTTGGTATTCAGAAAAATTATGTTGGGTAAGCATTTCGTTTAGGCAGGATATAACTCTGGCAGCACTTTTTCAATACAAGACAATACAGATATGTTTAAGCTTATGTGTATACTTTGTTTTATAAACTAGTCACACAAGTATACAATTATTAAACTATATATTGTGTTTGATTCAACTCTAGGAATTTTTTTAACTCTAGTTTGTATTTGGTATTTGTCACACTTCTAGTTCTCAGGTTCGTAAAAATCTTGAATCATTGATTAGACATCACAACGTGCATCGGCCACCATGTATTTTTGGCCCAATAACTAACAGGTTGATTCAGATCATTTTAAGATTACAACCCACTAGTGCAATTAACATTACAACCCATCCTCTCTCTTTTCTTTGTCTCTCATCGTCTTTTTCTTCCAAGATGTTCATTTCAATCGATTAAATTTGGTCACATCCACCATTTACCAATTGTATTAAAGTTCTTAACTAAATTAAAAGTAGGCCGGCTGCAATATATTTTCCCTATAATTGGTCCCAAAACATATAGAGCCACAGAAGGCGCTCAGTTATGCTGCGTCCAAGCTTATGGACCTGAAATGTCTCATATCAGTCCACATTAGTTAGATTTTTTCTTGGACCAAATTGAGAAAAACCTGATCAATACAACTGGATCAATAGTAGGTACTATTCACGAAACTTAATTTTACGAATTTAGAAGGTTTAGCGTTCATCATAAGTAGTATCTTACACGTAGTATATAACGAAATACAAATGACATAACACAATAAACAATTACATTTTGTAAGTTATAGAACTGATAACTGAGTTTGGTAAATTAATTATTTTGTTAGTTAGGAAAACTAAAATTTGCTTCCTTTTTTGTTTTTGTTTTAGAGTATCATAAGTGTTTTACAACTCCGAATGTAATTGTTTTGCTGTCGTTAATTCAATATAACAATTAAAAAATAATTTTTTAAACAACGTATTTGCTTTACACAAAGAACGCCAAAAATTCATAACACCTAACCTCCGGTTCCACCTGCAGTCAAGTCGTCCTGATGAAGCTTTCTGAAACTGAGCCTCTTTTCGTCAGTCAAACCTGATGAAGCTTTCGAATCAGCAACATGCATCTGATTACGGATTATCTTCTTGGAAAAGTTCATTATTGCTTTTTTACCTGTATTCCTTTACTAGTTTACTTACTTTTAAAAGATGGTTTTGTAACTCAATGGATGTCTTATTAGATTTTGTAAAAGAAAGAAAACCAGTGGAACATCTTCTATGGCTAGACACCAATGTTTTCAAACACAAATGATAGGTTTAGACGGATGTGAAAACAACTGATAAATTGAGCTTAAGCAAAAAAAAAATTTTTTTAAAACCCCTAGATTGTAACTAAGCCGCTTTGTCAAGAATTCGGTGGAATCTATTAAAAAAATAGAGAGAAGCAGTCACTGAAATGGAATATTATCTTTTTGTCAAGTGAAAGTAGTAGAAACTCAATAAACTAATACTCGATAAATTAATAGATACCATAAATTAATAAATTTTTCTGGTTTCAAGTTGGACTGGTTCAAAATATACAACAAAAATAATAAGATAATAAATTTTAAGAAAATTCTATATAAATATATGATCCCATTAAAATTATAAATTAATAATTTATATGTATATATATTTTTATATAAGTATAAACCAACCATTATATTGTCTATTATACATTCATAATGCAATTATCTTTAAATTTCTTAACACTTAATATATTTTGATGAGATTTAGTAAAATTATATCTAAAACCGTATTTAAGAAATATTTTATATATAAAAAATAATATAATAAAACTAAGATAAGTGTCGAATTTCAAAAATTTAATTAATGTATACACACTAAGATTAAATATTTATCTTATTTTATAAAAAAAATATATCTTAAAACAGAAAAATCTAAAAAAAAAAAACTTTTTGTAAACTATTTTTTATAAATTAATAAAATATCAAATCTCAGTATTATTAATTATAGAACTTTGACTGTATATCGTTGTCTGTAGGGTGCTTTGATTTCGTAATTGCAACTGCCTTAACAATGGAATATTGGGGACCAAGTGTCTTCGGTCCTAAAACGGAAAAAATTAATCGTTCAGTATTTGACATTTTCCTTTTGTGGAGTGCAGTCACACCACGTGCGTTCTTGGTTTTTGTGCTGCAGATAAATCTAAAGTTGCAATAATCAATAAAATACAAATATGATGACATGATTGTGATTTTTCTAACCGTTAAATGTTAAGATGGTGAAAGTTATATATAAATCTAAATCTTGATTTTGTCAACACATAAATCTGAATCAAGACAGCAATCCGAGCATCTATTGTTTTATGATGCAAAGAATTAGACAACTTTGGCCAAGTATATTGCTTATACTGGACAGAGGGAGATAAGGTCGGGATGGTGAGTACGTTCGTGTGGTTGCAGAAGAAAATGTCAGTTTACTTAAACCCTCTAAAATAATAATGAAAACTGGTAATTTTTTTTACATCTTAAATAGGAAAAAACTAATTTTTTTTTGTTTTGTCGTCAGCTACGTCTAAAACTAAATAGGAAAAACTAAATATTATTACCAATTTTTTAAACATCTTTAACAAAAAAAAATTAACATATACAAATATTTTTCTAAATAAATAAATATCAATTAAAATAAAGCAAATATTATTGTGTCCTATACAATAACCATTAAACCAACCATATTCATTTTTAGATTCTAAATCATAAAATCATGAACCGTAAAGAAATATTTTTTTTTGTCAACCGTAAAGAAATATTTATATTTACATTTTTATAGGATGATATTTTATGATTTTTTATTTATTATTTTTGAAACAAAAACATGTTTTATAACAATTTATTATTTTTGAAACGAAAACAAGTTTTATTCTCTTTAAAAGTAATATTTTCAAATTAATATTGGTAGTAGCGTACATAAGTTTATGTCCATTAATTGGTAAACTATGATAATTCATTAAAATATTTATATCGTAATTAAGTTGCAATATAGTGAAGCGTAAATAAAGGAATTACCAATCTCGATGAGATGTAGACAGAGCATATCGCCATATATTTTAAATCTAAATGAATATGTAATAGCTTAAATTTGGAAGTGTACTCTATAAGATTAATTTTTACAATTAATACTAGGTTATTTTCCCATGCTCATGCACAGGTATAAATATTTATAAAGTAAATATATATTATAATAATTGATTGCTATTTACTTTAATTTTAAACTAATTTATAGTTCTATGTATAATTTATATTAATAATTTATATTACTTTATTTAGACATATTATTTTAGATATGTTATATCTAGTCGGTTTTGTTGTTTTACAATCGGTTTAGTTATCATTTGGATATATTAGATTGCATATATTTCTCTGAATTCAATTATAAAATTTTTTATTCAAAATATATTAAAATTTTGATTAATAATTATATGCATTAGGTTGGTTTTTGTCTTAGATATGTAAATATATTTTAGGAAGATTATTTAAAACTTAAGATATATTGTGCTTAGAATGAAATAAAAAATAAAATAAAGTGTTTGGTTCCAAATCACGTTAATTAATATAACGATAATATTTTGCAATCTCATGTATATATATAAATTTTACAAAAGAGCTAAACTAAAATAGTTGCTTAATATTTTTATTTTAATTTGTTAAGGTGTTTTGAGTCATCTTATAATTTATATTTATAAAATAAATTATTATTATTATTATTATTATAAAACTATATTTTCTTATTATAGTTAAATCTATGATTTTAGATATAAATTGGATTAGTCGAGTTACTCATGTTGTGAGTATCTTACGTTATATATTCTTTCAAATTCAAACTGAGGTATAATTATTTTTCTTATAATTAAGTCAAGTAAAATTAATTTTATCTATCGTTTAAATGTGCATGTATTTTCATAATATATATATATATATATATCAAAGTAAATGTTGATTTAAAAAAAAAATTAGAAAATAAAACAATGGTCTATAGAAAGTTACATAATAAGTAATTGATATGTTTTGTGATTGTATTTGAAAAATCTTATTATATAAGTAAAAACATTTATAGATAGTTTTCTTGTAATTGAAAGATATTATGGTCAAATAAATATAAGAAAATACAAATTACATTTTAATAATACTAATTATAAAATATTTTAGTCAATAAAACATATATCAGTTTATGTTGCTTAATTATTTTATGTAATTATCTAAAAACATATAAATATATTAAAAATATTTCTATTACTATGAAAATATATATTGTTGTACTGTTTAAAATTATGTTTTAAAATAAATAATATTTCTTTTCTAATATCAAGATTATCTGTGAAAATATAAATATAAAGAAAGTATATTAGTATATTTTATGTTATTTAAAAATATTTTAAAATGGAATATTACTATTTTGTGAAATTTTCTTTTTAATGAAATCATATTATTTATACATATATTTTCGCTTTTAAATTCGCTTTATAAATTTTATAATACTTCCTTTTTATTATATATGTTATTTGGAAAATATTAAAAAGTAATTTAAATAAAAAAATCAATAATAGTGTTTAAATATCATTTTAATTCATTAAGGGTGTCATTGTAATCAAACACTGTGAGAGTTAACGTGAGTGCGACACGTAGGAAACTGACTTCTCAAATAATATTATAGAGATTGATATTAGCGTACATAATATATGTAAATATATATAACAGAATTAATGGATGGATTTTTAAAATTCTCACTAAGGAAATAAAAGTTTATTATAAAATCAGTAGTTACAGCTTTACCAAATCATGTCATGTTTTGTTATCGAATATCAAAATCAGTGACCAAGAAACTGACAAGTGCGGTGATAAGATTTTGGTGGAATTCATGAGGAAATAATAGAAATATGCATTGGCAATCATGAGACAAATTGTGCCAACATAAGGAAAAAGTAGGTTTGGGTTTTAAGGATTTGACGGATTTTAATACGACAATATTAGGAAAACAACTATGACGTTTAATTGAGAAACCACATTCATTATTTTTTCTGGTATTCAAAGGACGGTATTTCAGGAATGCATCATCTCTAGAACCGATTAGATCGTACTCACCATCTTATGCCTGGCGAAGTATAGTATCAGCTAGATCTCTGGTTAGTAAAAGACTAATTAAAAGGATGGGAACATGATCGTCCATTTCAGTATGGAATGATCCCTGACTCCCAACCACTCGTCCGAGACCAACAAACAGTAATCAACTAAATCATTACCCTCAGTGGACTCCCTCATATATACCACATCACGCACATGGAACTCACAAGTGATTCAGGAACTGGTGACCGCGGAGGATGCAAAAATTATAGAAAGTTTTCCTTTGAGTCGGAACTATTTGACTGACAGCGATGGTTGACACTTCACCAAAAATGAGAAATATACGGTTAAATCTGGTTATTAAGTGGAAAGAGTGTATTCAGACATAGAGAGGACACTTCCAACTTACGGTCCAAATGTGACTGCTCTAAAGGTCTTTTGTTGGAAAGTTCAGTGTCCACCTAAGATGAAGCATTTTTGTGGCAAATAGTATCAGGATGCATTTCGGTAAAAGAGAAACTACGATCGAGAGGGATTCAAGGGTATTTACATTGTTCAAGATGTGACGCCGAATTAGAATCAATAAATCATGTGTTTTTTGAATTTCCACCTGCAGTTCAAGTCTGGACTCTATCACAGAAACCATCGATTATAATTGTTTTTCCTACGCAATCGATTTATGCGAACATGGATCATTTGTTTTGGAGGGTGTCCCCGCCAGAAACTAGTCATCAGTTTGCCTGGAAATTATGGTATATATGGAAAAGTCAAAACAATATGGTTTTCAGTAACATCAATACGTATCCCAGAGATACCCTACAATTGGCAGAAACTGAATCCAAGATTTTGTTTGAGGTCCACACAACTCTTTCACAAACGGTTGCTTAACATAGGGAAGAAGATTTGGATATTTTGCCAAACATATCTGGTCATTGGTGCTTTACGGATGGATCCTAAAAAGATCAGGATTCCTATTCAGGACAGATTGATACATTACATTATAAGGGTTCGAGGGCTTGATGGGAACGAGAAATACGAAAGCCAGTCTCTCTCCTTTTTATTCAGAATTGGAAGCCCTTATATGGGCAATGGAAACTGTGAGGAATTTAAGACAGTTTCATGTGACGTTTGCAATGGATTGTTCTCACTTGGTGAAGATGGTTTCGTATCCAATAGAATGGCATGCCTTTACAAATTATCTAGAAGATATTAAGCACTAGAATGAGAGTTTTAATCACTCAGAGATCATCCATGTATCACGAACGCAGAATACAAGGCGGATTGTTTGGCACGCAGTGCGAGAAAACAACTGTCTTTTGTCGTTGATATGGAATCTGAGTTTCTAGTTTGGTTTGCAGAGTCTTAATCGAAGTATTTATGTTGATGACAAAACATATATATATATATATATATATATATGTTCTAGACTCTCCCATACACGGTGTTCAAAGCACAAACCATATATATGCACTCGGCGTCGACAACATCGTTTTTCGCTGGAGCTAGGATTTCTCGACGACGTTTCTCTTCTTCCTCACCATCGTGTTCCTAGTTTACGACTCTGTGTGTTGGTTACTGGATCGTGTTTTCTGGATGGTTAGAGGAAGGCAATTGCAACAGACATTTTAACGGAGAAGAGGACTCTTCGTTGCACTTTTTCCGTTGATCTTTTCCTTCCGAATCATCCCTCTCCCGGTGATGAGTTGAGAGAGTTCTCTCGCCGCTGCTAAACTCTGTTCTTTAGGCTCAAACCCGTCATATCTCTCTTTGTTCATCGTCAGAAAAGTTACGTTGTGTACTCTGTCCAAGCCTTTCAACATCTTACGGAACATCGACTTTAATTTCAACCGACGAACTCAACCTCCTCGTCTCTGGGGAGACTTGAGTCCCCAAACAACCACTGGTTGCTCCCCTTCATCAATTGGCTTATTGTATCTTATTGTCTAACACATGCGACAGTGAAATCGATAAGATCTTCGTTGCCCAAGGGATTATCGTGTTTAATCATAGACATTAAAAACAACTATAACAACAAAAAATTTACGAATTTTCGAAGTGCAACTCTAACTAATAAAATGGATTACATGACAGAAGATTTGACATATTCTCAATTAAAAAATGATTCCAGACCTAGAGACACAGAAACTTCCCCGCAGAATTAAAAGCTCGGATGTAAGTGTTTGGAGTACATGTTATTATTTTAATCTACAGGAGGAGTTACTTCTTTTCCATGACAAAATCTCTGGAGGTAGAATGATAACGACAACCAATGGATTGGTTTGTATTGGCTTTTCTCTGCTATCATAGTTTCGGGTATGTTTTTCTCTTTATTAGTTTTTCGTGTTTGGAATGTGAAAGTAGATTGTCTGACATATAATGCGTGCGCTTTGACATATTGAATGTAAAAATGGATTTTGTGTGGCTATGTTTCATCTAGTTGGTTAAACAATCATTTTAATTAATACTTTTTGTTCAAAATGTGTTTAATAGTGCTTGCTGAGAAGAGAAAATAAAGACATAATCCACAAGGTTCAAAGTTTGTGGTGATGGAATAAAACAGTAGACCTTGAGAAAAATTTAAAATAAACATCACCCTCCTACAGAAAAACAGTGTCAGTATTTATTGTTTAAAGTAAATGGGCCAATTTATAAAATATTAAAGTAAATTGACCAGTTAGATAGATTACGACTTTTCAGTGTAATGTATACCCAGCGTCATATTTTTATCTCGGCATCTTTGTTCAAACGATTCAGAATATTCTTTTCGATGAAACTAGAATTTACCTTTTACGTTAAACTATATATCTGGTTTTCTAAAAAATGTAAAAAAAAAAACACAAAACCATGTAAACCCAAATGATCGATGCTGGTAGGAGATATTGAATACAACATTTTTTTTGTTCAACTATATTGGATTTGGATACAACATAAAACGACTTATTTATAAGAAATGTCAAGATTTAAATAATTATGGGCTTAAAGGCAGAAAAAACAAAAATGATCATTGATGACAAATCTAAGGAGCTCATTTATTATCATGTGAGCCCACACCTACAACTACAAATTAAGTTGTATAGTGACACACAGATTAAATGAAAAGAAAATTCATCCTTTTTCTTATTCTTCACATGTACTTGTTTTTTTTTGTCAAGTTTGTTTCAGATTAAAATACACAAAACTAAATATTGAACGAAATTTTTTCTAGATTAATTTTATTTAATCAATTAGACATTTCACCTACAATACAAGTAAAACAAACTGATCTGCAGATAAATCATTAATTTAAAGATTTATTTTACTAACCAAACCTAGTTGTAGAGTTTAAACATTAAAAATTCAAAAATAATTCAATAAATTACTTAAATTGTTGATAATAAAATTTATAAAATTGTCACTTTCAAAAAAGTTATACAAATATATGTGGTATATTTTTTTAAAATCTACACTACATACAATACAATTCAATTTGATATTTTTCTAGTTACATTTTTTTTTGGATCCGAACCAAACTGATTACTTATATACAAATATCTGATTGGACTTTAAACCTTTGCTTCCGAAAACTCAAAACAAATTGTCAGACTGCAAGACAAAAGCAAAAAAATAAGCTTTAGTTAGGGTATAAGCCACTCGATATGTCACCACGAACACCATCACAGAAACATAAGACAACGACTGAATTCAACCCAACTTATCTTACCTATGATCTACGCAATATATTTAACATGTTTTACTTGTTCAAATGGTGTGAACCATGAACCATTATGTGTCATATTTGTTACATATTAGGGTTAATTTATCTCTATTCGAAGTGTCAAATCAAGTCCATGAACTTATAGTCTTAACATTTCATACATTACTGAGTAACTCTTGTGCTATCCACCCCTCTTTCTTTCCTTTTCGTCACAATCTCGTTTTAGAAATTTGTTTTGTTTTGAGTTTTCAGGAGCATATGTTTAAGCCCTATTCAGATCCAAAAACATGTAATTTAGAAAACAGTACAAAATTATACTGAATATAGTGTTGATATTAAAACAAATTTACATCATCTATTTGCATAATTTATTTAAATTACTAATTTTATAAATTTGTGTTACTAAAATTTTAAATAATTTTATTAGAGTTTTATAAAAATTTAATGTTAAAATCGCCTCAACTAAGTTTGGTTAGGAAAACCTCTAAACTAAAGATTTACCGATAGCATTGATTTGTTTTGCTGATATTGTAGACAAATTGTCTGATTCATTAAATAAAGTTAATTTAGAGTTCTTTACGTTGAATATTTAGTTTATGAATTTTTATCCGAACAAAATTTTTGAGATATTTTATCATTCAAATTTTTATTTTTATAATTAAGATAACATGAAAAACTACATAAAATAATATTAACATATATTATACAAAATTAGAATTTACTTTTACTCTGATAAAATCACTATATGGTTTGAATGCATTTTCATGTTATATTAAATAGTTTGACATAGTAAAATGTAAAAAATATGGGTCTAAATGGTATATATTATTCATAAAATAAAATTACTTCTAAATACAAGTTAGGCAAGAGTGTTATGTATCACTTTACTTTTCAAAATTTATTATTTTAAGTTAATATATATTATTTCTGAATCATGCATGCCAATAAAATATATTTCAAACAGTATATGATATAAAATAGTAATTTCTAAACACAATATCTAAGATGTTGTCATGTATTATTTTAATTAAATTTTTATAGTTGATATAATATTCATTATATGGTAAAAATATCAACTTGGCTTTTGACATATGATTTTATTTTTACAATTAATATATTCATTGATTTTGCAAAAATTCTATTAAAAATGGATTTGAGTATTATTCATCACGCCTTTTACAATTTTATTAATTTACATTGTATTAATGAATGCTAATGGTTTTGAACGAGTTTCAAAAGTTAATTGGTTATAATAATGGAACTATCAATTTTTCGGTTTGGCTATGTTGTTAATTAGTAAGTTTGGACTTACTTAGAAATATGTTTCTATATTTTTATTGTTTGAAGTATACAATTGATACATATTGGAAAGTTTTTGTGGTTAGTTTTCCTCTTGAAACTTCTTGGGAAGTTTTATATATTTTTTCCTTCACATGGGTGTAAGTGTGTTAGTTATTGTTTTATCTTTGGTGGATTTAATTGTTTAGTTGATTAGAGTATTTTATGAAAAGTTGATAGCTAACCAAAAATAATAATATCATACAAAAGAAACACAGATAGAAAACACATACTATATTTAAATATTATGCATCAAAATAATTATTCACAAATGAATATTTTGTAATTATAAATTATCACAAAGCAATTTATTAAGATTCTTCTAGAGTTTGTTTAATTATTGATAATCTTGATTGCCAAATGAAGTCCTGGAAAAGTATACCTTCGGAATAAGATAAAATTATGAGAAAAACAAAAGATAATAAAAAAAATTAAAATCATATTTTAGTAGATTTCTTATGAAGTCTACTTAAAGTCTATGGTTTAATAGACTTTACTAGGTAAAGACCTGCGCCTTGCGCAGGGTGAGAATATAAAAAATAAATAATTTGTATTTATATTTTACATCATTATCTAAATTTTACATGGGGGTCTTGAGCCTTTTAATAGTAAGTTTGTATTATTTAAGTTGTAAATTAGTTTTATACAACAATTATTGAGATATACATAAGATAAAAATGATGATTTTGTATATGGAAATTTGTATAAATCATATCTTGTAAAATGTTGAACTTTGTGTTTGGACATTCCTAAATATAATTTGTGTTTAGACATTCGACAACAAATCGATTAACCAATTCATACTCTCCAAATCAAAATCGATTGTCTTAGACACCAGTTAAATTATGAATTCTCCAAAAAGCACTCCTCGAAGACAAAACAAAGACGATATGAATTCAATCAATGTCTCTAGCAACCTGTTTTTCGTATAAAGATCATCCATATTTTGTAAAAAAGATAAGTTCACGACCTTTCTTTATATTCCTTTTAACACTTTCTTTAGGTTTTATATGCTAAGTTCAAATGTCGGGTGTTCTCTTTATTATCAATTGTTTACCAGTTAGCTTTAATTTTTTCCTCATATTCCAGGGAAGGAGACATTTACAATCCATATATACTCTATCAATCTCCTTACCTTCGTTTAAACAAAACATGAGAACAGAGAGAGCAACCCAGATATTGTTCGTATCTCCATAGTAAAAGCTTCTACAAAATAAATGTCAAACATCGAAGCTTATACAACTGTGGCAAGCACCATTTCTAAAAAATGGAGTCTCATACATATGTTACAATCAAACAATATCTTTATAAGGACAAGTATGGCTACCGGCTGCAAGGTTAGTGTCAGATTCATTATCCAGTTGTGTACTATTTTTATGGAGTCCAATTCTAACATATAAATTTAGTTTATCTTACATAAAATCATAACACTGAAAGCAAACTTTTTTGAACCCAAAATAAAAATTCCATAAAGTAAGTTGCCACATTAATATAAAAACATAAAAACATAAATTCAGAAATTGATTTCAAAAAATTCAACAACAGCAATAAGAATAACTGAAACGATAAACGATAAAAACATAAAGATTTGAATGTTATTACTTGGAACTGAATGCTTGTATTTCTGGAATTTCTGGCTCAAATAAATTCTTGAGAACTCATCAATAGTAGTCACATGGTTCAAGCTACCTACATATGCAGTATAAATAAATTATTATTATAATGATCATGAATATATAAACAAATAATGTCAAAAACTTCCGTTCCTAACATACCTGAACCCTATTCAATAGGCCAAAATTTCAACACAAACACACATCATTAGCGTCAGTATTGTTCCAAAAATCTTGTAACTTCAAAGCAATATTACCATAAGCAACACACTACACAACTACAAACCTGTGATCAAGAGTACGTAAGAAAAATCTAATTTTATGTCATTTGAATAAGACTCACATTCATGTGTCAAGCTGAAATTAATCATCATCTTTGACCCACCCTGCTTCAGAAATGGATCAAACTAACCCACCAAGTCCTTCTTAACGGTTTCATGAATCTTGTCACCCCTAACATACAAAAAGTGTACTAATATTAAAAACAGATTAAAAATCAAACCAAGTGAGGAAAAAGCATTATTATAAATAAACATACTTGTGTATCCACTAAAACCATCTCGAGTGTCTCTCCACCGGCCATGGAATATTGTTTTCATGACGAAGTAGATGTATTAGCTAACGCTTTATTGTGTGTCGAGAATATGTTAAAAAGGACTGGTGATGAGATTTGTTTAAATAGTAGTCCTAAGAAGCCTTAAATTAATAGAAATAATAATATAGAATAAATAAGAAGATTAATGACGCGAGCGTAAGATCTGAAGAGAATACTTTGTTCGCCCAATTAAGCCATTAAATTTGACAACGGTAGCACATTAAACTTTTAACTTGATTCTCACTTATACAGCTTACCAAATATTCGACCAAAAATAAGGCAAAATTTAATTAAACGTGATAACAAACTTTAACATTAAAAGTCCTTCCTTATTTGATATCATTCCACAATTTATAAACGTTCATATATCCAATTTCTCGCAAGATTGGATCCTCTTTTAATAGCTTTTAATAAAATTAAATGCTAATGCCCGTAATAGTTGTGGAAATATGTACACAGGTTAAGTAGAAAACAAAGAATTTTTCCATGGACACAGATACATATACGAACGTATTATTAAAAAATTTGTATAATATACATACAATGAACATTCCTGTAAAAAGTTGAAATATAATAATATTTTTGACAGACAATCTTCATGAGAAATGATATCAATGAAGATATCATGTGTCTTCCGTTTTATAAGAATGTTTTAATGGACTTTTGTAAGATCACTTGCAAACTGAAATATATGATGAAACTAATCTGTTTATGGCACAAAAACAAAGAATTTTCACATGGACACAGAAACATACGATGAAACTAATCTGTGTCCAGTCTGTTCATATTCAATCAGAAGAGTAGAACAACGGGAATACGTAAGTTTATTGGAGTAATCTAAAGAAAACCAAAAGATAAAATGAGATGAGCTACATAGTTTTTTTTTTACTCTGCTAAGTTTCCTTTCTGTTGCTGTTGTGTATTTTCAAACGATGTTGGGTGTGTTATTTGTATATATGAACGTCGTATATTAATATAGTCACCAGTGGCATATTATGTAATTTCTCTAGTAAATGTTGGTCTATTACAAATGGATGCTGAAAATGCATATGGTACTGACACGTCAGTAATAATGGCAAAATTGTGAATATAATACCAATTAAAGGTTATTCTCCCAAAATGCTTCTCTATTAATAAGAAAGGGATTTGAAATCTACTAGTCTTAATTTTTAAGTAGACTTCATTAGAAGTCTACAGTGACGGAAAATTTTCAGATCTAAAAATACACATTTAGAAAATAGTTTTAGTTCTAGAAAAAAAAATAAAATAGAATTTTAAGCTAAAATAGTAGCAGATCAAAAACATAGAATTTGAATAAATAAATTTATTTCAATATAAACACAAAATACAGATTTAAAATCTATAGATGTAAATCTTACATATTTGGGAAGATGATTTAAAAACTAGGTAAGAAAATACCAGCAAAATAAAATAAAATATGAGAAAAATATAAGACAAAAAATTAAAATATCATATTCGAGTATACTTCACTAGAAGTATACTCTATCTAATTATTTTTGGATATGAAAAATATGTACACTAAGAAAACATAAAATTTTAAATCTGAAAAAATTAGAAATATAATTTATAAGATAAAATACCAATAAAGTAAACACATATGGTTTGAATATGTAACTTTATTTAAATACAAACACAAAAACACAAATTTAAAATCTATAAATGTAAATCTTACATTATTGGGAGAAGGGGATAAAAACCATAGAAGAAATATCTGCTAAGATAAAATTATTAGAAAAAAAAAACATAAGAGACAAAAAATTTAAAGTCATATTTTTGTATGATGAATTTTTTTGGAAATGAAGTCTACTAGATTTAAGTTTTAAGCAAACTTCATTTTAAGTCTACTTCATCAGATAATTTTCAGATCTGGAAAAACATGTACATTTAAAAATGTGAAATTACTTTAAATCTGAAAAATCTTTAAAAATATAATTTATAAGATAAATAGTAGCAAAGTAGATATATAAACATAAAAATAAACAATTAAAATATATAAATCTTACATTTTTAGAGGGGGAGATGAAAACCATGAATGGTAATACCTACAAAAACAAGATATATTGTGAGAAAGATATGAGAAAAATTAACAAATTAAATAAAAGTTTTTTTCACATTCAAAGAATTTAAAAAGAAATAAAAGAGTTTCAGGGAGAAGGGAGATGATAGTTTTGGATAGAAGGGAGATAATTTTAGAGAGAAGTGAGAAAATTTTATGAATTTGTACAGCCACTTTAGAGAGAAATTGTGTAAATTTTGTTAATATATGGAGATCAAAATTGTAACTAGGTTAAAATTTATGACACTGTAAACTTCTTTTGAAGTTTACTAAAATTAAATTTTATAGTAGACCTTATTGTTAGTAGACTTTTTGGAAATCTACTATGATAATTTCATTATTGTTATTGATTCTTTATTTTTTTAATAAATTTAATATATGATCTCAAAAAATTTGAATATTAGTTTGAAAATTATCATTTAAATTTACTCATGCAAAAACTAAAAATAATCGAAATTACTTTGATTTTTGTAATCTCAAAGTGTTTTCGGTTTGGTAGACTTACAAATAAGTCTACTAGGACTTTTTGTTCTTTATTCTTTATTGTTTTAAAAATAATATTATATTTTAATTTTTTTTCTTTATTCTTTTAGTAATTTTATTATATGATTTCACATATTTCATAAAAAAACTAAATTTAATTTAAAACAATTTTTTTTGTATTCTCAAAATCCTAGTAGACTACAAAAGACGTCTATTATACCTTAAAACTAAGTAGACTCCATTATACGTATACTATACCCTAAATCACAAACTCCAAACTCTAAATGTGTACTTGATAACCAAAAAGTATCAATTAATCATTGTATCAGATACCAAAATATGTAAAATAAACTGCTCAATATTGATATGTAAATTTAGGTCAATAAAACAAAAAAAAACTAAATCTAAAATATAAACCTAAGAATCTAACCCTAAAAGACCATAAATGTTAGCAACTTTTATTCCTAAAGCATAAGCATTGTCCAATACATAGTTACCCAATCAATATATATTCTTTTAAAAAATGTTTAACTATATTAAATTTTGATTTATATACCTCATATTGGTCCTTATGTTAATGATTTATAAAATTATTCACACACATTATTTTTATACATTTTAAAAATAAATTTATTAGATCAAATTACGGTGTGGACTTTAGAATAAGTCTACACAGTAAACTTTTTAGAAGATCTACACCTATAAACTTTTCGCTACTAAATGTAAACTTCTGAAAGATAAAATTGTAAAATAACTTTCTGATTTTTATTTGGTCATAGAGGATAAAAGGTAATTTTGCTACCCCTTTAAATTAGTTTTGCATTTGATTGAATATGTAATTTACTTTTGCAAGGAGTATAGTCCTTCTTATGGTTTGTGATGTTTATTTATTGTTTTTATTATATCTAAATCTAAACCGAATCCGACTGAGACTAAATTTCATGAATCCGAAAACCCAAAACACGAATGAACCCAAACTAAAACCTGATTAGGATCCCGATTGCCGAGCCCTAGTTTTATAAATTGTATAAAAATATTTTATATGGATTTTTCAATATAATTTCTCTGTGGCACTTCAATAATAAAACATCACCTGACAAAAAAAAAAGCACTCCGTCCGATTTGATTCGACTTCACACAGAAATGCTTTTGGGTACTGTGAATTTGGGATGTAAGTAAGATAATGAAACCGGACGCTTTATAACAATACCGGTCTCTGAACGGTTTATAATAGATTCCGGTTCTATTTTGATTGAACTGTCTCGGTCCGAATGCTTTACCCACCGCTACTTAACACCGTACTATCGTATATAAAAGACACAACCCATAATAAGACTTCTGGTGTCCTCGAACATCAAACTCCGTTTTATCTTACCAGCAACGATGAATCTCCTGAACTCCGACGATGCCTTATTCATGATCGACGCTTTCTTGAACTCCTCCGATTTGTGGCCATTAACTCCGGCTAATATCAGCCCGCTGCCATTAGCTCCGGAGGCCATTAACTCCTCCTCCGATTCGTGGCCATTGGTTCCGCCGGCGAATTTCGGCCAGATCCAGTACGAGGAAAGCAACATTTCAGCCAGCGCCGTAAAACTCGAAGATTCAGTTCACTTTAACATCGATGCTAAAACGGCGCCGGAAAACAAACCGCAAAAGAAACGCGGGAGAAAACCGACGCAGTGTAAAGAAGAGCCGACGAACCACGTGGAAGCGGAGCGGTTGAGACGCGAGAGGCTGAACCAGCGGTTCTACGCGTTGCGAGCGGTTGTGCCAAACGTAACGAAGATGGACAAGGCGTCGTTACTTGAAGACACGGTTAGGTACATTGAAGAGCTGAAGTTAAACGCGGAAAACGCAGAAACGGAGAAAAACGCGGTTGAGTTCCAGCTCAACGAACTCAATGAGAAGATTTCAGGAAGGAGAAACGGGAGTTCCAGCGTTTGTAGCGGCGTAGAAAAGGCGTCCGACATTGAGGTGAAGATCGACGTGAAGGTTATGGATCGTGTTGCGATGATTAGCTTGGAGTCGGGGAAGAACAACCATCCTGGAGCGAGACTGATGAACGCGTTTATGGATCTGGAGGTAGAGCTTAACCACGCGAGCATTTCGGTGTTGAACGATCTTATGATTCAACAAGCGACGGTGAAGATGGGGTCGAGGGTTTACAAGCAAGAGCAGCTTCGGGACTTGTTGTTGTCAAAGATTACATAAACGGTTAATACTGCGGTTTATTGAGGTTTATGGGATTAAATTGTAATTAAGCAATTGTACTTTGTTTATCTCATGACTTCCCAGCCCGTTGGATTAGATTTTGTGCACGCCCATTTGGTAATGATATGGATATGTCTACGTGGCACTCCTAGATTCACAAGCCAGCCCTATAAAGATGGAGCTGATAAAACTTTTTTTTTTTTTGAAAATAAAAAAGATAAAGAGCTGATAAAACTTAGCTATAAAAAATCTAACCATTGGCAAAGAATGAATTAGTTGCGACTTGCGAGTTGCTACCTGGTTGATGATAGGAGATTTTTTTTCTTCCGAGTGAGTAGTTCTAGGCCCACCACATAAGGGTATCTTTTTTCGGACAAAACACATAAGGATATCATTTTTTTATAAAGTATATGCAATTAGATACACATGAAACAGATACCATTTACATAGGGATGGAACTTTGATCGATTAAGCTGTTAGAAAAACACTAAGTTATTTATTAGCCAATGAACAATTTTTGTTAACGGAACACATACATTTTCGAAAAATACTGTTTATACAGTTTTAAGATGTTGTTTCTATGTTTTCAAATGTAACTTTTAATACAACACTAATTTTTTAAAAGTTGCTATAGATTTGGTGTGTCTACTTTATAGTTAAAATAGCTGTAAATATTTACATTTTAATCTATTAACTGGATCCTGTGATCTGATTATGTGCACGTGCCTTTAATAGTGATATGGATACATTCACGTGGCATTGTTAGATACTCATGCAAAAGCCCTATAGAGAAGGATTGATTGGAAACATGATTGTTTTTTTTGGTAAAAGAAACATGATTTTTTTTTGGTCTAAGATCGGAGTATTGATTTTTTTTTATCAAATAATTGTAAAGTATATAAACTGAATGTACGTTGAATTATTATTATTAAGAATATGATGTAAATGTTAAAAGATGAAACAAAAAATGTTTAATAAATAAACTAATGTACATATTCTTACGGATTAGTTTGCTGATATAGATCGCCAGTCACAGATTTAACAACTTATTAGGCTTAGTTAGAAGTAAGAGCTTATTTGCTGAATAACAAAAAAAAGGGAGATTAGATTTTTAGAGAGAGAATAGAGAGATAGAAAGAAAAATAAGGAGAGAGAGATTGTTTTTGGTTAGATAGTGGGTTTGAGTTTTTTTTTATGGTTAATAGGGTGCAATTTCCCTAGAAATAAAGCTGTAAAGTAGTTTTTTATAAATACACTTGAACATATGGAAAATGGAGGAAAAAGCAGGAGACAGGTGGGAACTTGTCTCGAGACTCTCGCCAAAAGGTGAGAGGCGGAGAATGGAAGTGAAAGGTATGCCCTTGTATTTAATTATTTGTAGGGTACCAATTTCACTGTATGCCTTTGGTTAGGTGAAAGATTAGTTTAGGCGACTATTGGCTTAAACCAATACACATGTCTCTACTATGCACGTGTCTGAGACAGTATATAGAACAACTAACTATTAAGTCATATATTCACTTAGAAATTAGAATCCTAATAGTTGACTGTAAGAGAGAGGCATATATTACAGAGATATATTGAGATCGAGTTTGAGCTGTTTTACTGGATTGTTCGAAATCAAGTCCTATAGTAGCTATCTTGCATTGAAAAGTGAATTCTAGATGAACAATATGTCGTGTGCTTTTGTGTGTGTGTGTTCAATTTTCAATGATTGGTTGGATTCGAAATTAGTTATTTATCTTTTGTTTATTTTTAAATCACTATTCTTATTTGGTGATGTAGTTTTATTTTTAAAATTAAAGTTTAGCTACATCATTTACAATATATTTTTGCTCATACTTTTTTCTTTAAACATCTATTAAACTACTTTAATTTTAATGATTGGTTGGATTTGAAATTAGTCATTTATCTTTTATTTATTTTTTAATCACTATTCTTACTTGGTGATGTATTTTTATTTTTAAAATTAAAGTTTAGCTACATCATTTACATTATCTTTTTGCTCATATTTTTTTCTTTAAACATCTATTAAATTACTTTAAAGTTGTAATATTTTTTTCTACAATAACAAAGTTACCGACTAAAATAAAAATTCATTAGAGAAAAAGCTATAATTGGGTTAGCAAAAAAAAGAAAAAACTATAACTGATCTTACATACGAGTTAACCACATTAATAAGAGCTTTGGTAATTTTTTCGGTGACGTCTAGCAAGGCAAGTGTCCCTGATAATTGTTTTGTGGGTTGTGGCTGTCGTGATGTCTCTTGTGTCTCTCATTCCAATAACGGAGGTGTTCATGTAATGTTCTCTTTGGAATGAGAGACACAAGAGACATCACGACAGCCACAACCCACAAAACAATTATCAGGGACACTTGCCTTGCTAGACGTCACCGAAAAAATTACCAAAGCTCTTATTAAGCAACCACCCATTATATATACATTTCCAAGAGTTGAAATGATGTCAGATGTTCTCGAAATGAGTAAGAACATTACCTCAAACCCGTTTTGTATAAGCGCATTCAATGACTATATGATCTCTTGTTTCATTATGGAGGGAACGGAGAATGCAAGTTGGAGAAATTTACATTCGTCATTTAATAAAGAGATGACAAAAGCTATGGAAGATAAAAAGATATCAAAGCGACTACTTATATGGATGCTGCTGTTGCTGTTTAAATCGCTGGAAAAAAAAACAATAACAAGTAAAATGGTTATTACGACTGTTTTTTATGGTGGCTGTGTGTTCTCCACGTACTTGAAAGAAAAGTATCATATAATTGTGGTCACTGATCGTTAACGCAGCGGTTCCAAAAAGAACATTGCTAAAATCTCTCAGGATGTTTATGTTTTTCTACCTGGAGCAAGATCGTAATTGCTAGTCGTAAAAGTGGAAGGCCTCAACCACAATCAGATAGCTAAGGCCATACCAATTATCATACCAGAAGCTTACCTTTGTCCTATCACTAATGCCACAAGACAAAAGAGAACAAACCAGAGGTATAAGGAATAGAAGCGGCTTCCAAATCCATGTTTCTTGCATCTGCTGCCAAATAACTTTTCCTTTTCAATATATGTTCTCACATCCACATCACCTATAAAGAATCAATAGTTGAGAGGAGGAGCCAGCCAAGTTTTAGGTTAAGACCTTGTTCCAAACCGCAAAATGTTGGAGTGGGAAAGAACACTTCATGAACACCTCCGCCAGTGGGCTCACACTCCTGCTCTCACGGCCTAGAGGCTCCACCACCCAACCAGTGGTCTATGTGTTTAACTTTTTGATGGCTCGAAAGACTTGTTTACTAACCTTTAATCATCACATATTATTTTCCTTTGTTTTAATCTCACGCACACGATATCACAATCAATTTCTGATATGTCATTTTTTCACTATTCTATCTTAAACACATTTAATTCTTAAAAAAATCTAGGCAAATAATAGAAAAAGTAAATAAACTTAGATTCGACAAAAAAATGCACTTGGTGATCTAATAGATAAAGAACTGTGTTTTGTCAATTTTTTTCTTTTGTGTTTTCGGTTTAGCACAAGTATCATAGTTTTTAGGTTAGATCTGCATAGTATAACTAGCTAAATAAACAATTCTCAGAGGATCCTTAGACCATCAGCATCAATGAACCCCGGTTGGAGTTCACAAAATCAAATTTTTTTTTTTCATTTAACATTCTTAAAAAAAATGTCCAATAGCGGGCCGCCACGTGGCGTGGACGTGGAGCCTGCTAAACAGTTATGAAACGGGTTCGTCGGAGTGAAGCGGGACGAGTCGAGTTCACTACTTTAGCATATTTTAATATATTTTTTTCTCGTTACGCGTGTGAACCTCAGTCACGAGTCTTCAATGCTCATGCCCTTATAGCTTGTCTTATTGTCTAAAGGAAGATATTGATGAGGTCTTCCATTTCCAATTAAAAAAAACATTCTTTTGGTTGTTTATAGAGTTTTAGAAGAAAAATCTATTCTCAACATTAGTGGACTAAATACACTTTTGGGTCCAATAAAGTAATAGATCACATAAGTAGGAGTAGTTTTCTCTTCCGGTTGGGCGGGGGAGGGAAGAGACTCCTTGCATGGAGCAAAAAAGTGCATCAGCCCACTAACGTTGCATTTTCGTGGGCCCAATAATTAACGGGTTGTTTCGGTCATTTAAAACCCGACCCGGTAATCAATCTAATGTCGCTCCGCCGCTCTCTGGTAAACAAAAAGAACCCAAAGTTCCAAACTTTTCTTTTAGGGTTTCCTCGAATCTCTCTCCTTTACCTCTCTCTCTCTACCCCTCTTTCGCTTTCGCTTTCGCTTTGGAATCGAACGAGGATGGGGAAGAAGACAACCAAGGCTGAAGAGTCTCAGACCCAATCAGGGATCTTCACCACTCTCTTCTCCGGCGACGTGGCTGAGGCCGGCGAAAGCTCTGGGTTTTCGAGTCTCTTCTCCGATAACAACCCTTTCCGGCGAAAGAAGCCTGAGCCAGAACCCAACAAACCCAATGTTGATAACGACGAAGAGGAAGAAACAGTTACGCCCGTGAAGACGAAGAAACCCAAAAAGGTCAAAACTCTGGCGTCAGATTCCGACGCCGAGGCTGCCGTGGAAAGCGGGTTGGAGTCAAAGAGGAAGAAGAGGAAGAGAGACGAGATCGAGAGCGAGTACGAGACGAAGAAGTACGGGAACGCGGAGGAGGTGAAGGAGACGAAGAAGAAGGTTGGTGAGAAGAGGAAGAAAGCTGATGATGACGAAGTAGCGGAGACGATGGTGTCGAAGGAAGGGTTCGATGACGAGAGCAAGCTTCTTAGGACCGTCTTCGTTGGGAACTTGCCGTTGAAGGTTAAGAAGAAGCTCATCTTGAAGGAGTTTAGCAAGTTCGGTGAGGTTGATTCCGTGAGGATTCGCTCTGTGCCTATCGTCGACGTGAGTTTCAGATTCTTTTTCTCTTTAAAGGTTTGGTTTTTTAGTGTGTGTGGGTGTTTGAAAGTAGCTGGTTTTGATTTGGTTTTAGTCTAAGAGGACGAGGAAAGGAGCTATTATGTTGAAGCAAATCAATGAGAAAGCATCAAGGTTTGTGCTTTTAAACTCCTATTTGTGTATATTGAAGTTTCAGTGTAGGAGAAGTGTTTAATGTTTGTCTTTTTGAAAAATGCAGTGTTCATGCTTATGTTGTGTTTGAGACAGAGCAATCTGCTGAAGCTTCTCTGGCACTTAACATGTCTCTGGTAATACAATAGTTTTTACATTTTTCTCTATGGTTGAGTCTGAAGGAGTTATGTGTTGGTTCTGATTAGTAGTATTTGGGATTATATTCAGATTGATGGGAATCATATCCGTGTTGATAGAGCATGTCCACCTCGTAAGAAACTGAAAGGACAAGGTCAGGATACTCTTTTGTATGATTCTAAGAGGACAGTCTTTATAGGCAATCTCCCTTTCGACGTGAAGGTTAGTAATCTCAGGGCTCTCTTCTTCATTTGCGAACACTATATCATAGTCTCAATTTTGTGTTTGCTTATCTTCTAATTGCAGGATGAGGAGGTGTATCAACTGTTTACTGGCAAGAGCAATCTAGAGAACAATCTAGAAGCTGTTCGTGTTATCAGAGATCCTCACTTGAACATTGGAAAAGGAATAGCTTACGTCTTGTTTAAAACAAAGGTACGTTTAGTAAAAACTTTGATGATTCTTCAAAGGTTTGATATCTGATAAAGAGTCCTTTTGTTCGTTTTAGGAAGCTGCGAATCTTGTGATCAAGAAAGGGTATCTGAAGCTTAGAGACAGAGAGTTACGTGTCTCTAGAGCCAAGCCTGATGCAACACCATCTAAGAGGAAGACCAATCCTTCCGAAGCTTACTCGCCAGCTCAGAAAAGACAACAAAAGGACAAAGTAGTCACACCAACTGCCACCGGGAAGGCTAACCTTTCGTATCAAGGTGTACGGGCTTCAAAATCTGGTGATGATGATAAGAAGAAGCCTTATCAGAAAAGCCCTGCGCAGTCAAAGATGAGACCTAGAAGCAGCAGCAATGAAGGCAACAAAGCTGGTGGTGGTAATGGTAATAGTGCTGTGAAGCAGCGAAGTCAGAAGCGGCCAGCGGTTGCTGCAAGGAAAGCGAAAGCAAACGCGAAAGGCTCAAAAGAGAGCGGTGGTAAGCGATTTGCAGGGACTAAGCGTAAGCAAGAAAGCAGAACGCCTGAAAGCTTCTCCAAGAAGAAGAAAACAAAGCGTGTTTAGGCGGTTTTAGTTTGGACCATGAAATGTGATGTGAACCTCTTTCTTCTCCTTTAGCTTTGATACTTGTCCGCCTTTGTATGGTTTTATGACAACATGATATAATGTAATGTTGCAACAATTATGGTTATACACTTATACGTGAGAGTTTAAACCAAAGTTCTTTTGATGATTTGCTTATCAGATTTATCATATTTAGAAAAGCTTACACTGAGTTCTTA
Source organism: Brassica nigra (assembly GCA_016432835.1). Lineage (NCBI taxonomy): Eukaryota > Viridiplantae > Streptophyta > Magnoliopsida > Brassicales > Brassicaceae > Brassica > Brassica nigra. The sequence goes on along the minus strand of CM028247.1, from coordinate 12,900,203 downwards.
TGTTGAAGATTCACAGAAAAATAACATTACTAAGGTTAAAAAGATTTATTGTTTGAACATGTGTCTGAACAACAATACAGCAGCTTCACAGCCAAATGGGTTTTATATTTGGAATGTGGAACTCGTAAGAGAATTGTTTCGATGAATAATAATAACCTCTTAAGAAATAGAATGCGGCTATTATATTAACGTTTTCTTCCAGTCTTTTTTTTTTTAATTAACCCAAGTTATCCCAGGCTCTGAGATAGACCAAACTAATATTCAAATAGAGATAGAAGTCATTGAGAAATCTATATTATTAAAGTAGAAGTAGCTTTTGATTTTGTTTGACAATATATATAGCAGATTTTAAAAGTAGATTTGTTTGGAAATTTGGATAGCAGTTTTAAAAAAAGAGGTTTGTTTGGAAACTTGATAGCAGTTTTTTAAAAAAAAGTTTGTTTGGAAACATGAATAGTAATATATTAAGAAAAATGTAATGGGCTTATGTTATTAAGAAAATTTGGAAGTCTATTACCTAAAAATATCTTTTGTTTAAAATAATCATAAAACAAAATTTAAACTTTATATACATATTTCAAATAAAAATAATAATTTAAATTTGATTTATATAAAAATGATTCAAAACTATACATATATTCAAAAATTGAATTTTACTAAAATATTTTCCAATAACCATTATTAAAAAATGTTTTTAATATATATAAGAAAAATACAACACAAAGCCCAATTTCATATACCAACTTAAATTATAATTTTTATATTTCACATTAATTTTTAAAAATACAATATATGCGATTATTCATATGATGTACGTATAAAATATTATTAATTATATGATTACTTATAAAAGACGATTAATTATATGATGATACATATATGATTATAATAGTGACTAGGGGTTCGACGTTCGGGTACCCATTCAGATTCGATGCGGGAGTGTTTGGGTTTCCGGGATCAAAGAATTCAGTCCTATTCGGATATTTCTAAATTTTGGTTTGGGTTCGATTCAGATATTTGCAGGTTTGGTTCGGATTCGAATAACCCATTTAAATTATTTTAAAAATTTTAAATTCATTATATACTTTAATTTCTCAAAATCTGTAAAAAAATAATATATTACATATAAATTTGAATAACATATGTTAGAATACCTAAACTTATTATATAAATGAGTTTGTTTTAAATATTTGAATAGATAATCAGTAATTATTTTAAGTAATTTTGGTGTTTTGAGTATACTTTAACTATTTTAGATATTTACTTTTGACTATTTGTATATATTTTCAAGTAGTTAAACCAACTAAAAAATATCATATATATTGTGGATGTTTTTATTACATTAAATCTAAAAAAATAATTAATATATAAGTATATACATCTATTTTGGATACATTCGGGTACCCTAAATACTTCGGTTCGGATCAGATTCGGTTTTGGTTTTCTAAATACCAAAATTTTGAATAATTCGGATATTTAATCAATTTTGGTTTGGATTTGTTACTATTTTTTTCGGATCGGGATCAGTTTGGTTTTTCGTATTCGGGTTTTTTGCCCAGCCTTAATATTGACATGAAAAAAACAAATAGCAACATATTTTTGAAAAAATACACCACACTGGTACGCGGATCAAAATCTAGTTCTCTATTCAAGTAGTCAACGGACAAACACAAAAGCTCATATCCACTATGTGTCCAAAAACAATATGATTTAGTTTTGAGCAATAGGTAATCTAATCTGAAATGTGTTTTGCGTCCTAACCCGTCTGCTTACAATTCAACCACAAGGTCTCAAACTTCAATCAGGTTTGTTCATAACTAATTATGGCAATGGTTACAAAATAATCATGCTCCGTGATTGGTTGTGGGCTTTGTGAACCATTCAAAATTTGAAAAACTAAATTAACGCCTAGATTCTGATAATCTGATTTTTTTGTCCCAGAATTCAATAAGAAGTCAATGATATATTCTTGATTGATTGGTACCGTCCTGTGTCTAACACCGAAATTTTATTAAACGCTTTTACTTTCCAGAATTCATAGTCTTTTTGAATTTTGACCGCCATGAATTTTCAAAATATAAAAATAAGAATGAAATTCGAAATAGAAAATTTATATGGTAAAACAGTAGAAAACAGACAACTGATTACTCTTCTCCTACGCAAATTTAATTTAAATTGCTGTCAGCAAATCACACAAAATGAAGAAAAATTTAATATGAAGCTTTAATATATAAGAGAAACACAACTAAAGTATAAATTTGTGCGCAAACAATTCCTTCTGATGTTAATTGACAGCTCAAAACAAACCACTTCAGAATATATAAAAATACTTTTTTAAAATGAACAAAACAAAAATAATCTTTATCAAGTAGCTAAAATAAGAAACCAGGATTAAAGTTGAATCAAATCGGGGGAACAAACCGTTTTAAGAACCTGATGACAAAATATAAATCCCGTATCAAACAATAAAATTTGTTGCATTTACGATCAAAAGTCAAAAATAAACTTAAAACAGAAATCCAGATAAAAACATCATATATGCACGCATATTTACATATGTAAATGAGTTACCATCTGTTCTAGGTCATGCTTGGCTCCTTGTACGCCACCAGCAGCCGATTTTTTCAACCAAAAATCAATATCCACTTGTGGCATACAGGGAGCCAGGCACGAAGACAAGTGTGTATGCATATGCATGTATATTTCAATAAGAGACCTTTAAACATGAACGTAGTCGTCGATCTTGGCGCTTGAATCGAATCTTAATCTTTGTTTATCATTGTTGGGAGAGAAAATGACGGTAGATTGAAGATAAATGAGAATTCTAGCACAAATATATATAGGAGAAAGTGAGAGCAGCGCTAATTATGCTCTTGCCAAATTTTAAAATAAATAAATTAAAAGCATATGAAGTTGGGTTTCCATTTACTCACTTTCCTTAAAGGCTTTCTCTTTTCCCCACAATATTGTTATTTATTGAGGATTAAATCATGCAAATAATATTTTTTATAATATAATTAAAAAACAAAGTTAACTGATATCGTGAATCGTAGTACTTATTTGTAACTAAAAAATTAAATCATTATTACTCAAACTCCAATATATATATTTCTATACTGTAAGATGAACTCGAAATATTGATTCTTCTTCCTAAAGATAATAAAGATTATACAGCGTGCATACCTACTCAATTACTTTTAGTTAATTAAGTTTTATAGTAGAATTTCGTATCATAAAGGAATTTTTAGAAAAAAAAGAATAAAGGGGCCATATATCGATCAATCGTCTCCACCACCACAACTGACCTACATTTTTTATTCCAATCCAAAAACTCTGTCGTTGGACAATTCAAAATGGTATCCCATTACGTCTTGCTTTGTTTTTTTTATTAGGGTATGCGTTTCAGCAATGTGTTCGTCTTCAAAGGTTATGATTTTTGTATGTATCAGAACTTTTCTTGGGAAATTGTAAAATTAAACGTGAAAAAGCAGAAAGAAGACAAAACTTGGTTTACGTTTTGCTTTTAACCCTTTAATATTCGAATATGACATCTGATAAATAATGATAACAAACACATAAAATGCTACGTTAAAACATGTAACATACAAATGCAAACGCACATGATCTAATTAAATCTCAAGTCTCTACAAGCTTTGAAATAGTATGAAAAATCATTTCTTGAGATCACATTTGTTTTGGACAACGAATTACAGACTATGAACTCAATTTTGCTTTGTGACCAACAAAGGTTTAAGATATTTCAAACAAAGATCTTGCAAACGCTCTTGACATGCTGCCGTTACGTCAAAGATGATTCTAACAAAAAAAAAGGCGACAATATATTAGTGAGTAAAAGAACTTTTTTAGAGAAAAAGTAAAAGTTCAAAAATAACATCATGTAGATTCACGTTTTCAAATTTTCGTTTTTTGGTTAGCAATGAAAATTGGGCAGGTTATTGAATGATCAAGGGTTTAGACGTTTTATGCCTTCAGTCAAAAAAAAAAGGTTTAGACGTTTAAAGAGTAAAATAAATTTGTATGTTATATAATATAACGAAGGAGAATTCAATTTCAAAAGCTTAGATTCGCTTCGTCTTTTCTTTTGGTAATTAAATTTCTGTGCTTTTCGTCTTAAATCTCATTGTGGGGAAAAAAATTCTCATTGTGGTCTCTTTCGCCTTTTAACAATAAATACTTATTTTTAAAAAAGTTTTCTTTCCCCAGGCCTGACCTAATCATACACACTCATCATCCGGAATGAAGAAGGAATATATCTTGGTGCAGGCCAAGCAGAACGTAAGCTACTGAAAACTGTTTTTGAAAGTGAATTCCAAGCTCTAATTATCGCCATGCAAAGCTGTTGGACCAAAGGATATACCAAAGGTCATTTTGAAGGAGACAATCAACAACTACATAACGTGTTGAACAAGTCTGTGAAGGATTTTGCAGTAGTAACGAATGGGATAGGAGAAGTTAGGAACAAGTCTGTGAAGGATTTTGCAGTAACGAATTGGATAGGAGAAGTTAGGAAATGGGAGGCAAAGTTTTGAAGAAGTGCAGTTCAAATGGATTAGAAGAACATCAAATGTGGTTGCAGACTTACTGGCAAAAGAAGACATACCTAATGAATCTAGATTTCATTTTCATACTACCATTCCGTATATTATTAAAGATGCGGTAAATGTAGACTTTCACAATTATTAAATAAATGAAATATGTTGAAAAAAAGAATTAAGTTGTCGCTTGAACATAAAGGCCTGAACCGGCCCATTTAGAACAAACCAAACTGGGCCGAGATCGGGCTGGCTGGACCGGCAACTCATTCAGTTGATCGCCGGCGAGTAAAACATTACCCTCACCGGAACAATGGTCTGTGTAGAGGAGCTTGAATAAGAGTTATGAAACAAATGGAATCGATCGAGAGTTAACTAATCTCTCTTTCTCTCTCCCCTTATCATCCCCAATTCACGATTTGAAAAAAACAATCGATGGGTAGCAAACGCGGGAGATCGGTAATAGCCGCGATCTTCATCTTCCTCGCGATGTCCTGCTTGAATTTCATCTCTTCTACTCAGGTTAGCAATCTCCTTCTCGATCGATTCAGTGATTTTTGAGATCAAATGATTCAGATTAGATCGAATTCGATACAATTAAATCTCCCTATGTTTCTTACAGGTTGGAACAAGTGACGGAGATTCTGATGAAATGTCCGATTCCGACACGTTTTGTATCTCCGACCAATACATCATGCAGTCTTATTTCACCACACAGAGCTCCTTAAACGAATCCGAGTTTCGAAGCTTCCTGCTTCTTCAACAATGTCCTGAAAACATTCCTTATGAAGATGTTCCTGCTGTAGCGATGCTACAACACAGAGACATAACAGGTGAAGGTTCGCATCGTCATCTACTTACATCCATCAAGCTTCGTCCTTTTCACTCAGAGTCTCAGCTTCGCGAGCTTGTGATCGTTGAACGGTTGCCTTTGGGTGTTTTTGCTGACCCTTTCGAGCTTCAGAGTCTTCAACAACGCAGAGGTTAATATCATTTAAAAAGCCTTTAGCTTTCAATCTTTTTGATGTGATTATCTCTGATAGAGTTTTTTTTTTAATTTCAATCTCTTGCAGCTTTTAGAGACGTATCTGTGTTTGGAGACACGGATCTTGAGCAGCCCTCGTTCAGATCAAACAGGTCTGTCGTTGAGATTCATTTCGAAATCAATGAAACTGGTGAAATCAGCGTTAAGCTTCCTTTACATGCTCGGTATCAGGTAAGTTGTTGTTGTTGTCACTTGATCACAAACTGAACAAGGGCAGTTTGTATATCTTGTGTTTTGGTCATTGTCGATAAGGTTGTTTCTCTGCTTTTCTATCCAGCCTATTGGGGAGAGTGGATACTCTAGAGTGGAGTTTGGAGAGCCAGACGTGTTCCTATGCTCACCAAATCAGGACCATGAACAGAGAAGATGTTTGGTTTTGTCGATTGGCAGATCAAAGACCGAAACCAGATCCGTTGTCTGGGAAATCCCTGCAGGAATCAGGAGTCATACAGAGTATGTTTCTGTTATTACATTTGTGGCTGCGGTTTTATCCGCATTATCAATCCTTGTTGCATCTGTCTTAAGCTCAAAGGTTGAATCTTGTAAGAACACAAAGGAGCTATGACATTGATATAGGCTTTTGGTCTTCTTTCTGATAGTCAGTCATTTGGAAAAATTAAATCGGTTCAAACCATTATGTTGCATGATAGGAGACACGCACAAGAAACAGACTTCCAATCATCTCCATCAAATAGTTTGCACAACAAGAATACCATTATGTTGCATGATAGGGGGCACAAGAAACAGATTTTCCACTCATGTCCAACGAATAGTTTGCACACCAAAACAAACACACACACACACGCTCTGTTGCATTAACCAATAGAGACGCTCAAACCAAACCAATACAAAACCCAACTTCTAAGTTTTTGTCTGTAAGTCACCTTATATACTAAGTAGTCCCACTCGTTGATGCTTTATGATCGATGAACACATTTAAATTCTTGGTCTTGCTTTCCAAAAATCAAGCTGCGAGTACGATGATCACGATCAGGAGTACAATGCCGAATATCACCAAGAGCAAGCACGTCTGCGTGTAAACAATAACAAGACATTATAGTGTGGCCTTAACCCCATCCGAAAGGTTCCTTTTAGTTTTGAGTGTGTTTTTACCAGAGATGAGTTTGATCTTTGTGTTTTGGAGGCTTGTGCGAGCTGAGATTTTCCTTGAGCAGTTGCAGCTCGAGAGTTGTCAATGTGAGTACCAATATCATCTGCGAAAGAAGGAGAAAGTTAGCTCTATAACTGCATAACTGAGGGAGTGTTCTTATTCAGTTTATGGATGTTTTACCTATCATGACACCTTGATCATTAACTAGAACCGCAAGATCTTTGAATATTTCGTTAACCTCGCCAATTTGAGTATGGATTTCTTGTATTCCTTGCTCTCTTTCTTCGATCACAGCCTCGTTGAATGCAATCTCGTTGTCTAACAATACAAGTTCCTGCCTGCAAGCCAAGCAAATCAAACAAGACGAGGATAAAGTTTGCATCACAAAACGAGTGGAGATGGGGTGGTATTATTACCAACCTTTTTGACTCCATAACTTGCGCCCGCTGTTCCGGGATCTTATCAGCTTCACTCGCTGCATAGCTAGCAAAGACAAAACAAGAAACATGATTCGTTAAAACCACACTCACAACATAAACATTCTTCCTGATCGTCTCTGCTAAGAACAAAGTTGATGGCTTTTCCTTCTGAGCATCACATTCCAAATCCTTATTGTTGAGAGCCTAAACATAACACAAAAATGACAAACCTAGTGGGATGAGCAGATGGAGGGACGAGAGGGGCATAAGCGGATTCCCTTTCAGCAGCTGTCTGCTGAGCTTTCTGAAACTCTTTCAACACGGCTTGAAAGTCTTTTGCAAGCTTAGCATCTGCAATCTTCTTACTTGGCTACACATTTTAACAAACAAACAATCAAGAACCATCATCAAACTCCAACAAAACCAAACACAAAAAGAAGAACAAAGATTAAAACTTTACATTGACACCACTACGATGATCAGTTTCACTAGCTTCTTTAAGTTTGGCAGAAGTGTCCTTCACAAGCTGCCCAATATGCAACCGTGTCTTGTGCCTATACACCCAAAAATTAAACATTTAAATACGAAAATAAAAAAGATCGAAATTCCACAAAAAATCAAAATCGTGTCTTTACAGCTTCTCACGGAGCTCCGGCGTGTCTTTGGGAGTGCCGAGCGTGTTGACGAGCCGCTGAAACGTGGAGACACCGGTGTTGATCTGGAAGATACCGGAAGCGACGGCTTGGGTGGAATCTTGACGACCACCACCATTGATCTTCCTCGATCTTCCTTTTCCAGCTTCTAAATCTTGAAAACTCATCTTCTCTCTTTTCGTTGATACCTCCAACGATGAACGAATTGATTTGAGAAGAGGGGGAAGAAATGATGAGGGGTCGAGGCGTGAATCGTGGAGACAGATAGACAGAACTTGAAAAGCGTTTCTTTTTTTTTTATAACTGATTAAAGAGATCAAAGGCGAGATCAATGTTTTTTTTTCTTTCTGATCCTTTCATCTCTGTTTATTTATTAATCTCTTCTCATTTTATTGTTTAGTGTATGTTTACATACTTTTTTACCGTTTTAAGGGGGAAAATCTAGTAGTTTATATTTGATTTGGTTTGGATTAGAAGTGGGGGAAAACTAACCTGAACTGAACCAAATTCTTATCAACTCAAAATCTATATTCAAACCATATGATTGGAATTTTTAACAACTCGAATTGTTTGGTTTAATTCAGTTTAAAACCGAATTGAACCAAAACCAATATATTTAGTAATTAGCTTTTATAATATATTCAGTGATATTAAGATAGTATTATCTTTTGATATAAACCCACATTTTTAGCATTGATGATCAAAACTGATGTTTGTTTTGTTTTATGTTTTTTTCAACTGAATTATACCAAACCCAAGCTAAAACTAATTCCAATTAAACCAAACTCAACATATACCAAACAAGTATAAACTAACATAAACTAAATTGAATCAAACTCAAAGTTATACCAAAATGGCCACCCCTAAATCCTTATTTAGACTTTAGATACACTAAAATCAGTTTCAGTAAACGTTTAGTTCTACTTTAATTTGGCTGTTCTCCCACCTATTTATATCGACGGGAAGTCACAGTTTAACCATAGTTCATAAATGGAGGGGAATTTAATTCTTTTGTCAACGGGGGGAAATTTCAATTACATGAAAGTTATTCTGTGATGAATCTACTTTTCAAGTCGAAAACAACTCGGCCACGTCCGACGTGAATGTTATTGGTGGATTAAGTGATTATCTCACGTCTTTGTATAAAATATAAGTATATTATTCTGTAATTAAATAGAATCGTTCCCGACCAAACAAAAGCTCTACGCACGACAACCTTCTCTCTCCCTTCACACGTATGAACTCGCCGGCGAGCGAAGAAGTTCCCGGATGGTCACACGTGACATTTTCTCAATATAAATAGAATTCACATTTTTGTTTCTCACACCAACATTTTTTTCGTTCTTCAAATTCATTCGTCGCTGGTAAAAGAGAAAATCTTCCGTTTAATCAGATTGTAAGCGTTATTTCGCAATGTCGGTGAGTTTTTTTTTCATAACCAGAGTTTCTTTCTCGTCTCAAATTTGTATGATTGTTATTGCCTGATGCGAATAGATCTGTTGAAATTGTGCAAATCTACGTTGAGAATTGCTAATTTTTGAAGTTACTTTATTGAAAATGTGATTAGTATTGTGTTTCGCCTTAGGGAATGTACGTACCTACAAACTCATAATCCTCCTAATCATTAAAAATGTGATTAGTATTTTATGAAACTATTTAATCTTTGGAGTTTTTTTTTTTTTCATAAAATCTCTGGAGTTAAATAACTTCTGGAACTTTGACCAAAAAAAAAATAACTTCTGGAACAAGCAAAGCAAAGATGATTCATAATCTGACAAATGCGTTGACTTTAGCAATAATATACTTTTACCACTGCTCTGTTCTGTTTGAAAAGAAAAAGATTTCATTGTTTCTATTTGCAGATGGTAACTGTCAAAGTTAGCAACATTTCTCTTGGAGCCACAGAACGAGAACTCAAAGAATTCTTTTCTTTTTCCGGCGAGATCATTTACCTCGAGATGCAAAGGTCAGTTCTTTTCTAGTTTTACTACAATTTCACTCGAAATTAACCTCTTATGCGTTCTTACAAAACATTCTTTTGGGTTTGGTTTCTACAGTGAGAATGAAGGAGGTTCTAAGCTAGCATATGTTACATTCAAAGATCTACAAGGAGCTGAAACCGCAGTTCTCCTCACTGTAACTTTCTCCTTTTTATTTCTCAACCTTGTTCATTGACTATACTTGTGGAATTTTTGTTTCTTGATCCGTCATTTATAACTTGAAAGCTACATAATCCAACAAAAAATCCAATTTAAAATGACATTTTATATAAATTGAGACCCCTAACTATATCTTTTAACATGCATTTGATGTTCAAATTAAAATATATTTTGCACAAGATTCAAGAAGACCACCTCTAAGTTCCAGACCGCTCTGTTTTGATGTTGATCTTGTTTGCAGGGAGCGACAATTGTTGATTCCTCGGTCACGGTCTCAATGTCACCAGATTACCAACTTCCTCCTGATGCTTTAGCTTCCATCGTAAGTCCCTTTAAAATCCATTTCCCAAACCTCAAACTCTATCTTGGGAAACCTCTTGTTTGATTATAAAGTATGTCTCCTCAGGAATCATCCAAAGAGAGCGACAAATCATCATCTCCCCCAAAGGAAGATGTATCTGTATTCAGAAAAGCTGAAGATGTCGTACGCAATATGATTTCAAAAGGGTTTATTCTTGGGAAAGACGCGATAGCTAAAGCAAAAAGCCTTGATGAGAAGCATCAGCTAACATCAACAGCTTCAGCTAAGGTCACATCCTTCGACAAGAAAATCGGATTCACTGAGAAAATCAACACCGGGACAACTGTTGTTAGCGGGAAAGTCAAAGAAGTTGACCAGAAGTTTCAAGTCACAGAGAAAACCAAATCAGCAATCGCTGCTGCCGAGCAAACCGTGAGCAATGCTGGTTCGACCATAATGAAAAACAGGTATGTGTTGACTGGTACCACGTGGGTTGCTGGTGCGTTTGAAAAAGTGAGTAGAGCTGCCGAAGAAGTCGGACAAAAGGCGAAAGAGAAAGCTGGAATGGCTCATGAGGAAGAAGAGAAGAAGAAAGAGGTTGATGAAGTGGCTAGTGATCATTTGTCTGAATTACCAAAGGCTTTAGACCAATCAGAACAAGATTCAAAACTCTCTGAATCACCAAAGGCTTTAGACCAATCAGAACAAGATTCAAAACTCTCTGAATCACCAAAGGCTTTAGACCAACCAGAACAAGATTCAAAACTCTCTGAATCGCAACCGCAACCACAAAAGCAGGAGGAGTCTACTCCAAGTGTTGCTTCTGGACAGCCTTGAAATACATATGAAACTCTTTATTCCAACTTTTTTTGAAACATACCGGACGTGGCTTATTTGTTCCAATATCACTGAATTTAAATTTTGTTGCTGCTGTTGTTTTTTACCTTCTTTCTTCTTGTTTCTTTTCACTTCCAATATAACCTTATTGTTTTTAAAATATCCATAAAATAGTCGCTTGAAATTCCCAAACCTTTTGTTTATTTGTCAACAACTTAGGCATATTAGAGAAACATGTAACAAAAAAAAAAGAGAAACATGTAACAATATAAAGAGGGGAATTTTTGCTGGCGGACTCTTTCAAATTATCGGTTACTGTATTAGTTGTTCTACTAACACGTATTTTGAAGAAGCCATTGGAGGAATAGATTAGTTTCATAACATCTGAATGCATGTTCTTTAAAAAAAAAACATCTGAATGCATGTGGTAGGAATGTAGGATAAGTGAGATGACACCTAGTAGGCTTACCCCTTCGTGATTGATGTTAGTTTTCTTCTTTAAGTGAACTGATAATTGGCTTCAAGGAAAAACATTCCTCAAGTTTTTTTTGTCCATTTCTGATGTATAGTGATACAATTCTAACATCTTTTGATAAGAAGATATCTATGATGAATCTACAACACAATAATATTTTTTTATCCAACATAAGGCCTTGCTTGTACAGGATTTGGAGAGAGTTTGTATTTGAAGTTGTAAGAATTGACTCTTTTGATAGTGAATCTTCTTCTGACAGTATAAGCATCCTTCCAATTAGGACGGTACCAAATGCCTTTGTTAATAACAGGAGGATATGCCATTCTTTTTCTAGTAAAATGAGATATTTCTCCCTTTTCATTCTCTCCAATAAAAAAGAAACATATTTTGGTTAAACACAATAATGGTTTTGTTTTGGAAAAATGATGCAATATATATATTTTTTTATAAAACAAAACCTTCAGAGAAGAGAGTCACCACATTAGAGACTTTCCTCCCTTCTTTCTCAGCTTGAAACTTTTTCTTTCACTAGGAAAAAGTTCCAGTCGGCTAATTTTTCTGCAGAAATTAAAACTTATTATCCAGAACTTGTCGGTATTCACTGAATTTATATATATTTCCAATTTCACATATCTTGTGAAGAGAAATAAACTTCACATGTCTTGTGAAGACAATACATATATTTATTATGTTACTTGGTGTAGCTGTAAAAATCAATTCAAAAGATATAGTAATTAGTTATAAATATGAAAGAGATGTAGTGAATCTAGAACTCATAATAAGGTTATAATAAAATTTATAAATACAATAGATTTAGTTCATTAGTAAAAACCATTTTAAAAATATAATATCTTTCTTAAATATAGGTTTTTATTTTCATGGAAATATATTAAAATGTAATCGGTGATCACTAATACTCCATAAGTCCATAAGTAGATTATAAATTGTAACCCATGGTAAAAGATCAGTAGTCCATATGTCTAGTGATCTGATTAACCAGACTTCTTGTTTAAGAAAATCATTAAAAAAAAGAGAAAAAGAAATTAATCATACAAATAAATAGTGTCATATTCATTGTACCCGCATACTCACAAATCATATATAACTAAAGAAAAAATTGCTATGGTTCGCAAGAAATTGAATATAGTAACCAAAGTATAGAGATGAACTCAAACAAAGCAACCTTCTTCTTGGTCTTCTTCCTTGTAGCTGCCGCCTGTGAGTCCTAATTTAAATATTTGATTTTTCATTACGCTTACATCAATATGAGTCTACATGAAAACACACAGAAATATTTGTGTAGACTATATATATCCAGATTTGATGACAATCAATAACATATAGGTGATTTTCATGTAACTTTAATGGGGGTTAAAAGATAGATTAGCGGGTAAATTTTCTGTTGTTTCAAGTAAATGCTATTTTCCATTTAGTTTGAATTATTTGAGGTTTTAGACTAAAATTTGTTTATTTTCATCAAATGAATTATGTTATGTATGTGTTAAAAAAAAGAATTATGTTATGTATGAGGGATCAATTTCAGTTTCTTTGGTGTGGGTTCATCTATTTTGGTAAAAAAGAACCCAAAATAAAATCAGTCATCTAATCTGGATCCAATGGTTTGCAGTTTTAGTTTTAAATCAGAATCAAATATACTAATACATAATATATAATTGTATACATATTAAGGTGGGGAAGGGGAGGGCAAGTGGGGTTTCATGTCATTGTTTATGTTTAATCCAAATTAAACACCTATTTATTTGGACCCATTTATTTGAATTGTTTATGAAGGTATAACTATGACAGAAAGCAAGTGTCGAGGAAACATAGATTGCAGATACGCGAAACAACCGTGTCCGGTGCCTCTTGCATGTCTATTTGGTACCTGTATTTGTCCCTGGCAAAGTCTCTCTACATTCTCACCTTGTCAAATCAAATGTGCACATTCTGGAAAAAAAGTTGTAGATCTCTATGATTCCGGTCACTGTGTTTGTGGTGACAAATAAGATAAAAATGTGACAACAATATAACTTATAAACGTTGAATAAAAATTATTGTTTTGTCAATTTAATTATTAGAGCTAAATTATATTTTAACAAAATTATATAAATCTTTCTTACTTCATTAGATAAAAACTAAACATACTTAAGTTGTGATATATATATTTAGATGAATTTCTATATAAAATATATTTAGTCATTAGGCACTAGTCGGGTCTCTTTCTAAGGCATCCGGATACCACGATCATCAAAAAACATTTTTTTCAGAATTTTATATTCGTAGAATTATATCTTTTATATTCATTTTGTTCAAAACAGAAGACACATAAATTTTTAAAAATGCCTAATATATACCTACGATTTTTTTTAGAAAATATTTTTTATTGAATATAATTTTTTTGACAAAATGATAAACCCTCTTTTTGAAAATATAGATCAAAACAACACTATATAAAATATTTTATTTTATTCAAACAGTTCTTTTGGCACAAAATTTTTAATATTCTAATTCATTCCTTTATTATCCATTTAGAAGACATGGTTTGGATAAATTCATAAAAATCTTTGAGGAAACTTGGAAAGTAATTTAAAAGAAAAAAAATGCAGAGACAGACATAATTATAACAGATTTGGTTAATGAAAAGTTTGATGTTGAGCCCAAAAAAAATTATAAGATTTGGAGGAGCACGATGAAGATGCGTTTAATATATAGAAAAGGGCTTTTGAGGCCCAATAGGTAAAACTGGTTTCATATTTTTTAAATGTCCAAAACATTTAGGGTTTAATCAGACATATAAAAGGATATTAGGGCTTCTTCAATCCATTTCTCGTCGCATAGCCGCAGGACATATCGCAGCTTCAGGTTCGATATTAGGGCCTTCTTCTTTCACTTGATTCCTCTTTTTTCCGTCAGTAACGGTTTGTATTCTGTTAGAATCTACACTTTGTAGTTTGGTTTCTAATCTTATGGTAATATTTAAACATGAAACAGGAAGAGGAGAATGTCTCACAGGAAGTTTGAGCACCCAAGGCACGGGTCACTTGGTTTCCTTCCTAGGAAGAGAGCTAACCGTCACAGAGGAAAAGGTAAAACATATCTTATGTTTTGTTGAGAGATACTGTTTGAGTTTTCTTTGGTTTCTTAGATTTGCGATTGTGGCATTTCAATGGAACACCTGCTCAATATTCTGAAGTTGCGTCTGACTCTCTTTAAAATTTAGATTCAGCATTACTTGAAATGCTTACTTAAATATTTTTAGTATAACATTGAATCTTAAGATATCTTTTTTGAGTTACGATTGGGTTTTGCTGTTCGAGCCCTTTGTGTTAGGAATATGATTAGTTGGATATCTTTTGATTTACTCTGTTTTCTAGAGTTAGTTTGGAGTTTTCTTATACAAATCAATGTTTATTTAAAAAAAAAACAGTGAAGGCGTTCCCAAAGGATGACCAAACCAAGCCTTGCAAGTTCACAGCCTTCATGGGATACAAGGCTGGTATGACCCACATTGTCAGAGATGTCGAGAAGCCCGGTTCCAGTAAGTGCTGCCTCTCATTTCATTCATTCTTTTTGTTATTATTCATTTCCGCAAATCATTTATACTAATTGGTTTGCTTGTTTTTTTTTTTAAAGAGCTTCACAAAAAGGAGACTTGCGAGGCTGTAACCATCATCGAGACACCTGCTATGGTGGTCGTCGGTGTTGTTGCCTACGTCAAGACTCCCCGTGGCCTGAGGTCTCTGAACACTGTCTGGGCACAGCACTTGAGCGAGGAGGTCAGGAGAAGGTTCTACAAGAACTGGGCCAAGTCCAAGAAGAAGGCCTTCACTGGGTACGCCAAGCAGTACGAAACCGAGGAAGGCAAGAAGAGCATCCAGTCTCAGCTCGACAAGATGAAGAAGTACGGAACCGTCATCCGTGTTCTGGCCCACACTCAGATCAGGAAGATGAAGGGGTTGAAGCAGAAGAAGGCTCACATGATGGAGATCCAGATCAACGGTGGTACCATTGCCCAGAAGGTCGACTTTGCCTACAGCTTCTTTGAGAAGCAGATTCCAATCGACGCTGTTTTCCAGAAGGATGAGATGATTGATGTGATCGGTGTCACCAAGGGTAAAGGTTACGAAGGTGTTGTTACCCGTTGGGGTGTGACTAGGCTTCCACGTAAGACTCACAGGGGTCTGCGTAAGGTTGCTTGTATCGGTGCCTGGCATCCTGCTAGAGTCTCCTACACTGTTGCCAGAGCTGGTCAGAACGGTTACCATCACCGTACCGAACTTAACAAGAAGATTTACCGGTTGGGAAAGGTTGGTCAGGAGACGCACACTGCCATGACTGAATACGACAGGTCAGTTGAATCTCTCTATCTTGCTGTTTCTCTCTCTCTCTGCTGTTTTGGTCTATGTAACTGATGTTGTTGTGGCTTATGATAGGACCGAGAAGGATGTGACTCCAATGGGTGGATTCGCACACTATGGTGTAGTGAAGGATGACTATTTGATGATTAAGGGATGCTGCATGGGTCCAAAGAAGAGGGTTGTGACTCTTAGACAGTCACTGCTCACTCAGACTTCCCGTCTTGCCATGGAGCAGATCAACCTCAAGTTTATCGACACTTCCTCGAAGATGGGACATGGCAAGTTCCAGACTACCCAGGAGAAGAACAAGTTCTACGGCCGTGCCTCTGCCAAAGCTTAAACAAATATTTTTTTCAGTTTTCCTGACCTCTTCCCTCAAAAAAAAGTCTTGAAAATACTCTTTAGTACTATTCGCTGCACTTTTGTGTGTTTAGTTATTTGGAGAGTTTGAATGTCATATGCTTCTTCACCTATCTTTTTCTTCTCATTTTATAGTTTTGATAATGGGTAGACAAGTTAAGTTGAGATAACTTTGTTTATGCATTTTGAGAATATATGTGTTAGCCAATCTAGATTACAGCTACTAAAATACTGTTTAACATTCTAAGATTTTGTTGAGGTTTTCCAAGAAATTGTTGATGGTTTAAGTTTTTTTTTTTTTTTTTGTGTTTCGAGATTAGAAGAGAAGAAAAAACTCTTTGGAGTCTTCTTGAAACTCCTGTGAATTTGTCTTCGATGTTTATTTATTTTATAGTTATGTCTGCATATATCATGTCTGAATAGTCAGATTTAGGGATTTCATGACTATATATATCCATATTTGATGACAATAACATATAGGTGATTTTCATGTAACTTAAATTGGGGTGGGGGGGATATAGAATAGATTAGTGGGTAAATATTCTGTTGTTTCAAGTAGATTCTATTCTCCATTTAGTTTGAATTATATGAGGTTATAGACTAAAATTTGTTTATTTTCATCAATGAATTATGTTATGTAGGAGGGATCAATTACAGTTTCTTTGGTGTGGGTTCATCTATTTTGGTAAAAATGAACCCAAAATAAAATCAGTCACCTAATCTGGATCCAATGGTTTGCGGTTTTAGTTTTAGATCGGGATCAAATATATTAATCTGAATTCGATGTGGTACTATACATAATATATAATTGTATACATTTTAAAGCGGGGAAGGGGAGGGCAAGTGTGTGTGTGTGTGTTTTTTTTTTGTGTAACTGACATTCATATTTAAAATGAATAGAAAATGTTACAGAAAAAGAATAGAAAATGTTACAAGCCATTAGGTTTAAGTGTTTTGTAGAGCCAAACCCAGTTTTAATGGAAAACACATAGGAAAAGAACTAAATTAGAGGCCCAACAGATGTAGTGGATGGTTTGGTTTCTTCGTAGAACTGATCGGTGGAAGAGATGGTTAAGGAGAAGATCCAAGTAATCGCAGTGAGAGGTGATATGTGCGTGATCTAAGGCGAAGTTGCGAACCAGTATTGAATCATTGTTGAAGAAGCAGTCAGATTGGAGACCCGTTGCGATTGGATCCTGTTTCTGATCTGCCTGTCAATGATCAAGCTCAATGTTTCCTTGCCTCTGAAGATTGCTCGGTGGAGTCTGTTGTTGCGTTCATTCCATAGCCAGTAGATTGTTTCCTTCAACGCCATAAGGGTCAAGCGTCTGACATAGCGATTAGAGGAGAGGCCTTTCAGTTGGGAGAGTGTGTCGTCCCAAGACCGGTTAGCAGTCAGATTGCAAGGCAAAGAAATTGTGGACCAGAGATCATACAAGTACGGACAATAGAAGAATAAGTGGTTCCTTGTTTCCGGTGACCAGCCAAACGAGGATGTCATGTCTTGGTATCCCAGATGGAGACCAGACCACTTTCGCCCAAGGGACCAAAGCGCTTTCTTCTCAAAGATATGTATACATACTACCCATTGAGTAAGTTTCTGTTACCTTTCCTTGAATCTCCCACTCGTAGTAGTCAGGATCAGTAGATAGGGCTGTAGTTGTGAGATGAATCTGAAGCATTAGTTGAGTTTCGGACCTAGCAGGAGGAATTAACCAGTTACCCTCTTGACATAGCGACGATACAGTGGCGTTCCTAGAGATCCCAAGTCTTGAAGAAGGTGGCTTAGGAATCAAGTTGTCCAAAAGGTGACCAATTGTCGTATCCGAATTGTGTAGTCATCCCATTCCCCAATCTGCGCTTGATCATTGGGTAAATAAGGTGCCTCCACTCTATCAGTTTATTCACAAACCATGAATTTCCTTGACTTGTTTTGATGCACCAGTAGTTTGTTTCAGGTCTTTTCAAGACAATCTCTTTGAACCAAGGCAACCCAAATGGATCCATCACGGAAGAATATCAGCTTCAATGCACACGCTTTGTTCCATGTGAGTAAGTTTTTTACGCCTAGTCCTCCATGTTCTTTTGTCTTTACCAGAGTCTCTCAAGCTACCCTTGCTGTGTGCTGACCTTCAGTAGAGCCCTTCCATCATAAAAACATGCCACAGATTGAGTTGATTCTTTTTATACATGATTTAGGGAGTATGAAAGTAGAGCACCAAAACATGGCAATGCCTGCGATAACCATCTTGATCAACAGCAACCGTCCTGCAAATGAGAGTGATTTCGCTGACCATGAGGAGACTCGAGCCTTTACTTGCTGGATTGGTGGCTCACGAGAGAGATAGCTTCTTTGTGTACAATGGAACATCTAGGTACTTCATTGACAGTGTTCCGTAGGGTATGCCCGTGGATAATTGGATGGTTGAAATCTCTGCTTCTGAAAGTCCCGAGGCAAAGAAACTGACTTTTGAAGACTAACTACAAGGCCCAAACACTGCTCGAACTTATGGAGAATTTGAAGCTAGACTCCCTTCTCTTGCTGCCTTGTTCAACGCAAGATTAAACTTGGAAAGTAATTTTTTTTTTTTTTAAAAGACAATTTTTTTTTTTTGGTCAACATTAAAAAAGACAATTTAATTATAACAGATTTGGAGGAGCACGAGGAAGATGTGTTTGATATATAGAAAACATTGATTTTCGTAGTTTCTGGGGATGGGCTTTTGAGGCCCGATAAGAACAACTGGTTTTGTATTTTTAAAAAATGTCCAAAACATTTAGGGTTCAATCAGACATATAAAAAGATATTAGGGCTTCTTAGCTCCATTTCTCGTCGCATAGCCGCAGCACTTTACCGCACCTTACAGGTTCTCTTCCCTTTTCTTCTTCTTTCACTTGATTCCTCTTTTTCGTCTGTTACGATTTGTATTCTGATAGAATCTACAATCTGTCTTTTGGTTTTAGGTAGAATGTCTCACAGGAAGTTTGAGCACCCAAGGCACGGGTCACTTGGTTTCCTTCCAAGGAAGAGAGCTAACCGTCACAGAGGAAAAGGTAAAACATATCTTATGTTTTGTAGAGAGATACAATTTGAGTTTTCTTTAGTTTCTTAGATTTGCGATTGTGGCATTTCAATGGAACACCTGCTCAGTATTCCGAAGTTGCGTCTGAGTGTCTTTAAAATTTAGATTCAGTAGTAATTGAAATGCTTACTTGAATATCTTTATAATGCTGAACTTAAGATGTCTTTTTTGAGTTACGATTGTGTTTTCTTCACATATGCATGCTGTTCGAGCCCTTTTTTTATTAGGAATATGATTAGTTGGATATCTTTTGATTTACTCTGTTTTCTAGAGTTACTTTGGAGTTTTCTTATACACACCAAAATGTTGAATTTGAATAAACAGTGAAGGCGTTCCCAAAGGATGACCAAACCAAGCCTTGCAAATTCACAGCCTTCATGGGATACAAAGCTGGTATGACCCACATTGTCAGAGATGTCGAGAAGCCCGGTTCCAGTAAGCGCTGCCTCTCAATTCATTCTTTTATTCATTTCCGCAGATTAATATTTCAATATTTTATACTAATTGGTTTGCTTGTCTTTTTTTGTAAAGAGCTTCACAAGAAGGAGACTTGCGAGGCTGTTACCATCATCGAGACCCCTGCTATGGTCGTCGTCGGTGTTGTTGCCTACGTCAAGACTCCCCGTGGTCTGAGGTCTCTGAACACTGTCTGGGCACAGCACTTGAGCGAGGAGGTCAGGAGAAGGTTCTACAAGAACTGGGCCAAATCCAAGAAGAAGGCTTTCACCGGGTACGCCAAGCAGTACGAAACCGAGGAAGGCAAGAAGAGCATCCAGTCTCAGCTCGACAAGATGAAGAAATACGGAACCGTCATCCGTGTTCTGGCCCACACTCAGATCAGGAAGATGAAGGGCTTGAAGCAGAAGAAAGCTCACATGATGGAGATTCAGATCAACGGTGGTACCATTGCCCAGAAGGTCGACTTTGCCTACAGCTTCTTCGAGAAGCAGATTCCAATCGACGCTGTTTTCCAGAAGGATGAGATGATTGATGTGATCGGTGTCACCAAGGGTAAAGGTTACGAAGGTGTTGTTACCCGTTGGGGTGTGACTAGGCTTCCACGTAAGACTCACAGGGGTCTGCGTAAGGTTGCTTGTATCGGTGCCTGGCATCCTGCTAGAGTCTCCTACACTGTTGCCAGAGCTGGTCAGAACGGTTACCATCACCGTACCGAACTTAACAAGAAGATTTACCGGTTGGGAAAGGTTGGTCAGGAGACGCACACTGCCATGACTGAATACGACAGGTCAGTTGAATCTCTCTATCTTGCTGTTTCTCTCTCTCTCTGCTGTTTTGGTCTATGTAACTGATGTTGTTGTGGCTTATGATAGGACCGAGAAGGATGTGACTCCAATGGGTGGATTCGCACACTATGGTGTAGTGAAGGATGACTATTTGATGATTAAGGGATGCTGCATGGGTCCAAAGAAGAGGGTTGTGACTCTTAGACAGTCACTGCTCACTCAGACTTCCCGTCTTGCCATGGAGCAGATCAACCTCAAGTTTATCGACACTTCCTCGAAGATGGGACATGGCAAGTTCCAGACTACCCAGGAGAAGAACAAGTTCTACGGCCGTGCCTCTGCCAAAGCTTAAACAAATATTTTTTTCAGTTTTCCTGACCTCTTCCCTCAAAAAAAAGTCTTGAAAATACTCTTTAGTACTATTCGCTGCACTTTTGTGTTTTAGTTATTTGGAGAGTTTGAAAGTCATATTCTTCTTAACATATCTTTTTCTTTATCATTTTATAGTTTTGATAATGGCTAGGTAAAGTTGAGGTAACTTTGTTTATGCAAAATGAGAACGTGTGTGCCAATCTACATCATAGATTTAAGAAATACTGACCAAGCTATAAAAGGCAAATATATTTAAAAGATAATTTCGAAAGTACATTTTTACATTTTGTATATTTATTAGTTGATGATGGTGTATCAATGAAAATGGTGTATTTATAATCAATATTTTATATATTTTAGTGTGTTAAAAAAATAATACTAAAATATATCTTATAAAATTATGATGGTTTAAACAGTTTTCTTAAATCCAAGTTTCGAAAACGTGGATTTCTTTTTATTACAACAAATTTTAATATGTATTAGTATTGTGAGATTGTTGTACATTATTATGTTACAAAAATAGTATTATATAATTTTTAATATAATTTTTTTTAATTTATAAGTTAGTTTATTTGAAAAATTGTAGGTACACTTAATTCTATTTTGTTTTCTAAATCATTATAGACAGTTATGTTTTTTTTTTTTTTTTTGTTTGTTTTGAGATTAGGAGAGAAGAACTCTCTCGGAAGTGTTTTTGGAACTCCTGTGAATTCCTCTTTGATATTTATTCATTCTATGATTATGTTTACATATATCATATGTCTGAACAATTATCTTGTTAGATTTAGACATTTCATTTTCTTAATGTGAAACTGTTAATCATAGGATTGGTAGGGGTATTAATAGATTTCTACACCGGAATTGATTTTTACTGTTTGTTTCTATTGTGATTGGAATAGTGCGAGAGTGTGATTTATCACCTAGAAATATTGATCATAGGATAGTTGGAATAGCGCGAGAGTATGACCAATAACCTGAAGCTAATCCTGCTAGACTAAATACTTATTCGCAACAAGAGTTTGTCTAGTTGAACATATTCGAATCTTGCTTATTGCTTGTTTGATTCATCGAGTTCACAGCGAGAGTTGGAACTTGATTAGAGTTAGGCATCTGATAGTTTATCGGAGCGAGAGTTAGATAACTTACTATTGAAATTCGAGTTCTAGAATTGAACCTTACAAACACTTAGCATCTATTGATTTATGTTTTGAATCTCTTGTTTGATAAATCTCTTGAATCTAGCACCTTATCTATCTATTTGTTTACTGCTTTGTTTTATTGCTTTCTACTTTATGATTTGGCTTAACTTGAAACCATATAAGTCTATTGTGTGATCCCCAATACTTGTGAATTTGATCCTTAAGTACTACAATGACACTCTTATTTGTGAGAGATATTTGAGGTTAATTTGAGCATATCAAATTTTGCTCTATTACTGGGGACTGACTGATTCACCATTAGACTAGGTGTAAAGTATAATCGAAGTCTTTATTTTATTTGTTTACTTACTGTCGCCTCTTGTGTTTCGGATGCACTAGCAGCAGCAAGAGAAAGAGATTAGTCGTGTGATTTGTAAGTCTAAGAGGTTAGCGTTGATCGATGACCTCCAAACAGCGATTGACACCACTTTAACGGTGCGTCAAACGGCATTGTACCAGCGTCGAGCGATACTATTCGAAAAAACAAAGAAAAACAAAAACAAAATCCAAGGAAGACGAGTCGATAACTAGCTTCAGTCGATGACTGGCCATCGTCGGTCGACACACTTTCATCCAAGCGTCGATCAGTATAGACGGCAGGTATGACCCGATTTTCCTTGTTAAATTTTTTTTTTTACATTTTTTATCTATTTATTTCACGATTTTTAGCCTGTATAAAACTGGTGACAATGTTGCTTAAGTATGGGAGAGATTTCTACTGATGTTGTGTTCTGTTTTGAGTGTCAGTGAGTCATTTTATTGAGTCAAAGTAGAGCCAGTTGGGGATGATGAACCTTTCTTGGAACCAACTGCCTAACCACTTTCTAGCATCATTCCTTGATTTACTGACTGTATGGTGTACTGAATGGAAACACCAAAGTTGATCGACCTGCCACTAACATCCATGCTTGCTGAGAATGTCCGAAGGATCCAAAGCTGACCTCCAACATAATCTACTCAATTTGTTTATCTTGGGGCTTGGTATACACATGATCATATTTCTCTTTCAGGTATGAAAAGTAAAAGTCTGTGTGTTTTCTGTTTCCTTCTCTCCTCTTTTCGGCATCTAAAAAAAGGAAAAAAAAAGATTGAAATGATTTCCTGAGTAGTAAAGGGGTTAGAAAAATTAACTATGACCCCACTCTTTTACTATAATGGAATGAACACACAATGTTGAAAGTCGGGGGTATGAAATTTTCTATGACCCCATCATTCGCTTCAACTCTGCAGAGCAAATAGAAAACAATCGATTAAAAGAAGGAGAAATAGGAAGAAAAGAAACCAGAACAAGACTATTTGTATACTCATAAACCTGAATGGGTAAGAGTCCATGTGTCATGTGATCGATTTTCCCAAAATAGGTCTGCACATTATTTTCTTAAATGAGGTCAGTAGAGGGATATGTCAGATGATATCTGTCAGCTGTGGGCTGGATGGTATGGTTGTTAAACTAAAGTCAAATACATGGATGTTTCTTCTAATGTTGGTGCTGATTTGATGTGGTTTGCAACATTGCATAGGTGATGGTGGTGGTTCTAAAGAAAGGTGAGCCCCTGTGTTTTCAAACCTCACAGGTTCATTTAATGTTATGTTTCAGCGCAAGCAAATGATAAGTCTGGGAGAGTTGATATATCATGGTTTTTACCGGCTTTGACCATGATATAAGTCCAATTATATGTTTCTGGAGTCTGTTTTAGAGTCTTTTCATGTTCAGATATGTTTTGGACAACTTTGAAAATTTAGGAGCTTTTTGAGATGCAGAACTACGCAGATGCGTCAGAAGTTTATCTATGAATGGAGGGCCTTCCACGGTGATGTTGAGCTCATATTCTGATTCAAGATATAGATTTTAATTACCTTTCCAATGACACCGGTTTGAGGTCAATCAGGATCCTAGATCAAAATTTGTGCTCATTTTACTGTAAAGTGGTCTGTCTAACACGGAAGCATAAGGTGTCAAAGACTCATGTTTATGAACAGCGTCGATCGACGCCACCTGAGAGTCTAACGACGCCCATCGTGATCAATTCCCGACGATTTTTTATCAACTTCCAAGAATTGCAAATTGGCACAGAAGTTTCTCTTATTTACAAAAGAGCCCATAACGTGTCTTACACCTTATATTATGTTTTCTAAGTCATTGTTGATGGCTACGTTTTTTTCTTAATTTTAGTTTTGAGATTGTGAGAGAAGAGAAGAACTCCTTCAGGAGTCTTCTTAGTACTCATGTGGATTTGTCTTTGATGTTTATTCATTATGTGATTATGTTTGCATCTATCATGTCTGAACAGTCATCTTGTTAGATTTTGGGATTTCATGTAATGTCAAATTGATAATCATAAGATTGCTAAGGTTATTCATAAATTTCTACACCAGGATTGATCTTACTGCTTGTTTCTATTGTGATTGGAATAGCACGAGAGTGTGACTTATCACTTAGAAATATTGATGATAGGATAATTGAAATAACGTGAGAGTGTAACCGATAACCTGAACCAAATCTGCTGGACTACTTATTCGCAACGAGAGTTGGTCTATGATTTAATTGACCATATTTGATTTTTTCTTATTGCTTGTTTGATTCATCGAGTTTGCAGAGAGAGTTGGAACTTGATTAGAGTTAGGCATCTGCTAGTTTATCGCAGCTAGAGTTGGATAACTTACAAACAAAATTCGAGTTCTAAGATTGAACCTTACAAACTCTTGACATCTACTGATTTATGTTTTCAGTCTCTTAGTTTGATAAATCTTTGAATCTTGCACCTTATCTACCCATTTATTTACTGTTTTCATTTAATTCTTTCTACTTTATGATTTAGGTTAACTTGAAACCATAATTCTATCGTGTGATCCCTTGTTCCTGTGAATTTGATCCTTAAATATTACGATGACACTCTTATTTGGTAAGTTCGGACGTTAGTGAAAGCTACAGATACACTGATAAGGAGAAAGTGGAGATTTGGTTCTCCCTCCCCGATTAACCAGGACAAGCTAGCGGCATCGAGTGTTGGGTCCGAAATTATGATAAGTGACACAACTGTGTATCCTGGAGAAGAGAAGTAACTCAACTGTGTATCTGTCCAAGGTCTTAGTAGTCTCGGTTGCACCTATTTTTACAAATCATTGATGTATTTCTAAGCTTATGCTCTTTCAGAAAGATTAATAATATATGACAAAAGAAGATTAATAATATATATTTCTATTAAAAATAACTTAGATAAGTTTTAAATTTTTAAATCATATATCTTGCTGTAAGTAAGTTTTGGAAATATTTGAAATTTATAATAGTTTTGATAAATTAAATTTGTTGACAAAAATATATAGAGAATGTTTAATTGGTTATTGATGAAAGAAGAACATTAAAATCCATGATATTATACTAATCATTTTTACTTATGTATCTATATAATTATGAAAAATAAAAGTTTAAAAGAGAAACTATCATATATTGGTTGTTTGGGTGGAAGCCGAAAGGTATTTTATTTGAGAAGTGGTTTGTTTATGTGACATCACCATATTCATTCACATCAAAAAGATGATATGAAATTGAGAAATTGTGACATGACATCAGTTAATTATGACAGGTATAATTTCTTTTATAAATATCCATATTTTTGGCAAGATTTTTTAAATATTGTAATAACTAATAATTCATACATCAATTCCAAATTTTATTTTTGTTTAAGATTTTTAAAATATCCTAGGCATTATTTGAAAATTAATTTACTTATGTGTCATCACCATATTCATGTATAATTTCTTATATTAATATCCATATTTTTGGAAGGATTTTTTTAATATGGTAATAACTCACTCCTACATCAAACATTAAAGTAAGCTTTCTTTACAAAAGTATACTTTTGTCAATATTTTAAAAATATAGTAATGATTAATTTTATATTTATTTTTTGAAATTTGGTATAAATGTATATGTATGAATATATATATTAAAATGATTTGAAAGTGTGCCTTACAAATATAAAACTAAAACAATACTAACCAAGTATTATTTTGTTGATAGTTAATTGAATTTTATTTTAAGAAAATTTAACGGTTCATTAAGTAGATTAACAAATTGGTTTTTATCAGTTTTTCATGTTTTAAATAAAATAATAAAAAAATCCAAAATATTTAAAATTTATATAGATGTAAATATATAATTTAAAATAAATTATAATTTAAATATTTAAATGAATAGTCATTATCTTATAAATAAAATGTTATTTTTAAAAATATAATATTTGTTCTACCGAAGTTTAAATAAATAGAAATTTAAAATAATTAAACCAAATCAAAAGAAACAGGAATACATATAATTAAATTTCTGATTTAATTTTTTTCCAAATCGATGAACTTAAAATATAAAAAAATAATAAGGTTAGAATGTAAACCAACTATTTATAAAAATTGAAATAAACTATATTTAAAGTTATTATTTTTGTGCATGGTGCAGGAAAACTCCTACTATATATATATATATATCTAGATTTATGTCAAGTTAAAACTGGTAAGTTTTAAAATACTGTATTACCAATTTTAAATTACTTGGATATCTAATATAAATTTATTTTGGGATTTAATCAATACTCCTTATCTTTTAAGAAAGATAAATATTTTTTCTTATGTTTTCTATGCACTTTTTATCAGTTAATAACTTAAAAAATTCAAAAAATCATTGTACTTATTAAAAGACAATTTGTCTAAAACTATTGGAAACCACTAAATACAGAAAATAATACATTTATTATAAAAAATGAAGAAATTTGATTAATATGTGTAAAACAAACTAGAGCAAATTTGATACTAATTAAGTTGTATAAAACTTAATTAATATACAACTTAATAAATTGAACACAAGTAATTTAAATCAAATTAAAACTTATTTATACTAATTAAGATTTTCAAGTAAATCTATGGAAAGGAAAAAATATGTAGAAATTAAAGAATATTATATTATGATTATGTATTTTTTTGCACGAAAGGAAACAAATATGTGGGAAAATAGTAATTAAGAATAATACAAGTTAAGTTAGGAATAAAATAATAAATTGGTGTCCAAAAATTTGTTTCCCTAAATAAAAGCAAAATATAATTCATGGTACCCTCCTCATACTCGCAAGTCCTTATAACTAGAGAAAATTTTCGCCTATATTTCAGAAACAAATAACAGTATATTGTAATATAAGTATAGAGATGAATTCAGCAAAACCAGTCTTCTTCTTGTTCATGTTCCTTCTATATGCCTTCTGTAAGTACTTCTCTTGTATACAAATATATGATTTTCAAAATGTTTATACAATAAACACACACATACATATATTAATATATAACATATATACATCTATCTCTGATGACTACAGTATGTATGTGATTTTCATGTATTCAATTGGGGTTATATATATATATATATATATATATATATATTAACGAGTACAATTTTGTATCATTTTAAATAAATGCTATTTTAATTTAGTTTGAAATAATATAAACCTTAGATTACAATATGTTTCTTTTTGTCAAATGAATTATGTTAAATAGGAGGGTCCAGTTTCAGTTTCTTTTAGTTTGGGTTCATACATTTCTGAAACATAGTAACCAAGAAAACAATCATCAAATTATTATTATTTTTTTTCTATTTTTTTTACACAATCATCAAAATTGGATTAGGCCTGGGACAGATCCGAATATCCGAGATATTCGGGGTACTCCGATCCGGATCCCGTCGGATCCGTGATTTCAGTATTCGGATTCGGATCCGTGCCTTCCGGATATCCAGGATTCGGATATCCGTCTAGATATCATGATACCCGCGAGTATCCGGATTCGGATCCGGATCCGTCAAAATAATTAAAAAATAATAAAAATATTTTTTAAATACAAAAAAATCTAAAAATATTACATAAATTAAATATTTTACAACATTTATGAATATAATATTATGAAAATTAAATGTAATATTATAAGACTAGTTTTATGTATAAATATTAATAAATTAACTATAATTATTAATAAAACTCTATATTTAATATATTAAAAAAAAACGGATCCGGATATCCGGACCTAAAAATCCAGATATCCGGATTCGACGGATCTGCTATTTTACTATCCGGATCCGGATCCGGACATCCCGGATACCCGATTTTCGGAGCGGATCCGGATCGGATCTCAGATCGAATCTGGATCTCGGATAATAATTCCCAGCCCTAATTTGGATCCAACTGGTTGAAGTTTTAGTTTAATAACAGAATCAACTATTAAACTGAATTCTGTTTTGGTTATATATATACATGTTGGGGAGGAGGGGGGGGGTCATGTCATTGTTTAAGTTTAATCTGAATTAATTAATCACCGCCTTCTAATTTATTTTTGATAATCTATATGAAGGTATGACAACAACAGAAAGCAAGTGTCACCGGGACATAGATTGCAAAAAAGTGAAGCAACCGTGTCCGGGGCCTCTCGCATGTTTGTATGGTGGCTGCGTTTGTACGTTCCTGGATAAGCCACTCGACATTCCCACAACAACAGAAAGCAAGTGTCACCAGGACATAGATTGCAAAAACGTTAAGCAATCGTGTCCGGGGCCTCTCGCATGTTTATATGGTGGCTGCGTTTGTACGTACCTGGATAAGCCAACATTCCCAACTCTCAAATCAAATGTGCGCATTCCGGGGGAAAAGTTATAGACCTCCATGATTCTAGTCTTTAACCATTACATCTTTGGTGACAGATAACATAAAAATATGACAACAATATAATTTGCAAACGTTGAATGAAAAAGTATTTAAAATATTTATCGTATCGTTGAAAAAATTGTCTCAAATTTCTCAAACTTTTTATTTATTTGTCATCAATTTATCCACTAGAATAAAGAAATATCTTACTATACAACTATACTTGTTTTGGATAATTCGCCCTAGTGTTCCCAGGCACAGAGCGACGTTCTCCGTAGATCAATGCTTTCCGACGGCGACGCAGTTTTTCGCCAACGCTGGTCAGTCTTGTCGATTCTGTCCTCTGCCTTCATTCCTTTACTCATTTTTCTCATCTGTTTTATGTGCTATGAAATCGTAACCTTCTACTAACTCGAGAAAGGGTACGCTATGAAGCTTTCACCAGAGACAAGAGCTTCGGTTCCTCGTCTTTGCTGCAGTCCTCCCGGCGGCTCTTCCTCCCTGATGGGTCTTCTCTTCAGTGATGAGTCGAGAAGGTTCTCTCGCCACCACTGTATTCTTATTCTCTCGTCTTTACCCCCTCTACTCACGCCCATCATCGTCACCTCATAGCTTCATCTTTGCTTTGATGTTCACTATTTCATCTCCTACACTGCCTTCCCTCTCGCCGGCTGTCATCCTCTTGGTATAAGTGGAAGTGTCAGATATACACTCTACGTTTTCCATCTCATCAGATCCGACCTTGTTCATATTTCTCTGTACGTAAAAGCTTATATTGCCCCAGTGTACCACTTTTGAGTGCTAACTGCATAGTCAGCCCTCTACTGCCGTTTAACCACCGTCAAGCGAGTCAATCACCATTCCGGATCTCTTCTTCTTCGTCTAGAGCTCACATCATCTCTGCTCAATCCCTTGACTCAACCAAACAGACCTTCTCTTAGACGATCTAATACATGTTTGCAGTGCTAGACCTCACCTTCATCAGAGCAGAGGCTTCTGATTCCAAGCCATTCAAGCACACTGGTACCCTTTCGCTCAGTTGTAGCTGTTATCTCTCTGCCAACGCGAGAAAGGGAATGTAATGGGTTTTTATTGTTGCCAACTGGGCTTGGAGAGACAACTTACTGGTCATATGGTGATTACAGGGTCAGTAAATAAAACTTTTGAGTTTTTGAAAACTTAATACACCGTTCATCACATGGAATGGACCTCCATGCCAAGTGAGCGGGCGGACGTGGTAAATCTGTTAGCCGTAGACGATCAGGGCGTGGGAAACTATCAGTTTCATTATATGTGTCAGAGAAGCATTTAAATTAAGAAAAAACATGAATATGTTTCGTTCAAAAAAAACATGAATATGTTGTTTACCACTTGTTAATGAAAGTTTACTATGTGATTTTCTTTTAAATATAAATTTATAAAATTTAATAATTATATATATTTCATTTATTGTATTAGATATATTAATATACTTTCTTTTAATTTTGTAGACTAATGTTTAGATATAATAATCCAAATACGTCTGATTATTTTAATTAAATATATTGAGATAGATTTATTCTTCTAAATTGAATCACAATATTTTGACTATATCTGCTTAAAATCGGATTAGTTTTGTGGTTTGTCAGGGTGTTTGATTCGGTTCTTCATCTTAAATTTATAAATTTTATTTGTTTATAATTTGATACATTATATTTTGAAAATCTAGAAAAACTAACATAATGACCAATATGAATTAGCGTAAGTAAACATAAAGCAAAATATATTTCATCAAATTTTGTATAAACTGATATATGTTATTTTGAGATAAAATTTGCAAAGGTTAGTGTTGCATAAGCAAATTAACCGAACTGTTATTCTTTTAAAAGCTCATCATGAACTATTTATTTCTTCATAACAAAATGATACTCAAAAATGAGAGTTTGATTCCTTGAGTTCAATTCAAATTAAGGTGAATTATTGTTTTGTTGTTTAATTCATATTTTTGTTTATTTAGTTTAGTAGATGTAACAGTAAAATACCTATTGAAATATGATTCCAAACAACCGATAGGTTTATTTACTTGAAAAATTTATTCCAGTTTAAAATATAGCTTGGTAAAAATTATCTTAAGTAAAATTTTGATTATATTTAATAACTATTATGTTATCTGAGATATTTATCAAAGAAAGTATTATGTTATTTTATTTTTTACAAGAGAAATCTAAATTATTATTTTGTTAATTTTTTTAATTCACGTTTTTATTTTATATATAATATTTTTAATATTTTTAAAGTGGAGATATTTTCCTTTTTCATATATATTTACATAGTTTGGTAAACTTTATAGAAAAAAATAAAATTATATCAAAATATTACTCCTATTAAGAAAACAGAAATCAAACTACTATTTTAATAGTGATATATATATATATAATATTTTATCATTAATTATATCTTTGTAATTAACATGAGTGGTATAACACACAGAACGTTAATTTTTCAAATAATATTATAAAAATTAAACAGAGATATAAATTGATTAACTGATATAATTTTAGGTTTCAAAAGTAAAAATGTGAAATAGAAAGAAAAAATATAATGCCGTCCTGAAACATTTAATATTCATTGAAAATTAAAAATGTCTAGCACTATTTTTTACGAAACTGAGTAGATATTTTGTTGTTTTGACAAAACAAATAATGCAACACTTGTGGAGTAGAGAAATACAGTGTACATGACGCACGCGGTGAACGCGTGGTGAACAATATTTTGACTTCAAGTTGAAAAAGTTTTGACTTGTGGAAGGGTCGGTTGTTTCGAGGCAAAACGTAAGGATTCCCAATAAGATTTATCCACGTGGGCAAACGGAGCCGTTAACGGAAAGAGTTAGACGAGCGTTTTTTGTTAATCCGTTAAATTATCACCGTTAAAACAAAAAAGTCTGCCGTTTACCCTTCTGGTCCGGTAAGTATTTAATGAGAAATTTACTCCTCCATTTATTGCAAAGGGAAAGAAACTCAGAAGAAGAAAAAAATTAGAGAGAGAAAGTTACAAAACTCCAAAGTCTCTAGAGAGAATATCATTCTTGGTATTTTCTTTCATTTTCTCGGAAGCTAAAGAAGGTAAGAATGTGAGAGAAAACAAGAGAGTGGAAGAAAATCTCTACTTTTCTTTGTTGTAGAAAACAGAAAAGTTAAAAAGAAAAATGTATTTATCCTCATCTAGTTTGTGTCTTGTGTTTTTTTGGATGCATGTTTTTCCTTCTCTTTTAAAACATATTTTCCCAGTTGAATCCAGAAATATTACAAACTGAAACTACACAATCCTTATTTTTCTCATGAATGTTTAGATGTCTTACTTATCTTTATTAATTGACCAGTTTTTTCTTAATTTATTAAAAGATATTACCAGCAATAAATGTTTTTTATCAGTTACATTTTGTATTTAATTTGAAATATTTTCTGAACTACGAAACGATCTAGCTGTCGTCTCTGGTAATTAATCTCCCCTTTCATGCTTCTTTCTGTTGGTTATGCATTTGAGATTAGTTCTATGTTATCAACAAATATTTCTGCATTTCCATGCATTGATTCTTTCCTTTTGAAATATTCACTTCTTCCAGCTTTCTAAGGAAAACCCTAACTGAGATCTTTGTAACCATTAGGGGCTGAAACTGATGTTGACTATGGGAGAAGAAAACGTGATGACTACAGACCACAGATTTGCTTCGCCGCAGCCGCCTTCTTCTTCTCCGGCAACAATCCAAAACCCTAATTTTAATTTCAACCCTTTTAACTCATTTTCCTCCATTATTCCGGTTTGTTCCACGTTTACCAGAGAGCTCTTTGATTTTGTTAGTTACATATTTTTCAACGTAGTAATAAGATGTTTGATTAGAAGGAGGAGAATGGGATGATGAGCATGAGCATGCTGATGATGATGGGAGATGGAGGAGTTGAGGAAATGATGGAAAACGGGTCGGCCGGTGGGTCATTCGGGTCGGGTAGTGAACAAGCAGAAGATCCTAAGTCCGGAAACGAGTTTGAAGTTGCTGAACTTCAAGACGAGGAACAACCTCCTCCTGCTAAGAAGAAACGTTACCATAGGCATACTAATCGTCAGATCCAAGAAATGGAAGCGTAAGTTTTGCTTCTCTTTCCTTATTCAATTTTTTTTGAAACACTACTTTTTCATTTTTCATTTCATCTATAGTAGGTGTGTGACAAAAAGACTCGAACCAAACTGAGGTTGAAACTATTTCTGTTAGGTTTATAGTGGTTTTGGTTTTAGTTTCGGTTTGAAGTAAATTTTTTATTTTTATTTTATCTTGAATAGCACGTGTTGGGTTTGTAATGTTTGTTTTAGTTATTTGGATTTTTAGGATATGAAACTAGTTATACTAGATATGGAAGTTTTTTTTTTTTTTTTAAATTTATTTTAGTCTCGGTTCAAGTGGACTGTTTTTAAACCGGGATTGTACCATATCTTTTTTAAGCTTTTTTTAATTGTATATGGGTTCAAGTTTTGTGAATTAATTATTTGGTTTTGTTGCTTCTCTGTTTTGGATCTTGGGAAAAACGAAACCTTCTAAACCGATAGAAGACTTGATTTTGATTTCCAAGATCGGTTTTTACCAAAGTCAATACACCTTGTACGTTATGAATTCATGAGATTGACTTTTTGATTTGAAAAGTGATTTCTATTTAATCTTGTAGATTGTTTAAACAAAACCCACATCCAGACGACAAACAAAGGCAGAGATTAAGCCATGATCTTGGACTCAAGCCTCGACAAGTCAAATTTTGGTTTCAAAATAGGCGCACTCAAATGAAGGTAACTACTAAAATCAATCTCTTTCTCTTTAACTTGACCAGTTTCGCAATGTTTATACTTTGTAACACATTCCATACTTTATATAAGTAGAGCTCGTCTCAAATTAAAGAATGAAAGTTTAAAGTTCGAACTATATAATGAAGAAACTGATGAAATCTTGAACTCTAGAAGTATATATATATGTGTGTGGAAGAACAGTCATGAAAAAGCGATTTAACGTTTTTATTTAATGTGATGATTCAAATACATAGGCACAACAAGACAGAGCTGAGAATGTGATGTTAAGAGCAGACAACGATAATCTTAAGGCGGAGAATTCTCATCTTCAGGCGGAGCTACGGTGCCTCTCGTGTCCTTCTTGCGGCGGCCCCACCGTACTCGGCGACATTCCTTTCAACGAACTCCACATTGAGAATTGTCGCCTCCGTGAAGAGGTAAGTCAAGTTATTCAGAACCATTTGAAATATTAGTTCGGTTCACAAGAATTTCTGCGTTTGAGTTAACTAAATAAGAACCGGTTCTTTGTTTTGATTCACATTAAATATATATATTTTTTTCCTTTGCTTCAGTTTGATTTAATTCAGTTTTGATTGGCTCTAATGTACTGAAAAATTTATTTAACAAAAAGATACATATTTAATTGGGATTGTGTAACACATTGATTCTCGATATTCAACAGCTTGATCGTCTATGCTCCATAGCTTCAAGATACACTGGCCGTCCGATGCAGTCATCTCAGCCGTTGATCAATCCTCCTCCGGAGGTTCAAAACCATCAACCTTCACTGGAGCTTGACATGAGCGTATACGCAGGAAACTTTCAAGAACATCCTTGTTCAGACATGATGTTGCTTCCTCCACAAGACAGTACTGCTTGTTTCCTCCCAGTTCAAACTAATAACAACAGCAACGGCTACAACATGTTACTTGCGGGTGAAGAAAAGGTTATTGCTATGGAAATTGCTGTCTCTTGTGTCCAAGAACTTACTCAAATGTGTAACACAGAGGAGCCTTTGTGGATTAAGAAGAAATCCGACAAGATGGGTGGCGAGAGTTTGTGTCTGAACGAGGAAGAGTACAGGAGATTTTTCCCATGGCCAATGGAGAATCATAACAAAAAAGGAGATTTTCGTAGAGAAGCTTCAAAGGCCAACGCCGTTGTTATCATGAACAGCATCACGCTTGTTGACGCGTTTCTAAACGCTGTAAGTATATAGTAAACATTTCACAAACAAACGCCTTTTACTTTTACTAATTTTTCGGATGGATTAATCGATAAATTTTGGAGTTTTTGACCTGTAGGATAAGTGGTCGGAGATGTTCTGCTCAATTGTGGCTAGGGCAAAAACGGTTCAGATCATTTCATCTGGAGTGTCTGGAGCTAGTGGTTCTCTTCTACTGGTAATATAGTAAATTCTATTAATAATTTTATTAATATTTATACCCAAAAATTAAGTAGTAAATTCGATTTAGAACTTGCAGAACCAACATATTTTTCTTACTGAATTTATGTTGTTATGTTTTACTAGATGTATGCAGAGTTACAGGTACTATCGCCACTGGTTCCAACTCGAGAAGCTTATTTTCTACGATATGTAGAACAGAACAAGGAAAATGGGAACTGGGCAATCGTAGATTTCCCGATCGACAGCTTCCACGACCAGATCCAGCCATTAGAAGCAAACACTCTTCATGAGTATAAGAGAAAACCTTCAGGGTGCATCATTCAAGACATGCCCAATGGATACTCACAAGTCAAGTGGGTCGAGCACGTGGAGGTAAACGAGAGGCACGTGCACGAGATATTTGCTGAGTATGTGAAAAGTGGAATGGCTTTTGGAGCTAGCCGTTGGCTCGACGTTTTGGAGAGACAGTGCGAGAGGATGGCTAGTCTAATGGCTAGAAACATAACCGACCTTGGAGGTTAATTAGTAGTCTATATCGTATCCCTAAATTTCAAAACCTCTCTAAAGTGT
The DNA here is from genome assembly GCA_016432835.1 of Brassica nigra. Lineage (NCBI taxonomy): Eukaryota > Viridiplantae > Streptophyta > Magnoliopsida > Brassicales > Brassicaceae > Brassica > Brassica nigra. Next base: position 12,864,570 of record CM028247.1, on the reverse strand, counting down.
AAAATCACTAAAGCGTTAACTCTTTTTTACATGCAGTGATTCGATCTGCAGAAGGGAGGAGGAACATGATGAGGTTATCACAGAGGATGATAAAAACATTCTGTGTGAATATAAGCACTTCGTACGGACAGTCATGGACTGCTCTGTCTGAAACAACCAAGGACACTGTGAGAATCACGACAAGGAAAGTGTGCGAGCCTGGTCAGCCTACAGGAGTTGTTCTTGCTGCTGTCTCAACCACTTGGCTTCCATTCTCCCACGTCAAAGTCTTCGATCTTCTCCGTCATCAACATCACCACTCTCTGGTAAAAACCAAACCCATGATCAAAATCATTAATGAGTTAACTTCAGTATCTGAATAAAAGTGTCTCTTCCTGGCAGTTGGAGGTTTTGTTCAATGGAAGTTCACCACATGAAGTTGCTCATATCGCCAATGGTTCACATCCTGGAAACTGCATCTCTCTTCTTCGTATCAATGTAGGTGATCAAACCCCATATTTGTATTTATTTATTTTTTGTTGTTTCAAAAAAAAATAAAAAAAAAATACAAATATTGTTTTGTGTGTTTACACTGTTACGTAAAGGTCTCGAGCAACTCATGGCATAACGTGGACCTGATGCTTCAAGAGAGCTGCACCGATACCTCCGGCAGCTTAATCGTCTACTCCTCCGTCGACGTCGACTCAATCCAGCACGCAATGAACGGCGAAGATCCTTCCGGTATTCCGCTTTTGCCCCTCGGATTCTCCGTCGTCCCCGTGAACCATCCCGATCAAGTCGAGGGTGTTTTCGTCAACTCTCATCCTCCGCCGTCGTCGTGTCTCCTCACCGTCGGGATTCAGGTTTTGGCTAGCAACGACCCAACCGCGAAACCGAATCTCTCAACCGTCACAACCATCAACAACCATCTCTGCTCCATCGTCAGTCAAATCACTTCCGTCCTTACCAGCACTATTTCTCCGGTGATCGAATCTTCTTCCGCCGGAGATGACGCCGTTGGGAAACAAGAGTTCTAGTGACCGAATTACCCTTAAGCCTCCTTGCCTTTTCGAATCTCTAAGACAAAGGAGGGAGGTTCAAAGGTAATTCGGTTATGGATCTGAGGGTCTTTAACATCTAATGGTTAAGCCTTTTAAGTCGTGTTCGGTTCATGTTATGCTTTCTGGTTATTTCTTTTGTGGAGGGGTCAAAATGGGATTTAACAATTAGAAAAAGATAGAGGAAGTCAAGAGCGCACCAGGTCGGAATGTTGACTTTTTATTTTTCTGTGTACCGGATTATCGGTTGAACCGGTCTCCGATTTAACAGAAAAGAGTATCTGGTTCGGGTATTGACTTTCTACTTGGTTTGACTCCTTGGGCTACTTTGGCTTATTTGCATTTCACCATTTAATATATGCTACCTTCTTATATTTTGGCTTTTCGTATTTATTGTGTTTGTCTTTCTAATAATTTTTATACAAATTTCGAAAATGGGACGACTTATACCACTTTTAGTTTCACGATACTTGTCTAGTTGTCTTCTGCGATCTGAATATTTGGTAATTGGGTCTCTCTCAATCATTAAAATCACGTTCATTTGAATATTAATATTTGAAATTGTTAATATCTGGCGACAGTGACAAGTATACCACGACTAAACAAACATTCCTACATTGGGATTTGGGAACATATTATAGGAGAAGATGGAGACTGGTTAATTTGTTTTTTATTGCAAATTGATGAATGACAACAAAATGACACAATATTTTTGCTTAATTAAAATGAAAACTATTTCTAGTACTGAAATTATTATGATCTGATTGATCTTACAAACTTTCAAGGATCTCAAGTTGTTACAGGTAACATGCAGAAAGAGATATAATATTGTTGCACTGAAAAAGAAAGAAAACTTTTATATCATGAATGTACACATGTCTTATAGATGTTTAATCAAAACAGGAACAAAAAGAAACGTAATGGTGGACTTATAATACATAAAGCTTTTAATTTAATCCTGGTATGCTCTGCAACTACGGCAAGATATTTTTTTTTTTTTTTTTTTTTAAAATCAACATATATTTCCAAAGATCCCTCAGGATTACAGCGCATCAAACTCAGATCACAAGCGATCCGGATACAAAAAATGGTTAGAAAGGATAAACTACTACCAATCAAAGTAAAGGAACCAAGTAGACAAAAAGGATATAGTAGAGGGAAGATTCCTCTGGTTCCTAGATAAAGAGTCCAGCTTAAGACGAAGAGTACGTTGAATATCAGCCACGGTCGCTAGGAACACTGAGTATGCAACCTTGAGTTTCTCTCCCGCCAGATCATATAAATAGAAGCCTGGAAGGCGAGCTTGAGAATTAGGTTCACATTACTATCCTGAGTTGGGTCTTTAATCCATCTCAATCCATCCATAAACAATGAAGGGGGGGCGAGATGAAGTTTAGAACAAAAGAAAGACCAAACCTCCCTGCTGAAAGCACAATCAAAGAAGACATGTTGACGAAGTCTCGCGAAGCGCAAAGAAGACATGTCGAGAGACGCCAAGACCCCAACGCCATCCTTTCTCGAGTTGATAATCTGTCATGAGCAGCCAGCCAAGATATAAAGGCATGTTTAGGAATCCTTCCCTTGAACCAGACTGATTTGTACCAAGACACCTCCTGAAGCTGATTGTAGAGGTGGTTCCACATGGTCGCTGAGGAGAAGTTACAACTCGGGCGTTGTCCCCACTTTCCATAAATACAGGTCCTCGGTTTCAGAGGAACTAATCTCTGAAGGACTAGGCAGATTATCCTTAAGAAAACCAATGATAGGGTTCCTAGACCGTGACGAATCCAGCCACCATCGGTTGTCAACAATAGCCTCGCGGACCACTGCCATTAGAGAAATCCCTGTTGTTCTAGGGCCAATCTCGCCTGTTAAGTTGATCAAGGGCCCCATGGAGGTCCAGTTATCAAACCAGAAGCTGGCAGTAGTACCAGCACCCAATTCACACACCACAAACGGACGAGCTAACGGTCTAAGCTTGCACAAAGAATTCCAAATCCAACTTCCAGACCTAGAGGGGTCAAGAATCCAGAAGTTTTCATTGCCTATACGGTGCATACGAGTCCACGAAACCCAGAGAGAACCTGAAGATGTGAATAGCAACCATATTAGCTTGAGGCCCAAGACTCTATTCCACTTGCTCAGCCTCCTCAACCCCAGACCTCCTGATTCGAGAGATGTACAGACATTATCCCAACAGACTTTAGCTCCTCTAGCCCCTGTAGGAACCCCTTTCCACAAGAAACTGTTACACATCTGCTCCAGAGCTCGGAGGCAACCATTCGGGAGGAGAAAGATGGAGGCCCAGAACGATATTGTGGAATAAATCACTGATTTCAGCAGCTGCAGCCTCCCTGCAAAGGATAGATGCTTGACTGTCCAAGACGAAAACCGAGAGTGAATCTTGTCGATCAACGGCTTATAGTCTTGCTTTCGCAATTTTTTAGTAGTCAAAGGAACCCCAAGGTAACGAACCGGAAAGGAGCCTCTGAGGCTCTATTCCGATTAATATCACCTCCGTCGAAGAAAACTGCAGACTTGCTCTTATTTACTCCAAGACCGGAGCATTTATCAAAGTCCTCCAAAATCGATAACAGCCCTCTCAAAGATTGGTCTGTACCATCAAAGAACAAGAGAACATCATCAGCAAAGCTCACATGAGTTACAAGGGGAGCATTACCAAGGGGGTGCAAGCCAAATAAATTGTTCGTAGCTCCTTGATCTAGCTGCTTTGAGAGGATGTCCATTGCTAAGACAAACAACAGAGAGGAGATCGGATCCCCTTGTCTAAGACCTTTCTTGCCAGGAAAGCAATCAAGCAGTTCACCATTAAAGGCTATACTGAAGGACGTTGTTGTCACGCATTCCTTAATCCAAGTAATAAAGACCTCCGGCAGCTCCAAGGCCTTCAGCACATTGAGCAGGAACTCCCAATTAATATTATCATACGCTTTCACTAAGTCAATTTGGAGACAACCCCTTGTTGTCGGACCCCGCTTATGAAAACCATTAACGAGTTCCGAGGCCAGAAGAACGTTCTCACAAAGTAGTCTTCCCTTTAAGAAACCCACTTGGTTCGATTGAACAACATCCGGGACAAAGAGCTTGAGTCGCTGTTTCAGTAATCTTGAGATAACTTTATAAATTGTTGAGCAGCACGACACCGGTCTGAACTTTGATAATTCGTCCGCCCCTGTGGTCTTAGGCAAGAGCGCCACCGTAGTAGCATTAAATTTCCTCAGCATTCTACCAGAAGTGAAGAACTCCTTGACCGCCTGAACTGATTCCTCACCTACAATATCCCAAGCGTCCAAGAAGAATTCCACTGGGAATCCGTCCGGACCCGGAGCTTTACATTTCGGCATCTTAAGGAAGGCCGCCTTAATCTCCTCATCTGTAGGAATACGAGCGAGTTCTTCAGCTAAAGATGGTGAACACCGAAATGGTTGAAGATCTTGAATCTGAGTAATAGGCATAGGTATGATTCCTCTACTCTCCGAGCCAAGAAGGTTCTTGAAGTAGGCCACTGCCATACCCTTAATTTGCTGCTGATTGTAGATTCTTAGCCCTGCTGAGTCCCTTAAATATCGAATAGCATTCCATGATTGACGGGCCAATACTGCTCGATGAAAAAATCTCGTGTTTGAATCACCTTCCCTCAGCCATCGAATGCGAGACTTAAGTTTAAAGAAATTTTCCTGAGCAGAGGCAAAGAAAGACCAAACATCTCTAGCTCTAGATTCCTCCGCGACTAAAGCCTCTGTTGGAGCCGAGAATAAAGCAGCTTGAGTCCTTTCGAGATCCTCCAACGCAATCTTAGCACGTTGCTGGATGTTACTGAAACCTTCCCTATTCAGAGATTTGCAGCAGTCCCTAGCATGCTTGAGCCTCTGGCCCAGAATGAATAATTTAGAGCCCGTGCCTACTGAATAGTTCCAAGAGGATTGTAGACGACTTGAGAAATCCGCATGAGTAGCGATGAACGAGAAATATTTGAAGCTCTTCCTTCCTGAATTAGCCTGCGGAGTCAATGAAATTAGGCACGGAGAATGGTCTGAGTCTCCTGGGGGATCAAATGTAGCCATAGACTCTGGAAACTTAAGATTCCACTCCGAATTGACCAAAGCTCTGTCAAGCTTCCGAAGGATGGGATCCTCCGGTCTATTATTGGACCATGTATGAAACACCCCCCTGCAGTTCAAATCAGTAAGATCATTAGAATCAAGGAAAGAACGCATGTCCTCCATACCCCTAATCGAAGGACTGTAGGGCTGAATGGAGTAGTGCTCATTCGTGTTGAGGATCTGATTAAAGTCCCCTAGCAGAAGCCAGGCACTGCTTGACAAAGGAGAGGAAGAGTTGAGGTCGGATAGATCACGCCATAGTTCTCTACGCTGATCTTCTGTGTTAAATCCATAAACAAAAGCCACTGAGATAGACGTTCCAGAAGCTGGATCGAACACCCCACATAAAACATACTGAGCTGATTTTTTATACACCACCACCGAGAGGACCGGATCCCACACAACCCATATACGGCCTAACTCAGCAAAAGAGTAATTATTTTCCCATCGCCAACCAGGAAAAGCAGACTCCACAATGCTAGATGCATTTGCCTCTAGCACTCGAGTCTCCAAAATACCACCAATAAGAGGACGATTACTATTAATCCAAGTTTTTACAAAAGTTTGCCGAGCAGAGTTATTGAAGCCTCGAACATTCCATGAGAAAATCTTCATATTTACACCAAAAAAGGATATGAAATGAGACTAGTTTCTATGATGCTCCTTCCCCAAGGAGATTCCTCGGATAGAAGAAAACATTTTAGAAACTGATTGAGACGGTGTTGCTGATTGCATACGAGCTTCCCTACGCTGCTGCTTCTTCGCCTTTTTTACTGCCGCTGGAGAAGGTAAGAAGGGGATTTCTCCCTCTTCCAATTGCTCATCAGAGACCTGCTGAGTAGGAGGGTCTTCCTCCATAACAGGAGACTCCTTAGAAACTGGAACAAGAACTTCGTGAGATTCTGGAACCCTCTGAGAAGACTCGTCCTTAATAATTAAGATGTTGTTATCCGGTAATCTGCCTTGAAGTTGGAGACGAAGCTTCTTATTTTTATCAAGGCGATGAGATAAGTAACGAAGAGAAGGTTTCCCTGTAAAAGGGGGGAAGAGTCCAACCCGAGTGCTAAGACTACTTCCCACTTTACGAGGAACCTTTGAGGCAGGGGAATGGTTCTGAACCTTGTCCTCGGGGGCCAGAGGTGCTGGAGCACTTGTAGGAAGGACCTCTGAAGACTCAACCCCCTCAGGCCGGATCCCCAGTCCATCCAACTCCTTATTCTTAAGCGTAACCTGAGCTACTGAATCTGAGACCCTAGAATGATTCTGAATGTGCTTGAAATTCCTCCTTTGGATAGGGATAGTACAATACTTTAGATTGTGACCAAACTTGCCGCAGTTGCAGCATTTCGGAGGAAGGCGATGGGTATTCCACATTAACTCGAACCGAGAAACCATGGGAGTCCCTGACTATGACGGCCAACGGCGGAAGGTCCTCAAGTTTTATCTCGACTTTTACCTTAGTATCGCCAAAGTGGAAAGGCTCAAGTCGAGAATTCTCCGTATGCAATGGCTCCCCTATTCCACTAGCGATGACACTAATGCCATCAAGGGAGTAAAGCTGAGGCGGAACACTCTTGAGAACAGCCCAAGTCGGAGCATTGGTTAACTCCTGCAACTCAAGAGACACTTCAGGGGACCATTGAACTGCAGTGAGAGCACAGTTATCAACTTGCCAATAACCTACTTCAAGAATCCAATGCCTGGTCGCCACTGAAGGAACAAAGACTAATGAAGCTGTTGGCGACAAAGGATGAATGGTGATATCCCCATGTTTACCCCAAACTGGGTTGAGATCGTTGAAAATCCTGGTCGGAGTGGGACACCGTCCATGAAATTGAGCAATAATATGGTCTTTCCAAGCTTCCGAAGCCTGAAGTACCACTGAGTCAGGGGCGAGAACTACAGGAAACCCATCAATCTCGCAAGTTGGAGATGTGATTTTCCTGAGATTTCTTAATGAGCTTTTGAATCTCTGAGCAAAGGATGGAACTCCCGAGCAAGGGATCGAAGGTGGATTAGACGAGTTCACGAACGGCGGAGGAGAGGCTGAACAAGGAGAGGGAGGCCCATCGTCGTCCGGCGGATCGGGGGTTTTCGAAACGGAAACCGAGGAGGAAGCCATGAAAACCCTAAGAAAGAAAGGAGGGGAATTCTCAATCACGGCAAGATATTGCCCTATTAACAATTTAAAACACGTTATTTGTAGAATGCATGATATCATCTATTAAACGAGAACCAACCAACTATTAAGTTTAATAAATATGTGGTTATATTCCAATTTCTATCTTTAAATAAAACACCTTAGCATAAACACAGAACGCAACAAAACGTAGACATGAACATATCAATTTAGATAAATATTTATAAACAATCAAACTAAATAAAACTATCAATACTTAAGCCAATTTCACCCTTTTTACGAGAATACAATACAAAAACAAATTATACAGTTCTGATTTTTTTTTTGATGATCTAATTACGAAAATAATGATATATTTTAAAGATTAAGAATGCATTTAAATTATGATACTGGGAATATTTTCAAAATGAATTATTCAAGCTAATTCTTACATCTGTGTTATTGAAATATTATGACTTCGTATGTTTTTCTGAAAAATATCAGTTTGTCTTATTTAAGAATTACATTTCCTTAATCTAGATCTCGTCATTACACAAGAAAAAACTGTTTTTTTTTGTGAAATATGCTTATCAAGAAAACTAGACACAGTTATTTTATTTCGATGCTGATGATCGGGATATTCTTAGGTAAACTGTTCAGTTAGATAATATGTCATATAGGCTACTTTAGTTTACTTTGAATTTTTAATTTACTTGTACTATTTTAAATATTATAATAGTTGTTTCTACATATTGCTTATGTCACTGGGCTTAAGTCCTCCATATTTCCAGATTTATTTATCTGGTATTAACCTTATTGTACCAATATTTCTAAAATTGTAATTACATTCTCTAATTTTATTTTTGTATGATCTAATATGTTCTGAAATATGGGTTTTTTTTTAAAAAAAATTGGTTTGATTGTTTGTCCTCAAGTTTATTTCAATCGATTTCCAACTCGTAATAAAATTTTCTTTCAGCTATTATAAATGTTAGGTTATTCGATCAGGTCCAATTCAAAATTTCTACTATCTTATTTAATTCTTTATCGTTTTTAATACAAGAGTTCGATGACTTAAAATAATATTTTTTAACACAATACTAGTCATTTGCGATTTAAATATTTCATGATTGAGTCTAATTTACTAATTAAAAGCACCCTCATCTCAATGTTAATATTTTAACTTGTTAGTATCTGCGAGTATTCATGATGGTATGGTTAAGCACGTGCTTGTAAGGATTTAGCTTTCAATTCATTGAAAGGTTAAATTTAAAATTCCCATTGTATGAAACTTCATAAGAAGAAACTTAGAAAATAATGAATACTCAAAAATAAATTATAATAAACAATATCACGTGCTTGTAACAATATGATATTGTTACTTTTGAACGAAAACATCTTATTTCATTGATTAAAAAATTAAAAAGTTTACAATAATTGATAATATGATAAAATAAAACAGAAAATTTAAAAGAAGAATCAAACTTCTGGTAGTAGTGTATAATCCCAGCTTAAAATGTGGTATCTCTAGGCACATTTGTAACGAGATGGAACCATCTTACCACACGCGTTGAAGATAACACTCAATGAAACGGGAATATTAAGCCTAATGCCAAGGAGATCAGCCTTTATGGCGGTGCAGAGACAGACAGCGGCATCAAGATCAGCTAGACCTTTGATAAGTGTGCAGCATCTGGCCTTTTCTGGTAGAGAAACCTTAGCCAAATTCAACACATTGGCACATACCTTGAATTTAAGAGAATCTTTACAAGTGAGTTTGGGGAAAGGGACTGAAGTCGAGCTGACCAATGTGAAGAAGATGACATTGAAAACGAGGAGGAGAGCAATCTTTGAATAAGCCATTGGTGAAGGAGCAAACGTTTCAGAGTTTGTATTATTTAATTATACAAAAACTCTAAACACTCTCTCGTTACTAAGCTTGTGATTTTTGGTGTGAAGAATATGGAGAGAGATTTAAGGGTTTTATAGGAGAAGATGGAGACTGGTTAATTTGTTTTTAATTGCAAATTGATGAATGGCAACAAGATGACACAATATTTTTGCTTAACTAAAATGAAAACTATTTCTAGGACTGAAATTATTATGAACTGATTGATATTACAAACTGTCAAGGATCTCAAGTTGTTACAGGTAACATGCAGAACAAATTATAATGTTGTTGCACTGAAAAAGAAAGAAAACTTTTATATCATGAATGTACACATGTCTTATATATAGTTTAATCAAAACAGGAACAAAAAGAAACGTAAGGGTGGACTTATAATACACAAAGCTTTAAATTTTAATTTAATCCTGGTATGTTCTACAAATACGGCAAGATATTAAATATTTAAAACATGTTATTTATAGAGTGCATGATATTATCTATATCGAGAACCAGCCAGAAAATATTTAAATCGCCAAGGCCAGCTATTAAGTTTAACAAATATGTGGTTATATTCCAATTTATATCTTTATATAAAACACCTTAGCATTAAATACAGAACACAGCAAAACGTAGACATGAACATATCAATTTAGACAAATATTTGTAAGCAACCAAACTAAGTAAAACTGTCAATACTTAAACCAGTTTAACCTTTTTTACAGGAATACAATACAAAAACAAATTAGACGGTTCTGCTTTTTTTTAATATGAAAATAATGATATATCATAAGATTTAGAATGCATTTAAGTTATGATACTGGGAATATTTTCAAAATAAACAAAAGAAATGTTTCAAAAATAAATTCTTCAAACTAATTAATCTTATATATGTGTTATGGAAATTTTATGACTTCATATGATTTTCTGAAAAATGTCAGTTTATATTATTTAAGAATTACATTTCCGTAATCTAGATCTCTTCATTACACAAGCAAAAACTGATTTTTTTTTTGTGAAATATGTTTATCACGGAAACTAGACACATTTATTTTACTTCGATGCTGATGATCTGGTATTCTTAGGTAAACTGTTCAGTTAGCTACTGAATTATATATATAAGCTATTTTAATTTACTTTGAATGTTTAAGTTACTTAAACTATTCTGAATATTATATTGGTTGTTTCTACATATTGCTTATGTCATTGGGCTGAAGTCCTCCATATTTCCAGATTTATATATCTGGTATTTACCGTAATATACCAATATTTCTAAAAGAAATTGTGATTAACATGCTCTAATTATATTTTCGTTTTATCTAATATGTTCTGAAATCTGGGTATTTTTTATTTTATTAGTTTGATTACTTGTTCTCAAGTTTTTTTCAATCGATTTCCAACTCGTAATACAATTTTCTTTCAGCTATTATTATAGACATTAGGTTATTCGATCAGGTCCAATTTAAATATTTCCTGGTTGAGTCTTAGTAATTAAAAGCACCCTCATCTCAATGTTAATATTTTAACTTGTTAGTATCTGCGAGTATACCATGATGGCATGGTTAAGCACGTTCTTGTAAGGATTTAACTTTTAATTCATGTAAATGTTAAATTTAAAATTCCCATTGTATGAGACTTTTATAAGAAGAAACTTCGAAAATAATGAATATTCATAAATAGAGTGTAATAAACAATATGATATGGTTATTTTGAACGAAAACATCTTATTTCATTGATAAAACACATAAATAGTATACAATAATTGATAATATGATAAAATAAAACAGAAATTGTAAAACAAGAATCGAACTTCTGGTAGTAGTGTAGAATCCCAGCTTAAAATGTGGTATCTCTAGGCACATTTGTAACGAGATGGAACCATCTTACCACACGCGTTGAAGATCACACTCAATGAAACGGGAATATTAAGCTTAATTCCAAGGAGATCAGCCTTTATGGCGGTGCAGAGGCAGACAGCGGCATCAAGATCAGCTAGACCTTTGATAAGTGTGCAGCATCTGGCCTTTTCTGGTAGAGAAACCTTAGCCAAATTCAACGCATTGGCACATACCTTGAATTTAAGAGAATCTTTACAAGTGAGTTTGGGGAAAGGGACTGAAGTCGAGCTGACCAAAGTGAAGAAGATGACATTGAAAATGAGGAGCAGAGCAATCTTTGAATAAGCCATTGGTGAAGGAGAAAACGTTTAAGAGTTTGTATTATATAATTATACAACAACCCTAAACACTCTCTCTTTACTAAGCTCGTGATGTGTTGTGTGAAGAATATGGAGAGAGATTTAAGGTATTTATAGGAGAAGATGGAGACTGGTTAATTTGTTTTTAATTGCAAATTGATGAATGGCAACAAAATGACACAATATTTTTGCTTAACTAAAATGAAAAATATTTCTAGTACTGAAATTATTATGAACTGATTGATATTACAAACTGTCAAGGATCTCAAGTTGTTAAAGGTAACATGCAGAACAAATTATAATGTTGTTGCACTGAAAAAGAAAGAAAACTTTTATATCATGAATGTACACATGTCTTATATATAGTTTAATTAAAACAGGAACAAAAAGAAACGTAAGGGTGGACTTATAAGACAGAAAGCTTTTAATTTAATCCTGGTATGTTCTGCAACTGCGGCAAGATATTAACAATTAAACATGTTATTTATATAGTGCATGATATTATCTATTAATCGAAAACCAGCCAGAAAATATTTAAATCGCCAAATTAAGTTTAACAATTATGTGGTTATATTCAATTTATATCTTTTTATAAAACACCTTAGCATTAAATACAGAACACAGCAAAACGTAGACTTGAACATATCAATTTAGACGAATATTTGTAAGCAATCAAACTAAATAAAACTGTCAATACTTAAACCAGTTTCACCTTTTTTACAGGAATACAATACAAAAACAAATTAGACGGTTATGATTTTTTTGATGATCTTATTATGAAAATAATGATATCTCATAAGATTCAGAATGCATTTAAATTCTGATACAGGGAATATTTTCAAAATAAACAAAAGAAATGTTTCAAAAATAAATTATTCAAACTAGATCTTATATATGTGTTATTGAAATTTTATGACTTCATATGATTTTCTTAAAAATGTCAGTTTATATTATTTAAGAATTACATTTCTGTAATCTTGATCTCGTTATTACACAAGCAAAAACTGATTTTTTTTTTTGTGAAATATGTTTATCACGAAAACTAAACACAGTTATTTTACTTCATTGCTGATGATATGGTATTCTTAGGTAAACTGTTCAGTTAGCTACTGAATTATATAATCTATTTTAATTTACTTTGAATGTTTAACTTACTTGTACTATTCTGAATATTATATTCTGAATATTATATTGGTTGTTTCTACATATTTCTTATGTCATTGGGCCGATGTCCTCCATATTTCCAGATTTATTTATCTGGTATTTACCGTAATGTACCAATATTTCTAAAAGAAATTGTGATTTACATTCTCTTCGTTTTATCTAATATTTTCTGAAATATGGGTATTTTTTATTTTATTAGTTTGATTGCCTATTCTCAAATTTCTTTCAATCGATTTCCAGCTCGTAATAAATTTTTCTTTCAGCTATTAAAGTCATTAGGTTATTCGATCAGGTCCAATTCAAAATTTCAGCTTTCGTATTTATTGGTTTATCATTTTTTAATAATATAATAAAAATTTCAAGAGTTGGATGACTTAAAATAATATTTTTGTTGAACACAATACTAGTCATTTGCAATTTAAATATTTCCTGGTTGAGTGTAATTTACTAATTAAAAGCACCCTCATCTCAATGTTAATATTTTAACTTGTTAGTATCTGCGAGTATAACATGTTGGCATGGTTAAGCACGTGCTTGTAAGGATTTGGCTTTTAATTCATGTAAATGTTAAATTTAAAATTCCCATTGTATGAGACTTTTATAAGAAGAAACTTCGAAAATAATGAATATTCATAAATAGAGTATAATAAACAATATGATATAATTATTTTTGAACGAAAACCTCTTATTTCATTGATAAACACACATAAAAAGTTTACAATAATTGATAATATGATAAAATAAAGCAGGAATTGTAAAACAAATCGAACTTCTGGTAGTAGTGTAGAATCCCAGCTTAAAATGTGGTATCTCTAGGCACATTTGTAACGAGATGGAACCATCTTACCACACGCGTTGAAGATCACACTCAATGAAACGGGAATATTAAGCTTAATTCCAAGGAGATCAGCCTTTATGGCGGTGCAGAGGCAGACAGCGGCATCAAGATCAGCTAGACCTTTGATAAGTGTGCAGCATCTGGCCTTTTCTGGTAGAGAAACCTTAGCCAAATTCAACACATTGGCACATACCTTGAATTTAAGAGAATCTTTACAAGTGAGTTTGGGGAAAGGGACTGAAGTCGAGCTGACCAAAGTGAAGAAGATGACATTGAAAATGAGGAGGAGAGCAATCTTTGAATAAGCCATTGGTGAAGGAGCAAACGTTTAAGAGTTTGTATTATATAATTATACAACAACCCTAAACACTCTCTCTTTACTAAGCTCGTGATGTGTTGTGTGAAGAATATGGAGTTAAGGGTTTTATAGGAGAAGATGGAGACTGGTTAATTTGTTTTTAATTGCAAATTGATGAATGGCAACAAAATGACACAATATTTTTGCTTAACTAAAATGAAAACTATTTCCAGTACTGAAATTATTATGAACTGATTGATATTACAAACTGTCAAGGATCTCAAGTTGTTAAAGGTAACATGCAGAACAAATTATAATGTTGTTGCACTGAAAAAGAAAGAAAACTTTTATATCATGAATGTACACATGTCTTATATATAGTTTAATTAAAACAGGAACAAAAAGAAACGTAAGGGTGGACTTATAAGACAGAAAGCTTTTAATTTAATCCTGGTATGTTCTGCAACTACGGCAAGATATTAACAATTTTTTTTTTTTTTTGACAACAGATATTAACAATTTAAACATGTTATTTATATAGTGCATGATATTATCTATTAATCGAAAACCAGCCAGAAAATATTTAAATCGCCAAGGCCAGCTATTAAGTTTAACAATTATGTCAATGGTTATATTCCAATTTCTATCTTTATGTAAAACACCTTAGCATTAAATACAGAACACAGCAAAACGTAGTCATGAACATATCAATTTAGACGAATATTTGTAAGCAATCAAACTAAATAAAACTGTCAATACTTAAACCAGTTTCACCTTTTTTTTCAGGAATACAATACAAAAACAAATTAGACGGTTATGATTTTTTTTGATGATCTTATTATGAAAATAATGATATATCATAAGATTCAGAATGCATTTAAATTATGATAGGGAATATTTTCAAAATAAACAAAATAAATGTTTCAAAAATAAGTTCTTCAAACTAATTCTTATATATGTGTTATTGAAATTTTATGACTTCATATGATTTTCTGAAAAATGTCAGTTTATATTATTTAAGAATTACATTTTCGTAATCTAGATCTCGTCATTACACAAGCAAAGACTGATTTTTTTTTGTGAAATATGTTTATCACGAAAACTAGACACAATTATTTTATTCCGTTGCTGATGATCTGGTATTCTTAGGTAAACTGTTCAGTTAGCTACTGAATTGTATAAGCTATTTTAATTTACTTTGAATGTTTAACTTACTTGTACTATTCTGAATATTATATTGGTTTTTTCTACATATTGCTTATGTCATTGGGCCGAAGTCCTCCATATGTCCAGATTTATTTATCTGGTATTTACCGTAATGTACAAATATTTCTAAAAGAAATTGTGATTTACATTCTCTACGGTTTATCTCATATGTTCTGAAATATGGGTATATTTTACTTTTTTTTTTTAGTTTGATTGCCTGTTCTCAAGTTTCTTTCAATCGATTTCCAACTCGTAATAAAATTTTCTTTCAGCTATTATAGACATTAGGTTATTCGATCAGGTCCAATTCAAAATTTCTGCTTTCGTATTTAACGGTTTATCATTTTTAATAATATAATAAAAATTTCAAGAGTTGGATTACTTAAAATAATATTTTTGTTGAACACAATACTAGTCATTTGCAATTTAAATATTTCCTAGTTGAGTCTAATTTACTAATTAAAAGCACCCTCACCTCAGTGTTAATATTTTAAGTGAAACCTCTATAAATTAATAATGTTTGGACTACACCAAAACTATAATTTTTTTATTAATTTATAGAGATTATTAATTTATCGATATACTAACTGAACCAAAAATTTAATTTGAGACTATAAAATAGTATTATTTTATAGAAATTTTAATGTATATTAATTTATAGAGTATTAATTTATAGAAGTTCTACTGTTGTCAGTATCTGCGAGTATACCATGTTGGCATGGTTAAGCACGTGCTTGTAAGGATTTTGCTTTTAATTCATGTAAATGTTAAATTTAAAACTCCCATTGTATGAGACTTTTATAAGAAGAAACTTCGAAAATAATAAATATTCATAAATAGAGTATAATAAACAATATGATATAGTTATTTTTGAACGAAAACCTCTCATTTCATTGATAAACACACATAAACAGTTTACAATAATTGATAATATGATAAAATAAAGCAGAAATTGTAAAACAAGAATCGAACTTCTGGTAGTAGTGTAGAATCCCAGCTTAAAATGTGGTATCTCTAGGCACATTTGTAGCGAGATGGAACCATCTTACCGCACGCGTTGAAGATAACATTCAATGAAACAGGAATATTAAGCTTAATTCCAAGGAGATCAGCCTTTATTGCGGTGCAGAGGCAGACGGCGGCATCAAGATCAGCTAGACCTTTGATAAGTGTGCAGCATCTGGCCTTTTCTGGTAGAGAAACCTTAGCCAAATTCAACACATTGGCACATACCTTGAATTTAAGAGAATCTTTACAAGTGAGTTTGGGGAAAGGGACTGAAGTCGAGCTGACCAAAGTGAAGAAGATGACATTGAAAATGAGGAGGAGAGCAATCTTTGAATAAGCCATTGGTGAAGGAGCAAACGTTTAAGAGTTTGTATTATATAATTATACAACAACCCTAAACACTCTCTCTTTACTAATCTCGTGATGTTGTGTGAAGAATATGGAGAGAGATTTAAGGGTTTTATAGGAGAAGATGGAGACTGGTTAATTTGTTTTTAATTGCAAATCGATGAATGGCAACAAAATGACACAATATTTTTGCTTAACTAAAATGAAAACTATTTCTAGTACTGATATTATTATGAACTTATTGATCTTACAAACTGTCAATGATCTCAAGTTGTTACAGGTAACATGCAGAAAAAATTATAATATTGTTGCACTGAAAAAGAAAACTTTTATATCATGAATGTACACATGTCTTATACTCCCTCTGTCCCACTTTAAGTGGGTTTTTAGGGTTTTTCTTTTGTCCCATTTTAAGTGATGTTCTCTTTATCCTAGATAGAATTTATTGTTGTTTGAAAATTTTGACCAACTACAAAATACTACATCTTTTTTTTATTGGTTGAATTAGTTTAATTTAATACTAATACATAAAAATTTGTATTTTCTTAATATTTGTGCAAAAACCTAAAACACCACTTAAAGTGGGACATAGGGAGTATATAGTTTAATCAAAACAGGAACAAAAAGAAACGTAATGATGGAGAGCATGTTTATTAGAATGTTATTATGGCGGGGTTCTTAGCGGAATATAAGAATCCGTCTATTAACTTTTAACTAAAAAAGCTAAGAACCGGCTCTTAAAATTCTTATTCAAGAACCGATTCTTAGCTTTTTTAGTTAAAAGTTAAGAGACTGATTCTTATATTCCGTTAAGAATCCCACTCTAAGAATTTCCCAATAAACATGCTCTTATAATACACAAAGTTTTAATTTAATCCTGGTATGCTATGCAACTAAGGCAAGATATTAACAATTTAAAACATGTTTTTTTAAAACAGAACTTAAAAAAAACCTGTTATATATAATGCATGGTATATTATCTATTAAGCGAAAACCAGCCAGAAAATATTTATATCGCCATGGCCAGCTATTAATTTAACAAATATGTGGTTAATTATATTCCAATTTCTATCTTTATATAAAACACTTTAGCATTAAATACAGATCACAGCAAAACGTATAGAACATAGCAATTTAGACAAATATTTATAAGCAATCAAACTAAATAAAATTATCAATACTTAAACTAATTTCACCTTTTTAAAAGAATACAATACAAAAAAAATTAGACAGTTCTATTTTTTTAATGATCTCATTATGAAAATAATGATGTATTATAAGATTCAGAATGCATTTAAATTATGATACTGGGAATATTTTAAAAATAAATAAAAAAAATTGTTTCAGAAAATAAATTCTTCAAACTAATTATTATATATGTGTTCTGCCATCTCAGCCATTTTGTTCAGCCGCTCATCTCCAACCCTCTCAAATCTTTAGAACCATAAAGATATATAAGAACGACGTTTCTTATTAGTTTTAGAAACTACTCAAAATTAAAATTCTCAATGTATCTCTCTTAGATCACATGGAACACCTCTTTATTACATCTATATTATATAAAAGACAATTTCCTTTAACATGTGGGATATGATAACACAAACCTAATCTAATTAGAAAACATCTTTTTTCAATTTATAGATTTCTTTATTTGTGTTTATCTCTTTTTCCAATCTAATTAGAACAATGTTTCTTATTAACTTTAGAAACTATTCAAAACTAAAATTATCAATATATCTCTCTCTTAGATCATATGGAAAACCTCTCTATTACACCTATATTATATAAAAGATAATTCACTTTAACATGTGGGATATGGAAACACAAACCTAATCTAATTAGAAAACATCATTTTCCATTTTATAGATTTCTTTATTTGTGTTTATTTCCTAACATATTAAACACTTATCAATATGTAAGTTCTACACCTTGGTATTATCCAACAGCCTCCACCTCCTTCCTCAACCTAATTCCTCTTCGTTGCTTGCAGTCTACTTCTTTTGTCTTTGTTTAATTTTCTCACAGGTTAAAGAATTGAAAAAGGAGAAGCATGAGCGTGACGGAGAATCGTAAGCGTGACAGCGGATCGGATAGTGACGACGTGACAGCGGATCGGATAGTGACGACGTGACAGCTGACCGTAGAGTGACGACATTTAATTTTTATTTTTGGTTTTGTTTTTATTTTATTTGGTTTATTTTTTATTTAATTTGTTTTTTATCTGTAAACCAATTAAATTTATAAATCTATTTATGGTTTAAAATTATACTTATTTTAAATTATTTTAATTTCTAAATTTATTTTATTTTAAAATTTTTAATTTAATTCATGATTTATTTATTTGTGTGAAACAACGATGTATTAACCACCATTCTTAACAAAAGAGAGACGCTTCGAAAACAACCATACAAAAATCTTAGGATTGAAAAGAAAATAAAAAAACAAAAAATGATCTAAAAATCTATAAAAAAAAACAGACTCGAGATTCTGAGTATTTTCACTCCATTATATTTTCTATCAAAGTTCATCATGATTCTAGTTTCGAAGAACAAGATAATGATTGCTTAGACAAAGAAGATGAAAATATTAAAGAACAAATAATATCTTTAGATATTGCATGTAATGATTTTCTTTTTGTTCTGAGAAAATATCCTCTCGAAAATATAAGACTAGGGCCACCATAATTTTTATGAAAATTTCAAAATTGATACAGTTACATTATTCGACACTGGTGTAGATTTAAATTACATCAAGTCTGGGCTTGTCCCACAATGATTTTATCATAAAACTCGAAAAACATTATCTGGTGCAAGGAACTTTAAACTTCGTATAAAATCTAAAGTAGAAGCTTCAGTTTTAAAAGAAAATATCCTTATCAAAACTGTATCTGTCCTTAGAAATGATGATAATATATTAAAATGTTATTTTAGGTACACCATTTGTAAATTCGACTACACCTTATAAATTATGAATGTTGCGACTTCTTTTAAAAATCAAAATATAAAGTTATCTTATAAATTTCGTGAAACATCAAAGAAGCAAAGTCTAAATCTGATAGAAGCTTTAGGATACAAGAAAATTTGTCTATACTCTTTAATTCATAGTAAACCCTTCCCTCTAGAAAAATTAAAATCAGAAGTTTTACGTAAAACCACAAAAACCTTAAATGAAAATAAAATAAAAGAAAAAATTAAAATTAAATGAATTATTGAAGAAAGAAACTTGTTAAGATTTACCAAATTCTTTTTGGAATAAACAAGATATTGTTGATTTACCTTATGATGAGAATTTTCATGAAAACAAATTCTCACAAAGGCTCGTCCAATTCAAATGAACTCAGAATTAGAAAAACATTCTGCTTGTTTTTTTTATCTTGTAGATAAATGATTAATTTCAAAATCAAGATCTCCTTGGTCTTGTGCTGCTTTTCATGTAAATAAAAATTGTGAAATTGAGATAGGAACCCCAAGATAATTAATTAATTACAAACCTTTAAACACTGCCCTAAATTGATTAGATATTCAGTACCAAATAATATATATATACATATATATATATATATTTCAAAGACTTTATTCGACCCATATATTTTCAAAGTTTGATCTAAAATCAGAATTTTGGCAAATTCAAATATCTTTTTTTTACACTGAATGTATTCCATATCAAGAAGTTTAACACAAAACCCCCTAAAGCACACATACCTCAAAACAGAGGATTGAGGGATAAGAGAGCAAAAGAAACGTAAAAGATAACACCCTTAGGCGCCATAAAGACATAACATGAACAGAAGATTCGAAGGGTAGTTGACTGGAGAGCAAGAACCACAGTGTGACATCCCTGTGGCTACAAGCCGTAGAAGGATGCTTCTTCTCGGATAGTGAGGTCAAGCCACTGAGGACCACCGGTTGCAAGATACCGCTAGGGACACTACTAGCAATAAGCATGGCAACTCTGTTACGCTCAAGTACCACATACTCCAAGCTCCACTCGACAAAGGAGTTGACGATCTGAATAATATCAACAATCAGAGTTTGCAACATCTGGAAGTTCTCAGGGTGTAGAAGTGAATCCCTAGCTCCAGCAAAGGATGATTCTATAATCACACGTCTAACCCGAAGATCTTTAAGAGCCTGCAGAGACCAGAAGAGGACCTGAAGCTCTGTTTCGCAGATAGAAGAACAACCCGATAGAGCTCTTCTACTATGATGTGACGGTCGGCCCCTGTGGTCACGAAGAATCCAGGCAGCTTCACTGTTCCGATGCCTGTGTACCCATGAAGCTCCAACACTGCACTTCAACCATCCATCAGGTTGTTTGTTCCAACTTGGAGGCAAATTCAGATATCTAAAAATTGATCTTTCTAAAACCACATTTACAATCCCTTTTGGTCAATAGCAATGGAATATAATGCCTTTTGGTTTTAGAAATGCACCTTCTGAATTTCAAAGAATTAAGAATGCTATTTTTCTGACTATTCAAAATTTTGCATTGTCTATATTGATGATCTTAGTCAAATTTTATCAATGAACAATTCAGAAATCTCAAACATTTTATTATGTTTTGAGAAAAAAATGGTCTTGTTCGTTCCAAAACAAAATAGGTCTCTTTTCAAACTAATATCATATTTCTAGATCACTACATATCAAAATGTATGATAACACCTATTGAAAGATTTTTAGAATTTACAAATAAATTTCCAAACAAAAAGTGATAAATTTATTTACAAAGGTTCCTTTGAAATCTTAAATATGATTAGATTTTTTTCCTAATATAAATAGAATAGTAAATATTTCAAAGGATTAAAAATAGATCTTAGAAATTACATGTCTGCACATAGCAGATCCCAAATCTAGACGGTCAAAAATACAACTGGGTTGGGTTGGGTTGTTGCTTGATGTTGCTGAAATTGGGTTGAGAAATAACTCAGTTTTACTTTCCGACGTTGTTTATCGGTAGGTTTATATTAATATATAATATCTATTTTAAAAACTCAGTTTTATTTTACGGCTATAAATCTATACTCACGGCTTCAAATCAAAATTAGTTACATGTTTTCAATATTGTTGAACTCTGACATTGCATAATAAACTAATGAACAGAATTCCCTTGAATTTTTGTGAGCTAAGATAGTTCCAAAGTTCACCAAAACCTATCGTGAGACATAAATAATCTGTACATCTATTCATATATACACAAAGTTCGCTCGGCTCTGGAAGTAGATAAAAGCAGTGAAGTGGTGGTTATTTGGGCCCTAAGATACTTTCTTGGCTCATTCAACAACAAATTTTGCGATCGTGTTTCATAACGATACCGTAACCGAATATATTTTTCGATTAAGCTTGTTGAACTGTCATTGGTTTACTACTATATATATCTAACTGTTGTCAAGTTGGGTTGCAATGTCAGGAGTTTGTATTAGAAAGTGAGTGTGTTTCGGTGCACATATACGAAATACATTCGGAGCTCCTTGTATTTTTGATTTTTATTCAAAAAGGAGTTGAAAGTTTGATTTTATTTTAGAAGGACCAAGCCACGACTACGGAAAATTTGCAGAACCAACAACGAAATGATTCAAGCAAAAATAAAATCTTAAACAATTATTCCAAGCGTTAAAGTAGATAAAATTCTATGGACTTGGCACTCCCTAAGCCAGGAAGCTAAGAAGTGTGTGGCTTTATCCCGGTGCAATCAACCTGGAGTTGTGCATCCTCATCAGTGTCTCTCCACAAATCATTTATAAAGATTTAAAAACACTTAAAATTAAATAGTATGGCTTGCAAAATTATTTTATCATAATTTAAAAATATTTATAAGAAATTAAGAAAAATAGAAAATTTGGAGAACGATGAAAAGTTTGCAATAGAAAATAGTATGTATTTTATTAAAAATAAAAGCAATATAATAATTATATATCTATATAAATGTGTGACTATTGCAATGTGTATATATATATATATATTAGTCCTTTGTTATATAAGTTTTGAAGATTAGATGGATTATATTCAACGAAACATGTGAAAAATTTACAATTATTAAATGTTTTGTGTTCAATTCAAAGAGACCATAATATAATAAATAAGGTATTGTATTGACTGAAAAATGATTATAAGATGTGTTTTTTGATTCATTAATTGTATGGTTTGTGTTATCTCCTAGACATTTGTGAAGTGATTTGCATATATGTAATCACCACATTCAATATCAACAAAACATCATGAAATGGTTTTTGAAAAATGATGATATGGCATTAGCCTAATTCTGACATATATAATTTTCTTTATAGAAATTTATATTTTGGAAATATCTTTTCAAGAGAAAATCACATAAAAAACCTTCAAAGTGGCATTCACTGACACTTTAAACCTTCAACTTTTTTACTAGCACTTTAAATCTTCAAATGAAAAAGGTAACTGGAACTGTTCATTACGGGTAAAAATTGATGATGTGTTAGTTTTCTATAAAAATAAAAAATAATTAAAATAAATAAAATCATAAAATTAAAGAAAAGTAGAAAAATAAATACTTTTAAAAATAATCCTAATTTTTCACAAATTTTTTTTTAAAAAAACCTAAATTATTTAAATAATTTTATAAATTTTAGAAAATTAAAAAGAATTTAAAAAAAAATAAAGTAAAATTGTTAAACTTATGCTACTCAAAAGAAAAATTCAAGCGTAGAAGTCTAATAAACTTAAGGTTTGAATTTTTCTTTTGAGTATTATAAGATTAAAACATTTCTTGACTTTTTAAAAAAATTCGAGAATTTATAAAATTATTTGAATATATATATATTTTTTAAAAATTACGATTTTTAAAAATATTTAATTTTCTACTTTTCTTTACTTTATATAATTTAATTATTATTTTTTATTTTATTTTATTAGAAACTGACACATCATCAATTTTATCCTTAAATGAACAGTTCGGGTCATCTTTTTGATTTGATGAACAAAAATAAGCCAAGGTGAATATTTTTGTGATAAATATGTCAAGTTGAAGGTTTAAAGTACCAGTGAAAAAAATTGGAGGTTTAAAGTGTTAGTGAATTATACTTTGAGGGTTTTATGCGATTTTTCCCTTTTTAATATGGTAAAGACTGTTAACTCATAAATCACCATTTATGTAACTTTTTTTTATAATATTTATTTTGGCAAAACTATTTAAATATGTTCATAATTAATAAATCATATTTTGAAAAATCTTAAGAGCCAAAATGGAAATAAGTAAATAAAGCAAAAATGAAAATTCATATAACATTCATAATTGATCAAGTCGATGAAGTTAAATGTAAACTATTTTTTAAAAATAAAAGAATATTATATTTAAATTTTATATATATGCACATGGCTTTCTATTATTAGAATTTATATCTAATATAGACATATTTAAAATTAGGTGATGAAAAACATATTTAAAATTAATGATAACTAAAACATAATATAATATCATTTAAATGTAAATTTTTTTAATAAAATGTAATTTTAATTTTGCTTAAATTTAAATAAAATCAAGGTGATTTTTTAACCAAATTAATAGGAATAAAATTACAAAAAATACATTTGTAATTTATTTTTTTCCCAACCGATAAAGTTAAAATAGAAAATAATAATTTTTCAATGTAAACTAATTTATTTTTATTTTTAAAAATATTTAAAATTATTATTTTTGCACAAGGCGTAGAAAAAATCCTTTTTATTTAGAGAAAGATAGAGATATTTAGCCAAAAATATGGAATAAAATTAGTAAAACACTAGAAATGCATATTAAGGGCGATAAAATAAATAATTGATAGTGAGAGAAATAAGAAGATGCTGAAGAAGAGAAATACGAACAAAATGTATAATATGTGTTGGAGGTTAATGTAATAATTGCATGTGTAATTTTACCGGCATTTGTTACTACTAAATACTCATCAGTTATTTCGTATCAAACTTATAAAAAAATTGGTAATGAAAATTACTTTGCATTAACTAGAACACCACTTTCCCTTCTTATTTTTCCTAATCAACTGAAACTTATTTATTGTTTAGCTTATAACCAAATTACATAAATACATATACAATAATAAAAGACAACAAATAAATAACTAAAACAACCAGAGAACTTCCTTCAAACTTGAAATCTTTGTGGCATTTTCTATATCAGATATCTTTGTTGTATTACATTGGTCTCATCCTAATTTAGATTATAAATATTTCCAGTTTAGAATACCATGTATTAATTCAATCATAAAATTGGAATGATCAATTTTCAACGATAATAAAAATATCACCGTCCAACAAAGAGGCTTCATATTGCTACTTATTTGGATGATGCATTCCATGATTTCAAACAAATATTTTGATATCAAGTATATTGTATTAAATATAAGTTCTGAAAAATTGGCTGACCGACATCATACTTCTTACTCTTATCTTTAGATTTTCTTCTTCATGTTGAATCCATGGTTATTTCTTTGATGACCGGAGTTTTCATAAACAATTCGTAAGGATTTGTTTTAAACATCTCAGATCATATATACCATCTTCACATCTCCCTTTCAATATGATAAAAAAAAGTTGTTATCAATCAAGACTTGGCAATGGGTAAAGTGAGCCGGTTCAAACATGAACCACCAAAAGCTGTGTGAAGAGAACCCCATCCAAAAAAACTGTCATATATTTTAATAGACAAACCATGGATATTTTCCGGACATACATGCTCTGCAAGAGAGAGATAGAAAATAAAATACTAATGATGAAATATCATCAAAAAATGTTGGTAATCATGATTCAATGCTTTTATTTAGAAACTAAAAAACTATAAACGTAAAAGAAGAGTATAGCCGACATTGGATTTGACGCCGATCAAAGGAATAGTGATGAATGGCAGTTGTAAGAGATGAGGAAGAGGAACAATTATAAAATATCCTAGGATAGTACTAAAAATTTATTTGTTATAAATATAGCCCCAGAAAATTAGAATGACCAAAATGTTTCACTAAAGAGTTAAATATACATTTATAACAATAAAGTTAAATAGTCTATACTTAGGTTTAGAGTTAAGAGGTGAAGTTTTGGTATTAAGATTTATTTTTTTTAGAAATAAAAATATTAAATTTTAAATATTTTAAAATATTTTCAAAAGTATTATTGAATCTCAAAAGAAAATTAAAAAAAATCAAAAATCAAAAAACATTCAAATTTTTTTACATAAAAATTCTAATTTAAAACATATAATTCCAAACTAGGAAAAAATTAATTATACATCTAAATATAAAAGTTTTTTAGTTTTTAATAAAATATCCTGGTCATTTTTATTTTTGGAAATGCTTTTTGTGACAAAAACTTGAAAATGGTAGAATTACCTTTTTATTAATGTGGAGTCGCCTTTTTATGTGTTTTCAGAGGCGGATCTAGGATCAGATATAATTGGGGGCACACACAATTTTTCACTATATATATTTCTTGAGTTGGGGGCACTTGTTTAAATATCAATCTAATTATTAAGGAAATACAAAAAGTAGATGGGGACACATGCCCCCGTAGCTCATTTTCTCCGTCCGCCACGGACCAAAAGTCGACATAAATCATAAATTCACGGATACCACCACTTCCCTTTGCATTAAAATCTGTTTAAAATGAAACTTCCCCGATCTGTATATATCTTTTCTCATTGGATGATCTCTGTTGAATATTTTTGAGTTGGCGACCAATAAAAAAACAATTCCAACCGCAACAATTGCGGTAAACGTTACGAGCGTTCGTTAATTACCTTAATACTACCGGAACCTTCCCTACCCACCTTTTGTTTTTTTATTTTATTTTGAACTAACGGTGGCCACTAAAGTATAACACGTTTCGGAGTATAAAAACTATATATTATACTTTTCTAACAAATTTTCCGGTTTTTCCAAGTTTCTTCCTCTCTCTCTCTTTCTCGGTCCTCTTTTAGCATCTTCAGCTTCTCTCTCTCTCCTCTACGCCGGGAAAACCTGTTTCCTCCGTCTGCTAACGGTTTTCCCTTCCCGCGAATAGATTTTGTTCCTCGTCGAGAAAAGCTCCCTTCTGTTAGATAGTGTGTACGCGGTGATTTTGGTGTTTGCTTTGACTCGGCTACGCGGCGACTCGGATCTCCGCGTTTGACTCGGTCCCTGGCTCGTTACGCGGCGTTTTCGTAGAATGTGGTTCGCCGTGTTTGCATGCCATTGAATCCGCGGTTCGAGATCGTGATCGTCTCTGTTCGTTTTGGTTCTTTGCTTGTTGCGGTTGGTTTCACAATCCGCCGAGGGGGGGAAAACGGAGGCTTACGGTAACAGGTCACGGAATCAATGCTATGGTGAGTTTCTAAAATCAACTTCTCTCCGTCAGTGAATATGTTTCTATCCATCTCGTGAATTTCGCCGTTAGATTTGATCTCTGACATTGCTCGAATTTCATCGAGGTTGCTAGGTTATATTTTTTTCATTTGAATTTGTTTCGTCTCTCTCTTATCTCTGCTTCAATGGGATGATCATCTCCTACACGTTTCTTTTCTCTTTTAAAATCCACGTGTGAGCTCGTGATTTGATTAGCTCTGTCGTCTGTTGAAATGGCGGCGAATCTATCTCTTTTAGGTCAAACAAATTGTGTGTTGTAGAGGAAAGCTGTCGATGGTTTACGACTCGCTTTCTTCGAAGGTGTTGAACTTTGAACTGGTCAGGTTCTTTGACTCTCTTTAGAGGGTATTGGTCAACGAGATAAGGCGTTATGTGGTAGTGAAAATGCTTATATGACTTTTAGTGTTGACTGTTTCTATTATGTTTCTTAGCTTTTAGTGGAGTTAAAATATTTTGTTATCTTTATTGGGTCTAGTGTGAACAGTGGACTCTCTCATTATAGGCATGTTGATTTTTTGATGTGTATCTCGAGGAAAGCTTTTTGACACTCGGTTTTTTGCCAGGCGGAAAGGAGGAGTTGCTTGTCTAAAGAGGTTAAAGATGGGTTAGAATACCTGAAACGTAAACGGCTTCAGAAAATGAGATCAGCCTCTGTCAATGAAACAGTGGGCTTTAGCACAATGGCCAGAAGTGGAGGTGATTCTTTGAGACCATCTTCAGCGTCAAGTGGAATCAGATTACGGGTAACTTCTAGTGCCACAGTACCTCCATCTACTGCTAAGGGTGGCTTGACGAAGGAAAAAGTGGAAAGGTTTGATACGAATGATTTGAAATGGACCGAGAGGCTTCCAGAGTGTCCTGTTTACAGACCAACAAAAGACGAATTTAAGGATCCTTTGACTTATTTGCAAAGTATTTTCCCAGAAGCTTCAAAATATGGTAAATACTAAAATTTCAATAGGCAAGAATTGTTGCTCCTCATTACTATATATTGGCTGCATCTATTAGTTGAAACCATTGCTTGGTGTTCTGTCCAATATTAGCTAGCAAATGTATTAAATGGACAGAACACGTTATTATGTTTCTCTGTCCAATTGCTTATGCTGCCTCTTGGCTTTTTCAGGTATTTGTAAGATCATATCACCTTTGACAGCAACAGTTCCTGCAGGCGCTGTGTTGATGAAAGAGAAATCAAACTTTAAGTTCACTACCAGAGTACAACCCCTCCGACTTGCTGAGTGGGATTCTGATGATAAAGTTACATTCTTCATGAGTGGGAGGTTTAGATTCAACCCCGAATTATTTAGCTCTACACCTTCATCTTATCGTTTTGTATCTGACTATTTGTAAACTTCTCAGGAATTATACATTTCGAGATTATGAGAAAATGGCGAACAAGGTATTTGCACGTAGATATTGCAGTGGTGGCTCTTTGCCCGACTCATTCATGGAGAAAGAATTCTGGAAGGAAATTGCGTGTGGCAAGACTGAAACAGTCGAGTATGCGTGTGATGTGGATGGTAGCGCATTTTCATCGGCGCCAGGTGACCCGCTAGGAAGCAGCAAATGGAATTTGAATGTATTGATTTACTACAACTTTAGTTTGTCTATTTACTTTTCTGGTTAAGCATTAAGGGAAACATTTATTCGGTTGTATTATTTGATAGTTATATGTCTTTTCTTTCTCTACTTACAGAAAGTTTCAAGGCTTCCGAAGTCTACCCTGCGCCTTCTTGAAACATCTATTCCGGTATGTTACAAGTAGTACAGTTATATTGAGATTACATAACAAGTTTCGGTTTATAATCTTAACTCGGATTTACTTGTTTCAGGGAATCACTGAACCGATGCTTTACATTGGAATGCTGTTTAGTATGTTTGCCTGGCATGTTGAAGACCATTACTTGTACAGGTAAGAATAGTTAAAATGAAGTTTAGCTCAAGCATATAGGCTACTAAGGAAGGCCATCTGAGTATCTTAATCTGGCTTTTTACTTAAAACAGCATCAATTATCAACATTGCGGAGCATCAAAAACTTGGTATGGGATTCCAGGTTCTACAGCTCTAAAATTTGAAAAGGTGGTTAGAGAGGGGGTGTACAGTGATGATATTCTATCAGCTGATGGAGAGGATGGAGCCTTTGATGTGCTTCTAGGGAAGACAACTATATTCCCACCAAAGATTCTGTTGGATCATGGTGTGCCCGTGTACAAGGCTGTCCAAAAACCTGGAGAGTTCATCGTCACATTCCCCAGAGCTTATCATGCTGGGTTCAGCCATGGTAAAACATTTTGTTCTGAAACTACAATACAGTTCTATAGGTCTGAGAGTTGACACCGTAGACAACTGATGTCGTAATTGTTGTAGGTTTTAATTGTGGTGAGGCAGTGAACTTTGCGATGGGTGACTGGTTTCCTTTTGGAGCTATTGCTAGTTGCCGGTATGCTCATCTTAACAGGTTGCCACTGCTTCCTCATGAAGAATTGATTTGTAAGGAAGCAATGGTTTTAAACTCAAGTTCCAAACCCGAGAATCTGGATTTTACTACGGAATTGTCAGGACAACGAAGCATCAAGACCGCGTTCGTGCACCTGATTCGTTTTCTTCATGTGGCTCGATGGTCTCTAATGAAGTCAGGATTATGCACGGGCCTTGTTTCGAATACATATGGAACCATCGTATGCAGTTTGTGTAAACGTGATTGCTATTTGGCGTTTATAAACTGTTATTGCTACTCACATCCCGTCTGTCTCCGTCATGGTAAATCTTTTTTATCTGTTATCTCCATCAACACTAATTCTTAACTAGTGTTGACGGTGTTATTGTATCATTGTCTAGATGTTAAAAAGCTTGACCTTCCATGCGGGACAACACATACTCTGTTCTTGAGGGATAACATTGAAGACCTGGAAACTGCTGCAAAGAAGTTTGAGAAAGAAGATGGAGTTTCAGATATGATTACAACGGGTGAAGAGCTATACACATATCCATCCTCAATCACACTTCCAGCTCCAGAAGTAGACGGATATTCAGCGTATTCCACTATATACTTTGACTTCAATACCGATGTAGATTGCAAGTTGCAACTTGGAAACCCTGTCATGAGCTACGAAGCAAATGCTTCATGTATCTCCTCAGTTGCTGATGATTATGAATGCTCTACAAGTGCTGATTACGTAAGTTTCTGGCTGAAAAGTCACAACAAGCTCATAATTTAACCAGTCTCTTTCTAATCTTAGATTTCTGTATTGTCTTTAAAGCAGGTAAATAGACGAGGTAACTGTAGTAGCAGTAGTGAGTCAAAGCTCTCAGAGGAAGTAGCAAGCAGCAGCAGTAACAAGAAAACTCGGTTCTTCTCTGCGGTTCAAGATGCACAGCTAGTGACAGATCAGGAAAGTGACGGTTCTGATTCCGAGATTTTCAGAGTCAAACGCCGTTCGTCGTTGAAATTGAAGAACAGAACAGTTGTATTGGACACAATAGACTCTGAGCATCATCAGGTACGCAGAATATCACATCATTTTTAACAATTATTTTTTGCAGTCATTGTACAACTCTTGAGATTTTTTTCGTGTATTTGTATATGAGAATAGGAACATAAAAGATTGAAGAAATGGCATAAGTATCACGAAGGAAGAAATAGTCGTAGCAGTAGTATTAGCAGACAAGGAGAAGAAACATTAGTAGTTTCAAGCAGAAAAGAAACTCATGAGCAGCAGCAAAGTGACGTGAGGATGAAGAATGGGAATCATTTTGTTGGTGGATTTAAACGTCTGAAAGTGAAAGGGTTGATAAGGCCGTAACGTGACAGCTCCAATACCTCCGCCTAACTACAATTTTTTTTATGAAAGCTGATCTCTAACAATACAGGGAAAAGGGGAATTCGAAAAGCGAAATTACATGATTTCATTAGTATTCTTTTTTTGCTATTGTGGGAGACGAAGCAACAGAACAAAAAAGAAAGCATTAACCGAGCCGACCTACCAACACTGTTGGTTACTTTTTATAGGATTTACCAAATCTTTAATTCTTTGTGTACATCTCTGTACACCTTTAAAACTCTCTTGTCGTTCTACTGTACATCTTTTTTTTCTTGTTGTTTATTACTATCAACAAAGAAAAATTAAATTATTTTCCAAGTTTTTGTTAAGCACCATCTCTTACGAAATGCAAAGATTCAAACTTTTTTTCCAAGAGTTAGCAATCCTAAGCTTCTAACAATATCCATGTGATGATGATGAGATATTTTCTTAGGTTTTAAAATAGGGAAAATCGCATTTTAAACCCTGGAAGTGTCACTTACTAGCAGTTTAAACCTTCAAGGTTTTTCACTAACACTTCAAACCCTGAAACTACAAAACGTATCAGATTAAACCTTCAAGTCGGTTCCCGCGCCTGCATCGACACACCAGTTGACGGTACTGTTCACGGAGTTTAACACAAATAAATGTGTGTCGTTTTTGATTAAAAAACAGCATAACAAAAAAAATAATAAACCCATCACTCCCAAATCGATTTGGGGATCTAGGGTTTTAAATTAAAAAAAAAAAAGAAACAGAGGAAAAGCGATAAAGAAAAAAGAACAGAGGAGAAGGGAGGAGAAGAGAAGAGAAGACGATAGAGCAAGATAGGACAGAGAAGCTTGGATACTCGGGTAAGACAAAAGTTGATGAACGAGAATGGGGTAAGTCTTTATATTAATTCATTTGTCTAGTATCTCAGAAGACAGACTCATCTCTGTCAAAATCTTATACTTGGTTCACTTTTATTGTAGGGATTCAAGAGAAATCGAACTGAAGATTCACTATGGTGGTTCAATGAAGAAGAATGATGGTGATTATGAGTACCTCGACGAATTGGGGAGCAGTGTGGAGTGGAAGTTTGATGAGATTGTGTGGGATAGATTTGTTAATTTCTGCAGAAGAAGAGCTAATTGCAGCACCCGTTGGACTCATTTGGTTTAAGTCGGAAAAGGAAGAAATGAAAAATCTGAGATATGTTTATGATAGCATGGATGAAGAAATGGAATCTCTAAGGTGTGCTGGAAAGTTAGGTCTAGAATTTGTTGAAGTGTTTATTGAACATGAATGTTCGAACACATAGGGAGTTATTCACTTACCTAGCAGCCAAGGAGAGGATATTCAGAGAGGTGAAGAGGAGGATGACTATAGTGAGAATGAAGTCGAGAGGCCTAAAGAAGACGATGAGCCAGAAGAATCAGAGGATGAGAAGTGGACAGAAAACAATGCTGGTAAAGATGATAATCAGACAGATAATAGAGATGTTCTTGAGATGGATCCGACAAACATTCAAGCTGTCACTGATGAGAGTCCGAATGTAAATGAAGATATTGGTGATGAGATCGTTGTGGATGCAGCTGATGGTGGTAATGACCATAGGTTTAAGTTTGTATTTGAGGAAGGTTTGAAAACAGTGGCAGAGAAAGAAGCATATGGTGATGGTATACAAGAAGAAGAAAAAGACGATGATAGTGATGATGAAAGAGCACCACCTGACGTTGACTATCCTGATACACCAGTGGATTCGGAAGATGAATGGGAAGAATGGAACAGAGAGAGAAGAGGAAAAGGAAAGGTTAAAGGAAAGGATAAATACCATGGAGATTATGATAAACCGCCTTACATATGGCTGTTCCAGAAGTTTAGTAGCGGCTTAGAGTTCAAGGACCAACTTCTGAAGTACTCAATGAATACTCAGTATGATGTGAAGATGGCGAAGTCTGAGTCATATAGGATTGCTGTGATTTGTTGCAAGGAAAAATGTCCATTCCGAGTTTATTGCTCTGTAGAGAAACCTATTAACAGGTGGATGGTCAAAGTATGCCACATGAGACACAACCATGGAAAATCAAGCAGAATCTCCATGTTGAAGCAAAGTGTTATTGCTGGTCTGTTTAGAGAAGAATTGCGAAGGAACGTTAACCTACAAGCATCTGCGATTAAAGACGCTATAAAGCTTAGGTATGACATTGTTGTACCTATATCTAAGTGCTATAGAGGAAGACAGATTGCTTTAGGGACGATTCTTGAAGCTCAATCAGCACAGTTTGGGAAACTATGGGATTATGAAGCGGAGTTAAGGAGATCAAATAGTGGTATCACAACTGATTTATGCACAAGAGAGGTTAATGATTCTCAAATGTTCGACTGCTTTTATATTTGCTTCAAAGAGTTACGATCTGCATGGAAGAGTTGTTGCAGACCTGTTATTGGTCTTGATGGGTGCTTCTTGAAGTGGGATTTAAATGGAGATTTGCTAGCAGCAGTTGGAAGGGATGCTGATAACAGAATGTACCCTATTGCATGGGCAGTTGTAAGAGGAGAAAACAAAGACACTTGGGGCTGGTTTATAAGGAAGGTGAAAGTGGATCTCGGCTTGGAAAATGGAAAGGACTTGACGATAATTTCTGATAAACAAAAAAGGTCTTGTGCATGCCATTGAGTTGGAACTTCCTCATGCTGAGCATCGCATGTGTGCTAGGCACATTTATGCGAATTGGAAGAAGCTTGGATTTTCGAGATCAGAGTACAAGTCTTTGTTCTGGGGGGTTGCTTATAGCTACACTGAGGGAGAGTATAAAGAGAATCTGCGTTTGGTTGAGGCATATGATCCAGTTGCACACCAAGAGCTACTCAACACGGATCCAGAGAGGTGGTGTCGAGCATTCTTCAGTGTGGAGTCGCATTGTCCTGACGTCCACAACAACTTATCTGAGAGTTTCAACAGAACCATCAAAATGGCAAGAGCGAAACCAGTGATTAACATGTTAGAGGATATTCGCAGGCAAGCTATGAAAAGGGTATCAAGACGGTTTTACATGGCAGACAAGTATGACACCATTGTAACACCAATTACAATGGCTTTGTTGGAGAAAGCAAGGATTGCCAAGAAGTATTGTTCAACATTACGCAGCAGCTCAAGCTTGTATGAGGTGAATGAGCATGACGATGGATACACAGTTAACTTGGCGACCCATCAGTGTGCTTGCAGGCGATGGGATCTTACTGGTATTCCGTGCAAACATGCAGTTTGTGTGTTGGATGACAACCAAGAGGACCCTGTCAGGTATACTTCAGAGTACTACTACGCACACATGATGAGGAGAACATATTCTGAAAACATTAAACCTGTCAATGGTGAGAGTCTGTGGAAGAGGACGGGGAAACAACCAATAGGGATACCAGAGATAAGGAAGCCACGAGGTAGACCTAGAACACGAGACAGAAAAAAAGAGCCATTTGAAGCACTTGAAAATGCAGGAAAATCCACAAGACATGGACGAGTCTCCACTTGTAGCCGTTGTCTTCAGTCTGGACACATTAAGAGTGGATGCAAGAACGAACCTGTCGTGTATGAGGGACCGAAAAACAAGCGTGGTCGACCTCGTAAAAATCCAGTTGAGGTAAGTTCTGTGAGCCTGGTTCTTGAGATTTTATATCCAATGTCTATATAATTTTTTTTTGGTGCAGGGGACGCCTAAGCCTCCATCAACAAGAAGAAGGAAAGCTACTGTGTCTTCATCTCAGCCCGCACAAGCTACTTCTTCTTCATCTCAGCCCGCACAAGCTACTGGTTCTTCATCTCAACCTGCACAAGCTACTGGTTCCTCCTCTCAGCCTGTACAAGCTGCTGCATCATCCTCTGAACCCAAGCCTCATGCTAAGAAAGCTGCAAGGGGAAAGCCTTTGAAGGTAAGGAAGACGGGTAACATTCCTCATGGTGTTGGAACACTATGGAGTCCATTCACAAATCGGCCTTTTGAAGTCTATGGAAACCGTGTCTATGATAGGTCTGATCTTAATCCACAACAGCCTCCACATTAAGAGTAAATTTGTGACTAAAGTTATTATCTGGCTTTTTGTTTCAGTTACTTCATGTCTTTTGGCTTTGTTCTTTCAATGACTTCATGACTTTGGCTTTGTTTCAATTACTTCTTGTCTTTTGGCTTTGTTGATTCAAGTAGTCGATCTCAAGAGTGATAATTGTCGATGTTTAGTTATGTTGCTAAAAGACACATACAAAAGTATGATAAAAGCTCACCATCAAGATCAAGCTCCATAAATCTTAACATATTACAAATCTTAAAAGAACAACATCCTTAACCAAATAGTCTTAACATCAAGATCAAGCTTCATAAATACTCTTAACATCTTAGAAAGCTTAAAAGAAGAACAAGAACCTCTACCACTTCAACATACCCACGACCACACCAACAACAACAGTTAATCCAATTGATGACGTTATGAGAACATTGCGATACACGGTACTCCTCTCGTTCAGTACCAACACTTCCTTTTTGAGCGCTTCACAATCTTCACATGCTTGCTTCACATACACTGTGCTCCTCTCATTTTGCTGCACGCCACTGTCAATGGTAAGGGCTCTTAACTTGTTCCTAAGGCTCTTAATCTCCTCTTTCTGTTGGCGCATAACATCTCTAGCACCAATCAACGCATCACGTTGCCATCCGTATGGCTTCTCAACATCATACCAACGGAAGAAGTTACAAGACTCATAACCATTTGAAACCTTACGCCCTTGACAGCTACAGAACCTCCTTCCCGGTTGTCATCAGTCCAAGCCTGGATAACATTCGCCAAACGGTTCTGATTACCACACCTTTTTCGTTTTTGTACGTCGTGGTAGAAGAACTCGAACTGTGAGCCATCTACAACAAAGACAACACCTAAAATATATGATTCCTACAGAAATCGAAGAGATTACAATAACATTCTTTCCGACATAAACAACATACCGTGTTGAGCTTGGGTCGGTATCGTCTCTTCTCCTCCCTCTCCTCCTCTTTTTCTTTATCGCTTCCTCTCGTTTCTTTTTTTTTTTTAATTTAAACCCTAGATCCCCAAATCGATTTGGGAGTGATGGGTTTATTATTTTTTTTGTTATGCTGTTTTTTTAATCAAAAACGACACACGTTTATTTGTGTTAAACTCCGTGAACGATGCTAACCGGTGTGTCGATGCAGCGCGGGAACCGACTTGAAGGTTTAATCTGATACGTTTTGTAGTTTCAGGGTTTGAAGTGTTAGTGAAAAACCTTGAAGGTTTAAACTGCTAGTAAGTGACACTTCCAGGGTTTAAAATGCGATTTTCCCTTTTAAAATATAATTCATGAGATATGCGGATTTCGACTACTTGTTTGATACACCATCATGAAACTGATAGTTGTTAACTAACGTAGAGCTAACGAATATGACAACTTGTTTTCGCTAAAATCATCGACCCTACCATATCACAATTCAGAAATATAAAACTTATTTAATGTCACAATTCTTCCCTGATTAGCTTAAACCAAAATAAGGAAATAAAATAAACGATTTGGGTTTGAGTAACAACTAACACTATTGGGCCTTTGAAAATAGGCCCAATTCATTTGCCCACACATGTAAGCTTTGAGCGAACCGTAATGTACTTTGGGGTTTAACGAGGGTTACCAGTCTCCTCCACCACCATTTCTTCTGAAGGAGACGAAGCTTCTTCTTCTTCCATCAATCCTCCGATTAATTCATCTCTGTAAGAACCCATCGCCTAATCTCCCTCTCGATTTTGATTCCTCAATCATTCTAACATCATAGTCACAACAATTTTTCCAGCACACACACAAAAAAAAAAATGCGTCGAAGCTTCTCTATCATAGGTCCAACCAAATGGCTCCTCAAACAACCCTCTTCCCGTAGCAACACCTCTCAAACTCTCCGCTCCCTCTCCTACTTCTCCCCTCACCAACGCCACCAACAACAACCCCCAGATCCCGACGACCCAACCAACCTCCTCAAAGAAGACGGAGTCTCCCTCTGCTCCCACATGTGGCTCGACAACTTCAAAAACCCTCACAAAACCTCCACCAACCTCACCTCCTACCTCCGCCGCTTCGAGCTCTGGGTCCTCGCCTACCAAAAAGTCTCCTGCGACGAGCTCGGCGCCTACGTCCCGCGCAGCTCCATCCAGCGATCGGCTCTCGAGAATCTCCTGGCCCTCAGAAACTCCGTCCTCGACGACCGGTTCAAATGGGGAGCTCGCCTCGACTTCTACATCAAATCCCCGAGAGACAAGACGGACTACGAGTCTCTCTCCAAGCGCAAGATCAAAGCCATCTTGACCACCACGCAGCCCGCTCCGTTCCAGGACAGGATCGTCCAAGAAGTGTTGCTGATGATTCTCGAACCGGTTTACGAGTCCCGGTTCTCGAGTAAGTCCTTTGCGTTTAGGCCCGGGAGGACGGCGCATACGGTGTTGAGAGTGATTCGTAGGAACTTCGCTGGGTACTTGTGGTACGTCAAAGGTGATCTGAGCGTGGTTTTGGATGGGATGAAAGTTGGGTTTGTGGTTAGTTCTTTGATGAGAGACGTTAGAGACAAGAAAGTCATCGACTTGATCAAATCCGCGTTGGTAACACCTGTCGTAACGAGTAAAGTTGATGACGGTGAGAAGAAGAAGACTAAGAAGAGAAAATATCAGAAGAAGCGTGTTCTGGCTGACGACGAGCCTAAGCCTGATCCTTACTGGTTAGAGACTTTCTTCGGTTTCGCTCCCGAAGAAGCTAACAAGTCTCCTCAATGGGGACACTGCGGGATATTAAGTCCTCTTTTAGTTAACGTGTGTCTCGACGAGCTTGATCGTTACATGGAAGCAAAAGTTAAAGACTTCTACCGTCCTTCTAAAAGCGATGTTATATGGAATAGCCCTGACGGTGATGGTGATCAAGGTAACACCTCGTGGCCTGAGTTCGTTCCCACGAGCGGTCCCGACAAGACGAGGAAGATGGATTACGTTAGGTACGGTGGTCATATACTGATAGGAGTCCGTGGACCGAGAGCTGATGCTGCGACGTTGAGGAAAGAGCTGATTGAGTTTGTTGATCAGAAGTATATGCTTAGGCTAGACAACGAGAATCTCCCTATTGAGCATATAACCAAAGGTATAATGTTTCTTGATCATGTCCTGTGTCGACGTGTTGTGTATCCGACTCTGAGGTATACTGCGACGGGAGGGAAGATTATAAGCGAGAAAGGTGTCGGGACGCTTTTGTCCGTTACAGCGAGTTTGAAACAGTGCATCAAACAGTTTAGGAAGCTGAACTTTATAAAAGGAGACCGTGATCCTGATCCTCAGCCTTGTTTCAGAATGTTCCACGCTACTCAAGCTCATACCAACGCGCAGATGAATAAGTTTCTGACTACTGTCGCTGAGTGGTACCGGTTTGCGGATAACCGGAAGAAGATTGTGAACTTCTGTTCCTACATTGTCCGTGGCTCCCTTGCTAAGCTTTATGCAGCAAAGTATAAGCTTAGATCAAGAGCCAAAGTTTATAAAGGAGCTTCTAGGAATCTGAGCCGTCCGTTGAAGGAGAAGAAAGGTCTGTCACCTGAGTATAACAATCTCCTGAGAATGGGACTTGCAGAGTCTATTGATGGGCTTGTTTACACAAGAATGTCTCTCGTTCCTGAGACTGATTACTCGCCTTTTCCGGCTAACTGGAGGCCAGAGCACGAGAAGTTTCTGATGGAGTATTTGACGCTCGATGAACCAAAGACTTTGGAAGAGCAGAAGAGGTTTATCAGAGAGAATGGTCTGGTTTCTCCTCAGGATTACACGTCGATGCTGGTGTGGAACTATAAGAGAAATGCTATTCCAATGGACCAGGTTTCGATTCTAAAGGATCAACCTTTCTTGTTGGGGTCATCATCAAGTAACTACAACCGTGACA
Source organism: Brassica nigra (assembly GCA_016432835.1). Classification (NCBI taxonomy): domain Eukaryota; kingdom Viridiplantae; phylum Streptophyta; class Magnoliopsida; order Brassicales; family Brassicaceae; genus Brassica; species Brassica nigra. The sequence continues at coordinate 12,826,243 of CM028247.1, read as the reverse complement.
ATGACAATGATGATGATGAGAAGGATAAAGAAGACAGTGATGATGAAGATAATGACGATGGGCTTCACATTGCACGCTTGTAAGAAACCAGAAACTATTGGCTTTTTACTCTTTATATGAAACTTGGTAGGTCTCTAATTATCAAATAGTACCTTTCGCTTTGGTTATATATGGTTTCAGTATCAATGGCTTATGTTTTATTTGGGTTTGGTTTGGATTTGTTTAACCGGATTACACAAACTTGAATACCAGAAAATGTATTGTAATACACACCAAATTTAACAAGATTGGTAGTCAATCTCTAGAAACATTTCGGTTTGTCTAAAGGCTTTTGTGATTTGTAATAATGTATGCAGATAGCTCTCATTGTTCAAGACCTTTAGAAGGCTATAGAGGCTACGAGCATTGCTTCTACAGTGATTACTCTATTAAGGTAACATTGTGAATGATTGTTATTTCAACATTTTTGTAAAAGCCAAAGGAATCAGAATCATCTGAGTCAAAACGTCGTTATCTCTTGTAAACGGAGAAATCTGAGGAGGGTCTCTTGTTTCGAATCTAGTTTCGCAAAACCTCGTTGCATTCAGTGCAGAACTCATAACGAAGATGGCGGTTTTGTAATCACGCACTCTAACGCTTGTCACAGCTTCCTTCATGGTCACATAGTTGTCTTTATAAATCATGACGCAGTTTTTGATTAGCATTCCAAGCACACTGTCTTTCCCGTAGTTCTTCTCCTTGAGAAGTTTGACAGCCTTTGCTTCTAATCTCCTCGACCTCGTCCCGGCGTTTGTCATCGAGGCCGTGGCTAATTCGTCCAGACTTTGTGCGGTTTTGCTCCGATCGTGCCCTTCCAGAGACTTGATGCAGAAATCGAGTCTGAGTTTCTGGTCTCTAGCTGCAGCTTTCTTGCAAGAGTTTTGAATGAGTGATTGTGCGTTTGTTGTGAAAATGTTTATGAAGAGAAAGAACGTAACAAGGTCAATCAAGAATTTCATATTTTTTTCTTTACGAGAGGAGCAGAGGATTGTAATGAGAAGAATCGATTGTTGAAGAAAGTTTTGTGATCCACTATAAAATTACTGAAACTAGAAAATGTTATGATTGATGTTTCTGTGAAATGTGATTGGTGGCTAAACATAGTGGCCTTTTTTGTAGACTGCTCATGTCACGCTTTACCACTCCGCTTACTTCGTTGGCCTATTATCACTCTTTTTACTTTTTTTTACTCCACTGTTTCTTGCCTTTTCTGTTAAAACTTGAAATAACTAGATAAATGTTAATTAAATATTCAAATATGTATATATACAAATATGTGTATTTATATAATTTTTTGGGGGGTAAAATATATGTATGGATATAATTTTTTCTATGAAGTAAATAGAGAAGCTTTCAAAAAAAAAACAAAAAAGTAAATAGAGAAGCTACATTCTACAGGATGAACTCTTCTTGAATGTAATAAACTAGACAGATTCTCAGCTAATTCTCAGGACTCAGATGCACTGTGCCTCACTATAGAATAATTTTTCTCATTATTTTTGCATCTGTTGTATTCACTACATAATATGATAATAGTATTTTTTTTAAACCAAAAAATATGATAATAGTATCTAAACAATATTTTACTAAGAATATCTCACTTATATATATATTATTAATTAATAATATAATTAATTTGAAATGTTAAAAAAAAATAGTCGTTACTTTGGGATCAGAATTTTTTCTTTATTTTTCATTATTAATTGTGTTAGTAAATAATTAGGTGAGGTACACCAGTAGTGATGTTGTAAAGGTACTATAAACATGACTAAATTGCGAGTAACGAGTTTTTAGATTCATCATAACCCCATCTTGAAATAAATTGAATGGGCTTAATACTAGGCTCATAAAAGGTTGCTCGAAGCCTTTCCAAACCTACAATCTCAATCTCACCCTCCGCTATAAATAAAGCAAGTAAAGCAGTAAACCTTGTACACACTCACTACCTTTTTACACACTCCACTATACAGAAGAAGAAAAACAGCTAAAAGAGCGTCGTTTCGAGAATGAGCAAAGCAGGCAGCTACGGCGGAGGCCTGGGATATTCCCACGAAGACTGGCCGAAACACTTTCAACCAATCCGTACGTCCTTCTTCTTCTTCTTTACCCATCTTTTTTTTTTCTTACAAAACTTGATTTTATGTTAGACAAATCTCTCTATACAGTAACTGATCTGTCATATGCGTGTGTGTGTGTGTTGTAGCGAGGAACCAGTTCCAGAAAAGTGGTAATCAGTCGCTGTACGAGGTGAAGGAGACGAAGACCGAACGCGTTGCGAGGATAGACACGCCTGGGTCCACCGTTTCAAGCCTCGTCTACTGGATCGACGGCAAAAACCTCCACTTCTTCGCCGACGAGCCCGACATGCCCGAGTTCTGCTACGAGGGACGCAAATACGGAGGCACGATGGTTTTCGACCCGGTGGCTTACGAGATGAAGAAAGCTAGGGCTAAGCTTGTCAATGGAGTTCTATGGATCACCGTTCCCAAGATCACGAGCGGCGTGAATGCCAAGACGGTTAGGTGCTGAACGTCAAGAGACGACGTGGTTTGAATGAGAGCCCGTACGTACGTAACGTCTTTTGTCTTTATCCGTGTGTCGTCGTCTCTATCTTGCCTCTCGTTATGGTGTCTAGCTAGGGTTTATGGTCTACTAGTCTTCTCTATGACTCTCTTTTTTTCTGCTTTTAATAAATGCGTCTCTGTGACGTGGACTTTGTTGCATGTGGTTTGTGTCTATCTTTTGTGTTTATGGTTATTATCAAGTGTGTTTTTCTATTTCTTCTACGTAAATGTCCCCAAAAACATGTCTTTGAATTGAGCCTAGAACGAGATATTTAATTGGTGTTTTGTTAAAACAACAAACTTTAAAATTGTGGTCAGAAAAAAAATATAAAACTTTACTATAATACCAAGAAACCATGCAATAAAAACATCTAAAATTGGTGGTTACAAAGGAGAAGTTGTTTCATAAACAAGGAAAGGAGACGGTTGCAGTGCCAGGCCCGGCTCTATACATGTGCTGGAGGTGCATTGGCACAGGGTCCATTGCAATTTTTTTAAGTTTTTGGGCTAAGATTAAGGTCCATTTTTTTTACAAAAAAATTGCTTAAAGAAAGGGACTCAGTTTATCTTTTTTGCTCAGGGTCCATTTTATCTTTAAGACGGGCCTGTGCAGTGCATTGTTAACTTTTGCTTGTCGTATGTGAAAAGTAGATAAGGAGGAGGGAGTAAGAAAAAGTGACAGCTAACCTAAGGGAATCATTGACATCAGCCTCTTGCATGAATTAATGATCTTTCTGTAAAAAAAAAAGTTTGAAATAAAGTGAGAGAGACGAGTGAGGTTGCTTCTCCTCGTTTCACTGTTTTGTCGCATTAATTCAAAAGGACACTCAAGGAGAGCTAAATAAAAGAGATGGACAGCTAGCTCTCTATAGTACTAGTCTCCGGTTCTTACCACGGTAACAATTGAAAAGAAAAGGAAAGTAACTCTTTTATTTTAACAGTGGTTAAAGGGGGAGAGATAACAGTAACATTTAAGTAAAGCGATGACCAGTCAAAAGCCCTCCTATTTCCTCTTATATTTGTATATCAAACAACAAAATCATAATCCACTATCACGCAACAGAGAGAGAGAGAGAGAGAGTACAGAGAAGGAAGAAGAAGAAGAAGAAGAAGAAGAAGAAGAAGAAGAGAAGAGATGGCTTCAATACTTGACATGTCGAGGATTCCTTTCATCCCTGGTCTGTGTCTCTTTCTTTCTCCTTTTATCTCTTCCATTATAGTCTGTCTCCCTTATATTACTATGTGTTCAAAGTTAAGAGCAAATGAAACGTCTTTTCACATGAAACTTTGTCGCAAAGATTTACTCTTCTTCGACCCTCCATGAACATAAAGTTTCGTTCTTTATTGCATCTTAGTTTTGATACTCTCGTCTTTGGCTCTGTTTAAGTGTTTAACATGAAATTTGCTAAAAAGATTTACTCTTTTTTCGATCCTCCATGAAGAATAAAGTTTCATTCTTAGTTTTGATACTCTCGTCTTTGGCTCTGTTCAAGTGTTTAACATGAAACTTTGTTGCAAAGATTTAATCTTTTTGATCCTCCACGAAGAATAAAGTTTCAGTCTTTTTATTGACACTGTGTCTAACGTTCTCTTTTGTCTAATGAAACAGGGGTGTTGCACGCCACCAACAACCCCTATCAGAGATACGGTCCAAAGGGTTTCATGGAAACCAAGGTCCTTCCCAACGACAGCCTCTACGTCCGCGTCGACTTGCCCGGAGTTCCAGACGACGCTATCCGCCACAGAGTCGACGCCGTGAGACAAAAGCTCGTCTTTTTCTCCGGCGAAGAAACTCTCCGCGACGGCATCAAGGTTGAGCACGTTCGTGAGTACTCTGGATCTGCCGGTTTGGGATGTGACTGCTGCGAGATCACTGGCGTGGATGCCAAGATGAAAGATGGAGTCTTGAGGATGATTGTGTCAAGGGTCAAGGTCAAGGACCATGACAACAAGTGTACTCACTTTGTGCCTCCTAACGCAGGTTCGAAGCCCCCCCCCATTCAAAATCACACCGTTTTGTTTTGCGTAAATCCATTATTGTCAAATTTTAAAAACGATTCGGTTTGTTGTGTGTTTAAAAGGCAAATCTGGAAGATACGATTACCGACTAGCATCTGATGGAAGACACATATACGATGTGAATTCATTTAACATGGTTGAAGTGGAGGATCATCCGTTGGTGGTGAAAGGTCGTAAGAATGTACTCATTCACCAACGAACATCTGATGGATGTTTCCACTTCTCAGTGGATATGCCAGGTGTTTGCAGTGATGACATGTTCATCCTTCCCAACGAGAATGAGATCAAGTTCTACGGTGAGAACAAGGATGTGCATGAGCATGACGAGAGCTGCCGCATCTTCATGGGAGCCATGGATAAGCGTACATGTTGTTCCCGTGGGATTCCTCTTTTGAACCACGACATCGCTTGGGATGCTGAGTTTGGTGTTCTCAAAGTGCGTGTTTCACCACCTCGTCGCAGCAACAATGAGTAATCATCTCTCTTAAGAGATATCTATCCACTACGTTTTTCATGTCACTGTTTTTAATGTTTTCGGAGACCTTAATTATGATTGAACTTCTGTGTGTTGTGTGTTTTAAGTTGAGACTATTGCTTATGTTTATGTTTGTGTCCTGCTTTTGTGTTTCTTAGGGCAAGATTATAGGAGGTGCCTTAACACAGGCCCTTAAGGAAAAAACACGGGACCGAAGGAAAAACAGAAGGAAAATCCCTTAATTAAAGGTCGGACCTTCACGAAAACTGACAAAAAAAAAAATTTAAGAGTCCGACAAAACTTAAGGGACTTTGTCTCGGGACCACTGATAATCTTGCCCTTATGGAACCCTGTTACCAAGTCATTTGCATTGCTTTCACAATGTCTAGTTTTTTTTCTTCCCTTAAGCTGACCCAAACCGATTGAACTTGAATTCTTTAAAGATTAGGAAGATGAAAACACAAAAATATGAGAACGAAAAATTATAGGAACCTCATGAGAAGTGTTCAGTTTTTAACCTCATGACTCAAACCACTATAAACATTCCACACGTTTAACCTCACAAGTCTTGTGCTGCAGTGTTCTATGGTGGTTGAACACCATTAATTCCTCCCTAAAGGAAGAGCAAGCCCAGACCTAATAACACGTTATGAAAATATGGTATCAACAGAGCAGCCAAGGAGAGCATGTGACATGAATACAGCTTTTCATATTCAAAATTAATGCTGAACAATGTTGACAAAGTAGCCACGGATTAATATATCATTTGATCCACAGTAAAAGTAGAATGGAGAAGTTCGAATATGCAATGGCAAAGCTTTTCCTTGGGAAAACACGCCAGCTTTAGACGGCCACCCCTCACAAACGTTCAAAGATTGCTATACTATTATATAACTAAATGGATCAATCCCATAACACAAAAATATTTATGAAAAGCTGAATCATAAATGTTTCCAGTTTTCATATGCCAAGAGGGACTTTAGTTCAAAATCCCAAAAGTGGTGATATGATCGCATCGTCTCGCGCACATTGATGACTACCTCTTAGTCATCAAAATATTGTATTTTGGAAACATTTCAAAATAATGTTTTAGTGATCATATTTTTGTTGTCATCCTAACACATATTTCTGTAATTGCACAATAATGTAGTGATTTTCTGGTAAGATAGTCTTTTGCTTAAACTGGGTTTTATGTTGAATCTGAATCGCAACTCTGAATAATTTGATTTTACTTACTTTTATAAAAAGATAGAGAAACAATGGAAATGTAAAATGATTACATTTTGTTAAAAAGGAATAACTATTAATAAGATAAGTTTATAATTTCTATAAAGAACAACAAATACAAATAGTGAAAGTTAATACTAATTTCATTTAAGAGATATGTTTAGCGTACATTAGAATTTAAGATATATCTAAAACTTTATATATATATATACACATATATTCTTCTATATTTATAAATTTGAATTTCTCTTTTCCCATAAAGCCACCTAAGAGAACTTGAACACGAAATTTGATTTGAAATGCAAAAATTGACTTTATATTCAGTTAAATGCAAAAGTAACCTAAATGATTTGTAAAATTACCGTCTACCACTTATAAACAAACAAAAAAATCATAAATTTATTTTATGATTATATCATTTCGAAGTCTACATTTAACAAAGAGGAGTCTACTAGGTGAGACTTCTGAAAAAATCTACTTCGCAATTTGATCACATATTTTTATTTTAAAAATGTAAAAAAACAAATTTGTGCAAAATTTGTTATAAATCACAAACATATAAACCAATATGAGGTATATAAATTAAAATTTATTGCAATTAAAAAATTTGAAAGAATATATATTTGCTTGCAAACCATGTTTGTACAATGTTTATGGATTTGGAACAAAAGTTTAAAGATGTATGTATTTTTAGGATTTTAATTTAGATTTAGATTTCTTTTTGCTTCATTGAATTAAATTTACATATAAATATAAATGTTGAGTAGTTTATATTTTACTATACAATCATATTTGATACAATAAGAGTTTTTGGTCATCAAGTGGACATTTAAAGTTTGCGATTTGTAGTTTAGGGTCTATAAGACTTCAAATGAAGTCTACTTAATCTTATGGTATAATAGAATTTTTCTGTAATCTACTAAATTTTGAAATTACAAAATCAAAATAGTTTTAGTTTTTGTCTTAATAAATTAAAATAACAGTCTTCAAACTAATATTCAAAAATTGTGAGATCATGTGGAATTTTAACTAAATAGTGTAATTGTCGTAGTAGACTTCCAACAGAGTCTACTCCATAATTTTAAGTTTAGTAAACTTCAAAAAAAGTTTACTGTATATAAATGAAATTTACACAATTTCTCTCTAAAATAGATAAAAAAAATTTTGAAACTCTCTCACTTCTCTCTAAAAATCTTTTCTTTCTTTAAAACGCTTTCTCTTATCTCTAGAACTCTCTCATTTCTCTCTAATTAAACTCTTTGAATTTGAAGATTTTTTTACAAAACTTTCTCAATATATTATATTGTTTTGGTAAGTATTATCATTCATGGTTTTCATTTTTACCCTTTCAAAAATGTAAGATTTAAATCTAAAAAATTTAAACGTGTATTTCATGTTTATATTCAAATAAATTTATAGATTCAAACTAGGTGTCTCTACTTTGCTATGATTTTATTTTATAAATTCTGTTTTGATTTTTCATGTTTCTAAATGTACATATTTTCAGATTTGAAAGTTTTATAATAGAATATTTCAATGAAGTCAGCTTAAAAGTTAAGGTTGAAGTCTACTAAACCATAAATTTTAAGTGGACTTCGTTACAAGTCTACAAAATATAACTTTATATTTTTTGTCTTATGTTTTTCTCATAATTTATTTTATTGTGTATGTATTCTCTTCTGTGGTATTCATTTTCTCCTATAAAAATGTAAGATTTATATGTATAGATTTTAAATGTGAATTTTTGTTTATATATAAATTATAAATTTAAACTCTATGTGTTTATATTGCTACTATTTTATCTTATAAATCATAATTAAAAAACCATAATTATAGCTATATTCACGTTTTCTTAATGCAAAGATTTTTTTCATATCTGAAAATTTATTCTTACAAAGTAGATTTCTGATGAAATTTGCTAAAACGTTAAGGCTAGTAGACTTCTACTAGACCATATATTTGAAGCAAACTTCATCTGAAGTCTACAAAATATGATTTTAATTTTCATCTTATGTTTTTTTTCATAATTTTAATTATTTTTATCATATGTTTTCTCATAATTTCATCTTATTTTGGCAGGTACTTTCTTCCAAGACTTTCATCTCCTCTCTAAAAAATGTACGATTTAAGATTTGTAAATTTTAAATGTGTATTTTAAATGTTAAAGCTTGAAGACTTTCAATGAAGTCTACTAAAATATGAATTGAAACTTTTTATTTCATGTCTTTTTATAATTTAAAGAGTTAATTAACAATTTTTTGCAGATCTTATAAGCAGATATCATTAGAAGACTTCGTTAGAGCCATCAAAATTATGAATTATCAAACAAATATGACAAGTGTGTTATGTTGTGGAGCTAGGACTATATCATGATCTTTAGTCATAAAACGTATAGCATTGATTTGCAGGGTTTTGCGTTTGGTATCTCTGCTGCTTGACAGTTTTTGGTACCCATGGTGATTGTTTTGGCAGTTTTGTGCGTAATACTATTGACTTATAATCTTCCTGATATGACATTGAGAACCCTCTCGTGGCGTGGTGGCGAAGCAGAAATAACTATGGGTAGATGATTTTTTTTTATTCATTAGATTCTTGTCTCGATTAGAAAGAAATTCATGTATGTATCCCTTCCTTAGTAAATCATTGACCTTCGTCTTTTTTGAGATGCACTCTTCCGTTTTATGACCATGGTATTATGGAACTTACACCACTTTTCATATTCAAGTGGGTTTCTGGTGCTCTCATTTTCTGAGATCACTCGACATGGATCCCATATACCTTAAAACACCTAGCACTTTTTGTTTGGATATGGAGAGATTGGATATGTATGGTCAATTCATTACTCTAATTCTGCATTTGGATTTATCCAGTACTGGTCGATGATTGTATCTCTTCACTGCTTCTGCCTCATGCTTCTTTGCATGGCAGAGTTTATTCGTTTTTCCTTTATCGTTTCTGATGACTCGTGACTAGGGCTTCTGGGAGAGTTTAATTTGGGATGTTGAATCATTTTCCCATTATACTTGTGCTAATGCTCTGGACAAGGTGTCCTTCATGGTTTTACACTGATACTTTGCCAGCTCCTTCTATAGGTTAGCAAATGACAGTAGGCCTTTCTTGAAATCATAAATTGCCGTGAAAATGTTACATCCGGGTTGAATACCTTCTCCTGGTTCAAGTGTGCTATGTAGCTACGCATGGGCTCTGCCTTATGTTGTAGGATCTCATACCAATCATCAGTGGTTTTCTCTAGGTTATTAACTGCTTGTGAATTTCTTAACAAGTTGTTCAGAGCTTCAAAATGAATCAACCCGTTGGGAAGGTTGATGAACCATTGCTAGATGAGTCCAATAAGAGTTGACACAAACCTTTCGTAAATCATGGCTTCTTTGTGTTCTTTTTGGATTGTTATCATGAGAATTCTTTACTTGTATTGTGCTACATGGTAAGGAGAATTTCACTAGGATATCAATAAGGGTGATCTCGTCAGCAAATAAGGTATCCACATAGAAATCCAGAGTGCTCCTCCTGATTGGTGGATCTGCACCAAGAAGTCGTTTAATTAATGCAAGGCCCTGTTCGGTATTGTGTCGCTGCGTCAGATACGAGCGACTAAAAATTCAACGTTAACCACGGCAAATAAAAAGTGACGGATTGAAAACGGTGTCGCTGCGACCAATTTCTCGGGAGTCGCCGGTGTAGTTGTTACCGCTGAAAAAAACAGCGATCATCAGAATAGCTTACGTAATCAAACGCGGGAGTCGCAGCGACATACTTTCCACATACTTAAGCTTCAAGTTACCTACAATTAAGGTTTATCTTGAACGCTTGTCGCTGACGCAGCGATCAGTTGCCGAACAGGGCTATAGGCCCTGTTCGGTATTGTGTCGCTGCGTCAGATACAAGCGACTAAAAATTCAACGTTAACCACGGCAAATAAAAAGTGACGGATTGAAAACGGTGTCGCTGCGACCAATTTCTCGGGAGTCGCCGGTGTAGTTGTTACCGCTGAAAAAAACAGCGATCATCAGATTAGCTTACGTAATCAAACGCGGGAGTCGCAGCGACATACTTTCCACATACTTAAGCTTCAAGTTACCTACAATTAAGGTTTATCTTGAACGCTTGTCGCTGACGCAGCGATCAGTTGCCGAACAGGGCTATACTCTCTGCTGATTTCTGACCCACTCATACCTTATGCGTCGTCATATCTCTGTCGTCATCAACGAGTAGGTTTGCACGATTAGTGTTCATGGCTTGTATGTTTATGGTTTGTCCTTTTTCAGCATGGAGTTTTGAGAACCGTTTTCCCCATTCCAGAAGGAGTATCTAGGGCTATATAGCATGGTTTGGACTTATTTCCATAGCCTTTGTCTTGTTCTACCAAGTACCAACTACTGTTAAAGAGAGTTTTTCTCTCGAAGAACCATGTTATCTATTTCAAGTTGGGTTAACATCTGAGCAGTCTCTTCCATTTGTTCTTTTAGGGTTGTACCTCTATGGCAATCTTTTCATCACATGTGGTAGTGTCCTCATTTCCTATAGCTGAGGACATCTATCTGATTTACTTTTTCGGAGCTTTGAGCTGTGCTTGCAAGTCGGTCTTTGCCGTGGTGGCCATGTTGTGATAGTCTTCGATTCTGATCATCGTCACATAGTCTTGGTTATACTCTCCTTCTAGCACCAAACTGCATTGGTAAAATAATGACCGGTTCTTGGTCATATCACGAACGACAAGAGATCAAATGATTGAAGTATACGTTTTATTGATGCTATAGCAAGATTACAATGTTTTAGCAAAAGAAGATAATTTCTAAATGCCTGCTTGTGTTAAAGTCGATTATGTGTCTTCTCTCTTAAGTTTTGACATATTCCTTTAAATTATTATTCGTCTTTTTTGAAACACAAATTATTATTAGTCTATATCATAAATTAAATGATTTCTTTTTATCTACAAATTTTCCTTTAATGTATAAATAGGAAGAAACTCATGCCCAACGGACATTACAAATTTCTTATCTTGAGATACGGCAGCCGATATCTTGATTTTAACGAGTAAGATTACTCCTGAGTTAGTTTCTGCCCATCATATATCATGACTATATTATTGATGAAACAGAAAAGTTGCGACTAGCTTGTTTATTCGAATATTTTCCATGTGTCCAGCATATACACCAACATGACTTACCGTTTTCGGCAGAAAAATAGTATTGAGGAACCGGAGATAGACAAAGACCTTTATCTATGGATAATTTGATATCTTGGAAAGTAAGAAATGATAAACAATTCAGAGAAATTGATATAGACCCATTGGAGAAGATAAGACATGTAGAAAGAGAATGTCAAACATTGTTCATTGTAAATGAACCAATTACTGATTGGTCCAAACACCAATAGCAACATCTCAATCCATTCACTTAAAGAATATATATTTGGTAGATGATTCATGGACCTCTATGTCGGTCTTCAGTGGATTTGGGTGGAAGTTGCTAGTTAACATTAGATGGACACAACTGATGGGGATAATAATTCAAAGATGAAGAGAATCTGCATTGCATACAGAGTTAGAAGCGATACACAGCGAAATAGAAAGCATGATGCATCATTCAACATGTCAGTATTTTGGGATGGACCGTGAAGATTTGATAGCAATGCTAGGAGAACCTAAGACATGGCCGTATTTCTCGATAGAATTGGAAGAGATACAAGATCTGAAGAGGAGGTTTCAAAATTTTAGGATATGCACTTTTGGAAACAAATGGAACTGCTTATTTCTTAGCTAGAACCGCTTGCTCTTTTCATAAGATCTTTTATTTTATTAATTTTTTTCTATTTTTATCTTGTTATCCAGTCCTTTAGGTAATACAATAATCTTTTGATGTCAAAAAATTATTTATAATAGTTTATAATTTTTGTATGATTTTATGATTAAGTTTTGATGGTTTTCTAAAGTATATCTATTCATTTGAGATTTGACATTCAATATCACACAATTTAATTTTGTTATCAAGGGAACGAAAGGGGCAGTTATTTATACTTGACAATTGAACAAAATTGCTACCATTTGTTCATAATCGATGTCATAGTTTTTCTTTTTTTTGAACACAATCGATGTCATAGTATGTTCCGATATTTTAGTAAAAAAAAACGTTCCAATATGAAATATCCTTATAACCCGATAAAAATCATTATACTACATGATCCAAAAAAAATTAACAAATAAAATAAAATTATGAATGAGAACTAATTATATTTCATAACTTTTGTTTCAGTAGAACTCACCTAACACCCTTTTCTTTAATTGGACGCTAGTCTGGCTAAGCATCTCCACAAACCTAATTTTTTTTCTAATGAGAGATTCCACTAGCTAGCTTATTTCTTCCTCATTGTTTTTATTTTAATCTTTTACCGTTCAGAATCACCCATTAATGGCGACGTCCCAAGCAAACTGCAACGGAATTGCGATCATTGTTATGAGAAAATCATTCTCTTTTTTCACGGGAGATATCTGTTGATTGTCGCCATTGAATTTCATTCCGCAAAATATCGGTGCATCCTCGGCATCCATAAAATCATTTTTAGCCTTTTCGAAATTCCTCACTTTGCAGTAATTCAAACCTGAAGTTAAGGATTTAGAGCTCTTGGAGTAAAGCTTAAGGCAATCTTCCAACAGCTTCTTACTAAGACTACTCTTATATTTCCTCTCTTTTATAATATTCTCCACAATTCTTCTCACGTTCGTTAAGTTTGATATGGCGTTATTCGCTCCGACCATGGTCAGTTCACCGATATTTCTCACTTTCTGGCTCTCTGGACTCTCTCTGAGAGATGCAGTGCAATCTTTTTCGAAATGTGGATTGCTTTCCACACCTGGAGACTGTGAAGCTATCTTGCAATATTTTTGAATCAGAGAATCTGCCACTTTGTTGGCTGTGCAACTATTGAAGAGAAAAGCAAACAAAATGAGGTATATATTCATTGTGTTCTTTTGAAACATCATTATTGTGGTGTCGTATATTGTAACTTTTGATCCATATAAAAGCAAGCAAAAAATCTGCTCACGTGAGAGTAACCACATGCTTTTTTTAGATAGCTCATGTCTCGTGTTGCCACTCCACTTGCTTCGTTGCCTTTTTTCTTGGGTCAAACTTAGTTTTATAAGGATACACTAGATTTTGAAAGCACGGGCTATATATTGTTGACAAATTTATTAACGGTTCACTAGTATGTTTAGACATGGACCTTTGGTTCGTTTAGATTGTGACTTTCGATTTTTCGGTTCAAGAGATATATGAACCGTTCGGTTATTTATCAATTTGGATTTGGTTTTGGTTTGATTATTTTAGTTTTTAGTTTGGTTTGGATAAAAATGTTAAGAATCCAAGACAATTTTGAGTTTAATTAGGTTTTGGTTCGTTTCTTGTTTTCCGATAATTTAAATAAGTTGGGTAAAATCGCCTTGAAGAGGCGTGGCTTGCAGGAGCATGTATGTTGAAGGCACTCAAAATATGTCTGACGAGGTAGGAAAGACGACTGAAGGAGATGAAAGAGCTACGGAAAATGTTAAAGGGACTTCCACCAGCATATCTTAAAGGGAATGTTGAAGGAAGCAAGCACACAGCTTATCCCTTGCTTTGGTGTTCATCAAATAGGAGGAAGAAGGAGAAGAAGAGATCAAGTTTAGTGAAATCTTAGAACATTTCAAGTCTTCAAGATATGAAGCGGACACAAGTTTAGTGAAATCTGCCGAATAGTGCATCTCTACCCAACACTGTTCACTATAAAGAAATCACATGTTTATTAATTAGGCATGTAAATAAATTGGTACAAACTCGTATTTATGTTTTCTGTAGAATTTGGCCTTATTCTCACCAAATTCTAAAGAAAACAATGGCTAACTGTGGAAAATCTCAATTTTTTCAACACACAAGTCCGTGTGCTTTCTCATTAATCACATAGCATTTTCTCTTCTCAAAAGGATGTCGAAATCTGTTTTAGTGGAAGTGTTATTTGCAAATATAAAAGACCAATTAGGTATTTCCGTAACAAGACATCATGTATCAAAATCTGTTTCTTATCAAGGATCAATTACCTACCTATAGCGTAGGCTAGGTCCAGGAGGCTTCTCTGGCACGGTTTAGATCTACCTCAAAAGGGTGGAATGCTCTTGTGAAAAAGAAGGGAAACTTGAGAAGAAACCTCTTGTTATCATGTTAATTGATTATAGGGTATATTTAGGTAGGCTTTATCTCCACGAGATTCATGGGGAACAACATTTTAAAGGTGATAAGTCAGTTCAGCCTCAATAATACTCTTTCTTCTTCTTTATAGACTTACCAACATTGTAAGGATGGTAAGTCTTTCACTGCGACAGCCTATTTGTAACATCCCGAATTGTAATATGTGAAAAGGCTAAAGAGAATTGATTTAGCTACATATGTCACCAAAGTGCACTTACCTTTTCGGGAGCACATCCAGAGAGAACTCCACAGTTAAGCGTGCTTGAGCTGGAGTAGTCAAAGGATAGGTGACCTATCGGGAAGTGATCCGCGATACCGTGCAAGTGAGGCCAAAGCACATAGAAAGGTCATGTGGTGATTGCAGGATCAGTAAACAAAACTTTTGAGCCTTGGAAAAATTAACGGACCGGCCGCCGGATGGGATGGGGCCCACAGATCAAGTGAGCGGACGTGGGTGGCCCATTAGCCGTGGGCGGTCGGGGCGTTACAAGTGGTATCAGAGAAGGTTAGCCGTCTCGATTCTGACCCGAGAAACGTCTTGAGATCTGTCGTGGGGCGTAACGAGGACGTTCATGCGTTCTTTTGAGATTGAGTGAATTGTAACATCTCGAATTGTGATATGTGGAAAGGCTTAAGAGAATTGATTTGACTACCTATGTCACCAAAATGCACTTACCTTTTCGGGAGTATATCCAGAGAGAACTCTAGAGTTAAGCATGCTTGAGTTGGAGTAGTCAAAGGATGAGTGACCTATCGAGAAGTGATCTGCGATATCGTGTGAGTGAGACCAAAGCACGGAGAAAGGTCATGTGGTGATTGCAGGATCAGTAAACAATGATTTCGGGCTGGAAAAATTAACGATCGGCCGTCAGATGGGATGGAACCCACGGGCCGAGAGAACGGACGTGGATAGCCCATTAGCCGTGGACTGTCGGGGCGTTACACTATTGCTATGCACCACCATGGACGAAAGACTAGTTGTTTGGAATCCAGTAGGATTATCAAACCGATAAATTCCAAAAGAATATAATTTCGATACCTACAATCCTCATGCAACAACGAGTACAAAATCTTGAGGGTGCATCGTCATGGACCTAGTTACTCGGAACCATGCCTTGTTAGGTACGAAATCTATAACTTTACATATTTCCAGATTTCTGGCGAGGTGGCACGTCTGTGGATGGAAGTACTTGTTGGATTACTTTTACTTTTAGTCAAGACCTTCCAAGGAGGAGGGCTACCTTACAATGTTTTGATTTTTTCAACAGAGAGGTGATTCTCTTTCTTATAATGTACGTTTTTGCTTTATCAGTGACTAGAGAAACGCAAAACCTTTGTTTGTTAACTTCTTGTGACAAAGTAGTCGATACATATGGATGGCAACTAAGATTAAAAGTACCGTAAACATGTCATGTAGTAAACTCCTTACAGTGAAACAAACCCATCCACCTTGTAATGGGATGAGTTTCTTGGCCGACAGTGATAAATTACAATCTACATCTTCCTACTCCATAATTAGTTCCCATACTATTCCAATTCTTTTCCCTCTGAAGCTGGAACAATATTTTGGTTATCTCTTATTAAATGAGCATGCTTTGTCCTTACAAATCAACAAGACCACTGACGACACTTACATTTGTGATACATCTTGAATGATCTTACACAAATTGGACTCCAATAAGCTTTTGTTTCGGATTGAGCTTAGTGTCCTTTTCATATGGTTATGGAGTTGTGTTGCTTTGTAAACTAGACATGTATACTTTACCATGTCTTGTCCCATCTAAATCCACAGTTTTTAGAAATTAGCATATGCGATCAGTTATCAAGAACCAAAGTTTCACAAAAGAATACTTAAAATCTGAATGAAGCATCTAGAGTTTTTAGATGACTTGAACACTTTCATAGTGACTACTGAGAATCCATTTCAGTCTAGGTGTTATGGCTAATTTTACACGTATTTGTAATGCAAAGTGGAAATATTCTTTTTAAGTTCAAATTCTTTGAGCCCAATTCATTCTATTACACAAACAAATGATCTATATCTATCTTTTGATGAGACAATATTTGTATACTAAAAAGGATCAGATAAACATGAATAAATAACTACACTTGTAATGATATATATGTATCATTATATGAACTAATAACTCATCATTATCCTAATAATACACACACATCACTAGGATTCGAGTGTTTTATACAAAAACGATTTGAAAGTTCTGAGCCATGGTCTCATCTCCAAGTTAACTGAAAACTCTCTTCTTAAGGATCGATTAGATAATCATGAAGATGAGTAGACAACGTCTCTATTTAATTGGTCAACACCTTTGTGTGATCCGTAGGAGAATGAGTACTATCAGGGGATTGCTGTGAAGACCTGGTAGCCATCCCAGAGGTTTTCTGTTTCTTCGCCTTGCTGGAGGAAGGAGGCTCAACCTTCGCAATCGGATTGCACTTGACGTCTGCAGAGCTCCCCATGAACATGATATTATCTTGAGAGACAACCGGCTGGAGGATGAATGAAGATTCCTGGTAACTCGATCAAAAGGGAACAACATCATTTTGAGATTAAAACTTACCTCAATGCTATTTCGCTCCAAAGCTTCTCTACTTACAAGGAAAGGAACTCGTTGCCCCTCGAAAGGAATGCTGGTTGCCTTGAAAAATTCCTTTCTACCTTTGGGAATAGTGGAATGCGCAGTGGCGGAGCCACCTTAGCGTCAAGGGGGTCATCTGACCCATATCAAATCTACAAAATTTTATCTATAGGCTTAATATCATACTTATTGTTGTGGTTTATTGTTGAAAATCTTCATTATGACCCCATGTCATGAGTTCAACTCCACCATATATTATTGCCCAACATATATCAAGGTTATATTATTGATGAAACAGAAAATTGTGACTAATTTGTTTCTAAAATAGTTTATAATTTGTGTATGATTTTATTATCAAGTTTTTAATTGATTTTCCAAAGTATATTTTTTCATTTGACATTCAAAATCACACAATTTAAATTTGTTATCAAGGGAAAGAAAAGAGTGATTATTTATGCTTGAAAATAGGAAAAAAATTGATATCATTTTTCATAAATTGAAAGCTGAATTATTATTCATTTGTTTACAGTTTGTAAGCGACATTATAATATTCTGATACAAATGATTTCCTTTTTTCCCTCAACCGGCTGATCTATTAATCAAATACAAATTATTTCCTTAGAACCCGCAAATATCATTTTATTAGTACATAATCCAAACAAAGAAGAATTTAACATACAAAACAAAATTATTAATGAGAACTATTTATATTTTCATAATTTTTCCCGTAATATAATAAACACGTCAGGAACGTAGATCATTGTTAAGAGAATATTGTTCTCTTTTTTCACGGGAGATATCTGTTGATTGTCGCCGTTGAATTTCAACTCGCAAAATATCGGTGCTTCATCTGCATCACCAATATCAAATTGAGCCTTCTCGAATTTCCCCTTTTTGAGTTTGTTCAAACCTGAGGTTAACAAGCGAGCGCTCTTGGAGTAAAGCTTAAGACACTCTTCCAGCAACTTCTTACTAAGGCTACTCTTATATTTCCTCTCTTCAATAATCTTCTCCACAGTTCTTTTCAGGTTCGTTAAGTTTGACATGGCGTTATTCGCTCCTACCATGATCAAATCATCGATATTTCTCGCTTTCTGGCTCTCCGGATTCTCTTTGAGAGTTGCAACGCAATCCTTTTCGAAATGTGGAATGGAATTCACAAACAGAAATTCTGAAATGGTTTTGCAAGATTTTTCAATCAGCTTATCTGCCACTGTGTTGGCCATGCAACCATTAAAGAGAATAACAAACACAACAATGTACATCAGCATTTTCATTGTGTATTGATTTTTGAAGAGTGGTATATTGTAACTTTTGAGTCCATTTAACAGCAAACAAAAAATCTGTGTAGGGTTACAGTAACCACATGCTTTTTTTAGATGCCTTATGACTCGCGTGCCACTCCACTTACTTCGTTGCCTATTTTCTTGGGTCAATTTAGTTTATGAGCCTATTTATTTCTTCATTTCAAATATTTTATAAACACGATGCTATATGTTGTGATGATATCTCTTAAAATGATTTGTAAAAACAATAAGGTGAAATATTAAAAACAATCTCTAATTTCAGATAAAGATTTTCCTCCTTTAATTTTTCTCATTCCATAAACCTGTCTCATTAATTTTCATCAAAAACCTAATTTCCAATTTCTATTGATGTATAATATACTTTTATCTATATATGTATATATAAGATAACAATTTGCATTTTTATTTAAAACAAACATCTTATCTTAAAATGTTACGTGATCTTTCTTACAAAACCTTTTTTCTCTGCAATTTTGTTTTTTTTTTTTCTCTTTTTTAAGAGCGATTTGCACGAAAAATAGTCAATTAATGTATAATTTGCGGATATGGAAAAACATACAAAAACCCAATCCAATAACAAAAAAAATGACAATAGTGCCCCTAGCTTTTGGTCTGCTAAAGAACGAGAGAGCAATAATGATTTGTGATGTCATCATTATAATCATGGTTCACTTTCTTCTTCCAAATAAGTTTTTATATGAGTTCTCTGATTCACCGATTTTCTCTTTTGTTAGTGGATCTTGATTTGATCAATGATTGATGATAAACAATAGTAATTGCATGGATCTCATTTTTTTCAGAAATCCTTTTCACAAAATGCGGGAAGAGACGTTAAGTGATCTTATAGAGACACTGAAATAGATTCTGGCAAACGAATCTTGACATACTTTCTCCTTCTCTCACTGGAAGCATGGCGAGTCTCGGCTGGAGCAACGGGTCCTCTTGAAGGTTTTGTTCTCTCTGCTGTGGAAGCTCAAGTTGCAGGAGGTGCTGCAGGTCAAGATAGAGTTTAGGCTGTGTGGTCCGAGGAGAATAATTGGCTC
This sequence comes from Brassica nigra, assembly GCA_016432835.1. Lineage (NCBI taxonomy): Eukaryota > Viridiplantae > Streptophyta > Magnoliopsida > Brassicales > Brassicaceae > Brassica > Brassica nigra. The sequence continues at coordinate 12,806,732 of CM028247.1, read as the reverse complement.
TTTTGCTCTATCTATGATGGATTCAACGGAATAGACGATGCTGATTGATTGGCTTGTACTCTGTATGAGTCCATTGTGTTCCATCTCTAGTTACTTAATTATCAAATGATGACACATCAAGATGTCGATGACGGTGAGAAAATGGATTTTATTGTCACGCAAGGATAATACGATAATTAGCTGGTTAACATGAGATATTAGTGACTAGTTAATATGTAAGTTAGTATCATTATAATGTAACTTTTTATATCATCCATATATTAGCATAGTTATATTCCGACATATCTGGATACTTTACATGTTAGCTGGTATCTTGATTTAAAATTCTGACTATTTTACAATATGGATACTTTACATGTTAGCTGGTATTTTGATTTAAAATTCCGACTTTACTCCCACATATACTCCCACATATCCGGATACTTTACATGTTAGCTAGTATTTTGATTTAAAATTCCGACTATATTAGCATGGTTTATGATTGAATTAGTGACCAACCAATATATATAAAATGTATGGTGTATTGATTGTTGGATATATAAGTAATTACATATTCAGCTAACTCTCATAATATAGAGGAATAAATTATGGTAGCCGGATAATAAAAGCTACGTATATAAAGTGTCTTGTGAATGGATTGTTAGAACACTTTCTTCCGATTTGTATTTCAGCAACTCTCCATGAGTCAAATCCACTCTTGGTAACTTCCTTGAAGGTTCCCTAACCAGCTTCACATTGTGGAAGACAATCGAATTGAGATCAAACTAATCTTTAACATTGCATGTTGAGGATAGAATTACATTGATGAATCGAATTGAGGCCAACATTGTCGCTCTTATCCTCTTGTGAACCAGCGATTTCAATTGCATCGCTGCCGAGATCAGTATCAGTACATAGCAGCTAAAGAGCTCTTTTGGCAGTTGAGCAAGTTCTGCAACGTCTTTCTCTGGATACGAAGATTATCCAAATAAGTCGAGCGAGAGACCTCAATTTTCATGGGGGGGTTTGCTTTTTATTGAGAGACGACATCAACATCAGCGTACCAAAAAAAAACCAAACTTTTCAAAAACTTGATAGAAACAAATGTTAGTTGCTGGTGCATACAGAGCCGTTTCTGAATTTTGAAGAAAGAGTAGAAAGAAGATACGTAAGAGTTTAGAATAGAAGAGAGAGAATGATTTCGATATAAACAAAGTGGGCTTGTAGATTTCCGCTAGTGTAAGTAGGGGCACTTTGGCCATTATAAAAGTATAACAGTAGAAGTTTCATTGCTGCAAATATCAGTGTTATGTTTGTATATAGAGTGCAATATTTCTTTTTTTTATGTTACCTTTTTCTCTGTAGGTTAAGATTTTTGAAGTGGTCGCACCTACTTCTCACTTTTTTTTTTTGCTAAATCACCTACTTCTCACTTCTTCTTCTCCGTCGCATGTGAAAATTTCTCAAAGAATTCTCGTTAGTTGCGTAAAGCTCAACGGATGGTTTTGTGCTATTGTCTTAAATAAGGATGTGACAAGAAGCTAATAGCCATAGTCCTCATTTTAGGTTCTTGAATTACATGTTGACGAACTTTTCCTGGATTCATCTCGTCGTTCAACGCTGCAATTGTGTTGTCCACATGTGGATTTTTTCATCAAAAAAACTCTCTTACATCAAGTGCACCTTTGTTAAAACAATCCAACTCCTTTACAACTTATACTCCTATTTCAAAAAAATATTCACAATCTTGTTTCAAACCAAAATTGCAGCACCTCTTCTGTACCCTTTCCTCTTTTTGCTCTCACCAGGCTGAGTTTGTTTCGGATTCCTTTATCAATCATCTTTTTAATGCAGCCAACAGTATCCGCTTGTCATCATGCTTTATCTTGTTTCTTTCCCTCCATAAAGCATGGAAAGCAGCCTGAAAAGCATAACGAATGCAAAATAGCTTCTTCCTTTCCATGGACAAATCAGTGATCAACCTCACTATGGCATGCCAGTCATTTATGTGATCGTTACCCAGTATCCCCTTAAAGCAGATCGCGGGTTGATTTCTTGATCCGCTTTTGGCCTGTAGGGCAGATCGCTAGAATTTTTTTAGTGATGTAATCCGATTGTGTGAGCTCCGCTTACTGTTACAATCTCATGTAGACTAAACATGTTTGTTTCTTAAGTATCTCGTGAAGTGTCATGGACCGTCTGGTTAGGATCATGACGTTTCATCGGACTATATGGGCATTAGTTCCGAGTCCGCCTTTACAACCAAGCTTTAAATTGAAGTAAGATCCTCCGACCAGTGTGACGAGGCCAACACGTAGCGTACACAAAAAATATCAGTGCAAGACACCACGTCGGGACAAGACAGTTCGAGAGTTGTCTTGATATGGTTAAAAATATCGAAAGCATCTCCTGGGAGGGAGTCATTGAGATCATCGTCACGTTCCTTTTTGTTAAACGAGTTGTTAGCTATCAAAATAATCGCATAAAAACCTTCAAGGAAACAATCGTGAAGGAAGAGAGTAGCGTCCTGGCAGCAGTTGTCTGCTGTTGAACTTGCTTTAGTTACAGTCTATTAAAACTCGGTCACTTGTCATTCTTCTTTCGTACAACTATGATGTATGCTAGCTAGTTGGGGTACTGCACTTCTCTTATGAACAAAACTTTTAATAGTTTCATGACCTAATTGTTGAGTATAGTATCGCGCTCTGGAGGGAAGTACCATTTTTCTGGTTTACTAGTTGAGGTTCTACTTGAAACTTGTGCATTATTATCTTTGGGTCAATAACTGACATGTCCATGTTGACCAAGAGAAACAGTCAGAATTCAACATAAGGAAATCTATTAGCCTTTTTCTCCAGGAAGTAATCATCTTTGATTCTACTTTTAGGTTTCTTTTGGGATCACCTTCTGCCAGTGGTACGTCGAGTTGCTCCACCTTTGGCTACTCTGTGTGAGAAGCTAGAGGAGAATTCTGTAATTGCTATAAGATACTCAACTGTGTACACAGGGAGAGTCACATCTTTGATGGTCTGCTTGACCTCTCCATTGGAGCCTACTAATGGTGTGGCTTTATGCGTTAATGCATCTTTTTCCAGCCTTAGATCGTTTTAAGCCTCCAAGAAGATTATGTTAGTGGAGCTTCCTTTGTCCACCACTATTCTCTTCACCATAAGATTTGTCATCATTGCATTATGATGTGGAGCTAGGACTTTCTCCTGCTCTTCAGCCATAAAGATTATAGTATCAGTTTTCAGGGTTTTGTGCTTAGTATCTCTACTGTTTTGACCTTTTTGGCACCCTTGGTGATTTTTTGGCAGCTGTGTGTAATGACAATGACCTCTGATCCTCATGATATGATGTTGCTGACCCTCTCGTGACGTGGTGGAGAAGCAGAAATAACTATGACTAGTTGGTTATTTCTTCTTAGTTACTCATTAGATTATTGGCTCGACCAGAGAGAAATTCACATGTGAGATGCACTCTTCTTTAGTAAATCATTGATCTTCGTTTTTTATGAGAAGCACTCTTTCATATTGTGACCCTGGTATAACGGAACTTGCACCATTTTTCAAATTCCAGTAGTTTTTTTATGCTCTCATTATCTGAGGTCACTTAATCTGGGGCCATTTGCCTCAAAATACCTACCACTTCTTGTTTTGATATGGAGATATTGGATATGTCTTCTGGCCAAGTCCTTACTGCATTTCTTTCGCTTTTGGATTTATTATGTGGCCGATGATTGTATCTCTCAATGCTTCTTCCTCCTTCCTTGCATGGTAGAGTTTGTTATCTTTGTTGCCTTTATCTTTTTGACGACTCATGATTAGGGATTCTAGAAAAGTTTAATTAGGAACCCATTTTCATGCTCTGGACAAGCCATTCTTCATGGTTTTGCACTGATATTTGGTCAGCTCCTTGTATAAGTTACCATCTAACATTAGGCCTCGCTTAAAATCATAAATTTCTGTGAAAACGTTACATCTGAGCTACAAACCTTCTCCTGGTTTAAGTGTGTTATGTAGCTACGCAAGGGCTATTTACTATTTTGTAGGATCTCATATCGATCATCAGCTGGTTTCTCCAGGTTCATGCCGCTTATGAATTGCTCAATGAACGAGTCGTTCAGAGAGAAAATGAAGTGAATCAACATGTTAGATAGGTTGATGAACCATTGCAATTAAGGCGAGTCGAATAAGAGTTGACACGAACCCTTCGGATATCATGGCTGCTTTGTGCTCTTTCTGGATTGCTATTGTGAGCATTATTTGCTTGTATTCTGCCACATGGTTATATAGATCATCTCAAGATGATAATACTTTTTTCTCATTTTCGTTAGTGCAAAATATAACGTAAATTGCAAGTGAAAGATTTGTTATATTGAACATGTTATTGGGATCTTTTTCACATAGATTCCATAAGATTTTTTTCCTTTTTCATTAGTGTATTTGTGAATTTGAAATCGGGAGTGAAAGCTTTGTATATATACCACAGAGCTTTGTATTATTGCACATGTTCCTGGGTCTTTGTTCATATAAATTCTATAAAACTTTGTCCTTTTTCGTTATTGTATTCGTGAATTTCAAATTCAGAGTGAAAGCTTTGTATATATACATGTTCTTGGTATTCACATTAAGATGATAAGACTTTGTCCGTGTTCGTTAGTATTTTGAAAAAATCATTGTATATTGACTATGGTTTTGTTATTCTGACAGGAGTAAAACTGATATGTAAGCGGTCAAAGTAATGATACCGGTTTGAAGTGATCAAGAGAGAAGAAGAATCTTTTAAATCATCAATATACCGTATAGAACATATTATAGAGAGCTCGATTAGTTAACTGTTAGAAATATTTTAATGTAAAGGTGGTCGTATGATTAGACTATAGTGAATTTTTTTGGTAAATTCACTAACAATAACAAAAGAGGTTTTAAATAGAGACTGTGAGAAGCACTATGGAAGTGACACCTCAATACTAAATAGAATCTTACAGCTTAAAAATATTTCTCTTTTAATAAGAGGGATTAGAAGTGGTTCGGCAAGAAATCGCTTAACTTGGTACAACTAGTATAAATGAATAAGTAATAAAGTATAAATGTAGATAACTAATATCCACCAAATTGAAGTCATGAGAGAATTGTGTTTCAGTTTTAGTGATTTTGATTATATCAATACTATTAAAACAGAAGAACTTTTTATCTACTTACAAATAGTCTATGTTGGACCATAACATTTATTTAACTTCCTATTATTTCTCATACTTAGTTATAATTAAATATATTTCATATCTAACCTATTATTTTAATATTTCAAAACAAGATATCCAAAATATATTCTCAAATATCTTTTAAGATTGCATTTTAATAATATATTTTAATATCTTTTATTTAAAACTTAAATATACATCTGTTTTAATATTTACTTTTAATAGTAAAATTCGTAACTAATATCAGCTATAATAATAATAAAGAATATTAATTCATTTTTATTTATAGAATAAGAAATAACATCTCCATAATAATTATATATACATATTTTATATTCATAATTAAATTACTATAGCAGTTAATAAATATAAAATAACTTAATACATTTATCTACTTATACATCACTTAATTATTATTAAATATATACTCTAACCTAAAATTAAGGAACGAAATAACTAATATATTATTTTTAAAAATAATGAATAAAATTTATAAACTCACTAAATTGAAGTAAACAATCTATTATCTTTTATTTAGAGATAAAAAAATATACATACTAATTCATAAATATACAACTGTACTTTAATACAAACGCATGAAATACATAATAGTGTAATTCTTATATATATACTATTAAAATTAAATATATATATATATATATATTTGATAAAATAAATATTAATAGTTAGTTACTATTAATATTTAATGATATGATGGAACATGTTATTATGTTTTTATTGATATTTTTATGTGTATAGTTTTATGGGTTACTCCAATAAATAGGTAAAATATTTTTCAAATATAAAACTAATTGGAGAAAACATAAAATGCACTTTAATTTATGTTTGACCATTCACGCATGTTGGAATACAGGTTGGATATTTTGAATTTTGGTTCTAATTTAAATCACCTACTAGGTCCTATTATGATAAATTTGTAAGTATGGATCGGGTTCGGATATAACACATCGACATTAGTTTAATTTGATTTTTAGCAATATTAAATCATACAAAACATACAACAATTTTACTTTTAGCAATATCCATTGTTTTATTTAAACTCTCAATTTTAAATATTAACGATCGAATGAATAAATATAAATCGCGTATCATAATCTGGCTTTAAAACATTAATACCACATAACAAAAAATATATGGAGGCGAACAATGAACTTATAAATATCTAATGTCACAATTATAATCATCAAAATGCAAACTTTTAAGATTGAAACTAATCTCTGACATTAAACAAACATATAAGACATTACATAACAGTATAACAAAAAAAAACATATTCCGCGCTTTGAAAGCGCGGGTCAAACTCTAGTCTGACGGTTAAAACCGATAGGGTTGGGTGGGATGATAACACTCATGTATGAAGTGTAATTTTCCTAACTTGGTTAGAATAAACAAGTTATAAACCTATTTTCGAATCAAAATAATTCGGAATGAAAATAATTTATTAAGGAGGATTTTTCAGATTTTGGTTTTCAGATGATTGAAGGCATCTGAGACAATTTCTCTATCATTTGTCCATAAATTTACAGTTTAATTATTATTCATTTGTGCATAGTTTGTAATTTGTATCATCATATGTTCTGATATGAATTATTTCCTTATAACCCATAAATAACATTTGATTACATGTTCCAAACAAAATAAAAACTTAAAACACAAAAAAAAGATATTATTAAGTAGAACTCGCTTAACACCTTTTTCTTTAAGCTAATGCCAAAGCTCTTTCAAAATAAGCAGCTCAGGAATTTGGATCATTGTTAAGAGAAGATTATTCTCTTTTTTCACGGGAGATATTTGTTGATTGTCGCCGTTGAATTTCAATTCGCAAAATATCGGTGCTTTTGCTGCATCTGTATACTCATGATTAGCATCATCGAGATTCCCCTTTTTGATGTAATTCAAACCTGAGATTAAGGAGTGAGAGCTCTTGGAGTAAAGTTTAAGGCAATCTTCCAACGACTTCTTACTAAGGCTACTCTTATATTTCCTCTCTTTAATAATCTTTTCTACGATTCTTTTCACGTTCGTTAAGTTTGATATGGCGTTATTCGCTCCTACCATGATCAAATCATCGATATTTCTTGCTTTCTGGCTCTGTGGATTCTCTTTGAGAGATGCAATGCAATCATTTTCGAAATGTGGCCATCTGCTTACCATACCTGTAAACTTTGGAACTTCTTTGCAAGAATTCTGGATCAGAGCATCTGCCACTTTGTTGGCCGTGCAACCATTGAAGAGAAGAGCAAACGCAACGAGTTTCATCAACATTTTCATTGGGTATATTTTAAAGAATCGTATATGGTAACTTGTGATCCCATTTAAAAGCAAAAAAAAAAAAGAAAATCTGCTAAGATGAGTGTAACCACATCCTTTTTTTAGATTGCTCATGTGCCGCTTTGCCACTCCACTTGTTTCGTTGCCTTTTTTCTTTGTGGGTCTATTTATTTCTTCATTACAAAAACTATTTTATATGCCTCTTCATTAAAATCCTTGAAAATGAACATATAGTTTGCTTTTCAGAGTTTAAATTAAACAATATGCGATAGGTTTTGATTATATCTCTAAAAATGATTTGTAAAAACAATAAGGTGAAAGGTAAAAATATGTAATTTTCAAAGCAAAAAAAACCTCTAATTTTTGTATTCCATAAACATCTGTCTCATTTGCTAGCAAACGATTTATTTAATATCTTTTGCATGTATCTACCGTTTTGGAGACTTAATAGTTTTATCAAACATAAGATTTTATAAAGTCATGATTCTGTTACTTTGCGTTCCTATCATTGTTAACGGGGAAAAATCAATTGGACTATATATATGGTTTCCTAATTAGTTAATTTCATTGGCAACATTATTAACCATACAATGTATGTTAAACCCACAACGGTTCGATACATCGATGTGTAATATACTTTTAGATAACAGTTTGCAATTTCATGAGAAAAAAACAAACAAACATGCATCTTATATTGAATTGTTACAGGATATTGCTTACGATACATAGTTTAAACACATACCAGCGAAACCTTTCTTCTGCACAAATCTCCTTTCTCCCCGCCAATAAATAACATAAAATATTATTATTTTGTTTTCGTGTTTTCCTTTGCTTATACGTTGAGATTGTTGAAGTGGTCGCACCTACGTCTCACTTCTCCTTCTCCATCGCCCTTAACGCCGACCGTGCCGAGTTTCTCCATCGCTCGTGCGAAATCTTCAAAGAATGCTTTCTCGTCAGTTGCGTAAAGCTCAACGAACGGTTTCGTACTATTGTCTTTAATAAGGAGGTGGTCGGAAGCCAATAGCCCCAGTCCTCGTTTTAGGTTCTTGAAGTACATATTGTCGAATTTTCCCGGAGTCATCACGTCGTTAAACGCCGCGATGGTGTCGTCCACAGTGTGGTTTTTGCATAGCTCTTTAAGAGCGGTTGCGAATCGTGGGTTGATTTCTGGATCGGCTTTTGACCCGTAGAGCCGGTCACTAAACTCTTTGCAGTGAGAAAATCCTATCGTGTGAGCTCCGCTTAACGCTACCATCTCACGTAGACTAAACCCGTTCTTCTTGAACATCCCGTGGATGTCATGGACCGTCTGGTTAGGCATCGGGACGTTTCCTCGGACTTTATGGGCTTTGGATTCAAGTCCGTCTTTACGACCAAGCTTTACATCAAAGTAAGGTCCTCCTACCATCGTGACAAGGTCACGCGTAGCCTGCGCTAGAATATCAGCGCATGACACAACACCAGGACAAGACAGCTCGAGAGCCGTCTTAATGCGATTGACAATGTCGAAAGCATCTCCTGGGAGGGAGTCGTTAAGATCATCGTCACGTTCCGCTTTGTTGAACGAGTTGGTCGCTATCAAAACAGACGCATCACAACCTTCTAGGAAACAATCGTGAAAGAAGAGACGGAGTGTTCCGGCAGCAGTTGTCGGCTGTTGAGATTGCTTGGTTAAAACGGCTTCACGCACGATTTTGTTGAAGTCGGGGCACGTTTTTTGGTAATAATCCGTTCTCAAGACAGCTACATCGGCCGACACAGCTGGTGCAACAACAACAACAACGAGAAGGAGGAGAACGAAGGGGGTATGGCTACGAGAGAGACGCATATTTGATGTTGGTATACACGAATCGAATTTGAGAGAGAGAGAGAGGTCTACAAGGTAGACTTCTCTATGATCGATTTTCGTCGAAAGCAATTAGAAACGAAGAGAAAGGGCTTTGCGACTATTTCATGGCTTAGGAGGTTTCCAAGTAGAGGCTACGTAAATGGATGGTTTTTATTTCCTAATACGTACGTGTGGTTGTTTTTAGTTTTTTCCTATCTTTGTAATTTACCTATTTATTGAATGGTTTGAATTGTTTTGAGTTTGGTTCTTGATTTGTATTATAGAAATAAATGTAAATACTGGCGTAAAAAAGGAACACAGGAAAGTTTTGGTTATTCTTATATACAAATCTCGAACTCTGACTTGTTACAGAAGATTGTTTATGTCCATTATGAATTTGGTATATAATTATAATTGATAAATCAGATGTATATACAGTAAAAACTTTAGAAATTAATAATGTTGGAATTATGGTATCTTATCCTCTTTTATATTTTTCTTCTTTAGAATATATTTTGTATAGAACTAAAGCAAATAGTTAATTTTTACCGTCTATACATTAGATTAAATTTTAGTTAGAAATTCGACTTTCATATTGTTTTTAATATATTATTTGGTGTATTTAAAAAATGGTTTTAGATATAGTGGAAAGCATTACAATCACACAGTTATGAGTAAAAACTTTGCTTTTAGCGTACAACACATTATAGATGTTCTTGACAGTATGGAAGATTTTTGCTTTTCTTTACACGGTATCGTAAGGCCTAGAAGGTAGATTCTCGAAGCACTGCTCATTAATTTTTGCTTTTCTTTACAAAGACATATACTTTTTATTTTGTTTTTTTTTGTTTTGTTTGCAGAATGACTTTGTTGCTTGGTCCTCCTAGTTGTGGTAAAACCACACTGCTACTCGCACTAGCTGGAAGACACGACCCCTCTTTGAAGGTTTGTTTTTGTTAACTCAATAATTGAAACAATGTATATGAGTTGTTTTGTTCAAAAATCAAATGAGTTGCTTTCCACCTTACAGACTACAGGAAACGTTAGTTACATATTATCAGAGTTTGTTCCTGAGAAAACATCAAATTATGTAAGTCAAAATGATCTTCACATTCCAGAGATTACTGTGAGAGAGACACTCGATTTTTCAGGATGTTTTCGTATTTAGCAAATAAATAAATTAAGCTTTCTAGATATATTATGCTTAAAAAAAAACAACGGTTACGTGTGTAAACATTCAAAGAGCAAAGTGACTCTCACCAAAAGAAAAGAACTCAAAACTTAGGATGGAGTATGAGAAGAAACATCAATGCCTGCACAACTGTATATACAGAGGAAGAATCTGAGCTTTGTTCTTATCCTTGGCCAAAAGGAAGTAAGACAAAGAAACAAACTTGGTGGAAAATACACAATCCTTCGAACTCGGTTTCTTCTATAAGACATTTACTTCTGAACATGTGAGACGTGTAATGGTGAGATTAATATAGAATTGTAGAAATTTAAATGAATTCCCTAAATGTTTAACAATAATATTATATTTTAATATTCTTGTAAATTAAGTTTAATATCTACATTTCAAAAATAAACTAGATTTTGACCTGCACATATGTGCAGGTATTTTTTCATTTTATATATGTAAAATTTTGATATTATTTAATATTATATATTGTGCAACTCTATAATCTTATTTTTCAAAAAAAAAACTCTATAATCTTATTGTTTAGGTTTTATTCGATATTATTAATATATTTTTATATATTTTATTTTGTTATTAATTCTTATTGTATACAATACATCTTTAAAATTTATTTAGTTATACTATAGAAAGAAATTTGTTTAGGATAATTTATAATTTCATGTGTTTAAAAAATAAATTTTAACATCTATCATTTTAGTATTTTGTGGGTTTTTATAACATTATTTTTCTGTTTATATAATATAACCATATTATTTTACTAAATGTTATACATAGTAGCATCTATCATATTATTTTAGTAAATTTATCGATATAGGATATTTTTGATGTTATGGTATTAAGTTTTCTGATTTCCTGTTATTAAATTAAGATTTCAAAATATAATATTACTTTGATTTTTACAGCATAATTTTTATTACGGCATAATCTATTATTTTATTTTTAAAAAATTTGGAAAATAATTATTTTGTGTCTGAAATGCTTATTTTCAAAATTGTATATTTGGTCAAGAGAAATTTGAAAAATTATACAACTATTTTTGAGTTTGGAAGATTATATATTTGAATTATTTTGTTACTAGATTAATTCATCATTTAATAAAAATATTTGAATTTTTGGTAAGATTTTTTATTTTCAGCAGATTTGTTACAATTAAAATAAATGCTAAATTTATAATTAAAATTGATTTGTCATTAATATATCTGATGAATTATTTTTTTGAAAGATATTTAATGAATTATTAAATTTCAAAGTTTTCTAATAGCATATTTTGTAAATGATACTAAACTAAAAATTATGCTGGAGTATATGGCACCAGGAGCCTTTTATTGCTTCAGCCTTACACCTTCGTCTGAGCCTTTTATTGCTTATGCAGGAGTATATGGCACCTGGAGCACAAGGTCTTTTCACCCAAGCTGGCTTTATCGACTCATCCCAGGATGATGGACAACAGAATCCTTTTAGTGAGAACAATCCTAATCTTCAGTCTCAGGTTTGTCCTTTCTGGTGTGACAATTAACAGAAAAAGCTTTCTTAGAATGTGAAGATTGTGAGTTCACTTAGAGAAAGTACACACTGTACATAAACTCAGACAAACAAATGATGCCTTAGATGCTATGTAAACAAGTTTCTGGTTAAAGGATGCTAATGACTCTTTGTTGCTCAGCGTCTCCCGAATTCACTCTACTCGCAGCCTTTCTCACACTACAGCCAGCCACTAAACCTTTCAGGCCCACAGCAATCTCAACCTCCTAACCAAGGCTCACAAAACCCAAAACTTCCTCACGATGGCTAAAGATGATAAATGCAAAGGTTGAAGGCAACGGGTATGTAAACACCCTTATTGCAAATTCAGCAGCTTGGTATCGCGCTATCACGGCTCCAAACAAACATCTGGTTGGCTTCCGGGTGCTTGTAAGGTACGTGCCTTTCTGGCTCGCTTAACGGAGCAACAGGTAATGTACCTAAGTAACCCGGGGAGAAGTCTTGTTCGTAAATCCTTTGGGACTATATGTTTTGTTTTTGCCGTGTAATGTTTAATATCATGCTCTTATTGTAGTTAGTTATCTGAAGCTACCCATAGATTTTTAATAAACTGGTGGTGGTGTCTAGTGATATGATTACAACAAGCTCTTGGTTTATTTGGATATTGGTGCTTGGCTGAATCATTGATACGGTTTTGGTATATGATTTGATTTTCTGTTAGTATATAGTCGTGCAAGTTTTGGTTCTAGATTGGGTTCTTTGTGGCAAGTGGATGTTTTCCAATCCGGTTTTCAGTGTTGGAACAGGATATTCATAGACATCTATTTTTGGTTTGATACGGTTTAAGTTTCAATTTGTCTCGCATTTCTTTATTCTTTTCAAAATATATCTTTAGTTTGAAGGATTTTAAAAGGAAATGTGGACAAGTTTTTCACAGCAAATAGGTTTTTCCGGTTTATAATATTTTGTGGTTTGGTTAAGGTTGTTTACACCCAAAAAAAAAGCCGATTTGGTTTTGGTTTGGGTAAAATGGATTTTGTGTTAGAGATATTATAGAGAGATACTCGGGATTCTCATCTTCTCTGTTAAGGAAACTTAGTTAATACGCTAACCTAGAGACTTCCTCTCTATTCTTGTATATATAGGCAATTGCCTTTGTACATTCAATATATCGAATCATATAATCCTTTCATTCTTCTCTGAAACTCTCAGCTACCAGTTATTGAGACAGGAAAATAGTGATAGATAGATAAACCCAATCCAGAGGTTCACCGAGAACCCGGAGATCGGAGAATCAGAACCTAGAAGATGACTACGAAGGTAGAAGAGCCATCTCGAAGATGTAAGATTCGTATGATGGTGATGATGTTTGATGAATGATGACGATAGAGAGAAGAAGATGAGAGATTAGGTTTAATGTTTTTGATTGATTCCCTTGTAAATGAGAAAACGTTTACATATAGTGTTTACTAAACCAAAGAACTAAACCATAAAGCTAAACCAATTATTAAAGAACTAAACCAAAGAGATTAAATAACTAAACCAAAAGGATAACCAGTTTATCCTGTCACAATACTCCCTTGTTGAGAACATCCTTGTCCTCAAGGATGATAAGAACTCGGTGCTGAATCCATCATAACATCTTTGTTGATCTTTCTCTGCTAACATCTCTGGTGGTCGTTGTAGATGAAATACTTCATTGACACAAAATCCACTAAAGCAACGATCAATATGAACATGATTACCAGCCATTGAAGTAAACTCCAGCTTTTGTACCTCCCTGTAATATCTGCTTTGTCCCAACTTAATCTTGAGAGCCTGTTGTTGTGTCTCATTCCTGTCTCTCTCTCGTCTCTTATCGTTGAACTTGAATATCCAAGCTTTTGACTGAGACATCTCAATAGTTCTTCTGACTTCAACGTGAGATGATACCATCTCTTCTCTTGCTTGGTCAGTGGTGTAACAGCTCAACACATCTTCATTTCTAGTATCAAGTGCAGCCTGATCCTTTAGCTCCAGTTCTGAAACGATTGGAAATGGTTTATATCTCCATTTATGTTTCACTTGGAACATCTCTGTACCAAAGAGAAACTGATTGAAGCCTGCATGATCTTGCATCCCTTGCTGTTTTATATACTCTGTGAAATTCTTTGTTATGCTGCATCCTGAAAATAGTGCAACCGTCACTTCTGTAATAGTTTCCCAATGAAGTCTCACACGTACATCAGTAGCTGCCAACTCTTTCACAGTGTTTGCCTTGTGGCATGAATAGTTTGAGATGATCTCCTCATATCCAGCTTGAATCAGATCTTCACAAATCTTCTGCATGAAGTGTTTAAGCTCCTTATATCTTACCAGTAATGCATCCCAACTCAACCGATTTTCATCTTCCTTTTTTCTTGTCTTTCTATCCCACCGTACTGCAGTCCAGAGACTTATACTCATCGCACAAAGAAGATGAACAACACTAAACCATCTTCTAGTAATAGCAAAGCCCATATTCTCTTCACTGCCGTCTAAATAAATAATTCCATGACATCGTCTAGGGTATGAAGCCAGTAGTGGCTGCAGGTTTGAATAACTGAACAGCCGGATTCCACAAGCAAGAAAATGGGTAAACAAAGCTTCAGTGATATGATCTTGGACTAGGAACATGAGAAAACAATAGCCTTGATGACAAAGCTTTTTCACCAAGATGTTCTCATCAATAACAGTGATAGCATGCGAGATTTGCAGTGAAGTGATTGACGATCCAGTAAACAATTTCCAGTAAACGTGTGTACCGAGTACTCCTCCACGCTCCCACACTCGATATGACTCTTTAGCAAGCAGTGACATACGCTTCTTGTACTTACAACCAAAGATTTCAACCCCCCTCCATGATGTTAGATCAAAACCAGAACACGCCGGAGTTTTAAACCATGCATTCACTATCCGGTCTTGAGTGTCCTTCACTAGTGAGCTGACTAACTCTGGATTTCTCTGTAAACCCATCTCATGAAGCTTTTTAAACCCTGAAAATTCCATCTCTGAGCAATGATACATGACACACAGCTTCTGGGTTTTAGAGCTATGATGCATATATATTTCTAATTCTGCTTCACACTCCTTGTTTTGAGCACCCAAACAAACCAATGGCTCAAATATCTTTGTTATTCCAGGATCCAGAGGTCGTTTCTTGTTGGCACAAGCTCCAATCAGGTTCTTGCTCTTGAACTTGAATTTCCAGGCCCTAAGATACTGCCCATGTTTCTCTGTACTCATCACTCTTAGAGGCACTTGCTCACAAAGCCTTTTGGAAACGTTTGCGTCATTGGAACCTGTAGTTTTCTCAGGAAACACTTCTAGTTCCTTGACATGTAGATACACTGGATCAACCTTGACCATTAACATTTCTTCCACTTTTGGACCTTGATTAATAAAATTGACCATCTGCTTTGTGCGCTTCAAGCCATAGATTTCAAACCCACATTGCTCCCATACACGTAATACACACATCTCCTTGATATGATGCATTTGATGAGCAAACAATATATCGACTCCATGATCAATTCGAAACTCACACAAGTTCATACCAATACATGACTGCAACCTGTCGTTCTTCAGCTCTTCTGGCCCAGAACACAGTACCTGACCATGTAAAACTACTTCAGCCTGAAGCATCTGTCGATCTGGCTTGAACATAAATCCCCCTGGTTCCCATATACGATCAGCCTTTTGAGCATGTTTGCCCACCATGTGCTCGATCTTATTCCCAAGTGAGAAACTCATGTTTTCTTCTGCATCACTTTTGTTTTGAGCTTCTTTCTGACTTGTAGGATCGAGAATCTGTAACAACGAATTTGGCTGAAGAATCTTTCTTTCTGAAATCAAACACTCCAACGAATTTGGCTTCATCACAGTTCCAGTAACAAAATCATCAGATTCAACCAAGCTTTCTTCAACAATGGGCTCGTCATCATCTTTCGTCACGATGGGTTGGTCTTCACTTTCGATCATGATAACCTCCACCCCTCTATGCTTCAAATCATGATGACCAGGAGTATCCAGATCTTCACAAAAGATGCATAATCCACTTGACATCCTGTCATAAATCTCCTCACATGAATATTTAAGAGGAATCTTGCGTCTTCTAGCCATGGAAACAGGTTTGCCAAGGATTGACTGCTCTGATACCATTGAGACAGGAAAATAGTGATAGATAGATAAACCCAATCCAGAGGTTCACCGAGAACCCGGAGATCGGAGAATCAGAACCTAGAAGATGACTACGAAGGTAGAAGAGCCATCTCGAAGATGTAAGATTCGTATGATGGTGATGATGTTTGATGAATGATGACGATAGAGAGAAGAAGATGAGAGATTAGGTTTAATGTTTTTGATTGATTCCCTTGTAAATGAGAAAACGTTTACATATAGTGTAAAGCTAAACCAATTATTAAAGAACTAAACCAAAGAGATTAAATAACTAAACCAAAAGGATAACCAGTTTATCCTGTCACAGTTATACAGACAAGAGTGAAAGCAAAAAAGAAAGAGACTTTGGAGAGTGGACTCTGCTTAGATAGAGATATGGGAGGTGTGACTTCTTCAATGGCGGCGAAACTAGCGTTTTTTCCGCCGAATCCACCTTCTTACAAGATAACCAGAGACGAGGCGACGGAGCTTCTGCTGATAGACCCTTTTCCCCACCGAGAAAACGTCGACGTTTTGCGTCTGCCCACGCGCCGAGGCAACGAGATCGTCGCCATGTACATCAGGTACCCTATGGCCGTCACAACGCTTCTGTATTCGCACGGAAACGCTGCTGATGTCGGTCAGATGTACGAGCTCTTCATCGAGCTTAGTATTCACCTCCGCGTCAACTTGATGGGGTATGACTATTCAGGGTATGGCCAATCATCAGGGAAGCCCAGCGAACAGAATACTTATGCTGATATAGAGGCTGCTTACAAATGTCTGGAAGAGACTTATGGGGCAAAGCAGGAGAACATTATCCTCTATGGTCAGTCTGTTGGTAGTGGTCCAACCGTCGACTTAGCTACACGTTTGCCTCGACTAAGAGCTTCCATTCTTCATAGTCCTATTCTTTCTGGTCTTAGAGTTATGTATCCTGTCAAACGCACTTATTGGTTTGACATTTACAAGAACATTGACAAGATTTCGCTCGTGAGGTGTCCTGTCCTCGTGATTCATGGAACAGCGGATGATGTGGTTGACTTCTCGCATGGGAAGCAGCTCTGGGAACTCTGCCAGGAGAAGTACGAACCGCTATGGCTCAAAGGAGGAAACCACTGCGATCTTGAACTCTTTCCCGAATACATTGCCCATCTCAAGAAGTTTGTGAGCGCTGTAGAGAAATCCTCGTCGAAAAGGAACAGTTCTTTCTCGAGAAGAAGCATGGAAGGAGGGTGTGAACAACCTCCTCGGCGTAGTGTAGATGCACCACCGAGGAAGAGCAAGGATGGACGAGAGAAACCGAGGAAAAGCGTAGACAGGCTGAGGTTTCAGGGATACAAGCTGAGCCACGTTGAGAAACCTGAGAAGCTGAAGGTTCTATAAACACCATTACCTCAACCCGACCTTTCCAATACATCTATAGTGATCTGTGGAGCTCCCCTATTGTATCCATCGACAACTACAAATACTACTTGGTGCTTGTCGATCATTACACTCGCTACACATGGCTCTATCCCTTAAAGCTCAAATCTCAAGTTCTGGATACATTCAAAGCATTCAAGGCACAAGTCGAGAATCATTTTTCTACGAAGATATCAACTCTCTACACTGACAATGGCGGCGAATTCATTGCTATGAGAAAGTTCTTGTCTGAATCCGGCATAGCTCACCTCACCTCTCCTCCCCATACACCTGAGCATAATGGAATCTCAGAACGGAAGCACAGACATGTCGTCGAAACTGGGCTCACACTGCTAACACACGCATCAATGCCTAAGCAGTACTGGACCTACGCCTTCTCAACGGCTGTCTATCTCATCAATCGGCTCCCAACACCAGTTCTGAACATGGACTCGCCTTATCATAAGCTCTTTGGCGTTCAACCCAACTACACGAAGCTAAGAGTATATGGTTGTCTCTGTTTTCCGTGGCTTCGCCCATACACAACCAACAAACTTGAAGATCGTTCGACGCCTTGTGTCTTCTTAGGCTACTCTCCAACTCAGAGTGCCTACCTGTGTCTACAACCCAACTCTGGCCGAATTTACATTTCTCGTCATGTTCGTTTTGATGAGAATGTATTCCCTTTTTCTAAACCAGTACCCAAGTCTACCTCAAACTCTCCTCAAACCGAGCCTATCATCCTACCACCAGTCACCAAAATACACCTTAACCCACCACAACCGCCACTCGTAGTGCCACCGACGGGGTCCTCGAGCTCTGATTCTCACTTGCAGGTACAGGAAGAAACTCCCACTGAGACTTCACCATCTCCATCAACAACACCTACGTCGACTGCTCCGTCTTCTCCAACAACAACATCACCACAATAGTCGACACCAGCTCCTACGACGACATCATCTCCGTCACCAGCTGCACCACCAGCTCCGGCTCCTCCACCTCCGACTATGCAT
Source organism: Brassica nigra (assembly GCA_016432835.1). Lineage (NCBI taxonomy): Eukaryota > Viridiplantae > Streptophyta > Magnoliopsida > Brassicales > Brassicaceae > Brassica > Brassica nigra. Next base: position 12,788,154 of record CM028247.1, on the reverse strand, counting down.
CCGATGCTAACTCGTCGAAAGAATCAGATAAGCAAGCCAAACCCGAAGTATAACTACTCCGCCTGTCTCTCAGGCAGAGGTCCACCTGAACCACACACTCTCCTCCAAGCGTTAAAAGACAAGAGATGGAGAGGAGCCATGTCTACAGAGATAGATGCATTCGCTCGTAATCACACATATGATCTTGTGCCACGACGCCCAGATCAAAATGTCATTGGATGTAGGTGGCTCTACAAGAATAAATACAATGCTGATGGTACTCATAAGTCATGCAAAGGGAGACTTGTTGCGAAGGGCTACACCCAACAACATGGTTATGATTACACTGATACTTTCTCACCAGTTATTAAAGCAACTACTCTTCGTCTTGTTCTTGACATTGCAGTGAGTAACTCCTGGCCCATACAGCAGCTTGACGTCAACAATGCTTTCCTGCAAGGCACTCTCACGGATGAAGTATATATGGAGCAACCACCAGGCTACGTTGATAAAGATAAGCCTGATCATGTATGCCGACTTCGGAAAGCTATATATGGTCTCAAACAAGCACCTCGGGCGTGGTACACTGAGCTTCAATCTTTTCTTCTCAGCCTTGGTTTTACAAACTCCCTCGCGGACACCTCTCTGTTTGTCTTGCAACGCGGAAAGGAGCTGGTGTATCTTCTCATCTATGTAGATGATATTCTACTAACAGGGAATTCAAAAACAGCCATTGCAACCATTCTACGGCTACTAGCTGAACGGTTTTCTGTGAAAGATCCCGAGGATCTTAATTATTTTCTCGGCCTCGAAGCTCATCGGACAAACAAAGGGCTGCATCTCTCTCAGCGCAAATATATACTTGACTTGCTCCACAAGTATGACATGATGAATGCTAAGCCGGTCTCGACTCCGATGGCTTCTTCACCGCGACTCACACTGAACTCTGGTACATTTTTGTCGAATCCTTCTCAGTACAGACAACTTATAGGAAGTCTGCAGTATCTTCAGTTTACACGTTTAGACATTGCGTATGCTGTCAATCGTTTGTCTCAATTCATGCATAAGCCCACAGAAGATCACTGCTGGCAGGCAGCGAAACGTATTCTTCGTTACCTAGCGGGCACACCGACACATGGGATTTTCTTCAGCTCAAACAACAAACTCGTTCTTCATGGTTACTCAGACGCCGACTGGGCCGGTGATGCTGATGACTACATCTCTACCAACTCATACATCATCTACCTCGGCAATCATCCTATATCGTGGACAGCTAAGAAGCAAAATGGTGTCGCTCGCTCTTCGACGGAAGCTGAATACAGAGCTGTAGCCAACACAGCTGCTGAGATAAGCTGGATCTGCAGCATTCTCACGGAACTTCGAGTCGCCATACCATCATCACCTGTAGTATACTGTGACAATGTTGGCGCTACCTTCCTTTGTGCTAATCCCATCTTCCACTCGCGCATGAAACATATAGCGATAGACTATCACTTCGTTCGTGGTCAAGTTCAGCGCGGTGCTTTGCGAGTTTCTCATGTCAACACCAAAGACCAGTACGCAGACGCACTCACCAAACCTCTGTCTCGAGCTCGTTTCTTGGATCTCCGTGACAAGATTGGAGTGAGCCCTCTCCCTCCATCTTGAGGGGGCGTGTTAGAGATATTATAGAGAGATACTCGGGATTCTCATCTTCTCTGTTAAGGAAACTTAGTTAATAAGCTAACCTAGAGACTTCCTCTCTATTCTTGTATATATAGGCAATTGCCTTTGTACATTCAATATATCGAATCATATAATCCTTTCATTTTGCAGTGGCTAATGAAAACGAGGAAGTGTTGATATTGTTTTACATTGGTCTCTTTTGCTGGGTTCCTTGTAACCTTGAACATGTGTCAACTCGACATGAGGCGGTGTTTAATGTATACTTTTGTCGGAAACCGAAATGGTCCCATATTTCTGATAAGAAACCACACGAAACTGTCCATCTGTTGTTTTTGGTTTGATCTGAACATACAAGAAACTTTAGCTTTAAAATTAAACAAATATCAGAAAGGGGCTCTCTCATGGATTGAATTTTTTTAAATACAAAATGGAAATACGAAATGCCGTGAGCTTTATACCTGCTCGCTCTGGTCACAAGATTCAGAATCTGGCTGGGCCAATCTTTTAAATTTTCCCTAATTATCTCTCATCTCCGTTGATATTGGCTTTTGACACCACTCACCTTAAATTTCTTATTTTTTCAATATTGTAACATGCCCAATTATAAAATTCATTTTCCAAATCTGTTGTACGTTACTAGAATAAATTAATCTGAGCTATGACACATCTTCTCTAGCGTTATAGGAGTTTGACGTCAGGATTTTGACACGAGGCGATCGATTTCTAATAAAGTTAAGCTAAAATAGACATTTTCGAGATAGTCTTTGATTTGTTTTTCTCTGAATCTCTGATGCTTCCTTGACCGCCTCTAGTATTTTATTAAATCTCTTAGACGAAAGAAAAAAAAGCGTAACGGTTGCATTAACACGAGCGAACTCATAGTCTCGTGATTTATGGAAAAATATTGATCGATGTCGTGAACTCCGTTATTAAATTTCCTGCCTATTAAACGAAGACAATAAAGTGATAAACAAATTTGAATTTACGTAGTTACTACCTCTTAGTTATTTCTTTATCAGAAACTGAATTTAATCTTTTACCAAAAAAAAAAGAATGAATCAAGTAACAACCACAACCAAAAAAAAAGAAGTATAGAGTTTATCTTTGATACTGAGGACAGCTGTACATATGATCCAAGCGTAGCTTCCACTCCATAACAGTCTCTCTCTCTCTCTCTCTCTCTCTCTCTCTCTCTCTCTGCCTCATACTCTCGTTGAGAGAAAAGAAAAAGAAAAGGAAAGGAAAGCGAAGTAAAACATAAAAGAAAATCACTTGACCTCACATCTCTTGAAGATCCAAATCAAATCCCAGATTCTCCTACCTTCTCTCGATTCCATCCAATCAGGTTCTATCAGATTCCCAGAAAAAAAAAATCAAACTCAGATTAGTGAAATACAGAAATCGAACTTCTACTTAGATGTCGTCTAGTGTAAGCTTATCTCGGTGACTATGCTCGAACTCGTCCTCTTCTGCATCCTCCTGGTGTCCACCGCGCCACAGAATCTCTACGCCGAACCAGTGACGTGTCAGGATCTCGACGGCGTTGGATCGTTGAACACCACCTGCACACTAAACTCCAATCTCCGTTTCGATTCCGATGTTCGCGTCTACGGGACGGGGAACCTCAACATCCTCGCGCACGTCTCCGTCGATTGCCCCGTCCTAGGATGCACGATCGCTTTCAACGTCTCCGGGAACATCCACGTCGGTCAATCGGCGAGAATCGTCGCCGGCTCAGTGGTTCTCTCGGCTATCAATTTGACCATGGATGGGAACTCTTCCATCTACACGACGGCGCTGGGCGGAGCGCCGCCTTCGCAGACTAGCGGGACGCCGTTTGGTACCGACGGTGCGGGGGGTGGACACGGTGGGAGAGGTGCTTCGTGTGTGAAGAGCAATGTGTCGACTTACTGGGGTGGGGATGTTTATTCGTGGTCGTCTTTGCATGAGCCGTGGAGCTATGGGAGTGAGGGAGGCTTTAAGTTGAAGGCGGGAGGGAAAGGTGGAGGTCGTGTTAAGCTTGTGTTGAAGGATACAGTGGTGTTGAATGGTTCTGTTGCTGCTGATGGTGGTGATAGTGGTGAGGAAGGTGGTGGTGGATCTGGAGGAAGTATCTGTGTTAGTGCCGTGAAGCTGTAAGTCCATATGCTTCCATCTGAAGTGTTGTATCTTACTTAAGAAAAAAAGTTTGTGTCTTTTGCTGGAGTTCGATTGTTCTCATGTTGTCTTTTGGATGTGTAGGAAGGGTAACGGTAAAATATCCGCATCAGGTGGGAGGGGATGGGGTGGAGGTGGTGGAGGAAGGATCTCCCTTGACTGTTACAGCATACAAGAAGATGTCAGAGTTCTTGTTCATGGTTTGTATTTCTTTTGCTACCTTTCAGGGCTCATGCAATTCGTTAGCTGTGATTTTGTATAGTAGCAAACCCTTCTGAGATTATTTTCCGGCTTCCCTATTATGGGCAAACTTGATGTCTTTTCTAGTTTCCTAGTTCTCTGCATTGCACGGTGTTTTGTGCTAAATTATTTGGTTCTATTGTCATATGACTGCAGGTGGTGCAAGTATTGGGTGTCCCAAAAATGCTGGAGCTGCTGGAACATACTTTAACGCAGAGTTATTTAGTTTAAGGGTTGGAAATGATAATATGACTACAGAGACGGAAACTCCTTTGCTCGATTTTCCTACAAGGCCTCTGTGGTCAAACATCTATGTAGATAATCATGCAAAAGTTTTGGTTCCGCTGCTGTGGACCAGAATGCAGGTCAGCTCATTTACTGAATGTCCTTTTCTTCTCGAAAATTCCTGAATCATCTTCTCTGCCCTGATTCTTTTTTTGATCCGCGTACACTTTTTAATTTAAGTTATTTAGATGGATATGAAAGACTTTCTATATGCTTTCTTTTAACAGTTGACCTTTCAGTTGTCAGTTTTTTTGTTATTTGGTTTATTAACCTCCTTGGTCTCTCTTTCTTTAAAAATACTTCGAGTTGGCACTACCCCTAAATGTTTTCTCTTTTCTTATTTTTCCGACTGTAAAGGTTAGAGGGCAAATCAGCCTTTATCGAGGAAGCAGCATTGTCTTCGGGCTATCAAAGTATCCAATTTCAGAATTCGAGCTTGTTGCAGAAGAGCTTTTAATGAGTAACTCCGTTATAAAGGCAGGTTATTGTTCCTAACCGTACAGTAATAATCTTGGTTCTCCTTAAATGTTTTGCTTTCTGTATGCCTTGTTAAGTTATTTTGTCCATAAATGAAGGTTTATGGTGCATTACGGCTTGTTACGAAGATGCTGCTCATGTTGAATTCTGTAATTAAAATTGATGGTGAAGGAAACCCTGCAGTGCCTTCCTCTGTCCTTGAAGTTCGCAACCTTGCTGTTCTAACGGTATACTTGTAAAACTTATCATGTCTCTTTTTTCTTCCTTTGGTTGAATTGGAAGACAGGTCTTGACTTCTTATTATTGTAGGAAAAATCCGTCATTACTTCTAATGCGAACTTGGGTGTGTATGGTCAAGGAATGTTGACGCTCACGGGTGCTGGAGATGCAATTAAAGGCCAGAGACTTTCCTTGTCTCAGTTTTACAACATAACTGTAAGAAATTATTGTTTAAACATGATTATTTCATCCAAGTTCTGTTGATTTGTTTATATCTGTCATGATCATCTATGTTATTGTGCGATCATGTTTCTGTCTGTCTATTACAAACATTTAGACAGTCATCGGTGGAGTATGCAAAACTCTTTTCTAAATATTCTTAATTTTACAGGTTGGACCAGGTTCTATGCTACAAGCACCACTCGACGACGACGAAAGCAAAAACGCGTGAGTATGACTTCCTATACGTTTACATTATATCTTGTGAGGGTAATTAGTATTGGACTTAATAATGCAAACACTAATGCTAGAACATCTTTCTTTCTTACAGGGTTACTCGTTCCCTTTGTGAGAGCAAGACATGCCCAATAGACTTGATAAGTCCGCCGGATGATTGCCATGTCAATTATACACTATCCTTTTCCCTTCAGGTAAGTTTGATAAAGAAGTACCTTGATGGCTCAAAGTTATCTTTCTGGCACGAGTTAATTTTGTGATGTATAGACTTGATACTATTTACTAGGTAGTGACACAAATTAAGAGTCTAGTAATATTAATAAACTATTGGGCTGATCATAACTTTTTGCTTATATTATGAGCCAAATAATTGTGAGTTCCATTATCCTGTAACACCTATAGTTGTGCATAGTTAGTCCTTTTTGTTATATTCTCCTGCAGTATTAGACTTGACTGCTTCTTACAAATTCTTTTCTATTATTTGTAGCCTCGAAACTTTTCTTATCTTCAACCTTTTAATTTTCTAGATATGTCGAGTTGAGGACATTCTTGTGAGTGGATTTGTTAAAGGAAGCATAATTCAAATCCACAGGGCAAGAACGGTAGTGGTTACTGATGAAGGCTTGATCAGTGCATCTGGATTTGGTACATAAATCAATTTTCCATCCCTTTTCAACAAATTCCTATAGCAGTTTGCCCTTTTGCTGCGATATTTTCGCCATGTCGTTGACATATTAATACATTTCTATGTATTCAAGAAGATTAATGGGATTTCGTATTCTATGCACTAAATTCCTATGACAGGTTGCAGCGGGGGACTGGGGAAAGGACTTTATTCGAATGGGGCTGGTAGTGGTGCTGGACATGGAGGGCGAGGTGGATCAGGCATTTTTAACGGGAGAGTGTGCAATGGAGGTCATACCTACGGCGATCCGGATTTTCCTTGTGAGTTAGGGAGCGGAGCTGAAAGTCCAGATAAGTCATACGGAAATGTGATTGGTGGAGGGATGATTGGTCAGTACTATTCTTCTCTTGTTTTAGAAAAACTGGCAGCCAATAATAGTATACTATGAACTATCTGTTTACTCATCTGACACTGTCAAGTCACATGTACAATTTGTTTTCCACCTTTTCAGTAATTGGATCCATCCACTTTCCTCTTTTGACGCTTAATCTGCGTGGATCTCTAAGCTCTGATGGCCAAAGCCTTGGAGAGCCAATAACGAAGGCTAACAGATCTTTGGTTGGTGGAGTTGGTGGAGGATCTGGTGGGACGATTCTTCTTTTCCTTCAGATGCTTGAACTTTCAAAGAATTCATCTCTAACAGTTCGTGGGGGCCGAGGTGGCCCTATTGGGGGTGGTGGGGGTGGAGGTGGAAGACTTCACTTTCACTGGGACATGTTACACACTGGCGACGAGTATTTTCCTGTTGCAACTGTCAAGGGGTCCATTAGTAATAGGTATGCGTCATTTTCATGATAAGTCAAGCATTCTCCCTTGCATGCTTGCTACTTTGTAGGTCTTTTGTAGTTACTTGTGTAAAAGCATGCATTTATACGTTGATTCCTAGTACTATACATCACCATGGATTGAGAGGATAATTATTAGTGTTTGGTACTTGAGACTCTGCCTATATTATTTTCTTTATGCTAAATTTTGGCTAGATTCCAGAATCTGACACTAATATGCAAAAATGCTTCCTCTATGATGTCTTCAGAGGAGGCGCAGGGGACAATGGAGGCAGTTTTGGGGAAGAGGGAACGATGACTGGAAAGAAGTGTCCAAAGGGACTCTATGGCACATTTTGCTTGGTAAGTCGTATGGTTCATTATACTGTTAGTTACATCAACGCTGGCCATATATTGATATATGTCGTAGCTTTTTTTGCCAGTTTTGCTATCCTTAATTTTAACAACAAAATGGGTCTAACAAACTACGAAATTAGACAGACCCAATAGTGTTTACCATCATTACAAATCTCTGCTTAGTTTGCTTGTGCTTGATACTTCTGGCGTCCATGTGTTGTTTCAGGAATGCCCCATTGGGACATTCAAAAATGTTGAAGGCTCTGACAAACGTCTTTGTACACCCTGCCCGCCTGAGCATCTTCCAAGTCGTGCAAAATTTGTGTACGTACGAGGTATATTATCTTATAGTTCTCTTCCGCTTCCATCCTCGGATCCGTTGTTTCTTCTTAACTGTGATGTCTTCTGATGTGAGGAGCTTGAACGTGCAGGGGGAGTTAGTGAACCTGTTTGTCCCTATAAATGTGTATCTGACAAGTACAGATTGCCAAACTGCTATACACCTTTGGAAGAGCTTGTCTATGCATTTGGAGGGCCATTTCCCTTTGCTCTTCTTCTCTCTTGTGTGGTGGTAGTTCTGGGTCTGTTGCTAAGCACACTAAGTATCAGATTACTAAGATTAAGCTTCTATGGTGCCAATTCTATCGAAAATCAGAGTGCTCATTGTTTACCCCATCTTCTGTCACTCTGTGAGGTATGGTGTTGCGGAAATTTTCGCCCAGATCTTTCGGTTTTGGTTGTAAGACATACGGATTAGTCAATTAAATTAACTGGCTTGTCTCGCATCATTCTAGGTCCGAGGCGCAAAGTCTGACGATACACAAACCCACGCTTATCGTATGTACTTCATGGGTCCAAACACTTTCAGGGAACCTTGGCATCTGCCCTACTCTCCTCCCGATGCAATCATCGAGATAGTGTAAGGATATAGCTTGACTGGGTCAAATTCTGTTGTGATTGTTGAACGAAAAACTCTTGGCTAAGTTACAATCTCTTTTGTGCTTCTTATATATAACAACTATGTCTTTTCTCCTTACCATTTTCCTGAAGTATCCAGATTTTGTTTTTCTTCAATCCTACTCTTTGCTGACCAATGTGACATTGACCTTTGGCTCATTTTTATTGCAAGGCATGTCCACTGATTGCTCTGTGCATTTCGGATTCGCAGGTACGAGGATGCTTTTAACAGATTTATTGATGAGATCAACTCTACCGCGGCATATGATTGGTGGGAAGGGTCTGTGCACAGCATTCTATTAGTTCTAGCAAATCCATGCGCCTGGTCTTGGAAACAGTGGCGTCGCAGGAGAAAAATTCATCGCCTTCAGGAATATGTGAAATCTAAATATGACCACTCTTGCCTCCGCTCATGCAGGTCTAGGGCTCTCTACAAAGGCATGAAGGTTCGGATAATCTAATATTCTGTGTTGCTTGCTTCACAACTAGCTAACTTTTACTTTCGCATTTTAACTGTCTGTGTCGAATCCAAACAGGTTGGAGCCACTCCGGATCTGATGGTTGCGTATGTAGATTTTTTTCTTGGCGGTGACGAGAAGCGTGTAGATATGGTGTCTATTATACAGAAAAGATTCCCAATGTGCATACTTTTTGGTGGAGATGGAAGTTATATGTCACCCTACAGTCTTCATAGTGACGCACTGCTAACAAATCTTCTTGGCCAGGTTAGCTAATCCTTTCTGTTTTTTTTTTTGTTTCCTTCCAAAATCTCCACTCTGAACATCTCCTCAAGCCTACAAATCATTATTTCAGCACATCCCACCGGGTGTTTTGCACCGCTTTGTTGCCGGTTTAAATGCACAGCTTAGGACTGTGAGGCACGGATCAATTCGTTCAGCATTACTTCCTGTCATTAGATGGATAAACAGCCATGGAAATCCTCAACTCGAATTCCACGGAGTAAGAATTGAGCTTGGATGGTTTCAAGCTACAGCTTCTGGATATTACCAACTTGGTATCTTGGTTTTTGTTGGCGATTTTCCTATGAGCGATGTAAGCCGATCAGTTTCATTCAGCAGAAGTGAAGACGATACCCCTCGGTAAAGCCATGATGGATTATGCCTCCCTAGTTATTGTCACATCTCTGAGAGTTAAAGAAACTAAACATGATTAATTGTAACTCCATTTTCTAGGAGCAGCTCTACATGTCCCAGCAAATCTCTTGTCGAGCTGCAACAAAACTTGATCCAACCTGGACATGGCTTATCTCGGAAGAGAATTAATGGTGGAATAAACGGAGGTCTCATCAATGAGATCTCAATAGAATCTCTGGAGTACAGGAGGGACTTGCTTTTTCCGTTTTCACTTTTATTAAACAATACCCGACCCGTTGGTCGTCAGGTTACATATTCTCCACTCCTGAATAACGAACTATACTCCTGATGTTCTTCTTCTTTGGTATTTAACATAAGCAATTTCATCATATGGTGTATGCAGGATACTCTTCTACGTTTGATCTCCATCCTTCTTCTTGCGGATCTTTCAGTTACCCTCCTTGCATTGCTTCAGTTCTATTGGCTTGCCCTTGCAGCCTTTCTGGCTATCCTCCTGATTCTCCCTCTCGCTCTGCTTTGCCCATTCCCGGCTGGCCTTAACGCTTTATTAAGTAAAGAAATGAGAAGAGCCTCACTTACTCGTATCTACGCCCTCTGGAACGCTACATCTCTAACAAACGTCGTAAGTTGATACACACATTTTTCAAAACAAAGTGACCTCGTTTTCTCTCTATGGTCTCTTATGCACAAAGTCATTTGCAGATTGTGGCTTTCATTTGCGGTGTCATTCATTCTGGGTTTTTCTCTGACCAACTAAGTGAGATGACAAACATCTGGGACGCCATAAGGTAATAAATCGTGTTTTTGTTTCGTTCTTGCGTCTTTAATCAGTTTGCAATCTTAAGATTTTCTTTATGGAATATTCAGTACGAAGTTTGCAATTACTTGATGTCAAAATTGGCGTATATGTTTTATTGGCAGAGATGATGATAAGTGGTGGGTGTTACCAACAGTACTCTTGTTACTCAAGGCGATACAAGCTCGGTTCCTTGACTGGCACGTCGCAAATCTGGAAGTACCAGACTTTTCTCTTCTTTGTCCCGATCCAGATACTTTCTGGGCATATGAATCTGGAGCTTGACGATCCAAAAACAAAAAAAAAAGTTGGGTATTATCTTATTTTTTATGTAAATCTGGTAAAAAGCACAATTTCTTGTCAGTGTTAGGTGTTGTCTGGTTTTTATTTCTGGAGTAAACTTAGGGTTTTGCCAGAAGAAATGTTAGTTTAAGAAACTAGAGAGAGCGAGAAAATATGAGTTATGTGATGCTTAGAGTTTTGCAACAGCGTTAATGTTTTAGATTGGATCTACCTGTGTTACTTACATTCAGTTTCTTGTGGTAACTATTTTTTCTGAACAGAACAATTAAAACATGTATCAAACACAGCCTTTCTGAAAAATCGAGCAAGTTCAATTTTTTTTCTTGTAAAAGTATATATAACATGAAAATTTGGAACCATTCTTTGACCATGTTATAACTGGAACCTGATTGATAACACATTCAAATCTAATCTGGCAGCAAATTTTGCTATAAAATGTGACCGATTTAACTAAAACTGAACCTTAAATCCAAACATCTACAATATGATCAAAGATGGTTCAAACTTCTAACTTCTAAGACATATCGGAGTCAAAAGTAGTAAACTTTTGTAACCCATTTGATATCTATCACAGGCCAAATAAACAGAAGTAACCGAACCGGATAATCTGAACCCGTAGGTCTTTTATTATTTTGTCCCAGGGTTGCTACTACAAGTCACGTACAATCAGAAAGGTTTCTCGATTGGTTTCTTCTTGAAAATGGCTTCCCAAGCCAAAGACGGAAACGGCGCCGTCTTCTCCATAAACTCCTTGACGACCTTCAAATTAACCGCAAATCCTTTCTGGTTTAACGTGTCAATAGCGGACCGGGCTTGTTCGACACCCTTTTCTCTGCACAAGGCATCAACCAATCCAACGAAAGTGGGAACATTAGGAGAGTGACCAGACTCAAGCATCTCAACACAGAAATCAACAGCATCGTCGAGCATGTTGCAAGCGTACAACCCCTGAACCAAGACACCGTAGCTGAAGGCATTGGGAGAAATCCCACTGGTCTGCATCTTCCTGAAAATCCTCTTCGCGTCTTCGATTTTATGAGCCTTGCAAAACCCTTCGACGACAGCAGTGTAGATAACCACCTCGGGGATCGTACCCTTGTCACGCATCGACCCGAACAGCTTCATCGCTTCCTGTACAAGCCCATCTTTGCAGAGCCCATCGAGCATGGCGACAGCGTTGGGAATCAGACCTCCTTCCTTCATCGCCTTGAAGATCTCATCGGAGTCTTGTGGATTCGGTAACGGCTGGGTTGTTTCCTCCTGGGGCTTTTGTGAAGAATCTTCTCCCTCTTCCTCCTGATGCGCTACGCCAAGCTTGAACTGTTCGAGGAAGCCATGGTCAGAGAGAGTGTTTTCGAGTTTAGGGGCTTGAGAAGGCTTGGAGGAGTTGGAAGGAGATCTCTCCCCTCGCAAGGGTCTGTTGGGTAAAGGCTCTGGTGGGTTCTGCTGCTGTTTGCCACCGGTTGAGAGAAAGCGAGTAAACGGCGTCGTGGCACGAATCTTCTTCGCCATCTGCCTCGCGAAAACGACGGCTTTCGAGGAGGGCACCATTGTGATTAGGGTTCGAATTGAAACCCCACAGGTCTTAGGCTAGACGATTTACATCTCTATTCTATCGATTAGTTAAATGGGCTATTAGTGGGCTTAACTAAGGGCTGAAACTTTTTTTTTTTTTAACTCTGCCTCACTCGCCAACATAAGCGCGTGAAATCCAGAGTCCGAGAACACTTGAGTTGCAGCATTTTTAAGAGACTTTCCCTATCTCTCATCTGCGACGTCGTCACCACCAAATCGCCGCCATGTTGAGACAAGCTTCTCGCCTCCTCTCCCGATCCGGATCCTACAAATCGGTGGCGGCTCGTGCCTTTTCGACGGAAGTTCCGTCGACGATCGATTCGACATTCGTGGAGTCATGGAAGAAAGTCGCACCGAACATGGACCCGCCCCAGACTCCTTCTTCCTTCATGAAGCCTCGTCCGTCGACTGCCTCTTCGATTCCGACGAAGCTCACCGTCAATTTCGTCCTCCCTTACGCATCTGAGCTTTCCGGGAAAGAGGTCCGTTTCCATCTTCCTCGATCGATGTTCGCATTTTGGTTTTATAGGGGTTTGATCTATGTTTTCCTGTGGTTACTACATCTGGAATGTGTGTGGTCATCTGTGGGAAGTGTAGAACAACATTTCGGTATTTGACTCTTGATAAGATACGAAAATGTGGCTAATTAGGGTCTTAAAACCTTTGATTTTGGTTACATCTGATGGCCCTATATTTTAAGGTGTAGAGTTATATTGATTTGTTAGGTTCTGGATGTCTTTTAGCAATGAAAGATTTGGGGAAACACTAAAAAAGCTTCACTTGTTAGTGAATCAGTGATTAAGAATTTACTAAATCTCCTGAATACTCAGGTTGACCATGTGTTGTCTCTCATAAATGTTGCTTGTTTAGATTCTTTTATCTTTTGTGGAATATGCTTCTTGTTAGGTTTGTCGCTGAAATGCTGAGACTAGTTGATCAATCCGCTGGCTTTAAATCAACTATTGAAGTTTAATATTTTGCGTTTCAACTCTTAAAAGAGATATATATTATTTCTGTTGATAGAAATGATCCCAGTTTTATGGTTTTTTTTCTGGTTTTCATGGTTTCTAAAACAATGGGATTGACAAATAATGTATGTGTCATGTAAGACGTGTTTTTATTTTGAAAAACCGTGATATTGACAAATCTAAGTCGTGCTGATAGTTGATAATATGTGAACTGTATTGTAAATGTAACTGAATGCCAGTTATGCCTTCTATTCTGATGACTTCATTTCCATGGCAATTATTAATCTGTTCATTGTAACATCGTATAGTATTCAGATTCTCATAGGCTTATTCGTTTACAGATGAATATCAGTAAGTAAGCTATTGGTAGTGCATTCACTGTGTGTTATCTGTCTCTTCATGGAGAATATGCATTGAAAGATGTAATCGTCCCATAGAACGTGTATATCATCTTTGTTTTTTTGCCCGCAAAAAGTCAGAACTAAACCTAATAGCTCTTGATTGGTTTCTCTTCTCGTATATATTTAATCTTACTCAAAGCTGATTGGTATTCTCTTTGTTCACTTCAAGGTCGACATGGTCATCATTCCCGCCACAACCGGACAAATGGGTGTTCTGCCTGGACACGTTCCAACAATCGCTGAGCTGAAACCCGGTATCATGTCCGTTCACGAAGGCACTGACGTGAAGAAATACTTCGTGAGCAGTGGATTCGCATTTCTCCACGCAAATTCTGTCGCTGACATTATCGCGGTTGAGGCCGTGCCGCTTGAGAACATTGACCCCAGCCAAGTGCAAAAGGGTTTAGCTGAGTTCACACAGAAACTTGCTTCTGCCGCAACAGATCTTGAGAAAGCAGAAGCACAGATTGGTGTTGAAGTTCACAGTGCCATGAACGCAGCTCTCACAGGCTAAGAGAAGGTTCACTCTCCCTCGCTACTTCTTCCAAGGAAAAGAAAAACAAAATCATTTGTTTTTCAAATGATTAGTGAAAATCCCTTTTTTACTACTACAAATGATGGAATAAATTATAATTTGTTTTTTTTTTGCTCGTTTTAATTGTGTTGGAGTCTGATTGAATAAAATATTTTGTTGAAGGCACAAACCAACAGAAAGAATATTTGTGTTGAGAAACTATGTTCCTGAACTTATTAAGGGTTTTCATTTCCTAATATTCTTTTATACTCACTTTGGGTTATTTTTGCAAATTATTTTCAGAACGAAGAGTCCAAGTGTAGGTTTCCTTTGTTGATACGCATTACGCAAGGTTAGAAAGAAATATTACGATAGTGAAAACTGAACAAGCTAATTTATATCAGTTGGACCGTCGAATGATTTGAGTCAAATGAGCCGTTGAATAAAACAACAGATATTATGGTGAATTTATCCCCGATATATATAGATTCGAGGATTTTTTAAAAAGTTTTCAGTGTTGTATTAATCTATTCTATTGAAACAGATTTTTTTAGTTATTTACAATGTCATGCCACTCCTACATAATTTTAAGAGCTATTTGGTTGGAAATACAAGAAACAAAAGATAATTAGGTAATCATGCAGCCAATTTTTTAATTAGGTATGCGTACAGAACTGTAAACGAGAAATTACCATTGTAACCCCTATTTAGATTATAACAGGGTATTTCAGAAGTTGACACTGATTGTTAATATGGTGGCTGACTGAAGCACAACCAACATGAGACGACCAAACACGAAACACATATCATCTTCAAAGACAAGAACTTGAAGACTCGACGGAAACATCTCCAACACGGACTCACCGCCTTGATTTCGACCTGAACTCGAAGCATCCGTGACTGGGATTCATCACATGACGATAAGATCACAACAACAATGAGAGCAGCATAGCAAGCACTGAGTGTAGAACACAGACCTTTGATCTTCGCGAACACCATATGCTCGTAAACGTTATACTCAGAAACAATCTCTCTAAGAGAATCCTATGAAATAAAATCACACAAATGAAATTGAGAATCAAATCATAATTCTATGAAAAAACGCGATAATACAATCAAAATCGGAACAATACAATATGAATCAGATTTGTGGCCTAGTATTTCTCAGAACAGAAACTAAACTTAAAAAAATAAATAAAAGCTTCTTCTTTGAAGCTTCGTGGGAGAAGAATCGACGAAGTCTTGGATTAGCGAAGACACCGATCAAATCACCACCGTCAAGTCCCTTTCTACCACCAGTTAACGAAGCGAAGTGCCGACTCAAGAACCCTAATCCACTACCTTCCACTTGATTCACCGACGCAGGCGGCGGAGCAATCAGTCTCGCAGTCGATCTCAGACCACCACCGTACAAAACCCCCTAATCAAACAACAATCAAGAGAGGGTAAAACACACACACAGATGAAAGAGGAATCTGAAATCAAATTGACTCTTGAACGAGAGACGGAGGAGCGACCGAGCTCGGAGAAGGACATCGCCATTGTGAAAAAATAATAATTATTATTATTGGACGTAGGGGTATGGCCGGTATATTTAAAATAGAACAGTACACATACCACATACCTAATTAAACTTTATTCTGTGTATATAGGATGCAATTACTCTAATTTTAATATTAATATTACTTATATATCTATACCACTGATTATTTTAGTTATTTACAATATCATGTCACTCTTATTTAATTTTATTATTAATGTTACTTGCTTAAACTAAATTAAGCTGCTAATGAAGGATGGGAAGAAGAAGACAAGATTAAGAAGTTTTTTAAAGTTTTATTTAATTCACATACAACAAGGTCAATATCTCGTGCGCTGAGTGCTTTTAGTGTTGTTATACAATATATGTATTGTAAGGCACATAAAATTTCTGATATTCAAAAATCACCTCCCGTTGGAGAGGACAGAGTCAGCCAACGAAGATTCACATGTAAACATGCCTATCTCGCTAAATCCATGGTAGGTTTCCAACATCATCTCGCTCCCATGCAAGTCGAAAGGCGAGATATCTGGTAACACTGCATCTCCGCATAGGTAATGTAACACTTGTCTCATGGTTGGTCTAGCATGGGGGTTAGAGTGCGAGCACAACAGACCTAGCTTCAAAACCATTTCGACCTCTCTTTGGTCATATTCTGTCCCTAGATTGGGATCCTTAGCATCCAAAATGTTTCCTTCACTCCAAAACCCAAAAACCCAGTCCACCAGCAAGACCCATTCACCACTCTCGTTAAAAATCTCAATAGGACGTCTACCGCACGCAACTTCTAGTAAAAGCACCCCAAACGCAAAAACATCAGTAGCAGTCGTGGCCTTTCCTGTCCTCATGAGATCGGGGGCTAGGTATCCCCATGTTCCAGCAACACGAGTGGTTAGAGGATCCGTACCGTGACCGCACAAACGAGCTAAACCGAAATCCCCGAGTCTCCCATTGTGGTCTGCATCTAATAAGACGTTGCTGGCTTTGATGTCGCGGTGAATCACGACTTGTTCCCAGTCCTCGTGGAGGTAGAATAAGGCAGATGCCACACCTTTAACGACTTTACATCTATGTTTCCATTCGAGTGTAACCTCCGGACTATTATTATACAAATACTTGTCTAAGCTTCCATTGGGCATGTAGTCGTAGACCAGAAGAAGCTCCTTTTTCAGGCGGCAATAACCCAAGAGAGTGACTAAGTTTCGGTGACTCATCCGACCAATAGTCATGATCTCAGACACAAACTCTTTTAACCCTTGTCGGGATTGGTTGGAGACTCTTTTCACGGCGATCTCTTTCTTAGTCTTGGGCATGACACCTTTGTAAACACTCCCAAACCCGCCAGATCCGAGAATGTTTTTATCCTTGAATCCTTTGGTGGCATAGTACAAGTCTTTAAACTTAAATCGGTTCGTCCTGCTGGACTCTGTGTCCCAATCTTCTACCTCCTCCGCGAACTTTCTCCTCCTCCTTATAATGAAGCGCACAAGGACGAAGATGAGCAAAGAGATAAACACAATGGGAATCATCACTTCAATAATAAACAAGAAGGAAGCCAACGGCTTGATTTTATTACCGTTGTTCATGGAGTTGAATAGCCCGAGGTATTCACCGGAATTTGCTAAAGAGAGGCTCGAGGTAGGAGCCATGACAAAGGCCATCCCGTCGCCGCTAAGTGTGGGGTTCTGAGGCTTGATGGCGAATATAAATGTTGTGGAGAAGGACGAGACGGTGTCGTTTGGAGAATCTTTGAACCGGATTGGTTGGTTATAGAAGGCGTGACCGGTTATGTGCATTGTTGTACGGGTTAGCTTTAATAGACCGGTGGGTGTGACGGTGGCTTTCCCTTGGAGGGATATGAGAGTCAGTGGACGATGAAAGCCATTGTAAGTGAAGTTGTCCACTAATTGGGAATTCGATTTTAGAAGTTGAGAGAGTATGCTCATGAAGAAGACGATGGTGAGGAGGTTCACCAACATGGCTCTCTATTTTTGGGTATGTTTGAGTTAATAAGAAACTACGTCAATTTATAGTGTGGTGAAAATGTAGAAAAGTCGTATTTTTTCATTTTTTTCCTAGGAAAACTCGTAGCTCTCAACCTAATGAAAAAGGCTTCCGTGCTTGACGAATTCATTTCGACCAGGAGATCGTATCATGTTAGCTTATTTGCACTGTGTTATATTTTTGAATTAAACGAATGCAGAACCAATTTCTTATATTAATTTCTTATCTTATACAGGATATTAATTATAAAATTTCTAGTGTTTTTTTAATTCTTTAGAGCATTAATGCGCTCTCTATTTTGAAGTTTTCCAAACTCTATATTTAAAGTTTTAAAATGTTTTTCTCCAAAAATACAACTTCAAAATTAACTTCAAAATTATTTGTATTTTACACTATGGTCCTTATATTTGTCACAACTAATATAAATTCATAAAACTTTTATAAATAACTAACACATATATAAAAATATTACAAAAATATTAATTAATAAAAGCTTACATTAAATTATAAAACTAGAAATAGAAATACATAATTAAATATTAGACTACAAGCAGAATATCATATTATTCCACAACATTATTTCCGTAATGCTCCCATATGTGATCAACTAGTGCATTTCGAAGTAAGAAATGACTCTCTTTATTTTTAATATGTAGAGTCCAAGCTAAAAATTGTTGAAAACGGATATTTTCATTTTCCACCATTTCAACCATTGCTTCTGCACTGATCTTGTATCTTTTATCGGCGCATTGAAATCATGTTCATCCTCAATTATCATGTTATGCACTATAATGCATGTCGTCATTATATCATGCAATATCTCCTTCTTCCAGTAATGAGATAATCCTGCTATGATAGCAAACTTTGACTGTAAGACTCAAAATGCACGCTCAAATATTTTTGACATGCTTCTTGTTTTGCTGCGAACAATTGTTTCTTTGGACCTTGGGGATTGCTTATTGTTTGAACAAGAGTTGACCATTTTGGATAAATTCCATCAGCTAAACAACAACTCATGATATACTCGTTTCCCTGAATAACGTAATTAGCTGGAAGAGCGATACCTTGAGCAAGCTTTGAAAATATATTGGATGTATTCAAAACATTAATGTCATTGTTTCTGTCGGGCATACCAAAATAAGCATGCCATATTATAGGTCATAATCTGCAACCGCCTCGAGAATAATAGTGGGTGATCTGCTATGGCCTGCAAATTGTCCCGCCCATGCAGTTAGATAATTTTTCCACTTCCAATGCATGCAATCTAGACTACCCAACATTTCAGGAAATCCACATTGTTGGCCAATACTGAGATGCCTTGCAGCGTCTTCTGATGTCGGTGACCTGAGATACCACTTCGAAAACACTTCCACAATTGCTCGGCAAAATCTCTTCATGCATTCAGTGGCTGTAGATTCTCCTATTTTGATGTACTCATCTGTAGCATCAGCAGGAACACCATACGCCAAAATTCGAATTGCAGCAGTAACTTTTTGCAAAGTTGATAAACCCAGTCTATCAGTTGCAATATGTCTTTGATGGAAGTAGTTGTCATGTTTTGTAACAGCATCGACAATGCGAATAAATAACTTTCATGACATTCGAAATAGACGATGGAACTCTCTTTTGCCATACACTGGATTACTAGAAAAATAATCATTATACAAATTAGAATGAGCATTTTCTCTATCACGATGTATAGCTGCGTGACCATGAATAGATCCTCGGTGGCTGACATGATCGCCATGTTAGGTGAGCTGGTGAATTAGAAAGTTGTTTTTGCTAACAAATTGATTGCAATTTTTTTTCATCAATCTCCCTTGCTGCATTGTCATCTTTTAGCCATTCATCAATTTTAGATGACTCAGAAGAGGAAGAAGAAGAAGAGGAGTTTACAAAAGAAGAAGAACCTCCAGTATTTAAAATATATTTCTAAGTAAGTTGTGGTGATGAGATATTTGTTATAATTCATGTCTATTTATAAGCACACATCTAAATATTAATATTAAAAAATAATAATAAAGTTTAGAAAGAATCAATTTGTGTCATGCATTGGACCTTACCCTCTCACCAATCCTTTACATACATTTTCATTTGAGGATGTATATCATGCATTGGACCTCACCATATCACCCATCTTTGATATTTGAAAATAATATAATAGAATTTTGAAAAATTCAATTTTTATCATGCATTAGACCTCACTATCTCACCAATATTTGAATCTTGAAAAAAATATAAAAGAATTTGGAAAAGATTAATTTTTATCATGCATTGGACCTTACCCTCTCACCAACGGAATTAATTTGTGTTTATTCATTTTAATTATTATTGAACCATTGTTGTGTATAAATAATAGACTTCAAGCAACAAAAAAATCACAAATCCAATCTTTTTCTTTCTTTCTAAAAATAAAATATGGAGAAAAGTATAGGTTCATCATTCAATCAACAAGAAGATGAGCTATTATGTTGTGTGTGTTTAGAAATATTGCAAGATCCCATTGGTAGCAATAACCGATCTCTTGGGAAATTGTGGAAAAAAATAGGTAAGAGTTACAATGAGAAAAAAATGAGAGTTGGGAAAGTAGAAGCACAAGATCTCTACAAAATAGAATGAATACTTCTACATACGCCGTTAGAAATTTAAAGAGCTGCATAACACAAGTGGAAAATATGCATCCAAATGGTGCATCTGAATTGTAAGTATTTTTTTACTTAATCTAATTAACCAAGTTTTATGTTTCATTACTTTGTAGATGGAGAAGGCTAAGAAACTTCTGCTACAAGATCCAAAACTAAAAAAAGGTTTCAAATTTGATCATGTGTGGGTAATGATGAAGGATGTTAAAAAGTTTACAAGCAATGTCAACATCTCTTATCCCAGATACTCCTAACACCGAAAGCAATACATTCAGCTCTCCGACATCACAATCTCCGAGAATGCCGTCATTTTCAATCAATTTAAGTAGTGATGATGGTGGATCAAGTTCACGTCCTATTGGATCGAAGAAAGAAAACTCAAAAGGAAGACTACCGAAGGTAATAATATGGTTGTTGATATTTTGATATCATCAAACGAAAGTGCTTCAAGCAGGGAAAAAAATCATGAGATGATTGAATTACGAATGCAAAATGAAGCAAAAAAGTTAGCTTTAAAAGAAGTAAAAGAGGAAAATAAAATATTGCTAAAAGATTTAGCTTTTATCGGTGATATTAATACTCGTGAGTACATTCGTGTTGAACAAGAAAGAATCGTACGAAAAAAAACGCCAAAAACAACAACACAACAACCATCTTCGGTTACACAAAATTTGTTTGGAAAATATTTTGAAGAGCTTGGAGCTTTCGGAGTAAATTTAACAGACTATTAGTATTGTTGTAATATTTGAATTTCTATAATAATTATTTCTTCATGTACCTTTTTAAAAGGTTTTTATTAAGTTTGTTTTGTAATATTCTTCTTGTCTAATTTTACTTTTAAAATAATATAAAGCTTGTTTAAAAATTTTTATTTAATTTTATGTGTAAAACTTAAATTTATAGCAATTACTTTGAGATTTATGAGATATAAATTTTTTTAAAGATTAAAATGAGAAATAAGAAAATATTTAAGAATCATAAACAGAATGTATAATTGTAAGGATCAAAATGCAAAAAAAAAAGATGAAACTTCAAATTTGAAGTTTTGAAGTTTCTTTTTGGAAAACAAAAAAAAACTCTATATTTGAAACTATATAGTGTCTTTTGGAGATGCTCTTATATATCATGTATCAACTTTACAAAAACATTAATAATTAATATAATATTCTATACACAATTATAATTCATTATATCGATTTATATAAAAACTATAAAAACCTTATTAAAACTGTTTGAAAAATTTTAAAAATTAATGAAGCCTGATATGCATTTTCTATAACTTTTACAATCAATTACGATAAATCATTATTATTTATTTTGTTTGGAAAACTGAAATTAGTTGGTCTAAAATATATTTTTGATTTTATTAAAATAAATGAAAGTTAAAAACACCATAATTAAATTAAAATAAGTATATTAAGGTTTGATAAATGCAAAATTCAACAGATTGACTTTTTAATATATTATTTAAATTTTCTTTAAAGTTAAGTGGGCTTGAATGGGCTTAAACAAGCTGTAATAAACAGTTTTAATTGGAATTTGACTTAAACAAGTTTTAAACGGACATAAGCTAAATTGGATTTTGACAAACCCCTAGTTAATACTATTAAAGGCTTCATTGAATAGCTTAGATACTTGATTTTTCTAATGAAAAGTTTCTGCAAATTCAGCCTTTTAGTGACCACATGAAAGGTATATAAATATTGTTAGAATGATTAGTGTAAGTTCATTGTCATTGCCTTAACTTTGATTTTCAGTATTCAGTTTCTAGATTCAGCCGTGATAGGTCAATCATGACTAGAGACTGAAATGTAAAATTGGACCATATAGAAGACTTAACAACTTATAAATAGAATTTTATAGTTTTCTTTGAACAAATACTGTAGCATACGCACTTTTGAATTGAATGTTTTAAACAAAAAAATTTAGATTTTGACTTGAACAAGTTTTAAACGGACATAAGTTAAATGGGGTTGGAGGTAAACGGCCACGGCAGTCCGTTTTTAACATCCTAACTTTGTAGTGTA
Source organism: Brassica nigra (assembly GCA_016432835.1). Taxonomy (NCBI): domain Eukaryota; kingdom Viridiplantae; phylum Streptophyta; class Magnoliopsida; order Brassicales; family Brassicaceae; genus Brassica; species Brassica nigra. Next base: position 12,766,028 of record CM028247.1, on the reverse strand, counting down.
GAAAAGTTCAAAAGTTCGTCAAGGGAAAAGTCGTCACCATAAGTTCAACTCGATTTCTAATCCATAGTGGAAAATTAATAGAAGACTTCAGATTGGTATTAGAAAGATACAAAATTAGAAAATTGGTCTCTTTCTTGACATGATAGAAAAACTAAACGCACAAAATCAGTTTTAGAATCAATACTTTTTTTGTCAGGGGAAAAGTCGTTTCCAATACGTTTAACTCGTTTTAGAATCCGTGGTGGAAAATGAAAACGAGACTTCAATGCTTGACCCTTCTCGTTCTGTTGTCACGAATTATAAGAACGGGAGATCAAAAATATTAGTGAATTTACTTCAGGGAATGAAACAGATCCAGTGGGACAAGCATAGTGGTTTACTGTCATGAGTTGATTATTCAGGTCCGAAATAAGAAGGATTTGCCATGTACTCTTCCTGCAAAACTATATTTTTAGAATATAAAGTGGAGAGATTTTTGTGTATCATATCGTAATCACTTATTTTTTTCTCAACATATATCAAAGATGATATAATTCCAAACATCACAAAATTATATTCACTAATATTTTTATAACCTAAAATTGAAGATAGATCTATTTTTATTTGATTGTTTGGTAAGATCACATATTTATGATGATCAAACTTTTCTTTTAAAGATTGTCAAAGATCCACATGATCTTCTTTTGTAATATTCTTTTAATCATCATATACGTGGTGTCATAAATTATATCATCCAACTTTTTATTTATCAGTGGTTGCTAAAAGTATTCTTCCTCTTAGGTATATATTTACATTTATTATCTATATCACATAATTATTCTTAGTAATATCAAACACAATTATTTTGAGATTTTTCAAATTCGACAAAATAAATAATAAATATTTTTATAAAATAGTAATATAAAATATAATAAAGACAAAATTTAAATGCATAATTTAAATATAGAATTCATAGGTAAAAAAATTTTAAAAATAAATTAAAGGTATAATTTAATTGCAGAATTAAAAGAACATAAATAGAATCAGAGACTAATTAATCTACCACAATAATTCGAAGAGATAATTTGATGTATTGATCAATTAATAATTTGTGGAAACAAAAACTTTCACATGATTCGAGAAGATATATAATTATTTGATCGTGAAGACATAGCTTTATTTTATTTTGAAAAGAAAAATAAACCAAAGAAAACAGTGATTTATGTTTGTGGGAAAAAAACTGATTAGAAAAAGAAAATTCTGTTTTTTGTCAATTAAACACAAGAAATTTTGAAAATATTCAGTCTTTTCGAACCTTTTCAGGTCTGTTGCATCTTTAATTTGCTTATTTAAAAGTATTTTTCGACCATACAACAATTATTTGTTGTTGATACGAGACAAGAAGCTGCCCCGGGGACAAAGTCTGAGCTTTTCATTTTCATCAAGGAACATGCTATATGTCAAAGCCATGACATGCCTGCTAATGAAGCGGTTAAACTACACAAGAGCAGTTGCAGTCACTTGCATAGTTTTTGATGTTCTCTTTTAGTAATAAATCAGAGACACTAGTGTTTGGTTTTGCATTCCATATAAGAAAAAATCGTGCCAATCCAACAATATGTAGTTCACTTTTCCTGAACTATTCATTCCATCGAAGTGAAAATAGTGTTGCAGAACAGTGACATATATATGATTATCATAATTAATAAATCAAATTTTAAGAGTACTGATCTTGTGAAAGTAAAATTAAATTAGATGACAAATTTAAAGCTCATTACATACACAAACTTACAGTACAGATGAGATCTGAGTGATAGAGGGAGAAAGAAAAGGAGATGCAGACATTCTGATGATACCAACGAGACAAAGACGGTGTGTGGGACTTGGAGACGAGAGAGCTTTAGGACGTGTCTCATGTTTGTCATAATTTAGAGTGGTTCCGCCATGGACAACCTCCTTCAAATGCGTTCTCCAGAACGTCTTCCATTCTCTTTGCCAATATCACCTGTTTTGCATCATTCATTCATACCAATTTTTCCCGATACAGAGTCTAGATTCTAGGTACTTTTACATAAAAGATAAAACCCAAACGTATTTTCTTGTTTTGGGTGGTTGACCAGAGCATGGGCTGGGATAATTTAATACCAAGAAGAATACTTAACACTGAAGTTTAAAATCTTACCTCCAGGCTGGAAAGTACAGCGGCGGGTACTTCAACCAAGTCCTTCGAGTTCCTCTGCGGTAGAATCACTCTCTTGATTCCATACCGGTGTGCAGCCAATATCTGTTCATATATTAACCCCGCCGCCTTTAACTTATAACTTTCTGAACTTCAGTTACTTCAGAAATAATGCTACCCAGTTTCAGTTTTCCAAATGCGAAGATCCGGGTTACCTTATCTTTGATGCCACCAACGGGTAGGACAAGACCTCTGAGTGTCATTTCTCCGGTCATGGCTGTGTCTGCTCTTACTCGTTTCTGACTGAACAGAGAAACCAGAGCTGTCACTAAAGTCACTCCCGCTGAAGGTCCGTCTTTCGGCACAGCACCAGCAGGAAAGTGAATGTGGATGTCTCGTCCATCAAGAACATTCATGTCTCCTGCAAGTGCTAGCTTGAAGTCCGATGCACGGGCTCTTACCTATAAACAGTAATAGGTGATAAACCAAAAGTTCTTTAAGTACTTTCTACGTTTTGAATAGTATATGCAGTAAGTAAAGGAATATTACCCATGTAAGAGCTAACTGAGCAGATTCTTTGATAACATCTCCAAGTTGGCCAGTTAAATGCAGTTCGCCCTTGCCCACCATGGATGTAGCCTCTACGAACTGAACCTCTCCACCAAAAGTAGTCCAGACGAGACCCACGGAAACGCCAGCTGACGCCACTCGATCAGCGGCTTCACTGTCATCAAACCTTGGAGGCTGCATTGCACGCAACAAAAGAGCATAAGACTAAGTTCCACAAATATCAACTAACATTCAGCTATGAAATATTTAAAAGTGAACAGAGCAAAGAAAGCTTTACACCGAGGATTTTCTCAAGCATGGTCTCATCCACCACCAAAGCTGAGGGACTCTGGAAGGTACTTCCAATCTCATGATCATTTTCACCCATTGGAATAACTTCCATTTCCACTTCGCCACCCTCGGCCATTCTACCATTAAGCAGAGGAGAAGCAAGTTTCTGCACATCTTTGCTCAATGGAAGAGTTTGTTCATGCTCTGCGACCATCACAGCTGCAGCACGAGCCACAGCAGCCAGATTTCTTTCCAGACTACGAACACCTGCTTCCCTTGTGTATCTCTGAATTATATTCTTTACCATAGCCTACGGCCAATATTAGAAGAAACAATCAATAAAAAACTGCACAAGCCACCCACGAAAGAAGATTATCAGCATTGTGTAAAAAAAATCAAAATAATAATGTACCTCCGGAATCTTGAGGAACTCAGAAGTCAGCCCATGTTGATCTAGAACTCGAGGAATCAGATGACGCATTGCTATCTTAAGCTTTTCCTCTTGCGTATAACCTGGTAACTCAATTAGCTCCATCCTGTCTAGAAGAGGAGGTGGAATAGGCTGAACCCTATTCGCAGTGGCGACGAAAACCACCTTCGATAAGTCATATGGCACATTCAGATAGCTGTTTTTTCTGTTAAGGGCAACTGTCGATTCAGTAACTGCGCATCTATGAAAGAATATGGTTATTGCCTAAGAGAAGGCGAGATTTAAAACTAACGAAACTTCATGAGAAACATGATAGGATACTGATCATTAAAAGTTTTGTTCTGCTCTGGATCCAAAACTTCCAGCAGTGCCGAAGCTGGATCACCCCGAACATCTGAGCCTGTTTTGTCAATTTCATCCAATAACATAACTGGGTTGCAAACACCAACCCTCTAAAATCAAAAACATAAAGCGAAACCGTTAGTGAAAAAATATAAATAATAAACCATCCAGCATGAATGATTGCAGTAAAACAAGACATTCACATATTGGAAGCATCTACAACGCAGTTTTGCAACAGATCGTTCATAACGGCTAAGTGGCATATTCATTTTCATGATCAATAATACTTTGTTTCACTTATAACTTTCAAGATTAGACAGAGAGCAATCAAAGTTTTCTGTTACCGCTTAGTTCCTTTTTCAAAATATATCTCCAAGTTTCTTACATATATCTTCAGCATAACTTAGATATATGTCTTTAGAATAGAAAAGAAAAAACTCACCTTTAACCCATCAATGAGGCGCCCTGGCATGCTTCCTATGTAAGTCCTTCTGTGTCCTCTAATATCAGCTTCATCTTTCACACCACCCAAAGATAGGCGAACAAATTTCCTACCCAACGCAGCTGCAATAGATGACGCCAAAGATGTTTTCCCCACACCTGGTGGACCAACAAAGCACAACACTGGGCCTCGCGCATCTGGTTTAAGCTGCAGTAGATAAGTTTCAGTCAAGATAAAACCGGAAAACTGAAGATGGGTCACACAAAAAAGTAGAAAAAGAAAGAAAAGCAATCAACCTTTCGAACAGCCAGATATTCAATGATCCGCTGCTTGACCTTGGCTAAACCGTAGTGATCACTGTCAAGACGTTCTTTTGCTGCTTTTAGATCCAACTCATGTTCTTCGCTTGCCTTCTCCCAAGGAAGATCAGCCAAAAGCTCCAGGTAAACTCGTGAACTGTTATAACCAGGTTGCTGAGGTTGCATCTTTTTTAGTCTCCTACATTTGGAAATTTAAAAGGAAATTATATCTTTAAGCTGGTCGACAGTCACACAGCCATCAGTAATTTTCCTCTAGGAGAGGATACCTTAATTCCCTTTGAGCATGCTTCCATATGTTAGACGGCATTCCCGCAGCTTGCATCTTTCTTTCAAGTGCAGCTACATCATCTTCATCATCGTCGTTGTCACCAAGCTCTTCTTTAATAGCCCTCATCTACAAAAAAGTTCCATTGTCATACCATTTAGGACAATAACCTCTCAGATTGACACCGAGTGCCAAGACAAACCAAACCTGCTGGCGCAAGAGATACTCCTTCTGTGACTTTGACAACTGGCCCTCCACTTTTTGAGTAATCTTCTCTGCCACACGAATTGACTGCCACCAGAACATCAACACGAATTCATAATGGCGAGAGGAAAAATACAGGAGAGATATCATTACAGTATGAATAGTAAAAGCTAACCTGCAAATGCCGATCAACTAGTTCAGTAGCCTTTGAAAGTCGAACTTTAAGGTCAACTGAATCCAGCATAGATAGTTGCTCCTCAAAACTCATCTCAAAACTAGCAACAAATATGTCTGCTAGTTTATGAATGGGAACCGTCTCCAAAAGGACTTTTGTCCTTCCACCAGTTTTCTGTTTCTGAAAGAAGAATAAATGAATGATTTAATAGTTCAATCAAGATAATCAGATGAAAACTAAACAACTGATCCCATGGACAGACCAAAAATACCCCAAAGACGACCAATTTCGTGAAAGCAAATACCAACAGATTCAACTTGTCAAATTTTTTAATTATCTTGCAAAATCCTGAGGCAACAACGTAACTGAGAGGAACCAAAAACAGAAAGCTATTTCAGTTTCACTAAAGTTACCTGCTCAAGCACAGAAACCAGCTCCATAGCAGTGGTCTTAAACTGGCGTGACAGTGATACAAAATCTGGGTCTTGTTCCACTTGCTCCAACTCTGCAGATGGGCAGAAAGGTAACCAGCTAAAGACATCAATGTGCTAGCATATAGCCAGATGCAATAAAAAAGTTAAAAGCTGGTGACGAACCTGAAATAAGCCAGATATACTATCACTACCAAACAAGCTCTGACTCAAAACTATTCTATGTGAGAAATCTCTAACCTCAAACAGTTCTTAAACGCATACATTTTTTCAGTATTTGAAGCAAAAGGAGAACTAACATTTATAGAGATCAAATTCTTTCAAAAGAGACAGAAAACTCATTCAGTAAAAAAAAAACTCAATTGCATGATTAAAGAATATATATAGGTCCTTACCGTAGTATATAAACAACTAAATTGCTTAAGAAAATAAAATTTTGACATCGGTAATCACCAAAAGCTACATAGGGAAATAACATATCCTACCTCCCTTAGTCATCTCGAGCGATGTAATCCGCGCAACAGAGTATGGTCCTCTTTTTCCAAGCTCCTGAACGTTAAACCTACTCAGACCTTCAAGGACAACTACGTACGTAACTCTTCCACTTGGTTTCTCCACCCCTCTGGAAAGGTGCAGAGCACGAGCTGCTACTCCCCTGAAACATTAGAAAAAACAACATCATCACTCAGCACATAAACCTTGACGCACTAAATCAACTCTCAGGATTCACACCATTCATCATATTAGCTGATACTAAACCGAACCTGCTATGCCAGTGAACTTCCTGCTGATCTTTAGCATCAGACTTTTGAGCATCAGTTGTGCCAACTAGAAACTTCAAGCTTCTTTCGCCAGAATCACTTCCACCACCTAAAGGCACAAAAAGAGATTAAAACCAACACAAGACAACACATCAAAATCAATTTTCATCAATAGTACCTGGATTAATCATCGTCCCAATTGAAGAACCCTCAGCATCATCTCGAACAGGTAGAATACCAATTAACCCTTTCTCTTCTTTCTGCCATAGCTCCTGCTCCACTAGCGTCACACTAAATTCGCCAAAAAAAAAAGTTTCAATCCGAGGTGATCGATAATCAATTACGATCAAACACCACCAGAAATTAACCCTAACGTAAACGATTTTGGCAAATATTAAGAGAGTCGTAAGTGTGTGTATACCTGCTATGAGAAGTGCAGCGGATTCGAATAATGGCGCCAGGTAAGAGAACCTTGTTCCTGAACGGAAGAATAGCTAACCGACTCGGTAGCTCGACGGTATCCGCCATGAACGTCGTCTTCTTCGATAAGAGTTTCTCTTCAAAATGGGATCGATTTGTTTATTGATGATCGCTCTGTTTAATAATTTACCGACGCCTTCCTTCTCTCTCTTTGTCATGCGTTTTAATGATTTGGATTATGTATATTTTTTTTATTCTATACATATTAGTGCTAAATTTGTATTTGGTCCTTATACTGTATCTCAGTTTGACATTATACCTCTGTATTTTTTTTTTTTTGAAACACACCTCTGTATTTATTTAACCTACTTTTAAATGAGATTGTTTGATTAGTTCTTAACATTCATTCAATAGTTTTGTTGGTTAGTAGTCCCAAAAGATGGTGAAATAATTCTATTTCAAACTCGAATGGTGATATAGCAACAACAATAATACAAGTTACTCTTTTGGTACCTAAGTGTATTATCAAATATAAATTTCGATACAAAATATATATTAATATATATATATATATATATAATTAATAAGTTGTCAAAAAATTAATATTTAATCAATCAACGAAAATTAAACTTTGTAACTAATAACAATGGAAACTTTAACTCTTAGGAAAAGTCAAATGCATAATCTTTTCATGTTACAAAACTCACAAATCAATAATACAAATTTTTTAGTCAAAAAAAAATACAAATTATTGTACTATTTAATAAATCTCTCTTGTGGTCAAAGATTTTATTCTATAAATTTTTTAAAAAATTATGCAGTTCAATTATTAATATACTGCTTCATTTTATAGGTGATGGACATTTTTCATTACATAACCGTTAAATATATGTTTTTCTTAACCGTTAAATAGACGTCGATTGTAGAAGTAGCGGATCTATTCGATTGTAGAAGTAGTGGATCTATTTGATATTTTGTGAAATTGAAGATGCTGATTGAAAAATTCTCTTGGGCAATTTAGAGCCGTTAGATCTTTCGGATAAGATGAGAGGGGCGTAACGAGTGGGCATCAGGTGGACAACGGAAGAGGAGAAGTTTTGGGGGCCCATGCTTGTCTAATGCCACGTGGCGGATATAGATAAGGTGAAAGCTGGGGCTTAAAAGTCTACGTGTTATATCCACAGTGCAGTCTACGGTCCATGCTACCGAATACATACGCGTCGGTCCTGATATTATACAATAATGTGTATACTGTACTTCTATACGAAAATCGTAGATTATTTGTATTTAACTCTATCTGTAATATACGGTTTCCATTTATTTGTCGTCACATCGAGATTAAAACGCACGGCGAGAAAGAAAAAAATAATTATGCGATTTTCTTGGGCCTCTTTGTGGCATAAGCTGGGCGAAAAAACTGCATCAATACTCTTGTTAGGAAGACCCATTACATGTTCGGGCCGCCTGATGTAGTAATTATGTGCGGCCTTCAACATATGTAACTTGGTGCAACGCTTTTTTTTTTGTCAACTCAGTGCAACGCTTTTTTTTTCGGGAAAAGACGGAAGTTCATGAAAACATGTTTTACAAAGTAGGCATAGGCAACGTTTAAATGACCAAGCAAAGATATATAGTACAGAATATTTCTACATCACTTGGAAGTAAATAAAACTTTAAAACTTCTTTACTAGAATGACATTTACATATTCGACTCCATCTAAATGATACTCTTCTATTACACATGACATTAGAAACAAACTATATTACACCACGCCTCTTTTGTTTCAACTATTAGAATCGACTATTATCAAATAGTATAATAATCTGTATTCTAATGTCATGTGTAATATATTACAAAACACCTCTTCTGCATTTTGGCTGTGACTTTAACATCACATCTCTCATATATGTATAACTTTGTCACAATAAACTAAAGTGTTCAAATACATTTTTTCAAAAGGTATTTTCAATTCCATGTGTATGCTCATTCAAATCTAGACATCTTCTTTATTAATTACCATTAAGCACGATTATGCATCTGTTCCAACAATATGTCATTTCAACAACTTAGTATGCACTTCTACTAAATTCTACATAAAACCATGCAAAAACATGAAATATTTCAAGGCAAGATTTTTAATCTTTTCAAATGTATAGTTAGATTTATGAGGTACACAGAAGCGCCTCAAACATTTGCAGCATTTTAATATGTTCCTAATATAAATTTCGATATTTTATTCTTATGTATAAGAAAGTTTAGAACCACATAATGAAACAAAGGTAGAAGATTTTTCTATGCAACTGAGCTATCTTTCTTTATTGGTTAACAAGAATTACCAGATCATGTTTTTTTTTTCTTATTTCACATAAAATAAAAAATAAGTTACTATATATTTTGATCTTTTTAAAATTCAAAAATATATGTTGGTAATAGATAACTTCTTCAAAATAACTTAGAACAGGTTACTTGAGTCTTTTCTCTACCGCCATGGCATGATTCGTGATTTTGATAGAAAAAGAAATCGTATGGACACTCTCCTAATACACCAATTCTTTAGAGGTTGAGTTACTTCGATCTTCTTGTTTGATTCACCCATAACTTTTCGTAAAAGCTTGTTGGATTTAAATTATTTTGGCCATACCCTAAAATATGGTTGGTCCTTGGTCCCCCTCATAAAGGGTTGCAAGAATTTAAAGAGAAGTAGAGGACGATGGATTGATGGTTGAGAAAATCTAACAATACCAACAAGAGATAGTATTCTTATTTAATGGTTTTCCTTCTTTGCCTTATCAAACCCCATCTTCAAACTTCTCCTTTTATTTTTCCACCGATGTCTCACTTTTTCGTTTTGTTGAAGATTTGGGTGTAGATCTTTCAAATCTTCCATGATACTTTTTATATGGTACATAACAATATATATATATATATATATATATATATATCTTCTAGTAGTTTTATTGGTCTATGACTATTAAGCTAGAGACAGATGATCAATTTTCATTGGACATATTACTGCTTATCCAAACTGTCATTAACATATATATAACTCTTATACTTAAAATCTCAAGATGTATCTAAACAGACCTTAATCTTATTTATCTTAGATTCGATCGAGTTGTGTGATTGTTAAGGTTCTGGTACAATATACTTTGCTAAGAAAATTATGAATTGGAGATGTTGAATTTGATTCGGATTAGTACGAAAAGAGAATATGAAAAGTTGATACATATATGCAACAAAAGAAAGTTGGTATTGGCATCCACCAAATGAAGGAAATGCATTGTTTTCCTCATTTCTGACCTTCCTACAGAGAAATGAGAATCATTAGTCTTCGAAATTCAAAAAAGTGGGTCCAAAAATTAACATTATGAAACCAGTTGGCCTCACTAGCTACTTCTGTAATAATAGAGAAAGAGACACAAGACATGTACGCATATAATTATAAAGATGATCAAAACATTCGGATCGACTTGATGATGATGAGTAAAAAACTATACACATGTAACTGACTTGATCGTGATGATAATTCATATAAGAATCCCATATAAGAATCCATACCAGACCATATATATATAGAGAGAGAGAGAGAGTATTGATTAATTAGTTTGGTCTTTCTTGAAAGCTACAATTTGGCTAACCTCCAAACCCCTTCGGTGATATATGTATATAAATAAAAAGAGATTAGAACGAACAAACTAGAAAAAGTGTGTACAACTCGCTAATATGTTCTTATACACAGAAAGCAAACTTTATTTTCTTATTGGTTCTATAATAAAAGCAAACTGTGTATATGATATTGGCTGCCTAAATGAACAAGTTAAAGATGGCTTTGTTGATCTTATTTTTCGTGTACATGTTCAAAAAAGGGACTTACCATTACATGTAACCACACACATGTAGCCATTACGCATTAAATGGACCATTACTTTATCTTTAAGTATTGTAATATGTTTTGTATTTTGTTAGGTTCTTACGTGAGGGCATGATCCATGGCACAAGCCACACCTTTAGGGAAATAGGGAACAAACAGCCATAGTTTTTCAATAATATTCACTACTATTTAAAAATCAAAACAAAAACAAAACTAACTCTTCTTTGTACTACTTTTCATATTTTTAACAAAGAAAGATGGGCTCTCATAAAAATTAACCAGGAAATGAAGTAATAAATTGATAGGCTCAACATCCGAAGTTAATTTCTTGGTACGGCGCTTCTGGTAGGAAATAAAACAAAACAAATCATAATTGGATTAATTAATCAATCCATAAGGAATTTTGACTTGGACTAAATCATGTATTGGCTCATAAGATGCCATTCCCTTACACCAATGTTTTTGCTTACCTGTCTAGCTCTTGCCACCACATTTCGACTTCTACACCTTTTGTCTATATACGCAGAATATCACATATATATCGTGTGTGTATGGTCCATTCTCATCTTATTTGTGTGTTTAGTTAATTAGAGGCTAATATTCTCAGTCTACCATTCCTTCTCATTCTAATTTTTAAAAAGTATGTATACGAAAAGCAAATTAAATATCGTCCTTGTTTAAAACTAAAAATTTTAAGATGAGCGCCTCTCAAGTTGGTAAAAAAAAAAGAGTGCCTCTCAAGAAAAAAAACATTGATTGTCTAATAGTAAACTGAGAGAACTATACAGATATCTTTATTGATTAAATTGTATTGTTAAATATATACATTTTTTAGTATGTGAAATATATATATATATATATGATTTTACATAAATAATTGGAATCTAATGTTTAAAAAAAACGGAATCTAATGTACCATATCAATGTTTAATAAAATCCTTCGTTTTGAAGAAGACGGAAGCGACTCTTTTGGGTGAGAATGTGATATTGCATAGTGTGAAGCATTATTATTCTTACTCATGAGGAAACGTGAAGGTGGACAAAAGGGATAAATTTTTAAAACCCTAATTAAAGAAAAATAATGATGTCCAATGGGATATTTTGCATCTAATCAAATCGACACCTTTGAATATTGACTCTTCTTCTTCCCACTTTTCTTATTTTTTCCTCGAGAAAATATTTTCCATCTTTTTATTCTCATTTAATTCCGCATTTTTCATCATGGCCAACACACAATTCCAACTATAGGCTAAAGTTACACCTATATAATATACTTATATTTTTTTTGGAAAAAAACTGTATAATATATATATGTATAAGATATACAGTAAATAGAAAGTATTCTAATCTTAAGTGACTAAAAACATATATATATATATATACTTGTTGTTTTACCTTCACCACGTTATTATGACTCTGCATATACACTGATGTTTCTGAAGACGCGTTGTCACATTCAACAACCAATAAACGATACATTATTTTTCCTGTTTGGCATCAGATATATGAGTTTCGCTTAAGCATCCACCTAATCTCGGATGTGAGCAAGTTTTTGTATATGTTGTGATACAATACACAAATGGACAACTTTAATATAGGGTTCCCTATACATATCTTATGTATATTTTAAAAATTTAAAGAATGTGAAGGAGATAAGGAAATGAGATTTTTCGATTAAAAAAAAAAAGGAAATGAGATTGTAGGGTGAAGAGAAAGAGAGATTGAAAAGTGAGGATAACATGTTTTGGGAAGAGAAGAATTGAATGTTTAAGAAGTTTGGCCCAAGAATTCACATTTTGGTGTGGTGGACTCCTCTAAAAGGCAAAGAACAAAAGCGTGTTATGTTTCCGTTACTATTTTCATTATTGCTATTATTATTAGATTTTTAGTTCTATAACAATCACTACTATTACTAGTTTTTGGTCAAATCAAGACAATAACAGTCCAATGGTCATCGTTCAATTAGGCTATAGTAGAAACTGATATTACAGTTATCATATTTTTATCAGCATTGCAGATTTATATGTCAGCCGTATATATTCTGAAAATCAGATTAACCTTGAAATCTTGAACTACAATTCCCCTATCATTATAGATATGTTTCTACCTCGCCTAGTGTTCAACACTAATTAAATTTTTAGAAAATTAGTAGGTTAAGCCAAGAGCAACAACCTACCTAATATCTATAAAATATATTACATGCTCATAACTTGCAGTTTATTTTGATAAAACTTGTTGATTATCTTTGTTTAGAGGAATTGTTTAGTTGGTAGATTTCTGTTCCATCATTAATAATGTACATGTACATAACCAACAATATATATACATACTCATATGTACATATATACATATATATATACATAATATATATCTATTTATATATATGTGTGTGTGTTTTGGCGCGCAAATATATACTCCATCCGTTTCGAATTAATTGTCGTTCTGGGTTTATGCATACAAATTAAGAAAACATTTAATTTTACATATTTTCGAAATAAAAACATCATTACCAATACACATAACCAGATTTCAACCAATATAAAATATTGAATAGAAAATATTGTCAATAATTTTTGCATTGAAAACCGAAAACGACACTTATTTTGAAACAAAAATTATACTCTAGAACGACAAGTAATTCGAAATAGAGGGAGTATATAGCATGTCTTTATTATAGAGAAAGTCAGTTACCTGCAATGCCATAATTTCTTAAATTCAATTAAACGTAACAGTAAATTTAATTTGAACTTCACAGTCGAGAATAATATGAACTGCATTTGGTAAAACAAAAATGAATAATACGACTAATACGAACAATGAATCATGTATTTACGACGTTCTCTTTTTTGCCGAACAAATAATTTCATACATAATTTGTATTCTACTGGATTTAAACAAATCTTAACATGGTAAATTTTGAAATAAATAGTTTGTTGGAAGACGGACAAAAACAAAAGAAATAGTGCTACAAGAACACGATACTTGAATATCTTTTAGAAAAAGACGATACTGTTTGATATCAGCAATGAGCAAACACGACACAGAGTCTTCTCAAGAGAAAAAGAAAGCAAGCATGCCAATAAAATCTCAATATATATACATAGTTAATTATGACTAAGATAGATAAAAGTTTTGTAAATCTTGATGACAAGTATAGTTATTACTATTTAGTTTCTAAAGTAAAAAAATTGTTGTATACTAGCATATGTGATCTAACCAACAAAATAATACTTGCATATGTGATAATTAAGTATTATTTTATTTTAAGAAGATTTTTTACCATGCCAAAAATAAATTTTGTCAATATTTATACTAAAATGAAATATTAGCTAAACATATGTATATTTAAATACATAAATGTTAAATACAAATAATCCCGATTTCTAACAGCAACTGACTACGGTAAAGGGAAGACCGGAAGAGACGATTGGATCAGCACTACCACCTTTTTCTCTTTCCTGATGAGTCTTACCGTTTATAGTGTTCTGTTTTTGATTGTTGTTTCCTGTTTTCTTTGGTAGTGATTTCGTAGAAGTGTGCTAGAACCGATTTATATAGTGTTCTCGTTCTCGGCGGAAGTATGCCTCTCGACGGCAATTCTGATTTAAGAGGATTTTTAGGGATATTGGACTAGACCTTTTTGTAGATTAAGTCAATCAGAATTTTATTTGCTAGAGTCCACTAGAAAATTTTACTAATGCTTTAATTTCTTATTGTTTATTATGTGACAGAAAGCCAATTTTTTTGAAATAAGTTTACAAAAAAAACCCAACAATTCTATAAAAAAAAAAGAGAGGAGAGAGTACATTAAGCTGTCTTTTCCTATACGTATTGAAAAAGGTATTTACATTTTGTTATTTTGGTCTTACTGGAAACAAGAAACAGAGCAAAATGTGATTCGTGAAGTTTAACCCAAAAAAAGAAGAATTTTAATTGTAAATCTGTCGCTCTTCCAACTTATATATAAAGATTAAATTGTTATACTTACGACTCGTTGCATTTTTATTTTAATGTAAGTAACATTATATTTTAAAAAATTGCTAATAAAGACGAATCTACAAAAGTATAAAAGATCTAAAAACGAAATATACCCATAAAAAGAAAAGTAAATAAATGTAGATGCGATTCAAGTATTCAATCTTGGGTTAGTAATAAATGAGAATCATGCTTGCTATGTGCATATACACACAGACTTTAAAAGCCTTCCCTAAAAAAACTTCCATTTCATTCCCATTCCTTCTCCTTCTCTTCACCATTTATCTCTCTCAAATTCTTTTTAAAAATATATATATCTCTTCAACAAAACAAAAGCAAAGTTCCAATCTTCACCACTTTCGTCATCACCATGTCCGATGCAACCGTAGACACATACATATCTTTTGTGTGATTTATATACATATTAAAGATTCATTTGTTCATGGCGGTTCAAGCTCATCACCATCATCCTACTATGTTCTTCCTCAACAGGTACTCTCTCTCTCTCTCTCTTTATATACATATATATGTGCATATGTGTATATATTCAAACGTGTGATGTTTCGACATCTCAGAAACGGACAAGAAGGGAATGATTTTTCGTCGGAGCTGCAAAAGTCCCAGTTTCCGTCCACCACCACCGGTTTGACTTCTTAACACCAAATCGATTGGTTATCATAAGAAATCAACCGGTTTATCACCATAAATTAATCTGGTTTAACATTTGGTCGGTAAAAACAGGGGCTAATACAAGAAAGCGAGCCAGAGAAGTGATTGATTTAGAAAACATGACGTCTCCGATGAACCCTCCGCCGTCTACTCCGCCGCAGTTTATCAGCCGTCGGCAAACTCCTAATGTAGTATCCACCGGTCTTCGCTTGTCTCAGGGACAATCGCAGAATCGAGAACAACGGCCACCTTCAACTTTTCCGATGTTAAACGAAGATATCGCCGGAGAAATCAAACGACAATCGGATGAACTAGATATATTTCTTCAGACCCAGGTAACTATTTTTTCATTTAGTTACGATTTTTGAATTTTCATAAAATATTTAAAAAATTACTAATTTTAAAAATTTGTAAAGGGAGAGCAGCTGAGGCGCATGTTAGCGGAGACGAATGAGAGGCACTATCGTGAGCTTATAAAAACGACGGAAGAATCAGTTAGACGGAGATTAAGAGAGAAAGAAGCGGAGATCGAGAAAGCCACGCGTCGTCATGCAGAGCTCGAGGCACGTGCGACGCAGATCGAGACGGAGTCACGTGCTTGGCAGGCGAGAGCGGCTTCGAAAGAAGCCGAAGCCACGACTTTACAAGCTCGGTTGCAGCAAGCCGTAGCTCACGGCGGCGGAGTCACGGTTGCGGAACAGAATTCCGGAAGCGTAGACGGTGTGGATGAAGCCGAAGACGCCGAATCGGCTTACGTTGATCCCGATCGAACTGGATTGACCGGACCGAGTTGTAGGATATGTTGGCGGCGATCGGCGACGGTGCTGGTTTTACCGTGTCGGCATTTGATCCTCTGTAAAGGTTGCGACGGTTCTGTGCGAGTTTGTCCGCTTTGCTTCAGCTCAAAAGGTTCAAGTGTGGAAGTTTTCTTTTCTTGATGGGCTTTCATTTAGCGGGCTCACTAGACCCAAACGTTGGTATTTTATAATTAAAAACACAATTTATATAATATCAAATTCATCATTTTTATATGATAGCAAAATTTGAGTTTCTTCATCTCTGAAGCTCTCAATAATGCTGAGAGGCTGATATACATGTAAGTCTTACACCACCGGCCCTGTTTTTTTTTTTTTCCTTTTGAAATTATTATGTTTTGGTGGAATAACAAAATAACCGACCATTTGATTTTATTTATTTTGCTTATCTAATATTTGAGATTGATATGATATTTATTACATAATTAGTATTTTATTTAGATATATCAATTCTGATTCAGTGATAAATTTTTATTGTTTTTATTACATATGTATATATTCTAGGATTTAAAAAAAATGACAAAAGGAAAAAAGATCTAAAGTTTTCTGATTTTTTATATTTAAAACTTATAGTTATATTTGAGTTTATGATTAAGATTTGCTTTAGTTGATACTTTGAAGAAAAATATTTTTTCTTTGTTTTTGGTAGATATATTGAAACTTCAATTAAATTAAAATAATATATTACAACATTATGACCATGAATTTTGCTAGTTAAATTTGTTTTACAAAAATCAAGTATCATAAAATAAATAAAAAATGTAGAAATTAGATAAGTTTTATTTACTTCTTTGTAATAGAATGTTTGCATACACTTAATGAAAGTTGCATATTAACCGACGATCGATTACCTATGATCGATGGTGAATAGAGAAGAGTAGTTGGTGGATAGTGTATGGTCGTTGCCTCGTTTGTAAATGATATATGTTAGATGTTGTATTATGCATAGTCGTATTTTGATAACCTTTCATATTTTTCAGGTGTTTTTGCTGTTCGCATTCATGTTTTTCCTTTGGTTAAATCTAGGGGTGGGCACATCGGTTTAGTTTCGGGTTCGGTTTGGGTTCGGTTTGGTTTGGTTAATTTGGGTTTTATAAAACTCAACCCAATTAAAACCAAAGTAGCTTTGGTTTGGGTTTGGTTCGGGTTTAGTTTGGTTCGGTTTAGTTCGGTTTGGTTTAGATTTAGTTCGGTTTGGTTTTGATTTAGTTCGGTTTACTTTATTATGGTGTAGTTTGGTTCGGTATAGTTCGGGCTGGTTATAAAATATGATGGCTAATCAAATTAACGTAAAAAGACTTGTAAGCATTCCAAAATCTATAAACTAAAAGACTATTTGCATCTACTTTTTTGTTTTTATTGATCCTGCTATAACTCATTACATAATTTTACTTTTAGACAATGGAACGGAGAAGATGAACGAGATAAGACGACTACGATATAGATGCTTCTAGTTTTAGATTTTGTTTTCAGACAATCTTTAGGTATTAGAATTAGAGAATATATATATAATAGTATTATTCATTTATTTGAATCATATTTGAAATTTTTTAAGAATATATGGAAGTTAAGAAAATGTGAAAACGAAACTTTAACTAAAATTTACAATATGTTAATACATATATATACATATAAATATTGGGTTTATCGGTTTGGTTCGGTTTGGTTCGGTTTAAAACCAAACCAAACCGAACCATTCGGGTTGAGTAAAACATGAACCAATTGGGTTATGTAAAGAATACGGTTTGGTTTGGTTCGGTTTAACTTCGGTTGGGTCGGTTCGGTTCGGTTCGGTTCGGGTTTTTTGCCCACCCCTAGTTAAATCATCGATGATATATTCAAACTTCTCTACAGAAAATACCAATAAACTTTAGAGACCACAATATCTATTAAATATTGATATAAATTTACTTTAACGAACAAAGGTAGATTTCGTTCACATTTGATAATGGTAAAACAGATGGGTCATTAAGTCAGTAAACATGAGACTGCTTTTGTCATAAATCAAGGAAAGTGGAAAACCAACTCATACCTGCAGAAATAAATTAAAACGGTAAATTATATATTCCATTCCATGTCTGTACCCAAAGTATGCTGGTTACTATATGTTTTTATAATAATGGTTGTACCCATGTTCAGTTTACTTTTCAAAATGAATTAATGCGTTAATGTTGTAGTTAGATGTCTTCGGTGACATCGTCTTTCTTTGTGTTCTTACTTTATAAAGTTTTAGGTTCTTAATCGTTATACGTTTGGGACCGATCGATTTTAAAATATGAACATAAAAATAATGTCGTGATAGGAACGCTATAAGTTAAGAGGGTCCATGAGAATGTGATGATGCATCGCATAGACAATGATGCAAAGACATGAAGGAACGGTTCGATCTAAAACTTGTAATTAAATTAAATCATACAAAACTAATTTAAAAGGAGAAAAGAAAATAAGAGAATTGATCTAATGCTTTGATATATTCCAAGTTTGGTGAGACAACTTTCTTAATGAGCTGAACCAATAGACTTTTAAAATCACGTGACAATAATGCAGTCGAACTGTTTATGTGAAAACAAACAATATGCAATATGGCATGACACCTAAAAGTGTATTGTTCCTTATATATATCTTGAAAAAAAAAACAAAGTACACTTAGATGATATGACCACAAACTCATTAAAATTTAAGATGGACGCATGACTTGTTCGTTCATACTTACGAACTGAATAGTAATATACCAACTCTTTAGATGATTTAAACCAGTTGATACGTTTGTTCAGTTTATGACGAATAGAGAATGATGAGATCGGGAGAACAATATGATGTAGCAATTGGGATGCCAAAGTTGGTGACCGAAAATGATGGTAAGTTACTTTAGTGCGGCCCAAATGGAAACCCAATCAGTTTCATAAGGTCACAAAATGGCCCATATATAAACAAAATCAGTCCACTGGCATAGTTTGGGATCATAGATCCATTGACATTAGGTTATATATAACCCAAATCTAAACATCTTGCCATGTAAGAAACCTTTTATTTTTGAACAATCAACTTGAAAATTCCATAGAAAAGGGGGAATATTTCTTGTCTAGTGATTGACTAAAAAAGTTGGACGAGATGTGAAATAATATACAGTATAAGATATGGTACAATGCATTCATTTCTAATCTATTCTAATAAAACAGAAGTATAGATACAAATTTATTTGTAAAATTATTTTCAGTTACACTCCAATGCCGTTAACTACTTATTCCTAACTTTTATTATTATTTTTATTTTTGTAACAATTAAAATAACCATAAAATTTATCTAAATTTATTTTCAAACTAATTAATGTCAAAATTTTCTAACAATTTCTTAGTTTAATGAACTTTCCGAATAGTTGTTATTAGGGCTGGTCAATCGAAGTCCCAAACGAGTTTTGGTTTGGATCCATTTGGATTTCGGATTTTCGGATTCATGAATTTCAGCCCTATTCAGATATTTTTAAAATTTGGATTGGATTCGATTCGGATTTAGTGGATTCGATTCGGATTTAGTGGATTCGGTTCGTGTTTAGTTACATGTCCAAGATCCGATTGAACCCGAAATAGTTTTGTTTCGGATATTAATCGGTTATCGGTTCCAAAAATATTGTTTTGTACTTGATTAAACTCAATATATATCCAATAATTTAAATAAATTTGTTTATGTGGCTTCTTCGAACTATATTGTTTTCCTTCAAAATAACATTGGGAGAATTGTCTATCAACCATATGAGACGCTTCTTCTTTGAACTATATGTAACAACATTAGATATAGCATAACAAACCAAAATCTTGTTCAAACGAAAAATTATAAATAATGAAACGTAAAAAATGAAAAATTAACAACTACAAACTCTATAAACCTAAACACTATTTAAACTTTAAGAAAACATCCTTTAAATTTGAGAAGCAAACTTATTAGTAATTAAATTTCAAATGTAATTGTCAAAGTATAAAAACATGAATATTAACCGAATACAAAAAATATATATACTAAACTAAGTAATTGAGTCAATTATTCATATAACAGATAATTATTTTAGTGTTCATTAATATCTGTATTTTGGATTCATATTAAGTTTGAGATCATGTCTAGTATAAGTTCTTTTTTGAGATTTTAAAATTTTGGGGTTCTATCGGATATCCATTTAGGTTCGGGTTCGGTTTGGATAGAATACATAACCCGGAAAACCATAAAACAAAATCCATTCGATATTTATATCGAGTTCGTGCAGATCAGTTCGGATCCATTTTATCGGATCGGTTTGGTTCAGATTTAGTTTTCGGATTAAGTTTATTTGTCCAGTGCTAGTTGTTACAAAAAAAAAAATTATCATCCAACATCTAAAATACATAAACTAGTATATGCTAAATGGTAAAATAACAAAAATTCCAAACATAATTTAGATCAAAACTTCAAGTCCATTAATAATAGTCCCTAATCCCGAATCACAACAACCTAAACTTATATATTGTGTAAAAATCTTTTTGGCATTTGATAGATGTTACTTTCGGATATTTTTTTTATTTGATTAATTTGAAAAAACGTTTTAACATCATTTATAAGCTTTCATTAGCTACACGTTCCACATTAAACAAATAAAAAATATTGTTCAATAAAATATTAATTATAGTATTTTAATTTTTCATCATTATTTATTATTAATATATAAAACTTTTGAAACCTATATAAATAATCAATTTTGTAAAAGTGTGTATATATATATATATATATATATAAAAGAATTTTAAATGTATATTTTAGAGAACTATTAGTCCAATGTAAAAGCAATAAGACAAATGTACATTTAAACAAATGATTAATGTGATTGACGGTTAAATACAATAAATAAAATTACTAATATAAAAAATAAATTTGTTTTGTATATAAATGTTATATTACACAAAAAATTTAATACTGATACATGTTAGAAATATTTACTACCAAAAAATTATATAAATATTAATTTATGCAACTGTAAAACAAACATCAGCGTGCGGATGCACGGTGAAACTCTAGAACTCATTTAAAGCAAAAGGAATACACTGCGGTTAGAAGCTAGATCATTATCAAAATTATTTATGGGTCATTGAAATAAGAGCAGAAGTTTTATCATCGGCACTACAGCGAGATTAAGCTACTGCAGTATTATTTCACGATTGATTCAACACAATTAGCTGAAGTAGTTGCAGATGAGGGAACGTGGCCCCATCCTTAAACATATTGCTAAAACGTGTTACATGTTTGCTCTCTCTTTTTAAAATCATAATTGATTTTTAATTCGAGAGAAAGAAATGATATAGTTGATTGAGAAGTGAATAAAGTTTATTCTTTTACATGTATTTTTTGTTATCAAATTCTTTTACATATTATGTTTTAAAGCTTGTTAGTGTTCAATTTGAATATATATCTCCATATGCTAAGGTTACTTAGCATGAACTGTAATACATCTAGGTTGATAACTATAAGCTGTAATATACATTTGGGTGACAAATAAGTTGATTTTCAGCAGAAACCAGAAATAATGAAACACAGTCTCTTAGTAGCTTCCATTAAATATAGACAAGCAGCGGTATGAGGAAAAAAGTTCTACTAACACAGTGAAAAGAAATTGACGAAAGACGTGACACAGATTAATATTAGTATACATTTTTGTTAATTGGCTTTCATCATATTTAAACAGGTGAATGGGAGTATGGGACACAAATAATATTACACGAAATTATCTACAGGAGTAGTATTAAAATGTAAGTGAATTTTGCATTAAACTAGTAGTAAGTGAATTTTGCATTAAACTAGTAATGCATGTTTTTAAAATAAATAAAGTGAAATAGATAAGAGGTTCCATTTTCCATGACATGCCGGAAACATTCAACACATTTTGTTGCCGGTTTAAACTCTCCGTCGCGGCTTCTGCTTCACGACGTATTTGTCTAAATTATAAATAATTAAACATGCAACCTGGCAAGTTGAAAGGTTGAAATATCAAACCTCAAATTGATTTGTTCAAATATTGTGGTATTCAGCTAAACTCCAAACTCTTGTTTAGGAGCAAAACGTCACGGTGGATACAAAAGTTGTTAAATAGGTATTTGTTTAGCCAACCTAATGTTTGGGAATATTCAGCAGAGCAATGTGTTATCAGATTATTAAGTTTAACAAATGATATTTACACAATATACTAATAATAAAGATCTCTATATTGTGTTCTTGGATTTATCAAGTAAAAATAGTATTTTCTGAACTGATCACTAATTATAAGATATCAACATTGGGTTCATTTTTTTTTTTTTTGTTTCTGATGTATTTGGTATATACACCAACAGTGGCCCATGGTGCGCCACATTGGTTGCAACTTCTTTCATGAAACACATCACATGCAACGAACTCAGCAGAGCAATTATCAATTTTAATTATGTTTGGTTATTATCATTATAAATAAAAACTATCATATCAAGCATGTGCCTAGATTTTTGCAGAGATTGTCTCACTATATTCGTTATTATAATGAGTGATTTATAAACGCATGTTAACAACAAAAATGATTGATTTATGTGAAAATTTCAATCTACGACAACCTATTCTGATTTCTTTTTATGCTCAAAACGTTTCTGATTGTTAAATTCATTTCTTAATTTTACTAGAAACATCATTTTGAACTCGTATCATAGGATATGAGGCTGAACGGCCCGATTCGGTGAATATAGGAAAAGGAATCAGTTTATAATCGGACGGTCAAACATTGATCAAATCTTATTGACAGTCTGATTAACTGATGATATTAGATTCACTGTCAAGCAGACAATACCTGATCGGTAAGCTCTTACGTGTCACATTTTGTCAAGCTTTGTTTCACACGTGTACTGTTTGAAAATTCTAGATCAAAGATCAAGACAACGCAAGTTAAATGCCACTAGTACATTTCTTTTTGTATAAAAATCGAAATGTTACGCCAGTCTAACTCTTATTCTCTCAAATATAAATAGTGACAGAGAAGTTTGTATGCCAAATAATATGTTTCATATCAGTTTAACTAAACAAAGTATTAACAAAAGATTGTTTTTCGTTTCTTTGAAACAAATCTTGATTGAGTAGTTTCTATATGATATAAAAAGAGGAGACAATTTCATAAATGACAACTGAGTCTAGGAGTCTAGGGGCGATGCACTCCCGGGAAATGCCCGGCAAAGAGGAGTGGTTGATGAAATAAACAAACCTCGCAAAAGTTGCACTTTTATATAAAACAATAGTATATTTTCTTACTATACTATATAGTCAATCCCTTCTTTAGTTCATAACATTGTGTTACTATACTATATAGTTCCTTCTTTTAGTTGCCACTTGACAAGGTAAATTCAAATATCAAGAAGCGAACATTACTGGAAATACATCACGAGTCTGCTCAAAGTTACTCGCAAGTTATTTTGGGCAGGGGAGCGTAAACACGTACTTCAAGACATTAAGTGGGTCTACACGGGTCTACACCCAGTGGGATAGACGGTGGGTCCACGTCATGTCGAAGAGTGGGAAAAGACAAGACAGAAGAGAATAACCTAAAACGAATTTGTAAAAAGAGACAACGACATGTAAAAACTGACGTCACAGGAATAACTTTTTCTGCGTTTATTACTAGAAATGAAATTTCCATTTTAAGTTATAATTAAAAGTGTAAATGTTTATTAATAAAATTATTGCTATCCGTTTTTAAAAAAGAACTTACGAAATTATATAAAAACTCGTCGACAGAAAATGTAATTTACTAGAAAATTTTGGAATACGATACGATACTTTCTAAGACAAAGACAAAAACAAAGGCATACACAAACAAGTGGGTTTCGTTTACATCGGAGCCTTGCGCAAGTGTGCGACGTTAGCTTCTTAAAATATATGCTTGCACGTATTCCTTAGCTCGTGTAAAGTGTATCATACTCCAGGCCGTCTTATTTTCTTCCCATCAATAAACTATTATATACTATTTGTAGTATACTCTACATAATTCGAAGGAAAAATTATTGTTTAGCAATGGCTAGTGTCTCAATACGTATATTTTATCATGGCTAGTGTCTCAATACGTATATTTTATCGACTTGCATGTAAATTATACTGCACGTTAGATATCTAGGTTAACCACTTCGAACTTTATCTAGTAAAGGCTTTGTCCCAAGATATTGAATTGAGTGATGAAATAATACACATATCACTTTTTTCTTTGACAAAAAAGGTTTGGAATAATGATATTTTGCGGTGTAACAACAATTGGGAAAATGTTCATGAGTCATGACTCGGGATGCATGTTAATGATGGTGTGGAATTCAAGTTCGCTTGAAGTAGTTATCAGTAACATACCAAACATTTTATCACCAAGTTAAGAAAAGTGTATTTACAGAAATACGCAAAATATTGAAATAATGAATTGGTTTTTTGCCTTTTTGTTTCTGATGAATGTGTGGAGTTTGCCATCTAATATTTTTCACATAAACCTATATATTCAAGAGTTATACCCCCTAGTTGAAAAGAAAAAATATATACGGAAACAAGCATAAGAAAAAGTGACTTATATTCAACAATTATATATGTGGTACTTTTTAAGATTATATTGTTGAAACTATAAACTAGAGAGAAAAAATGCAGCATTTCCAGGATGACTACCATTATTTTAATGCTTATATAACATACTACGATCATATGCCAAAACTTAATTAGTGAACATTTCCGTTGTCATTCTGACCGATTCCACTATGCTATAACATCCACACACAGTATTGTTCCATAATCCACGGTATAAGAGGTCCAAATTATTGTTTATTTCAAGATCCTTTATTTTGATTTAGTACATATATCAAAATCACCACTAGTCGTACTCACACCAATACCACATTAAGAAAACACCGATCCTTTATTTTGATTTAGTACATATATCAAAATCACCACTGGTCGCACTCGCACCAATACCACATTAAGAAAACACCGCCCTTACCGCACCACTACTATTTGTAGCTCACCAAGCTCCTCAAAGTCTTCGCCACAAAACGTCACCCACCACGGAAATTCATAAAGGAGACAAAACGACAATCTTATTTATTTATTCCGTTCTCAATTGTAGTAATAAACAAAATAGTTTTATAAAAAAAACAAATTACTAATTTTGTCAAGAAAGAAGAAAAAAAATCAGTCAAGTAGTAGTAGTAAATAAAGCGGTGTCGTCATTACCGTAACGTCTTTAGAAAATAAAGTAGAACCCCCACGCGCGTAGGCTCCACCTCCTCTTCCCGAATCCCCATGACTTTCTTTAACGCCTCCCAAGTGCTGGTGGGACCTTCGTGTGGAATTTGATTTATTTAGTTTTACGCCCTTAATATTTCCTTTATTACATAGTGCCCCTATTTTGTCCCTTCCTCTTGTTTGTTTACTTTAAAATTAGGATTAGACATTTCGGGAATTGATCGGTTTTTGGTTTGGATTCGAACAAATTTTGAATTTTTTAGATTTATGAATTTCAACTCCATTTAGATATTATAGAATTTCTATTCGGATTTAGTTAAACGTTGTTGTCAGGTTTGATTTGAGATATATAACATTTATAAAGACCAATTGAACTCAATGTAATTTCGGATTCCAATCTTGATAAGACTTTTGGTTTCAAAACACATTTTCTGTACTTAGTTAAACTTAAAAACTGAAAAAAATTCAGCGAAACAAAAACCAAAAATTAAAATTTTGAAATAAGAGATGAAATTTTTGAATTCGATTTATTTTCTTATCTCAAACTTTAAATTAAATCTTTTCCCAATATCTTAAACTTTTTTCCTCTTGGACATATGTGATCAGTTCTTTACACTTTTTTGGATTGGAAATATGTAAATTTAGATATTTCTAGTGAACAATCTTAACTGTTTCACTAATTAGATAAATAATACTAGAAAAATAATTTAGTGGTAAATGGTTTAAATTAGAAAAGTATCACAAAATGAATTCATATATGTTATTTTATACTTTCTATGTTCTAAATTATAAGTTGTTTAGCTCAAAACACATATATTAAGATAAATACTGTTTTGTGTTTAACATTTAGTTAGACAAATAATTTGATTTATTTACTATTTTATTCAATCTGAATATGCTATATAACTTAAATATGGAGTAATAATTTGATATTTCATGTATGATTTCACTGTAAATTTAAATACAGTAATACTTTAAATAATGTTATCTCTAAATAATATAACTTGAACTTAAAAAGTAAATGAAAGAAAACTATTTTACTTTTTAGCTGAGCTCTCTTTGACAAAAAAAAAAACTAAGCTCTTTAACCACAAGGAAAAAAAAAATCTAAGCTCTCCCGAAAGTTCCTCTGAAACAGCAGTGACGAATAAGTCACGAAGAAATTATTTTCTAACGCCTCGAAATAAATATTCCATATGTGGCAATAAAAAGTATTTCTAGAAAATAGCAAAAGTGGTTTTCGATTTCTTGTACTTGCAAAAAATTCAAAGAAAAAGTGTTTTGGTTACTACAAAGCCGATACAGACTCTCTCTCTCTCTCTCTCTCTCTCTCTCTCTCTCTCTCTCTCTCTCTCTCTCAACATTCGCACCTTGTTTCTTACTTTCTCTCTCTTAAACCCCTTAAAAATACAAAAGAACCTTTTGCTATAAAACCTCACGCACTCACACTTTCCTCTCAAACACTCCTCCACCACCACAAAACAAAACAAAACCAAACCCATCACTCTTTCTCTCTAATGGAGGTTTCAGCGACAAAGTCTTATTTCATTGAAGACGAAGATGAGTTGAGTTCTTCTTTATCGGAGATGGAAGCTGGGTTTTCAGGAAACAGCGGAAACCCACAACACGGCGTCGTTTCAAGACCTTTCTCTTATACGAGGATGAACAGTATCAGCAGGAACACGAACTATTGCTATAACAACAACTACCCTTGTTATTACCGACAGTACTCTGTTCCGTCTCCGAGATCTGTTGTGTCCGGAAGATTCCATGAGTTCAGATTCGATAATCAACAGCCTCATTTCTTGGATGCGTGTTTCCTCTGCAAGAAACCACTTGGTGATAACAGAGACATCTATATGTACAGGTAAGATCTATACATCAGATCTCATTTCGAATTTTCTACTTTTCATCGAAATAATTAAACCCCAGAAAAAAATATTGATCTTTTAGGATACCCATTAAACGATTTTCAACATTTGTCTGATTCGAAGTTTTGGGTGTAATTGCAGAGGAGACACACCGTTTTGCAGCGAAGAGTGTAGACAAGAACAGATAGAGAGAGATGAAGCAAAAGAGAAGAAAAAGAATCTGTCTCATTCTGTGACATCAGCAATGAGGAGAAAAGAACAAAGAAGCTCCTCTTCTTCTCCTACTAGATCTCGTGATTATGCTTTTCACAACGGAACTGTTGCTGCTGCTTGATATTCTGAATCTGATGATGAGTTTGAGAATTATAATAATAATTATGTTAAAAAATGGAAAAGGTGAGATTGTCTTTTAAAGCTTCGAAGCTGGGTTTGGGATTCTCTTTAAGATCTTTTCCTTAAAGATCATTTTACTTCAGCTTGAAGTTTGCAGGAAAAAGAGAGAGCTAAAGATCCTTTAACTTCTTCCTTGGTTTTTTCTTTTGTGGTTTTTGTTTTTAACTTAAAAGTTTTGGGGGTTCATAAGAGAGGAGAGAGAAATTAATTGTAAATGCATGTGTGAGTTAATGTCCATGGCATGCTTGAGTAAATTTTCTTGTTCTTTTTTTTCTAAGAGAAAATACATATATAAAAATTACATTTTCAACCATGAAAAATATTATACTATACGAGAAAATTATGAGAATTTGTTTGTACTAAATTTTTTTTGTCTGGTTAATTATGCAATTACAAATTACGAGAAACATTATAATACTATTGTCTTATGAGGATTTTCTTTTATTTTTTTCATCACGAAAATGGTGGTACGATTTTTTCCAAAATGAATAACAAGTTTTTGACGTGAGCACTATGAAGGGGATTGGATTCTTCTTTCATTTTTTTCACTGAAGGATTATATTTAACATCGAACTCAAAATCACACATGAACTAAAATAAAACTGATGAATTTATTAATCTACGGAAAAAGCCAGTAAATAAAAATCAGAGGCAAAAACGGGGGAGAAAGGGACATTCCAAAAACAGAATAATAGAACAACATAACAATCAAAGCTTATAAGACAATACAAATCAAAATAACAAAGCAACCAAATCAAATGAAGAATGCTGAGATAAAGAGGAGTAATAACCAACAATAAACATTATCGAGGTGTCAATTCAAGACAAATATCGATATATTGCTCTAAAGAACATAAAGAACCACGAGGCAAACCACTATCCACTAGAATACTAATTTAGGTAGACAAGGGGAAACTCTGTTTTTATCATTTGACTACCAATTATTTGTTGCAAGAAAAGACTCTAAAAAGTCCGGAAAATCTCTACAGAATCAGAAATTAGTTACGGGTTTCAGAACCCAATCCGTTGCAACCAAAGCCAACGAGAAACATTCTCCGGATCACTTGGAGCATCCATAAATAGAGCGCATAAAATCTAGAGAAAAAGTATATAAGGCAAGATTTGAAGATGAAAGCTCTTATATTATCTCGGTAGTCACAAGAGCTATTACCGAGTAACTTCTTAAGTTACTCATAATAAAAGCCAAAACTTACTTCATTGTATTTACATATCTTAATCGCACATAAATTTGAAAGTGTAGCAAACTCTACCATATACTAATTCTTCATGGAAACAAAAGTTAAGTGGAACGTATAACTTGCAAGGAATCATTTGTATTTATCCTATAGTTTCTTTAGTTGTTTTCTAAAATATATACATTAGTTTATGTCTGAAAGCTTAGTCAATTTGCTATCATAGTATCATGACGATATTGACTTATAATAGAACTTCACATTTCAACGGGAACGATATATTTCTGCAATTAATTATGCTTGTTCGTTAATTATAGTTATGTGCAACAAAATCTTAGCAGGAGAATTTTAAACGTGCATCATTTTGTTGTGGTCGCCTATCGCTAAGTCGCTAACACCATTAACGTTCCTCTGCATTCACCGTATTAAATTTCATTTTATAAACATACAAATACGCTACTACTAATTCCAAAATAAACCAACAAATCGCATAAACCATGTAACTTATTTATATACTTAAAGTCTAAAACCTACAAAAATAATCTACTAAAACTAAAAAAAAAAATCATCCTCTGACACTAACTCCTCTCGAACTCCTCTTCGCAGGTCCAGCCACTCGACTCTTGCTTCTTACCTGACTACTTTCCTTACTCGCAGACGTTGAATACGCTTCATTATTTGATTCTTCGATAATCTTCTTCAATCTCTCCACTACAATCTCCATCGAGGGACGGTCTGTATCGTTCTTTTTCAGACAAAGATCAGCCAGTTTAGCCAAACTCCTGGCTCCAGCAGCTGGATAACTGTTGCGTAGCCGAGAGTCAACGATCATGCTGAAGCGTTGACTATCAGCAGGATACTCTTTGACCCACTCCAATAGTCTTTGTTCAGCGGCTGGCTTGCTCCTCTCAATGGTTCGACGTCCCGTTATGATCTCGTAGAGCACAACACCGAAGCTATAGACATCGCTTTTCATTCGAAGATGGCCTGTTTGCACGTACTCAGGAGCCGCGTAGCCATGTGTTCCAACTCTCTATAATGACAAAAGATCAAGAAGAAGAAATATCAAAATTTTGTAAACCAAGAACGTAATGAGTATTTCAATACTTACTGCAGTTGTGACATGAGTATTGTCGCCCTGAGGTCCTTCTCTTGCAAGCCCAAAGTCCGATAATTTCGGACAAAACTCGTCGTTTAAGAGCACGTTAGAGGATTTGAAGTCTCGGTATATCACCTGCCCAACCAAATGAAATAACTATCATCAACTGAATCACATATCAAGCTTAGATACTAGACAATAAATGTTCCAGACTCCACCAACCATTTTCTCCCCAAGAGATTGCGACAAGGTTCACAAATATCTCATTACTAATCTACTAATCATGGGTCTATTAAGACATTTATAAACAACCAGTGTGTTAAGATTGTGTCTGTCTAAATTACCAAGAATAATCAAAATGATGTGTCTTAAACTAGGTTTCCTCTAATGGGGTTTTGTTTCGTTTTAAAGAGTTTACCTGAACTTCATGTAAATAAGCCAAGCCTTCAGCTGCACCAAGAATGATCTCAAGCCTTTGTTTCCATGGCATTGTGTATGATCCACGGGTGAAGAGATGATCCTCTAAGCTTCGATTCGACATGAACTCATAAACCAAAAGCCTCTCGATCCCCCTCTCCCCATCTTCTGAGCAATAGCCTAAGAGCTTCACCACGTTCTGATGATTCACTACTCCAAGAAACTGAACCTCTGCTAGCCATTGCTTGTGACCCTAATTACATAAATTAAAAACTTTTCCCTTTAATCATGATCAGATTAGCAGAAACAGAGACAAGACCGTGAGTTTGTATTTTTTTTAATTACCTGTAACCCTTGTTGATTGAGTTTCTTGATGGCTACGACAAGTGGAGAATCAGAATCTTCGGTGGTCGGAATCTTTCCTTTATAAACACTACCGAAACCACCTTCGCCGATCTTGAGCTTTCTGCTAAACCCACAAGTGGCTTCACTGAGCTCCTCGTAAGTGAAAACCCTCAGATTATTTTCCCTCTCTGTATACAAATCTCTGATGCTTCGCGGAGAAGGCAACGACCTCGGCGTCTGGAGATTAAACGACAGCGTGTCGCTCTGGTTCCTCAATTCTGGAGCTGAGTTTCTTGCTATCTCTTTTCCTTTCCTTTTGTCTTTGTGTTGATCTCTAGGTTTAGGTTTCTTGGATTTGAACAAGAACAGACAATTCATGTCTTCAAGGGAGGGAGAAAAACAGCGCAGAAAGATTAAAACCTCTTTTATTTAGAAAAACAAGTTGAATTTTGGTGGAATAAATAAAACAATTAATTACTTTTGATCTGTGTAGTTAAACACAGAAAATGAATTATGAAATGAGAAGTATGAACAGAGATCTATTTAACTTAACATGAGAAAGAGATTTTCCCGGAAAGTGAAGGGGAGAGACAACAAAATTAAAAGCCGGAGATAGAATAATCAGACTTTCTCTGAGACTCTCTCTCTCTTTCTTTCTCCTAAGTCTTTGTCGAGGAAACCAGAGAAAATTTGGAGGTGGGAAAGGGACAAAACAATGTTATGTTCTTATTCTTCCTCGTAATAAAAAGATATATAAGGAAGGAAGAAGAAAAGAAGAAATCGAGTACGTACGTGAAAAAACAGACGAGAGAAAAGTATGTTTGAAAGTCGAGAAAGAAGAAGAGAGGTTGATAATTTGCTCAATGTGAAAGACTTTTGTCATAACAACTGTTATAATTGCAGGTAGGGACTTGTGTTGTAATTAGAGAGAAAACAAAAAATTAAAGTAATTAAGCAACTAAAAGGAGAAAACATGTGGAGTGATAGTTAGAATAACAAGTAATAACAAGTTCCATCAATTCTATGTTTTCTTTTTTTTTACACTAAATGTTTATATTGGTTAATGATGTCCACAAATAATGTGATTTAGTTTAGCGTAATAAGTAAATTAAACATAAAATGTATTAGCATTCCAAACTCTTCTCCTTACAACCCGAACGAAAAGTCCGGGACATGTTTTCTTTCTTTGTTAATTAAATGGAATTTGTGTTTGGATCCTGCTCTTTTTCTCTGATCCAGAACTACTACGCATTAAATATTACAAACATGTCGTAATATTTTGTTTTCTACTAGATTTGAATAAGAACAAAATATAACCATTAAAATCATTAGTCTATATATCAACCTAACAAATGAGTAAAACAAAAAAATATATACCGAAATCTCTTACCATTATACGCAGAATATGAAACAACATATAGGTTATAGTGTACATAAATATTTTTTATTATCCGCAGTATGGAGTTTGTGATGAACTTTTTTCATATGGTAAAACTATGTCTACACTGACATAATGATTTGCTCTCACGTTAAATCTAAGTACTTTTAATCTTTGTAAAAAAAAAAATTCTTTCATGCATATATCAAAAGTGATATACTTAATGGCGGATAAATTACCACATAGTGCTAGCAGATTTCTATCAACTACAATAATTTATGTCGATTATGTACTTTTTACCTTGGCTAGCTAACAAATTAAAGTAGTTCTGTTGAAAAGTTAATTCTAATCTACCTCCTGTTGTAATTATCCAAGTGTTTTGTGTTCTTGTATTTTGTTTTTCCAATGAACCAAAAAATAAAATAAAAACAGAAATCAATTTATTCTTCTTGACTAGTAAAACTTAGATATAACAATACCTCCACCAATTTGTTTTACTATATTATCTTGAAGTGAAACATAAATTCAAGAACTGCAAGGGAAGTTACATTGGCATGCAAATCTTACGTTTCCATCTAATGACCGAACGCATTGGCCAGTTCCTTTCAATAGTTGACGGCACAGCATGTGCCAACACCACAATCTGTTTGGGGGAAGAGGGGGGGAGGGGTAAACGCTTATGACTGATGCTGAATTGTCCCAAACCTATACAGTTTGATCATTGTGATACTTTTTGACTAAATAAGTCTCGTCTAAAACTTTGAAAGAAAATTATTTAAAAAGCGTGTGATGAAAATAGTCAAGAATTACATTCATTGGACTGACTCAGTTTGGTCTATATACATTGCTTAATTAGAAAGTAAGTCAATAATACATCACAACATCAGAATTTTAATGATTCCTTAATCCTCATACTGCCAACCCATTTCTCTCTTTTGTCTACACACCTCCCGTGAGCATGTGTATTCAATTATTTAAACAAACTTATTAGACATATCCATTAAAGTCCGACATGTATAGTTTTACACTAGCGATGCGTTTACTTTATCATAGTCTATATAAAATATTGATGGGGCCAACCCACGTTTCCATTTCCTATAAAATGAAGATCTTTCTAGAGAAATAATATGATTATTATGTTCAATGTATGCAGAAATATGGGTAGTAACGCAATTAGAGAATCAGACGAGCAACTGGAACATATAAGAATTGTATCAGAAATTTACAATATTTTTCCCTAATGCGTTATAACTTTCTATGTTCGATCGTATGACTCATGGCTTTTTGTAAATGTGATTTCTTAATGACTTTGAGGGGACTCTGCGCTGGGAATCCGTAACCGTTAATGCTAAAGTATTAAATAAATGTTGATTAGTATAACACGACTCATATATATTTATTTAAAAAAATAATAATTCTTAGTGGAAAATGTCCATGGCCTATTTAATTTAATGCGGTTACCTATGGACGTTATAGAACATCAAAATAAACAGCAAAAGACACGGGTTTATGCGACCATTTGATCAGTTCTGGCAATTTAAAACCCGGATCCATTCCAAGAACCTGTGATAGGTAAGCCACATATTGAAAGAAAGCTGCGAGGAGATTGTTTCAGAGGTGTATGCTAATTTATCACGTCTATCATTGTTTCAACTTCAGACTGAGTGTATGTTGTCCTGCATTACCTTCTCTTGTCAGCGTCATCTTCCTGGTTGATCTGGGAAAAGGAAATAGACCCTCCATAAAGTATCTGGATCTAGTATTGCACAATCAAATTGATCTAACTACTAAACCCTGGACAATAGAAACTAAACTCCAAATCTTTGATATATTTGATGGGATATTCTAGTAGAGAGCTAAACGAGAACTTTCTTTTTGATACTATCTGCCAATGAGAAACAAAATAAAATTACAAGATTACAAAAGTAGGAACATACAGATGCAAGTTTCAAACCATGCTTTTGCTTGCTTCTAATGTGTATGTACCTGATGACATATAGAGACATCTCAGACAAGACTGCTTGTTCATCTTTCGTGATTACAACGCCTCTTGTTTCTCAAATCAAAAGCAATAATCTTGAATCTTGGGTTTCTCTATCTTAAACTTCCTTCACGGCTTGTGTAGTTTGAACCCAAATACTCTAGGAACATAGTTCTGTGTTGCCTTTGGTGGCTTGAGATGTCCATAAGTCATCAAGAACAAATGTGGGAACGTTGTCCCAAAGTAAGCACCATCAATGTCTGTTCATTGCTTTAAGGAAAAAACCCCAACAAAGATCATCAACAGCTGCAAGATCTATAGAAACTCAATAAAGATGATTATTGCTCTATGCATAAGAATAAAACATGAGATTTCGGAACTTGCATTATAGATAATGTATCAGCAAGAAGTGAAAGAGTGAGACAAAAAAGGATACTGCCTTGGTATTTTGATCTTGGGTAGTAAATGTCCTCGCATTTAGGACAATATATCTTCACGGTGCTTGATCGAGGCAAATCAGATTGACCAACCGGAAGACAAGGTTGCCCACAGCAATAAACTCTAGGACATCTTCCAAAGTCGTAGTTTTTGTATTTATCCAACTGCAAACAAATCATCAAAGGATAAGAATCAAGAGGTGTTGTTACCTTTATAGGATGGCAACTGAGTTTACAAAGATGACTTCTTTCTTACCATTGCAGCAAACCCTTTGGTTGTCAATATGTAACGCGCATGAATCAGTCCATAAAGCATCTCAGCTGCTGACTCGATCAATTCATTCTGTTCCTCTGTAAACATATCCCCTGTCACCGACCCAATCCATATCAAACATTCAAGAGACATAGGTTTCACTCTTTTATTCCTAATCAAAACTATCTAATGTTAAGCGTCAATGCAGATTCTGTGCCTAGCTTAACAGCAAAACTAGTTTGGCTACAAAAGAACTTACCGTGAGAAGATTCTACATCCAGAATGAGATCCAGAGCGTACTCGTAGTAGGGAACAAGACTGCTGAGTCCACACAAGTTAAAATCGTCTTGGATGTAATCATCATCAACTTCACAGAAGAACTCGTTTCCCCTTAAGCTACAGAACCAAGATACCCACAAGGTGTCTGAACCACTGACATCAGATTCTTCTTCACTGTCTGTGTCTGATTCATCTTAATGACCAAACAAACACACATTTCATCAGAGTTCACAGTTAACTTCAGAGACTTAAATAAGCGTTTTTGGTTGATTCAG
Organism: Brassica nigra; assembly: GCA_016432835.1. Lineage (NCBI taxonomy): Eukaryota > Viridiplantae > Streptophyta > Magnoliopsida > Brassicales > Brassicaceae > Brassica > Brassica nigra. The sequence goes on along the minus strand of CM028247.1, from coordinate 12,730,745 downwards.
TTACAGAAAAATGCATATGATTAGAGGGATATATGATAAGGAATTAAACGCACCGTCTGAAACGTTATTCTTAAAGAGAGAAGCAGAAGGCGAATCTCTACTGTCATGCGGCTGCTTTCCCGTCAACAAGACGGAGTTAACGGTTCCTTTTCCCTTGCCGTTAGCTAGACGGGAGGTTGACGGAGAAGGACGTTCAAGAGCTTGGTTGATTCGTTTACGATCCACAACCTCCGGTCCTCTCGAACCGGCCGTTCCTCTCTCTCTATACATACCTAAACAAGCCTCTAATTCTCTATACAGCTATAGAAACGACGGCTGTATCTGGATAAAATTGAGTTCTTAGGGTTTTGAAATGGAAGCTTTTTCCTTTCTCCTGTGTCGGAATCTGGTTCTATAGCGTATTTTCTATTTCGCAAGTGCTGTCTGTTTCGTACAGAGAAACTTTTTCTTTTCAACGTTGTATTTTTTTTGGGTTTTAAATTAAACAAAAAAAAATAGAGAGAAAGAGGGGCAAAATGGGAACTAGAGTTATAGGTTCCCGGAGACGAGTGGAGCGGTGAATCGGCAGCCACTTAGAGTGGATCTGGACATTCGGGTCCTCGGGTCGGATCCTTTCGGATTTGGATCTTTCGGGTCTACGAGTTTAGGATCCATTCGGGTAATTTTAAAATCTCGGTTTGGAGTCGGTTCGGGACTGGGTCGGGGTCAGATCGGGTCTTAGATAGTTAGATCCAATCGAATAATTAGAATTTATCGGTTCGGATTTAGTTCGGTTCCGGATCGAGTTCGGTTCAGGTTCGACCTAAAAATACCTAAAAATACAAAAAAAATTCTAAAAATATTTAAATATCCAAAAATATTTGAAATTTTATTCAAATTTGTGTTTTTACTGTATTAAAATGTGTATATATATTAATTAAACTATGCGAGTTACAACAATAATTCGTTGTCACCTAGTGGTCGACCCCTTTGCTCTTTAGACAAATAATCCATCTTCCATTTCCCCTCGATGTATTTTATTTAATTTGCATTATTAATTCGGGTATCCATCGGGTTTCGATTTGGAGTCGGGGTCGGGTCCAAGACCCGCGGACCCTCTATTACAAAATCCAATCGAGTAAAATTATCGGTTCGATTTATACCCGAACCGAATTTTTCGGGTCGATTTCGGATCGGGTCGTCGGATCCGGGTAAAATGCCCGGGCGTAACTTTGAGAGAGAGAGAAGTCACTGAACCATCAACTTTTGGTTCAACACGTCGCAGTTTTAATACGCAAAAACCGCTCCTAAAGTGTTCCGCATATATGTAGAGAAGTCATTGAATCTTCTGATTCCTCCATCTTCTCATTACCAACCCAATCACTCTCAGCTTCTCTCTAATCCTCAAAACCAACGTAGCTTCCTCTGCCCGTCTCATCAATGTCTCAGACCAACATTCTCAGGCCTAGCCATGTTCCTGCCCATCACCAAATCCTGAAACTTCCCCACATACTCGTGGTGTAGAATGTAGATAGGGCTCTCTAGCTCCCATAGAATCCTCAGAGAAAGTATGTGCTTCTGACACAAGCTTGTTCAAGTAAAGCCAGTCTCCTATCTTTAAATCACCTGATGACTTGTAAACTGTACATAAGTCACTTAAAGACTAGTAAACTTCAGCACACAGATGTTTGAGTATATTATCTATCACCGAACCAGCACACAAAGGCACACACATTAAGCATGACAAACATACAAAACAATTACCTTTCCGAAATCATCTAGTAGCTTTTTATAACTGATGACTTTTTTTTTTTGTAGAATTGTTTTTTTCTTCTGTTTTACTAAGTCAAGAACCTTCCTAGATTTTCTTTGGGACAGACTCCTTCATAGAGATTTCTAAAGCCAGAAAGATTACAATCTCAAGATCAGTTATACAATAAATAAATTATCTTTGAGACTTTCACTGATCATCACATAACAAAAGAGGAAACATAAGCCATAAATTTTCCTTCACTTCTTTGGAGAAACCGTTGATGATGATGATGATGATTCCGGCTCTTTCCACGCCGCTTGCCATTGCTTGTCATATAACGTTGTCTCCTCAAACAGACCCTTGAGTTTATCCAAATCTTCGTTCTTGCGGATGAAAAGAACTCCGGCTACAGCCACAAACAAGAGTGTTTTGCAGAAGAAATTCCCCATTTGATCAACAAGTCCTACTCCTGTAAGGCTATCAACGAAGTAAGCCATGAAGAACCCTACCATCGCAGCACGACCTGCAAGAATAAACCAAATGAAAATAGCCACTTCAAAACTTCAGAAAATATTTGGATCTTTATCATGGACAATAGTTTTTCGGAAAATAACCATTGAGGAGTTCAGCTTCGGGTAGATGGTATCTCTTCATCCATGCCCACCATGGAATGATGGAGGTATCGAAGAGGACAGGCTCGTCGTTAGTAGTTGTCTCCGGGTTCTCTTCAAGCCACTTTCTCCTCTTTGCCTCTACCAATACAGAAACAGCACACATTACTCCACAACAATCACTCGTCTCTCTATAACTATTACAAAACCAAAGCAAGGACGTTCCTAGTAACAGAGAGCATCAATTATTCAGACCTAAATTCAAAATTCACATCCTTTTCTATTTTTTTTCAAACTCTTTTCTTAGGATTATGACAAAACATTACTGTAGACAGTAACAAGATGTGACGAAGTGAAACGAAACTATAGAGTTTTGTAAGAACTAACTAACCAGAAACGATAACAGAGTCCCAATCTGTTTTGCCTTCTTTCTCGAACTGTTTCAGATCCCACGTTCCGTTAACCCACTTCGCGTCCTGGAACTTGATCTCCGTCGTCGTCGTGGTGGCTGTCAAGTCAATCTCTTCGCCTCCTACGGCGCCGTTTTCAGACGGAGATTTTACTGGAACTTCCTCTACAGCGACCGAGGCAGGCTTCGGAGCCTCCACGGTGGTTGCAGAGACTGTGGCGGAAGCGGGTGTTGACGTGCCGTTGTCGGAGGAGGCTCGGACGAGAGAGAGGCGCTTGGTGGAGAGGAGAGAGAGTGAGATCTTGGGGACGAGGTTAGGGTTTTGAAGTGGAGAAGAGATCGGCGGAGAGAACAGCGCCATGGATATGGACATTTGTTGCTTCCTCAGTTGTCACACACACACCCGCTCTCTCTCCCTTTGCTTCGTTTTTTACAGAGGTGAGTTTGAATGTGTGGTTTGGAATGAGCTTCGAAGGAAGTGAAAGAGATGTTATCGTTAATCGCATGCATTGTATGTCGTTTTTGTCTTCCACTTATAAAAACTACGTGACAGTTTTGTGTTCCAACGAAAACGAGATGATCAATAGGCCTTTCTATATTAATTATATAGACGCCCATTTCGATTTAGCCATGGGCCTAAAGAGAAGAAGAAACCCTACATAATTCAATAATTCAAAACATTTACGAATATTTGATTTGTTATCCATAATCATTGTAGCTAATTGTCTGTGTAATTAAACGAAATTGATTAGAAAATAGTATCCTCCAAAAAATTATAATATAAAAGTTTCAAAAAAAAAAAAAACTTATAATATAACACTGAAATAAAAATATAACTGTAAGCTCGGAAAGTCTTGCATTTGCAAACTTGTATAATTCAGGAAATTAAAAACATTTTTCGAAAATCTCACGTGGCTAACTCTTATTGGTTTATATGACGATAGAGATGTATCCGTGGCAGGGCAAAGTTTCAACAATAATGATAATGTTCGACAACACATACCGTAGTCAACCTCTCTGATCTAATCTTCTAAGTTTACTCAGAAGCGTTCTCGTCCTTCTTCGATTCTCAAACTGGTAGCAGAAGCTGGAGCTATGATTCTCTCAAGAACCTCCGTCAGATCTCTCCCGCCGTCCAAAATCATCTTAAGCGGGTATCTTCTTCTGCTCTCACGAAACGTGGGTTCTTGATTAGAGACGATAGTGATACGATTGATCTCAGATTCGTTTCGTTTTCGTGGAATTGATAGCTCGTGTTGCCTCGATTGCATCTCAATTTGGTTTTCTTTCACGTAATAACCGATAGAATGTTTCGATCGTACTTCCCACAAATTTCTAGGATTTCCAATTGCATAGCTTCTGTGGAGAATGAAATTCGTGAGATCGAATTAGTTAGTCATTAGATACTTACTCTAGTCCCGTTACTGTTACTTCGATTCGTTTGTAGTTGTCAAGATCGTGTTGTGCATTGCTCTAAATAGAAACTTATTCTCGCAAACCCAGTAATAATGATGTTATTGATCTGGCTTCTTGTATTTCTGGTGGAGTTTTCAGGTTTATCTCACTTTGTGTTGTGCTCTTGTTGCGTCTGCATTTGGAGCTTACCTCCACATGCTCTGGAACATCGGTGGTATTCTTACAACCATTGGATGCGTTGGAAGCATGATTTGGCTGCTCTCATGTCCTCCCTATGAACAAGTATGTGGGCTTCAGCGTCTATCTTTGAGGATGTTGTGCCTTCTTATTGTATCGTTGTGCTGAGATATTGTGGTTTCTATTTCTGCAGGAAAAGAGGCTTTCTCTTCTGTTCCTCTCTGCTGTTCTTGAAGGTGCTTCAGTTGGGCCCTTGATTAAAGTGGCTGTTGATTTTGACCCAAGGTGAGTTCTTGTTATCATATCACTGTTATCTAACTTTTTGTCTTTTAAGACTTCCCTAAAAGCTGACGGTTATTGTTTTTTTTATTTTGTTGCTCCAGCATCCTTATCACTGCATTTATCGGGACTGCGATAGCATTTATCTGTTTCTCAGCGGCAGCGATGCTGGCAAGACGCAGAGAGTATCTCTACCTTGGAGGACTGCTTTCATCTGGCTTGTCCATGCTGATGTGGCTTCAGTTTGCTTCTTCCATCTTTGGTGGCTCTGCTTCTATTTTTAAGTTTGAGGTAACACCAAACGCTCTCCTATGTGTAAAGATCTCTTCTTCTTTTTTGTGTGGTTCTTTCTTTGTCAGGCTCCTCACGTTGTTATGAATTTGTTGATGCAGCTCTACTTTGGACTTCTGATCTTTGTGGGATACATGGTGGTGGACACACAAGAGATTATAGAGAAAGCACATCTCGGTGATATGGATTATGTGAAACATTCGTTGACCCTTTTCACCGATTTTGTAGCTGTGTTTGTTCGCATCCTCGTCATTATGGTAAGCTCATCCATCGCCGAGATTAAGTAATGTTGCTTTATTATGTTAGTTGTTCTCCACTGAAAGTCGTTTCCTTACAGTTGAAGAACTCAGCAGATAAAGAAGAGAGGAAGAAGAAAAGGAGAAACTGAGACTGAAAGTGACAGAGAGCGCTAAACAGAGTGATGTTATTATATAAGTAGATGAATGCTTTGTTGTTTTTAGCTGTTAGGACGCACGGTTGGTAAAGCCACATGGTTATGTAGTTTGCTTTTCCTTTGTTGCATTTGGGAACTGCCTTTGATATCTTTAATGGCTGATGTGGTTTCGTTTTCTTCTCAATGTTCGCTACGTAAATCGTATTGCGCTCGTGGTGAGAAGTAGGGGAAGATGTCTTTGAACCTCTAAAAGTTCTTTGTGGATGTGTAGTTCAGAATCTTGTTCGAAAATCTTAGTTCTGTCAATATACTTCTGATAGATTGGATATCTCTAGTTTATAATGACAAAAGTTGTCATGTCCACGGTGTGGGGTTGTGGTTCAGTCCACCGCGTACAACATTTGGCGGCAGAGAAATAGCGTCTTCCACACCCCACCCAGCTTCAAATTCAGCATCTCATCCTTTCAAGTCCATAGACAGAGACGTCAAGAACATAATCATCAGCCGAGCCACGAAACGACGGTTTCAGAATCTATTCTAGTTTTGTATCAGATAACGCTCTATTTCTTTGCTCCCATCCCTCTAGCTCTAGCTTTCCACGTTTTTATTCTTTTTTTGCTGCGGAAACTTGTATTCTTAGGTGCTCAATTTTGTAACCACCGAACATTTCATTAATATTATTAACGTTCTTAGTAAAAAAAAATTATTTGTCATGTCATATTACAATCCAAGTAACCGAAGTTGCATGTGCAATCAAAGTAGATGGGTGTATACGCTAAAACCACTACCGTGCCTGCAAACATTGCTGTGATTGGATTTGAGCAAGACCTGAACCAAAAGGCACCACCGCTTCCTAAATGAATATTGTTCATCTATGTAATTTCCTCCTTGCCGAATGCAATAGAAGGGTAGTTTTTTGAAGAGTTCATTGGCGTTTTCACATTTTGGACACTGATAATTTATTTCGCAGGATACTGTTAGTTGCTGAATATGTTAGAAAGTTTCACAGCTTTTACATATGCATTGTGGTGACATGGACTACGTGGAACATTTATTCATCGACTCTCTATGTGTATTAGTTCATGTTTTCAACGTACTGGTGTAGTGGTTTAAAATGTGATCCTATGTCCGGCAAGGCAGGAATCATGGTTCGAATCTTTCTACTAGGAGTTGGTCACAATGAATGCTTAAACGCTTATGGACTTGGTTTTGTTCGTTTCCTAAGCTTTCATAGTCATACACATAGATAGTTAGATGGACAATTTAAAGGGTTTTTCTTTTGCTGATTAGCTTAAATCACATTAGCTAGATCACAAAGAATAAACAGTACGAATTAAACGGGAATTCAGATGAATTTCATACGATTAAACGAAACTAAACACGATTGATAATAGGAGATACCAGAAAAGCTCTGGTTGGAGAGTTGTAGTAAATGAAATACCAAACAATTATTGAATTTTAGTTATTAACTCTTGGAAAATATTTATTCGGATAGAAAGAACAATAGAGTTCGGATCTAGTATTATCTAAGTAGAATTTTTTTGCTTAACTGTTGTCATATTGTGCCGTAGTGGTTGTGTTTTATTAGTATGAACGTGAATTGTATGCTGCTGGTTATCATTTGGTATACTTTGTTTTTATTGAAGCACGACTCGTGCATTACCTTTTGTATTTTTAACCTTATCTCACCCATTTGTTCCAACGCTTGATCTCCGCCGTCCAATTCTGTGATCATTACATTATTCCATCAAAAATTTCTTAAAATTAATTAGCACGGAGTCCAATTACGGTCACGAGTTTCTTACCATCTCGTTACTATTCTATAATTTCAGTAAAGATATATAGATTGATAGATATATAGACATTGCACAAATATAAATAATCTTTGCCTCATATTTCCTTTGAAAATATTATAGGAATAGCTATGCTCGTAACATTGTTTTGACTAAATATAACATCTTAACATGTTATTGAAATAACATGTTATTTCTTAATATGCACAAATATAACATTTTTAACACGTTATTTCTTAATATAGAGATCATGTATATTGAAATAACAAGATACAAAAATCAAATTTTTAAAAAGGATAAATCATCAAACTCATGAATCCAGCCAGCTAAGGAATGTCGACATTTATTAGATTGTCATGTAAATTTTATGATATCGTATCAACGTGCAATCTATTAATATAACACATTTGTAAATAAATGAAGGGGTTAGTATGTGTGTATATGTATAAATATTAATTGAAATATTTTTAATATATAATTTATAAACCAGTGTGTTTTATTGGACCAATCTCTTAGATATCACTAATAAAAATCACAATAAATAGTAATTCAAAATTAAACAACATTAGTTAACGGTTAAAAAGACTAAGTTATTTTAAATCTTATACTTTTACTTTTACTCCAATTTCTAAATACTAAATTCTAATCACTAAATCTAGATTTAAATATATAAAAATATATTTTAAAAGTTACTTAATGATATTTTTGGAATTTGTTTGTGTTATTTTTGGAACAAAAAGTATTTTATTGCTATATGAGTTCTTGTTTAGTATATATTTAAAATAAATATATGTTTGAATATCGTTTAAACTAAACTATATACCATATAAGATACATAAATATTTAATTTTTGAAACTTACATTGAACAATTATTGATAATTAATCTTTTAATTTCAAAATTTTCATTGAATTTTTTAAAACGACTATAAATTACTAAAACTATTAAAAGTACTATACTGAAATTTTTTACCAATAATTTAATATTTGTTGAAAAAGATACAAATGATCATAAAACTATATGAGTAGAAAACTTCATTTAATAAATAGTTATATTAAATACTATATATCTATGTTAATATCATTTATATTTAATTATATATCTTATAAAATAGATAGAGTAATTTTTTATTTATTTACCACAAAATGATTGTAAATTAAGAATAATAATTATTTTGATTTATATGATGGCATCAATTTAATTATATACTTAATAGTTACTAAATTTTAATTATTAATTTTTATTTATTATTTTATAATATATAAAAACGCAAATAGCTAATAATACATAAAATATTTGCATATATAATATTTATTTTCCCCCCAAGACGCAGATCTCTTAAGTTAACCTAGTTAAAAAAGTAATACACCATCTAGTCCCATGTATATAATTCCAAGCCCAATAGCCAAATTTTTTAAGAGATTGCGATTACAAAATCATTAGACGTTGTACTTAAATAACTATATTGTTTCCTTACATCTCTCTTGAGGATATAAAGTACTATTGTATGGTTGAGACGCTGCATTATATTTGGAGTTACGTAATAATCATCAATGGTTTCTACAATTTGATTTTTCCTCGGAACAGAAATCCTAAATTTTGTTAACAAAAACTCCTAATTTTTATTCATCTTACCGTGATATGTTCAGCAACCGTAAAAATAAGTGGATTTTGATCATGGATGATTGCATCGTTAAAGAAATATATACCAATAGTTAACTTAGTAAAAAAAGTTAGTGGAAATGGTATATTACGCGTGGACAACGAGTAATGTACCGAAATTAGCTCACTAATCACATTCACGAAACGAAAGAAGTGGGGACCATCATTACAAATAGTTTAACCAAATCAAACGATGCAGAAAAGAGTTGCGTCCATGATCGTCGTCACTACGGCCGGTGACTTCACACAAACCATTTTGTTTGATATTCTGAAACTATTAATAAATGTAGATATTGGTACCAAAGTCATTCCATCACATATTTCAGAATAAGTTAAAACCTAATCTTATAACCTAGTCTTATCTTTATCAATATACGATTTAAAATTCAAAAGTGAAAGGAACAACTTTGTTGATTTCATCTTTTTCCTTCTTGGCCTTGTTTACTCGCTTTTTGATCAAAAGCCTTTTTAACTCTATTTCTTAGTTTAATACTTGAAGTTGCATTTTTGTTAGAAAAAAAATAATCTGTGAAAAACATTAACTAAAATATATTTACCTAGTGAAAATCAGAGAAATGAAGATTTTAACAGATAATTAATGTTTTATCTTTCAGTATGGTGTTGTATATATCCTATTGTAATATAAACATTCACCCAAATAAAGTATTATATAATTAGAGGAACCTAAGTTTGAAAAATGCATAGCACTAAAATTTCAGTATTTAGTATTTTTATTTAATATACTACTCTACTCTTCTGAATATGTTATTTATCATCTACATTTACTTTGTTATGACCATTGTAGTTGTTGTCATTAAAAACATTAATTTTCGTTGGAATATCAAAGTAAGAAAGAAATAAGAGGAAAAGTCTATAGTCAACAGGAAGGAACCATAAGGCACAAGCGATGATATTCCTCCAGCCTATCCCCCATCGTCACTTTCGAACCATTAGAGGTTTCTTGATAAATTATTTAAGATTAGTATATCAATTATTTTATTTTCTAAAAGAAAAAGGCTTAACTGTAAATATATATTTCTTTCATAGCGCTTGGAGTTGGAGCATTTTAGACGCAAAGCAACACATTAAAATCACTAACTAAAATTTAGTTGGAGTATTTTTGTGGATTTTTCCCACATTTATATTTATAGATTTATTATCTAATATTAAAGTATTGAGATGAGCTCACTTATTTTTAAAATTTTGTAAAAAGCTTATATTTTTTTGTCAACTTTTAAAAAGCTTATATACATCATGGTTCATGGTGCTTGGTGCGTTTGCACATTTTTGTAAAAAAAGCTGAAATTAGTGAATTGTGGTATGTCAATTTTAATTTTTAACCAAATGTTTCTACCTAACCATTTATACACTTGTCAATCAAATGAAAAATATCCATTTAAATAACAAAGAAATAAATCAAATTGAAAAAAAAACTAAGAAATAAATCAAATAGAAATGTCCTTTTAATTAAGTAAAGTAATTGAAAATCCCCAAGTCAAGTATACACTAAAGTTTTTAATTAAAAAATTAATGGTACTATAAGAGTTGGAAGCTGAAACATTAACTTCATAATACAAAAAGAGCCATTTTTTACATATACAAAACTCTCTATCTCTCTCTAGACTCTGAGCCTCCTCACTTTCTCTCTCTTTCCCTTTTTCACAGCCATTTGTTAGATTCCTCTCTCTTTTATTTTCTGGGCTGTTCTTGTTTTCCTCAGAGTTTTATTTATTTTCTCAGACGAAGGTTTTTTATTGGTTTCTATAGAAGAAAAGACTTTTCTGGGTTTTTTCTTAGCAGTGAAGCTTCTCAATACCCTGTTTCTATTTTTTTGTTGTTGTTGTTGTTGTATAGACTCTATATTAAATAACTTTTTTGAAAAAGATGGGAAAGCAAGGGCCTTGCTATCACTGTGGCGTCACAAGTGAGTTCTTGTTCTTGAATTTTGATTACTGGGAAATAAAAATAAAAACTTTGAGCTGGTTACATGTTGTTTATTGAAGAACTTGATTCAACTTATAATGCAAACATGAACAAACATTGAATCTTAGGAAATGATTATGGTTTTGTAATTGTGTCTGTGTTTATGTGATCTTAATTACACGTTGTGTGTCCTTTGCTGTTTTGATCACTCTTTACTGAGCTTTGAATGTTATGTAATGGTGTCCAATGTGTAGTGAAGTCAATAGTTCTTTTTGGCTAATTTGAATCTTTACTCTGTCTATAAAATGCTGAGCTGTGTTGAATCAGAACTCAAATCATAAGAATGTTTGGTCTTGACAGATCATTGTTCTTTCTGCTTATGAGACTTTACCTGATACAAACCTGAATATGATTGTGACATTGTGAAAATGTTGTTGACAGGCACACCTCTATGGAGAAACGGGCCACCAGAGAAGCCAGTATTGTGCAATGCGTGTGGTTCGAGATGGAGAACGAAAGGATCACTAGTAAACTACACTCCCCTTCATGCTCGTGCTGAAGGTGTTGAGACTGAAGATCACAGAGCTCCAAGGATGATGATGGTTAACGGAATGCCTGTGAACAAAAAGACTCCAAAGAGGAAACCATATCAAGAAAACTTCACAGTTAAAAGAACCAACTATGAATTCAACAACGGTTTCAAGAAGAGGGCTCTAGACGAATTAGAAGCTAGCAACAGGTCCAGTTCAGGATCGGTTGTATCGAACTCAGAGAGCTGTGATCAATCCAATGCGTGGGAAACGACTTTCCCTTGTAAGAAGAGGACATGTGTGGGGCGTCCTAAGGCAGCTTCTTCTGTGGAGAAGCTCACAAAGGATTTATATAGCATCTTACAAGAACAACAATCTTCTTGTCTCTCTGGTACTTCAGAGGAAGACTTGCTCTTTGAGAATGAGTCACCAATGGTGATAGGACATGGGAGTGTTCTTTTGAGAGATCCTCATGAGGAATCTGAAGCTAGCTCACTCTTGGTTGAGAGCAGCAGGTCCTCATCAATGCATTCTGCTGAGTTTGTGGTGAAAAGAGGCCAGAGATCTCTAAACTTCGGTTGCAGGACCAAATCTCAAGTCTTGGGAAGACATAGTTTACCACTATGCAACATAGATTTGAAGGTAAGATTCATTTGCAACTCCTTAACAGTTTTTTTTTTGTTTCTTCAATGGATCATTTTGAATGCCTTACCATGGAACATCTTTCTTTGTTCAGGATGTTTTCAACTTTGATGAGTTCATAGAAAATTTCACAAAGGAAGAACAGCAAAAACTGATGACGTTTCTTCCTGAAGTTGACTCTGTTGATCTTCCTGATAGGTTTTAACCCGATGCAACAGATTTGCTTCAGCGCCTACTTCTAGTTCTTATATTTTCTGTTTTCTCTTTTTTTGCCAGCCTCAGGAGCATGTTTGAGTGTTCCCAATTCAAAGAAAACTTCTCCTTGTTTCAGCAGCTAGTTGCAGATGGTGTCTTTGAGACATGCTCATCTTCTTCCTCTGGATCAAAACTTGAAGACTTTAAGACTCTAGCAAAGCTTGCTTTATCTGACCCTAACAAATCCCATTTGCTGGAAAACTATCACATGGTCAAGGTTTCTAGACATAGTATACTCTTCTTGAATCAAATAGTTTCTTTACTTCCAGCTTTTGTTCACATAAAATCATTTCCTCAGGAACAGAGAAAAGGGATTGAAGGCTCTGTTACTAAACCATCGGATAATCATAGTCTAGTAACCATTGAAAGACCTTGTGAAAGCCTAAACCAAAACTTCTCAGGTCAATTCAAGATTTTTGAATCATGTAAATCCATAACTTCTTGCAATAAACTCTGTCTGTTTCTGATAATTCTTGAGTTTTTAACTCTTCAGAGACAAGGGCTGTGATGAAGAGCCCCAAAGAAGTGATGAAGATTAGATCAAAACACATGGAAACCAATGAAACTTTAGAGAATAGTGTCTCTTCCTTCAACCAAATTAGCTATGGTGGATCTATGGCATTTAACTATGAAGATAATGATGTTTCTGATCAGGATCTTCTTCTTGATGTACCGTCAAATGGATCATACCCTCAAGCAGAGCTTCTTCATATGGTATGAAAGAGGAGAATGTTTCTCAAACACAATTGGTGTTTCTCAGAACAAAGACTTAAAAAAACCTTTTGAAAGATCTCTCTCTATCTATTTCTAATGGCTGAAGAGAAAACTCTTTTTACTCTTAAGGCTTTTTCTGGAGAAATTGTGGCCAGATGAGATTTTCTGCATTAGAAATTACAATATAAAAAAGGAAGGATATTATGTAAAGGGATCTTTTTGGCGGTCTTATTGATATATAAACTTGAAGAACAAGAAAGTCTCCTTTCCTTCTTAACATATTTATATTGGAAATTTTATTGTTCTCTTATTATGTAGAACATATTGATAAAATATGATACCAAATGCATAACTTGTTTATAGAAGTATTAAGATATGTTGTCAAGATCTGATGATCATGCTGTTGCAGCTCCTAAACCAAAAGGAACTTGTCTCAAACGAGAACCAGAGTTTAAGAACTCTGATCATCATCATCTTGTGCATCTTTTTAAAAATGTTTTCAGGCAGTTGGATAGAGATAAATTACAAGCACGGAATGGTGGACATTTATCTGATGCTACAGCTAGAATAATAGGCATCAATCTAACACAAGCTATAGAGAAAATGAGGAAACAAGTGAACACAGTAAAGAGAGAATCGTATTGGTTCCTGGAATCAACGTTGGCGACGAGTTACAGTACACAACCTAGCTTCTTGATCGTTGTGGGTCTTCTCTCAAGACGATGTTCACGATTTTATTATATGAAAATGGGAAAATGTTAAGCTTGCCACAAGCTTCATTGCCACAAAATGATAAGGTTGATCATTGATGCTGATGTTGTGGTTTATACTGGTGAAGGAGGAAACGTGTTAAGCAAGGAAACAAAAACTGAAAATCAGAAATCTCTTCTTTTTTTTGGATCAAAAATCTCTTTCTCTCTCTATTGAAGAGAAAACTCTTTTATTCTTTGGAAATGTGAAACTGGCTTAATTTTTTTTCGTTTGCTTGGGGCCCTAAATTTGCAAAGCCGGCTTTGTATGCAACTTAGAGAGTTCTAAAAATTTTCTTAAAAAAACTTTGTCAAAATTCATCTGTATTCAGTAATAAAGTAGCCACATGCCTTTTAAAAAAGGTTTGCTATATGCATTTTCCCTAAGATGTAGTGTGAAGAGAACTTTTCTTAATGCATAACATGTCAATTTTTTTTTAAAACTTGTCAATTTTTCATAAACATGTCAATTTTTCATAGTAATTTTTCTTAACTATTAACAGCAAAAGTTTGTTTCTTCGACTGAAAGTTTGTTTATATATTTACGGAAGTGTATTTGATTCCACATTATACTTTTTATTTCCTCCGAAACCAACAAGGAAGCTAACCCTTTGCATTATTAGACCATCAATAATTGAATAACTGAATCATTAATTCAACAGTTGAAAGTGATGCAGTCAAGAAGTTGAATTTGTTGAAAATAAAAAGCAGTCCAAGCTGCTATGTGTTGGTTTTTAATTGGATGTGTGTAGACTACACATGACCTATAGATAAATTCATGTGTTCAATTTTATTGGTTAGTCAGATTTTTATGATTTTTATCTCACTCAATTATTCAAATTCAACTATTCAATATTTAAAAAGTTCTAAAAATAGTAATTAATCAGAATTCATACAAAAATTTATGATCTATAAATAGAAAATATTGTTTCGTTTGAATATATAGAAACGTCATTTTGTTATTCTTTTATTAGCAATTTTAGTCTTATTTTTCAAAAATGAGTTAAGAGTATAAATATAAAATAGAATAAAAAATATTAAAATTAGTTATTTGGAAGCATTGCAATGGGCAATGGAGAACATGCTTCAACATTCAACTTGCCAACACTTTGGAACGGATTGCAAGGATCTGGTGGCCATGATAAAGGAACCTCATGCTTGGCCAAGCTTCGCAACAGAATTGGAAAGAATAGATACTCTGCAGATGTGCTTTCCTGACTTCAAGATCTCATACATTCCACGAGAGCATAATCGGATTTCGGACTCACTAGCTAAGACCGCGAGGTCTTTTCACAGAGAGTTTTATTTTATTGGTTGTTCTATTCCGGTCTGGCTACCCAGACCACCTCTAGATTGAGTAATAGAATAACCGTTTGAGGAAAAAAAAATCTGTTACAATGTAAATTATTAGAAATTACTAGTTGTTAATTATAAACAAAATAAAAATATGGATTAAAATGGTGGGATAGAATGCATAGACGGATCTTGATATATTTATAGTCAGAGACACGATATTAAATAAAACTATGTATAATTAAAAAAAATGAATTAAAGTTTGAATAATTAGGTGAAAAGGAGAGAAGATGATGTAGAGTATCAAAAATAAAAAGAAAAAGTGTTAAGTTATATAAACCAATTTAAATGGTTTTACCTTGTGCTAATTAAAGAATAATTTCTACTTTTAAATTTTTTATCAATTTTATTTTTTCAATACAGTTGCATGCATGAAATTATCATATAGTGTGATATTTTTTTCTTTTATTTTTTTGTTGTCAACAGAAAGGTTAGGCACATTGAATTATGTAAAGAAAATCAATTACTCAAATTGTCCATTAGTCCTCTTCAATACTCTACCAGATTCATATTTTCCTTTTGTGCTTTTGTGGCAGATACTTTTAATGAATCAAGTAAATGATAAATTAAGATTGTTTGCCGATCGCAAATAGCCTAAATTATTTTCTTAAATAAAAGATTTTCTATGCTATATAGTACAAATAGGTTTCTCAATAAACTATTTATGTAATTATGTTAGATCATCAGTTGGTTAAATTTCTAGAGTTCTGTTTTACAAATAAATAAAAAAACAAGAAAGAAACAATTTGTATATGTGTTTTTATACGCATTCTCACATAAAAGATTAAAATATCGTTATCAATTTTTCTAAAAAATAATGTGAAAACAACTTTTCATATTTCTGGCTTTCTATATTTTTTGTCATCTTCTTGAATTCTTAATAGCAAAACTTTTTTTTTACAAACAGAAAGTCTGTGTACATATTTAAGGTAATATATAGAGACCTCATGCCATGAATACTTTATTCGTTTTATATGGAACCAACAAGGCAGTAACATTATTTGCATTTTGTATGAAACAAACAGGGGGTATTATGCTTTTCACACCATGTTTAATCAATGTTGGTTACCAAAACGCAAAAGAAAACATATGAAGCTGAAAACCCTCATTCGTACATAAACCTTATTATCATATAAGTAACTTTGTTAGTAAAGCATAGTGCATGATATTGGAACCATTATCAAACGTGGTCCGTCCAACTAATAATAAAAGTATATTTGCCATTTTTCAGGTTCATTTTTTAGAACATCACACAGCCCTTAATTAAGGTAACGGTATGGGCCCCTTAACAACAGAGACATTAAGTACACATCTTTGTCTATTTATCAAACTCTGCACCAAGTCATATTCAACACTCTACCATATTTTCCCGTGACTGTTCGTTTCCATCTCCCCTGAGGCAAAGACGTAGAAGAAGATCGTCAGTCTTTACTCGTCTTGATTTTTCTGGTAATATCTTTGAAGTCTTTGATTTTTCTTCTTACATTTAACTTTTTTTTTTTTAATTCGTGATCTGTCTTCTTTGAACTGATTTCGTCTTAGTTCTAAGTTAGAACTTCTAACTCATGCTTTCAACTTCTTCTACTTTTTTTTCTCTCATCTCCAAAAAAATGAAAGGGAATTCAAATCCTCTTTGCTAATTTTTGTTTGAATTATCTTTAAATTTCCTCAAACGATCTGTAAAACATGCATAAAATCAAATTTGTTTATATAAAAGACTTCTCTTTGGATATTTTCTAGTGAATTTTTTTCTCAAAAATCTATAGAAATTCAGTCCAAAAGAATCTATAGAAATGGTTTTGAATTTATCTCTGTCTAAAGAAATTTGATATATGAGTTCGAAAAAAAAGAAATTTGATATTGTGCATTTTGTAATGTTTGTACAGCAAAATGGATCGTGCTCGTAAGCGACCAATTGTCTATGCAATTCGTGATTTTCCACCTGGTTGTGGAACCAATCCCACTAATTTTCCTGACGAGGATCGTTCCACGAATCCAAGAACAAGTGATCGTGTTCTTGTTGGAGCTCCAAAACCTGAAGATTCTTGTCCCAAACAAGAATCACCGTTTCAAAGATCTTACCATGATCGTGTTCTTGGAGCTTCTAAACACAAGGGAAGTTGTTCCAGACAAGAATCAGAGTCTAAACACTCTGATCCTGATCATGGTCATGACCATGTGGTTGCTGCACCTCCTACACCTCGTGAGAAAGTCCTCGAGGTCTTGGGCGCTTTTAAAGACGTTTACAGAGAGTTAGATCGAGATAAACAAGCCAGACGCGGTGGAGATTCGTTTGACGCTACAGCTAGAATAGACATCAAAGCACAAGCTTTCCTAGAGAGCGAAGGTAAACACGTGAACACAGAGAAGAGAATCGGACCAGTTCCCGGAATCAACATCGGCGACGAGTTTCAGTACAAAACAGAGCTTCGTCTTGTCGGGCTTCACTTCAAGACCATGTGCGGGATCGACTACATGGACGTAGGAGGTGTGAAGTACGCCACATGCATCGTTGCCTCGGAAGGATACGGTTACAACGACAAGTTTGAGGCAGGTGTTGTGATATACACAGGTGAAGGAGGTAACGTGATAAGCAAGGATGAAAAGAGAACAGAGGATCAGAAGATGGTAAAGGGAAACTTAGCTTTAGCTAACAGCATGAGACACAAAACCGAAGTGAGAGTGGTGCGTGGCTTGGAGAGATCGGATGGTAAAGGGAAGCGTTATGTCTATGATGGATTGTACTTGGTTGATAAGTATTGGTTAGAGAAAGGAGTTAGTGGTAAGAGTATGTACAAGTTTAAGCTTTGTAAAATTCCTGGTCAACCTCGTTGACTTGAGAACAATAATATTTACTTTCAAAACTTTGAAATTTGATTTTTTTGGTTAGTAATGACTTGAGTTTCCTTTCTACATCTGAATGTAAGAAATACATTAAAACCTCTATAAATTAATAATGTTGGGACTTTGAAATTTTATTAATTTATAGAGAAATTAATTTACAAAAATTCTCTTATTTGGATTTCTTATTTTAAGATATATTTATTCTAAGATAAGAAAAATATTTGATTTTAGTGTATATACATTAATTGTTATTTTATGAAATTTGACATTTAAAGTAACTTTATTATATGATTTGGTGTATATAATATATATATTGCATAGAAATTAAATTTGGTTTTAGATATATATTACTAAATCTCATCAAAAATATATTAAGTGTTAAGAAAATATAAAGATAATTCCATTGAAAATATAAAACAAACAATATAATAATAGGTTCTTACTTATATAAAATATTTATAAAGATAAATTATGACTTTATGATTTTAATGGGACCATATATTTACATAGGATTTTGTGTCAAACTTTGAACCGGTCCCAACTTGAATGAATATTTCTTTTCCAAATGTGATCGAATATTAATTTATAGAGGTTAATTTATAGAGGTTCTACTATATGATTTTAATGAGATTATTAATTTATCGAATATTAATTTATAGAGTTCTACTATATATATATATATATATATATATATATATATATATATATATATATATGAATGAATATTTCTTTTCCAAATGTGATCTTCTTTAAATGTATTTTTTATTGAAATTGTTATCTTTAAATATATTTGGTAACCAATAAAATTGGTAACTTAGAAAATTTAGTATCTAGCGAAAATTAACTAATGGACAAATAATTTTTTTTTGGCCAAAATGGACAAATAATTTTTTTTTATAGAAGTTTTCTCCTCTAAAATGACTCATGAAAACATATATAATTCTAAAAAAACATGTGAAATAAGTTTAATGCATCAAAGGAAAATAAGCAGTGACGGACCCAGCAAGTGCATAAACTTTAAACCAACACAGCCATAATTTATTAATGAACACATTTTAAAAGACTAGTTTATGTAATTTTATCGTTGTCAATTGACAAACTCTTTTCCAAGTGGGTCCACCCCTGAGAATAAGTACAATGTAATGTATAAATGATTTTATACGTTTAAACATTTGTCATTTACTCAGTTTTGATAGATGGTCGAGATTAAAAAATAAACTTGTCACGGAAAAAAGAAGATTTGGTGAGGATGAAATCAAAAGTTGATGATAAATTTTGGTCCCTCTCCCCACCTATAAATTGTTGTTTTTCGACCATCAAAAGAATCATGAAGAAAATCTACAACAACACACAAAGAAAAATTTTAGGCAAGGAGAGAAAAACCTCTAAATCTTATTTGAAAATCAAGAACTCATCTTCCATATCAAATTAAGGTATTCTGATTATCTTTCTAATAGTCTGTTATATTATTAGTCTAGATGTTAAATATCTTAAGTTCATGTAAAATCACATTTACACTGAAGTTCGAAGTTGTAAGTGCTAAACATGAATTCATATCATATTCAAAAGATTTTTACTTAATTTTTTTTCATAATATTTGTGTCATGAAATCATATTTCGTTTGAAGTATACTGAGAGATTTCTCTGTAGTCTTGATGCATATGTTAATTTTGTAACTGACCATTTTGTGAGGTTTCTAAAAGTAATTTCATTTGAAATCTAATAGTTATCTTTTATAAACAAAAAAGAATTGATCTGAAATTTCCACAAAAAAAGTTAATCATGTTTTTAATCAAAAATTGAAGTTTTGAAAGCACATTTGAAAAGAAATATGTTGAGAAGAGACTTCGCTAACAACAAAATTCTCTCTCAATAAAAATCTATGTTTAACAAAATAGACAAATATATTATTAAAAAAGTGAAGTCTATTGTTAAATTGTTTAAAGATTTTAGTTAAACATGAAACTAAACTCTTGTTCAGAGAGCAAAGTTCAAATAAATATATACACTTTTATACTTCGAACGAAGTATATTATCAGATAAATTTTTAATACTCTAAATTAAAAATAATTTATATATTTAGTATTTAGTGAATTACAATTATTTTATGGGTTTAAGTTGAATTCATTTTAATTTATTTAATAAAATACTATTTGTTTAATTGTTAATTAATATATTGTTAAGAAATAATTTATTTTCTTATAGAATTTATTTTCATTTTCATGAAAAGATAAGACTAAATTTTGATTAAAAAGTTTATTTAACTGTGCAATTTTAATCTCCCAGTAGTATAACTCTAAAGTTATTTACTTAACTATGAAATTAAAAACAACGAGAAAACTAGGTTTCCCCCCTACAAATACTGTCATAAACACATAAATTTGAACATTAAAAAATTACACAAAAATAAAATATCACATGTTATATATATTATGATAAATATAAATATTTTATAATCTTTCATATTAAATACGGTTGGAACTATTTTTATTATTTAGTAAAAATATTGAATAAATGTGAATATAATTTTTAGAAAGTCAAAAGAATAATTTAATGTGAAGATAATGGTAACTTTTAACAACATTCTGCAAGTTTAATGACTTTACAAAATGTTAGACTAAGTATTTGGACTACTTTTTTCCGTTTACGAGAAAAGTAAATTTGGTGACTAAACAATCTAGTGATCAACTAATCTTAACCTACAAATAAAGAAATGAAGAATTATGAAGAAAATCTAAAACAACACATAAAGAAAAGTTTTAGGTAGTGAGAGAAAAATCTCTAAATCTTTTTTGAAAATCAAGAACTCATCTTCCATATCAAAATGAGGTATTCCGATTATCTTTCTAACAGTTATGTTATATCATTAGTCTAGATGTTAAAGATCTTAAATTCATGTAAAATCACATTCACACTGAAGTTCGAAGTTGTAAGTGCTAAACATGAACTCATATCATATTTAAACAATTTTTTACTTCATTTTTGTTTTCATAATATTTGTGTCATGAAATCATATTTCGTTTGAAATATGCTGAGAGATTTCTTTGTAGTCTTAATGCATATGTTAATTTTGTAACTGACCATTTTGTGAGATTTCTAAAAGTAATTTTATTTGAAATCTACTAGTTATCTTTTATAAACAAAAACAAAAAGAAATTGATCTGAAATTTCCAAAAAAACAACTTAATTTTGTTTTTAATCAAAAATTGAATTTTTGAAAGCACATTTGAAAAGAAATCTGTTGAGAAGAGACTTAACAACGAAATTTTCTCTCAATAAAAAATCTATGTTTAACAAAATAGACAAAAATATTATTAAAAAAAGTGAAGTCTATATTCTTAAATTGTTTAAAGATTTTAATCAAACATGAAACCAAACTCTTGTTCAGAGAGCAAAGTTCAAATAAATATATACACTTTTATACTTCGAACGAAGTATATTATCTGATAAATTTTAATACTCTAAATTAAAAATATTTATATATTTAGTATTTATTGAATTACAATTATTTTATGGGTTTTTACTAAGTTGAATTCATTTTAATTTATTTAATAAAATACTTTTTGTTTAATTGTTAATTAAATATTGTTAAGAAATAATTTGTTTTATTATATAATTTTTTTCCATTTTCATGAAAAGATAAGACTAAATTTTGATTAAAAGTTTATGTAACTGTGCAATTTTAATCTCCGAGTAGTATAACTCTAAAGTTATTTACTTAACTATGCAATTAAAAAAATGAGAAAACTAGGTTTTCCCCCTACAAATAACTGAAATAAACATATAAATTCGAACATTCAAAATTACACTAAAATAGAATATCACATGTGATATTTATTATGATAATATAAATATTTTATAATCTTTCATATTAAATATGGTTGGAGCTATTTTTATTAATTAGTAAAATATTGAATAAATGTGAATATAATTTTTACTAAGTCAAAAGAATAATTTAATGTGAAGATAATGGTAATTGTTTTAACAATATTCTTCAAGTTTAATGACTTGACAAAATGTTAGACTAATGTGTTCGGACTACTTTTTTTGTTTACGAAAAAAGTAAATTTGGTGACTAAACAAATTTAGTAATCAACTAATCTTAGCCTATAAATAAATAATTATGAAGAAAATATAAAACAACACATAAAGAAAAGTGAAAAGTGTTAGGTCATGAGAGAAAAACCTGTAAATCTTTTTTGAAAATCAAGAACTCATCTTCCATATCAAATTGAGGTATTCCGATAATCTTTCTAACAGTTATGTTATATCATTAATCTAGATGTTAAAGATCTTAAGTTCATGTAAAATTACATTTACACTGAAATTCAAAGTTGTAGTGCTAAACTTTTTTTTTTGTCGACTGGGTTTTTTTTTGTCGACAGTTGTAGTGCTAAACATGAACTCATATCCGATTTAAACAATTTTTTACTTAATTTTTATTTTCATAATATTTGTGTCATGAAATCATATTTCATTTGAAGTATGCTGAGAGATTTCTAGTGTAGTTTTAATGCATTTGTTAATTTTGTAATTGATGATTTTATGAGTTTTTTTAAAGTAATTTCATTTGAAACCTACTAGTTATCTTTTATAAACAAAAAAAAAACAAATTGATCTGAAATTTCCACAAAAACTAAGTTAATTTTGTTTTTAATCAAAAATTTAATTTTTGAAAGCACACGTGAAAAGAAATCTGTTGAGAAGAGACTTTGCTAACAACAAAATCTTCTCTCAATAACGGATTTATGTTTAACAAAATAGACAAAAAATATTATTAAAAAGTGAAGTCTATTGTTAAATTGTTTAAAGATTTTGGTCAAATATGAAACCAAACTCTTGTTCGGAGAGCACACTTCAAATAAATATATACATTTTTATACTTCAAACGATGTATATTCTCTGATAAATTTTTAATACTATAAATTAAAAATAATTTATATATTTAGTATTTAGTGAATTACAATGATTTTATGGGCTTTTATTTGAATCCATTTTAATTTATTTAATAAAATACTATTTGTTTAATTTTTAATTAATATATTGTTAAGAAAAAATTTTTTTTATAGAATTTTTTTCATTTTCATGAAAAGATAAGACTAAAATTTAATTAAAAATTTTATTTAACTGTGCAATTTTAATCTCTTAGTAGTATAACTCTAAAGTTATTTACTTTGATATGAAATTAAAAACAATAAGAAAACTAGGTTTTCTCCCTACAAATAACTGTCATAAACATATAAAATCGAACATTAAAAATTACACAAAAAAAGAGAATATCACATGTTATATGTATTATGATAGATATAAATATTTTATAATCTTTCATATTAAATACGGTTAGAACTATTTTTATTAATTAATAAATTATTGAATAAGTGTGAATATAGTTTTTACAAAGTCAAAAGAATAATTTAATGTGAAGATAATGGTAATTGTTTTAACAACATTCTGCAAGTTTAATGACTTGACAAAATGTTAGACTAATGTATTTGGACTACTTTTTTCCGTTTGCGAAAAAAATAAATTTGGTGACTAAACAAACTTAGTAATCAACTAATCTTAACCTATAAATAAAGAACGATTCCTTCATTAATATCTCATAATACAGCAAAACACCTTTGTAGCAGCATAAAATCTTCTAAAGAAAATTGTCTAGGTACATATGGTTGTCTAGACACTTACCTTAAAGAAGACCTAGACAAACTTGTAGATTTCTTTCAAAGTGCTGTGAAATAATATCAATTCAATTAGATCTTTAGATTCAAACAAAAAATCGCAAGTCACACATTATAGAAATTTTATTTAGTTAAGAAAAAGAGCAAACCTCAATTTTGAGTATTTCCTATTTTTAAAGATATGTCAATTGTTTTATCGTGTATCGCTCTATATAATTGTTTCTAACTATTCTTATTTTGTGATTTTCAATGATTTTAATCAACATATAAATGAATGAAATTATTAACATTCAAGTATAAAACTATATTTTAAGAAATTTTTTGTTTATATCTGAAACATTTACGATGCGTATATTTTATAAGATTTGATAACATATTAATTTTTTGGTTTTTTATTTTATCAGCTATAAAATACTAGTATGTCACTATTTTCTAGGGATCCCCCTATTTTCTTTTGTTTTTTTTTGAGCTTTTTTACCCAAATAAATAAATTTCAGTTGAACTTGATATAATTCTTTTTTTTTAAATAATCTTTTCTATACTTGAAAGAGAACAAAACATCAAAGATCTATTAAATGATTTCGCAGTAGTAAGAGTAAAGTGAGATGAAAAAAATACTGCTTATTAATATATAATAAATTCATACAAGTATTTATAGAAAGAGAAATTTGAATTGTCATAGGCTTCTGAGTTTCTATAAGCATAAATAAATCTAGTAATAAAGTAAAATGAGACAGAGAAAGGAAAGAAAATAATAGCTATGTAATGAAGTAAATGCAGTGGTAGACGTATCGTACACAATTGGCGTATAACGCATCACGTGATTATGAATTAGAATTAATTTAAGTTTTGCTAATAATTCGCTTAATCACGGCTCGAAGGTTATAACTGAAAAGCATTAATGTCGTTAATAGTGGCCTTAGCGGTTCCGCTCAAAAACATATGTTTTTTTTAAAATAAAAACTGAACTCACAAAATTAATCAATCAAACGGTCTTTTCAGTGACTTCCCGTTCTCCAAGCCCTAAGCAAATACTCTTACAAGTAGAAGAAGAAGAAGAAGAAGAAGAAGAAGAAGAAGATCATCATTTCGTTACTTACTCATCGTCTTCCTTGTGAGTCTTCTCTCATTGTTTCTGTTTTTTCCTCTGTTTATGACCATTTTTTCACTGTAATCGATCACTTGCTCTTCGTTACATGTGTGTTCGTCTGTTGATTGGCTTAATCTCGTGTTTCTGTTCTTTCTAAATCTCTGTGTTTGATTATCTTAGATAAACGCATCCTTTTGTTGTGCGATTCGCTTGGGTTTGTGTTAAGCAGGGGAAGTTCGATCGAAGTCTCTAGAAGAACATTAGGTTGAATCAAAGTGTATAATCGATTTTCGCTCTTTAATCTTTGTTCGTGCATACTGAAACAGTCCGAATCTCACCAAAATCGCTCCAGATTGTCTCTTCGCTACACTTCTTATTCACCAATTTGTTCATTCGCTGGAAGATGATGCCTTAGTGTGTTACTAAGAAGTAACTGTTTAGAGTTACTAAGAAATTGATTTTTGTATGTGTGCTAGAAGATGATGTTTAGTTGTTACTTAATGATGTTGATTTTGTTATGTATGCAGGAAGATTATCCAAATGACGTCCCTTTCCGATAAGAAGAAAAGGGTCTCTGCTATAAGAGATTTTCCATATGGATGTGGGACTCGTTCTGTTCTGAATCATAGAAGTGTGAATGGTGGTGAAGTGGTTCCAGTCCCAAGTGAGACACGACAGGAATCGATTGGTGTTGCTAGGCCTGCTTGTTCAGTTGATAGGCGTGGAGAAGTTGAATCGATTGATGAGATAATGAAGAAAGCTGGCTTCAATGTCCCAGCTAAGAGTAATGCTGACAGGGGAAGATCCGTTTCATCTCACAGTAAGTTTGCTCCTTCTTGTGGAAGCAAAGTCAAGCCTTTAAGTTCAGAGGAAGCGTTCAGGCTAAGTGCTTCTCAGAGTAGAAGAAGACAATGTTCGTATACCAGCAGCGAGAGGAAGCTTTTGCTAGCCAAAGCTGTGGAAAAACAGAGAAACTCACCTGAGAATGGTAATGCAACTGCGCTAAGAATACCAATGACTCATAAACCAAGTCAAAGACTTGGACTCAACCCGGTTACTAGACAAAACCAGATAACCAAAGCTCTTACCCCACGCGAGCAAGTTCAAAAAGTGTTGCGTCTGTTCAAACTTGTGTTTAAAGGGCTACGAGACAAATCAAGGCGGCACTACGAAGCACGAGCTATCCTCATGAGTGAGGGGAAGCAAGTGAATGCTCAGAAGAGGATTGGACCGGTCCCTGGGGTCGAAATCGGTGATGAGTTCCAGTACAAGTCAGAACTCAACTTGATCGGTCTCCATTTCGACATCAGAGGTGGCATCGACTACATAATCAGAGGAGACTTGAAGGTAGCTACGAGCATCATTTCATCAGAAGGGAATGGTTACACGGATAGGTTCAACTCTGATGTGATGATTTACTCAGGCCAGGGAGGTAACTTGACGAGCAAGGATCAGAGAGTGGTCAAAGATCAGAAGCTTGAAACGGGCAACTTGGCTTTGGCTAACAGCATGGAGGCAAAGACTCCGGTGAGAGTGATACGTGGCGTGAAGGGATTGGGCCAGAAGGGGAAGTGTTACGTGTATGATGGGTTGTACTTGGTTCAGGAATATTGGCGAGAGAGGGGACGTGGAGGTAGTGTTGTGTTTAAGTTTAAGCTCTGTAGAATTCCTGGTCAGCATTCCACTAACTTGAAATATCTAGTGTGAGATGGAAAGGGTCTTTTTGGTGTGTGGGGATAGTATCAGACTGATGTTGTTGTAAAGGAACTTTGATTGCTAATCATAACATAACAGTAGGTTTGGTCTCTTTTGCTTTCTTGTCAGATATGCTTACCGTTTCTTTTGGATTGATGGCTTCTGTTTCTGTACAAAGTTATTAATAATGCCATCATTAGTGCCAGTTCCTTGCTTGTGTTGATAAGAGCTAAAAGCAAACCTTAGTAAAAGTAGTTCATTGTGAGTCACTACTCCCATTTAATGTCTCCAACAACCATAGAGAAAATAACTTTTCTCCCTCCCTTCTAAGTTGGAACTCATGGACCCAATTCAGATTTGTTTTTTCAGATTTATTATATATTTTTTGCCCAACAATTCAGTCTAGACAATTAAAATTTGGACATTCAAACTAGTTTGAAGACTGGAGAAAAGTCTTCTCTTTTTCTTTTCTCGAAACAGATCTTCCTTCACAATGCGAATAAAGGATTAGGCATTTCCACTAAATGAAGTAATGAAAGAGTACAATCAAATCACGAAAGAGTCTGTTGGCTCAAAAAATGTACATCCAATAAAACTGACAAAGAAGCAAATTTTTTTGATGGACAAAAACAAAGTAGAACAGATCATATAGAGAGAGGGTTAACAGAGTGTAGAATACCCCAAACACCGTTTTGGTTCCTGCGGTTACATATGCTGAGAAGCTGCTGATAGTTTTTTTATGTGGGAGAAGAAGCTAAGGTGAGTTTTAGGATGAAACCGATGATGAGTCCGATGAGTCCAACCAAAGCTGCCAACTTTAAGGATAACCCATTCCCGCTGTCCTTTCTTCGTTTCTTCGCCATCTCCTGCAATGTCATTTAAAAACATGTTTGGCGGTATCTTTTGTAACTAAGCAATGTATAAATCAATGGTACAATACTAGGGAAAAAGTTTATGGGGATCGTACCAATTCATGTTGCAGCTGTTGTGTTTGCTTTACAGCTGCATCTCGCTCTTCCTTCAGCCGCTGTATAGTCTGTCCATACATATTGTTAGATGGTAAATAAAGAAGTGAGAGTGGGAATTAAAACAAGGGCAGAACTAAATCTCTCTTAAACTATGATGTGGCGAGTTGTGAGATTCGGTGAGGTACAGTTGTTCACCGTACGAAGAAAAACCCAGGATTACAATTTATATAGCCTCAATATATCAAGGGTGCATAATAGAAAGTCTTGGTTTGAAATGAAAGTTTGTATTAATACAACTATCGCAAAAGGGTACCATTAATGAAGTGTCTTTCAGTGCAAGAGGTCCAAGGTATATATAGGTATCATCACAGAGAATCATCCCTACTATAAGGCTTTTGTTACTATCATATTTGGTTAATGATCCAAAATCCGTATAGTGCTCTTAAACGAATTTGCAGTAAGTCAATACTAGAGGCATATTGAATAATATAAGTGTGGATGGGGTTGTAACTCACAGAGATGGTTTCAGAGCCACTTCCATCGCCATTGGTTGCTCCAGATTCAGAGGATCTTTGTGTTGTGGAGGAGGAGATATAAGAGACCTTGAGCTTACACTCCGTTAATGTTTTCCCACTGTCCTTGGTAAACTAAGCACAGGCGTGGCAGATTTAGTGCCAATTTATTCTCTCAGAATTGCAAAAAGAAAAAAAAAAATGATCATGACACTTGAGTAAAATAATGTTTAAGCAGTGACTTACAGTGTCTTGTGGAAGTTCATCGACATCAGTGTGTGGAGGGACAACGGTGCTTTGAAGGAGAAACTTGTCTTTGCACTGCATATCTGGAGGATACTCCCTTTGCGCTTGTAGAGTAACTACAGATTTTAGAAGATGTTAAATCATTTTTTTAAAAGTTTTAAAAACTGGCAATGAGGGAAGGAGTAATGAAGAATGAATGAGAAGTACCTCGAATGATGCAGGAGTCCCATGGCTGAATGACACCGGTGTTGGGTCTTACAAAATACTTTTTTGGAGATGTTGTTTTCACCTGATGATTAAGCGAAGAAAGAAAAAGACAAAAAAAAAGAAGTTAATTTGGGGACTTGATCAGAGAAAGGAAAGAAAATGAAGGAGAAGAAAGTACCTTGAAAGCAACATAGTTCTCAGTTTTATTGGAAACTTTAAGATCACAGTAGCTTTGCTTCTCGAGTTCAACTGATACAACCATATCAATATATTATCAAGAGTATCCAAACAGAATCAATTTCATAGAGCAGACTACAACTCTCTTCATCGCTTTAAGTGTATCAACCCTCCCCAAAAATGTATACATCATTGCACTTGGCACAGTTAAGAGTTTCTAAGGTAAGACCATAGAGCTCAAAGAGATTGAGAAAACATTGGTGTAACAAACAAGAGGAAATCAATGATTCAGCAATTTAGAATCAATTGTATCATATATGCATGGCACGTGACGATCGAGAGTGGGGGAATGAATGCTTACAAAGGAATTTGAGTTCATCAGGTACGATGGAGATAAGCTGGTTCTCGCCAACGCCAGACATTTCCACCACAAGAATCAATCAATCTCTAACAACTCCAAACCTATACAACACATCCAAATCCAAACCCCTTAATTCAAACAAATTCCAGATTCTTTTTTTTCTCCAGAAAACAGAAAAAAAGTCTACAAAAGGGAAAAAAGGAAAAATAGAATCAGTGAGAAGTAAAAAGCAAAAGATACGGATCAAACCTGAAGAAGAAAAAAAAAACAAAAGTCACGGGTCCAACGTTAGATCAGCGAAGAAGCTGGCTGCTTATTTCTCTCTCTCTTCCGGTAATCGCTCTCTACCTCTGGTTCGGTTGGTGGTGACCAAGGCAAACGAACTTTTCTAGAGATAGAGAGAGAGAGATAAACGGGAAGCAAAACCAAAGCGCTTAGTGGAGCGGCCACGTGAAGTCGAAGCAAAGTTTCCTCCGGCGTCGTCGTCTCCGGGAACTACGGGGAAGAAGAGAGGGAGAGAATTCTGTGACACGTGTGTTATATACAGTTGTGCACTGGAGGAGAAAGAAACTGGTAAAGCGACAGGCTGTAAATAAGAGCTAAACACGTGGCATGTTTTTATTGGTTCTGATTAATTTATATAGAGCTAAATGTCATAATGGGCTTTCAGGTGGTTGGCCATCTTCATTCCTCACTATTAAATTATTAATTTTTAATTATCTTTCCGTGGTGCCATTAATGATTAGTGTTGGTGGGCAACCGTGACTGGGTAGTAATTAAATATCGGACATAATCGCATTATTAACTCCTGATTAGTATATTAATCATGACGAAGAAACATGAGACAGTAGAGACAAGAAAATACTCAGATGAGTTCCACAATATTCGTTTGTCTGCTTACCTAAAAAATCATCGATTCAGTAAGAACTGAATATAAATTTAACTGCTCCACATTCCTAGTCAATATCAAAAACATCAACAGGGAGCCCTCGCAAAAGCATTTTGATTTACTTTTCTCAAATGTCACTGTAATATTACATGAAGTGAAACAAAATCCAAAAGACAAACAAACAATTCTTACAAGAAGAGGGTAGAGACAAGAGTAGCTGCTTACCTTTGGAGGGTTAAGACAGCACAAGACTGATGCTGATTGCTGGGTTTGGTGCTTCATTTAAAAGTAGAGAGACGAGGAAGTTTGTCCCTGAGATAGTAAAGCCTTGCTCTTCTCACTTTCCTGTGACTCACCACTTTTATCTCCTTTATGTTGGGAGAGTATCTGTTCATTTCAAAACACATCACATACAGACTCTTAAGTCCCATTTCACTGTAGATTCAGGCCAATGTTACTAACAAGTTCATGGAGACTAGTAGTATGACTCTAGAGTGATCAAACACCAAGGCTGTTAATGCACAATACTTGAAGTAGCAGATGTTTTTCCATTTTTTACATGAAAATAGCTGATGCATTTATGATACGACTCAGAATCTAGACTCTACTTATTTTTCAAGGAAGAAAGCATGATAACCATAAAGAGTGTGTTTTTGAGTTCCAAATCCTTAATCACCTACCAAATGATCAAAACCGTTTAACTCTATCAACTCCTATTAATATCATTAATTCATTATCATTTCATGTTTAACAATATTCCAGAGCTATAGAGTGTGTGTGCTAATTAAGAGAGGCAAGGAAGAAGGATACTTACATAGGAAAGACGATTTCAACGCCAATGCCAGCAATGATTCTCCGGATACGAATAGTAGTGTGGATACCTGCGTTTTGCCTAGACATCACTATCCCTTTGTAGATCGATAGCCTACGTCTATTCTCAGGCACTTCCTGTAAAAATCCAAACCCACCACCACCATGTCAAATCAACTCTCTAAATTCTGATGCATCACGCCTGTCTTTAGATGATAGCAAGAACAAGAACTTACCAGTTTGATCTCCACAATGTCCCCTGTCCTAATCTCTGGAACCGCTCTTACTTTCTCTGAAACCTCAATTGCTTTCTGGTTCAGTATCTACAGAAAAACAAAAGCAATTCAGATAAACGAACATGGCACATATTATTACAGAACATACATTTGATTTGATAATTTAACTTACCCCCATGACATCTCCGAGCTTGGTCCTTGGCTTCCACGGAGTTTTTGCTTCCTCCACCTCAGTTGATTCTACTGTATCAGCAACATCCTCGGAAACTGCTTCAGTGTCTTCACCTTCAGTACTGTCTTCTTCGGCTTTAGCTAAAAACTCTCTTCTCTTCCTTGAGTCAATCGCGAAGCCAAAGTTCGAGCCGGAATGGTTTAGAGAAAGCCTAGAAAATGATATCCGAGAGTTCACTGATGGTATAGATGAAGAAACGCCTAGATTCTTAGTAGGGATTCTCGGTATCATATGCAGTGCCTGTAAGGAAAATCAGCAAAAGATAAATTGAGAATTCAACAAGAATCATGATGTGAAGTGTGTTTGTGAGTCAGAGAAAAGAAGAACCTGAGGAAGAAGCAGATGAGAGCTCGTAGCCATGTTTGCAGAGAGAACGAAGCCTTATCAGCTTCAGCGTTTTAGCACTCCATAGGCAAATGTTGTAAGCTCTTATCCTCGCGTGTAATTTATTTTATGGGCCATTTACTAACTTAAATAGGCCTCTACGTTGGGCCCATATTCATTATAAAAAGTACGTAGTAACCAACATTAAAACATTTGCCAAAACTGACTCCGTAACCAATGCCTGCTCTGGTTAATGCTTGTTATCTTCCAGTTTCTAGCACTTGAGATAAGTCCATACATCCATAAGTTTGTGTCACAACTTACAAATAAAAATATATTTATGATATCATATTGATAACATTTGCAATTGCAATGGTACTAAAACATATATATATATATATATATATATATATATCAATAGCATAATTTTATATTACTGTTTTTTAGTGATTGGTAACTACTAAATTAGCCATTATAACTGTATACAAGCGATAGAGAATTACTAATCAAACTTAATATCACATGATTACATAATTGTTTTGAGCCTTCCTAGTACAATTGCTTTAATATTTCTATTGCCATGGAGCCTGCATGAGCTATACATTATTTTATTTTTTTCTTATTTTATTTTGTTTGTAGGCAAACTTCTTCGTTTATGTAAGGGAATAAAGAAGTTCAGACGATCACTCAAGGCTCAAGCACGTAATATTATACAACATCGAGTCAAAGAGACAACATCATTTTGATTAGTAGCTCTTGAAACTTTTGCTAGACCATTCGCTTTATTACTTGCCTCTCTTGAAAGTTGCATGAACATGCAGTGAATGCTGTGAGATATCCTCAAAGTATGTTACTATGGATTGGTGCCAACATTCTTGAGTTTCTGGACGTAATTTTTGTTAATTCTTTGATTCAAAGGCTGTACGTAATATTCATCTTGAATATAAATGAAACAATTAAAGATATTTTAGTTTATGCAAGTCGTCTACATGTTCGCGTTATCATTGACTTCCACAGCGATGATGAGCTAAATATTAAAATTTATCATAATGTAATACCAAAAGATATTAAAATGTTCTCGTCTTTCTATGTCTCTAATTAAAATTAGAACGAATATTTTATCTGAAAATATTCTCTCTTTCAAAAAGCATAATAATCAATATCTTAAAAGTAAGGTTGATCAGATTCGAAACTTTAATCTCCTCCTAAATTTACTTTTCCTCCCCGAGTGTATAAAGATTGATTGATATGATCATTTGTCCTCCACGCATCTATAGGAGTTGGCTTTGCCAAGTCAGCATTCAAACATCAAAAGCAAACGCATTTAAATAATTTCCGAAAGTGTGGGTCCCTCTCTTTATTTCTTACGTGACAAAAAAGAGAGGAGCAACTTAATAAGTTAAAGCCAAAGAGGACAAAAGGATAAATAAATAACCAAAAAAAAAAACATTCACCGTTTAGGTCTCTCTCTCGCTCGTCTTTGTTCCGACGAAGATCGCTGAAACTACTATCGCCGGATTATCCGTTTACCTCCTGATTCTCGTTTGATACGTAGGGAGATCGATCTAGAAACGAGACTTTCGCCATGAATCCTGAATAGTAAGACTCTTATCTTCTCGTGATTCGATTGCATCTAATATGATTTGGATCGATTCGCCCGCTTTTTTCTTTTCGAATTATACTTTTAATGTGTTCGGTGGTTTGAATTGTTGATTTTGCTTTGGATCTATGTTGGTATATAGGTTTCTGAGTTGAATCTACTCAATTTATTTTAGAAAAAAATTGTTTGATCGATTTTCGATTAGGATCTTTACGTAGATTGGATCTAGAGGAATCTGGCTGAGATCCGAAATTTCTGTTGATTACTCGGAAAATCTAATCTAGTAGTTGTTGCAATTCGAGGAGGCCGTGACATAATAATACCTTTGATCTCGGTTTTGATTTAAGCGAACAACATATCTTTCAGATTAATTGTTTTTCAGTTTTGGACATACACCCTTTACGAGTTTTAAGTCTTTAACATTTTCTTAATGATGTAATGTGTATTCTTTCTTTGCAGTGACTATCTGTTCAAGCTTTTGCTTATTGGTGACTCTGGTGTTGGAAAATCTTGCTTGCTTCTAAGGTTTGCTGTAAGTTACTCTTTCTTTCTCCAGCTGAAGGAATTGTTCTTACCTATGTTAATTTCTCTTTAACATTGCACACAAGTAACAATCTTATATGCGTCCTTCAAGTTTCAAAATTACTAGTCAGTTCAATGACTACTTTAGTCCTCAGACTACACTATGCTATCATTGTAATTGGCATTTTAACATTGAACACAAGTAACAATCTATGGGTCTTTCAAGTTTAATACTTGTTTCTACAAAATTACTAGTCAGTTCAATGGCTACTTTAGTTCTCAGTCTACACTTTTGTTGCTCTTTCCGTGCTTATAATTTGATGTCTCGAGTTTGTGTGTACAGGATGATTCTTACCTGGATAGCTACATCAGTACCATTGGTGTTGACTTTGTAAGTTTACTCTTTCCATCACTTGTCAATTCTCAGAAAACAGAAAAGAAGTATCAGTTTTGACTAATGTTAGATGTGATTCAGAAAATCCGCACAGTTGAACAGGACGGAAAGACAATCAAACTCCAGATTGTAAGTGTTCTTGAGCTTGCATATATCACATATCCATTTAAAACTTAATAAGAGTGTATAATTTAAACTCGTGGTAATGACCGTGTATACAGTGGGACACAGCAGGCCAAGAACGTTTCAGGACTATCACCAGTAGCTACTACAGAGGAGCTCATGGAATCATTGTATGTGCTCTCTCACGAAGCAGTAATGTTTCTGTTTATACAATCCATCCTTTGGTTCTCCCTCATCATCATTGGCTTTTCTTGGCAGGTCACCTATGACGTCACGGACCAAGAGAGCTTCAACAACGTCAAACAATGGCTGAATGAAATCGACCGTTACGCCAGTGAGAATGTGAACAAGCTACTGGTTGGGAACAAAAACGATCTCACATCACAGAAGGTTGTATCCACTGAAACAGCTCAGGTAATAAAACAAACCAGGTTGCCTTTTTTGCATAAACCTCGTTGAAATGATAATAAGATTGTTTTCTCCTCGTACAGGCTTTTGCGGATGAATTGGGGATCCCTTTCCTGGAAACAAGTGCTAAAAATGCAACCAATGTTGAAGAAGCTTTCATGGCCATGACTGCTGCAATTAAGACCAGGTTTGTATTAGATTCTACTCTTGTTCCCTGAAAGTTAAACCTTTCACTTCCATACTTAAAGCATTTTTTGTGGTTTCTGTTTGCAGAATGGCTAGCCAACCATCTGGAGGTGCCAAGCCACCGACGGTCAATATTCGAGGACAGCCAGTGAACCAGCAATCAGGCTGTTGCTCATCTTGATTTCATTTAGTCTCTTTGGATCATGACACAACATTATAATCATTTGTTTGCATTGCATGTAAGACTTCTCCAATTGACAACTCGTTGAATACTTCGTTTTCTTTCGTTTTATAGCTTTTCTCTTGTTATTTTCTGATGTATTTCGAAGATTGAAACTCATAATAAATTCTATAGCGAAAGTCTCTTTTATGCTAATGAAAGCCATTTCTAATTTCACCACTGTTAGCGGCCAACAGCTAATTCGAAATGCATTAATCTATGTTACACTTCTTGTTAAAAATTAATATTAACATTAACAAACGATGGGATATAAAGATCAAAAGAATCTAAACGAGAGATCTAAAAGATCATAAGTTTGTTTTTCCATATAATAACTTAAAAAGCTTCCAAACTTGTTTTGTTGAGAAAGTGTAACAAAAATGATAGAACTAACAACAAAATTAAACTAAAGAGAGTAGAGATAGATGGAGGCTGAAGGACCAAAAAGGGGTGTCCTTACTTGCCCAACGATGGGAACTGAGTACTGTCTCCAATCGCTGGAGCAGGAGCTCCTCCACGCTTTTGGTCTCCTCCGTTAAATCCTCCATCTCTCTGTCCACGACCACCACGACCTCCTCTTCCACGGTTTCCACCTCTTGGATTGTATCTCTCTCCATTAGCAGGCTTCAAGAACTCGTTAATGCTCAAGGACTACAAGATCACACACATTAAACAAAGTTCGAAAATGTTTAAACCCCAAAAACCCTCGCATATTGGATGGTGAGAAGAGAGAAAGAAACAAGACCTTCTTGGCCTTCTCATCTTTCTCAGTAGCATCTTTTCGTTTGTCCTTCTCGGATCCCTGAAACAAATTTTTTTTAAAAAAAAGATCAATTCGTGCTCTATTATTGTCAAGGCAAGTAGAGATGAAAGTA
Source organism: Brassica nigra (assembly GCA_016432835.1). NCBI lineage: Eukaryota > Viridiplantae > Streptophyta > Magnoliopsida > Brassicales > Brassicaceae > Brassica > Brassica nigra. Next base: position 12,695,219 of record CM028247.1, on the reverse strand, counting down.
TAAATTTCAGAATCTCACCAGCTTGATGAAGATTTCCTCGTTATTGGTCTTCTTGTTAGAGAGCTGTTGCATAGACTCGAACACTTTGGTGTCAACTTTCCTTTCCTCAACCTTTGTGGCTTGCAGAGCTTTCTTCTTCTCCTCCAGAATTTTCTCATACTCTTCCAGTGTCATCTCCTATAACAAACCCATTTAAAAGTTAGTATATATTACATGTTTTCCTTGAAGAGGCTAAAACTTTGAGCGTTTCTTCATCTCATATTACGATAGTAACATGTGTTTTATACCTTGTTTTCAGGTTCTTTCTCCTCTTGCTCATCTGCAGGAGCCTCTTTCTTTGCATCAGTGGTGTCATCCTCACCTCCTTCCTTCTCAGCAGCAGGGCTCTTCTCAACCTCTGTTGTGGGTTCCTCCGTTGGTCTGATATTAAAGCAAACGTACAAGTCAAGTTTCTTATTCAGTTTATTATATGTATAAGACAATGAGTGAACAAATTGCAATATAATGGCGAGAAGATAAAACTGAAGAGCAAGATGCTTACGGTGGAATATCATCTTCAGGGGTACCCCAGTTTCCACGACCACCACCCTCACGTTTCAGGTCATTACTAGCAAACATCAGAGTCAAAACAAAAAACAAAAAACAAAATCACAAACAGTAGAAAATCAAACATAGCAGTAACCAGAGTTAAGAAAGCTTACCTACGACCTGTTCCGCTACGGCGGTCATAGATCCTCTTTGGGCGTTCCACATCACCTGTCTTACCGTTGGCAAATCCACCAACGTGACCTCCGCGACCACCACTTTCGCGGTATCCGCGGAACCCACCATTCCTTTCTCCGTCTTTTGGTCCATCCTTTGGATCATGAGGTCTGTTTCCTCCCGGGTTAAATGAACCACGAGGAGGCCCACGTCCGCCAGCACCAACACGACCTCCTGAAGGAGCATTCTTTGACTCCCTCACTACATTCATTAAAGACAAACCATATACATTTCATTCAATAACAAGACTCTGATGCAAAATAAAACCTTCCAATACATGCTTGAAAGAGAGTAAACGCCACATAGTTGTTACTTAAGCATCAAATATCTATTAAAAAAAAAAAGTTACTTTTCAGACACAAAGCTCCGTAGTTAAGCTTGGATCGATTATAAAGATTATGCAAACATAATCAAACAAAACGCTAGAGAATCACTAAAGACAGCAAAACTCTAAAACCACGACATGAAAAAAAGCATAGATTCCACTTAAATGAACCAATCAAATACTATCCACCATAACTAAACACTGAATCTGTTCAACAAAAGAGCATCTTACCAGCTTGAGAAGGAGGAGGAGCCTGCTTGGTTTGCAACTTAGTGTTCTTAGCAGGCAACACAGGAGCTGCTTTCTCGACCTTCTTCGGCAAAGCTACAACAATCTGGCTTGGATCCTCAGCGTCAACTCCTAGGAGATCGAACGGGTTCAAAGTCGTCATCTCCGGTCCGGTAAAACGAATCAAATACGAGACACTGCTTGACCGATGGATTTTTCGAGAGGGAAAAACCTTATTGACTATACGATTCCATGGAGATATATATATATATATATGAATAAAAGATGGAAAAGGGTGATTCAGACAACACTTGTTTCAGATGTCGAAGGAGGAGTGGACGACGAAGCTTACGAAATGTAAAACCCTACCAAGATGCGGCCGAAGGTGTTAGAGCATCATTATCGCGGTCTTTAAAGACCGTCTTTTAGTATTATTGACATTAAAAGAAAATGAAAATTAGATGAAATACGAAAGAACGTTTCTTATTTCGAGACCACAAGAGACGTATTCTGGAACACGTGTTGTCTTTTGGACGTTCATCTCTTTCATCTTTTTTTTTCTAGTTGATTGCAGTTCTTCTTCCTTCAAGGGTTTTGTTCTCACTCGTCTCTCTTCTCTCTCTCTACTCTCGCTCTTTGTGATGACGACGAGATCTGATTCCGTTGACTGTCTCGTGCAAGACCCGCTAACCTCCTCAGAGAAAGCTTCGATTTCTGGAGAAGATTCGTCTGAAGACTCGATAAAGGTCGTTTCTTTACATGAGAAAGAAGCCCAGGCGATGATGGATGTGGATTGTCCCGGAGTCTTTTCTGTATCCGAAGCTAGCTCCTCGTTTCTTGATGAGGATAAGGTTGAGCTGAAACAGATCAAGGAAACGCCTGAACAAGATGATGTGCACAAGGGAGATTGATGGGTCTGTTGTTGTTTGTATCTCTGAGAAGAAGGGACAAGATGATTCCACCGATGTTGAGAGACTCCTGGAGGCTGAGAAGCGAAGACTGTTGGCTAAGATCGAAACGGGAACTATCTTCAGGAAGAAGGAAGATGTTGTGGAGACGCTCGGAAAGAACGGAATGGATCTAAAGTGGAGCGAGTGAGAGTCAAGGACAACGCTTTTGTTGGGATCAGGTCTATGAAGATCGATATGGTTGATGACACTGCGTTGCTCAACGTTGTTCCTTTCTGCAAGAAAGATAAAGATCATCATCCCAAGAGGTCAGGAGCTGCACACAGTGATGTTTACAATCAAAACGATTGATGATCCTAGAACACTGAACAAGACATTGTACCTTAAGGCTGCCTGGAAACGTATGTTCGATGAATGATCTTGTTGAGCTATGGGAAAGGAATATTGAGAAGAAGCTTGAGAAAACTTGTGTTACTGAAAGTAAACTTCTTGAGAAGATCAGAGGTCTGTCAAAAAACATTTACATTTAAAGTTTTTATTTTACTTAGCTTTCTGTTTTTTATATGATGCAGAGACTCCATACCCGAGCGACATGGAGATGGTCTTCATATACTCTGTTTTTATCGAAGGACATCACTCGTACTTTGACATTGATGAGTCTTCTGGTGGAGTGAATGGTACTGATAATTGCAGGTGGAATTAGGAACAATGGAACAAGTACGCAAGACTTGTCACTGCCTCACCATGCCAACAAGCGGTGCAGTCAGTTTGCCATTGGTTCTGACCTGTGGTCTTGTTTTCTTCTTGTTTAGCACATGTATATTGTATTGTTGTAGTTACGTTGAAAGTGTATTCACAAGTTTTTGTTCTTCCTTCTCAAGTTGTTTCTTCTTTCTCAAGTTATTTCAATTTTTTTAAGAAACTTTACTTAAGAAACTTGCAATGGAGGACAACAATTTAGGTGTGTCTTAACTAAAGTTTTCAACACAAATTTATTACTAAATAAATGATTAAGAGACCCTAATGGGTTTTAGGGATAAAGATGCTCTTAGAGATGATGCGATTTTCGATGTGAATCCTAGGGATGCTAAATACACGGTTTGGGCCCGGCCCTATTCAATATTACATGGGTATGAATGAATCCTCCCTCTCTTTTGTGTCTTTTTATGAGGAATCAGCATTGGATATTTCACTTCAGTATATGATCTTTTAAAAGCTAATGAGCAAGTGTTTTTCAGTAGATTTGGTATTACCCCTATGAATGTTTAGCATTAGTTTCATCGTTGTGTTACTTTTCGGATTCAAACCAATATAATATCTTAACTGAGATAGATATATATATATGCATGTTAGGTCGGTTAATTGTAAGGTTCTCCAAATGAAATATAGATCGAGGAACTAAAAACTCGAATTAGTGAGTATAATCCAGCTAAGGATTCAATTTTTAACAATTGACACAGAGATAGTATACAGATTTGATTTGTAATATTAACAGGGGTAACGACTCTAGTACAATACTATTTATAAGAGATGTCTCGGTCTTACTATATATATAACGGAAACATATAAAACAAATATGTAGTGTGCTTCTACAGTTCTACTTTTGAGTTTGTGTAGGATCTTTACAATTAACTTAAAATCGTGCGGAAAACTAAGTACTAAGTACGTCTCCAAAACTTTTTCCCCGTGTTTTCTTGAGCAAGAAGGGACGATTACGAATATTTTTTTGTCAATGTTTTTTTAAAGAGTTGTTAGTGCGGAATGTGATCCTACCCATGTTTCGTATTGTTTCTTTGTCTCCATAGAGCATAAATGGTAGCTTGGAAAGTGTATCTGGTCAGCAGCAGAGGTGTTGTTCCCATCGATGAATCTGTGATGATATTGACAACTTGACTCCACTCTGAACTAGGGCTGGAATTATTATCCGAGATCCGGATCCGATCCGAGATCCGATCCGGATCCGCTCCGAAAATAGGATATCCGGGACGCCCGGATCCGGATCCGGATAGTAAAATCTCGGATCCGTCGAATCCGGATCCGATCCGATATCTAAAATTTTAGGTCCGATATCCGATCCGGATCCGTTTTTAATATATATAAATTTAAATTTTATTAATAATTATAGTTGATTTATTAATATTTATACATAAAATTAGTCTTATAATATTACATTTTAATTTTAATAATATTATATACATAAATACATTTATAAATTTTGTAAAATATTTAATTTATATAATATTTATAGATTTTTGTATTTTCAAAATATTTTATTATTTTTAATTATTTTGACGGATCCGAATCCGAATCCGGATACTCGCGGATATCATGATATCTAGACGGGTATCCGGAACCCGGATATCCGGAAGGCACGGATCCGGATCCGGATATTAAAATCACGGATCCGACGGATCCGGATCCGGATCCGGATACCCCGAATATCCCGGATATCCGGATCCGTCCCACCCCTACTCTGAACCATAGCTCTCTTTTTTTTCGAATGAATGTAAAATTTATTTGATCAAAACTGCATTACATCAAGTACATCATTGTTATTTTATCTACAAACTCAAAGAATAAACAAATTAGCCATTATTCTTAATCTTCAAAACTGAGACGTTTCTTGCCTTCTCGAACCAAACAATTCACACAGCCCTTCCTTAAGATACTTATGCCCTTTCCCTTTTACTGCTAATAACTTCAGTCTGATCGTTTTATCAACCCATTTAGTCAAAGATCTTTTCATCTCTTGGCTGCTCACCATGCCTTCGAGCATTTCGTTCTCCCCATATGCTGTGCAACAAAGCTTGAAATGTGTACCGAATAAGGAACACCTCAGTAGCATTGTAACTGGAGTTGGGATTAGAAATTATTTCCAGAATCTCATTCCAATCCGTAGTAAAAGCTTCCTTCATGATTCCTCCTACTAACTCTTTTCACACTTTTCTGCAATAGCAACACCCAAAGAACAGATGTTTACAAGTCTCCTGATCATCTTGGCAAAGCACACACAACGTATCTGTTGCTGCATTCCACATATGAAGCCTGTCGAAGGCTTGTAGTCTATTCCGAATAGCCACCCACAGTAGGAAAGAGTATTTTGGGGTATACTGAGTAAACCATATTCCCTTACTCCAGTCGCAAACAGATTGTGCCTGACGCATATGCAACCAAGTCTTCTTAGTTGAAAACTTATTCTTATATTTGCTTCCCTCTTGTCTCCAAAGCGGTACATCATCATCTTGATCAATTATGCCTCTCAGCTTATCAATCTCATCCTCCACTTCATTCAAGATTCTCAATCTGTGCCTTCTCCTACGATGATTACAAATCACATCTCCGACCAAAGAATTCTCTGTAATTCCAAGACTAATGGTACCTCTATCTCCTAACAACTCGTTGAGTCTTTCCAAATGAGACCAAGAGTCATACCAGAAAGATGTGTGCCTGCCATTATGAACTTCCATCATTATGTAAGATTTAGCAAGATCTCTCAGCTTAAGTATTTTTTTCCACATCCAGGAACCTGCATTAGAGTTGTTTTTAATTGACCAGAAGGAGCCTTTTCTTATCAGATAGCGATGAATCCACTTGACCCAAAGAGAATCTCGATTTGAGAAGAGTCTCCATAGTAGCTTTAGACAGAGGACAATGTTAATCTCTTTCAGAGGTCTCAGTCCTAATCCACCTTTTCTTTTTGGTAAACAGACCTCCTTCCAGCTAACTTTAGCTTTGCTCGTTTTAAGATCTGGTCCTGACCATAAGAATGCTGAACATAAACTCTCTATCTCCTTCAGGCAACTACCAGGGAGACGAAATGCTGATAGCCAGAAATTAGCCATGCTTGTAATAACAGAATTGATGAGCTGCAAACGACCCCACATAGCTCTCTTTCAGCAAACCTTTAGTGAGCTTTTCCCATATTCCTTGTGAGTATATATATATGCACTGAAAAAAATAAGTGATCACGTGACTTTAGTTGTTCTTTGCAGAAGATGCAGGCGGTGTTGACATTTTGATTCCTGTCCATTCTATCTCCGGTGGATAGGCGATTGTGAATCGCAATCCATGTTATGAATGCACACTTCGGTGTAGCCTGAAGAAACCACACTCCTCCAGGCTCCAGCCCAGTGATATATAGGAGGTTGTTCTGTACGAATAAGATTCCATGTCTTTGCCATATTAAAACAATGTTTAAAACCTGTTCTGCCTTTTAACATGTTGATATCTGGCCTGTAGTCTTTTTCAGGTTAGTCACGTATTCATATCACGAGATTATTATAATCATTATCTAAGAATGTATTAACGACATGGCTCTGTTTAGTTTAGTAAAAGACACCAAAAAACAAATGAAATTCACGGAGTATCAGATAGTTTTCAAGGAACACTTTTACTTTCAAACTACAAAACACACACTAAACTAACGACACCAACAAGTTAATGACACGTGTCTCTTATGCAACCTCGCACTGTTCCGACGAGACCGTCTCTGCTTTTCTCCTCTGCTTCGGCTTCCCGTTTTCAGAAGAGGACATCGTATAAGACCTCTTTGACTTGATCCTCACCGGGTCGGGTTCACCGGAGTTAACTCTCAACGGAAAATTCAACAAAGCGCGGGAACCACGCATCCTAAAAGCAGCTCTGTCGTAAGCCAAAGCTGCGTCTTCCCCCGTCTCAAACGTCCCTAACCAAACCCTCGCCCCCTTTTTCGCCGGATCGCGTATCTCCGCCGCGAACTTCCCCCACGGCCTATGTCTCACCCCTCTGTAATGCTTTCCCTTCGCCGCCGGCGCCGCCACCGCCTTCGGTTTCTCCCCCACCGCTGCGTAATTCTCCGAAGATTCTGTTTTGACCGCCGGAAATTCGTTAAAATCGCTGAGACAGCTCAAGTCCGACGACGGCGACGACGTTTCATAGGCTCCGTTGAAGGCGTCGTTGAGGACTCCGTACACTAACATGTCCTCGGAATCGTTCTCTTTCAACGGCAAGTCTCCCCAACTCTGAGTGAAACACGAACTCGGTACTGACTCACTGAATCGTGACTCGCTGTCTCCTCCTAGCAAGTGACGTCGTATTGACTCCAACAAAGCGTAATCGGATTCTGCTCCCGCCGTTTTCTCGCTGTACATTATTACAGAAGCAATTGAAAATGTTTATGATTACCAAAAAAAATGAAAATGTTTTTTTTAGTAGATAAAAATGTTTTTTAAAAATTTTATTTCTTGTTGTTTTAAACTGGATCGTCAAATGTCTAAACTTTTTTTTCTTATGTGAGAAGACGATGAAGGTATTTATATAGTGGATAAGGTTCATGAACCCCTTCAGTCTTTTTCATGAGTTATTCAGTTTTGTATTGTAGTGGGTGATTAAAAATATGAAAGTTGTGGATTTTTCATTGCTACGAAGGTTCGTGAATTAAAACACGTGCGCTTTATCCCACACTATGAAGCCTAAAGTGTCAAAATAACGTCATGAGATTTACTGAAGCAAGATGCCGATTGGTCTTTGCTATCAACTTGTCCCTTGTCCCTTGATTTGTCGCTCGGTGTTGAATTTGAGTTCCGAGTTTCTTAAGCAACTTGTCCTTTGTTTTTTAGTCTATAGGACCAAGGTCGTAATCTGTTAATCTTTGCTATACTATAACGTATAAATCTTTTTTTTTTGTTTAATCTTGTGGTATCTCAGACCATGAAAAGACCTAGACTAATTTCAAAAACAAGTATAACCCACAAATAGATTCTTTTTCCGGATATTCGAATAATCCCTAAAACATAGGCTCATCCGCGTAAAGTGACCAAGAATAATTGTGATTTAATTTCGCACATCAAATAGATCGAATCTGAAATGTGTTAGCTTCCCAATCCCGTCTCTTTACTACTATACCACAATTACTCGTCATAAAGTATAAATCTTCAACCAAGTAACATTCTTTGTTATGGGATAAAGTATCAAAAATGCAGAACTACCCGATGTTAAATTGTAAATATGTACTTAATTAGATGGTCGCCAATAATATAACTTCGTTTACTTGAAATCTATCTTATATTTTGTGCTTGGATTTACTTGAAATCTAGCTTAGATTTTGTGTTTGGTGGTGAGACAAAAATATAACGAGGTAGGTCATAGCTATTTTGAATGGGACCCTTTTGAAATGTCTGCACAAATCGGGATGCATTTCCCCTAGACACAAAATAATAGTATCATCTCACTTTTTGCCTTTTAGCTTTCCTTTATACTCTACTAGTTTTCTTAATTTTCAAACTTCATTTTCAGTTTAGAACAGTTGCCCAAACACACACACTCACAAAACTTATTCGTTAATTGATGTTTATAACCATTTGTGCTACTCTAGTCAATAAATCTGCAGTACTGAAATCTTAAGTTCCTAATGATAAGGTTTTCATGCAAAACTCGGTTCAAAAGCCATAGTTTAACTCATCTTTATGAAATTTCTTTTCATATATTTTTTTTCAAAACATCAAATAGTCTTATATACTCCTTTCCACCAGTAATTTGGAATTTTGTTGAAAATTTATTTTATTTCCGTCTTTTTCCTTGTATTGGTTATATACTCCTTTCCACCAGTAATTTGGAATTTTGTTGAAAATTTATTTTATTTCCGTCTTTTTCCTTGTATTGGCTTATAGTTCGATAACCAAATTGATAGTGGGTCTGTCACGTGTGTCCACTTGCAAAAGAAGCCTCTTTCACGGAAGCATAGAATAGTCAGTTAAAGCTCTCTTATAATATTGTACTATTTTCCGATCGATCTAATGGATCACAATAGTAGTCTTGGTTACCCTGGTTTCTTGGGTTATTTTGATTGTACGAGCAAGTAATTTTAATTAAGTCTTCAACTAAAATATGTAAACAGGTAAATAAGTATTTACAAACGACCTCAACATGTTTATAATACGGGATGTTATGTGCAAGAAAATCAATTTAACGACTAACGTTACTATTATGTCGTCGAAATCCAAAAATGGTTGTTCTGTCTAAAAAGCAAATAAAATATGTATTTTTCATTTCCATTTTCAAATCTTATGATTCTATTTTTCATTTCCATTTTCATGTTTTTCTTCTCAAAAAAACATAATTTTTTCTGAGGTTAGAGTATAATTTGTCTCAGTGAGAATATAAATTTTATTACTCTATTCGGATTTTTAGTTAGATAAAGATATGGATAGAACTTTTATTTTCTCGGAAAAAACCTTTTTTGACGAAGGGTTTTCATATAAGAAAAAAACTTTTGTTCATGATCTTATCAGTTAGTGACATATACGCCTGGTATATTTTAAGGCGTGAACTATCCTTTCTCATATTACGCAGATTGTTTGTATAATGATATTTAATTTAGGTTTATTTGTCTAACTAATAGAGCCATCATTCAACAACCGTGAGTTTAACTAATGGGTTATTCTCATTTTTTCTTAAAATGTTTTTTTATTAAATATGTGAAAATACATAATATCGGATCAAGTTATTCTTGGATTCACCCCTACCAACTAATAGTAATTGGTTATTTGATATTTGATATCTTTTAAAAAAGAAACAAAATAATAGTATTTAAAATAAAAAAGATAAAATATAGTTAAAAATAGTAGTAAGTGAAAAAAATTAATATTATTAAAGCCGTCAGCACAATACTAAATCCTAAACCCTAAATCTTAAACTTTAAATCCTCCGGTAAATCCTAAATCCTAAAACAAAACATTAAATCTTAATAATACTAAACTCTAAACCCTAAACCCTAATCACTAAACTCTAAACCCTAGGGTAAACCATATTAAACCCTAAACCCTAAATCTTAAACCCCAAACCTTCCGATAAATCCTAAAGCCTAAAACAAAATATTTAAACTAAATCTTAATAATACTAAACCCTAAATCCTAATCACTAAACCCTAAACCCTTGGGTAAACCATGAACCCTTAGATAATCATAAACTCTAGGGTTCATGGTTTACCCGAGGGTTTAGGGTTTAGTGATTAGGATTTAGGATTTAGTATTATTAAGATTTAGTTTTTAATATTTTGTTTAGTCTAGATTTATCGGAGGATTTAGGGTTTAAGATTTGGGGTTTAGTATTGTGCTAACGGTGTTAACAATATTAATTTATTTATTTTTCACTTACTACTATTTTAGCTATATTTTATTTTTTATTTTAAAAATACAATATAACTTAAATTTTTTTTATTATTTTGTTTCATTTTTAAAAAGATATCAAATATCAAATAACCAAATATTATTAATTGGTGAACTTAAAGATTCACCCTAGGGAATGAACCCAATAATAAGTCACCAATTAAAGTAACACGAACGGTAAATACAGCAGATATTAAAAAAACATAACAATACATTCATGACTCATGAGCCACCGATGTAGTTGAGAAATAATAACTGTGCCGTCATTACACTAGACATCAGCAATAAGATTCACAAGTTTACCCCGAGTTACGCACAAGAACCATAAAATGCTGATGTTTCTCAATGATATAAAAGCTGATGACCAAACTTATCCTTACAACTTCAACAATTAAACTCCTATTGTCTTTCTTGCTATAATTCATCCCCAAGTCCAAGTAGAGTTAAAGGGAAAAAAGATCCAGCTTCCGACTATCATTAGTTATAAAAGATCCAGCTTCCGACTATCATTAGTTAACCAATACACATGAAACCAGAATGATACTTATACTGACATAATAGTATGTCTCCAAACGAAAGTATAGAGTGCTTTTATAATTGGGTCCAAAATGATATTTTATGCGTATAATAAAATAATCTGCCATTTTCGGCAAAAGAGATGATTATGAAATATAAAGCAAATGTTACACAATCCGAGGAACGATCAAAGGAATATGAATGATCCGTCAGCAATTCAAAGCTTCGAAATTGACCAAATCCAGTTTTGTCTGACTCTGAACGCTGACTTTTCAAACTTGAAAGCAAACACAAATCTATACGTGCAAACAACCCCGCACGTGCGTTCCCACCGCAATGTTTGAGTTTTTTGTTCAACGGAAAGAATTATTATTATTTTTTTTATTACTCTTCGTTTTCTCACGTTAGATGATAATTCAAGTATCTCATACACATTTTTTTTGTCATCTATCTACTACTACACATTATCTGAGAATAATTTATACATATCTCATCGCTACATTCATTTTCAATAAAAAATGATACAACTTAAAAAATACGACATATTATCAATTTAATTTTAACATGTAGAATTTCATATATTAAAATTTATGTTTTTGATAAAATTTCTTAAGTATAGTAATAAATATTTTATATATATGAAATTATACTTTTGCAAAATTTCACAATACAGTAATGATTAATAAATTTTATATCATAAATACTTTTTCTCCATAGATATTTATTTTGGTAAAATTTTAGAAATATGGTAATAACTATAATTTCTGTATCTATTAAAAGAATATATATATATATATATAACACATTAATAAATAAACAATAAATTACAGATATAACATTCTACGTCAATTTATGAATCATATTTTCATATATATATATATATATATTATCAAAATAAGTGTAGTTATAATTATATATTTTATCAACTTATATATGTTATTTATATTTACTGTATATATTTATTAGAATTAGTTTGTGTATATTTAAAATAAAATTAAATAAATGAATTATATTAAGAAAATATCTTTATAAGATGTAAAATTGTTTTTATTAAATTTAAAATAAAATAAAATTAAAAGTCAAACTAAATTTGAATAAACAAAACTACAAATAATTATATTATGGTTTATTTTTAACTAATACAATTAAAATATAAACATTGAAAATTTAGTTTATATAAAAATAATAAATTTTTAAACTTATTATATTTGCGTATGTTGTAAAACAATTCCTAGTTATCTATAATCAAAGGATGAATGTTAGTTTTTAATAATTTCAATTACTATAATTTTATATTGCTGAGTAGTTGTCACGTTGACTCAATATTTACTGATAAAATCATATATTTTAGATCAATTGATTATTTAGAATGATTTATTTCCATTCGAATTATTTATTTTGACCTTTAAATCTGGTTATATAGATTTATATGGAAAATAATCAATCATTTTTGTGATTTTGACCAGGTTTGTCCCATTGCGACCGGAACAAAGAAAACAGTTTGTATGTGGTGGCTTTACCAGTATAGAGCAAGTGAGCAACACGCATCAACGGAGGCCACATTGATTTAGGAAAACGACACGCAGGTCATGGTGCTTGATTAGGATGCTAACGCAGCTCTGTTACCACATAATCATAACCACCGGACAGTCGTCAACAAACAAAATTTTACGAACGGACGTGGTTGATTAGTCTTGATTACGAGTTTAAGCGCATGCATTGGTAATTTTATATTCTTAACTCAAACTTAGAAAGGAAAAATGTTTTACGTCATCTAATCGAACTTTTGCTTATAGTATTAATTAAACTAGTAGTCCGAGATCTTGTGGTTAGATAGTAAAGGAATGGATTTTACACATCGGATGTGTGAAATTAAATCTCATGTTCCTATATATCTACACGAATATGAATATTTGCTTACAATCCGTATTACATACCTAAAAAAGAACTAGATTTTGATCCGTCATTTTTGACCCGTCCTTGAAAGGACGGGTATTATTTTTCACTTTTATGAAATATATTATTTGTTTGTAATTATTGAATGTATTTATCTTAGTAAAACTTTCTTTATAATAAATTCGACGCATAGAGTCTCTCCGGGTAGACCATGTGTTTTTCTGACTTTGTTTTATTCCCCTCCTCAATCAATATATTTATTTGGTTTGTCGTTAAAATAAATGATTTTAGAACGCAAATGTACAATACTTTATATTGATATTTTGTTTAAACAATGTGACATATTTCCGTATTAATTAAATATTTACATTGTAATTTAAATTTTTATACAAATCAACATATTTGTGTAGTTTGTTGTTAAAAGAAATAATTTTGAATCCAAATATACAGTACTTTTATATTGATTTTTTGTTATGTGCAGCCATTATTTCTGGTTCAAATATCCGATTCATTTTCAAATACATTCGTTATTTGAATATTTTTAGTTTCCTATACATCATAACAAAATTCATCCAACTTGAAACTCACACATAAATTTATATCCAAACATGGCCTAGTTTCAAAACCCAAAAAATCTATACCCGAAAGAAACGACTAGTACCTAAATGGGTACCCAAATGTCTATGCCTAACGGATTCCGTAAACAATAAAAATATTTTTATGTGTTTGGCTAAATTAAGTGAAATAGAAAATTTTATTCAGTAATATTTTGTAAAAAATTAATAATGATCAATATATGAATATCGATTTGTTTAGATAAGTTTTGGATTTGTAATTAATTAATTTAAATTGATTTTAAATGCAGTGGTAGAATCTGTAAATAAAAAAATACAAAAAGGAAGTACCTAAAAAGAAATTTCAAAACCCAAAAATATATACCGAAGGAAACGACCAGGCCTAAATGGATACCAATGTCTATGCCTAACTGATTTCATAAACAAATAAAAAATATTTTTATGTGTTTGGCTAAATGAAGTTAAATAGAAATTTTTTTATTTACTAATACTTTTACAATATTAATAATGGTCAATATATGAATATCGATTTGTTTAGATAAGTTTTTGAATTGTAATCAATTAATTTAAATTGATTTTAAATGCAATGATAATCTGTAAATAAAAAGAAAATAAAAGGAAGTACCTAAAAAATTTCAAAATCCAAAAATCTATACCCAAAAAAGACTCGACCTAAATGGGTACCCGGATGTCTATGCCTAACTGATTCAGAACAAATTTTTAAAAAATATTTTGTGTTTAGCTAATTTAAGTGAAATAGAAATATTTTATTTATTAATAATTTTACAATATTAATAATGATTAATATAGGAATATCAATTTGCTTAGATAAGTTTGGAATTGTAATTAATAATTTAAATTGATTTTAAATGCAGTGGTATAATCTGTAAATAAAAAGAATTACAAAATGAAATATCTAATTTATTATAAATGCAATGACCAAATGTGTAAATAAAAGGAAGTAAATATACTGTTATCCATGTTTCCGAACAATTCTCATTTAATATTGTTATCCATGTTTCCAAACTAATGTCTTTTTTAAACTGTAATTCATGTCTTCAAACACTCCAATTTTGTACTTGAGTTTTAATAATATAGATATATCCATATATTTTGTACTTTTCATTAGAGATTAGTTTGGTCTTTCTGTAAATAAGAGATGTTTTTAAAGTTTAAAAAGTTAATAGTAATTCTTTTACACAGTTTATTTTTATTTTATTATATGTAAAATGACAATTAAGCCGATCAAATTACATATTTAGAACTGTTAAAAATTGTAAATTAAAAATTCTCCATATGTTTTTTGTATTTCATAGTCTATGAACATATCAAATATTATATTCTGAATTTTGATATAAAAATGATTTTAAATAAGTTAGAGCAGTTCCCTCTTATTATATTGGAGTATGACTAGCATGAAAATCGAATTCGAGTATAGTTATTTTATAATAATACATTAAGATGCTTTTAGTACTTTTATTTCGATCTTCCTGTAAAACCATGGCTTGTAGACACTCGTTGATTCATTCTTTAAAATTCAAATCAATCAATGCCCTGTGTATATATATATTTTAAATTTGTTGTATACTTTTCTGCTTCAAAAATATAAATTATAAAATTCCGTCGCAGTAGTTAGTGCAGCACACGGAGATCCTGTAAATAGGGCTGGACATTTTATCCGTTAAATTTGATTTGATTTGTTTTCGGTTCGATTTGATCCGAAAATTCCGAATATCCGTAAACTTTCGAAGCAAAGCAAATACTAAAAATCAATATCCGTTAAAATCGAAGCAAATCACAAATATTAATATTTTAGAAAGCGAATATCCGATCCGATCCGGCAATATATAAATACATATATATCTTGATTATATTTTAAAGTTTTAAATGTATAAAATTATATAATTATTATTCTAACATATGATTTGACAAATTATATCCACATTATTACTTATATAAAAGTATTACATAAAAGGAAGAGAGAAAATTTATGATAGTTATAATTTTTTTCTTAAGTTTTGTAATATTATAATTGTTAATTAAATTTAATTTTTTAAAAATATGTAGATTCACTACTTCTTTTAATTTTTATTTAATATATCAAAAAAATATTTTATAAAACAAACTTGTATCGAATTTTTAAGATTATTTGTATTAATCAAAACAGATTAGATATCCGTAAGTATTCGTAAATATTCACAAATATTTATTTATTTTTCGAATATCCGTTTTTCCGAATATCCGTATTTTTCCGAAGCAAAGTAAATAAAAAAATTAGATATTCGTGGCATTCGAAGCAAATCACAAATACCTTTAAAAACCCGGATATCCGATCCGTCCCGAGGCCTACCTGTAAATACGAAATCAAACATAATTTAATGTTATCTATTAAATTTGTGATAAACGGCCGCATGCATTGACTTGACTCTTTCAGTCTTCTTCTGTTTACTAAACCCTCAATAATGCATCAAACCAACCATAACTGCTAACTTATGAGTTTGATTTGGTTAGACGTTGATGATTTACCATCATTTGAGTTGCGTTTTACCACGTAAAACTTTTTTCTAGAAGGATTATACAATTTTGGCATTATACGTACGCGTACGTAAAAACTTTTCGATGCGAAATTGCCAGTTGATGATGTTCTTAATTAATTATTTCCGTTTTGATATTGTATGAACATTGTGTGCATGGGTTGTATGTTTGTCAACTGAAATTTTTATTGTTGGACTTTTTCGCATAAATTACAAAGATTAACCTAAAATAACATGTATAGAAATCCATTCACCATCAGTTAGCTTTAGGTTGACAATCCAAAATAGTTTACGGTTACAATATTTGTGTTTGCAATGTAAGTTTTCTTGTAATATTTATTTTTATTGACAGTGGACTTTCTTTCTTTTTTTGTTTTTTTGAGAAAAACAGTGGACTTTCTTGACAAAACTTTTTGTTTTGTTTTGGCACTGGATCGGATCTGTTATTATATATATACATGCATAGAAATAAAATAACCCGTTAATTTTGTATAACACGTTAATTTGAATAGAGCGGGAATAACCAAACTTTGAATACAACGTGATTACAAACAATATATTTGAAAGACTGACAATCAAGATATTTCATATTTGTGTAATTTTTGCTGTTTTGCAGCACTAAAGAAGAAAGTTTATAGCTAATAATTAAAAAAAATTACGGATGTGAAATGAAGATGGAGGAGGTTATATATATATATGAATTCATGGAAAATGAAGCTGATGCTATCATTGTTTGACAAAATGTTAATGGTACATGGATCGGATGGTGGAGATAACCATATTTCCAAGGAACCATTTTCAAGTTTGCAACTCCTTTTTCTTGTTTTTTTTTTGAAAAAATCTCCTTTTTCTTGTTAATTGTGTGTGAATGTATTTTGTTTTTTTTTTTACCAATTCTGCTTTGGTTGTAGGTAGAACCGTAGAAGTCACGATTTTTGCTTGTTTATTAATTTTTATGGAATGTCGTCGTTTGTAATCAGTCTGAAAGGAATTGTTAGTAACGTTTGGAAGAAGTAAACCAAATCGGGATAGTAAAACTACATTCACACTTTGAACAAATGGTGATGTGTGGATTGCGTTAGCAACATATACTGCACATGATTTAATATAAATTTTCTTAGTCGTTAATTTGCATTTCATGTAGTGGGTTTTGTACCTATTTACATATTGACTCGGTTCAGCCGATTAAAATGAATATGAATGAAATTAATGATAGGATTCTTAACACAACGCAGTGTTTTTTCTAGGGATAGATTTTAATCTCAAAATATAGAATGGCTCAAATACCCGAGATAAAGTTCGTATCCAATCCAACGGCTCAAAGTCCACGAAACAGGCGACCAAGTGGTACTCCCTTTTACACCTGATTAATATTAGTTTAAAATTTTAAAACAAGAGGATGGTTCGTTGGCCCTTCATGTTTTTTATTAAATTCAAATTTATTCACAACCACCCTTGAAAAAGTCTCCTGCAAGGATGGTTCTTATGTATAGACAGTATAGTATATATACATGTTTCCACTCTCTTCTCTACTCAAACCATCTCGTCATTGACTAAATCATCCTCTCCTTCCTTCTCTATCTTCTTTGGTCTTGCTAATTTAAAACCTTACCCGAAGTTAAAAATAAATTTTAAATTAACACCAATGGCCAATCCTAGTGAAGTCTCTTCTGCACTTTGGTTCATCGAGAAGCATCTTCTCGACGTGGTTTCTCCCGTGGCTAAAGATCGATGGATGATACACGAATCAGCAGCAAATGAATCTAGCTCTGATTCTTCTCCTATGATCTTCGGATCATCACCATCATCAACTCCAATTGATTTCTCTGAATCAGATATCAAACCTGAAATCATTGATCTCTCCACGCCAAGATTCATGGATTTGATTCCGAGTCCATTTGAATCCGGCACAGACGTTTCTGTTTCTGATTACAACTTTATACCAACTTTTCAAACCGGAAATCAATTTGAACCGGAATTTCCGTGTGCCTCAGACGATTCCCATTCCAACCGTAAACCGCCATTGAAGATCTCCGTACCAACCAAAACCGAATGGATTCAATTTAATCCGCAACCAGAAGTTACTAAACCGGTTCAACCGGACGCGGAAGAGCAAAGGCATTACAGAGGAGTGAGACAAAGGCCGTGGGGGAAATTCGCGTCGGAGATTCGAGACCCGAACAAACGCGGATCTCGCATCTGGCTCGGGACGTTTGATACCGCGATCGAAGCGGCTAGAGCTTACGACGAAGCAGCGTTTAGACTTCGAGGATCCAAAGCCATTCTGAATTTCCCGCTCGAGGTCGGGAAGTGGAAGTCACGCTCCGACACCGACAAAGAGAAGAAACGGAAGAGAGACGAAACCGACGATGAAGCGGTGGTAGAGAAAGCGTTGAAGACGGAAAAGAACGTTGACGGCAAAGAGGCTTTTAACGTGACGGAGTTATGCGATTGGGACTTTACGGGGTTTCTTAACTTTCCGCTTTTGTCGCCGTTATCTCCTCATCCATCTTTTGGTTATTCACAGTTGACCGTTGTTTAAGTTTTTTCTTCTCTCTGTATATGCATGCCAACGTGGATTTTGGTACATGTAGGTGCATGAGTTAAAAAAAAGCATATACGTGTCAATACATGTGTTCAAGTCTTTGGCTTAGTCATAATTTGTTCATTCTTTTTTTTCATACTATATTAATACGACGTTGTTTCATTCATTGAATATATACCAAATTTTACAAGTTTGTGTTATTTCATACCAGAAGAATTCGCGGAATAATTCAACCTATACTATCATTTAATGCCGTCCACATTGAAGAGTTTGGTTAAAACCTACTAGTACTAAAGTAATTGCAATTTTGTTGTCCAGAAAAAAAAAGTTATTGCAATTCAAACTTGTAAATTTGACCGGCGTATGTAGATTTGTAGACACAATAAATGCATGACCATGATTCTGTCCGAACAATTCTCAAATAAATTAATTTTATGAGTCGATTCAGTTTATCTTGGGATATGATAATGGATAAGCTGGTCAAAACGTCGCAGTGGCATGTGCGTAGACCTCTGCGTAATAAGTAGATTACATGACGAAAGTGAAATCCCCATATATCCTGAAGGCTACTTCTGGC
Source organism: Brassica nigra (assembly GCA_016432835.1). NCBI lineage: Eukaryota > Viridiplantae > Streptophyta > Magnoliopsida > Brassicales > Brassicaceae > Brassica > Brassica nigra. Next base: position 12,676,209 of record CM028247.1, on the reverse strand, counting down.
CCAGCGAAATATCTATGTAAACTGTAAAGTTTAGTATTTTAGATTTGAATCTAAATAACGAAGAACCTGATCTCCCCCCTTTTACCTTTTTACCCAAGAATGTTGTTGGGTCTTCAAATATGTATTAGTACTCTATCCCAGGACTTGCTCCAATGGGCCTTGGGTTTGTTCACACATTTATATAAAGTTTGAACGTGCTCTCATTATTTTTCCTAATAGATTCTAGAAGTTCTGGATAAATAGGTTCCTATATATCGATCGAATCAGATAGTTGGTTAATGTTGGAAACACAATTCTTTTTTTTTTTGGTGTTCAACTTCATTTAATTAACAAAATTCACATGAGTGGGGATTAGATAATCTCTATAATGTTCGTTAACTCTCACGGTGTTTGATTAGATGATACCCTTAATGAATCAAATATATCTAACTATCATTATTAAATATTTATTTTATTTTATTTTCCTTTTATTTAGATTTCCTTTTTCAAATAACCTATATAATAAATAAAATTTATAAATTTTAAAACGAACATATCTTTTATATATAGTGTAATTCATAATAAGGAAAGTTCACAAAATGATCTTGATTTTAAAGTAAAGAAATAATCTTCGCTTTTAAAATAATATTAAACAACATAGTATATATTTAAAAATATTAAAATCAAATTATTTAAATAAAATAAACTAAGATATCTTTAATGAATAAAATTTAATTTAATCCTTTTATGTTCCCTTTATATTTTTCAAATAACATATATGATAAAGACAATAATTATAAAATTAAAACGAAAATATTTTTTATATATAATATGATTTCATAAAAAAGAAAAGTTTAGAAAATAATCTTGATATTAAAGTAAAGAATTAATATTCGTTTTAGAATGTATCAGTTATGTTTATATGGAATTTTGTACCTATCATCACTTTATTTTTATAATTTTATTTTGAAGATTAACATATTTATTTTGAAAATTAACATATACCAAACTACTAAGTCCTATAAAATTAACATAGTCCTGGGGCTATTTACAATTAGCCAATTCATGATATATATATATATATATATATATACACATCTAAGATGAAAACCAAACTAATGCAATGAATACAATAAATATAATTTGGTTGAATTAGAGTAGAAATATTTATACTTAAATTTGACAGAATATATGTAACACAATATACCCACAAATGAGTAACTAGACCAATCCAAATTATTTTCATACAACGCCAAACATTAAATAAAAATAATATATTTTCATTTATAGTAATATTTTATACATATAAATTATAGAATCCACTCAACATATTACTAAATAAATATAAAATTCATAAATAATACTATAAATATATTAATCAACTATTACAATTAATTATCATTATTATATTTAATTATGTATCTTTGAATCAATCAACACTTTAGTTTACTTTTACTATTTGATCTCAAAACAACATATATTAAATTATACATAATCGTACTAAAAATATATATACAAATCTAAAATGAGAATCAAACTACATGAACATAAAAAATTAATCAAAATTTTAATCTGTATAACAAAATATTTTAGTTGAATCAAAAAATAAATGTTATCTAATATGTCCAAAATAATCAAACAAATGAGATACTATATATCCAAAATTATACGTCTAATTAAAATAACATAATGATATCTAAATTAAACCATGCATACTGATTACAATATAAACAACAGAATAATTAAAAATTAAAAACAAAATATTAATAAATTATTATAATGTGTTATTATTATAATGTGTTACTTCATAAATATTTATATCCGTGCATGAACACGAGAAAATCACCTATTAATGATAATATAATTGTTTGCCCAACAACATAGGAGATTAAATTTGTAAAAATAGAGCATGCAAACACTATAAACATTTTAAATTAGCAAAATTATATGTTTTTGGCATGAACTCTAGAGATGAGTATATATCTAGGTTTGGAAATTTTCGTATATGTATTAGAAATTGGAATCCAGATGAACATTCGGCTCGAGTTGTTGACAAAACGACAATTAAGCTTTACCCAATTTCTTAGTGGTTTATTAGTTTGATTTGTACTCACTACTCTTGAGAACATGTCCAATGAAGATTATTTATGGAATCCTTCTGAAATAAAGAAAATTACAATAATAAAAAGAAAAGAGAAAAGGTAAAAGGTAAAAGAAAATTCTTAATATACATACTGCAAGAAAACTCCCATTATACTCTTCTTTGATGTGTAAGGTTGTGAGCCACAGATTTTTAAGAAATAAAATAAAATTTAATTACAAAATTGTATTAGAATAAAATAATATTAATATTATGTTTAGATACTAACTTTTAGAAACCAAAGGTCGGTGTGATGCTCTAAGTGAGGTTGTGACCTTTATATAACCAAACATTATGTTATGCTTTGCAGTTTGCAATACAATAACATTAGTTTCTTAAAAAACTTCTCAACAAAATAAATAAGTTGGTGGTTTGCTTCGGACACGGGCCATTGAACAGATTACGTATTAAATCCATTAGTGTTATATGGTCTGGCATATAAATAGTAACATTGTAGCGATCAGGTAAGAAGGGTACATCATCCTACGATATCCACATAGACTTTACCTTTATAGAACCCGACCACCAATCATGAGTTGCTTTGAATCATTATCCAAACACACTAAAACTGTAATGGAAATACGGAACGTTATCATGAATGTGAATCATCATGCACATCAGGTTATACCTAATTATCCTACGTGGCCATTACCTAATCTTCCATAATTTCCAATTATTGTATTTGGTTTTTCTAAACGTCACCACTTTTCACACCCAATATTCCTTCCCATCTTTGTATAGAACAATGGATTATATGATTTAGAAAACTGATTTTTTTAATTAAATACATATATTACAGCATCGTTTTTGCTGACAAACCTATTTTTACTACAGCATCGTTTTTGCTGACAAAAAAGCCTTATCTTTTTTCTTCTTTTGCTAAACTTTGGAAAGAAACTAATTATAGTAAGCAAGCATTTTATCCCACCACTGTAATTGTTTTTTAAATAAGAATTTTTAATCTGGTTAAATCTAGGAGAGTTACGAACTTGCAGATAGACTCCTTCAGGGCATTCAAATAGGTTCTAATATATGGATCATATCTGCATTAAATAAACATAATAATGTGACTTAGTTTCACGCATCAGGAGGATTGAACCAAACTCGTCAACTACCACCCGATCACAAGATTCCGCTCTATTGTAATTGTTATACACATGCATTCCATGGTAAAACCTGATTATAGTAAGTAAGCATTTTATATAGTAATAAGTAAATTTTAATATATCAAATTAATAGAAGGAAATGTTATCCGTTATCAAATGAAGCGTGTACACTGGATAACGAGTTTTAAAAAATCTAATTGGAGGCACGAAACTACAATTTCGAAATCCAAACGATTTAATATATTTCGTTAATTCATTTCATATCCTAATGGTTTTTAAACTGTATTTCATCAAAAGAAACATTTCATTATCAATACTATTAAAACATGAGAACTTTTTATCGACTATGTTTTGGACTATCAAAAAAGTCATAACAGTCCAACTAAAATAATTTCATTAGTTATTATCATATAATGTTTTTCTAATTTAACAAATATCTATTAATATTTCAAGATTTGTAAAATAGAATTAATTTAACCTCCTATTTTTTCTCTTACAACTAACTTAATAATATTTTCAAAATAAGATATCTAAAAAGATATTGTCAAGTATCCTTTTCTAAGATTTTATTATAAAAAATATCTTTTAATATCTTTTATTTAAGATGTAAACATAAATTCTTTTAATATTAAATAAATTATTAACTAATATTAATTCTTTCATAATAGAATAAGAAATAATATTCCCATAATATTTATATTCATAATTAAATTAATACATCAACTAATAAATATAAAGTAACTTAATTCATTTATTAAATATTTTATAAATCATTAAATTAAAGAATAACATACATTCATGAATTTTACCACATACTTCAACGTATTAAAATAAAATATTAAAGTAATATATATAAAATAATAAATAATTACATATTTAAATTTGAGTATTAAAATAATTCGATATAGTATGATATGGGTTGAATGAAGAAGTTTTATTTATATAATAATAAAATAAATCTTGACCAATATAAAATTAAAAATATTTTTTACTATAATTTACAGCTTTAAATATAAGTAAATAATGACGGGTTTTATAAATGAATTATCTTACTTTCAAAAAATTTTATTTATTAATTTTAATATAGGTATCTATAAAACATTTTTAATAAAAATACATGTATGAAATTTCTAATTTTCAGAAATAATTTTTGGAAAAACTAATCGCATAGATCCGGTCGGGTAAACACAAGTATAATTATATTAAGTTATTTCATAAATAACTGAACGGTTTATATATCTCTTGAACTAAAAAAAAACTATAATCAAATTGAAACCGAAATCCAAAAAGAAAGACAACCTAAAACAAAACCAAAACCAAACATTATATTTAAACATATTGGTGAATAAAAAGACGGGTTAATAAATTTGTTGACTAAACTAATTTCAAACATTTAACAAACGAGGAAGATCAATACATAAAATGATGACAAAAATAAAATCTTGCCCGTCCTTTGAAAGGGCGGGTCAAACTCTAGTTTTTACAGTTAAAACAAAAAACATTACATTATTCTTTTTTTTTAAATAAATTTTAAGATCAGAAAAGCCAAGGGATCAAACTCAACAAGACTCATGGCCACGTAGCTTTCGCAACAACAAGCTGCTTTATTATCCCACTCTACGCGATGATTGCATGAGATACACGCTCCAGTTAATCAACGCACGAGATTGCAAGGAGAGTAAAGAAGAGAGACCTAACAAATGAAATCAGTATGATATAATCCATAACCTTGGAACTCCTGAAGATTCCTTCGTATAGACAACTCCCTTGAAATTGTTAAGATTCTCTGTTACAAAATCTTTTTTTTTTTTTTAACTTTTAGGTAACTTTTGGTTCCTCTTTCCTGCAAAGTTTTTTAGTTTGGTAGTAATACTATCTTTATTAATAAAAAATCATGGCATAATTCCGTCAGTTTTCAATAGTTCCTTTTTAATCCAAGAGCTTCGGAATTTCATGGACTGCATAGGCGATCCACTTTTTCCAAGTTCTAACCATGTGATTATATTAGGAGTGTAGACATCCCCCTTACGGACAGATATATTCTTAAGACAAGTTTTTAAACAAATTCAGTATTCCCTTTACTCCAAGTTAATCAGCTCTTTTTATTATTTATCAATTATAAGTATCAAAATACCATACTTCAAAGTATAGAAGGTACAGTTTTAGACATATCGATTTTAACTTCAAACTTTATAAATATCATTTACTGTGAAAGATAGACAATATACATCTATGTAACTCACCCATTCACCCTAATATTTATAAAAAAAATATCTTACGCTGGTATTATCTGGTCGGTTGAAATCGTAGCTCAATGAATCACGTGTATTTTGTCTTTGATGTATAAGATATTAGAACTGTTTTTATCTTTCCTTTTCTCATTTGTAACTTAACCACCACTTGGCTTCACACCACACATTATAAGCGTGTCTTCAAAAAATCTCTCATCACTCTCAAACACATTTCTATTTCTTCTTCAATTTCCTCCTTCCTTTTCATTCTTATTCAAGATAGGAAATAAATATCTGAGTTGTTTTATCTAAACTGTTTTCTTGGTTCACATAGAGGAACTCAATATTTTTCTTGGCCTCCAATGGATTCTGTTTCACTTTCTGAGGCTACTGTCATGAGAAGAACACATTTGGGTTTTATGCACAGTTTCAGACAACCATTTTCAGGTGTTACAATATCTCCAAGGTTCTGCCACACCAAAGGTAAATTAATACATTTAGATCATTTCCTCTTCACAAGAATCTACCTTCAGTAACTTCTTGAAGTTGAATTAGTTTTTTTTTTTTTTGTATTTGGATGAGATGTTGTAGGATCAAGGGCAATATCTTCAAATGTTTCCAACACAAAGAGCCAATATGTTTATGGAGAAAGCTTAGCTGCAACTGCAGATTCAGATTATAAGATGAATGGAGTATCACTAAAAAACAGAATCAGTTCTGTTAAAGAAAGATTAATACTTGATGCTTTTGATGATGAGTATGGTGGAGTAGTAGTTGATCATGGAAAATTACCATCAAACCCTACCGTTTTCACATCAATGCTTAGAAACTCCCTCTCAGATTGGAGAAGAAAGGTAAAACTAAAAAACCCCAAAAATCTAAAAACCCTTTTCCTAAGAAGTTGTTTTAATCAATTTGTCAAAAACATATTTGTAGGGAAAGAAAGGAGTTTGGTTGAAGTTACCTGTGGAACAATCTGAGTTAGTCCCAGTTGCTGTAAAGGTAAGCAAATAAGAATCTTGATTTGTCTTGTCTGTGGTTAAGCAGAGAAATTTGTTCAATATGTAAGTTTCTAATTCAAAAAAATTGGGATTGTGCAGGAAGGATTCGAGTATCATCATGCAGAGAAAGGATATGTGATGCTAACTTATTGGATACCAGAGGAGGAGCCTTGTATGCTTCCTGGAAATGCTTCACATCAAGTTGGTGTTGGAGGTTTTGTCTTGAACCAATATAAAGAGGTATGAAATATGAAGATCAATTTGTTAATTTAAAATCTGAAAATAAACCAAAACTTGTTTTTTAGTTCTTTAAAAGATTATCTGACATAAAAAAGTTTGATCTCATTAGGTGCTTGTGGTGCAAGAAAAGTATTGTACTTCATCTAATACAGGTCTATGGAAGTTGCCAACTGGATTTATTAATGAATCAGAAGAGATCTTCTCTGGGGCTGTAAGAGAAGTCAAGGAAGAAACAGGGGTATTCCAATCAAAGAGCATTAGTATAAATCTTGATTTGATTTAAAATTTGCAAGATCATAACCATATATTGGTTATTGTGTTGTGTTCTTCAGGTAGATACAGATTTCTTAGAGGTTATAGCTTTCAGACATGCTCACAACGTTGCGTTTGAGAAATCTGATCTGTTCTTCATCTGTATGTTGAAGCCACTCTCTTATAAGATCGTCATTGACAATCTTGAGATCAAAGCCGCAAAGGTAATCCTCATAACTATAAATCTTGGAGTCAAATCACAAATGTTACACCAAAACAAGACAACTCGTTGTTCGTTCCAAATATGATATGCTCTTCATCTGTATGTTTTGTTATTGCTTCAGTGGATGCCATTGGTGGAGTTTGTGGAGCAACCGATGATAAAAGGAGACAAAATGTTTAAGAGAGTGATTGAAATATGTGAAGCGAGATTAAGACATCGTTACTGTGGTCTTTCCCCTCATCGACTTGTCTCTACTTTTGATGGCAGACCTTCTTCTCTCTACTACAACGTTGTTGATGATGATCCTTCCGACTCCAACTGTACAGCCGAATTTTATTAATAACCGGATCAAACCAGACCGGATCAAAAGCCAAGTGGTAACATTCTGTGTATATATAAAGCCTTTCCCCATGTAATAATCTAAGTTGTTGTTTGAACATTATCTTCAGTATAGTAAATAGTAATAGCTTCTCTGCCAAATCCATCACCCACTCCAATTCTATCAGCAGTCTTCAGAATCAACCGGCTGGCCTAAAATAACTGTAACAAACTGAACCGAATCAAAATAAAACAATTCTCCTTTAAAGGTTTTTAATGCAAAAACAAGCTTACATGATTTGGAAGCATGGCCAGATCGTCTGACCAAAAGAATTTCAAGGCAAGGGCAGCCAGACAAAAAGGTTTAGAACCCATGCGTCTGTCTTTGTAGTTCATATAATCAAGATGCAGAGTATTAAGAGACTTGAGACAGCTCTTGAGAACTGGCAGTGGGCTTCTAATTTTTTAGATATCTGAAGATGAACTATCGTATTTCATTAAATTGTTTTAACCAACGGCTAGACAAGTGGATATGGAAAAAAAGGCTCGGAGAATTTGCATGAGGATGTGACCAAACATGCTAACTTGCTTTCTTTATTTGACATGATATCAAAGATTTACCCCCATTTGATTTATCTCACGTTAGAAAGTGACTATCATGGTAACTTATGCAGCACACAGTACTCTTACGATGATCAAACTAATATTGTTTGATATGTCTGATTGTACAATATGAAGCTGCAAATTTTTATTCAGAAAGAAGTAATTTATGCTTGTATTTCCATAACTCTCAAACTTTGGGTATGGGAGGCGTGGGCAAGAGTACCCTCGACACTCTAATTAACAACAAGTTAGTTGAAGTCAAGGATGCTTATGATGTAGTCATCTGGGTTAAAGTGTCTAAAGTTAGGCATCTCAAGGGGTGCTAAAACTCAGAAAGGGAGAAAACCGCTGAAATATGCTTCTATAAAACCTCCATTTGTGCTGTATTATTAGATGAGTTTAACATATATTGGAATCCCACTGGAGACGGAAGGAGAAAAAAATACAAGGTCCATCACCCATTCCAATTCTATCAGCATCCAAATCCATCTCTATCACTTGGCATATCTCCTCCACAATGTCCATAATCATGTGCGCAGATTAGTGTATAACAATATATCATATAAGCGAATCCAAACTGGTTGGATCATGAGTTAGTCATCTAATGTCTTTTTTCCCACACATCTCTTTATAACCCCAACACACCAATCATCTTGCATAGACATACCCATTTAAGAACTTGAAAGTTTTTTTTTTTTATGTACTTAAACAAAAAGCTGAAAGCTCTACGAACATCTACCACATAGGTTCTGTTTCCATGGATTCAAAATAATGTCTTTAGAGGAGGACAAACCCTTATTCTTGTCAAGCAACCAGAAAATACTGTTCAGTGGAGGAAAATGGCATGACTATCCTTGGAATGACTACTTCACCATCCTACCAGTTTAGAAGGGAGTGAAAATAAGTATGTGAGGATAAAAGTTCATACGTTTATTGGATTTCGTAAAAAATTAATCAAATGGAAAATTACCACTATATTTTGCAAGTCCATGAGTCGAGTAAAATCTCGAAGCTGTATCTGCTAATAATAGCAATCCTGATTAATTCCAAAGGTTGTGAATTCCATTTACGTTGAAAGGTTGTGTTCTTTTTAAAAATGCGAAAATGTTGTGTCTTTCATAATGTTAACCATATCAATTAATTTTAAAGGTTGTGAATTCAAATTATGTTGAAAGGTTGTGTTCTTCTAAAAATTGTTCAATAGGTTGTGTCTTTTGTAAATATTCACAAAAATATTAATATTAAAAATTATGTTTTTTCATTTAAAACAATATTTGTTTTCTATGAAATTAAATACTCAAAAATGTTTTTATACAATTCTTTGTTTCAAGAGATGATGTGTATTAGTTGGTGCAATGGTTATTGATTATTCATATATATATCTTTAAAAAAATTGAAAAGTTGTGACTATTCTTATAAGTTTCTTTTTAAAATAGCTATCTTTAATTAGAAAGGATGTGACTATTTTAATTGAAGAATTGTGACTATTCACATAAGTATTTTTTTTTTCAAAATAACTACCATTAAATTAAAAGGATGTGACTTTTTAAATGGAAAAGATGTAACTATTCAAATAGATTTCCAAAATCTATAAATAGTCTACGTTCATGCATTTTTCAAAGTAAACTTTTCACTAATCTAATAAAATGATTAAAAAATCTACGTTTATGGATTTTAAGCAAATTAACTCTTAAAAAAATCTCTGTTTCAGTTATCCAATTCAAAATTTTAAAAGATATTCAAATGAAATGTTGTCAACAAAACATACATTAGAAAGAGTTAATCATTTTTGGAAAACAAACCTTTTCAAATTGGAGATTGACCGAAACAAACAAATGGTTTACAAAGGTGATTATGTAGAAATCCATTATGTGATTCTAGGTGAAAGATACATTGAAGAAGAAGTATGGAAGAACGATTCAACGCGTCTATGAATATAATGTCCACCGAAAATAATTACCAGAGAAGAAAAATCCAGAGAGAGATAAGAAGCCAATTAGAAAAATTGGTGAAGAAACTACAAATAACGCAAACTAATACAGTCAGTTCTATGAATAAGTTTGTGAAAAGATACAAATCTTAAGGGAGATGATGACGGTTCTGCCATTAGTGTAAGTGTCGCCTTAGAAGAGGTATAAGTTTCTTTCTTTCTTTTTTCAGCGAAGAGGTGTATAACTTCGTGGATAGAACACGGCGATTGAATAGATGACGTCATAGTCAAATATTGTGTTCTTTGGTTTATATATGATATTATTACTAATTGTACTCTCCAAACATTGCAAGGCCAAGATGTTAGATCATGTATGGGCATGCAACACGGTAAAAGATCATGCCATGGTTTTTTTCTTGCTAAAAAGACCATGCCATGGTTTCACAGAGCAACACGATGCTTCCCGAATACAGTTGGGAAACGACGAGACACAACTTTCTAGCCAGCTTATAGAGCTCGTTAAAGTCCCCATTCCAGATCCATTACCGAATCCTCTACTATTTGTGATGCCATACGAGTTTGTAAAATATGATATTTGTAAAGTATTATAATCATGGCTTATAAGATATCTTCGAATTTTTAACTTGTGGTTGCAATATGTTTTAGTTTACGTTTAATTCTAAGTTTCCATTTGCGTTTAAAATTTGGATTATATATAGTTTAGACTTCTTTACACAAAAGAAAACGTTATGTAAATAGAAACAGAGAAACTGACTAATGATGATTCTTATTGATTTATCTACTTAGTCATGTGAAGAGCGAGGACATAACCGCTGAGAATTGGGTAGACAGCGTCTCTCTGCAACCATTTACACAAGAAGAGTGGACCGCTCACCACGAGCAGAGCCTTAACATAACACGGAAAGTATCTGTGAGGATCAGAGCCATAAGCAGCACCGTTGAGCCAATACCAAACACAACCATCTCCATTGTACAGAATAGAATAGGGCTCTCATTCGGGTGTGCGGTAGAAGGTAACATACTTGAAGACAAGCATTCCAAAACTGGTTCACTAAGAGATTCACCATGGTAGCTTTCGGGAAGACAATGAAATGGGGCATCACAGAAGTTGTAAGAGGCAAAGAGGATTACTCAACCGCATACGCGTGGTAAGAATGTGTCTTTATCATAAATTTTTATCTGTTTGAAAAATTTATATTTTTGTCTAAAGATATGTTTTTCATTTTATAAACCGCTTAGTTTCTTAAAAGATTCTCAAAATGTCTGATGATATTTTTTATAAAAAAACAATTGTATATGTTTTCAATTAGTTATATTTAGTTCATTTTCAAAACTATTTTACATGCATTTAAAGATATAAAATTGTCTAAAATGTTTTTATAATTTAAATTTTGGATTATTTAATCACTTTTAATATTAAATATTTGTAATATTTAATTATATCGAGCTGTAAGAGATTGTACAAAATGTATAAGAATGTGTCTTATAAAATATATATATATATATATATATATATGTTTTGAAATGTTATTTTTGTCTAATGATATTTTTCACTTTAAAACTGCATAAATTTTTAAAAATCTCAAAATGTCTTAAAATATATCTTTTAACAGAAAATTTGTATATTTTAATGAGTTGTATTTTAGTTTATTTTCATATCTGCTGTGTATGAATTGTAAAATTTTCTAAAATACTTGAGTAATCTGGTTTATTTTGATAATTTAATTATTTTATAATACTATATATTTATAAACTATTATAACTATTAGTGATAGTAGCTTTTGATGATGAACTACTAAAAATATGATAAACCATTGTAATTGTTGATAATGATAAACTTTGGCAATGAATCATTACATTTTTCGGTGTTAGGAGTTATAACTATTAGCTGATCATTGTAATGGTTAGTTGTTAACCATTACAACTTTTAATTTTCTATATAAGAAGTTGTGAATATTGGCAAATCTAAATTAAAAGCAAATAAGTAGTAAAGAAAGAAAGAGATATCAAGTTTTTCAATTGGTCATCAAAGATCTTGAAGAAACACATTAAATACCAAAAAAAATATTTATTATTCATGAATCTTAGCCAAAAATAGAATTATATTTCAATTGTCATACCATATAAATAGTTTCGTGTTGGGCAAGGTATGGATTAAGGTCAAATACTTTTGCAAAACATGATCTAGTGCGTGATTCAATCATTATCCAATTTCATTATTTACATCTTTCGAGTTACCAATCCAAAATTAATAACAAAGTTATTAATAATAAAATTACTAAAATAATGTCTATATATTTTGATGAATATTAATTTTGTTAGTTGTCATAAATATCTATTTATTATAAAATTAAATGATCCAGATATATATATATATCTAAAGATATATATTTTCATCTAAATTTTAGATAAGTGATCTATGAATGTGCTTTTCCTTTTTTTCATTTCTATTTGCTATACTTTTTAGAAAAATCTTTAAAATAACTTAAACTACCTAGCCAACCAACTTTCCACAAGTTGTTTTTAATGAAAATATGATTTATGCTACTGAACAACACAACTTTACTTTTGGGAATATAACTTATCATTTTTATTTATAAAGAATCACTTATAGTTATAACTATGTGTTTTTCTAAATTTTGCATTCTGAAGGACTAATTTATGTGATTTTACCTTGTAATTTATTTAGGTTTAGTAATGGAAATATAAATAACATGTGAAAGGATGTGTCTTTTCTTCTTAAAATGGAATTGATTTTAAGAGGCTGTAAAAAATGTTAAGGATGTGTCTCTTTATCCTAAGAATGTGTTTATTTTCATTTTACAAATTACATAGATTTTAAAGGTTCGTCAACTTTTATCCTAAAAGTTTACATAAGTTTATAAGGATCTTGTACATGATTCAATTATTATTAATCCTAATTATATGATATAATTACTAATAATACCAAAATTAAAAATGTATATTTAAAGTGCTTATTTTCATCTTCAAAATTGCATATGCTTTAGTGGATGTGAATTTTGTTAGTTGGTTATTTCTATCTTTTGACAAGTTATTTCTATTTATTATACATTTAAATAGTCTAAATAAATATTTAAATATATATCTTTCATCTACATTTTTTTTTGAAAAAAGGATCTATGAATGTTTCTTTTTCTTATTCTTTTATTTTTTATATACCTATCATTTTTATATAATAGCATCTACTACTTAATCAACCAACTTTCACAAATTAATTTTAATGAAAGTATAATTTGTATTACCAAACTAACACAATTCTACGTTTTGGAATATAACTTATCCTTTTTCATTTATAAAGACTCATTGCTAACTCTAACTATGTTTTTCCTTAATCTAAGCATTTCAATACACTGTATAATCACAGTACATACATTTCTATATATTTTCAAACCAGATCTCTTAACTTTATAAATTTAGTACATGAGTAGACATATATCTTATTTGGTCTAAATATATTTGTAATTTTATTACAACTAATGTATAAATAAGATACATATTTTAATATTATCAATAAAATTTTATACATGCAAATTAGTTTTGTAACACATATATTTATTCAAAAGTAATTATATAGAATGTGACTTGTTTACTACAAAATGAGTTTCCAAATGAGTTCCCGTGCGATATCGCACGGGTTCCTTACCTAGTTTTAACAATAAAGATGTTTTAAACTATGTTGATGATTAAACTTATAGTCTATTCCATGACAAATAGTTTAACCTAAGTAAATTTGTTGATTAAACTAACTTCGTGATTAAGCTAAATCAATTTAATGACAAATGGTTAATTAAGTATACACTTACTAAGAAAACTTGATGACAAATGACTAAAGCATAGCAAATTTAGTGACAAATGTCTAAATTGCTTTATAATTAAGCTTGGTAAATCTCTTCTATAAATAGATATTTTATCTCTCAATTAATAATAATTTTATGTACATTTACAAATATTATATGTTTTGATAAGCTTCAACATACAAAATGCTAATAAAATCTCTAACTTTTTAATGTAAATTTCAAATGTTAAGTTCGTAGATTTTATTTTGAGTGATGCAAATCAACTCACGTTGTTTTATCCTAAGATTATATAAACCGTCTCACTTACGAATAATTTACTGAGTTAAAGAAAGATACCAAATCTCGATTCCACGTATTCATCTATTTTCTTAACAATTTTCAAATGTTTTACTGCTTTACATTATCGTTTCCAACTTGGTTTATTCTGTAATTTTTAATCTGAATTCTGGCAATCCTAAAAGAACGAGAGATTGTCTTCCATCATTTCAATTCTATGAAAACATAACATATGCTGCAGATCTTGCAGAGCTTAGAAGAGAACTTGAAAATCCTTGCGGCTCTTTACTATGCTTTCTAGGGGTTGAGTTAAGATTCTCTGGACAAAATACATTTGAGGATCTTTCCTTGCAATTTCCTCCGTATTATTTTAACTGGTATTTAAAGTTTTTGCACAAAAATAAAAGAAAATATAAATTTTTATGCATTAACATTAAATTAGACTAATTCAATCAATAAAAAAAATGTAGTATTTTGTGGTTGGTCAAAATTTTCAAATAACAATAAATTGAATCTAGAATTATGAAAACATCGTATTCTTAAACACCGTTTAAAGTGGTATAGAGGAAGTCCTAAATACTAAATAAATTTAATTACTTTTCGGTTTAAAATGGGAAAAACCTTATCATCATTACATTAACGCAGCATTGTCCTCAGACTCTCTCTCTCTCTCTCTCTCTCTCTCTCTCTCGACAGATCAATCAACCTGTAAGAGAAAAAAAAAAGAACGTCCTTTTCCCCTAATCTCCGATCCCCAGATTCTCATGTAAGCTCTCTCATCTTCTCTCAACGGATTACTTTAGATCTCCCTCTCGTTTTTGATTTTGTTCTTCGGGATCGATCCTATGCGTTAGGGGTTCTTCGTACGATTAGGCTTCCGATATTTCTCGAAATTCAGGTTTTATGATTATTTGGGTTTCTTTGATCTGTTCTCATTAGCCATAAAAGGAGTTCCTTTTCGGATCCCAATGTCACAATTCAGATTTCTTGATTTGCGGAAGGTACGGGATGTTTACTGTACTTGTCTTTTTCTTTTGTTGCAGAGATTTTAGGAGGAAGGGACATGATTGTTTGATCTTGGATTTGTATTGGGAAGAGAGATAAGTGTTTGGTGAATCTGTGTAAAAAATGCGGGTGCTTGGTTTGAGCTCAAGCTTATGCTCTACTGAGGAGAAGGAGGTGGAAGAGATGGTTGTAGACTCAGGTCTCACGCCGGTGTATCTCAACGTCTATGATCTAACACCTGTCAACAATTATCTCTATTGGTTTGGTCTTGGCATCTTTCACTCTGGTATTGAAGGTAATTGTTGTGGCCTTCTTCTCTGTATATAACTTGACTGACCTGATCTAATCTTATCTTTCTCCACAATGTTCCTTATTAGTCTTGTGAAACAATGTTTTGATTCTTCAGACAAATATTGTTTCATTATTAGGATGTGGGTTTGTAATGAATATTTGAGGAATGCGAAACATTTAGTACTTACCTAATGAGTTATGTTTGTATTTTCTCTGGATTTAGGGCTTTTTATCATTGCTAAATGCTTATCTAACATGAGTTGTTGTTTTCACATTGCTATGTATTCCTCCTACTAGCTCATGGTTTCGAATATGGATATGGTGCTCACGAGTACTCGAGCAGTGGGGTGTTTGAGGTTGAACCTAGGAACTGTCCAGGTTTCATCTTTAGGCGGTCTGTTTTGCTGGGAACCACCAGCATGTCTCCCTCAGATTTCCGCTCATTCATGGAGAAGCTTTCGAGGAAGTATCATGGGGACACATACCATTTGATTGCCAAGAACTGTAACCATTTCACTGAAGAAGTGTGCTTGCAGGTAACAGGAAAGCCTATTCCCGGATGGATTAACCGGATGGCTCGTGTAGGTAAGATTATCAAACTACTCTTATCTATCTTTCAGCTTGTTTCTTAAAACTGGTTCGTGTTTGTTTACATGTCTGCTTATTCTTGAATTCATCTTAGGTTCATTCTGTAACTGTATCCTTCCAGAAAGCATACAGCTCTCAACTGTTGGACAGCCAGAAGCCCTTGAATTCTCTGGTAAGTTAGTTCCAAAGAAGCTCGCTTTTTATCTTCTTGTCTAGTTTCTGATGAAGCTATATCCATTGTAGATGATAATGATGGATCAGAAGAATCAGCTGTATCTTCTCTCTCAGACGAGACAGATGGAGAAGGACAGGATCATCATCTCATAACAGCACCAAACAGCGACATTGCGTATCTTCAAGACAGACCAGTGCGACTTGCCCGTGAGCTCCTCCAAGAACCTAGCGATGGGTCTCCTATGTTGAGGCGGTCTTGAGCTCTCTAAAATATCCATCCACCCCCCATGGAAATATCACTATTGAAGCAGAAGCTGAGTATTTGTCTGAAAATTTCCATCTTTTGAGTACATTCTTTGGGCTTTCTTTGGGTCTAGAAATGTATAAAAGATTTGAATTTAAAGTGAGAACCCATGGTAGTGAGTTTAGAGATTATGATGTGAACTTATTGACAATATTTGTGTTCCCTTTTCTCCTGAAGGCAACTCTTTATCTTCTCTGAGTTCACACTGCTGATTTGTGTGTCATACATTATGAGATCTATTAATTAGTGTTAAGATCTTGTGATCAATGTAAGACAGTTGTTTGGTTATGGATTTGATATGGACAGAGATGATGTCTTCTAGCCTAAGGTCTTAAACTCTAGTTCACATTATGTAGCTAAATTAGTCTAAGGCTGGCCTTGGAAAACGAGTAGTTTAACTTAAGCCACGAGTTTTCTTTGTATATATTTCTCATTATAAAGTTTAGGTTGAGTTTTTTTTTTTAACAAAAAGAAATTGCATAATGTTAAGAGATCTATTTGTAGATTTAGGAGCTAAAAGAAACTAAAGTTTTGTGTTGGATCTTATGTGTATCTATACTAATCTATAAATCAGATCATGTTGGATATTTAAACATTTTATTACAATCAGTGCCAGCTTAGAGAGGAGGACATTAGGTGCATGGCCCCATGGTTCAATGAGAGAAGGGCCAAATTTTTTTTTCTAAGCTATGCATTTTAATTTTTAACTTTGTTAAATGATCAATTTTTTTTAAAAAAAAATTAGTAAATAGCTATTTTAGGATTTAATTATCAAACCATCTTCTTCTTCATTAACAATTTTCTATTCTCTCAGTCAATCACCACAACATCACTAACAATCCTAGATATATTTTATTTTGCTAAAGTTTTATTTCTAAGTTATTAATCCATGATCTATCATGTGTAGTTATATCTCTTTGCACGAAACTTACAAATTTTTATTCTATGTTTGCTTTGATTATAGTACTCGTTTTAAAATTATATGTATTTTTAATGTTAAATGATATATTTTTTAATTTTGCCCCAGGATCTAAGAAATAGTTGAACCACCCTGATTACAATAATTATTAAATTAATAAAAGACTTATACAAAGATAGAAGGTTTGGATTTAGGACATGTCGAATGATAAAGAGACGGATTTGAAATATGCCAAAATTAAGTCACATTGATTTTAGACAAACATATGGATATATAATAGATTTCTAATTCTGTTTATTTGCATATTTGAAGAAAAAATTTATCCATGAAATGTATTTTTTATTAAAAATTAGTTTAGACATTTTCTTAGATTCGGTATATCCGAAATTAAAAAAACCTTCTCGGGATATCCGATTTTTTTTTTCTAAAAAGAAAAGGTTTTCTGCATTTCAAAGTAATGGTTAATATGTTTGTTTAGCTTTTTACGAAAACAAGTATAAAAATACTAAACAATAACTCTCTGTACATGGCCAGTAGGGACCAGGTGTAGCGATGGAAGACTGATGCATGGATTTACTATTTCTTTCTTAAATGAGTACACATATGATGGTAGATTGGTAGCAGATGTTAATACTTATCCAACGTCAAGAATATTTTTTTTTTTGAGAAATAACGTCAAGAATTTTTATTTTTTTTGAACTTCATTTAATAGCGTCAATATTTGCTCCCAAGTTTTGCAGATAAGCGACAGAAGACCTATAAATGTGATTGGCTAGTGAAGTTAAGCATAATAAGTAACCAACGAACTGGCCGTGACATTTTATCCCTCTCATGTCTCAACACGCATTCACTATCTCATGACACGGATAGGTTCTCAAAATAAGGATCGTAACATCAAAATATCATTATTTTAATTCATTGTAAGTTAATAATGAAATTTTAATTGAATTAAACAGTTAGACTAGTTAATTTGAATATCACCTTCTAATTTTTTAATTTTTTCTTTTTAAAAAAATTATAAAATATCTATTATTTTTTTTGTTGAAAAAATTCTAACATATAGAATTCTATTTTAACTTTTTTTTTAATGTCTGTTTATCATTCTTTATCCTTATATATAGAGTTTCATTTTCACTAATTTTATTACGTTGATTAGTTTTTAAATATAGCACGGATCTTTTAAAAATGTACTACTTTATAGTTTGAAATTTATTAAAAACATATTTTATGTGCAATATATTCATTAAAAACAAATAATTACAAACCTTTAGATATATAGATAAATTTTTGAAATGATTCTATACATTTTATACTTATCATATATAAAGCTGAGTTGGTTTAATGTGAATATAACACATGCAGCTATTACGATTTTCAGTATTCTTTCACATATTTAAATTTTATTGACTTGAATTTTGTAAATTAAATTTGATTTTAAATTTTAAATTAAGAAATCATGTAGTTATATTTAAAACAATAAAAACTAACTGTAGTGAGTCAACAATTTCCACAATGTGATATATTAGAAAAATCTGGTTATAAATCGTTAGTCAAAATTCAGTCAACAAGAAAATAATCTTTGACTAAAATTAATAGTTGTTCAAAAAAAGACGAAAACTAATTAATTTTCTCTTAGAAAAATAACTGGTATTATTATCTAATAATTTTTTTACATTTATCAAAAATTATTTATTGTCTACAAATTAAATATTACAATAATGTATCACAAATCATGTACAATTTCAGATTTTTCATTATTATGAATTAGAATCCAAATTTATATTAATATTTTTTTACTGGCATTTTGTGATATTCCTATCTAGTGTTGTAAAAAGATCCTAATCTAGTATTCTAAACTACCACAAGAAATTTAATGTAAATCTTAAAACAATTAATAAAATTCTTGCATATTTTTAACCTTGCAAATCAATATATACATACACGCATATTTTTAACCAAAAAAAACATACACGCATATTAAAGGAGGCTGCGAGAAGATAGCATAATTAGGAGAAACAAAAAAAAAAAAAGACGAAGAAGAGAGTTAATGCGATCGCAGGAAGATTTGAGTCAATCATCACCGTCCATTTCATACTATACATCTACAAACCAATCATTACCGTCCATATTTCTAAGACACTAACTTACTTGGCCGCAACTCCCAACCACATCACGCTCTTTCTATTCCTCCGGCCTACATATATTCCCATCTCAAAACTTCCTGGAGACAACAAAAACATAAACACAAATGCCAATCCTAACTCTCGCGTTAACTATGGAGAAGAAGCGTTTTGGGCTTGTGTTGGCGTTTGTATTCTTAGCATTGGTTCATGTCTCTGTATCGGTTCCGTTTATAGTGCTTCATGGGATTGCAGCTGCATGTTCTGAGGGCAAAGAAGCTAACTTCACACAGCTTCTCTCTAACTTCTCTGGCTCTCCTGGTTTTTGCCTGTAAATCCACACAACGCCCTCTTATCTTTTTATCATACGATTATGAATATGGTCTGATCGAACTCTTGTTGTTTTGGTATTTGAATCCAGAGAAGTTGGAAATGGGGAACTCGATTCATGGTTCATGCCACTTGCGAAACAAGCAGAAATAGCGTGTGAGAAAGTAAAGCAAATGAAAGAGTTGCGTCAAGGATATAACATTGTTGGAAGATCTCAGGTACTTGATACTATCTTTAAAATCCAAGAATGTAAGTTTGTATGATATTGATCTAATACTATTAATGGAAATCGTTTCAGTATGATAAAAATACATATGTATACGCGATCAGGCTCATTGTTTTGATGTCATGGATGATTGATAATAATGTTGAGTGATGTAACAGGGGAATCTAGTGGCTAGAGGCTTGATTGAGTTCTGCGATGGTGGACCTCCGGTTTACAACTATGTATCTTTAGCAGGTCCTCATGCTGGAATCTCCTCTGTTCCCATGTGCGGTGTAAGTTTTTCTTATTTAACTTTAATTATTTTCAAATGACTTGATTTTATTTAATCAGTGACAGTGTTTCTCTCTTGTTTGTTTTGTTTTTTTGGGAGTAAAGTCTGGATTATGGTGTGAAATAGCAGATGAGCTGATCAAGTCAGATATTTATAGTGAATTCATTCAAGTGTGACATATCTCTTTCCCCTACTCACCTATATATATATTTATATATGTGGATAATAATCCTTAATCAGGAACTAATTAAAACCTTTAATGACTCTGTAGGATCATCTTGCTCCTAGTGGTTATCTCAAAATCCCTACGGTATGTTCCACTCAAACTAGTTAGTTTAGAAGATTAAGAACTTTTTATTAGGTTTTCATATAATTCTTGATTTTGGTTTCTCAGGAAATGACAAAGTACTTGGAAAGTTCCAAGTATCTACCTAAGCTTAACAATGAGATACCAGGCCAAAGAAACTCCACTTACAAAGAGCGTTTCGCCAGCTTACGTAACTTGGTTCTTATCATGGTTCGATCTCCGGAAAATACCATTTCTCTAATTTTTACGTCCATTGAATCCTCTCTTGATGATCATGTTTTGTATTACAGTTCGAAGAAGATAAGGTCATTGTTCCAAAAGATTCATCTTGGTTCGGGTTTTACCCGGACGGTGATTTTGGACATCTTCTCTCTGTTTTTGAGACAAGGCTCTATAAAGAGGACTGGATCGGTCTGAAAACACTGCACGAGGCCGGAAAAGTGAAATATGAGAGTGTATATGGCGCACACCTCAAAATGTCAAATATGGATATCGTCAAATACGTCGTGCCTTATCTCCAAAACAACCAATCCTCTTCCCAACAAAAGAGATTCAACCGCAAAACAAAGGAGCCTTTGCGCCCATGAAAGGGCAAATATCTCATTTTTCATATGCTTATTTATGCAATAGTGGAAAAAAACTCAGTGATCATTGCGTAGAACAAGAATCCTTACTCCTATAGATATAATAAGATACATACCTATTTATAGTATTCGAACTAACTCGTTGAGAAACGACGCATGAGATCTTCATCATCAGTTAGCTTATGATTTTCTAGACCTGATAGAATGGATTAGTTGCCATTTACTGCAGGTGTATTGTTTTTTTTTTTTTTGAACGCCAATCAGTTATGATATTACAAATTATATTCTGATTGTGGTAGCTATTCAGTCAACTTTCTTGTTACAAATGGTTTATTATTTAATTATATAGTAAAAACTTTTATAAATTAGAAATATCGTAACTATGATATTTTATTAATTTATAGATTTAGTACTGAACAAATTTTTTTTATTTAGTTTTGTATATTTTAATGTATGTTCTATGTGAAACTAAGAAAAATATTTGATTTACTGTATATGCATCGATTAAATTTATAATTATTTTTTCTTATTCGATTATTTGGTATATAGAAAATATTTACACTAAATATAAATGTATTAAATTGTTAGGTGTAAAATGTCAAAATAACATCAATATATTTTGATGTGTATAGAAAAATTAAAGATAAACTTTAATATGAATAAAAACAAACTACACAACTTATTTTATATTTATATAAATTTTATATATATCTCTATAATATTATTAAAGAAGTCAGTTTCCTATGTGTCGTGTTCACGTTCACTCTCATGATGGTTAATTACATAGCTATCCTTAATGAATTAAAAAATATAAAATCTAATTGCTATTATCAACCTTTCTATTTTTTTCCTTTTCATATTATTTCCAAATACCATGTATAATAAAAGAAAATATTCATCAAAGAAACAATTATTATTTAAAAACGAAATTAATATTATACATTCATAAAAAGGAAATTTCCCAAAAAATAATGTTGGAATAAAATAATTTTTAAAAATATAATATTAAATAAAATAATATATATTAAGTTTTAGAATTATTTTCTTAATCAATTTAAAGTGTATCAAAAAAAGTGGTAATTAGAGAAATCACTTTTTACGTGTATCACTCATTTTAATTTTTTAACGATTAATTACATAGGTAAACTTAATAAATTAAAATATTTTCTTCATGTATTAAGCTATTTTCTTATATGAATGTACACAAACTTATTAAAAATATTTAGAAATCTAAAAAAAAATCAACAAAATGAAAATAACTAAATTAATCAAAATTTTAATCTGTTAAAAATAAAAAAGGTTATGCTTGAATTTAGAAAACTATATCAATCTAATATACCTAATTAAATACAATCTAATTAAATATTATATATATCCAAAATCACATATCTAATTAAAATAACATATTATTATTTATAAATAATCATACATAATAATTAAAATTAAAATAAATATTAACTAATTTTAGTAATATATTTGTTTTGTTAATATTTATATCCGTGCATGAGCACAGGAAAATCACCTAGTTAGTTATTAGTTTATGTTTACATTGAGCAATATATTTACATAAAGTTTTTCAAAATTTATATCTTATTATTTTATCAAATTTCATATTTTATATTAACGTAATTAGAATTGGTAAAATTTATCAATTTATGTAAGGAGTTTATATTGACTATGTCCGTCCAATAAAAAAATGAGCTGAAGCTTTAAAAAGCCCAAATAACAAGTTTGCAGATCAAACGAGAAAACTAATTTCGTGCTCTCTCTCTCACACACTCAAAGAACGCAGTTTCAGATCGAATCATTCTTCAAGCTTACAAAAGATCCGAGAGAGAGAGAGGTTTGTTAATCTTATCACTCTTAGTCTCTCATTATCAGCCATAAAGCTTTATACTCTTATCAGTCTCATCCATACTTTCCTTGTTACTCACGTCCATATCCATTCTCTTCATTATTCTCATCATTCACACTTCATTTCTAATCAAAATCCCACACCTACTGTTTGTCGTATATGAACTCGTACTTGTTCTTTGAGTTACTCACTGTGTTATGATTAGTTTATGATTAAAAAACTGTAATGAGTCAATATTTTCATAATGTGAGATATTGGATGATTTGTAAAAATTTAGTAAAAGGGAAAAATATTTTTTTTTAGATAATCGGAAACTATTTCCCCCAACTTGATCTTTTAGGAAAATAAATGTATTCTTATCTAATAAAAAATCTTTACGCATATCAAATTTATTTATTTATTACAAATTGAACATCACACTTCACAAATCATGTATTCTATCAACTTTTAAAAGAAAAATTACAAGAGATTTATATTGTAAATTTTACACAGTAGTAAATACTATTGGATTTATACTAAACAATTAATATGAAATCCTTGCATATTTATCACATATATAGAGTATAGACAAGTACATACAAAACATACACGCATATTAATACGATCGCAGGAAGATATCATCAGCCAGTCATCACCATACGTTTCATACTGTAAACAGACAAACCAATCATCACCGTGAAGCTCTTTCTATTCCCTACATATATTCTCATCTCACAAGTTCTTGGAGACAACAAAACATAAACACAAAAGCCAATCGAAACACTCGCGTTTCCTATGGAGAAGAAGCGTTTTGGACTTGCTGTGGCGGGTGTATTCTTAGCATTGGTTCAAGTCTCTGTTTCGGTTCCGTTTATAATGCTTCATGGGCTTGGAGCTGCATGTTTTGAGGGAAAAGAAGCCGACTTCACACAGCTTCTCTCTAACTTCTCTGGCTCTCCTGGTTTTTGCCTGTAAAATCCACACAACGCCCTCTTATCTATTTTATCATATGATTATGAATTTGGTATTTGAATCCAGAGAAGTTGGAGATGGAGAACAAGATTCATGGTTCATGCCACTTGCTAAACAAGCGGAAATAGCGTGTGAGAAAGTGAAGCAAATGAAAGATTTACGTCAAGGATACAACATTGTTGGAAGAGCTCAGGTTCTGAAAACCTAAGAATATAAGTTTTTGATTGTTACCTTGAACGTTGTGGGTATATGGGCCCAATCTCATCTTCCAGCCCAATATCATAACCTGCACAATACAAGGAATACGTTAGTTTTCCTTTTCTCGTTAAGAATGTCGGTCATTAGAATTGTTAACTCAATAGGATATAGGAAAATCCAAGTGATATATATATGGAGGTAGTCATAGCTTTTAGGATCATCCGATTAATAGAGAACACGAGCAATAGAGAGATCAAGTTTTGTCTTGGCATAAGAATTGTCTTGTGATCTATTTGTGTTCTAAACCTTTAAAGTTAATAAAACTAAGAGAAGTGTTTGTTTATACGATTAATCTTTGAGTCCCATAAAGCACAGAGTTGGATTCAATTCCTAACAAGTGGTATCAGAGCAATCCAGGTTAGATTGCGGGTGCTTTAGGGATGACTACGCCAAGGATCGAAAGGATCGATGCGGATAGGTTTGATGGATCCGGAGACTTCTCGTTGTGGAAAGTTCGGATGATGGCTCACTTTGGAGTCCTAGGGCTAAAAGACATCCTAACTGATGAGACACTTCTGATGGATTCACCAACAACAAAGGAGGAATCAGAAGGGGAGACGAAGGACACAGGAGATGTAGTTTCAGGATCGAGTTCAAAGATTGATCCCGTTAAACTCGGAAAATCGGAGAAGGCGAAGGATCTCATCGTCGTGAACGTCGGTAACCAAGTTCTACGGAAGATCAGCCATTGTGATACAGCTGCTGCGATGTGGACTGCTTTAAACACGCTGTACACGGAGACGTCCTTACCGAATCGTATTTACGTGCAACATAAATTCTACACGTTCAAGATGAACGATTCCAAGGGCATAGATGCAAACGTTGATGATTTCTTAAAATTGGTAGCAGACTTAAACAACTTGAACGTGGAGGTTTCAGAAGAAGTTCAAGCTATTCTGTTACTAAACTCCATGCCTCGCATGTATGATCATCTTAAGGAAACTCTCAAATACGGTAGGGACACTCTCAAGATCAATGAAGTGACCGGAGCCGCCAGGTCAAAGGAACGAGAGTTACTTGAAAGTGGGAAACTTTCAAAGTCACAAGATGAAGGGCTATACGTGGAGGATAGGGGAAGATCATCAAACAAGGGAGGAAACCGGAACGGGAAAGGCAGATCGAAGAGTAGACACGGAAGATCTAAATCAAAACCTAGATATGACAAGAACAACAAAGGGTGCTTCATATGCGGGAAGGAAGGACATTGGAAACGGGAATGTCCAGACAAGAGGCCGCATAGAGCTGCAAATATAGTTGCAGAACCGAAGCAGCCACTGGTACTAACAGTTAGTACACACGACACCAGCTCGGAATGGGTCATGGACTCGGGATGTTCTTTCCATATTACACCAAACAAAGATGTTCTGTTTGATCTAGTAGAATTCGAAGGAGGTAAAGTTTTGATGGCCAACAACACTCACTGTGATGTCAAAGGGATTGGCAAGATCAGAATTGTGAGACCTGACGGAATCGTGGTTATACTCACAGACGTAAGATATATGCCACATATGAGCAGGAACCTAATATCTTACGGTATGCTAGAACGAGCTGGATGCAGATACGAAGGAGAGAACTTCATGGTTCGATTCTACAAAGATGGGAAAGAGATGATATCTGGCAAGTACCATGAAGGCTTGTATTATTTACAAGGAACGGTTCTAAGAGGGGAGGCGAATGTGTCAAGGGCCGTAGTTGACAAGACGAAGATTTGGCATTCACGTTTGGGACATATGAGCCTGAAAAATCTGAATGTGCTTGTTAAGAATGGATACTTGGGCAATAAAGAAGTAGATAAACTAGAGTTTTGTGAGATTTGTGCAGGAAAGCACACTTCAAAGGGTGTTTTGGAGTACATACATTCTGATCTATGGGGCGCACCATCAACTCCCGAGAGTCTAGCTGGATGCAAATATTTTATAAGCTTCATAGATGATTATTCTCGGAAGGTTTGGATTTATTTCCTAAAATCAAAAGATGAAGCGTTTAGCAAGTTTAAAGAATGGAAGGAAGCCGTGGAGAACCAGACAGGAAAGAAAATCAAGTGTCTAAGGACAGATAATGGGTTAGAGTTTTGCAATCAACAGTTCGAGAAACTATGCAAAGACTCTGGTATCAAAAGACACATGACTTGTCCATACACACCACAACAAAACGGTGTGTCTGAAAAAATGAACAGGACAATCATGGAGAAGGTGAGATGCATGCTCACAGAAGCTGGGTTAGGAGAAGACTTCTGGGCAGAGGCAGCATCAACAGCAGTTTACATCATTAACCGATCACCAAGTTCTGCCATTGATCACCGTTTGCCAGAAGAAGTATGGTCGGGTATAAAACCTGATTTAAATAACTTACGGAGTTTTGGCTGCTCAGCTTATGTTCATAAGATTCAAGAAAAGACAAGTCCTAGGGCCATAAAAGGTGTTTTTGTGGGATACCCATTTGGGGTAAAAGGATATCGAGTATGGTTGCCCGAAGAAGGAAAATGTGTTACTAGTAGGAACGTTGTGTTTAACGAGGAGGAGATGTATAAGCACACATTGATCCATCATGAAGATGCAGAGTCAGGAAAGACAGAACAAAACCAGAAAAAGAAGAAAGTGACATTCAAAGAAAACCTAATAGAAGGCCCTACTCTACCTACAAGCGATACAGAAGACACACTGGTTCAAGGTGGAGATTCCGAACCAAAGGAACTGGAAAATACCGTAGAATCTAGTTCTGAAGAAGAGCAAGAAGATGCAGAAGGAGAACCAGAAATTAGTGGTTACATGCTTGCACGTGACAGAGTACGAAGGCAAACCAAACCACCTTCGAGGTATGAAGACTCTGATTTTGCGGCTTATGCTTTAGCCGCCTCGGACGAAATTGAAATTGACGAGCCAAAATCATTTAAAGAAGCTATGATGAGCAAGAAAAGCAAATTCTGGAAGAATGCAGCTGGAGATGAGATGGACTCTCTTCAAAGAGCTCGTACTTGGACACTAATTGAAAAACCCAAGGATGCAAAGGTTATAGGTTGTAAGTGGATCTTCAAGTTGAAGCCGGGAATACCTGGAGTCGAAGAACCAAGGTATAAAGGCAGATTGGTTGCACAGGGTTTCTTTCAGAAGGAAGGAATCGATTACAACGAAGTGTTTTCACCGGTAGTGAAGCATGTTTCGATTCGACTGATCTTATCTCTTGTGGTCAACAAGGATTATGAGCTTGAGCAGATGGACGTCAAAACAGCTTTTCTTCATGGAGATTTGGAAGAAAGAATCTTAATGAGTCAACCAGAAGGATTCATTAAGAAAGGAGAAGAAAATAAAGTCTGTTTACTAAAGAAGTCGTTGTATGGCTTAAAACAATCACCAAGGCAATGGAATCTCAAGTTCGATTGTTTTATGAAGAGCCAACGGTTTGTGAGAAGCAAAGAAGATCCATGTGTTTATATGAGAAACATAAACACAGAACAAGCCGTATACTTACTTCTCTACGTCGACGACATATTGATAGCTTCGGGAGATAAACAAGAAATCAGAAGTGTCAAGGAAAGTTTAAACAAGGAGTTTGAGATGAAAGACCTAGGAAAAGCTTCAAGGATATTGGGAATGGATATCATAAGAGACAGAACGAAGGGAACCTTAGTATTATCGCAAGAGAACTACTTGGAGAAGGTCCTAAACTCGTTTGGTATGTCTGAAGCAAAGGAAGTAACTACGCCAACCTCAACACAGTTCAAACTGAGAAGTCTTACAAAAGACCAGAAGGAAGAAGAAAGGAGATACATGGAGAATATACCGTATGCAAGCGCGGTCGGGAGTCTCATGTACGCTATGGTCGGCTCAAGACCTGATCTGGGCTTTGCAGTTGGACTCATAAGTCGATTCATGTCAGAACCAGGAAGAGAACACTGGTTATCCGTTAAGTGGGTTCTACGATATCTAAAAGGTGCTACAAGAAGAAGTCTCACGTTTACTAAGCACTCAGAGTTTAGTATTGAAGGATTTTGTGACTCTGATTATGCAACTGACCTCGACCGAAGGAGATCAGTTACAGGATATGCGTTTCAAGTTTGGGGAAACGCGGTCAGTTGGAAATCTAGCTTACAAGATGTAGTAGCTCTTTCGACAACTGAAGCAGAGTACATGGCTCTTACCGCAGCCGCGAAAGAAGCCATTTGGTTGAGAAAGATATGTGCAGAGTTGGGTTTTGAACAGAAAAGTGTTAAAATTCACTGTGATTCTCAAAGTGCTATAGCCCTAGCAAAGAATCATGTACATCACGAGAGAACTAAACACATAGACAACAAATACCACTTCATACGAGACGTTGTAGCAGAAGGCAAGGTTCACCTAGCTAAAATCCATACTAGTAAGAATCCAGCAGATTTCCTAACTAAAGCCGTACCTGGGCCTAAGTTTGATCTCTGCTGTGATCTCTTAAACATCGCCTAAAAAGACAGGAGCACCACAGGTAACGTCATTGTTGTAACCTCGCCATAGAAGAAATAATGAGTTAGTGCTCCGGTTATTTCTTAAACAACAATGAAGGAACTTTAAAAGTTCAAAGAGAACGTTACCTGTGGAGAAGAAGAGGCGAGGCTTAGGATTCTCAGCTCAAGGTGGAGTAGCTGAAAGGATATCAAACACGAAGGTATAAGCAAAGGATGATAAAGTTCAATGAGGAAACATTGAAGTAAGAGGATGACTACCATGAGAGAACGTCTTAAACGGCTATGGGAGCTGAAGGGAGACGAGTATCTCAGCTGGAAAAAGAAGCAATATATTGTTCATTAGACACAGTCTTAAACAGCTACCATAAAGATAATTACTTTATCAAGAGCTGAAGGGAGACAAGTGTACGAGCAAGGGAGACAGCTTCTAATGATATTAACCGACACGGAGATTAAAACAATATCATTTCAAAAGCAAACTCAAAGAATGGAATCTCACCGGAGCGCTGCAGTAATCCGGCAAGATTAAATAAATCATTTATCACCTACAACATGCAAGACAAGAGATTCATTAATAACCAAGGGAAAAAGAAGAACTCAAGAGCTTCTTTTAAAAATGGTTACGGATCTTATACCATGGAGAAGTAGTTGATTTGATTAAAATGAGAGAGCTAAAGATGTGGTAAGTTGAATAGATCGAAGGGTGAAGAGGCGGTAGCAGCGTACGAGCTACGGCGGAACGACGGTGGATAAGATTCATCGGAAAACTTCATCACCACTTCGAGATGCTGGAATTGATCGGTAGATAACACCAAGGACAAGGAGCATATGGGATTCATGACGATATAGAAGTGGTTCGGAGAAGAAACTCGGCGAAGTTTTCACTGGACCACCGAATCGCACATGAGGAAGATGAAGAGCTCAAGTCGGAGTTGGTTTGTGTGATGACGGACACGTCGAGGAAGAAACGAGAAGAAGAGTTGAAGTGAGTTGGGCCATAAGGTGGAGATTGTGGGTATATGGGCCCAATCTCATCTTCCAGCCCAATATCATAACCTGCACAATACAAGGAATACGTTAGTTTTCCTTTTCTCGTTAAGAATGTCGGTCATTAGAATTGTTAACTCAATAGGATATAGGAAAATCCAAGTGATATATATATGGAGGTAGTCATAGCTTTTAGGATCATCCGATTAATAGAGAACACGAGCAATAGAGAGATCAAGTTTTGTCTTGGCATAAGAATTGTCTTGTGATCTATTTGTGTTCTAAACCTTTAAAGTTAATAAAACTAAGAGAAGTGTTTGTTTATACGATTAATCTTTGAGTCCCATAAAGCACAGAGTTGGATTCAATTCCTAACAAACGTGAAATTATTTTTCCTTTACGCCTCCAAATGAAAACATGTTTGAAAAAGAATCTCAGAATGTCTATGGTTAGGCCATTAGAGTCTTTTAACGCCCTAGCTTATATGAATTGCTATTGGTTTAATTTTACTAACTGAAATCAGTTTAGTATGATAAGAAAATTCATATGTATATAATATCCGATTAACAGATTTAGTGTAATGGATGATGACAATAATTATGAGTGATGGAACAGGGGAATCTAGTGGCTAGAGGCTTGATTGAGTTCTGCGATGGTGGACCTCCGGTTTACAACTATGTATCTCTAGCAGGTCCCCATGCTGAGTTTTTCTTATTTTCTCTGAATGTCTTAATATTTTTTAAATGATTTGATTATATGCAATTAATGATAGTATTTCTTTGTTTTTGGTTTCTCAGGAAATGAAAAAGTACCTGGCAGGTTCCAAGTATCTACCCAAGCTTAACAATGAGATACCAGACCAAAGAAACTCCACTTACAAAGAACGTTTCGGCAGCTTACACAACTTGTTTCTTATCCAGGTAATTAGATCTCCTCGACATAGCATTTCCCTACTTTTTATATAATCGAATGAATCCTCTCTTGATGATCCTGTTTTTTTTTTTTTTACAGTTCAGAGACGATGAGGTCATTGTTCCAAACGACTCATCTTTGTTCGGGTTTTACCCGGACGGTGACTTCGGACTTCTTCTCGCTGTTCAAGAGACAAGGCTCTATACGGAGGACTGGATCGGTCTGAAAACACTGCACGATGCTGGAAAAGTGAGGTATGAGAGTGTAGATGACACCTAAGAATGTCGACTATTGATATCGTCAAATACGTTGTGCCTTATCTCCAAAACCAACCTTCCTCCACTATTTTATTCTTTTGGAAACTACATTTTTGTATTTATAAAATGACTAAACTATCCAATCGAATAATTGAAAGCTATTGTAATATGTTTTTGTAATCGTGCCATGTACAAAACGATTCTTCCATCCAGGGAAACTAGCAACGATATACCATTGAGCAGCTTTTGGATTGTTAACTACATGAAGTTTGTGTATATCACCAACGTAATCATGTAGACTCTCTGAACGTTGTATCACATAAGGTAGCTTTCATTGGAATCTGCTTTCACATTGGCTGTGATAGACTCAAGTTATCTCTGTACTTGTAAAACTCAAACTCTTGTATTGAATATGAAGAAAGTGTTTACAACTTTGTAGTTCAACAATGGTTCACTCTCATCACGAGTTCACCATCATCGATAGTCTCATAGCGACTAGAAACAGAGGACTCATATCGTCACTCTAAAACAACATACAAAGCATGCCCAACAATATTCGATCTTTCTCTATTTAAGTCTCAGCTAGCTCACTGAAGACTGTAACTGACAAGACTCTAATTCCCACCGAAGGTTTCCGTACTTCTCTTCTTTATTCAAAGTCTCTCTCTCTTCCCGAGTTTTACTCATTTGAATCCTTTTCCCCCTCTTCTACAACATCTTTCTCTCTTCTCCCTTTGTTCTTCCTATAATATGCTTTCTTGAACCTATCAATACTCCCCCCAACGAAATCCAGCTTGCCCTCAAGCTGGTAATCAGGAAACTGAGTGATGAAATCCTGATATAACAGCCAAGAGTTCTCCAAAGATGACTTCCCCTGCCATTTAACCAATAACTCCAGCTCTCCTTTATCATCATAACGCTTCTCTAGTACATCTTCTGGTGCGATGGGTTCATCCTCATCCGTTAAACTTCCTGGAGGTAATACATTGGACTGATCCATCGGTCCCAAAGCCAACTTCAACTGAGATATATGAAAAACAGAATGAATCTTTGCCGCCGGTGGCAATTGCAACTTATAAGCCGCCTTTCCCACTCTCTCTAACACACGATACGGCCCGTAAAATTTTGCTGCCAACTTCTGACAAATGCGGTGAGCTACTGTCTTTTGACGATATGGCTGTAGTTTCAGATACACCATATCACCAATAGAAAGTTCCACATCTCTTCTGGATTTGTCAGCCTGTGTCTTCATTATCTCTTGAGCTCGTACCAAATTACGCTTCAACGAAATCAGTGTAGCATCTCTCTCCTGCAGTGCCTTCTCCAGCTCAAAGTTACTCGTAGACCCTTGTTCAAAACGCAAAATAGCAGGAGGATCCCTGCCATAGACGACTTTGAAAGGAGTGGTCTGGATGGACTTGTGATATGTGGTATTATACCATAACTCAGCCCAAGCCAAATAGTGATTCCAAGTCCGCGGTTGTGAAGAAGAAAAACAACGCAGGTAAGTCTCCAAACATCGGTTTAACACTTCAGATTGACCATCAGTCTGAGGGTGAAATGCCGTGCTATATTGCAACTTAGTGCCCGCCAACCTAAAAATTTCTGTCCAAAACGAGCTTAGGAATATGCGGTCACGATCAGTCGTAATACTCTTCGGAAATCCATGAAGACGCACGATTTCAGAGACGAACTTCTTTGCTACATCCAATGCAGAATAAGGATGTTTAAGGCTGATGAAGTGAGCAAACTTACTCAAACGATCAATTACCACCAACACACTGTTGTACCCGTTCGAACGTGGAAGTCCCTCAATAAAATCCATGTTGATATCTTCCCATATCAGTGTAGGAATAGGTAAGGGTTGCAGCAAACCGGCTGGAGATAACGTTGAATGTTTATGCGTCTGACAAACTTCACAAGCTGCCACATATTTCTGAATGTGTTTATACATCCCTGCCCAATAAAAAGAGCATTGCACGCGTTTAAGTGTTTTCAACACACCTGAATGACCACCCACCTTGCTGTCATGAGCTTCCTGTAGAATCACAGAGATAAATTTTGAAGTCTTTGGAATGACTAATCTCCGTTTTGACCACAAACGTCCGTCGATCACCGTATATTTCTTGGACTGCAATCCCCCACTCTGAATCTGATGAATCAAGTTTTGAAGCCTATCATCATCATTAATCTCTTTATATAAATCCTCCCATTGCAGCGCCGTTGGTATAGTCAGAGTAAGAAGCATTGTAGCCATCGACATTGAACGAGAAAGTCCATCAGCGACACGGTTTTCGGGTCCTGGTTTGTAGAATATCTCAAAATCAAATCCCAATATCTTGGTCAGCCATCTCTGATATTCCATATTCACCTCCTTCTGTTCAAGTAAGAACTTCAAACTCCTCTGATCAGTATAAACATGAAATTTGCGACCGAGTAAATAGTGTTTCCATTTCCTTATCGCCATTACTATCGCCATAAGTTCCCGTTCGTACGCAGGTTTCATCTGTTCTCGTGGTGTCAACGCATGGCTGAAAAAAGCAATAGGCCTTTTGTTCTGTATCAACACCGCTCCCAAACCAAAACCAGAAGCATCCGATTCAATCACAAACACGTCCTGAAAGTTCGGTAGTGCCAACACAGGAGCATTAACCATAGCTGACTTTAACTTCTCCAAGGATTCTTGTGATTCTGGTGACCAATGAAATTGATCTTTCTTCAGCAAGTTTGTCAAGGGACGAGCAATAATCCCATAATCTTTAACAAACTTTCTGTAGTAACCCGTCAAACCCAAAAACCCTCTGAGCTGTTTGATCGTCTGTGGAATCGGCCATGCTGTCATCGCCTCAGTCTTAGCAGCATCCGTAGCCACACCCTTAGCTGAAATGATATGACCCAAGTATTCCACCGACTCAACTCCAAAGCTACACTTCTTTAGGTTAGCGAACAAACACTGCTCCCGTAAGGTTTGAAGAACCAATCGAATATGTTGTTCGTGAGTTTCATGATCTTCACTATAGATCAAAATATCATCAAAAAAGACAAGGACAAACCGTCGTAGGTATGGTTTAAAAACCTGGTTCATCAAAGCTTGAAAAGTTGCTGGAGCGTTGGTGAGGCCGAATGGCATAACCAAGAATTCATAGTGACCCTCCACCGTCCGAAATGCCGTTTTCTCAATATCAGACTCCACCATCCTGATCTGATGATAACCTGACCTCAAATCCAGTTTCGTAAACACTTTAGCTCCATATAACTCGTCCAATAACTGGTCAATTACTGGGATTGGATATTTATCCAATACAGTGACTCGGTTCAATCCTCTATAATCGACACAAAACCTCAAAGAACCGTCCTTCTTCTTGACTAATAAGACCGGGCTTGAGAAAGGACTCGTGCTTGGTCTGATAATTCCACTCTGTAACATATCGTTGACCATATCTTCCATAGCCACTTTGCTCGCATGAGGATATCTATATGGACGAATCGAGACCGATGACACTCCTGGTTTAAGAATAATGGCGTGTTCTTTTCCTCGGAATGGAGGCAAAGATGTAGGTATGGCAAACACGTCTTTGTATTCTTGGAGTATCATCGAGAGTTGAGTACGAACTTCTGGAAACGTTGATGTTGCAGTAGAGGTAGCAAGCAGCACTTCCCTTCCTGGCTTGCTAACTGTACAGACTGGTTTCAGTGACTTGAGTGAGAGTTTGGTACTGTGCAAGGACTTATCACCGAGCAGAGTAACCAATTTCCCCTCATAGGTGAACGAAAAGACCTGCTCCTTCCAGTCTACTTCGCAAACACCCAAGGTTTCAAGCCACTGAACGCCGAGTATCACATCCACGTTCCCCAGTTCAAGAGAGATGAAGTCACTTATGAAGTTGGTTTGATGTAATTGGAATGGAACTGCTTTGCAAACTCCCAATGCGTTCACAGTCACTCCATTACCCAACAACACGTTCAAGCTACTTTCAGCAGAAATTTTCAATTGTAGCTTGTTCACAACCTCAGGTGAAATGAAGTTGTGAGATGCTCCACTATCGAGCATGACTATCACCTCTTTGGTTTGTATCCATCCCCTCATCTTTGTTGTTCGTGGGGACTCCAGACCAAGATACGAATTAAATGACAGTGTGCAAAGTGTCTGTGTTTCCGTATCTTGGGGTTGATCATCAATCTCATCACGTAGATCAACCACTTCGAGCTCTAGTCCATTAATGACCGTTAAGACGCGGAATTCTTTGTGAGGACACACGTCTTTATGAGCTGGTGACCAAGGTGCTTTACATTTGAAGCAGATTTTGTCTTTTCGCATACGGTCCAACTCTGCATCTGAATGTTGTAATCTTGGTCTCACATAAGTGCGATTAGGTGGTAAGTTCTCCTTAGTTGATGTTGCTTCTATCTTGAGTGATTCGGTACGTTGTTTGTTATTGTACGGAACATTCCGAGCACCCGACGTCTGTCGTTGATAGCCTCCCCGCCCTTCACTAGCGGCCGAGCTTATCACGCTACAGAACGTCGTCTTCTGCATCTTCAGCACTGCCAATTTGTGTTGAGTTAACGTCACTGGCTCCTTTAAACGGATTACTTCTTTCATGTCTGGCTTCAAACCATTGAAAAATACTCGTATCAAATTCTTCTCATCGATTCCTGTAACCTGATTCCTCAATGCCTCAAACTCACTCACATATTCTGCAATATCTCCCTCCTGTTGTATACGAAACAATCTTGCTGCAGGATCATTGTCAATAGGACCACTGAACCGATCCAATAATCTCTCTGTGAACTGTGTCCAGTTTACAAACGGCTCACTAATGATTTCTCCATTGAACCACTGCAACACTGACCCTTCCAAACTCAACGATACGAGATGAAGTTTCTCCTCTTCACTGAAGTTTCCGAACCTGAAAAATCTCTCAGCACGAGAAATCCAATCGAATGGCATCTCGCCAGAGAACACTGGCATTTCAATTTTTCTCAACATCTTATCTCTATTGGCAAGAGTTCCATGAATTCCCCGATAACCTAACTGGTGTAAAGATGTTTCCGATTCCGCGTTAACTATCGGTACCTGAGGTAGTGGAGGTTCCGATGAAGAAGCGATCTCTTTCCCTGGCCGTTGGCTGAATAACGCCGCGTTCTCCATCCGAGTCAAAGCTTCCGTAATACGATCCATCTTGCTCTCCATTGCTTCGAATCTTGATTTTGAATCGCTCGATAATGTCTCCATCTTCGTCTCGATCGAATCAAGCCTCTTCGTTGTTGTACGGTCACTCTGACCGAGTCTTTCGCATTTCTGATTCGCCAACTCCACCTCCGCTTGTAGCTGTGCGAAATCTACCGCCGGAGTTGCTTCCGTGGTTATCGCCTTCTCCCGATCTCCTCCGTGACGCGTCTCCACCATTTCTACGCTCCGCGGTTGTTACGATCAGTTTCGCCGCACCAATGATAGACTCAAGTTATCTCTGTACTTGTAAAACTCAAACTCTTGTATTGAATATGAAGATAGTGTTTACAGCTTTGTAGCTCAACAATGGTTCACTCTCATCACGAGTTCACCATCATCGATAGTCTCATAGCGACTAGAAACAGAGGACTCATATCGTCACTCTAAAACAACATACAAAGCATGCCTAACAATATTCAATCTTTCTCTATTTAAGTCTCAGCTAGCTCACTGAAGACTGTAACTGACAAGACTCTAATTCCCACCGAAGGTTTCCGTACTTCTCTTCTTTATTCAAAGTCTCTCTCTCTTCCCGAGTTTTACTCATTTGAATCCTTTTCCCCCTCTTCTACAACATCTTTCTCTCTTCTCCCTTTGTTCTTCCTATAATATGCTTTCTTGAACCTATCAGGCTGCCTTATAACTTTAACTGCTCAGCTATTCCATCTACATTTTTTTTTTAACTATTTCCATCTACATTTAAAGCATATTATTCAACGTGCAGTTCTTCACTATGAAAATAATTGTTGTCTATACTGCTCAGTTTATAGAACATGAAGGAGCTCTGTTTTTATGTTCAAAAAAGGAGCTCCGTTTTATTCACAAAAAACCGGGGGAGGCCTATCTCTTGATGTGATGAGACCTAGGTAGGGGTGAAAAAACTATTCATGGACTTATGAAAGATCATATCAAAGCTTCATTCCATCTCGTTTTTATATTTAACAACAAATAAAACTAAGAAGACGAATAAAAAACGAGAGTTAAGGAATGAAAGCAAGGATAATACTCCATAATTTAGATATAAACTTTTCCTTGTAACACAAGATCCAAATGAACATTAATAAGTTACAAAAACCAATAATACAAAATCTTATCAAGTCACTTTTCTCATGTACATTCATATGTATAAAGTACACTAGTTTTCGTCAAAGGAACATTACTGAAACAAAAATGTAAAAGATACATATGATCTACGTTATTCACGTAATAGAGACCTATGCATGTTCTAGTTTATAACTTATATCATTTAAGTTTTTGTGATTCGATAAGTTACACTTAGATTTCAATACTCTAAAACCCTAGCAACCAAAATACACTTAACCAGAAACACATAAATAATTTTGATTAAAATTTTTGTACTTGTATTTAGAAATTTAAATCAAAATGAGGATAAAACTGTCTTCTTACATATAAGAAAATGTAGTTTTCAAAAATATAAAACAAGATGTATTTTTCAAATTTAAAATCACAAATAGGGTATTTTTCAAATGATGTAATTGTAATTAACTGTCAGCGCAATAAGAAAAAATGGGCCGAGTTTTAAATAGCCCCAAATAAACGAGAAAACTTATTTCGAGCACTCCTTTTCTCTCTCGTTCCCCGTTTCTTATTTTCCTCAGTCTCTTTCTCTCTCCAAAGAAAGCAGTGAGAGAGGTTT
This sequence comes from Brassica nigra, assembly GCA_016432835.1. NCBI lineage: Eukaryota > Viridiplantae > Streptophyta > Magnoliopsida > Brassicales > Brassicaceae > Brassica > Brassica nigra. The sequence continues at coordinate 12,638,407 of CM028247.1, read as the reverse complement.
CTTGATCTGTGAAAGTTTCCCAAAATGCCAAGTCTTCCTGGCGGTTGTACGAACGCGAAGCAATTCTCCAATTACGTAAGTTTCGATCAATCCAAATCATGGATCCTTCTGACGACTACTGATTACCATTCAATATCTTTACTTCTTTCTTTGATCTGTTTCAGGTTTATGAAAGAGTCAGGGAATGCATCATGATGTACATGAGCAAGGAATCAACCGCGAGACATCTACGAGATCGATATCTAATCGCACACGGATGCACAGAGTTAGGTAAAACAAACACTCCTTTTCCCGCTGAATCATTTGAATGGGTGTCTGTGGCAAAAAGAAACCTTCAATGATTCTTATTCTTTGATTCTGTAGCTTGGTATAATATGGAAAGATTCAATCCAGAGTTCTTCAGAACGTACTATGAGAACGGTGCACCAAGTACGAAAATAGAAACCCTAAACCACGTTTTTTTTTGCTTGTCACGCAAGTTTCATGCTAATGTTTTCATTGTTGGTTTTGCGACTGGTGAAGATGCAACAGCTATTGCTAAAATGGCGAAAGAAGCCGCTCTTTCTCAAGTCAAAGAAGAAACTGGATCTTGTAAGACTTGCATATGAGAGAATAAAACAGAGTTCTGAGTTTTTTTTTGTTTTGTTTGTGTTTTTGATTCTTTTTCTGTGGTTGTTGTTGTCTATAAGATTCGCCACCAAAGGGAGATTCAGATAAGGCATCGAGTTTGTTCTCCGATACAAGGGCCAGAGAGGAAGAGGAAGAGCGTAAATAAACTTGTGCCCCCTTGTTCTTTGAGTTGTCTACCTAAAACTTGAAGAATCTGTTTGTTGACATTTGTCTTTTGCTTCTTTTAGTAATGGAGTTTGCTCGAAATTTCTTATCACAAATGGCTGAAGAAGCTGCGTATCCACATGATGGTGATCACATAGTCTCTGTGGAGCAGAGTTCTAGCAAAGCAGGACAGTCCCAAGCTCTAGAGAAACAAACGCTTCAAGCCTCTCACCAGCAGCAGCAGCCTGTTTATCCCAGTAATCAAAACTAATCTCAACTTTCCTCTGTTTCTCTCATTGTGCTTTCCTGAATCTCACACCCTTGTGTTTTGTCTATGCGTTGGATTTTCTTTCAGCAGCAGAGTTTTGGGAGAAGCTAATGACTACTTTAAGTCGGATTGAAAGTAATACAGAGCAGATGGTTAAACTAATGACTGATGGACATGGATTTGCACCACATCCTTCTGCTGTGGAATCCTTCAAGAGGAAGCGAGTTAAGACGGAGAAAGAGAGAACTGAAGCAGAGAAGCTGCAGAATCAGAATCTGGCACAACAAACGCATGGACAATCTCGGGGAATCAAGGCTGCAAAGAAACATTAGACGGTTGGCAGACAGAGAGATACGATTCTCACATTAGCTAATAGTTTTTGGTTACTACTAGACAAATATTGCAGAGACACATGTTGGTATGATGCATTATTTTCATATTGTTCATCCTATACATTACTACTACTACTAGCTAAGCAGTTTAAAGAACATCAGGGAGAGATTTGTATGGGCTCTCTCTCTCAAAGCTCTGCATTGTAGGTGTCAGAACAGAAACTGTGGACAAGAGATAAAGATGGAACGTATATTCTCATTCTATCAAACCTCAATCCATTTATTTTTGTGGTAATATACAACCAAAAAAAAACAGAAGAACAAGTGTTCTGTGATGCTTATTCCTCTGACAAGAAAACCAAAAGAGAAGAGTGCAGAAATCCCAAAAAAAAAAAATGATCTAACGAGAAGGAAATATAAGGCACTTGTTGAGCTGTCTTCCGGATTATTGTTGTTGTTATATCCACAGAGACTCCAAGGTTTTGGGCTTCTAACTTCTGAAGTTACTCGAACAGGATGCTGAAATGATCAAAATGTACATAATATATAACCAAAGCCATTAAAAGGTAGAACTCAAAAAGGGTTTAGGTGAGTTGTTTCTTATCTCACCTTCAGCTGCAGAGTTAGGACAGTACAGTAGAAAAAAAGCTGGAATCTGATCCTACAAGTGGAAGCTTCATTTTGAGAGAAAAACCAATCACATTGGCTACAGATTCATCTTCTTTGACAATAAAACGAATCGGTTCAGTACTTCCTAGGTTACTGATGCTAACGAGGAACCTGTTGATATTAGTTCTTCACTAGTAATACTGTGACATCATTGCAAAACTTCACTAATGCAAAAGCTAAAGAACTCAGAAACTCTGATGTTCCCTTGAATTATCGAATTAACTGGTAGAGAGACGACGAATGAGATCTTCATCACCAGTCTTCTTCAAAGCTTCAACGATTTTCTCAACCTGAGAAACTTTCAATCTCATTTTCTTATCGAGCATCGATTTCGCAAGCTTAGCAGCTTCCCAAGAACGCCCCTGTTCACATAGACCAAGCAAAAGAACCGAGTGTACATCCGTGTCTATCGTCGACACCACACCCCCCTTCTCGATCTCTTCATACAGAAGGAAACAATCATGATACCTTTCCAGCAAACACAGCTCCCTGAGAACAAGACTGCACGCTAGTCCATCAGGTCTAATCCCACGGACCAACATCAAACGGAACATCTTCTCCGCCTCTTCCCATCTCTTCAAACGGATCAGCGACACAGTAGCAGAACTAAAACATTCTGAAAGAGAAACACCACCGAGTTTCACCAACTTATCGACCAACTTCGAAAGATCCTTAACATCCTCACCCTTCTCCAAAACCCCTTGGATCAAAACACTAGCGGTAACACGGTTGGGCGAGCATCCTCTATCTCCCATTCTATCCAATACCATCAACGCCTCTCGAACCCGCTTCTTCTCAACAAAAGCTTGGATCACCAATGTATAAGTAACCGCATTGGGACTAACATCCTCTTCTTTCTCCATCTCTGTCAACAACTCTAACGCCCTCTCCATGTCACCACACTTGCAAACACCTTCCAGAACCCTCGAATACGTCACCGTGTTAAGCACGCATCCGTGCTTACTCATGTCCTTAGCCAGCTTCCAAGCTTCATCAACCTTACCCGCATCGCAGAACCCGTTGATCAAAGACGTATAAGTCATCACATCAGGACAAAGATCAACACTTTCCATCTCTTCCATCAACTTCATACCCATACTCAGATCTCCCTTATCAGCAAACAACCTAATCACCACATTATACGCAACGGTGTCTGCACATAGATCGAACTCAGGAAACTTACGCAACACCCACAACGCCTCATCAGCGAGCTTCGCTTGGCTACAAAGAGACAGAACGATTCTCATCGTTTTGACGCTGACAAAGCATTCGTCTTTCTTATAGGATTCAACAACGTTCTTGATCAGATCTGGGTTTGCTCTGATGTGAAGAAAGTCGCAAGCTTTGGTATACATGTAAGGACTGTGTCTATGTCCCGATTGAGTTCCTGCCCATATGAAAAACCGGAGACCCGATTGGAATTGGTTTGGTTGGCATCTTGTTATTACCTCGTTGATACAAGAGGCGTCGAGTTTGACCTTCGTTGAGGTTAGTTCTTTCTCGAGGTTGCTCGTGCATCCATGAAGATGGTCGTATAGTCTCTCGGCGGGTGAGACAGCTGTGGAGAATCGTAAAGGTGAGAGCTTTGAGGGTTGGGATTGAAATGAAGGAGAAACCCGACGACGGATCAAGTGAAGTAGCATCTGGTTGTTCGCAAACGATTGAGAAAATTCTGAAGGGACGACGGGACTTGAGAATTGATTGAGAGAGAAAGAGTGCTCTTAGCTCATGGAAACGACGACCATAGACTACAGCTTATGGGCTACATAGTTTGGCCCATTCATACCCAATTAGGAACCCAATTACAGTCTCGTACTGTATTTGTAGCCACAAGACAAGGTCACGTGATTGTGTCAACTGAACCCCGCCAAGAAATGTAGTACTACTAGTCAGCAACTGCGATCGTTTGATGAATTTAATTACTGCGTATGATTAAAAAATTGAGCTATTTCCGCTAAGACAAGCTCGTAAATAATTTTAACAAATGAATGAAGTTGTTTTAGTTTATATTAATAACAAAATAGTGTAGGATAAAGTAACTAGTGTAGTTAACTCAACTAAAAAAACATTAGAGACAAAGCATAGAGTTGCTGTGTGAAAAAAGAGCAGAGTTGATATGATCGAATAACGAAAATAATATAATGTGATTTTAGGTGAGAAAAAATTTACGAGTTTCAATCCAGAACTTTGTTAAATAAAATGTTGCAGGATAAATAGTTTCATGATTTTTTGGAATTGTAATTAAGCTTCTCAGCTAGTTCAAGGTATCTAGAAAGATGATAATTTATGTTTTTATATCAAACTAGTTTTTTTTTTAATAACAAACTAGTTTAAATAGATAGCTTCACAATTTGGTTACTATTGCAACTAATCTTTGCTAATATATATGTATATGAAGGCGTACATAGCACTTAAACATAGGAAGGTTAATCATCCAATATTACAATGAACCTCACACAGCCACATTAAATACCAAACCAACACAGCAACAAAAATCAACAAAACACGCTTCCCCTCACGATCGTGGACGCAAGGCTTCAAAATTCAGCCCATGAGCCACTTGACCAGCACAAGCAACCCACGGATTGATCGGAACGGGCCGGTGATTGTGTTGATGGTTTGATGATGGCCCACCCACACGCTCACACGATGGACACATGATGAGTGTAGTCGGTGGAGTCATTTGGCCGTAGAACTGTGGAGACAGCTTGAGAGTTCGAAGCTCCATAGCCTCTTTCTGAAGTCGACGATTCTCCTCCGTTAGTTTCTCGACGCACCGTTTCAAGTATTCACAATCCACCTCCGTTTGCTTTAATTTGGTTCTGTAACCAAACCAAAAAAAAAAATCTCAGTCGAACCGAACCAAAACTAAACCGGATGTAAATGCGATTTATTGCAGATTGGAGAAAATTTCTCACCTTGCTCTTCTGTTCTGAAACCACACTTCCACTTGTCTTGCTGTCAGGTTCAACTTCTTGGCCAAAGCTAGCTTCTGCTTCTGTATAATTACAAAAATACCCTCGTTATTCCAGAGTTACTACAATAAAACCGTTGGTTTCTCTGACGAGAGTTTTTTTTTTGAACTTACGGGATTGAGAGTGTTGTGCTCTTTGAAAGTCTCTTCAAGAAAAGCAGATTGATCTTTAGATAATCGGAGCTTCTTCCTCGACGTTTCGCCGCCGTCTTCTTCTTCATCAGAGGTTCCACGCGAGTAGCCTCTATCCGGAGTGATATCATCGTGGTCGGAGATTCCTTCTCTCTCACTCCTCTTCCCGCCGCTTATGGTGCTCGAGATTGTACTGTTAGGAGAAGAAACTCCTGCTTCCTCCTCGTTATCCACCGTTGATGGAAGACTGTTTACATCTATTTTGCCAAGATCTGCAAAGAAGCAAAAACAAGATAGTCAAATACTGAAAAAAAAACTTCAAATAGCACACAAGATCTTGGGGGGGCCAATTAAGTTGAGATCTGAAAGTTTTGTGGAGAAAAATACCTGATGTAGAAGCGAATGTTTGGTTCCATGGAAATCTAGGGAGATTACTGGATATGGACGAGTTAGGATTCTGACTCAGCTGAAGAGGTGTGTGATCTTGTGAAAGTCCTAAGCTTAGGCTCAAACCGAGATCTTCTTTTCTCATCATCATGACTTAATTCTATTCTTATGAATCTAGACAGTACAGAGAAAAGGAGAAGACTAAAAGGGTTTTGATCTTTCTGTGTAGAGAAAGAAATCAAGAAGAAAGATACAGATGAGAAATGGTAGTTTTTTCCTAAAGAGAGATCAGGTTTGTTGTGAGGAGAAGTAGATAGAGAGATTATGTGTGATGATACTGAAGGCAAATAAGGCCTTAATATAGGAGTTGAATGATGAGATTTTGTCAGGTGGCTAATTACAATCCATCATTATTGGTTTTATTTTCTATAGTCTATTACTTTATATCCCCAACTTGTCTCCTTTAGCTTTTGCCATGTCTTCCTTTTTTGTACTTTCCCAACATTATTGATGTATTATATTTTATCTTTCACTTCCCACAAGAACCCATGTACTCAATTTTTTTGTGTGTAATGTAACTGTACACATATGCATAGGTGTGTCTGTGTCTTGGGTCTTGAGATTTAAAAGAACTGTCCGTTCTACAATTGAGAGTATTTTATTTTCATAGTCCTTCAAGAACATAGTTTAGATCATGTGATGTATTAAGAAGTTAATGGATACTGAATTTAGTACTTAAATATAATATACAGTATCTTAGCATTATCAAGCTTATTGTTTAGATGTAATAAGAAAAGGTATATTGGAAGATGTTTAAATTTTGATTTGTTACGGTATACCAGACTGAGTCAAGTCTCCAACAGTGTAACCAATTATTTGTCCAGATCTTTTTAAAAAAGAATAGTTGAGAAAAGGGAAAATAGTTTTGGGGTTGGAGATAACGCTCTGGATATAATGAGAGAATTGACTAATTCGAGTGGTTGGTACAAAACACAATCCGTATGAATCCGAACTTCTTCAAAGTTGTGGGGCAATCAATGGTTATAAACCAATCATATACATGTGAGGTGAATATTTACATATGAACAACATCATCATGGTTTCTACTTTTATGAACAATGACATTTTCAAAGCTATTCCTTTCTTTCTTTTTATTCTTCCAGTAACGTTTTTGCTTTTGCCTTTATCTCTAACTTTAATTTGACATGTTTTAAGTTTTTAAATATGAGCAATATTGAAAGAAAAAAAAAATGTGAGCAATATCGGTCAAGGGTTGTAGTTACTTTGCGTACAGTAACATGGGAGATGGAGCATGTGGGTCATCCCGCGTGATCGTGCGTGTTGAGCTGTTTTCTCACGCGCCAACATCACCGTGCGAAATCACGCGCCTCCGCGAATGAAACTTGTACAATACTTTTTTTTTGCGAAGAACTTGCATGTTTATCTGTAAAAAAACTTCTAAAAAAAATAAATGGAGTCATCCGAATCTAGGTAATAAAATTTCAGATCCGTTAAAAACAAATCCTAATTTGGATATCTTGAGTTTTAGATTAGATATCCAGATTATTATTTTGAAAATATATTAAATTTAAGTTTATTAATAGTTATATTTACCAAATTAGTATCCATACATAAAATTAATCTTATAATATTATATTTTACTTTTGATAATATTGTATACAATATATATTTATTTTAATTAATGTATTATTTTTAAAAAATAATTAAAAAAAAATATTTAAATTAATTTTACTTATCCGAATCTGAATACCCGTAAATAGTATAATATCTGAAAGATATATAAAAACCAGAATCCAGACCAAATACTAAAAACACAAATCCAAGGGATTCAAATACTTAAATATTCTACATATTCAGATCCATCTCATCCCTAATTCATAGTAATAGGAATCATAGGATTAGGTCTGATGTCGTTCAAAAAAAAAGGATTAGGTCTGATGACAGCAGCCATATAACAACAACTCTCTCTCTAGCTATTTCAAGCATATAGTCACTTTATGATCACACTTATTGCACTTGACACCCATGAATAACCCACAGGCACCATATAATTGTATTGCATAATTAATTTATGATTATTTTCTATAATCTTTTTAGAAAAGGTTTTTCTCTAGTTTTACCTCCACTAAAATTTAGGCTTTCCCCCAACTAAATAGACTATGACCATGACATGTTTGTAAACATTGATTCGCCAATTCTATATACAATCCAATATTTTTAGTTGAATACATTTTTTTGAAATAATCTTCGAGATCAACCAAGCTGATACTATCGTGATAATGAGAACAGTGTTCGTTTGAGGAGACCAACCCAACACAGACGTCAAACATTCATCTATACTGTATAGACCTTAATTTTAAGAGGATCAATTTCTGAATTGTCTCAAATCGAATGTAAAAGTTATGATAAATATGTGGAATTATTGCGATGTTGTAACCCCGTTTTTAGAGGGAATTGTTGGCCCATAATGTTTTTTCTATACATTTTAATAGAATATAACTTAGGATTTTAAGCAAAAGTGTTTTATCTTCCATGAACTCCGATATAACAACCCTATGAAATTACATTCAATCTTTGCAGGTTTTGTAGTAAATTTCCAAATATTTGTATCCATTAGTAAAATAACAAATTCAACACTAATGGAGATGGTATTGCTGAAGCCTTTCAAAAATGTATGTGATGATGATGATAATCAATCCCCAACATGCAAATCTGGCCAGTTTGATGTGGTAACACCATGATACATACTTTGCGATTGTATGGAAGTATTTGTGAGATAAACAGGGTAAAATTTATTATGCTAGGTTGTAATATTACAAACAAGAAGTTGTTTTGCTAGTTAGTAGTACCGTTTTTTTTTTATAGCAAAATCACTAATTTAATATTTCACGCATTGACACAAACACAATATTAATAATTTCATTCATTGAAAGAAATTTTTATTTTTCCTCTTCAAGAAACTAAAAGTTCAGCTGGTTTGTAAATATAGGTTTAAAGGTTTGTTGTCTGGTTAAATTACTATTTAATCGTTTTAGCTACATAAAATCATATTTTCATACTCCTTTCATTCCAAAAAGATACATATTTTAGGACAAAAATTTGTTTCAAAAAAATATATTTTTAAAATTTTCAATACATTTTTGTCAATTAATAATGAAAAATTGTGAACTTCAAAAACATTAATTGTATTTTTGAAATCATATTGATTTAGAAATATAGGAAATATAAAATTACAAAAAACTATGCATTAATAACTAAGTTTTAATATATTTTATTAATAAGTGTGAAAATCTTAAAACATAAATTATTTTGAAACAGAGGATATAATTGATATTATCATGAAATGGAGTATAACTTTTTAACTAATTAATTTCATGGAATAATTTGAAAAATACCCTATAAACAGTTTAAAATTGGAAAAACATACATTCTTTTTTATTTTTGATAACTACACTTTGTTAAACGTGAAAAGACGATTTTATCCAAACTAGATATTTAAGTAATTAAAATATAAATTGAAACTAATAATAATATTACTATAATAATTTATGTTTAAGATAAATGTTTGTGTAAAATAAATATATAATTTTAATATTTAAATTTTAAATAACAAGGATATTATAAAAGAAATATATTATGATTTACTTTTTATTCTGGTACAAATCATCTTCCAGGGCGGTGGTGTTTTACAGATGGTTCTTTGAAAGATAAGGAGTTTTTCTCTCGACAAGGTTGGTATAGTATTCTAAAAGGTTTTGATGGTCTGATGGGGCAAGAAATTTTCGGGCGAGTCTTTCCCCTCTTCATTTGGAGATGGAGGCACTACTGTGGGCAATGCAGTGTATGAGGAATCTATGTCAGTTTCGGGTCACGTTTGCAACAGATTGTTCTCAATTGGTGAAGATGGTTTAGAAACCAGAAGAATGACCAGCTTTTGTAGGTTATTTAGAAGACATAAAGACCCTACAAGAAAGTTTCCTCAGCTCAGAGATTATTCATGTACCACGAGCAAAGAATTTGAAGGTATATAGACTAGCACGAAGTGCCAGGAATCAACCGTCTTTCGTCGTTCACATGGATGCAGAGCTACTAGTGTGGTTTATAGAGTCAGTATGAGTCTGTTTTTAAGCTGATGACAAAAAAAAATGTGAGAAAAAACACATAAGAGATTTGGTATTGAAGTGGATGATGTGCAGCGTATATGGTGTTAAATATTAAAAATTTTCCCTTCGATTTCTTTGGCTATATCTATTCTTCACCAGAGCATTGAAGTGTACTGCCGAATTATGATGCTCTTTAATAACGACGAGATAACAGAGTTATGCAATTATGATTCTTCATCTTATCAAATCATTGGTTTCCCCAACTGATCAAAATGATTTAGATGATATCGAGTACATAATTACAAGAACGAAGAATAAACTATAAAACTAGAGATAAAATGAATTGTAAAAATGGATCAGAAAAAGTTCATGGGAAAAATGAGATGATGTCAAACTTGATTTCTCTCTTTTTGGAAAAAAAATAAAAATTTAAGATATTGTGTAAATATTATTAAGATTTTTTTAAAAACAATCTTATTTTTGTTAAAACTGTTAATTTTAATATTAAAAGTTTATGATGATAAAAATTGACTCAGATTGGATAATTATGTAAATTCATATATACAGAAGTGTATTTTTCAAAAATCTTAAAAAATGATATAATTTTCAAATCAGAAACTCATACAAGTGTATTTCTCCAAATTTTTCCTAATTTTATTGTGTTAGAAATTTAGTAATTTACTATTGAAATCTGATAAATTCCTTGTCCATGGCAAAATATATATAGGAAACTTTTCATTTGCTTCAATCGTAAAAATTATCGACTGAACATTGATTAGAAAGAAAAAAAAGGAAATGTGAATTTTTAACAGTATTTTGCTCAAAATAAAATTAACTTTTAACAGCATTAGTTATTCCAAAGTGATTAGTAAAAAAGTGTGTGCACACGCGCCACTTAGAATGTGAAGAAATTCGGCAATTGGCGACAATTATTGAGAGCATATGATGATTTCGTGGCAAGAGGTATCATTATAGGTAGGACCCACACTTTTACAGAAGATCCGACAGTATGTCGGAGCAGTGTTTCAGTGTGATCTGCTGTTCCACGTGTTCATGAGCACACGCAATAACTAAATGCGCGTTCGTTCACGCGCGCATGTTTTCATAATCATCCCTTTCTTATTAATCAAAGAGCATTTTTAAAGAGTAACCTTAAATGTGTAAGTTATTTACATGAAGCCGTGCCACACCATATTCATTCTCAGCCCAAATATAGAATCATCCTTGATTCTCTAGAAAAATTACAAGGAAATGCCATTGTGGTTCCACATGTATTTTTATGTAGGTAATGTAGTCCATTTTCGTCCATGAATACATATCGAATTGCCATATATATATTTTTACAGATTTATTATTGTTAATACATACGAACAAACAATTGATAAGTTGATATATTTAGTTGGGACGTGAGAGATTGGCTTGATATCTTTATTTTCAGAGGTTTTCATACACACATAAATATTATAAAAGCAAAATCAATACAAAAGTGAGTTTTATTTAAAAAATAATCAATTGTAAAATGTTTTATTTGCCTTGAAATAAACCTTTTATATAAATATTAGTTTATTATATTAATTTTTAAGCTATAAACTTATATATAAAAATATAGTTTATATAATTTAAAAATGGTGTAATATTATTGCAAAAAGGATAACATTATAAGGCTTGATATCTTTATTTTCAGAGGTTTTCATACACACATAAATATTATAAAAGCGAAATCAATACAAAAGTGAGTTTTTATTTAAAAATATTCAATTATAAAATGTTTTATTTGCCTTGAAATAAACCTTTTATATATATTAGTTTTGTTACAAATATATATATATATATATATATATATATATTAGTTTATTATATTAATTTTGTAAGCTACAAACTTATACCTTTTATATAAATATTAGTTTATTATATTAATTTTAAGCTACAAACTTATATATAAAAATATAGTTTGTATAATTTTAAAAATGGTGAAATATTATTGCAAAAAGGATAACATTATAAGCAGAACACGTTTTGTAATCAATGTTATTATTAATTTGTATTTAAAAGAGTATCTTTCTAGATTTGAATAATTAATATGGTAGTGTAATAATGTATGATATAGACTATGTTCCTGATTAATACGCTCAGAAATGCCGCCTTTAGATTAAAGAAAGTTGTTACTACAAGACTAAAGTGAATAATTTCTAACAGAATAGTTTCTCGGCTTTATTGGCAATCACGACTTCAATTTAGGTTAGTATATATATATAATACTAACTAAATTATTCCGAATATTTTGTTATCAAATATTTTGATTGAGCTAATTGATACCACTTATTTTTAGATTTAGAAAAGTTATTTATTACAAGACTAAAGTGAATAATTTCTAACAGCATCGATTCTCGGCTTTATTAGCAATCACGACTTCAATTTAGGTTAGTATATATATATATATTATACAAACTAAATTATTCCAGATATTTTGTTATCAAATATTTTGATTGAGCTAATTGATACCACATTTATCCCTTCTTATTATTTGAGGAGGACTTTTAGTAAACAACCTTTGTCTCATGTTTTGATAACAATAGTGTCATTATTAGGTGTCACTAGAGAATCATCCTCATAATCTTTATTTAATAAGACATCTTTGCCTAGACTATTTACATATAATGCCATTGTCATATCCCTTCTTATTGTATATGATTCATACATAAAAGTCGGAAACATTATATAATGTTAAAAAAAAAACGCTTTGTTCACGAAAGGAAACTATGTGAATTAATCGCATTACACATATAGAATGTTTTTCAAATCTCACCTTTGTAGGGCTTTCTGATCCCATCGAATGTGCTTTCATCTTTTTATTTTCTTTGCTTTTAAAACACACAAATATAATATTATTATTTTATAATATGCAAAAAAATATATAACCTAAATAATAATACGAAAATACTCTGTTCCTAAAACCATAATATATTTGTTCATATTTATGTTATTTAAAGAAAAATTAATATGTGATATTGTCTTCTTGGTCATGATATAGGCACATTTTTTTGTTTTTAAAATTTTGATATGTGACATTATTTTTTTGGTCAGTACATTATATTAATGCATATATATAATCCATTATTTTTATTCATGTTATTTGTTCATATTCAAAACAAACAATGTAAGTCTTACGGGGAACCAGTGGAATCAGTTTTGCTAACATTCGTTTTTTTATTCACATTTAACTTCTTTTTGAAATTTTTTGAAATAAATGCAAGGTTTCTATTTAAAATTATAATCAGAATTTAAATTTTAGTCCAAGATTTGCATTACATAACAAGAAATCAGGCATGTAATCATTCAATCAATATGTGGGTAAAAAAAAATCTATATGTGGTCAAGATATGTATGATATTATGGAAACATAAATTTCAAAAGTGTCAAGCGTTTTATAATTTATACTAAAAAACTATGTATGATATTATGGAAACATAAATTTCAAAACTGTCCAAGTATAATAGAAACTAGAACTTGATCGCGCCTCCGCGTGGATGTTTGATTTAATTTGTGTTCAACATAAACTCATAAACTGCTGGTTTTATAAGAAAATCTCATGTACTTTTTTATATTTTGTAATTTACATATAGAGTAGAATATATTATTTTATAATTTAGATGTTTGATAATAATATTTTTTATTTGCACATGATATTATATTAAAAATCTATAACTTGATGTAATTTGATGTAATCGTACTATTCATATATTAACATGTTTTTCTTTTTGAAATTTATTTTAAAATATGAACAATATACTTTTTTGCATTAGTTTTCAATGAGTTATTATTAATTTTATGATATTTTATTTACTTCAAAATTAAACTCTCAAATTTTTATATTTGACTAAACTAAATAAGGGAATTCTTTATATATATATATATATATATATATATATATATATATAGACAATCCCTTAATTTAAGCCCAAGATTTTTTAACTAAGTAATCAACATAAATGCTAATAGACAAATAATTTTGACCATATAAATTATTAGATTCTTTAATATGGTCAAATCTCATAGTTAATATTGTTTCATATTTGTTGATTTTTAGTTATAATACTTTTTAAAAAAAAAATAAATTATAAACTAAAAGTTAGGTATTATTCGGATTAAAATTTTGGCGATAGAATATTCGCTTTCTTTCAAATCAAGTGAACTTAACCTGTCACTTATTAATATGTTATTGAGTTAATGTTTACTAAGGAAATAGAAATAATTCTAGAACCAATTAATATTATTTTCCAAATATTCTAAATTATATTGAAAATAATAATTTACTTGATCGATAATTTTTAAATTTATTTATTTTAATTTAGATTTAAAATAAAAAAATAATTCTAGAAGTATTAGTTACAAATTTTTTAAAAAATATTAAAATGTGAATATCAATCTATATGCTATCATAAAAGATAGTGACCTATATAATACATGTTCTACGTGTTTTTACTTCATCTCAATCTCTTTCGACTAAACTTGGTATGCAACTCTATATTTTGACCAAATAAAGACTTATTGTTTCCTATAATACCTTACAAATCATGATCATGTCATCATAGTAATGGCCATCATCACTATCAATCATAATTATGTCATTAATTGCATCCATATTAATTCAAATTTATGTGTTTAGCTAATCACAATGTCAATCATGTCATTAATATTCTTAAAATTATGAATTAATTATTACGGTACATAAAATTCAAAATAAAAATTTATAATAAATTGCAATCATTTAACTTAAGCAACAAGACCTTGAGATTAAGAGATCTCAATAAAAGTTTAATAAATTAATAATGTTATTGTTCATTAATTTGCACATGAATAAAAAAAGATAGGTTATGACCGTAATTTAACCAAATTCGATTCAATATTAAATTTAAGTTTCATATGTAAATTTAAATAATATTATTCTAAGAAAAGATAGATATTAAGGAAATTTAAATTTGACCGTAATTTATGCAATATCGAAAAAATAGAAAACTGATATACGAATCATCATAACACATTTTGGTTTCGTTAATATAAAAAGTTACTATAAATTTATTTAAATTCTCATAACTAATTAAAAATCACACGCAAAATTTTGGGGATTTACTTAAGAAACATTATTAAACAAGTTTTTAAATAATTTAAAAATCTAACCAATCACATAAGTTGTAAATTACTCTTATAGATTTAATTTCACAAAATTTACTTCAATTACACCTAACCAATTACACAAGTTTGAAAAAAAATATTGAAACTTACTTTCTATAATATGCACAATGTCCTTCAATCTTTCATTATATAATATGTATGTAATATTTGTGACTAAAACTTTTACCATTCTAAAATCTATAGATTAAAAATTCTATAGTTCATTCACTCAGCGCAAGGCGCGGGTATCACCTAGTTTCTTCTTGATTAAAAAGGAATCCATATTCCAACAAAGTAGTACGAGTCTATGACAAAGCATGATATATATAAAAATAGAAATTAAACACAATTAACAAACCAAACAAAAAATCATAGACACCGGAATAATATAACAAGAGTCATGTTCGCTTGGTTGACGCTGCGCCCGTCGGCGTCGGCGTCTGGCCGGCGCCGGCGCGGCCATCTTAGTTTGATTGTTGTTCGTTTTGTAGACGCCGACGCCGACGCCGACGCTGATGCTGACGCTGATTGTTGTTCGTTTCGAAGACGCTGGACGCTGCCGCAGATGCTGGACGTTGACGCAGGAAGCAGTTGTTCGGCGTCTGACACTCGACGCTATTTTTGGCGCTCGACGCCGACGCCATGCTCGACGCAGACGCAAACGCAGGTACCCGCGTCGATGAAACGAACAAGCGTCGATGAAAAAATATTGCCGCAGACGCAGACGCCGGACCTGCGGCGACCAAACGAACAGCACTAGTATTATTGTAATCATTCTATATGTTTTGCATTGTCTAGGACTAATAATTGTGGTTTTGCTTAATCATATCTTTCATGCATGTGTATGTTAGCTTTGATTGATCTTTACAGCATTGGCCGTAGAATGAAGTCATCATTGGCGATATCTAATCATTTTTCGATACTCAATATGTTCTCTAAACCTAACTAACCAATAATTTTCTAACTAAATATATTTGTCCAATTGTCTTATCACATGTACCTGATCTACTTAATGGAATATTTGATATATGTTATATGAAAAAAAAAACATATATCAAAGAGTAATATTTTGATGATTTCTGACGTTTAAATCTAGACTTATTATGACTGTCAGTAACATGATATTGAGATTCCCATGCCAAAAATAAATAGACCGATTTATAATTTCATCAGTGATATACTATATAGACAAATTTGATTGAAAGTCTTAACTGCGTCAGCGATTGTAAGGAAAGAAAATGAAAATGGTTTGAAGAATCTTCAAAGCAAGCTTCGAAATTGTAATAGAAAATGGAAAGAGAGGAGCAAGTTGATTAGTGCGTAATTCTTAGCATCCCATGTGGAACTGACGTGGCGCACATATTCATTTGCGAACCAAAACCACCCATTACAGCGAAGCACACGTGTGTGTGTGACACCCACACGTGCATTCCTAGTTAAATATTTGTAGTCAAAGTTCAAACACCGTTCATCTTTTTTTTTTTCTTTGATTCTCTACATGTTTTTTTTCCAAAGATATTCAAAAAAATATTCCAACTTCATTAATTTTTTTAACACTCAATTTTTTTTTCCTAGGCCACTTTAATACAAAAATTAATTATTTTCTTACAATGATTTTTAAACTATGCTTGTTTTAATGTCTGAATTCTATTTTTAATCAAAAATATTAATAAATTTCAAATAAAATATTTTAAAAATCTCTAAAATTCAGAAAAAAATCTTGGAAATTCCTAATTTTTTTATATTCAGGAGTAAAAATAACTATATTATGGACAATGTTAAAATATTATAAGAAATTCCTAATTTTTATTATATTCAGGAGTAAAAATAACTATATTATGGATAATGTTAAAAGGTTATAATATGTTTAGTTTTAATTTCAAATTTAGTTTGTTTTTTGAAGTTTGAAACAAATTTCTCTTTTATTCAGAACAAAGATTGTCTAAATTTTTAAAATTTATCCAATATTTAGTTATTTTATTCTTAAAACGTAAAATAAAATTTGACATTTTAAAGATTTTATTTTGAATTCTAGATATTAAAATGAACACAATTAAAAAAATAAATGTATAAAAATGAGTAAACTAATTATTTTGAGCATTAAACTAGATATAAAAAATTAGACATTAAATTTTTTAATGAAATTAGTTGAAATTGTTTTTATGAAATTTTTATTTTTTCTTTTAATTTATAGTTAAAGAAACAAATATATCGACATACCCACTAGAAATTGTACAGTCCCAAAAGTACCTTAGGTTAATACATGAATTTGAAAGTGTTAGGTTTTGATTTGTAACACTTGCGTAATCCCGGAATGGGGGGAAAACACGATCACACAAATTTTTACCCAATCAGAAAAATCTATGGAAAATGCCATTTCGCATGTTTGGAGTTTTTGCTTAAATTTTTTTCAGGTAAACTTTTATTAAGTGAGTAAATGTGTTTTACTCACTTGTCTGCAGAGTTGAAAATTAATTATCTTTCTACCTCTTTTACATAAAACATTATATACAATTATCAACATTTATACCTTTGAATGAAAAATTTTTTTGCACCAAAAAAAAGAAAAATTAATTCAACTACCTTCTTCTATCACGTATGAAAAATTCATTAGTTAAATTCTAGATATTCATTTTAATCAAGCTCCATAAGATGATATTGGTGTGTAAGAAGAGAACAACGAGAGTCAAAGGATCAATAGTTTTCTTTATCTATTATGAATGTATTCAAAATTAGATGAACAATAATGGTATATAAAAATAAAAATTAAAATAATTTTTGTTAAGCAATTCCGCAAAAACATATCCAATCACATGTAACTTTTGTTCAACAACTTTTACTCAGCAAATTTTAAATTCCACAATTGTTATTCAGCAATTTTTAGCCATTCTGCGATTACGCAAATATTATCAATCGGAGCCTTAATCTCAATGTTAGCAGCTAAAGTTATTAGAACACAGACAACAACACATTTGACGTTCGACATATCTCAGATTTTAAATCTGTCAGATCTGGGCATAGTCGGTTCGATAAAGATGGATTCAAAGTCCCAAAGATACTCTGACTTTAGCTCATATAGCTAGTGTTCACGAAAAGCCAAAGACATCCAATTTTTTTTAGATCCGGTGAAATGAAAACACAATAAATCTAGATTCACCACGTAAAAAGAATAACTAAGAAAAGATATTTGAAGGAAAAAACAATGATAAAACTAATGAAAACTGAAATCATACTAAGACCGGAGGCGGGAAGCCGCCGACCACCATCGTAAAAGGAACATATCTAAAACTACCATCCTTCATAAAATACAAATCACCCATTTGAGTCACATGTTGATCCTAGAGAA
This sequence comes from Brassica nigra, assembly GCA_016432835.1. Taxonomy (NCBI): domain Eukaryota; kingdom Viridiplantae; phylum Streptophyta; class Magnoliopsida; order Brassicales; family Brassicaceae; genus Brassica; species Brassica nigra. The sequence continues at coordinate 12,620,229 of CM028247.1, read as the reverse complement.
TGGAAATATAAGAATTGTCTCAAAAAAAATCAGTGACATGGCTGTGGAATTGCATTCAATTCATTTTTGTCAATGTATTTTTGGAATTAGTTTCCCACCCTAAAATTCCATAATTACCTTGCTCAAAATCATTTCCTTGGAAGCAGACATACTTGGGCCTTGAGATTTGAGTAGGCTCAAGATCCAAATTCTTGTTTGGGTCAACCACAATTAAAAACCTTCTCTCGTTTGGGGCAAATTTTATTAGAACCTCCATCAAACAAACAAACGTTTTTTTTTTTGTTCCAGACCCCCATTGCAGGATAAATTAGATAATACATATTATAACATTGCCTCTAGATTTTAAGAGATCATATTGGAAACCTCTTGCCTTAGTTGGTTTCTGCTTGCAGCTTTGAATATGTGTTCAATTCTGGTAGATAAACAGATGCAGAAATGCAAATGGGCTAGACTTAAATGAGCTTTTAATAGGCCTTATGACGTGTCAAAATCAGAGGCGTTCAATTTAGGGCGCTCACTCGAGAATGTTCCCGCGTTCACCCGATGACCTCTTTGGTAAAAGTTGAGTTAACCACGCTGACACAAGCAGATGCCACGTGTCACGTAACGCCCTCTTTTTCTTTTTCGTGTTGATTTTATTTTTGTCCCACTCGGCCTTTTGGGTTTCTTTCTCTCATTCATTCACAAGGCGCGATTTAGGTCTCACTCGGATTTCAAACCCTTCTTCTTCTCCGGCGTAAACCCTAGTTTCCTCCACAGCCTACTCCACCGTATCTAGCCATGCTTCCGCACTCGTACACCGTCGATTCGCTCTCGCAATCACAAGACCTCGCGTCGGCTATACTCGCAGCTTCGACGCCGTCGAATATCTCCGCGGCTTGCTCTTCCGTGGAATCGTTTCTCCAGTCGCACACGCCTGATCAGTGCCGCCATTTCTTCTCCATCACCTTCCCGAGCTTAATCTGCAAGATCTTCGGCTTCGGCGACGCAACCGCTCCGTCTCCGGCTCAATCGTCTTCGCCGCCGAACGGTTGGATCGATGTAATCACGGCGACAAACGACTCAGATCTATCGGGAAGAGTCTTCTCTCTCTTATCCCCTAGTGGAATACTCATGAGCTCGATCTTTGCCGTCGATAAGCTATCTCTTGTTAAGTACGTTTTCCCTACCGAACGTTTACCTGAGTATGCTCGATTCATGCTATCAAGCGAGAAGGATCGAACCGCGTTATCAAATTTGTGTCCCTTTCTGAAAGGTAAAATCGAGGAAGGTTCATCTTATGAAGTTCGGCTCAATGTTTTCGAGTATTACATGTTCTGGCTCTCTTATTATCCGGTTTGTAGAGGAAACAACGAGAGTTCATCTATGAGTGTGATTCCAGTTCAAAAGAAAAAGATGTTTAGGCTAGAGAACTGGACGCGTATCAAAGGTTTCCCTGGGAGTAGCAAGCGTGATTCAGATCAGAAGTTGGAGTGTAATCTCTACGTGAAGATTCTTTACTCCTATCTGAAAGCATTTGTTCCTGTTTTTGATTTGAATGCACACCAGCCTTATCGTAGCTCCCTTTTGCAATACGGAAATGGTTATGATGGTTCTGTAATGGCGAGAGCTGAGTTCTTAGTGAATCTGTTTGTACACTATTGGATTATTGAGAATGATTTCTCGCCGTTTCCTGTTGTTACGGCTAAATCTTTTGGCGTGGTTCCTCCTTTCCGGTCTGCTGTTGAGGAGATTCCACCTACTTGTGGCTTAGAAGAAGTTGTGAAGTTGCTTGTTAAGTATCTGAATTTGAGCTGGGTTACAAGTGGTGCTGGGAGTGAAAACTACATTGAGTATGGTGAGAGTCCACGGTGGAAGACACCGAGTTCAGGTTCGTCATTCCATGTTGCTAATTTGAGCCTCAGGCCTCTCACTTCCTGGAATACCCATTTACAGAGACCTCTTTACCGATATATATTGAGGAGTTTCTTGTTTTGTCCCATTGGGAGCTCTATTAAGAATGCATCTCAGGTATTCTCCATATGGATTACGTATCTGGAACCATGGATGATCAGTTTGGATGACTTCTCAGATCTGGAAGCTGCTTTAAATGGATCTACAAAAGATGCGAAAAAGGAAGAGTCTTATGAATCACATGGTTGCGGATACACGTCTTTGTGGCAGAGCTATGTGATATCAAACTATCTCTACTACAGTTCTCTGGTTATGCATTTTATTGGCTTTGCGCACAAGTTCCTTCACACAGATCCAGAAACAATAACTCAGATGGTTCTGAAGGTTTGATCCTTTACTTTATCTATATTTCTCAGACATGGTTTCATGTGTTAGAGCATGGATTGCAAGACTTTTTTTTTTCTAAATCTGAACGTAAGTGAATGAATCTATTGTGCTTTTCTAAATAGGTGATGGGTATATTGACATCGTCCAGAGATCTTTTGGTTCTGATGAAGAATATTGACAAAGCCTTTCACTCTAAACAAACTGGACCAGGAAATTCAACAGTGAACGAGCTCTCTAAATTTGTTCCATCTATCCGTGAACAATTGAAGGTGTGCCTATGTTTTTCCTCAATAGCATTTGTTATCTTTTCTCGGGGGAATCATCATAGAAAAAGAATTTAACTTTATTATCATAGCACCCTTGGAAATTTAGGCGCTTGCAGCCAACACTTCTATTAAAGTAAACAAAGCACTGCACAAGCAAACCCCTTTTGAAATTCATGTTTAATTGCTTGTTGAACTTCAGGACTGGGAAGATGGGCTGTGTGAGAGCAATGCTGATGGGTCATTCTTGCATGAAAACTGGAACAAGGACCTGAAACTCTTTAGTGATTCAGAAGATGGTGGGCAACAACTGCTTCAGGTTAATGTCTTCCCTCTGTTATCTACTGCAGTGAAAGTTTAGGAATATAAAGCAGAAGATTGATATTTTGTAGGATAGTATCTAGAACTGTATTTGAAAATAGCTCTATGTAATAATACTTTCAAAACTTGTTCTTTTGTTGTAGTTTGTTTCAGTCTTCTAGATGTATCGATGAGCCATCAGGAATCCCTGAGCACACATCTGCACCCTTGCTATCTAACTTAAGTTGTAGAGGCACTTGGATCCCTTAGTCAAGTGGAGCTTAAATGTATTCAACATTATTCATACCGTCTTTTTGTTCTTTGAAACAATTGCAGCTATTCATTCTGCGCGCAGAAGCCGAACTGCAAACTGTGCCAGAGAAAAGCCTCTCGGAAGCCCTAAAGTGTGTAGATTCACTAAAACAAGTGGTGTCAAACTTCTTTGGCGGGCATGTCATAAAACCAATCGCTTTTTCCTTAGACCTGGACCATCCCCAGAAAAACCGTGACGAGCTCTTCAAGCCACGCGGTGCTAGGAACCAAATGGCAAGCAGTGTGAAGTACAAAGGAGACAGGATGACCCGTCCCGTGTCAGAAGACGAGGTTGCATGGATGGCTAAGCTGCTAATCAACATCTCCATCTGGCTCAACGAACGTCTCGGGCTAAACCAACCTGTGACCAACAATGAGAAGAAAGAGAATTCAGAGTCAGTGTCGTATGTAGACGTATCTGAGGTGGATGCGAGGAATGTTGCTGGACCTGGAGATGCTGGGAGGATGATGCTGCGAGGGGTGGTGATGGTGTGTGGTTCGGTGTTGCAGCTGATGAGAAAATATGGTGTTCGAGTAAACCTCCGGGTCATGGCGTCGAAGAAGTTTCTAACGCTTTTATTTCTATATGTCGTGTTTGTTGTACTCAAAAGGTTTGTCACTAGGTTGATTTGGTAGAAAGTCCCAAGTATAGTATGTAACGGGTATAGCACAATGATGACCCTCCTTCTTGCAGAGAGGGTTTCGATAGCAATCGGACGGAATTTTTTTGTTATATACGTGTTTCTGCCAGTAGCTATTGATTTTTTTTTGCTTAGACATGTCTTCGCTTGTCACAACCAATAAGACGTACGTGTCTTTCGCTAGTAAGATTCACCGTTCGCAAAATTTTCATCTGTCGTTTGTCGTGGAGTCGTTTACTCGCCAACCACCTCTTACTCTGTCAATTTTCAAAATTTCTAAAGGTTCGTCGTTTACGATCTGTTAGTTCCGAAACTGAGTGGTGGATTCCATTGTCTTCTCCGATCTGTCGAGAGGATTGTTTAGCTTCCAGATTATCTGTGGTCTTCACCACACCATGGCTGCACCGTTTTTCTCAACTCCATTTCAGCCATATGTCTACTAGGTTAGCGTCTTCTCGCTTAGAACTTCTCGCTATGATTTTGCAAGATGATCAAGTATTCAATTTACAATCTGCTAGTATTTGAGGTTCATTGTAAGTAGGAGTTAGATAATTCCATGTTGATTTTGTCGCCGCCTGCTTCAATCAGCTTCAATTTCAATGGGTGAACGCATGATCCGGCCAATTGGTGATAATAATTAGATTGCTAAAGCTAATAATGAAATCTTTCCTCGGCCATAGTTTTCTGAGATGATGTGACTACGCCATTGATAACAATGCTACGTCTGTATTGGTGTTGTGTTATATTATAAGTGATCATGTGATGCAGAGTCAGGTAAAAGAGATTGATTTTTTTTTTTCATTTTTGCGGTTATTTGCCATATCCTCCTTTGTAGTTCTTTATAATCATTGTTTGTTTCTTGGCAGATAATGTTAAAGCCAGAGGAGAAAGTCATTGCTAAGCCTGGTACTTCCCTGTAAAATGACTTCTCTATCAGTTTTTTTTTTGTTTACTTTTGATATGTGTCACTAATTTACTACGGTGCTGTAGGTTCCGTGTGCCACACGTCTGGGTCCGTGGAGATGGAAAATACATATACTCCTGAACAAGAAGTTGGAGTCTTGCAGTGGACTTTGGGCAAGAGTGTGAGCAGTGTAGTTCTTCGGAATACTGGGCAAAATGATGGGGTTTGTGGGTATTGCTGCACCTTATTTGGCTAGGATTCTACCGGTTAGTGATTTTAAGCTTTCCATGTTGCTGTAATCCTCTTCCTTATCACGCTTAAGTTACCGTCTAGTATACGTTTCTCATTGTACTTTTGATCCTTGGTTATTATGTTTCCTGTAGATCGATTTGGCAATGTTTAGTTGTGAGATCTTGTGGCAGGTAGAGTCTCTTTACCTAACATCTCAGCTTCTTCCTCATTCAAATTAAGGTTCTTTAGAGTTTGTGTAAGGTTAAGACCTTTTGCCTTCTTTTTTGTGTAGCCAGATGCATTCTTTGTTCCGTCAATGATGTAAAGGTTGTCAACTCCGTTGACCAGAGGGCAAGAAACATCGTTGTCGCTGGTTCAGAGGTAAGAAGAAACAAGTCATTACGCTGACCTTTACTGATATGTTTATCTTTACAGAAGAAAGACTCGCATATTAATGTGATGCAGTTTCTACATTAGTATTATTACCAATCCCACAGATCCTTTTCTGGCTTCTACTCAAATTTGGGTTGTTGTTGTAGGGATTTCTGAGACAACGCTTATCTGGACAAGGTCTTGCTTTCATCCTCGCAGGTGGCTCAAGTGCGGTTTTATCTCAACAAAAATGCTGTTCGTGTTTACGCCTTATTCCCAAAAAAGAGACTGACATTACCATCTCAAACATGTTAGTTGTACAAAAAGTTCTGGAGGTAGGAGAAGTTCTCAACATTGACGTGTCTTGCATCGCTGCTCCCACTCCCTCCGTCGATGTTCAAATCAAACACAATAATGCTCCTCTGAGACGAGCAGTAATCGGGGTACATTTACACTCCCCTTGCATCCCAAATAAGAGGATTCAGGTTCTTTGTTTTGTTCTTTCTCTCATATATCTGACTATCTATTTGCAATCCAAAAGGGTGACAACGTAGTAATGGCGACTCTGACGGGACCAGGCATCGTCTTCATGCAAAGTTTACCGTTCCATCGGCTCTCACAGCGTATCACAAGGTAAAACCAACAATCCCAAATCTTGCTTTTGGTGGCTTTGTTGTAAGAAAAGCTTTTGGTGACAGGTCGGTGACGTCACCAAACATGAGAGAGAATCCAAGGTTGTTGATACAGATAGCGTTGTTTGCGGTCCTTGCATACGTAGTGATTCTATCTTCGTTGATCTTAACCGACGTTTGAAAGCAGAAAGACAAGTTATGCTTTTCTCCGACCAAACATCAAACTAACGATGCAATTGTCTCCACTTAGCTTAGGGGTTTTGGACGTTTGGATAGAATGAAAATGAATCATACAGCTCACCATTTTATTTTTTTGGATTGCGAGTGGGTTCAGGCAAATGTGTTTAGTTACAAAATCAGATAACCTCTTTTTCATTTAGTAACTAGCCTTTTAAAGGATTGTTAACCGTCTATTACCCCTGAGTGAACATGAATTTAATGAGTGTGTTAGCACTTTGCTCTGTTTACAAAAAAAACAAATGTGTGTTAGTAACAAGGCCGACTAGTGTTATAGGCCCAATATTGGCCTAATTCTATCTAGCGGTTCAAATTGTGTTTATATATATCCTCTAGCTCTCTTAATACAATTAATTATACTACGTACGCCGAAAGAAATCAGAGAAAGAGTAAGGTTAACCCTAACTACAATATCCTTGTTTGAAACTTGAAACAATGGAGATGTCAGATCTCCCGAGGGATCTGGTGGAGGAGATTCTCTCAAAGCTTGCCTTTACATGTATGAGAGCAGTTCGACTAACTTGCAAAAACTGGAACACTTTATCCAAAACTCTGAGTTTTATGGAGAAACACATTGGTGAAGAAACATCAAGAGAATGTCGTGTGATCATGATGATGGACAATGAGGTTTCTTTGATTGGAGTCAATTTCAGCGGAATCCACAACAAGGTTAATCCATCTATTGAACACACAGGTAAACTTATTATGCCTTACAACAACAGTACTAATTCAAAGTTAGTCGATGAACTTTTTCACTGCGATGGTTTGTTGTTATTCGTCATGAACGACCGTAAGCAGAGGCTACTTGTTTGGAACCCTTATTGTGGCCAACATAAGTGGATCCAACCCAAAAGTTATAACCGTAAATGGGAGGCTTACGCAATGGGATACGAGAAGAAGGACAAATCTCGTAGCCACAAAATCTTAAGGATTATGGACGAAAATATTGGCCCGAATAATATTGGCCCGTACGAGATGTACGATTTTAAATCTGATTCATGGAAGGTTGTTGCTATCAAAACTCCCCTAGAAGGAGATATCATTTTTCGTGGGAATGCCCTATCTCTAAAGGGAGATGCTTACTGGGTTGCTTCAGAAAAGCAAGGAGGACCAATGGAGAAAAAAAAGTTCTTAATAGGATTTGATTTTACAAAAGAGAGGTTAGGACCACGTCTGAGTTTACCACATGGTACTTATTACCGAGATGTTGTGATTCTCGCTAGTGGTAGAGAGAGAGAGATTGCTTTGTTATTTCACAAAGGGGGTACATCTGAGATGGAGATATGGGTTACAACTAAGATTACGCCTAATACAATATCGTGGAGCAAGTCCTTGGCAGTGGATATGAGACCATTTATTACTGGTTATTCTTGGTTTTTCAACTATTCTAGGCGTATCTTCATTGATGAGGAGAAGAAAGTCGTTGTTATTAGTAAAGACGAAAATAGAACTAGAAACGTAGCTTACATTATTGGAGAAGATGGATACTTTAGAAAAGTGGATCTCGGAGAAGTTAGAAGCAATTACTATTGGCCACTTGTATGTTCTTATGTTCCAAGTTCCGCCCATATCAGTTCATCCTTTTTGCTAACTTGATTATTTACCGAAACTGTAATATTATTTTCTCTAATGCTCTTACTTACTAGTTATCAAAAAGCAATTCCTCTAGCTTTATTTACATTATTCATCAATCATTCTGCAAAACATTTGGAATAAAAAAAACGAATATTGTATATAAACGATGATCCAACTGAAAGTACATTTGGGCAAAGGAGATGCAATACCTAAGGCAAAACTTAGAAAACCCCCTCGGACACCATTGCCAACAAAACCTACGCATAAAGTTAATGGAGCAGAGAAATATATACGACATGCCAACAAGACTAACAATCTCAACCCTGAGAATAAAGTTAAAGCTACTCAATTAGATTCAAGAAAAGACCAAGCTGAAAATTCCTCGAAGCTTGACGGCAACCAAATGAAAATTTCTCGAAGCTCAGTCAACAACAAAGACCAAGCTGGACCAGGAGGAAGTCAAAAGGCAGAGATATAAAGCCAATCTAACAAATAAGCAATGCCCAACACATACCATTGCTTATAGTCTATGCCTTTACAATAGAGACCCATTGAACGAAGAACACAAAAAAAAAAAACAAAAGACAATTTTAAGAGATTTTTTTTAATCTAAAATATAAGTTGTTTATATATTTTTATGTAACTTTTATATTTATTGGGTATAGTATAGTATTTATTATTAGTTCAATTATATCTAATACATATATTAAATGCAAAAGTAACAATGTGTTAGTTTTTTATTAAAACTACTTTATATCATGAAACATAAAGAATATTAAAGGAAAAAAAGACAACACAACTTTGATAACAAAAGCAGAAAAATAAAAAGTACGACAAAAAAAAAAAAAGATAGTGGAGGGGATCCTCTCGGGAATCGGGACCGTGATTGGTCTCGTTGAGAGGCCGAGGAGGGTGAGAGGATGATGATGATGCGAAGAATCTCCGAGAGAGCTATTGGGTTCTCTAATAAGAAGTTGATTCTCAAATCCTCGGCGGCATCGCGGTTTCACGGCGAGTCTCTCGATTCCTCCGTCTCACCCGTTCTCATTCCCGGCGTCCATGTCTTCCACTGCCAGGTTCAAACAAAAAAAAAAGTCTCTTCCTTTTTTGCTCTCTCTTTGATTTCAAATTCGAATCTCCATTGTTTTACAGGACGCAGTTGGAATCGTAGCAAAGCTATCAGATTGTATCGCAGCTAAAGGCGGAAACATTCTCGGCTACGATGTCTTTGTTCCCGAGAACAACAACGTCTTCTACTCTCGCAGGTATATATATATTATTCCTCCTTTTGATGAAAGTGAAAAGCTTTTGAGAGATTGCATTAGCTTTGGTGTTTAGTTTGTTTGTGATGGGAAAAGATGGTTTCTTTTGACAGTGAGTTTATATTTGATCCGGTTAAATGGCCGAGACACCAAGTGGGTGAAGATTTTCAAGCTATTGCGCAAACGTACGGTGCCATGAACTCGGTTGTGCGTGTGCCTTCTGTAGATCCCAAGTACAAGATTGCTCTTCTACTTTCAAAACAGGTGCTGGAAATGTTAGAAACCTCCTTTTTTACATTTATGCGTACTATCTTGCTGAGAAGTATGTATACAGGATCATTGTCTGGTCGAGATGTTGCATAGATGGCAAGACGGAAAACTCCCTGTGGATATAACCTGTGTGATAAGGTGTGATAATAGTTTCTTCTCAATAGACTCAGTCCATACATATTAGTAAGCATGTGTGTTTTAGTGACTCTGATGTTTATGTGTGTTTACAGTAATCACGAGAGAGCTTCAAACACTCATGTTATGCGGTTTCTTGAGAGGCATGGCATTCCATATCATTATGTAGCCACAACAAAAGAGAATAAACGAGAAGATGAGATTTTGGAATTGGTTAAAGATACTGATTTCCTAGTACTCGCTAGATACATGCAGGTGTGTTACAGATTCTTTTTAGTCTTGTTTCTTTCCTTAAATCAGATTGTTACTAAAAACTAAACAGTCATGTTCATCCTTTAGATGGATGTTACAATTTAGTCGCTTCTTCTCTTTCTAAACCGAGAAAGGAGTAGAACTGTATACTCAGGCAATTGCTAGTTTGCTACTTCACCAATTGACCTCTCTTCCAGACGAAAGTTCATAGCAAGAATAGTACTAATGAGCAGCACATTTTGTTCTGGCAGATTCTATCGGGTAAGTTCTTGAAAGGTTATGGAAAGGATGTAATCAACATCCACCATGGTCTCTTGCCATCATTCAAGGGCGGATATCCAGCCAAACAGGTCTTGCGGTTTTCTCATGCCTCTCTACCCCTGTCTTATGGTTTTTGGTCTCTTTTTCTCTGTGTCTCTTAGTATTCTAGATTCTTTGTGCAGGCGTTTGATGCAGGTGTGAAACTAATTGGAGCAACAAGTCACTTTGTTACAGAGGAACTTGATGCAGGGCCTATCATTGAACAAATGGTAACTTTGTCTACCAACAGTCTTGTTTCTGAGGTTATGTCAGTGTGCTTCGCATCTTCTCAAAATAATCTTATCTGAATTCTCATTTACATAGGTTGAGAGTGTGTCCCACCGGGACAATCTAAGGAGCTTTGTCCAGAAATCTGAGGACCTCGAGAAAAAATGCCTAACAAAAGCTATTAAGTCATACTGCGAGCTACGTGTGTTACCTTATGGAACAAACAAGACTGTTGTATTCTAATAGAACGAGCAAAGACTATTTGTTGTATGAATTCAAAAAAGAAGGTTATAACAATTCTCTTGAAGATTTCTGATTCACTTGCAGTAACTGTGAACAAGTTATTTACAGGATTTTTTATCGCATACGATCGCTGAGGCTCAAAGAGAGCATTTTTCAGGCTCGAGACAAGTTACTTGGCAGAGAGCAGACTGAATCCCAGCAACCCAGCTCTGCTTCTGAGTCTTACTCTTGCACTTGAACTCCAAAAGGCCCTGTCCAGTTTTAAGACCAAAGTAGACTTCTTCTGAGTTTCCTTCTCTATCTTTACTGTATGGCCATGGAGATGTCTCGTCGCAGAATCCATAAACAACGCCTTCAAAAGGAACAAGAAAGCTTCAGAGTTCCATGTTTCAAGTAATTTCCTTAACACTTGGAAAAAAAATAGAAAATGCTTACATTTATTCTTCGTGGAGAATGTCCCTCCAATGTGTTTGCTTTTGAGTTTGATCATGACCTGAGAAATTCATAGAGCCCTCTAGTTAAGCAACGTAATCTGTGTCTCTTAACAGATAGGATTCAGTCTGTTCAAGTACCTGAGACTTGTTGTTGATATAGACACAAACTCGCTTAAGTCGCTGCATTCCTGCTGACAAAGTTTAGTATAAGCATCTTAACTAGTGGAACCAGTCTTGACTAATAGAAGAATAGGATTACCGTTTTGTGCACATTGTACCAAGTCACCCTCTAAAGGAGGACTAGGTTCAGCCTCTAAAGGAAGATTTGCAGTCCAGCTAGAGTCAGAGAAGCTCCTCTCACAAGGTGTGATAGTCGCGTTCTTCCTTGCTTCCTTTGGCTGCCTCACCTTCAGAGCCGCTTCTCCTCTCAAAGCTGGTTCAGTTTTCAACAAAAAATCAGATCAAACACCATCTTACTAACCATACCAAAGCCTTTGACACACCAACTTTTTAACAATAGCCTTACCAGTTGCAGCTGCGGCTGTGAGAGTCGTGAGATCACCAGGGCTGTGGATATCAATGGAAGACCTAACCGTGGCAGCTACACATGCGCGATCAGCTCCTGCTTCCTCAGCCATGTCAATGCAATGAGAAGCCAGTAGCTCGGTGGCTGAGGCTAGAGCCAGCGTCATCATGGAGCCTGACCCTTGACCGCAGCTTTTCTCGGATGTCACAGACGCTAACCCAGCTGCTAGAGCTGCGATGGACACAGCTGAGTGGACATGGGCTCTCTCCACACGCGCTTTATCTTTCCTCATGGTATTTGGGTTGGTGTGTTGCTTTTGGTGAAACCATTTTGATAACCTCCCTGATTTACGTGTGCTAGTTGAGTTCATGATCTTCCCTGACTGCATTTACACGAATTTGTCAAAATCAGAACTCAAAACCACTCAAACGGTCTTACAACATTACGCATTATCAAGAAGAGATCATACATACCATGAGTGGATTTGCAGCAGAATCTTGGAAGAAGACACCATGACTGTTTTGGGAAACAGTAGACAGACACTGGTGTTGTCTCTGTTTCTGGGCTAGAGCTTTGGAGATTTCAGAAGCAGATAGACTCCATGATCTGGACAGAAACTCCATTGACTCCCTCGGTGTCTGAGGCTGACGAATCCGAGAGAAAACCTCTTCAGCTCTCATAGTTGCGTCCTCCAACTCTTCCTCCAGATTCTCTGATCCAAATAGCGATGAAGAACTCCAATCTGAATATAACCCACCTTCCATTTTCTCCTTGGATTTGCAGAAAAATCAAAATGATGACTGAAGTTTTAGAGATAATGTTCAAACTCAGTCAGAAAATACTAAGTACATCAATGAAGGAGGCTCCATGTTCTTTATATAAGTAATGAGAAAGACATGGAGACAGAGGGATCACAGATCGAAGTAATAGTGCTTTGAGCGCAGTCCATAGATTCAGGGAATGTCTCATCAAATGGGCACAAAAGTGTAGATTAGAGAATGTAATTGAAATATTAAGAGAACGAGTAGGATAACATGGGAGACATGTGCATTGTTTTAAGAGCCGTAAGCTGCTCTTGTGTCGTGTCTTTTTGAGTCCAAAGAAGATTTGACCGGACAGCTTTTAACAGAGTTCGTGACTGTACCGACCAGTACCAGTTTCTTTCTGCTATATAATTGTCATCACACGGAACCATAAACACTTTTCGCTTTATCTATAAAGATACTCCCCCACGAGTTCAATCGTGTTACAGATGGTTCGAATACCCATCGGCCGTTGTGTATTTTTTTGTGCTATATATCTTTTTGATCAAATGGTGCTATGTATTTTTTTTGTACTATATATTTATTGTTAGTTTTAAATATCTATGGATAAATCACGTAACAAAAAGAATCAATAGTCCACTGCATGGTTCTACAAAAACGAACGTGTGTTTCAAAATTAATGCCTTAATGGTATAAATATGTTCAGGTTCTTCCAAGATTAATGAGGATGAATTATTTTGCTAAAGCCTAAAACAATATTGCCATCAACCAAAAAGAAGATGGTCTAACGATGTTTCTCAAAAAAAAAAATGGTCTAGCGATTAAAACTATATATTACTGAATAGGAATTCAAGAAGACACATGTTTAAGTCATATTTAGGAGTGATATATTCTCCAAGTGGGTTAAATTAGATCTAAACTTCGCATCAGACAATGTAGGAGTTTACGGATCCATAATTTTCTTTTTATCATTTAGAAAAATTGCCATTCATAAAATTATCAGATTTTGACAAGACAGTGGAATAATATACATTTTCTTATTATGAACAAGAGATGACTCTTTTCTCTACATACAATCTTAAAAGAAAAGAGACATCAAACATACACAAGCAAACACACAACCATCAAACCAACCAACAAGCAAACAACAAGCAATCACAAACCCGGTTAATTTAAACTCGGATCTCGCGGGTTTCAACCGCTTCGTAAGGAGAACCGATGAACACGTCTCCGTAGATGAGTCCAGCAAGTGCACCACCAACTAGTGGACCCACCCAGTAGATCCAGATTTGTGACAAGTCTCCACTGACAATAGCTGGTCCGAACGACCTTGCTGGGTTCATGGAGCCACCGCTAAATGGACCAGCAGCGAGGATGTTGGCACCAACGATGAAACCAATAGCGATTGGTGCGATGGTTCCGAGCGATCCTTTCTTTGGATCAGCAGCTGTAGCGTAAACGGTGTACACCAAAGCAAAGGTCACAATGATCTCCATCACGATGGCTTCGACCGCTCCTAAACCGGCTCCAACTCCGTGGGTCGGTACGCTCTGTAGCAAACCAAGAAAACAAAAACTCATTTTATTGCCATGAATAATTTTGGGCAAATCCCTTATAAATATGACAAAATAGTACATAATAGTAAAATCTTCAAAATAGTAACTAAATTACTTCAAATCCAATTTTAATTTTGAAGAAATGCTACGAAATTTTTCTCTCTTATGCATTATTTAAATAAGAAAATAACTTTTAATGAGAAAGAGGAAAGATGACTTTTAAGCTATCATATGGTCTTTTCTATAATTGTCAGATATTAATAACTTAATACAAGTGTTAGTGTTCGTAAAAAGCCTTTATATCAGTGTTTTTAAAACTGGACCAACCCGATGGTTGGACCAGGTTCGACTATGAACCGGTCATATAGCCGGGTTGGTTCGAATAATTGATCATACTAAAGTTATTAAACTGATAAAAACCACCAAAACTATCAAAAATCCATATGAACATAAAACTAATTTATATTTATAATATTTTATATTAAAATTTATTTATATTTTAATTATGTATTATATAACTAACATTATTTTAAAAAATTTATAGTAAAAATATATTAAACCAGATTATTGAACTATGTTTGACCCGGTCAAACTATATTGAACTGTGACCCAAAATTTTTCTGATTTAGTTTCTGGTCCGATTTTAAAAACACTGCTTTAAATCAATTACTGATAGACCTAAAATGGTCTAAACCTAAGCTAACATGAAAAATAAATAACCTTAAAGTGACACAAACCGAAGTGGATCAAAACAAGAATAACCAGTTCTACGTTACCTCGCCGTTGGTAACGAAGACAAGGAGAAGGCATGCAACGGTGGAGCCAAGACACTGAGCAACCCAGTACAAGAAACCTGTGATCAGTGTAATGTTTCCTCCAACAGCAAGACCGAGAGTCACGGCTGGGTTTAAGTGACCACCGGAGATGTTAGCTGCAACCGAAACTCCGACGAACAAAGCGAAGGCGTGAGCTACCGCAATGGCCACAAGACCAGCTGGGTCCAAGGCTGCATCAGAGGTTAGCTTGCCAAAAGCAATAGCAGAGCCAACACCAGCGAATACAAAGATAAGAGTTGCGATGAACTCAGACAAGTAAGCCTTTAGAGACGCAACACTGAATGAGTCACCTAAACTCCCAACTGCGATCTTCACCATTTTTAGAAAACTCGAAGACTTGCTTTTGTTTGGTTATTGGTGTGTTAGCTCTTTTTCTGTTCTCGAGGCTTTGCATGGCTCTAGTTTATATACTGATGAGCAAATGATAACGATGGGGCCTATATGACGTGGTGCAGCATTATTGGATGCCGCCCAAACCGCCTCTTATTTGATTAATAGAAGGTTAGGAAATATTTAACATGATTAGTGACAACTATAATGGGGTTTAATATAATGTGAGGATAAGAATCTTCTGTTGGCATTTCGATAATCCGCTTTTAAAAATAAACGTTGTGTCACACCAATAATGATGGATGATCTTATTATATTAACTATTTGTCATTTTAAACTTCGTATTGGATTAGATAAGTTGGAAGATGCTAATATATTTGTAGGGATTCTAATTTATATGAAGTCAATTAATCCAATACGTTTGATGTTTTATTTTGGAGTTGGTGGATTTGGTCAGTTTATATTTTTTCCAAAAAAAAAAGGAAAGTCGAGTTTTAACTAGCTGCGGTTATGACTTTTATTCTATTGTATTCACAAAACAAAACATTAATTAGAGAGAATATTTATCCGTGTTTCAAAAAAAGAGAGAGAATATTTATCCTTTCTTGGTGAATTGGGCTCAGAGCTGCCATATCTCTAGTGATAACTACCCATCTCTGTTAGTAGTTTATAGGAGGTCGAATAGATGTGAAAGTATTTGGATAATTTTCATAATTCAGTTAGGAATTTTTTTTTTCTTTTTGTATACTTAAAGGTTTTAGATATTCAAGGCGCCAACTCTCCTCTAGAATTTGTTTACTTATTAGGGCTCCTATTTAAGCCGATACTGCTGAGACTGTCACTATATAAAGAAACAAACAACAATCAGTAATTTTGCGATTCCATCACACATAGTCGCAGCGAGCATCAAACCAATGGAGCATACATTTGTAGACGAATGTTAACTTTTGGATCCCCCCAAAGAAATACTCATAAATTTTTGAAAGGTGCTCGCGATGATGGCAAGATTATCGTTTTTGAGCCGACTTTTATTTTATTTATACTTGGGAAAATATTCAATACTTGGTTGAAATAGAAAGGTGACTAATCAACAGTTATTTAATGAAAAGGTTTATGGAGGGATAACATTAATTAGATATTCGCAGGAAATGGAAATGTACCTTTTTAGTGTGAGTAGTTTGGCCCTGACACGTATTGTTAGCGCTCTCAGTCTCTCACAATTGCCAAGTCATAAACCTCACCAACTTTGGATGACGTAACTTTTCAGTACATGGGCCTAAGCCCATTAATACTCTTTAATGGACTCTCTCATGCATTCTCAAACCCAACAGAAATAGCGATATTTATTTTACCGGTTCTCTATCCTTTCCGGCGTCCTAAAACCCTATAAAAATCCTCTGTAGAAGAAGACGACGACGACGACGATCGAATCTCGCTTCTCCGGCTTTCTCCATCTCTCACAATGGCTTCTGCTTGCAACAGATTCATGAGAAGATCCTCCGTCTCGTCTCTCAGATCCGCCATCAGATCTTCGCTTCACAAATCTCCAGTTGGCACCGGAACTCCGCCGAGTGCTTCTTCCGCCGGATTTCGGATTCCATCTAAGCCCGCTGCTTCTCCCCGATTCTCCTTCTCCAGGTCTGCTTATAATCAATCAACACATGTTCTCTGCTACAAATGTGCTTCGTTTCTGTGATTGTTAGTGCTTCGCGAGTCTTCGTTTGATGAATTGTGTGTTGTCTTCATCATATGGTAGGTGTCCATCTGAGCTTGGTTGTGTTCAGTCGCTTTTACCGCTTCACAGCACGGTGGCGGCTGCTCGGCTGACGTCGTGCCTTAGCCTAACATCCAGAAGCAGCCGAGCTCTCTCTCAGGGTACTCTCTGCTGCACCTCTCCCGACCTCTAATACTCTTTCTCTCTTTTCTGCTTTCTTTCTTGTGAGTTTGCCTTTTTTGTTTTTGCTACATTCAATCTTTCTTTCTTTCTCCGAGTCCTTGCCATTTGTAATTCTATATATAAAGTGCTGTGACCTAATTTGTTAGCTCGCATTGAACCTTGATACTTCTATGGTGGCACATTTAGAGACGTGAGTAAATTAGATTGAAAGGATCATAGATGAACTGTTTGAATGCATATATAAAGTGTACATGCTCTATGATTGCTTTATGACTGTGTTTATTCAATTCTTGGCTTTATGATTTTTCTTACTTGACGGAATAGTTGCATCTTGTAGTGTTTGTGGATTTACTATTTGACTCTTAGCAAGTAGGAAGATTAACTCGATCCTAGTAAAACTTATATAGGCTGAGTAAATTAGTTTCTAGAGTTGCCTTAGAGTTTTGTGCCTGTTGTGTCTGTCTAATTATGAGTACTTGATTCATGCAGGCACATAATTTCACCGTTACCATGTGGGATCCTTGCATCTTTATCAAGTACGAACCTTTTTTGAGTTCTACTAATCCATTTAAAGAATTGGCGAACAAGAATTAGTAGGAAAAAAATAACCCTGTAAAGACTTAATTTTTTGATGGGGTAGCTTATTAAACCAAATGTTACGCTGTGTCAGATTGTCATTGTGTTTCCTGCTGTTTTGTTTTGATATGTATGTCAGTCTTAAGAAAACTAGTTCATGGTCTATTTATAAGAGTGGCAACGATATTGTAGTAATATGTAAAAGTGCTTTTTGTCCCAGATGGAATCGATGACACGTGAGACGTATTTGCAGTTGTTTTTTAAAGGTGGGCGCTGTCAACAAATGACTTGGTGATACTTTAGATTTAGGAAGCTATTTTAGATGAGATTGCTTGACTAGTTTGTTGATTCACAAAACGTTGTGTTAATGACTCTTACCATAGAACCAATAAGCTGAAAGCATCCATTGATCCACCTTTCTTTACAAAAGACCAGTTTTTTGTTTCTTCCCTAATATTTCTTTCTCTGCCTGTTTACTACTCTAGAGATGGGCCTTTCAGTCCCAAGGTGACCACCTGATACATTCATGAAGAGTATTACTTGTCAGGCGAGGCAAGTTTCTTCTCTTAAAGACAAGAAGTTGTTGTTTTTGTTTGCGACCCTAAACTCTTGTTCATGAACAAACTGTGTAATACTATTTCTGTTCTTTACTCAATTCATATCTCATATTCTATCCATGTTTTACATTGTGTTTACGTAACTAAAAAGCTCAAAAGTTGAAAAGATACTAAAGCTGTATTGCAACGTTTTGCTCTTGAATCCAGCTAGAGCCAACTTCTTTCTCCTCACCTTTCTCTTTCATAGTCTTCCTAATTTGACAACTTCTCTCCATCTCTCATGGTAAGTATAGAGATTCGACAAAACTATATATCCGTAGCTTTTGCAGCCTTCAGATCCTTTCCAGCTCTACAACCACCAAGCAACGCCCTCTTAGCCACACCATCAAACCCAAAACAAAATTCTTAAAATACCATTATCCCCTGCCAAATCACTCCTCTCTGCGCCATAGCTCTAATAAGGGAACAGCAAACAGCAATGCTCTACGCTTGGTCTGATTCCACACTTGTTAATCATCATCCCAAAGTAACCAAGAGTGAGCTCCAATGGAACTTCACAGTGAGAACACACAGCTAAGCGATTCAAGAATGTGATAAGACCAGGTTTCAAGAATCTTTCTTGTTTCAGTTGGTTAAAGAGCTTGATTGCCTCGGTTGAATCGCCATTACGAGCATAACCAGAGGATCATTGCGTTCCACGCAATCAGATTCTTTCTAGGCATCGTCCAAAACATCAGCTCAGCTTGCCTTAACATTCCGCATTTGGAATACATTTCTATCAGAGCACTGGCGACAACAACTCGAGACTCTAGGCCAAGCTTGAGAGCACAAGAATGGATGAGACTTCCCCATGGAACCACAGCAAGAACAGCAATGGCGGCCAGAACTATTGACAAGCTGTACTCGTTGAATCTCACTCCAGACGAATGCATTTTCGGTGAAAAACTCAGTAGCTTCTCTTGATTGCTCACCGTTGACATAGCATGTTCAATATTGTGTTCCATGAAGATGAATTAGGGCTCGGCATAGTCGATAGAATCTGAAAAGCACTCTTGAAATCTCCAACCTTGAGGAAAGCATCTATGAGCTCGCTGTATGTTACAGTGTCTGGATTTGGCATCTGATGGAAAAACCAAAGTCCCAGCTCTAGCTTACCGTTCCTTGAGCAGAAAGCAACGATGGCATTCCATGTGCTGGAACCAACGCGGAAGGATCAACTTACTGGGTTGTTGCCGTCATAGAGCAACTCAGCCGCAGCGTGTAACGCGTCAATGACATAGGCCTGAGCCAGAGCTGTGGCTCCTCCTGGAGTAGACACGACATGTTGGAAGAACTGTAAGTTTATTCGACACAAGTCTTAGCATTTGACTTTACCCTTTTTAAGCAAATGGTTATGGAGCCATGGTACATCATATAAAACCAAACTCCAAATATTTTGTTAAATTTTATTAAAAGAGAATATTTGTAATTTTATCTCACAAAAGTTGAATAATTATTTTAGGAAAGATTGAAGAGTAATTTGATAAGATTGAAAGGTTGAGATTAAGAAAGGACTTAAAATAGACTTAAAAGTTATTTGGATAGTAGCAAATATAGGTGGAATGAGAATGGAGGGTATGTTTCTTTCTTACAAGAAGCAATGTATCGAGGAATATAACGAGACAGAGAGAGTAAAAGGAGAGAGAGAACAATAGGAAGAAAATGGTGATTTCAGAGGTACCTTGTGGATGAAGGTAAAGAAGAGAAAAAAAGATAAGATTGCAATCTAATCTTGATTGCATTATGCTTATAATGAATTTCCTGTAATGCAGTTTTTTTCCCTGCATTCTATCAATTGGTGGTGCTAAGTTCCCCTAAGAAGAGGAGAAGATGAAGAAGGAGATGATAGAAGAGGTGATGATTGTAGGAGGTTTAGTAATGGTTCAATTTGTATACGCAGGCAACTCTTTGCTCATGAGTCATTTGATGTCACTCGGTCTTGGCCCTTTCACCATTGTCATCTTCTCTACCTTTGCCACTTTCTTAATTCTCTCCCCTTTCGCCATTCTCTTCGAAAGGTTTGTCTAATAACTTTGTTGTCTGTGTTCTTAAAAACAATCACTCTTTCAGAGAGTAATCGTTTTTGTCTTTGTTCTGTTCTTGTTGTTTATAAAGGAAGCAATGGCCAAATGAGCTTAGCGCGAGGCTGATTGGTAAGCTAGTTTTGATCTCCTTTGCAGGGTAAGTATCATCCTCCATTAGTTTTTGGTTACAGAAAGTATAAAACTATATTGAAATTTGCACTATTCCTTTGTCTGTGTTTTTGGAAAAAAAACAGGGTAACTCTGTTCCAGTCTCTGTTTCTGGAAGGAATCAGGTTGACGTCACCAGCAATGGCCACAGCGATGCCTAATCTCGCTCCTGGCCTCATTTTCTTCATTGCTTGGACCGTTAGGTGAGGATCACTTTTAACAACGTCGATCACAATATTCACTAAATTGTCTCTCTGTTCTGCTCTCTTGGACAGGTTAGAGAAGATGAATATGAAATGTGCGTATAGCAAATTAAAGATCTTAGGGACATTATTGTGCGTGTTCGGAGCTTTGACAATGAGCTTAATGCACAGCGCTTCGATCATTCAAGATGAAAAAGATAATGCTTCAATATTCGTGTTTGATCGAGACAGAGTCGTGGGATGTATCTACCTTCTCGGAGCTGTCTTTGTCTTATCCACCAACGTCGTTCTTCAAGTAAGTAAACCGGTTTTCCATAACCGGCTCGGTTTATCTTCCATGGAGGTCTAAAACTCGGTTATTATTGCAGGCTTCGACATTGGCTGAGTTTCCAGCACCGATTTCATTAAGTGCGATAACGGCATTGATCGGAGTGTTGATAACAATGCTGGTACAGTTATTACAATACCAGAACGGGAAAGTACTTACAAGATCACTCATTAGCATTGGTAACCTGGTTGGTTTTTCTCTTCTGGTAAGTTCATGTAAAACCTTTCACAACAAAAAGTAAAATGGTTTTATGGTTGTAATAACATATCGTGTTTGAAAATGGTAGGGAGGGATGGTGAGTGGAGCGTGTGTTAGCTTTAATGGATGGGCGATGAAAAAACGTGGACCGGTTATGGTTTCTATGTTTAGTCCTTTCGCTACCGTTATCTCGGTTGGTTTCTCTGTTTTGACACTAGGAGAGTCCATTTGCCTTGGGAGGTAACTTTGTTAATAATTCATGTTTGATTTTTTCTTCTTCTTTATATTAATCAATGATTAACGAAAAATACAGTGTGGGAGGAATGGCGTTGATGTTTATAGGACTGTACCTTGTGTTATGGGCTAAAGGCAAAGAAGGGTTCTCACAGATTGAGAGTTTTGAGTGTGAGTTCGACGCTAAGAAGCCTCTCTTGTCTTGACAATTCGCTTGTTCTTTTTTTTTTTTTTGGTTCTCTTTATCTCATATCAATCTTTATACAAAAATGGTCAGATGGTGTTGAGTTGTAGCCTTGTAAGCTCTATATTTCTAGTCAACAGTGTAAACGGAGAAAATGGAAATCTACATTTTTCCCGTTTATAATTTCTAAGGTTCTAAAAAAAAGGAAAATAATCTTGTATAAGTGATGAGGTCAATGGTGACTACGTACCAGAAATAAACAACTTGGGTTCATCATGGCCTCATTCATAATCCTCTCTATAACATTTAATCTTTCAAGATGTGTTCATAGTCATGTACTACACACACAAGGGTAATTTCAGAAAAGAGAAGGCAGAAAAAAATTGAGGTCTCTCTCCTTTCGACCCGACGATTTCACCGACTAATCAGAATTTAGATCGGATCTGATTCACGGAACATCCGTTTTTATTTTGGATTTGTAAATGGCACTCTGCTCTATTTGATCTATCTTCGTTTT
Source organism: Brassica nigra (assembly GCA_016432835.1). Lineage (NCBI taxonomy): Eukaryota > Viridiplantae > Streptophyta > Magnoliopsida > Brassicales > Brassicaceae > Brassica > Brassica nigra. Next base: position 12,598,421 of record CM028247.1, on the reverse strand, counting down.
CCCAATTGATTATCTCGCAAAGCTTGCATCATTTGGATTTTTAGAATGGAACCACAAGTTATTTTCAGAAAGTTGCAAAACTATAGCTTTTAAATAAGGTCAAATCTGACCAATGTTTTCCTGTATTTGTTATGTTACACAACTTGTATTAGTCTTTTAATACATTCTCTGACCATTGCTTTTCTTTATGGATTGTGTTTACAATAATGAAAATGTTTGTGATTATGCAAGTGTAATAATAAAATACATAAGTTAGTTAACCAAAGTTTTAAAAAAAAAAACATAAATCAGTTTCTCTGTAAATTTATTTATTTGTTGTTTTCAACTTGCTAGGGTTCACGAGATATTGTAGTATGAAACATTGAAAACAGAGTCCCATTCCTAGAGATAACCACTACAAATGTAACTATGTAAGGGATTTAAATACACCAAGGAGCTAAGTTCACTAATTGATTGTAATCCAGCATTTTTACTAGTATATATTGATTTCTTTAAAATTATAAGTTTACACATTTTGACAAGAATCGCGGACATGTATTACAAATTAATCACAATAATGAAATTAACGAATGATAACTAAGCTATGTAAAGAATGAGAACAAAGTGTAGTATTGTAGTGGGGGGCAAGTAAGTGGAAAAAACATTTGAAGTTGGTTCCTATTATGCATCTCGTGGAGCTATCCAATGTCTCCCATTTACGAAGCTCTTAGCTATAAAAGGATGGGCAGACTCATAGTCCAAAGCTCTGGCCCATGATACGCCTGTCGTCGCTGCTGCTCCTGGCCCATAGCAATTGTACACTCCGAAAAACGCCGTCCTGTTTTTTTAATAAAAATTCTGGATTAACTCAAAAAATCATATATTAAATTTAATATAGTAACCATGAGTGTAAGAGTATAAAATAGTACGTACTTGCTTTTATTTGATTTATGGTCCCAATCGTCCCAGCCACCATGAGCAACCAGAGCATCGAAGTAGGTGTAGGCGTAGACGATCCGTGAGTATTGGCCCATGGCCCGGCCCACGTATAAAGGACCCGTTCCCGTTACCCGACAACCCACGAACGTGAAACCCGTTTTCTCCTCCGGGCATGTCCTCCCGTGCGCCGCTATCGACCCGAACCTCGACGCTATCGAATGCAGCTCACAGTCCTTCAATAAAAGTTCATACATCAATTGTTATATTATAAATCTCTAACACAAAACTAACTATAACTCAACCGGTCAATATCTTTTAGTCATCTTCATTTTGGTAACCTTTTTTTTTTTGAACAAATTTCATTTTGGTAACCTATGAATTTATTAATGCACGTTATAACAAACATATTCACATTTTTTGCTTGCTTACTTTATACATGGAGCGGCCATTACCGAAGATAAAGTCGATAGAGCCTTCAATGTAACATTCCTTGAAGTAATGACGACCTGCGTCGTCGCATAAAGTGTCTTGTGCACCGTAAAATCCGCATCCGGAAAAGTAAGCTTTGTCGCCAGAGATCCTAAATGCCACCGCTTGCCACCCTTGCATTCCCGGCATTGGCGCCGGCGCAATATTCTTCACATTTTATGAAAAATGTTATAAGGAAAAAATGCGGCTTATATATGTATCACTAAAGTTGTATTTTTGCATTAGAATTAACTAGTACCGTGAAGGTAATGTTTCTAGCGGAGAAATAATTAGCAAAGACTGTGACCGAAGCTGTTTGGTAAGTACGTAACTGTTGACCGTCAGGACCAAGGTCGGAGGCACGGTCGTGCCACTCTATAACCGTCACGTCCCGACCCGCTCCTTTAAACGTTATGTAAGGTTTTGTCGCTGGAACCACCACTTTCTCTCTGGAAAATGTACAAATGAAAAGTTAAATGTTAACCCTTATCTATAAGTTGCATGTGTGCATGACACATAACAAAAAGGTTAATGATTAAATATAAATACCGGTAAAATCCTGGAGCAATCTTGATAACGATACTCTTGTTATTGTTCTTTGGAATGGAGTCCACAGCATCTTGGACGGACCGAAACTGAGAGTGGCCGTCGAGTGAGACGGTGATGACTTTGTGACCTGAGGGACCCACCCATTTACGGTGGTGATGATGTTGTTGATCTTCTGTGGAGTTTGAACAAGCTGCAACAAATGAAAAACGATAACATAAGCAATGGAATATGAAAATTAAGAGAGAAACTGAATTTAGATAACTAAGAGAGTAAGGAGAAGATCTGAGTTGCGCCATGGTGAGGAAGAAAATGGTCGGAGTAGGCAAATGACAACGGAGGATCAATAGATTTTATACATGCATGTAGTAATTCTAAAGTGGTCCTTTGAGTCTTAACGGTCATATTTGTGTGGTGGAGTGAAGCCAGCATTGGCAACGAACACAAGAGTCTACAAGTTTTTCTTTGTTTTTTTTTTTGTTGGTAAAATAATCTATAAGCTTTTCTTGTCTTCACGTGTATTAGCTTTTACTGTTTAACCCAAGAAATCTGATCCTTATTTCATTTTTTTTTTCAAAGTAGCCTGTCTATTATCGTGTTAGGTCGCTATTTGTTTCTGTTTGGAATCAAGTGTTTGGTTAATTATTTCAGGTCTGAGTGTGTGTGTTTTTTCAGGTTTAAGTGTTGGGTTTGTCTTTATTTCAGACTCCACCAGTGATATATAGCTTTATTGTAGTGTAAAATATATATAGGAGCCCATGATTGTTTCACTGCAACTAAGAGTTGCACAAAAAAAATAACTGCAACCAAGTTTTTTAATTCAGTGTCTAACTGTCTATAGCTGCCATCTATACTAACTATATTGGCATGCCCATAATCATGATAACATTATCTAAGTAAACCAATCTTTTTCAACTAATTAGCCACAATGTAGCATGAGTAATCCTCTCTCTCTCTATATATATATATTGCATATTTGCATACATATGCAGTAAATCAATGTAATGAATAACGGTCGTATTGAATATTGATGAGAACAAAAAAAAAAGAATTATGAGGGAAAGAAGAATGGACGTAAATAATATTCCCTCAGGTTTCTAATTATAAATAGTTTTGTTTAAAAACACGAATATTTAGAAAATTGTTATTTTCTTAAAAATATCATTTAATCAATTAATTCAACAAATCATAAAAAACCTAACATTATTTCAATGGTCACACAATATCCAATAAATGAAAAAACTGCATTGAAATATGTAAAGTACTTATATTATGAAACAAATTATTTTCTCTAAAACTACCTACCATTAGAAAACATAGGGATTAATAGTAGGAGTTAGGAGAATTTATTATGGTAGTGCGGACACACTGCTTATAAGTAGGTCACGTGAAGCCATTTGGTCCCACTACCTTTGAAAAGTACCACTCAATCCCATCATCAGCCTATCAAACCTATTGTTTTGCTGAACGTTGGAGATTGTTCCAGACCTTCTTTGTCAATCCGACATGGGACCATAGTCTTTCTGATATCCGATCCGGATCGTGATTAACTTAAACTTCAGATTACAAAATATTTGTATTTTTGGATAACCGTCAATTTTACGAAAAAATCAAACGCTAACTTTCAAAATGTCTTTCGTAACAAATAATGTTTATTGAATGTTTCAGTTATCACAGATCATTTCATTATCTGAACACTAAAATTTGAAGATGTCGATGTATACACGGGATATCTGCAATTTAACTTTAAACTCTACAAACTGACTTAAAATAAGAAATAAAAAATGAAATTACAGATATTAAGGGATATTTAAATACATAATACATCTAACTGATTAGTTAAAAGTGATTAACTCGACAACATAAATTACGGAAATTTACCTTTCATAAAAGTTGGATATCAGCTTTACAATTCATTCACACATAGCTTTCCTTTCAGTACAATATTCTTTTTTCGTTCCCTACATTACTTTTCCTGATGGAAATTACCCCCTGACTTTAGAAATGCTAGTTCGGAATCTTTTTTTTTTTGGGGTGGCTGATGGGACCCACGCTTATTTTATGTTGTAAGAGGGTGATCTTTATTTATTAAAATAATATTGCAAATGTATAATTCAATTTATTTGATTTTATTTTTATATAATAAAAATAAAGCTAGAGAATATATACTTTGTAATCACATACATATCATAACAGAATTAAAATTCAGTAAGCCCATGGCCTATAGTAGGCCCATTTTATCTAATAAAATTAAAATAAAATAATAAACGTCACCAATGGGAACAGTAACACACACAATTGGCCGTTATTCTCTGAAGCCAGAACTTTTCCCGCGCCGAGAGAAACCAATGATTCGATTCTCACCACTTTTCCTTCTTCTCTACTTCATTTCTCCTTTCCTCAGAATTCTGAAAACAAATCCCCATGATCGTTGTCACAGATGCAAGAAACAGAGGTGAGCGTCAGAGACATACACATATCCGATGGTTCTGAAGAAGATCCAATGCAATCTGATACCTTTCACGAACAGCAAAACTCGAACAATGAACAAATGGTTGAAGCGTTTCGTAACTTGCTTCTACTCCACGGCCAGTTACCTTCAAAGCACGGAGATTCCAATACACTTCTCAGGTATAACGTCGACGACAATAATCATCCTGTAACCAAACATCCTGTTTGAATGTGTTCTGCTGAAATTGTTTCTGTCTGGTTTCCAGGTTTCTGAAAATGAGGGATTTTGATTTGGGGAAAGCCAAAGATGCGTTTTTGAACTATATGAAGTGGAGGGTTGATTCTAAAGTGGATATGATCTCTAAGGTAATTAAAAAGATCGGAGCTTTGTTTAGTTTTTTCGTTGATTAGATCAGCTCACTCACAACGTGTTCGATGAAATGTCTGACAGGAGTTTAAGTATGAGGAGTACGGTGAAGTGAAGAAACATTACCCTCATGGGTTTCATAAGGTTGACAAAACTGGTAGGCCTATATACATCGAGAGACTAGGGATGGTTGATCTGAACGCGTTCTCGAAAGCAACCACCATTGATAGATATGTTAAGTATCATATCAAGGAACAAGAGAAAACGCTGAGCTTGAGGTATCCAGCGTGTTCGATTGCTTCTGAGAAACATGTTTTTTCTACTACGACGATCTTGGATGTCTCTGGATTGGTAAAGTGGCTGTATGTTTTCCGTCTTTCTTGATGTTATATTTTTTCTGGCTAATTTGTTTGTTTCTTGAAAAGGGAATGTCAAACTTCTCAAAATCTGCAAGATCTCTTTTTATGGAAATTCAGAAGATAGACAGCAACTATTACCCTGAGGTAGGTTAAGAAGGTGGATTTTTCAGATTTGATTAGCAGCTTTTAGTTCTGATTTGGGTTTGTGATCTAGACGTTGCATCGCCTCTTCGTTGTGAATGCCAATTCTGGATTTAGGATGCTGTGGCTTGCACTCAAGACCTTTCTTGATGCTCGGACATTGGCCAAAGTTCATGTAAGAAATATGCCACTTGATGCTTTCCTTTTTGATTTAGAGTCTTTATACACAAGACACAGAGATTCTTTAATTAAAAAAAATTGTTTTCAGGTGCTAGGACCCAACTACCTTGGAGAGCTACTTGAAGCAATAGATCCAAGGTCTTACTAAAACCAGTGAAAAGATGTGTTTCTTGTATGATGAGTTGCTTTGGAATCTCAGCGTTGTTTGTGTTTGATGTCATAAAACAGCAACTTACCAACATTTCTTGGAGGAAACTGCACCTGTTCAGATCGTGGAGGGTGTCTCTTTAGTGATGAAGGACCCTGGAGCGATCCAAACATCAAGGCAAAGATCCAGGTTTATGCTAGAACCATTTCGATGTCCACAAGTCTACACAATTATTGTCACTGAAAAAGGGATGTTTATAGGAAACTTGCACAATGGGAGATGCTGATCCTGAGGGGCATACTCTGGATAAAGTCTTAGAAAATGCTTCAGCCAATCAAAAAGTATAAAAGTATTTTTGTAAATAACTAAAAGTCGAATTCTTGGATTCAGTATCAAGGCTGAAAGATATATATGAAATGCAGGAAGATTCAGGCCGGAACATGATTACCTTGCAGATGTATGCTTCTCTGAAAGCTGCTGTTAAGGAGACACAGAAGGTTATGAGAATAACTATTTAGTTTCATGAGTATAATAACATTTTTTCTGACTTTGTGTGGTTGGTTCTTGCAGAGAATTGAAATGTTAGAGATGTCACTCCATGAAACAAAAAGGGTAAAGAGAGAGAGAGAGATAAGAAAAGCATTTGAGCTTCAGTTATAGTTTTACTTGTATATACTGTTTAATAGCGTTGCTCCTCTTTTCAGGCTATGAATGGACTTGCGGAGATCATTGAGACCATTAAACCGAATCAAACCGAAACAACCAATAGCCAAATGCAAACCGTTTTAGATCGTAAAATGTCCGGTTTGAGCTGAAGGAAATATTGCATCATTGATGATGTCGATGGTGTGAGTGTGTGTGTGTGTGTTGGAATCCGTACTAGGACGATAAATGCAATCATGTGTGGAGCCAATCTGTCACACATGCAACTGCACGTGTAAATTGATTACTGAACTTCAATTTGATCTCTTCCCGACGTCAAATGTTTTATTTCATTCAAGTCATTAGTAAAAAATTAAAATTTATAATGAATAGGATCATGATTCTTTAACTTTATGTTATTCAAGTCACAAGTGACATTAACAATAGCGAGACCATCATCATCATTAACAACAACAAAAAGTGGTAAACTTAATAGAGAGGTTCGAGTTTTCATAAAGCTTCTGCAATGGAAAATTTACAGATTACTACAACCTAAACACTTCCCCACCACAACACAGAGAGCACATCATTTTTCAACAATTCATGGCAGCATGGACAGGGAAACAATCAAAACAAATAAATAGTTTTCTAATCACGTAGAACAACACCCACCTTTCTTGGACTCTCCCTGTGCCTCGGATGGAATCACAACTTTCCTGCCATTGCTGAGTGAGGCAGGATCTTGCTTGTTCAGTTCCTGCGAGCTCATCACTTTCCTGCTCAATATGTTGTATATCTCCTTCACAACCGTCTCGAATGCAGCTGCCACGTTTGATGAGTCCAGAGCTGATGTCTCCATAAAGAAAAGTCCCTGCGCTTCCGCCAACGCCTTCCCTTCCGATGTTGGCACTTCTCTTATGTCCTTCAGATCCGACTTGTTCCCCACGAGGATCGTCACAACGTTCATGTCAGAGTGTGCTGCAACACAGTTTCATAAGCATTAAGAGACTGTTTAATATAAGATAAGAAAGAGAGATGAAGTAGTTTTTCTTACTGTGAAGCTCGTTGAGCCATCTACCAATGCTCTGGAAAGTCTGCTGTCTGCTAATGTCGTAAACAAGAAGAGCTCCAACAGCACCTCTGTAATAAGCAGAAGTGACTGCTCTGAAACGTTCTTGACCTGCCGTGTCCCATATCTGTGCTTTGATCTCCTTTCCGTTGATATCAATCTTCTGCGTCTGAAACTCCACTCCAATGGTCGACTTTGAATTGGGGTAGAACTCATCCCTGGCAAATCTTGCGAGCAAGTTTGATTTACCGACTGCAGAATCACCAATGAGAACAATCTTGAAGAGGTAGTCTTCACTTTTGTCGTCTTCAGAATGAAAAGCCATCTCCTTGTTACTGCTATAATACTCCTCTTCTACAGAAGCATATTTTTTTTACCACTGGGTTTTACTAGCAGTCTACAAAGCCAAGAACAAAACAAAGTGAGGAAGAGAGAAAGACAAGAATAAGTACTTAAATAGAGTTGGCAAAGGAAACTTCAGAAACAGGAAAAGATTGAGATCTAAGAGTTAACAATAGAAGATGAAAGAGGATCTTTTAAAATCACCTGTCTAGTGAGGTAGCTTCCTAGAAGGTTCTGTGGAGCAAAGTTGACTAAATTTCAAAACTTTTCAGCTCTTCACCGCCTAAGAAAATCTACCACAAGCAAAAAGGTAATCAGCACATAAAATGCATTCTGGATCTAAAGTATGAAACCAATATCAATTTACCTCTTCACCACCTCCTACAGGATTATGCTATACAAGCACACTTGAGAGCGTACACCTATATACAAGAAGTAAAGGCAAACCCTGAGAATCTAAGTTAAAGCCGGTGGTGGATAGTAGCTATTGACAAGGCATCTAAGCCTCCAATAAGAAAGCAGAGCAATATTCTCTCTATCAAAAAAAGAAAGAAGAATAAACAGAATTTCAGACAGAAGAGACAAGCGCGGGCCCTAAGAAACCAACCAACGCCTACTCATGAGTGGATCACACAAAGTGCAAGCTAAAACACTGATGGAAATCCCCAGTCTTGTCATTAAGGTTCACACAAAGGGTGGTAAATGATTTGTTGCAGGCATATGAATCTACAAATATACAGAATGATACAATGAAGGTAGGCCACGTTTTTCTGAAAAGATGAGATGTTTGTAACACACAATATTCACACCAAAAAAAAAAACTAATATTTCATCTAAGAAACTAAATTCAAGTAAGAACCAATCTCGCTGAAGGAGGAGTCAAAGCTGAGATTTTTGAGAGTTCTTTCAGACAAACAGACAGAGCGTGTAATGGAAAATCAGAGTAGAAATAGAATTTCAGGAGAGATCACACGACATTGCCGTCAAACACACACTATAAAACGCTGATCATCGTATAATTCATCGTTTTCGCAGACCAATTTCACATAATCAAACAAAATCAACATAAACAGAGATAATCACAAGGGTTCTCCTTCGGGAAATTGAGGAAAACGAAAAAGTTACCTTTGTTGGAACAAAAACGATATAAGCTGAGATCCCCAAAAACGGAATGGATCAGAGGGGGGAAGAAAACGAAGGGATTCAACGCTTCTGCTGTGAAATCAAAGAGACTTGTTGTAATGAAGTAACTCTGGCAGAGAGAGAGAGAGAAGTAACCGGCAATTTTTCCATTCCGGTTCGGGATTTATTATAATGGGCTGAATAACATTATGGGCCCTACGTGTCTTTCTTACATCCTTTTAATCACCATGTTAAAAGAGTTTTACAACTATGCTAAAAGGTTATTGATTTGTAGAATTTTGAGATGTTCATTTTTTATAAATATTTAGTTTCCTATGAATCTATATTTATTGTTTGTAAATTTTTGTTTTCGTTTGGTTGGATTTAAATTCATTTGTAACCACTTGTTATTCAAACAAATATATTTGCTTACAGTATTTTAAACTCCATGTGTTATATGAATATGGATCATTATACATTTTTAATCCCAGTATTCAGGAGTTCCTTCATATTTATAAAACTTTTGAAGCCTGTGTAAATAGCCTTAACTCAAATGGAGCCCAACAACACCTATAAGCTTAATGGAAACATGTAACGGGTAGTCTGGAGTGTATTGACCGCTTAGTCGCAGCCGTACTAGGAGCCTTTGCTTGGTATGCAGTCGTTAAGAGATGGAAAGCAGAGGAATCTGCCAAGACATCTCAGCTTGGAAACGGTGGTCGGTCTCAATACGCATAGAAATTGTTGGTGCAAAGATTAGAGAGTAGAATCTATTTATCAGATCTCTGTTGGTTACTCTTGGTTTGTTTCAGGATTCTACTTGTATTCCTAGATTAAATTCATACGTTTGATGTTCATTATTTGTTGAAGTTGAACGGCTCTAGAAGCTTGCTTCTTGCTCCTCTCTTACACCTTCACCATGTGCATCAGTACATGTGAACTTATACGCGCTTAACAAAACCATTTTATTTCATCAACAGTGAAATGTGTACAAGTGATTACATAATCAAATAAATATCTCGTCTGTGTACGTGTGTGTAAGAGAAAGTAAGAGAGATTTGTTACCTAAATAAAGAAACAACAACAAACTTTGACGCTCCAAAAATGTCTTTTTGAATGTTTGTTTAAAAAAGGGAAAGAAGGGCGATTTCTGCTGGTTTGTTTCAAGCAAGATCTTGCGGCTCAAGTGCTGCAATTTCTCTCAAAACCTGACTTTTGTCTGCTTCAAACCTCTCATCCTCTGCCACCAAAATGGACCAAGCAAAACATTTATCAAGGAGGAGAATGGATCAAATACAGAGGCGTGTTGTCACTTAACAGGACTTTCATACCTTTGTCTGGTTTCAAGTCAGCCAACAATCTCAGAAGCTTGCTTCTGTTTGCCACCAGGATGTTGACTATATCTGCAGGCTTGTTTTGGTTCGCCACAAACAGCTGCCCAACAGTCGTGATATTCTCATTACAATCACGTTGGAACGACATTTTAAACAAGCAGGACAATACGATCATCATCGCAAATGATGGTTTACGTTTCACACTTCTTAAAGATGCAAGTAAAAAGTATACCTTGAAAACATGGAATGCTTCTATCTGGATGCTCTTGCTTGACTCCTGCAATTCAAAAGGGATTTAAGTTTATCATCAAGAACAAAAGATTCGAGGAGGGTATTGGAGGTAAAGCGACATACTCTCAGAAGATTCATGAGAATCCTCAAGTTATCCCTTGAGCTCACATATTTCGTCATCACAGCTGAATTTGATCGATCCAGTAATATATCACCCAACAACTGTTTAACGTTTAAACAATACCGAACATCAGCTTGATGACCCACTAATACTGTTCTAAACTTTAAGACGCTCGTATAATTTACCCTACCTTAATAGCTTGCCGTCTGGTTATATAATTACTTGATTCAAGAAGCTTTGAGTTGTAGTCCGAGAAAAACTGCAAACCAAAAACGTTCGGGAAATTATAATAGTATAGATCATGAATCATTCATTATGTTCTGCCCTCATGCACAGATCATAACCTTGTAAGAAAAACTTACCCAGTCTTCATTGTTGGTGAGAAACTCGGCAACAGTAGACTTATGCCTAGTTAGCAGTTCCTGTAAAAGAACATATTACAGAGTTGGAGTTATCATTGCATATTTGACACTTGATAGTGAGAAAATGCTGCAAGTTAAAAGAACCTTAAAAGTTGCAGCAGCATCGGCAGCAATGTCGAAATTAGGAAGCTGTATGTAATCGAAGAACTTCTTCACGTGCTCTGACTCCAAAACATACCTAAAATCAAAGGAAAATTATGTAAGTAAAACCCATTTTCATTAACATCTCTTTCTCTGAACCGAAAATTACTCCACAGGTTGTAAACTGAAGAAAAAAAAAAGGAGTTATTTGCTCACTTGGCAACAATCTGATGGCGGATGCACTCCCTAAACATAGCACCATAATGCAAAGACATGTCCGTGTTCTCAAAGCTGACCAAAAACACATCAAAAGCTATAAATAAAGAATCTACCAACAGGTTGCTTAACGCAACTTCAATGATAACAAGTCTCACCCTTCTATCAAAATATCCATGAGGTCAAGATTAGCTTCAAGATAATCAGAAGCAATCAACTTTGAATTGACTTGCTGCCTCTGTAGATTAGCAACAACTTGTGTAGCATCTTTCCTAGTCTGATATAACAAAAACAATACTTTAGCAATTGAATCATAGGATAATCTCAAAAGTGATGTCTTTTTCAAATGGTGATAATCTGTAAAACTAAAAATATTAACCTCCAGGTTGAGATTAGGGAGACATGTGATCAAGAGACGTAGAGTATCCTCTCTAAAGAACTCTTGAGTCAACTGAGCACAAGCCTCAGCAACAGGTTCAGCCTCGCTGTTTCCATAGAGAATCGACTTCATATCACGGATGTTCCTGCTCAGCTCCGCCATCTACAAAAAAAAAAAGAAGCAAAATGACAAAATCAATTGATGCACAGAAAACGATAGATAGCAAACGAACGACATTATTAATTACCTTTTCATCGCGTTTGGAATCAGGAGGCAAAGAGATGGAACGATCGGCGTAGAGAAGGAGATCGCGCGTCTGTCGGACGAGGTCAGACGGAGTCCGAGGCTTAGACTTGAAAAGCCCCTTCATCTTCGCACCGCCGAGATCGGATTGATCAGACGGTTCGCCGCCACCAGCAGCTGAAGAAGAGGTTAGGCTTCCGCTTAGGTGCTGGGACGAGAGCCTCCGCGAAGGTGCGGGGGCGTCTCCTCGTCCAGCACCTCCTCTCGATGACACGCACGACCCTATCTTTACCCTCTTCCCTTCCCTTTTACTCTAAATTTAAAATAACCAAGTAGAAAAAAAACAATTTCGAAAACTGAAGGGTCTCTCTTTTATATCTCTGATTTTGAAGCGTTTCCCTATATCTTCTCCTGTCTCACCGTGTTTATCTCTTCTTCTCCGCCTCCATTTTTTTAGCGTTGCAGGAATAAGAGAGATAGAGAGAGACAGACAGCTATTTTCTCTCCTATCTCATGCTTCCTAAAGTAAAAAAAAAAATATTAATTGTGATTTTTTTTTATCTAAGTGAAAATGTCCAAATAACGACATTTAACTATTTTAAGTTATGTTCGTTTGAACAGACGAGTTTCCTCATCGACTTCCTCTCGAAGCCAAAAACAAGATCTGATCTTCTTCGGTGACTGGCCGGCGCGTGAGCGTCCGTGCTGGCACCAGAGTCTCCTCTCTTCCCCTTCTTTTCCTTTGCTTCCCTGCGGTGCTGCGTCCCTGTCGTTTTGCTTTTGGTTCTGGAATTTTGACGTTCATCCGTTTCGTCCATTAGGCGTCGAGTTCGGTGGAGCTTCAGCTGTTTCTGGAGACATGGCACGGCGGTGTGAAGTAGTCACTTTCGGTGGGAGCCGGCTTTTAGGGCTTTTGGCGCAGATCTTTTTTCATGTTTCAGATCGTTTCTCGGTCGGTTCGTTCTTTATCTAGCTTGCGTGTATGGGTTGTAGTTTTCGAGGTCGGAGTTTCGGGGTAATCCAACGGTCCAACTAGTTTATCCGGTTGTTATTGGTGTCGATCTTGGCTAGCTGCTAGCCTTTTAGGATTTTAGTTTGGCTTTTGGGTAGCGGTTCTCAAACATTTGAAGCCTTGGTCCGGTGAGCATTGGAGGTTCAGTTTCAGTTTTATCTTCCTATTGTGGTGGCTGCAGTGATCTCTTGTCGATTTGGTTTTAAGGTCGTATCTATAATGGAGTTTGATCGACGAGGCTTGATTGTGTGAAGGTTTAAGGTGGGCTTCTATCTAGGTGCAAAGTGGACGTCAGAGAGTGCGTTCAAACCGTATCCGAAAGTTTATATGGATCGTGAGCGATCCTTCTTGTCGGATTGTGAAGTCGTAGTTCTTGGGTTCGAGTGAGGGATGGTATCGCTTGGCAGGCTATAGGCGGCAGCGTTAGATCCGGTTTGAGAAGACGAAGTGTCTTCGGTTCTGCAAGTGGATGGTATTGTTTGGTTGGTCGAGGACAGCATCGTTGCATCCGGTTCACTGCTTTCTGCTCTTTAGGAGATATATTGTTCTGATTTATGCTACGGCTTGTGTTGTTAGTTTATCTTGTTGTGTTTTAGTTACTGGTTTCATGTTCTATGTTTTGTTTACATTGTGGTACTAAGCAGACCCGTTGTGGTAGTAAGCAGCCCCGTTGTGGGTTCTAGTCGCCTGTCTTTGGGCTCTTGTTTCTGGAGATGTCATGTTATCTGTCAGTGTTTGTAGCAAACTTTGTATTTCTTGGAATGAATATTATCAGATGGGAAAAAAAAAAAAAAGCTATGTTCGTTTGCATGTAGGCAGCGATTAATCATAATTAGTTTATTTAAAACTGTTAAATTTTTTTTAACAATGCTCTCTCTATGTGAAAGATTGATGTTTTCAAGTTTACATACATGTTAATCAAATTAAAAACATATTTATCTATTAATTCAAGTTTTGTTTTAAAAATTTGTTCCACTGTCAATAAGATTATACCATTTATATTTTAGTTTTTTAAAAAAATATAATATAATAAATAAAGTCTAAAACATCAATCTTACAAATACAAAAACTAAGACTAAAACATCCTTTTTATATACGGTAAAAATATAAATAATGATTAAAAGTAAATAGTGTGATAAAAATGAACATTAAAGTGCGGTTGGGGACCAGTTACAGATGGGAGTAGCATACAAACGATTAGGCTTATTAATCAGTTGCTTCTAAAACGTACAATAGAAAAACAGAAATTAAATCGTTGATTACGAATTAATTAATTCTCAATTCTATATATTAAAAATCTATAGTAATGAGAAAAAATGTGAAACTGGTAGTTGAATAAAAACTGGTCACATGTGATGAGCTACTACTATATGGTGGACCAATGAGAAATGACATGTTCTCTTTACACCTTCAACACTTGCCCAGTTGCCCTCACATGTGGTTATCTCGTGACTCCTCCTTTGTAATTTTTACGAATAATTGACATACTAATTCACATAATTTAATAATTAAAGATATCTTAGTGATACATAATATTATCTCAACGGTCTCGTGACTCTATAATCTATACAGCAGATTAGCCGGCGTAATTAGCGGATGTGTCACCACTTGTTCAACATCTGCATCAAATCTAGGTTTTACGCCCAACAACATGAAACTTGAAAATCAGAATGTAATACAGAAATCAACATTAATTCCTTCTTGTTTATTTAACCTTTTTTACTGTTTTTTTATCAGATCGTTACATATGGAGAACTAAGAGGAAACAACGGCCATTGGTTAAATGGCAGGCTTGAAAGAAGTGAGATTCCTTGATTTTAACCAAGCCTGCTCCCATACAATCGCCTCATAGTTCTTGCTTGCACCAGCGTTGGCTATCTCTACGCCATCATTAACCGCCACGATAAGTCGGTATTTTATACCGGCAACTACCTGAGACTCGCCGCTAACAACCGACATGAACTTGAGTCCTGATTTGCTCTGCTTGTTGTACTCGGAGACCGAGAATTCACCGATCTCTACGACGTGAGGGTCATTAACGTCCTTGAGGGGACGCCATCCGCCAACAAGCGGCGACGCAGAAGCGTATAGCGGGAGGAGGACGAGAGGGAGGAGAAGAAGGAAGATTGCTTTGTTCTTCTTCATTTTCGCTGATTGTATTATGTAACCGTTGTTTTGTGGAATGGGTAATGGCAGAGTTAATGTAGGTATATTTATAGTAGAGGCTTGATACGTGGCGTGACGTTGCGCGGATTAATTAATTTCTTGCCGATTTCTAATACATGAGCCATAAAGAGAAGAAAAATGCTTACATATTTAATTAATGCTTAACGGAAATCTAATCAAATTAAATTTTCATTATTTTACATTTTTCAACCTTGTAAATAAATCACGGTGGTTTAGTTATGGGCGTTCTATATTTTTGGTTCGGTTCAGTTTCAGATTGTTTCAGGTTTTTAATTTTGGATTCCAATAATATAAAAACCACTTGATTTAGATTTGGTTTAGTTATTTCAAATTTTTAATTGGTTTGGATAACAATGTTAGGAATCCACTAACATTAAATAAAACTTTGGTTCCAAATTTCAGTTCTGTTTACAGTTTTCGGATAGTTGAAAAATAAAATCTAAAGTTTTTCGAATTAAATATCGTATAATTCAGATATATTTAAATATTTCAAACAACAAAATTCAAGTAATTCGGTTTTTTCGTATAATTCATATAGTTTCAAAATATTTAGGTAATTCAGTTTTTGGATAGTTCATTTTATAAGTAGTATTTTAATTATATATGGTTATTTAAAAAGTAAGTAAAATTATTATTTTTAGTAAATAAAATATTCTCTCCATTCTATAGTATAAGATATTATAGAAAATATAAGGTGTCTTATATTTTGATACGCTTAAGATAATTTTAATTCTGTTGAAAAATAATTATTGATATTGTACTGTATTATCTATGATTAGCTAACTTATTTAAAATTTATATTATTAATAATATCATTTTAAAGTAAATTTCTTAATATAATCAGATATTTGTACAATATAAAATTTGATCAGTTTTTATTTAATTTTGGTTTATTTTTTGGTTCTCTTTTTGTATATCCATGCTTAAAGTTTAATATTTGCAGGAGTGATAGTTTGACAATTAGCCAATCAATTACCCGATCATTTATGTACTTTGCATTGCCCAACTACCATCTACAAAATTAAATACCCAAAAAATATATAATGATGATAATCATATTAAAATTAATAGTACAATACACAACTTTTTTTTGGCAACAATACACAACTATATAGCAAAGGACAAATAAAGAACATAAATGGGTGCAACGGACAAAAAGTAATAAAAGCAAAGACATTCAATTATTGATGTAAAACAAACTAAGGCACGAGCGTTTTCTTCTCTTTATTTTGTGTAGTCGAAACCCGTAAACAGAAGAAGACACGCTGGACAGTGACGTGGCGGAATTATCAACCAGATGGATATGATATGGACAAGTAGGACCGCTGGATCGATTGACATGTAACTGTTACGAGTTTTTATTTATTTATTTAACTGATAGAAACTTTAGGATATAGGATGCACATATTTATACTATTAAAATATCTGTTCTCAATATACATACACATGAAACCAAAAAAAAAAAGAGACCAAACTCACCGGTACGTTGTAAGCACAAAAGAAAGCAATCGTACCGGAGACTATACTCGGCCGGGTTACAAAAATGGGCCGGTTTGATGACCACATCCAAATTTCCCGTTTCACCTGCGACTGATGATGCCCCTTTGTAAGAATATAATACAATGAATCGATAGTACTTCAGCCCCATCGAACTAAGCTCCTCCTTTTGATCCAAACACGTAAGTCCCTGCCATGTAATATTATATATAAGCAACTAATTTTCATACTGATAAAGGTGGCTATGATAAAAGAAATAAATACCAAGAGTTGGCATCAAGACAGAGAGAAAGGCGGTTCCTGCCATCTTGAGAGGCAACCCTGTTTTCATCATGTCTTTGATCTCGATATGCCCTGTTGTGAATCCCACCACGTTAGAAGGTGTTCCCGTGGGTAACAAGAAAGCAAACTGAGCCCCGATGGCACCAGGGACCATCAGCAGCAGAGGATGGATTTGCATATTCTTCGCAATCTCGATGAGCAAAGGAACCAACAGTGTAGTGGTCGCGTTGTTCGACGTGAACTCGGTGATTGAACCAGCGATGAGACAAACCGTTGGAGCGATGGCCCAATAAGGAGCTGTCTCGAGAAACACGAGCCCTTTGGATAAAACTTCAGCTAAGCCACTTGTGCGTACTCCATCGGCTATAGCGAATCCAGCTCCTAGTAACAACACTATGTTCCATGGAAGTTTCTTGCATTTTACCCAATCCATTAGCTTCTCTCCTTTTTTAATACCGTTTGGGATTATAAACAGCAACGTAGCCATCATCACACTCACCGTTCCATCACCGGCACGGCCGTTGAAGATGCAACCCCACCCGGGGATATCGTCGGTTATGTTTCTCGTCATCCATAACACAACCAACCCACCAAACACAGATAAGACCATCTTCTCAGCGAAACTCATTGGTCCTAACATCTCAAGCTCGCTACGAAGATGAGACTTATGAAGATAAGGAGAAAGAACTTTCCCTGACCCTTTAGGACAATACAGTACACATAAAATACCCCAAAGCACCACGAATATGCACAGAGCCAGTGGGAAACCGAAGAAGAACCACTGGCTGAAACTGATTGGATCAGCCTCCGGGAAATAGCTTTTCCACATTCCGACAAGTATCAGATTCACGCCTGTTCCTGTCAGCGTGCTCATCCCACCAACGACCGCTGAATATATCACACCGAGCACCACCGCTCGGCAAAACTTCCCCACCGCCGGGGGCACCATTTCCGATGACGAGGATGGCGACGAGGGCAGTCTCTGAAGTATCCCTGTAGCGACTGGCATCATCATGACAGTAGCCGCGACGTTGTGCATCCACATGCTCACGAACGCGGTTGTTGCGCAGATGCCAAGCAGAAGCAGCGGCGCGTTTAGAGGCTCCACGCAGAATACCATCGTTATCTTCACGAATTAGATTATCCATCGTTATGTTACCAACTTATCATTATTAGATACTATACGGTAGCTAATTATTTAGTTGAGACCCACTTAATTATATAGGATATATCAATATATATATCATACTATGAGTATTGACTGTTGATGATATAGTTGTATGTTGCAACTTGCAACCTAATTATCATACGTGTTTACGTGTCTGACTTGCTACACTCTGATATATAAATTGGCATAGGCCAAGAATTTAAAGGTTATAATATACATATAACACATATATTAGAAATTAAATTAAATAAAGGTAATCTGTCTATTTTCAGCCTAAAATTTTCTGCTACTTAATTATTATAGGTTCATTTTAGCAGATTTTACCTCGTAGAACAAAAGTTTTATAAACACAATTTGTTGAATACATGATACATCTATAATAATTTGCATCCATTCCTTTTATAGACATAGACCATGCTACCTGTTTTATGCTATTGCAAACTTATAATTTAATAAGCGAGGATTCAATTAAAACTCTCCACATATATCATAGTTGTAACTAACTCATCCATGGACCCATATAAAGTCATCTGGTCACTTAAATTTTTCTTTTCTAGAATCAGAATATTTATCAACTACTACAATATGAGTAAATGGCCTATCCAGATTGCACCATATTCATAAATAAATAAAAAACACACATATGATGAAAGCATCGTCGTTTTTCCTAACACACGAAGTTGAAATTACCATTTTTTATATTAAAAACAACTAGAAAAAAGACAAGAATATTCTAATGAAAAAAGATAAATAGATAAAACGACTTACGTTGAGGGCGAGTCGGCGATGGATGTTGTAGTGTTCGACGGCAAGAGCGAGGATAAAGCTCCCAAGAACGAGGGAGATTACGTCATCCATGTAAGAACTCGCCACATGATCCGCCGTCGTGATTCCGAAGAGTGGGAATAAGAAAAGCGGCGACATAGACGTGATGGGCATCGGGACGGCTTCCGTCAACCACCAAGCGAACATCCACACAAGAACTCCTAGCATGTTCTTCGCCGCCGTCGTGTCTTCTCCGCCGAGCCGTACGCATAGACACACGACGGCGCAAAGAAGAGGACCAAGAGCGATGTAACAGTTTTTGGGCGTGAATATTGTCCGGAGATGTTGCCCCACCGTTTGTTTCTCGAATGGTTCGTCGTTATGGACGACCGGTAAGAGCGGAGACTTCAGATCGTCGGACGCAGCGGCGGGTAGATGGCCACCGTTCATTCTGTTAATACCGTTTTAAGTGGAATGAGATAAAAGAGATAGAGAAATGTAAGAGAACTAAGGGCATGATTATCCCTAGAAACTCATAAGATTTCTTAAGTACACTTTAGTGATTATTTAACTATTAAATTTTAGCTAAGAACCTTAGTTAAGAATCATCCAATTTTCTTGCTCCAATGGGAATTTCTTAATTTAAGTTTCTTAAAAAAAAATGTTGGCACATACAAAAACATTGGCACATACAACTGATCCAACAGAAAGACTTTGCACAATAAATAAGTACTGTCAATTCCAAAAACATAGAAACAAATGATACAATTGACAAAGAACTTTGAAGGAAAGCTATAACATAATCAGAGGAGATGCCGGAAAGGGAGGGGAAGCAGCATAAAGGTTTTGTCAGGTATACGTCTCAGAATTGAAACTACTAAACTCCGTGCCAGTGGAGGTTTCCATGCTTTTCTTGCTCTACCATGTGAGAAACACAGTTTTTTTAATGTCAAATGCCTGCAATACACGGATAAAAACTTACTTAAGCTGAGAGTACAAATAGAAAATAATCAGGAAAGAGCTTCAAATCCCCTCTCAGAACATACAAAGTATTTTGTTGAAGCCACAAAGCAGAATGTATCATACATTCATTCCTTAGAAACCCGGTACCCCAACTAAAGGAATCCATGAGACCAGGCAAGGAATGAGAAATTAGACAAACTAAACCAAAAAACCAAGGTTCTGAGATGGCCTACAAGAAGCGTTAATCAGACCAAATATCCTAATGAGGTGCCAATAATTTGAAAGAAATATCTTCGATTACACATCAAGCTTCCCACAAAATCAATTCAAAACCATTGCACGGCTCTCATCTACATCTACAACACTCGGATCAAATCCATCTCCCAATTCCAAAAATCAGAAATCGAAATTGCAACTCCTATCCAATCTCTAACGAAGACCTCGGGGAAGCTAAAATCTGACTACCATCGCAGTCACATCACAAAGTAGAAACTCAAGAGTCAAAGCCGTATAAACAAAATCTTAAAAACGAAATCTAAATCGATTCACACTGTTTTGGAGATCAACACGAACCTGAGGCAAACATGACGAAACGAGGCAAAGCGTGACGACGAAACGAGGCGAAGCGTGACGAAACGAGGCGAAGCGTGACGAAACGAGGCGGCGCCGCTCTTCCTCCAAGACGGAGCTCCGTCGCCGTCGACGTTTCTCCTCGACGGAGAACACTGAGAGAAGATGAGAGAAGAGGAGAGGAAGAAAAGAAAAGAAAGAGAAAAAAAAAACCCTAGAAGCTGACACGTGTTATAAGAAACTCTTCTATGATCGGTTACAAAAACCATTAACTAAGGATCGATTATAAGCTTTTAATTTTGTTTCCATTTAATTAATTACCTTATTTTCTTTAAAAACTCATCTAAGAAACTGCGATGATGATGGTCTAAGAAGGGAAGAGATCCCCTTTTTATAAATCAATTTATTTAATTATTAAATGTGTCTGGCCAAAAAAATCTACGTTTTATATTATGGTTCATATTACAATTAATTTGTGTGGTCATATTTATAACATGGTATCCGGTTTATGGACGTGAGTGTTACTCATGGTTGATAGTAAGAGTTGTTTTTATTCCTGTAAAATGTTGTTTTTCGTTTTAACTAGAGTCTTCGTCCGCGCTACGCGCGGAGAATTTTGGTTACGGATATTATTTTTTAATTGGCTTAATAGAGGAAAATTTACTAAAATTTATAGAAAGCATTGCTATACTATTTCAGCATGTTTTTATTTTAAATATTAGGAAGTCTGCCTTTAAATTTCATCATATTTACATGGCAATAGATATGTTCTTATTTTAATAGCATCAAATAATGTTTTCATTAACTAAAATAGACCATACATGTTAATTTACTATTAGCATTTACATTTGGTCAAATGTTAGTATATCGATAGGTAGTTATTTTCAAATATATCTTTTTGTTTCGAATAACTTGGTTTTTCTAATCACATGAATTATATTTGATTTCACGGGTAATAAATAATTAAAACTACTAACAGTTATTTATTTAATACAAATACAGTATTGTGTTTTTCCGTAGATAATTTTCAGAATTTTGAAAATAACAAAATCATAAATATCATGTTTACAATCTTTATAGTGGAGTTTTTATATGGTTTGAACAAATATAAGCGTCTAAGTAGTTGAATTCAAAATACTGTTAAAATCTATAAATTTAAAAGAAAAATTAAAAAATATGTTGTGAGTAAAATCTTCTATATAGTTGGAAAAAATATATGTGTTTAAGTAACTAAATAAAAATATTACAATTATAAATAAGATGTGTGGATTAATAATGTTTAAATACGCATTGTAATAATTTTTTAGTATATTAGTTGAGTTTTGTATGGTTGGAAAAAGTGTATGCATGTGAGTAATTAAATTCATAATATCACTCAAATCTATAATTTTGAAAGTATAATATTAAAATATGTTATGAGTAATATATGTTATTTTCTCAACTTATATAACTGTTTTTTGTATGTAGTTGGAATAAATATATATATTTAAATAATTGAATATAAATATAATCATAAAAAAATATGTGGGAAATAATATTAGAACATGGGATGCAGTAAATTGTTTTGTATATAGGTATAATAATTTTGTATAATTAAAATTAATACTATCTTTTTCTAACAAAACTAACTTCTCTAAAATAAGTTGCATAAATATAAAATATATTTTTAAAATATAAAAATAAGAGTAAATTTTTTGTATATAGGTATAATAATTTTGTATAATTAAAATTAATACTATCTTTTCTAACAAAACTAACTTCTCTAAAATGGATTGCATAAATATAAATATAAAATATTTTTAAAATTATAAAAAATAAGCTTAGGAGAAATAGTGGCTTATAGATTTGAGTGACCTGCAATTTGGACTTGGGGGTGGGGGAGGAGGTGGGTGCTCCATTCCGTTGATATGGCGATCTACAAATTCAATCACGTTAGAAATTAGTATTTTAGAATAGGTATTGCATTTTCTTTGGCTTATTATATTTTTCTTACACTTACCCTGCTTTTAGAGGATTGACTTGATATGAGATTAGTTGACGGTTCCAATGGTGATTTGTAGACAGATGTGGAACATGTGAGAGAGGAAACAATATGATTAAAAAAATGTGGAAAAGGATCTTAAGTGGTTAATTGTTTTTTTTTATAGATTGAGTTTATTCCTAAGGGGTTAAGAACATTATATATATTGTTTCCTTACACTGTGGAAAGAATATAGTATTTAATTACTTGGATTTGTCTTAATGTCTAGGTGCTAAAATTATGGCCACAATCAAGTTTGTCACAATCACATTTTTATTTTTTATGATCCTAAATTTATGTTGGTCAATAATAGTAACCAAATCCTATCTTAGTCCTTACTTGTGTCTCAGTGTCTAGACAATTAAAATCCTAGCTTTTAAATTGACATTTTCCTAATTCACGTTTCCTCTCAATCACTTTTTCTTTATTAAGTTTGATTTCTAAATATATCTTCTAATGACTATACCACATTGGGTCAAGAGTGCAAATGAAAGATGGCTAAACCTACATGGAAGATGGCTAAACCTACGTAGACATGTGTAAAAGTAGAGGATGGACCTAGAACTAAGAGAAATGTTAGACTATACAAACTCCAAATAACTTGTAAAATGTAAGCCTCAGAACCTGTTTAGGAAGACTTGTAAATAATAATAATCATAACATTGGGACCAAAATAAAATAAAGTGAAAAAACTTGTAAATAATGAACTGAGAAGAGTCATTTTAAAAAGCAGAGTAGTAAAACAAAGAACATGATTATTAGGTAGTAATCATGCAAGATAGATGGAATGTTTGCAAGGGGAAAAACTCTGAAAAGTAGAAACCAAAAGTAATGCAGAAGTCATTTTTAAACTGGAATAAAAGACTTAAATCTCACTGAAGCATGCAACTTCTGAAAAGAGCAACGAAACCTCTAATTCTCACGTCTTGAACGTTTAACTTTCTCTGGCTCAGCAAAGTCACACATCCTCTTACTCTCTTCATCTGCAGAAGCTCCATAGCTTTTGGAGGATTCACACACTTCGTTTCCACTCTGTGTTGTTCCTTCGGACGTTGCAGCAACATTATTTCCAACCGAGGCTTCAGTGTCGGGTGGAGTGTCTTGAGTGAGGATCTTGGTGACAGTTATTGCTCTGGTATTGCCTGAGAAGTTGTGCTCTGTAATTTTCACACAAAACTTATGTGTTTGTCCGATGATGCTAAGCAAAGCTTCAGGGACAGGCACTTCATGTTCAGCTCCTTCGTCTTCATTAGCCTTACATCCAAGAACAACCGTGTGAGTTGTAATCATAAGAGAGCACAAACTGATGTTTATTTACCTCAAAGTAGCTGCTGACTAACTCCGATGCGTGTTTCCCCGTCAACGCACGACCAGCATCACCAAGCAGGACAAAAACAGCTTGCTCACTGTTGTCATAAACAGATATCTTTGCACGGTACCTATTAAGAAAGAGTCAGAAGCAAACATTTCTAATTTAATAAGTAGAAGCAAATTCCAGTGAAAGACTAAGTGAATATTCAGGAGAGAGTACATACTGTGCAACACCAGCGGTGTTAACCTTGTCACATTTCTTGTTTGTCTGCACCAACGATGTTGGACCTTTGGTAGCCTTAGTATGGCACCCACTGCATCCTATGTAGTACCAAGCAGAGCCATGAACAACATCATCAATAGTAGCCGTGCACTCAAAAAAGGCAGCCTGCGACAGTGTATAAGCGTCTGTTATAAACATCTCTCATTTTCTTAATGTGTAGAAGACTTCTGATTTACCTTTGCAGACTCCTGCTTGATGTAGTTGAATATATCTGCTATAGTCACTGTCTCACGCTTAGTGACCACCTCTGCACTAACCTGCTTAGCAATCTCTGGGTTAGAGCCCAGCCTGATACAAAATACCAAACATTGCTTCAGTCACTCACTGCAGTAGGTGTAAGTAGGCGCTACACATTAAATTGTGAAAGAATAGATGCTCAAGACAGGGTAAATACCAGCTGAAGTAATCTATGGTAGGTTGGACATCATTGTCCATGAAGACACGTGTGGAGGACATTGAGGAGAGGGTAAGGGTACCTGTTAAATAAAGGAAGTAACATTAAAAATTAAAAAGTGAGTTTCTGCTATTAAAAATGACTGTGTGGCGATATAGAAGTTGTATAAGTGCACTGTTTCAATTGACAAATTCTGCATTCGATACATGACTAATGGCAGAAGCGGATTATGATACATTTTTTTGGAAAACATGTCACAGTTAGTAGTGAAAACTTGAGACTAAAGAGAGAAACATTAACCTCCGATACGTTTGGTGTTAACAGTCGTGACCAAAAGCACTGTTGGAGTGTTTTCAGAGGCCTTGAACTTATTGCAGAATTCTGTTGCAGCCTGGTCCCAAAGGTATAGCTTGATCACAGGTCCGCTGCCAAAAAAACTCTTATGAACATAGGAATTGCCGAGAGATGGTGATTTGGAAAAAAAAACTTACTCATACGATTGCACATGAACCAAAACGTGCCGACTGTTAGCTATCTCCACTTCGTCAAGGATGGGACGATCAATAAGAGTCTGTCCATTAACCACCTTCATGTGCCCAATGACATCTATTACATTGTTCATAAGTTACAGGGTTAATAAAAATTGTCGGTATCTCTATTTACATACCAAATAAACGAAAACAATTCATCAACATGTGCCTTTTTTAATAAAACTTCGATAATAAGAAACACAAACCAAAACTCTTAAAACTTGAACTATCAACATGTTCGTCCAGAAATCAAATTGTATCTTAAAAAAATGATCAAGACAAACCATAAGCTCCAAAAACTATAACTTACTACTTCACCAAAAAAAGGTCTAGATTACTTTATCTAACAGGGAAGCAACCTATAGCCACAAATATAGCAATTTACCAAAGACATGACTTCTGATATTAGAGAGCTTACCAAAAAGGTCCCCTTTGAGATCACAATTTGCTTCGAACTCTTCATAGGAATGAAACCTGAAACGGTCGTCATCAAAATGGATGGGAAGGTCGTGAAGAACCGTCATTTCAGAGTTCCATGAGAAAGACACGGTTGCGATATGATCAGCAACACGATACACCGGTTTGTTTTTCGATCCATAGAAGTTGTTCAGTTTGTAAACTGATCCTCTCTTCATATCAGGCAAGTATTTTTCAATTCGTCCTGGAGGGATGAATCCTTGAATCACATTTCCCTGTTGTCAATAAAGGAATAAGATAAAATAAGAATTTGACTATGGATCCCGAAATAAAATCGAATAATAATCGATGTGAAGAAAAACAAAGCACAAATAAAATAAGAATTTGACTATGGATCCCAAAATAAAATCAAATAAAAATCGATGTGAAGAAAAACAAAGCACAAATGAAGATACCTGTTCGTCGATTAGGAGCATTTCCAGGCCAATAAGTATCTTCTGAACCGGATTCCGAGCCTCCCAGAAGTGGATGAGTCGGAATCGCAACTGAGATGCATGGGGACCTAAAGAGACATCCTTGAATAACATGAATTTCTCATCGGAGTCGGAGGAGATAGTGGACTTTCCATTTCGTTTCATCGCCATTGCTTAAGGTTTGAGTGATTCTAGGGTTGTGGTTTGAAGGTGGGTTAGAATCAAACTATATAAAGAAGGAGGAAAAGAGGGAGATGGAACGAAATCATTAACAGCGTATTGATTGTTTTAAACGAAAACATTTATTGATTGTGGAGGAATGGCTAGATTACTTCTCCGTTTCTTTGTTCTTCGTTTGGGGAAGACGAAGTGGAAGGGGTGGTTTGACAAAAAAATGGAAGGGGTGAAGGGAGTTCGTTTGAAGCTTGGATCCTTTTGGGCCAAAGTTAAAATTGACCAAGCCCATACGCAGTTAGTTTGATTTCGAAGCCCAGAAATATAAAGGCTGGGTGACATGTCAAAATGGAGATTCCTGATTGGACTAATTTTTTTGGGGACGTGGCAGGGTTCTCTGCTCTCTATATCCTGCTTTTAGTATTAGTTTGATATGTTACATGAATAAAATGTTGGTCCAACGTGTAAATCACCATTATTTACAGGTTTTTAATTAATTTCATTAATTATGTATGAGTCAAAATAATGAAAAGAGACAGTGTTTTTTCTTGGTAGAAATCGCATTATTGATGGGATAATGTGTTAATATAAAAGAAAAGTCATTCTACAGTGAAGATGATTGATGACTTTTCAAGTTATCTAAGATAGTTAGTATTTTATATTTATTTTATTTTATAGAACTACAATGATATATAATAGAATATTACCCATGAAAATAATGGTATCTCTAATAATTTACAAGTTACAAGTGGCGAAGTTGTGGTGGCTTGTAAATTCTGGAATCTGATGAATGCATAAGCACGCTGGAGATTAAAATGACAAGTAATCATAACGATCTAAGACTATTTAATCATAGTTCTATACCGATATAGTAAACCACTAAATTCCAAGAATTATGGATCAACCTTATTGTAGCTTCATTTAACCTTCACATCCCGCTTACTATAAATTATTCCAAAATCTGGAAGTCACTTTAATAATAGCTGTGAATCCAATGTATGTTATATTATTCCAATATATATTTAGATATTTCTTTTTTTTGTTGCTGCAGTTCTAGTGTTATATAAATGTTTTGTTTTTGTGGTTAAGATTTAGAGGTAATGAAAATTTTAGAAAAAAAAAGAAAAAAAACGAACAAAGAGAAATAAAACAGAAAGACGAAAGCCAAACAGTTGGCAAGAGTCAAGAAAGAGTATCATCACACGTTAATAAGTGCAGCCTTTGGTAGTCCTCCAGAGCCCAACTTCCCTGGTTCATACCTTCTTCTTTGTTGTCCTCTATCTCCAATTATTTTTGTAATTATTATATTTTAAAAATATATAACGAAATATGTTGGAGTAAGCTTGAAAGAAGCTTAAGGGAGAAGCAATCTTATTCCTAGTTGTGATAAGAGATAATGATGTCGAGATTTGGGTTTATCTAATTATGAGAATACTTATGGGATTAGGTTTGTATCCATCTATATATAAAGATGGTTAGACGAGATATGTGATAATAAGGTTGAGAGATTTGAGATTGAGAGACTTAAGTTTTTTGAGCTAGTTTTTCTTAAGCAATAAAGAGAGAGTTTTGTGTGATCTTATTCTTAAAGCTTTACGACAATATTTGGTATCAGAGCCATGGGTGATATTGTGGTCATAGCGAGAAGAAGGTGGATCATCTTCGTCAATAAAGTGTCCTGTTCTCACGTCAACCAACTATACCGTATGGGCCATGAGAATGAAACTCCTTCTCAAGGTGCATAAGGTTTGGGAGGTTGTTGAAACCGAAGAAGAAGATGATGAGAAGAATAATATGGCTATGGCCCTCTTATTTCAATCAATATCTGAAACGCTAGTACTGCAAGTTGGAGGACTACCAACTGCCAAGAAGGTATGGGATGCAATTCAAACGAGACATGTGGGAGCTGAGCGAGTTAAAGAAGCACGCCTACAAACCCTAATGGCAGACTTTGATCGATTGAGAATGAAAGATACAGAGACAATCGACGAATTTGTTGGAAAAATAACAGAATTATCATCAAAGTCAACGGCACTAGGAGCAGAGATTGAAGAGTCTAAACTCGTTAAGAAATTCCTTAAGTGCCTACCGCGCAAGAAGTACATACACATTGTGGCCTCATTGGAGCAGGTCCTTGATCTCAAAACCACAAGCTTTGAGGATATCATAGGACGTTTAAAGGCTTATGAGGAACGTGTGCACGAAGAAGAAGAAGAAGAAAGTCAAGAAGATCAAAGTAAGCTGATGTACGCGAACATGGAACCACAACAGCAACAGACTCGCGACTACAATAACAATTACAGAGGTAGGGGACGTGGAGGTCGGTTCCACAATAGAGGACGAGGTCGTGGTCGGTCAAACGGGTTCAACGGACAAAGAGACGCATCAAGACTCACCTGTTTCCGGTGTGACAAAACAGGGCATGTAGCATATGATTGTCCGGATCGACTACTTAAGCTACAAGAAACGGTACAAGAGAATGAGAACACTTCAACACAAGAAGCGGACGAGTTGATGATACACGAGATAGTGTACTTAAACGAAGAAAAAATTGTGCCTGGCAACTATGATGAAGGAGAAGGTGATAATGATATTTGGTACCTTGATAATGGAGCAAGCAACCACATGAGTGGTGATCGAAGATATTTTTCTAACATTGACAACTCTGTTTCGGGGAAGGTCAGATTCGGTGATGATTCAAGGATCGATATCAAAGGAAAAGGAGCAATTGAGTTCATAGACAGAAACGGTGATCCAAGAAAGATGAGCGATGTTTACTTCATACCTGAGCTTAAAAGCAACATAATCAGCCTTGGACAAGCAACTGAGGCTGGATGTGATGTTAGAATGAACGGAGAGCACCTCATAATGCATGATAAAGACGGAAGACTGATAGCCAAAGCAGTGAGATCAAAGAACAGACTTTATAAGGTTCGTATGGGGATCAAAGAAGACTTGTCGCTTTTGTCTACTACAGCAAGCGACTCCACCAAGTGGCACGCAAGGCTAGGCCATATAAACTTAGAAACGATGAAGTTAATGGTGAAACGTGATCTGGTTATAGGAATGCCGGAGATGGAGATCGAGAAGAGAGTTTGCGGCTCATGTCTGTTAGGGAAGCAAGCTCGATTCTCTTTTCCCAAGCTACGTACTGAGAGCTACCAAGAGGCTTGAGCTAATCCACGGTGATCTATGCGGACCAATCAACCCAAGCACAAACGCAGGAAATCGATATGTACTAGTACTCATTGACGATTATTCAAGGTATATGTGGACGGTGCTGCTTAAAGATAAAGGAGAGGCGTTCAGTAAATTCAAGCACTTTAAAAGCTTAGTTGAGCAGGAGACCAGAGCATATTCAAACGCTTAGAACAGACCGGGAGGTGAATTTGTGTCTCAAGAATTTAATGCGTTCTGTGATGAGTCTGGAATCAAACGTCATCTTACTGCTCCGTACACGCCTCAGCAGAACGGAGTTGTGGAACGACGTAATCGAACGCTCATGGAGATGGCCAGGAGCATCTTAAAGCACATGTCAGTTCCAAACTTTCTATGGGGAGAAGCGATCAGACACTGCACTTATCTTCTTAATAGGATAGCTACGAGAACACTTAAGGATCAGACACCATATGAAGTTTATCGGGAAGAAGCCTAACATCAGTCATC
Organism: Brassica nigra; assembly: GCA_016432835.1. Classification (NCBI taxonomy): domain Eukaryota; kingdom Viridiplantae; phylum Streptophyta; class Magnoliopsida; order Brassicales; family Brassicaceae; genus Brassica; species Brassica nigra. The sequence continues at coordinate 12,568,929 of CM028247.1, read as the reverse complement.
TCAGGATTTTTGGCTGCATAGGATATGCAAAAGTTGACTCAAAGCTTCTCAAGAAGTTAGACGATAGATCTCGTATGCTGGTCCATCTTGGGACAGAACCAGGGTCTAAAGCATATCGCCTCCTTGATCCGAGAACAAAGAAAATAGTAGTAAGCCGCGATGTGGTCTTCGATGAAACAAAAGGATGGAACTGGAGTAGCTATGATGCGACAGAGAAAAACAGAGTTGGAGATTTCGAAATTAAAGTCGGAGTATTTGGTAATCATGGAATCCAGGAGACAGAGCAGAGCAGTAAAAAAGAGAATAAAGATGATCCTGCCACCACTGTAAGTGAAACTGTTGAGCAAGAAACTGAGAGCGAAGATGATCTAGAAGTTCGAGAAGAGCAAATACAACTAAGGAGATCACAACGTCAAGTGATAAGGCCGAAATACCTTGATGACTATGTCTTGTTCACTGAAGAAGAGGGAGAACGGTTACTAATGTGTGTTAATAATGAGCCGTACAGCTTCGAGGAAGCAAGAGAAAGCAGAGAGTGGGTACGAGCATGTGAGGATGAGATACTATCTATCACCAAGCTCGAGTGTTGGACCCTCGTTGATCTTCCACAAGGTGTGAAACCCATAGGGCTGAAGTGGGTGTTTAAACTAAAGAGGAATTCTGATGGAAGTATCAACAAGTACAAGGCTCGGCTCGTGGCTAAGGGTTATGTTCAACAATATGGAATCGATTATGATGAGGTCTTTGCCCCTGTTGCACGGATAGAAACAATACGGTTGTTAATCAGTCTCGCGGCCTCTCATGGATGGGAGATACATCATCTGGACGTTAAAACCGCGTTCTTACACGGTGACTTAAAGGAGATCGTGTATGTTACACAACCTGAAGGCTTTGAGATACAAGGATGCGAAGGCAAGGTATACAAATTGAATAAAGCGTTGTATGGCTTGAAACAAGCGCCACGAGCTTGGAATGACAAATTAAACAAGATCCTGCTCAAGCTGAAGTTCATACGGTGCCTAAAGGAACCTTCAGTCTATCACAAACACGTGAATGAAGACCTTCTCATCATTGCGGTGTACGTCGATGATCTGTTTGTTACAGGAACAAATATAAAAGCTATTATAACCTTCAAGAAAGAGATGGCAGACATGTTTGAGATGAGTGACTTGGGAAAGCTGTCTTATTATTTGGGAATCGAAGTTTTGCAGCATGACAAGGGGATAACATTGTGTCAAAACCGATATCGTTAAAGATTCTAGAAGAGACTGGTATGAAAGATAGTAATCCAGTAGATACCTATGGATGCTGGTCTCAAGCTTGCAAAGTCGGAGAAAGAGAGAATGATTGAAGCTACGAGCTATAGAAAAACAATTGGGTGCCTTCGCTACTTACTCCATACAAGACCTGACTTGGCATATTGTGTTGGGGTTTTAAGTAGGTACATGCAGAGTCCAAGAGAATCACACGGTGTGGCTCAGAAGCAATGTCTCAGATACCTGCGTGGGAGCACTTCTTATGGTCTTACGTTTGAACGCTCACCTCAAGACGCAAGGAGACTCATAGGGTACAGCGACAGCAGCTACAACGTAGACCCTGACGATGGAAGGAGTACAACAGGGCATATTTTCTACCTTGGAAAAAGTCCTATTACTTGGTGTTCCCAGAAACAAGAGACGGTGGCCTTATCATCCTGTGAAGCTGAGTTTATGGCAGGAACTGAAGCAGCGAGACAAGCGATATGGCTTCAGGATTTACTTGCAGAGATCATGGGCGCCTCAAATGAAAGGGTGGTGATACGGATTGATAATCAATCGGCTCTAGCTCTCACGAGAAATCCGGTATTCCATGGTCGAAGCAAGCATATACACACACGATATCATTTTATTAGGGAGTGTGTTGAGAAAGGTTTAATCGAAGTTGAACATGTTCCTGGTAATGAGCAAAAGGCAGATATTTTAACAAAGGCTCTTGCAAGAATCAAGTATAAAGAAATGAGAGAACTCATTGGAGTTCATGATGTGAAGAAAGAAGATTTCAAGCTTAGAGGGGAGACTGTTGGAGTAAGCTTGAAAGAAGCTTAAGGGAGAAGCAATCTTATTCCTAGTTGTGATAAGAGATAATGATGTCGAGATTTGGGTTTATCTAATTATGAGAATACTTATGGGATTAGGTTTGTATCCATCTATATATAAAGATGGTTAGACGAGATATGTGATAATAAGGTTGAGAGATTTGAGATTGAGAGACTTAAGTTTTTTGAGCTAGTTTTTCTTAAGCAATAAAGAGAGAGTTTTGTGTGATCTTATTCTTAAAGCTTTACGACAATAAAATATGAAGATCAGGTTATAGAATCGACATGTATTGATGGATAACCAGATAATGTTTCTTTCTATATTGGATCTCACTACGAGATATATATGCACTCACTTGGTCTAACAGAGATACATGCATGTAGTATTATATACGTACGATAAGTTTGATATATCCACTAATCCAACAAAAAGGAAGACTGAATCATTCCCTTGGATAATTGCATATAAGATAGTACTGTAACATAATGAGAGTGAAATAGAGAGGTGTGATACGAACAACCAGGGAAAAGAAGAGCCATTGGGAAGATGACACATAGGCATATCAGGTTGATGATTAAAGATGAAACAAATGGGATAATTTGAAAAGATTGAAAGAAATCTAGTATCTTAAGAGTCATGTGGCTGTCTTTGATTCCACCGCTTAGTCACTACTCACTAGATATGAATGATTATCAGTTTTAATCAGCTATGGTGTAGACTATGTGGTCTCCAAACTGACCTATTTCTTGTTTGATTAAATCTCTTGTTAGTTGTTATAATTCTACGTTAGACTTTTTATTTTGTTCAACTCAACTCCAACTAATTATCCCACAATTAAAACATTCAAATTAGATTATATTATATGTTTTTTTGAATTCTGTTCCTTCGTCTAATTTAACATGTTCAAGGTTGTTACAAATTGAATTTCTGCCCATATGCTATTTGCTTGTATATAGGCGCGATACAAACTGTTTTTCCTAATCGACTTGTGGTGACAAATTTTGATAGAAGTATTGAATACGTAATGGTGAAAATAGATAACCACTTTTTCAAATATAACTCTTGGAAATCAAAAACGGACACGAACTAGTTCATGTCTCTCTCAATGTCCCCACTCACACATGCCACAGTCCCAAAAAAATTGCATTTGCGTCTTCTTTTTTCTCTTTAGCCTTTGTTTGATATCGTACGAGGCTTAAACCTTAACATGACACATGTCGTTACTGCTTTGTGTTCACTTGTGTAAACATACACAACCCAAGAAAAAATCTAGATCTGCTGAAAAACAAGATGTCTTCTCTCGTGAGTACACCCAAATGGTCACTGTTAGTTACAGAGACAACGCATATAAACGAAAACGATGTCTCTTTTATTCTTTTGTCTGCAAGTTCTGAGCAGGAAATTAAAAGAAGTTTTGAAGAACAAAGCAGTGAAGAAAACGCGCTCGAGTTTGATGAGCATATCACTTGATAGATCTCTATGGCTCTCCACCAAGCTCCACTCTCAGGTTGTCATACGGATACACTCGTGGTGTCTGCAGCAACATCACAATAAGAGATAACCCATGAAATGGGAAAATAAGTACCCCAGTGGTAAGAGAAAATACGAGCAGGGAGATGACATGTCAAAAAACAACAGCAGATATTCATCTCATGTATAGACAAAGAGAATCATCTATTTAGAGCATAAGCATGCCCCGACTCCCCAAGAACATTGTGAGTGGCTTTTTTCCAGTGTTCCAAATAGCTACGTACATATTCAATCAATCAAGAAAACAATGCGGATATCCAATACTTTGTTCAGCAGCAATAGCAAACATCAAGAATCTATGTTCATAAACAGACAACATGCAAAAGCTGAAAGTTGAAATATTGCAGTATTGAGTAGATGAAGAAAAGAACATTGAGAACATTTTGTTATCTAAGTATCTATGGTGAACTCTTTAGTTTTCATTTCGCATTTTGTTGACAGCTATCTAAAAATTCCGGAAAAATAACCAACGTCAAGCATACGTATAATATTAGAGACAGCGCAAATGACAATGTTGTAGATTAACTGAATTAAGCGTAGATTCACAATATAGCAGAGGGTAACGATATTATAGCAACGAAATCATGACAATTTGCTGCGTATTTTTTTGCTCAAATTCAAAGTTAAACAAAGGACACGTCTAAGCGGAACTAATTCATGTGTGTGTTTAGCTGCTGATACACACCTCTAGGTAGAGGCTTAAGCATGTACTGAGTTTAAGAACTAATATCATGTTTCCTTACACGCGTAATGAGCCTAAGTCAGTACTGAGTTATCAAGAAGATTGTGGGTGTCTCTTTCAAGTGTTGTTAAAAACTAGCACAGGCTCCAGTCAGTTAAGAAAGAATGATGAAAACAAAGTGGATAAAAGATCCATCTCTTCCAGTACGTACGTTGGTCAAAAACCAAGAGCAAACATCAAGACTCGATTTTCTACGTTCACAAACAGACAAAATGCAAAAGCACATTGCGACAACATTCTGTTATCCAAGTATCCATGGTGAATCCTAAGATTTCTTCTTTTTTTTTTTCACATTTTCTTGATTGCTTCCTAAAGAAAAACGTTTTTCCCCTCAGACAAGACATACACGCCTATGCCAAGCATATGTTTCATATCAGGTAGAGTAAAATCAACAATGTGGTTGTTGATGAAACGAATTCAGTAGCAGAGACGACAATGGATTGTTGGTAAGAACTAAGCTTTGAGTGCACGAAAAGAAATATTTTTGACTTACAAAAGGAACCTTGGAAGCTTTATCATTCACAACAGCGAGCATACCGAGAGTCGCAAAGAATCCTAGACCGCCACACAACCATCCCAATGCTTCATACTGTTTCCACTCAAATTCCCAAAAAAAAAAAAAAATCAATCACTAAAACCATCGATTTATGCCGGAAATTAAGGATAAAAGAGAACCTAACACAACCTTCCCGACGGTGTCAGCAATTCGATCAATGCAAGGCTCTGGAAACGCAGTCCCGTTGTCCCACATCAGCTCGTCGTTAACCGAAAGCTGAGACGACGCCAATCAAAAAGGAAACAGACTCTCAAAAATCGAAACGAATTTATTTTCGGAGAATCTAATAAGAGAGATTTGACTGACTCACAGGCTTGTCGGGGACGATGTGTTTGCCGACGGGGAGACCCATGCCGGCGCGTTGCCGGAGAGATGAGGCGTTGGATCTTGCAACGACGCCGTTTCCACCCATTATCCGTGAGGCCACACCGCTTAATCTTCCTGCCATTTTCGTTTTTTTTCTTTTCCTTTTTCGTTTCGGAGCTTTCTCTTATTCTCTCAGGCGAATCCCAAAATCAATCGGTTTTTAGATTAGACGGCAGTACTGATCAAAATCTCTAAAACGACGTCGTAACAGTTCAACCTTTTAGCTGAGCCAGAGGTTTTGGAATATTTGTTGATCATTTCTTCTAAGGGAATGGATGCTATCTCACATTTTGGGTGACGAGTAGCTTTTTTTTTTTTTTTAACATATGAGTTGTTTCGATATTAAATATACCTGGAAGCTTTTAGTTGCTTCTCCATGTTTACATGAACTTTTCTATTTTCATTATGGACCAAATGAGTCTAATCCCTGGTTTCTTTGGCAACAATTATATCTTAATCCACTATTTAGCACTTTGTCACTGAAGCTGAGAGGCTCTATGTATATTCATGGTATGTGCTCTCACTGGCTGCGCGAGTGAAACCATCTATAAAGTAAAGATTTGTGTGTGTGGATATGCGTTGTTGTTAAACCCCAAAACTAAAATCACGAGACCTGAGCTATACACTAAAGATTTGTGTGTGTTTCTTTAATGTTTAATACTCTCTCCGTTCCAAAATAATTGATGTTTTGGAGAATTTTTGATGTTTCAAAATAGATGATGTTTTATATTTTTATATTAATCTTAGTTCTATTGAAAACTGTTTGACCAATGATGTTTTATACCTATTTTTAGTGATTGGCTGAATTAATTTTAGTTTATATTTTTAATGATACTTTTTAGAGAAGAGTGTATATCTTAATTCTTGTGCAAACATTCAGAACATTAATTATTTTGGAATCGAGGGAGTATAATTTGTTTTGCTATGCCAAAGTCATAATGTTACTAAATAGAAAATCAATAAAAAAAAAGGCACCATTCAGTTTAATTTAAATTTAAACAAGCAGCTAGTGGGTTGAGAACAAGCAAAAAGGAAACGAGCAAATAAATACTTGAAAGGGAAACATAGGACTAGAAAGGAAGATAAGAGCGAGGGGGCGAGCTTGCTTCGTTAAGTAAACACAGTTTCAACGTCTAGTAAAACGTAATGGTCTTGGGAGAAAACCCTTCGGGGGTGCTTTCCTCCTCATACGTTTGGTCTTGGGAGGATATCCGACCTACAAGGTGTAAATATGAAATGAAACATATGAGTATTTTACATTTTTTTTCTCTGTTGAGAATCTATAACATTTATTAACCAAAAAAAAAAAAAACTTGCCTCATCGTGGTATTTGGATATTTTATATAGCCTTCGCTGGCGATGGGCAGATTGAAAATGCGAATTCATTATGTTGTCCTGTTTGACAACGAGTAGAAATAGTAAAACAGGTTGTTGCTAAACAATCTATATTGATACACAGAGGGAGAGTGGGGGAGAGGATGCCTACTTCCAGTGTATGTTTTTTTGTTGAGAGATGCTTCTTGAAAGCATCCAGGTTTTTGCAATCACAGTCGCACAAATCGCAATAAAACATACCGGTAGATGCAACAACCCTTTGACTTCCGCTGCACTTGTGAAGAATATGTCTTTTTGTCTCTGAAACAGGGGGAGGAAAAAAGAACGATGAGCGTAATTTTTAGTTTGGTGGTAATGTAGTGGAAGATGAGAGAACAAACACCTGCAAGTAAGCTTTCCCAGAGCCATTCTGCAGAAGTGACCAGGACTGGCATTTCAAAAGGCCTAACTGAATAAGCCAAAAAACAGTTGTAGTTACTCTCTTGTAGTCGCGCGCAAATAAGTGATGAAGTGGACTTGCTGGAAGCCACTTCATCCGATATGATCATAATTGTAGCCGGAGCAGGATTATCATCTGTCCATTCCTCAAAATTTGCAGTCATGCGACTGTATTTGACCCCTGTTTCAACAAAGGAAATCATTTCAGTTGAAAATGAAACCCTAATTATATATGACAGGAAATGGGACTAACAGTGAAGGGTATGTGCAAAATCGACTCCGGTGGAAGAGAGCGCTAGAAGTTGGTGATCAGGGATTTCTTTTTGGTCGGCAAAGGCAGTGATGGAGACAGGACCAGAGTAGCCTCGTTCCTTGAATGCCCTTTCTAAAATTGGACGGACCCGACGAGCATCATACCCCTCCGGAATCGGACAGTCCTTCATGTCCCACAACACATGTATTTTAGCAGTGGCGTGTTCAGGCATGGCCGGGTAGTTCCTTGCCCAAGTCTTCGTTACACATAAGAGTCGTGTGTCCGGAGGTTTTATAGCCTCCTGCTTGACAAAAGAGTTGTTGCTCAGATTATGAAACAAAAGTATTTTAGAGAGAGAGAGAGAGAGAGAGAGAGAGAGAGAGAGGATGCTTGCTTACTTCCAGTCCATGCTTATAACTCGAGAGATGCTTCCTGAATTTTTCCAGGCTTGGGCAATCGGAATTGCACGATTTGCAATAAAACATAGCAGATGATAATTCACCCTCCACAAGTGGTGCGCCTCCCCCTAGTAATTGTTCCCAGCGCCAATTTGCATAATAGTTCAGGAATAAATCAATGCAAGGCTTCACTGAATAAGCCAGAAAAAGATGGTATCTAGTGCGCTGTTGTAGCCGGGCCAGATCCCAGGACAAGTCACCTTCCACCTGATCGGATATGATCATAATTGTAGCCGGAGGTGGATTTTGAACACGCCATTCCACCATATCCCGATACATGAGTGAGCGCGTGCTTTCTGTGAAAAGTATGAAAAAACATAAATGTCTATTCTAGGATGGTTTTGTTGTTATATATAAACTAACATCAGAGAAAGACTAACCGGATTTGGTATGTGCAACAGCGACTCCAGTGGAAGACAGCCCTCGCAGGACGTGGCAAGTGGTTTGTGTTTGGTCGCCATAGGCTGTGATAGATATAGGACCAGTGTAGCCTCGTTCCTTGAATGCCCTTTCTATACTTGGACGGACCCGACGAGCATCATACCCATTCGGAATCGGACAGTCCTTCATGTCCCACCACACCTCTATTTTAGCTGTCTCCACCGCATCCTTCCCCGACATCCTCCCTAACATAATCTCAGACACAAGTCCCCTCCATTACTAGGTTTTTTTCAAAAATATTTATTTTATTTATATACACCATACTAATGGGCCTAACTCAAACCTAGGATTCGTGTGGGCTTTACCTACCTAAATATCCAATCTTACTTTAAATGTGAAGATGATAATTCATTTGACATAAATTACTTTAAATTGCGAAGGTGATAATTTATTTTTACTTTATGCGTTTGATTTATTCTAGTAAAATAAAATAGTAATTATACATTAAATAATCAAATCATAACAGTTGTTAAACATTTACATATGTTGTTTATAACTTTCAAGTAATTTAATAATTTATATCTACGATAAATAAATGGAATTGTATTAGGTATCATTAAATGGATATAAATATCTATACATTTTTTCATAAACTTTAAGTTATTTTGATTTATTTCATGAAAATAATATTATATTAAGTATTATTATGTTCTCATCTTAATTAGATATGTGATTCTATGTTGGATCGGTTCATGTATGGTATTGTTGAGCTACATATTTGTTTTCAAAGTAAACAACAATCTTTAATTAAGTTTAAATTAAATTTTTATTTTTCATTTAGTTTGGTTCATTCTATTAGATTTGTAAATATATTTATACAAGCTTTTGTATATTTGATATATATATTATATATATTTTGATAAAGAGAAATATAAAGCTGGAATTGCATTAATAAATACTTCTAATATTTTAAAATTTTAATATGTGTTATTTTGGATAAAATTATATATTTTAGGTCTGTTCATCCTTTTATATTTCTCAATATATATATTATAAATCTTATAAAATTTGATAAGTTTAATTTTTAAAACATAGAAACACACAAAAATGTTGTAGTTGCATTCATAAACATATTTTATAATTTATATATAAAAATTAGGTAAAATTTTAATTTATAATCTTGTATTTTTCTTAATTTAGTATGTGATTTGAAAAATATGATATTAGATGATAACTTTACGTTGTTAGAAATTTATTTTCTTTAAATAATTTGATCAAAAAATAGTCATTATAAAATATGTTTTCTTAAAGATATATCTAAACCATTTTATTTTAAAATTATATATTTGCACCTATATATTTTGAAAAAGTATAGATATTCTCTCTTTTTTATGTTTTTAGGGAAAATATAAAGTAAGAAAAAATAAATTCGTTTTGTATATACAAAATCTATATATTTCATAGATATTTCCTTTTTATGGTATATGGTTTTATAAAATAAAGAAACTATAATTAAAAAAGGAAATTAAACAATTTTTGTAATGGTAATTGGGTATAACTAAAACTAATTCATTAAGGGTATTTATGTAATTGACTTTTGTGAGAATCAACGTGTGTACGACACATAAGAAACCGACTTCTCAAATAATATCGAACAAATTAATTTATTTTATTTTTTCTTTTTTATTTATTTAGGTTTCTTTCTTTTTTTTCCAAATAACAAATATAGTAAAAACTTATAAATTTGAAAAACGGAAATATCTTTTATATGTAGTGTAATTCACAATAAAGAAAGTTAAAAAATAATCTTTATAATCTTCCCTTTAAAATATAATTTTAAACAACATAATATATATTTTAAAAGGATTTTTTTCCGACTAAAATTTTAGTGAATTACGTGAAAGTTACAAAGTTAAAGTCATACAAGACTATAGAACGTAAATTATTATACAAGCAGATAGTGAGCCATATGCTGAAAAAGATATAAAGAAATAACATTTATGATGCGTTTTGGTGATAAACGCTTTACTCGCTAACAAATACATATATTCGTTGTATTTCTTCAAATACCATTTTGCTCCAATACGATACTTCAGCCTTTCTTTATCTTGAGGTGGTTCCTTGATCGTACTATTAAAATCCATTGCGTCTAATACTAGTGATACAAGTCTAAGCTGTCAAAGGCTCACAAAACTCTTGGATCAAAGTGATGGTTGATCCAACAAGGGGGGTGGTTTGTACAATCGATCTAATCGACCTTAAAACCGGCTGGATGGAAGAGTTGATGATGATACAGGATAGAAAGGTTTGTTGACTGATTCCACAATCAACCACGAAGGAGAATACTTGAATCCACAAGCACTCTAATTCGCCAATAATTAAGACAAGTGAATCCACACAAGGCTTGATGATCAAAATAACTCAAAGACACAAGACTTTGAAGAAAAGAAACTGAAAAGTTTATTATTTCTTAGGTAAAAGATTCGTGCCTAACAATGTGATATCTAATGAGCTTATATAGTGCTCAGTACAAGGTTTAGAAAGCTAAACAAAAAGAGAAAAACTTGCTGAAACTAAGAAAACTAGCCGTTAGGCTTAAATGAGAGAATCTCACCTAAAATGGAAAACGTGATAAATTGCTTGTATATGGACAACTTTGGGAAGATCCTAGGAGCCTTTGGGAGTTTCTGGTTGATAGAACAAATCGCCAATATGCTTGCAATCATGGAGAGAAAGCGCCGTTGGGATTTATTGTAATTCTTCTCCAAAAATGGCAAGTTGAGATGGTGAAGAATCTGGCTGATCCAGTGAGGTTTAGTGCATTGTATCAACTCTCCAAGGGGTCTTAGATGTAATGAATGATCTCCTGGTTTCCACACGTGAGTTTGAGTTGCACACTCCTTAAGCAAAGAATTACTTTCCTTAAATAGAACCAGTTCGGATGCAGTGTAGGTAGCCTGACTTGTAAATGGTATATCTTCTAAACCATTACTCCGTTTGGTATGAAACCAATTCGCCGCGTGCTCTGGTTGAGTTGAAAATCCATAGCAAGTGGTTTCACGGTCAAAATCCTCATGGTTGCACAGATATTCTTCTTTGAATGCACCTATGTAGCTGCTGCCTCCAATGTAGCTTGTATGGTTGATCTCATGAGTTGGTGGTCCAGCTACTGACTTGAGGTCCTCATCAACTAGTCCTGAAAGTATGACTATCTGATACCAATTAGTCCGTATCAGTGTCCTATTAAATATCATAGACCTTTTTGTAACTCGGATACAATCCATTAACAATCTATTCTTCATAACAACAGTCTTGTTGATTCTACATTCCCGAGTCTTTAAATCTTCATCAAAGAGTAATAGAGAGCCTTGAATGATAAGCCAGAATAATACATCGTATTCTTGGAATCATTGCCCACCACAGTCTATCATCACCCACTTTCCTTTTGATGGACAAGTGGACGCCTTGAGTAAAGGTACTACATGTCGAGTACAATTGCATCATGTAATCTTGAAAGAGCCAAAAGAACTCAACCCAAATACAAGAAGCCGTAGACACAAACTTCATAATCCTTACTAATTTGAGGCAGAGGCTGGACCCCACACAACAAAATAGGATCAAACAAAGACGTCTCTTTGACGAAAACAAAAACTCAATGAACAGCCCACGAACCAACATCCTCTTCAACGGTGGTGGCCATGGCGGTTTTAAAATTTCATCCAAATGGGAACGGATCACACCATCACGCCAAAAGGCTGACGCAACAATGACAACAACGAAATGGAGATGAAGACATACCCCATTTTTCACCTTTTCCGATGCTTTTTCTTTTTTGTTCCAGAGTTTCTCTTCCTCTCTCAGGCGATCCCAAATCAATCGGTTTTAGATTAGACGGCAGTACTTACTGATCAAATTCTCTAAACGGCGTCGTACAGGGTCAAACCTTTCATCTGGGCCAGAGGTTTTGGAATATTGATCATTTCTTCAAAGGGAATGGATGCTATCACACATTTTAACATAGGAGTTGTTTCGGAATTACATATAGTTGCATCTCCATGTTTACATGAGCTTTGCTTTGTTTGTTATCACACTCACATGGTAACCTACAAGAGTTAGAAATATCTAACTATCAATGGGACTCAAGCTTGTGATTCTTCGAAGCATGTGTCAGAGTTTTTGCCATTGCATATCTGAACTTTTCTATTTTCATTATGAACCAAATGAGTCTAATCCCTGGTTTCTTTGGCAACAATTATATCTTAATCCAATATTTAGCACTTTTTCACTGAAGCTGAGAGGCTATGTATGTATGTATGTCCATGAATGGTAATGTGCTCTCATTGGCTGCGGGAATGAAACCATCTCTGCATAACATGTTAAGTTTCATCGAAATTGTTCACTACTTTCTTATGGACATTTTTCTGATAGTACAATTATTAGGTGGACTTGCTCTCCCTTTAGGGACTAAAGATGTTATGTAGTACCAGAGAACATTGTGCATAGAACTTGTCAGGTTGGAAGTGTGAGGAATATAATGGTCTGAGTTTTCACAAATTGGACAGGAATGTTTAACTGTTGAGCCTCTAACATGGATTTCGAATTCCCCATTGTTGAAAAGAAATGCTTCGTTCATGAGCGTGAGTCTTGAGGTTAAACAAATACAATGGCTTGAAAATCAATAGTGTGAAGGTGCATTGGTCTGTAATATTGATTCTCAATTTTAAGTGGATGTGATACATATAACATACGAATCAAGTCATTTGATGGAATCAGTTTATCTGGTTTCAATCAGCTTCAGGGGAAAACTTAAAGATCGTGTGAAAAGAACTGAAACGAAATCACCAGATACCATAGCAAACACACAAAAGCAGGATTCGCACAACAGAATTGTCTCAAACTTAAACACAACCGACTAGTAGTCAAACAAAGGTTCTCTGGAAACAAAACGATAGATTAAACGTAGTAGAGAGAGAGATCATGATTACTGGCTGTTGTTGGTGTTGTTGCTGGAACGAGGTGCAATGACAATCTTGAGAACACCAAACTCTGCCTCGTAAGCCAACTTTTGAGTCAAAAGCGAAGGTGGAGGTTCAGAAGAGGAAGAACGACTGTTGACGCATCCCAAGTAAACACGGCCACTCTCATCATGCTCGTACACGTTCTTAGCCTCGGCGTAGAACTTAACTTGATGCTCATTAGCAAGCACTTCAACATCATCCCCACGAACACCTGGAATATCCACCGCAAAGTAAAGTCCATCATTGGGTAACGGTGCTCCAACGAAAGCCCCCTTACGACCTTTCACCACAAACGGATGATCCTCGAGGTGTCTCCCAGATTTACCTGTCCATATAAACAAAAACAGAGCATTTTACAAACAATGGTTCAAAAAAACATATATATGGTGAGTGAATGGGATTCGAACCCGCGTTAGGAGGCACAGTGTTGGTACACTTTTTGTCATGGTCCTTGACCTTGACCCTTGTGAGAATCATCCTCAAGACTCCATCTTTCATCTTGGCATCCACGCCGGTGATCTCGCAGCAGTCACACCCTAGACCGGCGGACCCAGAGTACTCACGAACGCCGTCCTTTTTGTTGCCGTCGTCGGGAGTTTCGCCGGAGAAAAACACAAGCTTGTGTCTCACGGCGTCGATTCGGTGGTGGACGCCGTCGTCGGGAACGCCGGGCAAGTCGACGCGGACGTAGAGGCTGTCGTTCTCCAGAACCTCGACGTGGATGAAACCCTTAGGACCAGCTTTCTGGAACTGGTTGTTGGTCGCGTAAATACCCTCTGTGTACAAAAGGAAAACGTAGATACTTCAGTAAACGGAAGCAACGAAGAAGCTCAGCAACGATTAAAGGAAAGACTAAAGAGCTAACTCAGTTACGTACTCAGCTAAATTAAAGAAGGAACCTTTACTGTATATTCTGGTCTAAACGAAACAATACAAAAAAAAGGTAAAATCTTTGCAGCAAGTTCATGAATGTTAACAACTTTATAATATATTCATGGATTGATTTTGAGAGAAAGAGATGTGTTAGGGAGGAAGAAACGATTTTCCAAGGAAATGTATATAAAGTTAGAGCGAGAAAAAAAAGAAGAGAAAGGAGGAAGAAGGGAGACAGACCTCTGGTGTAAGGAATTCCGGTCAAGTTGAGGCATTCTCTCATCGCCATCTCTCTCACTGTCTTCTCTCTCTCTCTCACTCTCTTTTGGTTGCGTACAAACTAATGGTATACAAAATAGTATAAACGAAGCAGCTAGAGGTAATAAACATCGATCGTCTGTGACGTGGCACTACAGCTGGCTTCTTTTTCACCATGGTTAAACTCGTGTGACCTCAAATATATTTAAAATTCCAAAAATTTTGACCGGTCGTAGCTCATCTCTTCATCAATATTTTAACCTCCACTGTTAAAAACCCCTCTTGAATTCTTACCATATGATAAGAAAGCTGTCTATCCTTTATTGCCTATAGCTCTCCTTCGATGTGCTTTTTAGATGCGACAAAATATAGGGAAATTAGGGCAACCTCGTCTCTCACTTTATTTCAAACTTTTTTTTTCTTTTACAGAAGATATCATTAATGCATGCAAGAAGTCGCTGACGTCACATATTCTCTTTTAGGTTTTAGCTGTCAAAGTTTTTTTTTACCCTCTCCTCCTTGTCTACTTTTCACATACGACAAGCAAAAGTTAACAATGCACTGCAACCGTCTCCTTTCCTTGTTTATGAAACAACTTCTCCCTTGTAACCACCAATTTTAGATGTTTATCCCAACAGTTGTTTCCAAGTTTAATTCTCATGGTTTTCCACGTAATATTTATTCAAAATATTTCGTTTGTTTGTTTGCTTTTGACAACAATTTAAAGTTTGTTACTTTAGAAACATATATCCCTTGGATATCTCGCGAATGTGGATTTAAAGAAACGTTTTGACGACATTCATGAGATGATAATACGATATACGTAGAAGAAATCAAAAGCATTAAGCACTTAACCATGCATTAAACATCATTCAAACCAGATTCAACAAATTAAAAGTTCACCCCTTATTAAAAAACTAGAAAAGAAAGACCCTAGACAGTAGACACGATCGAAGAGACGATAGACACCACCATTGACAATAAAACATAGACCAGATTCAACAAAAGCTGATCACCCTTTATTAAAAAACTAGACAAGAAGAAATTAAGACCATAGAAACGTAGCCACGCAAAGAGAAACGATAGACTAGACGGATAAAGACAAAAGGACGTACGGAACGGACTCTCTCAACCAACGACGTCGTCTCTTGTGATCTTGCAGTTGAGCATCTTCTCGACGACGGTGAGCTTGATGTTTACCCCGGGGACCTTAGGGACGGTGATCCACAGCACGCCATCGCGAAGCCTAGCGGTCGCTCCCTTGACGTTGTAAGCCACCGGGTTGAACACCATGGTTCCTCCGTATTTGCGACCGTCGTGGTCGTACTCGGGCATCGCTGGTTCGTCGGCGAAGAAATGGAGGTTGTTGCCGTCGATCCAGTAGGTGAGGTCAGAGGCGGGACAACCAGGCAAGTCTACCCTGTAGATCACGCTATCTTTCGTCTCTTTCAACTCCCACACCTCCTGGTTACCGCTTTTCTGGAAACGGTTCCTCGCTACAACACACAAACAACAACAAAAAAGTGCAACAGATCAGTCACTGGACATATAGAAAAGCTAACAGAAACATATAAAAGATCAAAACTTTTTGTAAGGAGAAATTGTGTAAAGAAGAAGAAGGAAGGACGTACGGATAGGTGGAGAGTTCTTCGGCACAGTACCGCTACCGGAGCTTCCCTGGCTCTTGTTTCCGCTGGAGCTTCCTGATATGCTCATTCTTGTAAACGACGTTGTTTTTGCTGGTTTGGGACGTGGGTTGTGTATGCAACGTGACTAACTATTTATAACGGAGGGTAATGAGATTACTTTAGGGTTGGAAAAAGGCGTCGAGTAAAAACTTAGTCGGTCCATTTTAGGCTATTTCTAAATGGGCCTAGTTATCGGCGAAGTATTGCCTTGATGATTCACTTATTTAGTGGATGAGCTTTCCAAGTGACTTTAACGAATCATACGGCGAGAAGTTAACCGGTCTTGTTAATGTTTCTTTAACTAATGGAATTTGTAATCACCATTTTGTCACATTTAGTAGTTGTGGTGTAGCATAGTTAGTTTCCTTATCTTTTATTATGCGTGTGTTAAAGACATCTTTAGAGATGGAATCTGTCATTTTTGTAAAGTCTAAGTGGATGGGACTTCTTTGCATTAGATGTTAATCATTTCCTCGGTCTACCAGAAGCTTGGCCCAACGTATGCCTCTGTTCCAGTGAGCAAACTCGACAATTGCAATGGCTTACACAAAGACCTTCATATTAGGTGTTATAACCTTCATTCATTGTATAACATCTTCTGACAAAATTGGGGTTTGTGAAATCCATTCTGATTTAGATTGCGTGTGTTTAATTTGACATTTATGCTAAAAATGTTTAAATCAACTACAATGGTTTGAAGATCTTTAGAGTATGTGGAAGTGATGCAAAACATACAAATTGGTAGACGAACAAAGAGAATAATTCTCAGTATTAATGTAAGCCATTCGATGGATCCAGCTTATATTAACTTGGTTTCAATCAGCCTAGGGAAAACAAGTCTAAAAACAAGTGATATGAATCACTAAGTTCCATAGCAAACACAAAAGCAGAACCAACACATAACAGTCTCAATCAAAGTCTAAACCGAAAACACACAAGACTAGCAAATCCAAGTACTCGTAAAACAAAAGGGGATAGATACGTGAAGCCAAACCGCAGTGGAGAGAATGATTACTCGTTGGTGGTGGTGGTGGTGGTGTTGGGACGAGGGGTAATGAGAACCTTGAGAACACCAAAGTTTACAGCACCGGTGATGTTATGACTCAAAAGCGAAGCTGCAGCAGAGTCAGACCAAGAAGTGTCGACACTTCCAATGTAAAGACGGCCACTTTCATCGTGTTCGAACACATTCTTGACCTCAGCAGTGAAATTAATTTCACTCTCGTTAGCAAGCACTTCAACATCACCATTGCCAACACCGGGTACATCCACAGCGAAGAAAAGGCCACCATCAGCTGTTGGTTCTCCCACGAAGGCTCGCTTACGACCTCTCACCACGAACGGATGTTCCTCCACGCGTCCTCCAGATTTACCTATCGACAAACATCTTCAGTTGCTAATACGCAAAGGTAATAACTTTTGAGAGAGTGAATGGGATTCGAACCTGTGAAAGGAGGGACAGTGTGGGTACACTTGTTGTCATGGTCCTTCACCTTGACCCTTGTGAGAATCATCCTCAAGACTCCATCTTTCATCTTGGCATCCACCCCGGTGATCTCGCAGCAGTCACATCCCAAACCGGCGATTCCAGAGTACTCGCGCACGCCCTCCTTCTCGTAGCCGTCGTTGAAGGTTACCGCAGAGAAAAACACCACCTTTTGCCTAACGGCGTCGACTCTGTGGTGGACACCGTCGTCTGGAACACCGGGCAAGTCGACACGAACGTAAAGGTTGTCGTTCTCGAGAACCTTGACTTGGATGAAACCCTTGGGACCTCTTTTCTGGAACTGGTTGTTGGTCGCGTAAAAACCCCCTGTTCCAAAAAAGGAAAACGTAAGAAGAACGTTAGTGAGAAGAAACAGATATTCATGGAGAAATCTTAAAAGAAAAAACAGAAACAGACTAAAGGGAGATACTAAAGAGAAGAGAATGGAGGAAAGAAACAGACCCGTAACGGTGGGAATCGTCGAAATGTCAATGCAGGTGGTGAACCCAACCATCTCTCTTCTTTCTCTCTGCATCTTTTCTCTCTAAATGGCGTTTTTTGATTTTGTTGTCAATAAACTTGGCATAAAAACAAAGGAGGGTACGAGCTCTATATATGTATAGACGTGGCACTCTATAGCTGGCTTCTTTAATTTCACCTCCATATACACTCTCTCTTTTGCCTCAGAGAGGCTGACGTCACGACGCGGAGAGTAAAAACAATTTGACTGGTCGTCTCCCCCTAACACTATATCACTCTGTTTACCTTTGATGTTTTTACTTTTTCTACCGAGAAAACAATCAAAGACGATGCTGAGCTGTAAATAAGCTCTCCTTCCAGACCATTCACATACGTCCAAGAAACACGTTAAATTTGACATCTCTTCTCTGCCTTCATCTTCCAACTTTCTTTTACAGAGGAAACATTGGATCCGCCGCTGACGTCAGCGATCATTTACCGACTCATCTTCAGAACGACGCAGTTTTTGCTGTTTTGGAAGTGGAGTGCAAGTATAAAACGAGAGCGAGTGATTTACGCGCTACAATCTATTGAAAGGCATGACTTAAGCTAGTATGGGCCTATTATAAGGCCTAATGAGTTTAGTACCAAAACGAAACATAAAATTGTAATCGGACATAACAAAAAAAGCCCAAAAATTGAAATTACTTTGATTTGGGAGAATGATTTTAAAATAGGACCAAACTGAACCGGAAAAACTGTTTTAAGTCATGGTCAATATGGTTAGACTAGATTTAATTTTATTCAATTAAGTTTTACATATATAACTAGGATCGGTCCGCGCTACGCGCGGAATATCTATATTTGTGTTATGAAAATTTGTATTTTGTTTTACTGATTTTGGGGTTTTTAGTATACGGTTTGCCATACATTTGGGATATGGCGTTTTAGTTGTGATGGATAATACAAATTACTGGAATTGTTTATTAGAACATACATTATTATTCATGTAAATAAAAAACATTAGAATTAGAGTATTGCATCGCGACAGGTTGGACAGCTTAAATTTGATATAAACTAATCAACTATGCGCTGATCTTGGTGAAAGATATGGTTTTACGGCAATGAGTTGATAATCTCTTCCCTTACAATATTGTTAATGCATATCGTGCCCCTTACAATATTGTTAATGCATATCGTGCAAAGTTCATCTTCTTCTTCAGATGTGAGTGTTCTAATAGTAGCATAGAGATCGGTGGTAGCTATGTCAACGTCAATTCTGTTGAGTGCATGGGAATTGTAATCGGTTAGATAAAGAATGATGTGCATATTAGTACTTTCATAATCGATGTAGACAAAGTTGTTAGTCCTTTCTATGATGCTGAGTGCAGAGTCAATGTTGATGTCATGGTATGTTGACATATTTTCCATGGCATCAATAGTTGTATCATCTAAATAACCACTGGCAGTTGTAAAGCAGGGCAGCTCAATGGATATTGATGGTCAGATCCCTTTGTGGTGTCTGAAACTGCATGTCTGATTTCTGAGTCAAAGATAAATTTATAGCGTGGTTCTACGTTCATGGCTTCTTTTGGAAATAGATGTAGTTTCTATGTTGTGTTATGTTGTATAATGTTCTTAGATAGCTGATGTTTTTAGGCTAAATCTTGACATATATTGAAACTTATAGATGTTATGGTTTAGGAATGATGTTTTTTTTTTGTGTTGTTACTGAAGAGCGTTTGTTATATATAATAGAGTTACAACATTTTTATATTTTTGCGAGTAACAGTTTTTGTTGACTATAAGGAAGGTATTGTAATATATTAAATTTGATATTTTGTTAAGCGTTTCTTTTTTCCCAATGGCATTATATTTAACTGATACAATGTTAGTGACAAACATCCAATACTATATATTTATATATATAGTTATCTGTTAAGAATTCACATATATTTATATTTATTATTTTGTTTTGAATTTATTAGATTTTTTTTGCTAATTTAGAAGTTACTAATAACGTGGATATTTGCGTTATGAATTCGTAATAGATTTAAATAAATAAAACTAATGCATGGATGATTCTTATAGAACCCATGCATGGATTTTTTAAATTTATTAGAGAGCTTGTTCTGTAGATGTGTGTAGTTGTTTTGCAACATATATTTTCTGGTTATCTATGAACAGTTTGTATATCCTTATGTTTTAGTATGGAGTTTAAAAATAATAGAATTGATGCTGATCGTATGGGTTGTGGCGTATTTAGTGTTACTGGTTAGGATTTCTGGTTAGGATTTCTAAGTTAACAGGATTGGTTTTTGATATACGGCTTTTTTTGTAATTAATTTTCTGTTTATGGTCACCAAATTTTAGAATACAGTATGCATTTATTATTTAGTTTAATATAAGCTTTATACACAATCACACTAAAATATTATCAAACTGGTTCGTGTAGTGTCATGGTAGTAGCCACTTATAACATAAATATATATCTCCTGCTCTCGTATAGTACATATATATGTGTATACCATAATCGTGTATGATTAATATATATGATATATTTTGGTTGAATTTCTATGATTCAGTTACAACTTATTAGGTTCAACTTAATTATTAGGTTCATCAAATTTTAAGCAAAAAAAAAAATTAGTAGGTTCAACTTGCATACAATTTTTTTTGTTGGAAACATTATGATTTCATTTAAGGAATTTGAGGATCTATTTCATTCTTCATTAACAACCACTAATAACATAAATATATATCTTCTGCTTTCGTATTTGTATTTTATATGTGTTCTAGAATTTAACATTAAAGTTTATTAAATTGAATAAATTATTGCAATGGTGTATTAATACCTTCAAATAAAATCCTTTACCGTATAAACGGAAACGTAAAAATTTACAATTATCAAAGTGTCTGGTTTAGCTAAATAGCTAAATAGGAGTCAAAGATAATAATATCCTCGTGTTATACATGAGAAATACTTAGGTTCACCCCTTAGGTGAACCTTTAAATTCACCTCTCCCTCTTATGACCAATCAAATTGCCACATAGATTATAAAATAAATAATAATAATTTATTTAAAAAACAAAACTAAAATAGCTGAAAAAAATAACTTCAATTTTAATGACGCAAACTCCGTCAACTATACCCTAAAACCTAAATCATGAATCTAAACCCTAAATTTAAACATAAATCCTATACCCTAAATTCTATACCCTATATCTAAATCCAGATCCTAAATCTAAACCTAAACCCTATACTCTAAATCTAAACCCAAACCCTAGATTCTAAACCTAAAACCCTAAATCTAAACCCAAAACCTAGACCCTAAATCCAAAACCCTAAATCCTAAACCCAAACCCTACACCTAGACCCTAAACCCAAACCTAAACCCTTGGATTTAAAGTCTAGGTTTGGGTTTAAAATTTAGGGTTTGGGTTTAGGGTCTAGGATTTGGGTTTAGGATCTAGGGTTTGGGTTTAGATTTAGGATATAGGGTTTAGGTTTAGATTTAGGGTTTGGATTTAGGGTATAGGCTTTGGGTTTAGAGTTAGAATTTAGATTTAGATTTAGGGTATAGGATTGGGTTTAGATTTAGCGTTTAGATTCATGATTTATGATTTAGTTGACGGTGTTAGCGTCGTTAAAGATGACGTTAAAGCTGAAACAAAAAAATAATGTCATCTTTAACAACGCTAACGCCATCAAGTAAATCCTAAATCATGAATCTAAACACTAAATCTAAACTCAATCCTATACCCTAAATCTAAATCTAAATTCTAACTCTAAACCCAAAGCATATATCCTAAATCCAAACCCTAAATCTAAACCTAAACCCTATATCCTAAATCTAAACCCAAACCCTAGATCATAAACCCAAATCCTAAATCCTAAATCCTAAATCCAAACCCTAAATTTTAAACCCAAATCTAGACTTTAAATCCAAGGGTTTAGGTTTGGGTTTAGGGTCTAGGTCTAGGTTTGGGTTTAGGATTTAGGGTTTTGGATTTAGGGGCTAGAGTTTGGATTTAGATTTAGGGTTTTAGGTTTAGGATCTAGGGTTTGAGTTTAGATTTAGAGTATAGGGTTTAGGTTTAGATTTAGGGTCTGGATTTAGATTTAGGGTATATGATTTAAGGTATAAGATTTATGTTTAGAATTAGGGTTTAGATTCATGATTTAGGTTTTAGGGTATAGTTGACGGAGTTTGCGTCATTAAAATTGAAGTTATTTTTTTTCAGCTATTTTAGTTTTGTTTTTTAATAAATTATTATTATTTATTTAATAATCTATGTGACAATTTAATTGGTCATAAAAGTGGGAGGTGAATTTAAAGGTTCACCTAGGGGGTGAACCTAAGTATTTCTCTTGTATGAATAAATGTTAAGAGGAATATTTACTGTAAGAGGATGGGTCTCTAAAATAACTTGATGGAAACGGGAAAAGGAAATAATTATTACTATGTTAAATTTTTGATGTGAACTGTTTACAAAAAAAACCTATTTAGACCGTCGAGAAATTAAATTACTTATCGCGCAAGGAGTTGAGACATGCTTAGTTTTTTTTTTGTTTGATATTGTCTCTACTTATCTTATAGTACTTCAAAAAAAAAGTCCATTATAGTTTTTACCAAAGGCCCAAAAATCGTTACAAACGGGTAGCAAATCCCATTTCGCCGCATTTTAAGTGATATAGCCCATCAGTTTTGATAGCCCAAACACACAACAAAAGAACCCAATCGAGAAGCCTGACACACAGAAACTTACGCCGCCAGTTACCAACACTCATCTTTTGTTTTATCAGATCGAGTTTATTTTCTGTTCACAGGACTTTTTTCTTCCTTTGGGAATCTTATCTTTCGCTAGGCGTTCTCTTGGAGTGTTTTTTCTTTTTCTTCTTCAACTAAATCAGAGTAGTACACGATTCTATATCTTATCTCTGATTTGTGTTGATGTTTTCTCCCTCATACAATCATAAATCAATCCCGGATCTGGTGTTTTGTCTTCTGGTGCTTGCTGAATGCTAAATCTCATCTAAAGGGGGCATAATCGTTTCTTCTAATATGATATGATAGGAAGAAGCTCTATTTGGCTGAAGAATCGAAGGTGTTGGATTTGTCTGTTAGATTAGAGACAGATTAAGCAAAGTCGGAGTTTCCTTGAAACGTCCTGATATATGCTTTCTTCTTAGATCCATCGGATTGTTTCAAAAGCTGAAGGATCAGTGAACACTTGGAGGTCAAAATAAAGGAATCGGCGAACTTTGTATGAGGGATTCAAATTGATTCGAAGGAAGCGGTAGAGTTTAACGCGTCTTTTCCGAAGTGAGAAATTGCCGGAGAGATGATCAGCAGTTAGGCCGCCGGTGAGAAGACTGAAGTTGTTTCGAGATTCTTCTTGCTGCTACGTCGTTCAACGTGTTTGGGTTATAATGGGCCTTCGATTTGCCTTGATTGGGTTTTATGCTCTAATAATATGAGACCTAATGATACTGTGAGTTTCACCATTCCTTGACACGTGTCGCACCGAGAAACTTTGAATTTCTGACCTGTAATCTGATGTGGCATCACGAGGAGGGTGAAAACCCAATTTTATAATATTAGATATTAAACAAAAACTCTCAACTGTACAAATTGTCCATTATATCAATAACCGGTTAAACAAAAAGAAATTTAACCAGTTTAACCAAACTTAATTTAGCTAACCAATTTAACTAAACCATCCTAATAGTATTTGATTTGTTTAGGTTTTCCGAATTTGAATAAAATTTTAGCTTCGGAAATTATTACAATTAGCCGACAAAAAGAGGAACCCATCTTTTGAACTAAAAACAAGCTTTATCGATATCATGTAGCTTTTGACCCAAAAAAAAAAATCGATCTCCTGTCGAATAGTTCTTCTACCCAAAGCTTACTCTACTCGATCTCCCTCGTCCCCTCTGGCGTCGTAAGTTTGTCTCAGACCCTCTATTTCAATTGGAAGGATAATCGTTGCTTCTGGGTTGGTTTAATTGCAAACGCATTCGATAGCCCTAATTGATTTGGTATGGATTCGTGTGGAGAAGATTTGATCAGCAAATTGCCAGATGAGATTCTTGGCAAAATCCTGTCTTTAGCTCCGACAAAAGTTGCTGCTTCCACATCGGTTCTGTCCAAGAGGTGGAGGAATCTGTTGTGTCTTATCGACAGCCTTTGCTTTGATGAGTCGATGGTTGTTTATCCCAACGAAGAAGAAGCAGCAGCAAGTGGTTCACATCGATTCTTAGATTTCGTCGAAAACACTTTTGCTCTGTTGTTAAGCAAATCTGCAGTCATCAAGAAACTCTATCTGAGTCGTGTACATGAATATGGTCATGGCCATGGCGTTGAGAATAATTATTTATACCCTCGTGTCAACACTTGTTTCACACGTTGGATTACGAATGCATTGGGGCGTGGTTTATTGGAGCTACACTTGCACGCCGCACCCTTTGCCGGTGTTGAATTACAAACAAAGTTGTTAACGAGCGACACACTTGTTAAGCTCACAATATCTTGTGAATTCTTTATTGAAGTTGAGCGTCTGTTTTTCCCGGCGCTCAAGTCACTCTCTCTCTTATCAGTTTCAGGGCTTGATCATCCCAACTACTGCAGGCTTCTCGATGCCTGCCCTGTGCTGGAAGATCTATATATACGTG
Organism: Brassica nigra; assembly: GCA_016432835.1. Taxonomy (NCBI): domain Eukaryota; kingdom Viridiplantae; phylum Streptophyta; class Magnoliopsida; order Brassicales; family Brassicaceae; genus Brassica; species Brassica nigra. The sequence goes on along the minus strand of CM028247.1, from coordinate 12,544,334 downwards.
ATGGTGATTATCATGAGCCGCCAGGTTGCGGTATGTATGTGCAAAGTGCATCCATCAAGCGACTTGTGGTTTATACCGGGATTACCATTCCCAGTCTCACAGATAGATGTGGGTATTACGGAGGGGTTTGTTTTGAAGCACCAAGTCTTGTCTACCTTGACTATTCTTGTTATGTCGCCGAAAATTATGAGTTTATTGATTTGGATCTGCTTGTTGAAGTTAGACTGAGTCTCATGTTATGGGATTCCATGACTCATTATGATGATGATGATGATGATGATGATGATGATGATGATGATAATGAACCAAAGGCGCCTATATTTGGTGATGTGACAAATCTAGTTCTTGGTATAAGAAACATTACGACCCTTCACCTGTCTCCTGAGTCCCTTGAGGTCAGTTTTTTTTTCTTTCCTCTTTCGTCCATTGATTGTTTTCTCTACTTATGTATGTGTTTTCTTCTTGTGAGTAGACGTTCCATTTCTGCTGTAAATCCATGCCTGTGTTCAGTAACCTCCTTAATTTATCCATCGAGAGTGACAAGGAGAAAGGTTGGCAAGTAATGCCACTTTTACTCAAGAGTTGTCCATATCTAGAAACATTACTCATCAAGGTATTGTTATCAATTTTCTTTCACTTATTAGATTTTTCTTTTTATTAGTGTTGCTTGTTGTTCATGTAAATCATGTCTAACTGGTCTTTGGCTTCAGGGTCTTGTGCACAGAGTAACAAGTGGATGCGGAGATGCATGCCCTTGCATCTCTAAGAAGCAGAAGAATGAGAGAGGGAATAAAAAGAGGAAAATTGTGAAGGAGGAGGAGATATTATGTTGTTTAGGGACATGTCATGTGAAGGTGTTAGAAATTTCGGAGTATGGAGGTTCCTTTCAAGAGCTGAGACAGATGAGACATTTCTTGGGCAAGTTGAAATGTCTTGAAACTGTGAAAGTTGCTTTTAACTCAGACAACAACAACCGTGAGTTCTTGTGGGCTAACCTGCTTGCTCTCCCCCGAGTTTCAGCAAAGTGTAACCTCCATTTCATATGATTTTGTTTCTTTCTATTATTTTTTCTCGATTTGGTGTGTTACTGTGAATGTAACTTAACATGAATATTTGATTTATATCGTAAAATTTGTTCTTGAAAATTCATACATATAAGTTATTCTTCCTCATAGTTTACAAGTTATTGCAAGGGATCCTCGTAGCTTCTTTCCTCAAAGCTCAAATTTGAGTTTTGAAAACAACGGTAAATGAGGGACATGTTGTATCAAAATGCGGAAGCTAGTAACCGTTATAGCAATGCAACGTACTCTGACGTCTTTGTCGAGTTCTCTGGTTTGTAGCAAAAGGCAGAGATTTCAGTCAGTGTGTGGCCATCCAATCCATGACAAGGCTTGTCTCTAGTACAGTCCACTCCGATACAGTCTGCTCTGATGTGACGAGGCACTTCATGAACATGTGATCTAATCTAGGGATGGGTTCTTGTGGCGCCACAAGTATGGACTTAGTCTCGTGTGATGGGGATAAGAAAAGGAGCAGGAGTCCAAGTTTAGAAGTTTCATCTGATTTCACCTGCACCAACTCCAAATTCCTCCATTAGTGAAAGAAACAAGAACTCACGATGTGATGTGTATCTAAAAGCAGAGACTTACAGAGTAAGAGACTGTGATGGGGAAGAGGAAAGGTGAAGAGCATTGCTGTGAAATACAAATCTCCCTTGAGTCTTTCAAGTTTTATCTCTGTGCTTCCTTTATATAAGATTGCACTCTTTTAAAACTTTGTTCGTGAAGAAGATTGGTTTTGCAGGTGATGAAGAAGGGAACACAATGGGACACGGCATGGGCCTATTCATCATTTTCATTGCTAGTTACATGATTGGCTCGCGAGTTTGAGTCAAAGTTCGTGGGTCATAAATCATGATCAGATAGTTGTTCAATTACAGAGAAACAAACAAGTTTGCTGAAGAGTAAAATACAGAGATGTAAAGAAAAAACGTACCCAACTAGACCGGAAACAATACTAGAGAAACAAAGAAGTTTGCTAAAAGAAAAGTAAAAACAGAGTAATAAGAAAACACCAAGCTAAACCAGAAATGATACACCAAATCTTAATTGATACTGATAAATATAGTGGTTGCTTTGAATTTCTTCTTTCAGATTCCTCAGGTAGATTATAGAAGACCTATACAAAAAAAGGAAGGTTTTTTGCAGGTGATTTTATTCTAATATTTTTGTTTCTTCAAATGTTTGTTAACAAGTTGGTTCAAAACTCTGGAATATTACCTCTTTAATGAGTTGTGGTGCTGCTGATTCTGCGCTTGTTTCGGGCAAAAGGGTTCATGAACTATACTCTGGTTTGTAGGAATCAAGTATGTATCCAATCACCCATCCAAAGGCAATACCAGGTATGACTCCTATTAAAGCTGCTATCCAACGGACCAATGGACCATGGGATCTATCCTTCAAATTTGTTTCCTGAAAAGTCAAGTGCTCTGAAGATTTTCAGGATACGTACTAGCTCCAATATATCTAAACCTTTATTCATCAAAACCACTGAGTCATGGTAATAGGAATCCCCCATGTACATTCTATTCGGCTTATCATAAACTGTCCCAAGTGATGACATAGCACTCCACTTCACAAAGTAGTCTGATGGCAAAGCTCCATTGAATTTTTTGTTCGATATGTCGATGATTTGCAACCTTAGGAAACGAAGTATGATGTATCGGTCCATGGAAGGCATTGGAACGTAACACAAGAATTTTTAGCTGTCGTAGAGAACCCAACCATCTCTCTTCTTTCTCTCTAGTTGCTTAACAATGGCTTTTTATAAAAAATTCCATCACACAAGTCAAAGAAAGGTTTGTTCTTCTCGTTCAAATGATCTTGCCATTTAAGGTCGCCATAAACAGTGACACTGTCGTACCTGCAAAAAAAAAAAAAAGGTGATCAGATTCAAAGTGGTTTACCAAAACTTTTGTTAGATGGCTGACGAATTCCATCAAGTTAGGAATCTGTTCTTCAACTATTTCGTTCTCTATATGAATCTGTTCTTAGTTTCTTACATTAAACAAAAGCCCTTCACAGGTAGTAATAATATGTTTCAGATGCAGATATGTTACAATCACAAAACTCACCAGCCAGCCATCCATCCATCAAAACCTAGAGAAGTAGAAAGCTCAGCCAAACGCTCTGCATACATCTGAGCAGACTCCTTGGTAGCAAGCATCTCATTGCAGGTAGCTTTTTCCTTCATCCCATTCCGTGATGAAAGTCCCCAACACCTATTAACATTTCCAATAAACACACAAGAAAGTAAACACTAGCTTCCTCAGCAAATTCAAATCTCTCTACACAGGCAGGCACTGAAAATCTGAATGTTACACATCTAAATCAACTAATGTATCCATTCACGAATGCAATCTTTACCTTAACGCCATGCCTATGAGCAGTATTGGTCCAACAAGGAGTAGGAATCGTCACCGGCGAATGAGAGAAGTAAACAAACAAACATTGGATCCGCCGCTGACGTCAGCGATCATTTACCGACTCATCCTCAGAACGACGCAGTTTTTGCTGTTTTAAAAGCGGAGTGCAAGTATAAAACGAGAGCGAGTGATTTTACGCGCTACAATCTATTGAAAGGGGCTGACTTAAGCTAGTAAGGATCCAATGGGTTTAGTGCCAAAACGGAACATAATATTATAATCTGACATAACAAAAAAGGCCCAAAAATTGAAATTACTTTGATTTGGGAGAATGATTTTAAAATAGGACCAAACTGAACCGGAAAAACTGTTTTCAGTCATGGTCAATATGGTTAGACTAGATTTAATCTTATTCAGTTAAGTTTACATATGTAATATCAAGTAGAACTAAATCTACATGCTTTGTTATTTGTCTGATAAAAGTTTTATACAAACTTAATTGAATTTAATTATTAAGCTCTCCAATAACGTAATCATGAAATAAAAATTAAATACATACCAAATGAAAAACAAATATAAAAATTAATACTTTAACACTAAAGATTTATACTTGTAAAGGTTACTGTTTTGGGGAAATTATATATATTTTTAAAAAATCTCTCATGTAGAGTTTGATGCAAAGGTTACTGATGAAAATATGGAAGCAGTTTCTATCTAAATCGTGATCAAGTAGGTACGACATTGATTTCTCTCTCTAAATTCCATTTCACATTGCGTGACGTATGATTATTGATTTTTCGCTGAAAATGATTTGAGTCATCTTATGAAAGGCCAATTTTACCAAGAAACTCGGTATCTTGCATTTTCAACATGTAGCAAAACCTTTTATCGGTCCCTTGTGTGTTCGTTTGGTAAAGTTGCCATTTTGCTGTAATTAGAGCTTATGATTATTATAGTTTGATGCATACAAGTGGTAACTAATGTTATGGTACAGAACATGAACAGAGAGTAGCAATCTCAAGCAAAACATAATATAACTCTAAGCTTTGGATACAACGAAAGACAAATCAAAAAATGGTCTAAACCCTTTTGGAAAGAAGAAAGATGAGAAAAGCTAAGCATTGTTCTGGTTTGTTGAAGGAGCTTCCGTCGATGGTGTAGACTCTAAGGTGTTCTGTGAGAAGATAGAAGTCCGGCAAGTAGGACAGGAGGAGTGTGAAGAGAGCCACTTGTGGATGCACTTGACATGGAACCCATGGTGACATTTCTCCAGCACGTGGATACTCTCACCTTGTTCGAATTCAGACAAGCAAATAGCACACTCTGCTTGAGCTCCTGCGAGCTCAAGGTCTGAGGAGTAGACTAGCGTCGGAGTTGGTGCGGTGGATGAAACATCCGCTTCAGGATCAGGCTTGTGTTCGTTGTCGTCAGTCTGGAGATTTGGGCGGAGAAAGCAACGTATAGCAGCGCAGAGAGAGAGACCGCATATGAGAGCAGAGACGAAAAGGATGAGGAGAACAGATACGTTTGCTTGGAACTCGCTAGAGTTGGAGTAAGGCTTCCATCTGCAAGTATGTGAGTTACATTCTGTAGAAGAAGCAGAGGACAATGGTGAAGAAGCTGAAGCTACTTGTTCTACTAGCAAACGCATCTTGTGAATTGTTATTGAGAGTGTCTTGTGGGTTTAGTAAACCTTATACAAGAGCGTGGGGACAAATGGTGAGTGTTCCAGTGAAGTCTTGAAGCTCTCAGGATTAGGATGTTTCGTCTGTATTTTGAGGACTGTAACACTCGCCTTCTCTCTCTTTTGGTCCACTTCAAATAATAAATGGATATTATCGTGATAGGTGATGGGATTGCTCTTTGTCCTTCTTGGCTTATCATCATCCACATGTTTGCCACATGTTGCCCTCACACTACGTTGCCTACATTCTAGGCAATACCTTTGCTCTCTCTCTTTATTTTAATTCGTTTACTTTCATGTTTGATTATGTCAATATCTCTAAAGATTTACAAAGAAGAATGACAAGAACTTGATACACTTTATTGTTTTTTTTTTGTCTCTTTATACATAACTCAGTTTACATTTTTAAAAAGATTAAAGAAACAAAGCCCCAAATTAGAAAATAAGGGTGAAAATAATAATAAAAAAAAACTAATAGTAACAATTAAAATAGTAAAAAGTAAACTTAAAAAAAAAAAGAAATAATTCTTTTAAATTTTTTTTCCCTCTTCTAAAAACTCTCTTCTGCAAATAGCCAAATCATTATCTGATCTCCATGGAATGTATTTCTCACTTCTCTAAGCTGCAATTCCTGCAACAACAACACCATTTTCATATGATTCATCAGATTTTTTTCATAAGAACACAAATGTTCATATTCTCAGATGAAAATAGGTGTTCATTGTTCATACCTCCGTTTGGTTGCCTGTTGATGTATCCAGCTGGTCCTCTAGACATGAAGTCAAATGCTCCCATTCCCAATCTTTCCTCCGCCTTTGCAGGCAGCGAAAGCCACGCCGAGTCACTGTACAGAGAGTCTGCCTCCAAGCTGTTTGATCCGTTGCTGAAACCACCAACATGAACTCCTCTCATCGCTTCTAATCCTACGCCTCCTCCCTCACTGCGTGCACGTGCACCTGCTCCCCAGTTGTCTCCGATGCTGCCTAGTGAAGACATTCCAGAGTTTCCACTGAAGCTGCTTCCAGATATTGGTGAGTTTGACATGTATCCATTACCCCATAAATGGTTCTTTGTTGCTGCGTTTAGCACAGGACCGTTAGCTCCTCCTGTCTCAATCTGGCTACCGTACCTGCTAAGGCTCGGTGTATATCCTGGGCTAAAGGGCCGTCCAAAGCCTGCACTGGAACCAGATCCATAGTTCTGAGTCTGGTCTGGCTCGAGAGTCAGCTCGATTCCATATCCATGTCCAAACGGTGAGAATCCTCCCCTATTACCTGCTACTGGACTGTGCCTAACTTCAGGTTTTACTCCATAACTAGAGATCGGACTCGGGCTAAATCCTTGTGTGTACTCGTTCAGCATCAACGCACTGATTCTTCTACTACTGCCAAAGCCATTTACATTCATTTGGTTCCGGATTGGGTCCTTGGGAACAGCCAGTTTGACTTCCACCATCTTCCCATTGAGTTCGTGGAATGTCCTCTGCAAGACTCTGTCTACAGCGTCCTCTGATTCATAAGAGATGAACCCAAAGCCTCTCGGTCGCTGCGTTCGGTGGTCATACATCACCACAACATCAGTGATCGTCCCAAACTGAGCAAAGTACTTCTTGAACTCAGCCTCTGTAACCGATGAAGCCAAGCCTCCAACAAAGATCTTTTTACTCCTTGCTGGACCAGGTGGTGATCCCTGTAGACTGCTGTTACTTTTGTTATCATCTCTTGGAACTGCCTTCTTCGCCTCAACCTGTGACCATGAAGAAAAAACTTGGTGCTTAAAACAGAGAATATGAATAAAAAGAATAGCTTTGCTTGGAGAAGCAACAACCTCTACTTCAAGCAAACCAATGCAGATTGATACTGAAGCAATGTAGTATAAGGTTCTAAAAAAGGGACTTTACTTACAAGTTTACCATCAATGACGTGTCTGAGCAAGACGACTCTCTCAGCGACATTGGGATCAGCGAAGACAAGGAAACCAAAGCCACGAGCACGACCAGTGGCACGATCCTTCATGATGACAGCCTCTAAAACCTCACCGAAACTCTGAAAATGCTGGCGGAGACGATCCTCGGTGGTCTCCCAAGAGATCCCACCGATGAACAGCTTACCTGACTCCATATCCATTCTGCCAAAAAGGTTTGTTACTTAACATCTCGATCTAACTGAAAAAAATTATCATCTACATTCAAAAACGCTGATGAAGAGAAGAGACTGCAAACCTTAATGGAACGCAAAAAGGATGTAACGATGAAAACGAACAGCTGGGTTTTGATCCGATTCTGTGAACCGATCGACCCACGATCCTGGATTCCTGCAAAGAGAAGCACACAAAGTGTCGATCAAAAAAAAGGTGTAAGCTTGGAAGAAGAAATCAAAAACCCATGAAGGATAAGAAGCTTTAGATTACCGAAAGTTAAGAAAACAGGAGAAGAAAGACGAGATTGAAAACTAAAAGCTTGGAGAGGATGAAGCTTTTAATAAGAGGGCGAGAGACCCCCTCTTTTTTTGAGCAAACTTGTTTCTTTTTGTAGTCCGATAATAAAAATGGATTTACTGTTTTGGTTTTGAAATGAGCAAGGAATAAGAAAAATGGATGAAGGAGTTTGTGCAGAGCAGATGAGAAGTGGAAAAGGAAGGAGAAGCTCCTTCTTACGTTTTTTTTGTTTGTTTTTATATCGGCTATCCTCGATCGCTTCTTCTCTTTTAAAGAGACGATGGTATTTTCGTCTTTCCATTCTCGTAATAATAATTTTTAATAATATAAAATTAATATTAACGACTTTTAACACAGCTCAATATTAAGTATCAACGACGTTTTGGTGTTGATTTTTGTTGTACCAACGTCTCCAAGACTGCAACCTTTTTAGTTTTCACCCATAAGTTAAAAAATATTGGCCTTTTAAGAGTACCTACAATGGCGTTCTCGGCTCGGAATCATAAGTAAACTTTTTTAAATTTATTATTATTTTTTTCAGTTTTATTAAAAAAAACGGAACCAATCACAGGTCGTCACGTGTCATGGGACCCGTGAATAATATAAGGATTCAGTAACAATCAATCCTTAACTAAGGATTTTAAATAATCAATCCTTAATAAAACGTGGACCCCACTAAATATATTAATATTATTTTGTTAAAAACTGTAGTATAAGATCCTCCATTGGAGGTGCCCTAAGTATTTAGGAAAAAAATTGATATCCCAAATCTACAAAATGGTTATTATTATTATTATTATTATTATTATTATTATTATTACTTGGTAAGGAACCCGTGCGACATCGCACGGGAACTCATATATCCAGTTATACAACAAAACAATCAAAATTTAATTCTTGGTTTTGGTTAAGATACATGAATAACAAACAAAATTTTGTTATTTAATGTGTTTCTTTAAAATCTTTGATGATTAATTGAAACAGAAAATATTTCTCTTTATCTCTGCTACATATTGATTTGTCAATTCTCATAACTCTTTATATAGAGCGATAAAAGTTGCAACGTTAACAACGAAGCATTACAATGTTTAGCTAAAAGTTATAATTGTTAACACTAAAAATTGCAATGGTCCACCACCAAAGTCTATTATTACTAATAGTTGTAATGATTTATCATAATTATAATAGTTCATCATCAAAAGCTACCATCACCAATGACTGCAGTAGTTTACAAATATATAATATTATAAATTAAATAAAATTTACAATGATCTACTTATAGAATTGTATTATTTATAGTTTCACAAAATCTGCGAATAGCCACAACTTTGGTTTCAAATAATTACTTTTAGATAGTACATTTAGCATGAAAAGACACATTTTGGATATAAAGACACATTATGATGAAATATACATCTACATTTTTTTCAATCTAATTTAATATGCATGTTGAAAAGACACATAATTATAGACACACTCGTTTAAACATTTTTAGATTTTATTTTATTTTGAATATACCTTTATAATATTCTTTTGATTGGCTTATATAATAGCAAACCCCGGCCCTTTTATTTTGAGAAATTAGTTCTTATAACCAAAACAAAATATAATTCATCAAATTTCAATAACATCAAAGGGTAAAAATATTATGTATATTTAATATAATATTAAATTGGTTTGATCACACATACAAATCTCATCTTATGTTTTCCATTGATTTTTGAATTTTACCTCTCAGTTTATTTGCTATGTATTATTTTAACTGAAGATATTTTTCTAATATGCCATAACTTGAATTTTAGCTTAACAACTTTAATTATCTTGACAAATATAATAACATTTATTGAAAATTAAAAGAAAACAAAAAGTATTAATAAGAAGATTCAACTCTTCAAAATATTTTTATATTATTATACTTTAATTAAAATATGTAAACTTATCTTTCATATTTTGTCGGAAGTCATAATGAAATGAGTTGAAAACGGTTATTATGTCTTTTTATTAATTTCATCTGACAGAAAATAGAGAAGAAGAAAAACAAAGATTTGTTTGTGACAAAAACTCTGTTATAGAGATGTTTTACACACGTCTACTTTTCATAACATCCATGACTTAGGACAAAAGAAAACACTACAAAAAAATCACCAAATCCGATAATCATTGCCAATTGTCCATTGCAGAATTGCAAAAACATTACATGTCCCCAACTCACAGCCCAAATAAACCACACGAGCCGTCCCAGAGACTTAATAGTAATGAAAGCTTTACCAAACTCTATCAGCCAACTCCTAAGCTTTGACCATATATAACAAATGGTTTGGCTCTTCCATTCACGAGTTGAATTTTCACAACAATACATGTCTGAAATCAGAAGCAGTGTCTTTTCACTCCATACACATGTGGGCCACTGTAGAGAAAAACAATTCCACCCCCATGAGAAACACAAAACCTCGATCAAAGGAATCATACACCCCTCCATGAGAGGATGCACCACAATCCAATGATGAGTAACCCAAAATACTCTCATATGTCATGAGATGAAAGAAGAGCATAAGTGGTAGGTTAGAGAAGCACGACACACAACTGATATCATCCGGCAATGGCGGTTAAAAAAACCAATCGGACAATTGGCAAACATGAAACTCGCCTGAAATATTCAGATGAGACAGAAACCGACAACCCAAAAGGGCAACAAACCAGCGCCGACAACAAACCAGACAAACCACTCATTATATGTTGGAGAACACTCCCGAAGGGAGACAAAACCCACACCATAATTAACGCAGGACAAGTACCCCATGACCAGAGGAGAAATTGCAGTGTTGAATTCACCATAGAAACCACTAAAAATCATTCATAATCGCCATGAAACAAGAGAAACGCAAAGAAATAGAAAAAACGGTTGGTGAAACCCAATATCACCACCAACGAGACAATCCGGCGGAAAAGTTAGAAAACGGTTGAAAACTCTGATGTACCTTATTGCCTTAGTAATCACACTCCTTCGCTAAAAGCAACTTCAATAGGGCACGTTATAATTTCCAATAATTATCATTTAAAACTTAAGCGGTTAAAAGCGAATAAGTATATATAACAATTAATAGAGAGTTGCAACTGTAGGACATTTACACACAGTGAAAATTAAAAATGTATTAGTATTAAATACTGAAATGTGCAACTTGATAAAAAAAATGCGCAACTTTTGAAAAGTTGGTTAGGTACCGATAGAATATGTATGAATAGAAAGATGCAACTTTTGGTAACTATTTTCTTAAAACTAATTAAACACACACAAATCTTGTTGCTAATAGATGTTAGAGATGATGTTGAAAAGATACAAATATAGTTTAATTTTTTTTTCAAAAATGCAATTTTTTGGATGAAGCAGCACAATCTTTAAGATATATTTATAATTTAATTTCTTTTCAACAAATATATCTTTTATGATGAAACAAAATCTTTGAAACATATTTATAATTTAACTTATTTTCAATAATATGCAATTTTTAAGAAGAAAAACACAAAAAAACTGTTTAACAGTCGCTTGAAGATAGCCGGTTGAGAGAGAAGAGATGCATATTAGTAACACTGAAAAATTACGATGATTTGATGGTGTAAAAAATGTGAACAACACAATTATATAGAGTTTAAAAGACATAAGAGGGAAAAGATGCAACTGTATAACTAAAAGATACATCCGTAATTAGGTATGACGGTTATAACAGAAAGATATAACAAACAGGTATGAGTAAAATTGTAATGAAAAGACGCAACCTTATGAATTAATTGGGATTGCTATTATTAGTAGATTATTATTATCAATGGTGGGTATTATAATTTAAGAGCATTGTAAAATCAATCGGAGTTAATTGCTGGTTTATCCTGATTTCTTCCTACTAAATATAGACTATTTCATCCTAACTCAATTTTTAGAATTTTCTTTTGTTTCCATCTAATTTGTAAGCCCGGTTTCGTTTTTATTCTCTTATGAGTAGATAACACATCAGCATCGTTTTGTTTTCATCGAACAAATTGTAAGGCATGGTTCATTGATCAGCTAATTATGAAAGGATGCAACATGTGACTTTATAGACAATTATTTTGATTGCAAATATTTTGATTGAGCTTACTACAAATTTGAAGACGGCATGGAAGGTTTTTATAAAAGTTTTGTTGGAATCAAAGTGGGCAGGAACATGGGGGAATGAATGGTTGATGACGAAAAAGATTGGCATCCCATGAATTATGTAGTGCCCATTTACTGATTTTAAATATGTTAATTTTGTAATTAATGATATTAATCCCAGTGAAGATATGTTTCAAGTACACTAGGCACCCCAAATTAAAAAAAAAAACTTTCATTTGCTTGCTTTCTTTCATTCACTAAATTAATACTAATCTCCAGGTCCATTTATATTAGAAAATTATTATCGTTTACTCAAAAGGAATATGTATATTATCTATGTTTTTGTTTCTTTCTTGGTGATGTAATTCTTTTACAGGTCAAATATCCACCACCGTTTATGCATTATCACATAGTTCATCATATATTTTTAAAACATACTGTCGCATTTACGACCTGTTAATTTATTTGCCCGTCAAACATTTTTAAAGCCTATTGATCTTAGTAAAGAAGGGACACCAAATGTTTAGCTCTAATGGTACTGAATATCATCCACAAACCGGTCCATAATACCTAGGCTTAGACATCGTATTGAGGTCTCTTAAGGGAAGATACTCTTGCATGGTTTCTCAACTTTTTGAATTTTTAAAAATTTAAATATTTTTCTATGGGAGATTTTACTGAAAACCTTTCAATACGATGGTTTTATAGCCTGTTTACTAATTGCTACTTGCTTACGCTTATAGTCTGTTTACTAATAAAAGTTTTGTTCTATTAGTAACCTAGGTTCGTCGATTAAGCAGTCTTACTAAATAGGGAATAAACTGAGCAGGATGAACACTTTCATAGGCCCACAATCTTACCTTATAATCTCAAAGATGAAAAGTCTCATTGTTACGTTTACAATAAAACTAATTGGGTCATATTAAATAACCTGAAGCCCAAATAGGTTTTCAACTGGGCAGCAGAAAGATGACTCTCTTCTCTCTTTCTCCTCTCTCTATCAGATTCTCATTTCTCCCGCTTCAGAGGAGCAACCAAGACGTAGAATTAGAAATTCATACTCGTTGAAACGCAGCCTGCGATTCGCAGGTATGGATTCTATGTACAGTCAGTACTCTTGGTTGAAGCTTCTTCATTGGTCATCAATCTCCGCGTTTCTATTTGAATTTTTGAAAACTCGATATCTCCCATATTTGTTACAATTCAGCCACTTGACTGGGACATTCTTCAACTTGAATTTATTCGTTTGTTTGTCTCAGTTCTAATCGAAGATGCATTGCATCAGGAGCTCGATTATACAACATTTGAGACAGAGAGTGCCCGTGAGATCGGTTTTGCATCTTGAGATAGGAGAATGTTTTCAAGAGCATTGTTAAAATGAATTTCACATCAGGAGAAAGAGGCCAAGAACAAATCTTGAGTACGACAAGACCAATGCCTCTAAGTTAAAACTAAAAAATAACAACTTCTACTGTTTCTTGTGTTGCATATAGCGTTTGTTAGTGCAAGAGTTGTAACACGGTTTAATTGCAGGTTAATGTTACATTTCATCTCATATATTCAAATGTGACTGTACTGCTGTTTGTATCAAAATCATAAGAACCTTTACACATATGATGCAACCGTCGTTCTTAATTACATAGTGGCAAACATCAAAAACAATGTAGAAATATGATAACAATGTGAAGAGACTCTGACTCGGTTCTGTGACTGAAGCGCCCGCCAGCTAAACAAGAAATTTACTGTTTTAATGTTTACATCTTGAGTTTAAAATGTTGACACCATGCAGCTTGCTATGATCTTGAACTGTGACCCTGTAACCTGATCTTCCCTGAGGTGTAGACACGGAAGCCGTTGGTAGAGGAAACGAGTTTGATACGTTTGTGTGCATTGGTTGATCTGTGATTGCATCTATATAGCTTAGGCACATGTACTGGCTTAACGACGCACGTGTTTTCCATGTCGGGAATTGCGTGGAGTTGGGAAGGAAGATCGATTTCAAACTCTCCCAGATCATCTGTAACAGCTTTGATCCATTTGGATCTCCTTTTGTACCCAGTGTGGCACTTGATGGCAACAGTGGCTCCTGTGAGGATTAACCATGTTCAATATTCAGATGGAAGGCATAGAGACACATGAACAGGTAGAGAGAACGAATACCTGGAATAGCTATAGAGGGAAGGTGAGGACGTGAAGTGTCGCAGAGAAGAGATCCGGTGATGATCACGGAGGAGAGCTTTTGTTCACCGTAGCCAGCCATCTCCACCATCTCTGTTCTGCTCCATATCTTCCCTGCAGCTGCAAACGCTCCTTGGAGCAAGAACAAGAACAACAAGAAGCAACGTAAGCTTCTCATTTAAAATAAAGAAAATAGGTCTCTTTTGTTACTTTCTGTTTAAGAAATGGAAGAAGCATGTTTATGCAGTAGAAGTTAAAGAGGAGGTATTTAAGGGGGGGAGAGAGAGACTCTTTGCGTGGCTTCAGGTAACACAGCTCTGTACGGCAGTCTTTTTCATTTATTTAATTATATAAGTTTCTAATTAGATATAGAAAACCTAATTCATGGCTGACCTTAGATGATAGGTCAATCTTTGAAATGAAACAATCTAACCGTCGTTGAAAGAGAAAGAGAGACGGCACTTGGAAGCAATTACTGAGTGGTTCGCCTACTCTTTCATTTAACTTCATCAAGTATTTAATTGAAAATTTGGTGCTACGTTTGTGTATGTAATGTGACGTTCCTCCTTTTTCTTTCTTTTATTAAATTAGTTTATCTATAAGCTACCATTTGCGATGGAGTGGGAAACAAAGAATCAAGCCTACCCCCAACTATACTCTCTCCAGTCTCACCCACATTTTTAGCTTTCAAACACTCGAGCCTAGAGATTTTTACCTTTGTGGGTTTGGTCGACTCCACGTGGCGGCATATCTAGTCTACGGAGTCAGCACTATTTATTGGGTTTAAGGTTTTGTTGACCAAACCAAAATTAAATACTGAAAAAGGACCCTTTCTCCTACTGCTGTCTGATCTGATTGGTCGATTCAGCTTGATGGCAATGCACCCGACGTTTTTCGGTTCGGTTTGGTCCAATTTTATAAACATTTACCCCAAACCAAAGCAAGTTTCAATGTCTTGGGCTTTTTCGTTATGTCCGACAATAATTTTATGCTTTGTTTTGGTACTAGAATAATTGGGCCGCATAATGGATCCATACTAGCTTATGTCATCCCATTTCGATAGATAGTAAGAGACGTTTTATACTTGCACTCTCCGCTTCCAAAACAGCAAAAAACTGCATCGTTTTGAGGATGAATCAGTAAATGATCGCTGACGTCAGCGTTGGATTCAATGTTTCCTCTGTGAAAAGTGAAGATGGAAGCAGAGATGATGTCACATTTAACGTGGCTCTTGGTCGTATGTGAATGGTATGGAAGGAGAGCAATGACAGCTCATCATCGTCCACTCGGATTTTTTCACGGTAAAAAAAAGTAAAAAAACATTAAAGATAACAGATTGGCGACCGGTAAAATTGTTTTTACTCTCCGCGTCGTGACGTCAGCGCAAAAGAGAGAGTGTATATGGAGGTGAAATCAAAGAAGCCAGCTATAGAGTGCCACGTCTATATATATAGAAAAGAGCTCGTACCCTCCTTTGTTTTAATGCTAAGGTTATTGACAACGAATTTTTTATAAAAAGCCATTGTTAAGCAACTAGAGAGAAAGAAGAGAGATGGTTGGGTTCCACTGCATTGACTTGTCGACGCTTCCCACCGATAGGGGTCTGTTTCGACGCAGAAAACTTTTCTTTCAGCTCCATTTAGTTTGTTTCTTCTGATATTATTCCACGAATATATGTTTCTCCGATCTAAAAAACATGTTTCTTCTTCTTACGCTTTCTTTTTTTTTTGGAACAGGGGGTTTTTACGCGACCAACAACCAGTTCCAGAAAAGAGGTCCCAAGGGTTTCATCCAAGTCAAGGTTCTCGAAAACGACAACCTTTACGTTGGTGTCGACTTGCCAGGCGTTCCAGACGACGGTGTCCGCCACAGAGTCGACGCCTTTAGGCAAAAGGTGGTGTTTTTCTCTGCGGTTACTTTCAACGACGGCTACGAGATGGAGGGAGTGCGCGAGTACTCTGGATCCGCCGGTTTGGGATGTGACTGCTGCGAGATCACCGGCGTGGAGGATGGAGTCTTGAGGATGATACTCACAAGGGTCAAGGTGAAGGACCATGACAACAAGTGTACTCACACTGTGCCTCCTTTCACAGGTTTCGAATCCCATTCACTCTCTCAAAAGTTATCACCTTTTACGTCTTTGCATATACCCGTTACTGAATATGCTTTACGGATAGGTAAATCTGGAGGACGCGTGGAGGAACATCCCTTCGTGGTGAAAGGTCGTAAGCGAGCCTTCGTTGGAGAACCATTAGATGATGGTGGTGTCTACTTCGCTGTGGATGTACCTGGTGCTGGTAATGGTGAAGTTGAAGTGTTTGCTAGTGAGAGTGAAATTAATTTCACTGCTGAGGTCAAGAATGTGTTCGAGCACGAGGAAAGTGGCCGTCTTTACCTTGGAAGTGTCGACACTTCTTGGTCTGACTCTGCAGTTTCGCTTTTGAGCCATGCCATCACCGTTGCTGTAAACTTTGGTGTTCTCAAGGTTCTCATTACCCCTCGTCCCAACACCACCACCACCAACGAGTAATCAGTCATTCTCTCCACTGCGTTTTGATTTCGCATATCGATCCCCTTTTGTTTTACGAGTACTTGGATTTGCTAGTCTTGTGCGTTTTCGGTTTAGACTTTGATTGAGACTGTTATGTGTTGGTTCAGCTTTTGTGTTTGCTATGGATCATATCACTTGTTTTCACAATCTAGACTTGTTTCCCTAAAGCTGATTGAAACCAAGTTAATATATGCTGGATCCATCAAATGGCTTACATTAATACTGAGAATTATTCTCTTTGTTCGTAATACCAATTTGCATCACTTCCACATACTCTAATGATCTTCAAGCCATTGTAGTTGATTTAAACATTTTTAGAATAAATGTTAAATTATCACACATGCAATCTAAAATCAGAATGGATTTCACAGACCACATTTTTTTCAGAAGATGTTATACAATGAACAAATTAAGGTTATAACACCTAATAAGAAGGTCTTTGTGTAAGCCATTGCATTTCTCGAGTTTGCTCACTTGAACAGAGGCATACTTTGGGCCAAGCTTCTGTAGACTGAGGAAATGATGAACATCTAATGCAAAGAAGTCCCATCCACTTAGACTCAAAAGATGACAGACTCCATCTCTAAAGATGTCTTTAACCCACACATAATAAAAGATGAGGAAACTAACTATAATATACACCACAACTACTAATTGTGACAAAATGGTGATTACAATCCATCCCATTAGTTAAAACATAACAAGACCGGTTAATTTCTCGCCGTAGGATTCGTTAAAGTCACTTCGAAGGCTTATCCACTTAGGTGAATCACGAAGCAAAACTACGCCGATAACTAGGCCCATTTAGAAATAGCCTAAAATGGACCGACTAAGTTTTTACTCGACGCCTTTTTCCAACCCTAAAGTAATCTCATTAGTCACATATCCCCTCCGTTATAAATAGTAAGTCGCACTCGGTCACGTTGCATACACAATAGTACACATCCCAAACCAGCAAAACAACGTCGTTTCAAGAATGAGTAAATCAGGAAGCTCAAGCGGAAACAAAAGCCAGGGAAGCTCCGGTAGCGGTACGTCTTCCTTCTTCCTTCTTCATTACACATTTTCTTCTTACAAAAAGTTTTTTTTTTTAATGTTTCTGTTAGCTCTTCTCTATTGTCCAGTGACTGATTTTTTTTGTTGTTTGTGTGTTGTAGCGAGGAACCGTTTCCAGAAAAGTGGAAGCCAGGCGGTGTTCGAGGTGAACGAGACGAAAGAGAGAGAGATCTACAGGATAGACTTGCCTGGTTGTCCCGCATCTGACCTCACCTACTGGATCGATGGCAACAACCTCCATTTCTTCGCCGACGAACCAGTGATGTCCCAGTACGACCACGACGGTCGCAGATACGGAGGAACCATGGTGTTGAACCCAGTGGCTTCCAACGTCAAGGGAGCAACCGCTAAGCTTCGCGATGGTGTGCTGTGGATCACCGTCCCTAAGATCCCCGGTGTAAACGCCAAGCTCACCGTCGTTGAGAAGATGCTCAACTGCAAGATCACAAGAGACGACGTCGTTGGTTGAGAGAGTCCGTTCCGTACGTCCTTTTGTCTTTATCCGTCTAGTCTATCGTTTCTCTTTGCGTGGCTACGTTTCTATGGTCTTAATTTCTTCTTGTCTAGTTTTTTAATAAAGGGGTGAGATTTTGTTGAATCTGGTTTGTGTTTATTGTCAATGGTGGTGATCTATTGTCTCTCCTTCGTCGTGTCTACTGTCTAGGGCTTATGTGTGTGGTCTTTCTTTTCTAGACTTTTAATAAGGGGGTGAACTTTTGTTGAATCTGGTTTTACTTATATGTTTAAATGCATGGTTAAGTGCTTAATGATTTTGATTTCTTTCTTCTACGTATAATAATCATCTCATGAATATATATCGTCGAAAAGTTAGTTAATTTGGATCTACTTTCGTGATATTTAAGGGATGTTTGATAAAGTAACAAACTTTAAATTGTCGTCAGAAACAAAAACAAAACAAACGAAAAACTTTAAATAAATACTACGTGGAAAACCATGAAAATTAAACTTGGAAACAACTGGGATAAACATCTAAAACGGTTCTTGTCGTATGTGAAAAGTAGATAAGGAGAGGGTAAAAAAAGTTTGACAGCTAAAACCTAAAAGAGAATAAGTGACGTCAGCGACTTCTTGCATGCATTAATGATATCTTCTGTAAAAAAAAGAGTTTGAAATAAAGTGAGAGACGAGGTTGCCCTAATTTCCCTATTTTGTCGCTTTTAGAAAGCATATTGAAAGAGAGCTATAGGCAATAAAGGGAAGACAGCTTATCGTACTCTAGTGTTCTTATCATGGTAAGAATTCAAGGATATTGATGAAAAGATGAGCAACGACCGGTCAAAATTTTTGGAATTTAAATATTTCTGAGGCAACACGAGTTTTACCGTGGTGAAAAAGAAGCCAGCTTTAGTGCCACGTCATAGACAATCGAAGTTATTTCCCTTGGCTGCTTCGTTTATACTCTTTTGTATACGCAACCAAGAGAGAGCGAGAGACGGAAGAAGACAGTGAGAGAGATGGCGCTGAGAAATGCCTCAACATGTGTTAGCATTATACATAAACTATACTGCCACTAAGAGCATGAGCATTGCTAGGACTTTAGTTGCATATCTTAGATTAGTTTATTAATATAATTAGCTTAAGAGATTTGTTAAGATACATGATTGAAATTGGAGATTATTGGTAGAAACTTAGGTAGGTTCTTAGGTAGGAGATGGAGAAACATGGAATCGATTTCGCCCACTGGATGGAGAGCGACAGTTTCGATAACCACGATGAGATGAAGTCAGAGGGATACGATTTCGACGAGGGGATTTTGATAGAGGTTATGGAGTCAGACGGTGTCGACGGAGATGGGGTGACGGTGGTTTCGATTTCCTCGAAGGTATTTCGACAGAGGAGATGGGGAGAGACAGTTGGAGATGGGATTTTACGGAGGAGTAACACCTAGAACATGCACGGAGATGGGGTTTCGATTTGAAGAGATTACAGAGATCGCGATTCAATCGAGATCGAAAGAAAGAGAAAATGTCGAAATTGAAAGAGACCGAACACGATGATCCCTTCCCCTAACCCTACAGCCAGTCATGCTTTGCCACCTGCCCCTTAGAAACGACGAAAAAAACTTCTTAATTAAGAAGTTTTTCGTCCCGTTTCTCGTTTATTAACGTCTTTTTCATTTATTTTTCGACCCAATCTGTTAAGAAATGGGCTTAAAATACGCGCGATGCTCATGCTCTAACCCCGTAATTATATTTTCTTTAAATTTTTACAGTTTACCTATGTTCCAAAAAGCATTTTAAACAACCGTGCGCGCTAGACTTTCTAAAATCGAATCAAGTTCTAAATTGTCTAGAAATTATAATATCATAATAATAAATAAAATATAGTTTATAAATTATAATAATTAATATATTCTATCACAAAAACTTAAAACTCATTTCGTTTCAAACTAAAAGTGGCTTTGTTCTTATCATTAAGGCTGCAATTGGATTGACTATTTTTGAAATGAAGTGCTTTGAAATGATCAATTCCATTAATTCCACAAAAATATTTACCAGTTAACATGAATGAAATGAAATGCTCATTTCATCAATTCCAAAAAGAATTACACAAAATACAAAATATCATTCCACAACAATTTTATCAAGGAATAAATGGAATAGTTCCATTTCATTTTTCTACTACATTTCATTCCTCCTATTCCATTCCATTATATTCTATTCTATTATATTCTATTCATTCCTTTTTTATTCACCAGTTACAGCCTAAGTGGTCAGTCGCCTATAGGTAAGTAAAGAAGAATCTATTGTGTTCTGATACTCTTACGAACTGTCATTAACTCCACTTATTTCTATAATAGAGTTATACTTTTTATCAACATAATGGTCCTTTAACCTTTTGTTACTACAACTCAAAATGAAAAATATAATACTATTTAAAACACAACTTTTTATATAATAATTCTTAATTTTACAGTTGTAAATAAAATAAATAAATAATATTGCTATTTTATTTAAAAATCTAACTTTTTATTAACAAATGATAGTAATAATAATGGTTACATAATGTCTACTTTATTCTGTTATTTTTTTGTCTAATGTCTCTTTATAATAAATGTTTAATTCAAATAAAATTGCACTTTTATGGAAAATTCAAAAGTTATAAAATGGGTAAATTTCAATATCTATAAATTAAAGGTATTAATTGTGAAATAAAAGAGAATATTTTAAGAATATTTTTAGAGGTAAAGATAGAGAAATACATTAAAGAAAAACTCGACTCTATTACAGAGTTCCTCTGCAATAGAAGAAAAATTAGAGAAATATATTGAAGATGGTCTAAGCTCAGTAACTCCATTCTCTTATGCCAGCCTTACCTCAATTCCCTTCACCTCAATAGTTTGTAAGTTATGATATTTAATACAATAATTATATATCTGACATATTGTTATGATTTATAAAATTTTAGACCGTTTAACCAATAATTTAGACGTCCAACTAATTAATTCAGCGTCTGCTTAGACGTCCAACCAATAATTTAGACGTCCAACCAATAATTTATACTAGAACAGTCCAATTTACAAGTATAAATCGTTAATATTAAGGTATTGTTATATTTCTTTCATTTGGTAAATATTTATCTTTCATGGCTAAATTATTAAAAGAAATTAATAACTAAATTCAATTAAGTTTGTATAAAATTTGCAGAATATAAAAAGTTATATCTTTTTAGTTCTAGTTTTTATTCATCCCATATTTATATTGAGTCGAAAAACTGTTTATCCACAAAAAACTATTATGTAGCATTAAATGTTTCCTGAACAATGACATTATTTTATATATCCTTGGAAAAATAGTTTCTCACTAAATTTTCCATGTCTTTAAATTTCAAAATCTGAAAATCCATAAACCAAGATTAATTGGTTTATCGTTTTTAAATTAAATAATAAACTCTTTTAAATCGACAAAATCCGATTTAGAAGTCTAATTCGGGTCATTTCATTCAAATTTTCTTTTATAGATTTAATTTTGTTCTCAAATTTAGTTAAAGGTCGATTTAAAATGTTTTATAGTTTAATAAAAACAGTAAACCAATTATTATATTTACATGTCTATTGTTTTTTAGATTTCGAACTTGCAAAATGTGGGGACATAAGTCTCAAACTTTTCTTTCATGGAGAATTAAGTCTAAAACTATTGTTTCGAGAATATATAGAACGAGACCATATTTTAGGAGAGATCTGAAGTTATATGATAATTTTTGTGTTCGTCGACCCATTTAAATTCAATTAAAAGATTCATAAAGAAAAGACATCAAAACAATGTTCAAAAAATTACTAGATGATAATTACAGATTAGTTTCTAAACAAGTCTTGTTTATTTAACACTAGGATTGAATATCAAAATAGAAAACTTACAGAATGGTGAAGATGTTCTCCACGGTTGGAAAACTCAAAAAGGGAACCAACACATAAAGTGTATAGTGTAGAAAGTGGTAAAGATGGTGGTGGATTCAACGGTGGTGGGATGCAATATCACCAGTATCATCAGTTTCTTCACCATCAGAACCATATGTATGGAGGTGGCGGCAACGGTGGAGGTGGAGCTGCCTCTGGTAGGAGAAGGACTTAATGATTTGTGAATGTGGATCTCTGTATATAGATATTACATATATAAACATACATGCCTATAGTAACATCAATCTATTTAAGTATCATGTTGGTTATGTAACATCAGATGTGCATTAAAGGGGTTACAATGTTGCGGCTGTGTAAACATTAGGATTGGGTAACGAATCTGCTCCGTTTAATCTTGTAATTAACTATTGAATTTGGATCACAATGAATGTAAAATTTTTATTTTTTTATTTAGGATGGTTTTGGTGGAGAGAGTTGAACGTTATTCAAGTGTCATAATAACTAAGATAGAGAGGCAGCAAAGAAACCAGTTTTGGTTAAAACTGTGAGGGACTTGCTTTGCTTGTTGCGAGAAAGAAGCTTAATGGCGGGGATGGAGGTGGCGGGAGTTGAAGTACAAGTTGCCCTGTTGATCATGTTCAGAGACGCTGAGAGATGTGAAGCCTTCGTAGTCTCCGTTGGTTTTGGCAGAGCAAATGTCTGTCATATACCTTAGTAGCTCATGGTTCTGTATAAATGGTTGCTTTGTGTATTCCTCCCATGGCATCCACTGCAGCATTTTGAGGGAGAGGTTAATAAGTGTTTAGGTGCATGGTAGAGAATGGAGAGTCATTGAAAGGGGAAATGTGTTGTTACCTGAGCTGCCTCTATTTCAGACTCCTGTGCATTGATCTCAAAAGAAAGGGGCTTTAGCATGCACACGAAGAACAAATTTGACTTTTCAAAGAATGTTTTGTGTGTCTGTCTGCCAGTATTTAAAACAGATAGAAGTCAGAGTCAGTTATGAACAATCAGATGAAATGGTTGGAGAGTTGGAACCTGAACGCCAATACTTGAACAAATTCAGTATCCACCTAAAAACATATGATCCATGATTAGCTCTTGGTCTCATGTAAAAATTGTAAAGGTAATGCATGAGGAAAAAAGCTTACTCCTGTCTCTTCTTTCACCTCTCTGACCGAGCCATCATTGATGTATTCACCCTGAGTCAACACAAAAAAAAACGCATCAGAGAACCCTACCCAACCATGTAATGGAATTTAATAAGAAGCAGCACCTCATTGACTACTCCGGTGGGGAACTTCCAGATACCTTTGCCTTTAGTTCTTCCTGTCTTCTCTTGAACCACTAGCACCTTTGGATTCATCAAACAAACAAAACAGAGATGTGATCAGTCCTGTAAATGTTCCAAAAAAAAAAGATAACACTGAAAATATCATCTCAACCACACCTCTTTCTTGTGGTTAATGACAAAAGCAGCTATGCTAACACGGTGAGATGCATTAAAAGGAAGCGTATTGTCCTCTTTTGGAATCCAATACACAAGCATCAAGTAGTCCTTCTCCGCGTGATGAAACCAGAATCCCTCCTGCTTATATGAAACACAACCAGTTTTTGTTATATGTACAATAAGGGGTTTTCAGAAGAAACATGCATGATTGTAGGTTCAGCATGAGGTTAACAACAACACCTTAACAGCAGTTTCAGCAAGACCAATAAGATGCCTCGGTAGTTTGATCCACACTCCCTTTTTCCCCTGCATACAAGAAAATGTTTTTAGACAGGCTATCATACTTATCGAATTGGAAATCCAAACCTGATCCGGTCCAGATACTTAACCGAATTATCTAAAATATAAATAAAAACCTAAACATATTAGTTATAATAATACTTATAATAATCTAATACTCAATTTTACAATTTTAAAATCTAACATATTTACTATTTTTGAGTAACTAAAATATTTGCATATATTTTTTTGACATTTTATTACTTTTCGATATATTCATATCCATATATAAAAAGAATGGATACAAATCGGATTCAAACTATAACTAAAAAAATTACTATTTAAGCGGACTCGAATTTGAACTGAAATTAGATCAAACTCTTTTAGAACCGGAAAACATGATACCGAAAACCTGATCCGCATTAGATCAGTAGAGAGATGAAGGGTTTAATACACTTTCCAGCTTCCACATTGTCTTTATGGGAAAAGAGAATAAGCTTACTTTGCAGCAAAAGTAACAAAGTGCCTCTCTGGCCCGCGTTAGAGTACAATCATTTTCAAGAAGAGAGTGACATCCACTCTTTATCACCCCTAACTTTTGCAGTGATTCTATGCAATAAATTGGTATCAATCACATATTCCGTACACACAACATGAGTTCCATCTAATTATCATCTCCAAATCTAACTACCAGGAAATGGAAACCGCCGGTTATGGAAAATTTGTTGACAAATTCTACCCATCAAAGCAGTCTAACAAGAGGTAAAAAGAATTAAAGAGAGCACCTGAAGAGTCCAGTTAGATAGAGAGGTTCGGAGAAGTGCAGAGAAGGCAGAAGGATCCATGGGATGACTCATCTCCGTCACCACGCCACCGTACTTGTCTTCAACACCCGGAAGGACTGTAACGCCCCCGTTTGCCTCCTCGCTGGCCATCAGGTTCGTGGAGGAAGAAGAAGAAGAAGCAGACATGTATCTGTTCGTAGTCGTGGAGCAACTGTGAAACGCAGACTCCCATTAGCTAAACGCAAAAACTGTATCTCATCAACGATTTGATAAAACCATAGCTTTTTCGCTAAACGGCTACTCATAAAAATAACACAAGTTCAAACTCAATGACACAAGATTAGTAAATGACAGAGAGATCGAACCTAATCTGCTAGATTAAATATAGAAAACCTGTGTGGCAAGTAATGGCACTTCCTCTCCTCCCTAGCGTATGAAATCGGTTAAAAAAAAGGAACGAACTTTCTACCTCGAATCTGGCTCTTTTTATAATATTATCTATGATTTGAAAACAAAACTTTAGAGGAAATTCAGCCGGTCACTGGTTTGAAGGGTTGAACGTGTAGAACCTGTCTGAAAGTAACGCACTTTCGCTTTCCCCCTAGAGTATGAAAGCAACCAAGACGCTTTTGAAATAATTCTTTTTTCTTAAAAAAAACCTAAACATCAGAGTTCCAACCCGTTAATCTGATGTTTAAGGTTAAGTTCAAAAGATTATATGCTGATTAGTTTTTGGATTGTTTGACACGGTTAATGGAAAAAAGGATATCACACACAACTTTCCTCTCAAACTTCTTCTTCTTCAAAAAAAAAAAAAACTTTCCTCTCACCATATATTAAAGTTATACTAGACTTTTTTTTTCGCACCCTGATGCCGGTCCTGAAAATTTTAAAACTATAAACATTCAAAAATAAATTTTATTCTTATGTTTGAGAGCCAGCTAAATATATTTGGAAGCTAAATCAAATGTTTCATTTTTTCCCAAAGTCAGCCCTGGTCATGCCTTCTTAGCTAAGGTATCAGTACGATCATTTAGATTATGTGGGATTCTTAGCCTAAATTTTATAAATCGATCTCTAGACAAAAAAAAAACAAAATCTAAAATCCACACGGAAGACGGGCCAATCTAATTGGAACCTTGATCAATCTCACCAAATCACCACCTTCTCTAATATAAGTGGAATAATCTTTTTCTTACTAAGGCTAATCAGGGCCCAGACCCAAAAGGAAGAAAATAGAGTTTGTATCTCCGTGGCGTCCGCTGAGCCACATGCCAAAAGCGTTCTACCTTGACACGAAACTACATGCAAAATACATAGTATCCGGGTTTTGCCGGGTCGTAGGACCGGGTCAGAAAACGACTGGAGCAAGGATACAACGGAGGTTTCCTTGCTCGTTCGAGGGCATAGAGGTAAAACACACATTCGCAACCACAGTTTTTTTTTTACCCTTTGAACTGCGGTTCGGTCTGCATCTTTCACGCCGCCCATTTTCATTTTTACCTTCTCTCTTATGGAACTTCTGGCCGGAAACTGTCGGAAACGAGCCGCCGATGACTTCGCCGAGGATGTCGACCCGTTCGACAGCTCCGAGTGGATGTACGGTAGCCGTTCACTGAGAACTCAAGGAAACGACGACGACGCTTTGGCTACGCTAGCAGACTTGGCGCCGCCTCCTCAGAAACTGAAACCCATCAGGTGCGTCGTCGTCAAGCCTCCGGCCGAGGATCGACATCCTCTTGATATTCTCGCCGGGAGTCTAGACAGGCTGCCGCCGGAGATGGGGTTTCTCGGAGGAGACGGTGGCTGTTTCGAGGCTCCTTTGGGTTCGAAGATTGCTGATGTGGAGGAGAGTGGTCAATTGACTCGTGGGTTTGCGAAGGATGAGGTTGAAGTGGAGGTTCCAGGTCGAGTCTCTAGACACGATGGTGTGTCTCTGAGGTAAATAATATCGTTAGAGTTCTTTTTGCATGTTCGTTTAGTCACACTTGAAGTTTGGATCTTTACTGTGGAAAGTAATTTACTTTTCACGTTTTAAGAGAAGCCTGTTTGGTAGAAGTGTAGGACTAAACACATTGCTTGTCTCTCTGTTGATGTTTGCTACATTCACTTTGGCTTGTGGGATCATTTTGTTTAAGATTGGTTATACATCTTAGCTAAAAAGCATTCATCTTTCAATCAGGTAGCTAGCATATTGTTGTGGCTGGCGTTACAACTTTTTACAGTGATTGTTCATTCGGTTTTGAGTGTTGTTTATACCATTTGTAAGCAGTACTAGACTACACTCTACATGTTGTTGTTTGATTCACATGCTGTTGTTTGATTCTGTGGACAGTATGTTCAAATGTGCAGGACAGTTTTGTTTAGATGCGTGAGCCTGGAAGAGGTTTTATCTTGTCGTAGCACATCTAGGCTTATTGTAATTCCCTAGATAATGAGTTGTGTTGTATTCTCTGAGTTTATGACAAGTACTGCCATTGAATGAAGATTCTTCTTTGTTTTGCAGCTCGTCTGTTGATAGTGATAGTGACAGCGACTCTTCCCAGAGAGTGCGCAAGGGTAAAAGAAAGCGGAAAACAAGGGAAAAGAAGATGGAGCATTTCGTGGAGAAGCTGGTTGGGAGTATGATGAAGCGGCAAGAGAAGATGCACAACCAACTGATTATGGTGATGGAGAAGATGGAGCGCGAGAGAATAAGCAGCGAGGAAGCTTGGAGGCAACAGGAAATAGAGAGGATGAAACAGGATGAAGAGGCACGGATGCAAGAGATATCACGCAGCTCGTCTATCATCTCTTTCATCAAAAGTGTTATCGGTGAAGATATCCAGATCCCAAACCTCACTAATCCCCTTTCCAAACAATGTGAACCGTCTCATCAGAGACAAGGAGATGTGAAGTTTGTGTTCCCAAGCGGAAGAAGGTGGCCGCATGAGGAAGTGCAGGCGTTGATAGATAGTAGAAGCCAAGTGGAGGAGAAGACAGGGATGCACAAGGTAGCGATATGGGATGACGTATCAGCTAAAATGAAGGAGAGAGGGTATGAGAGATCTGCTAAAAAGTGTAAGGAGAAGTGGGAGAACATGAACAAGTACTACAAGAGAGTGGTGGAAGGTAAGAAGACACAGCCTGAGCACAGCAAGACCCGCTCTTACTTTGAGAAACTTGGAAACTTTTACAAGACCAACTCAGTAGAGAAGGAAGAGTGAGGGAGGGGGTTCGAGTGTAAGATTAAGAATACTTTTTTTTTTTTTGTCAGGAAGCTTGTAGATGTTTTTCTCCGAGTTTAATTTTGATTTTTTTTTTTGGTGTAGTTAATAAACGTACGACTTTGTATTTGTATGATGTTTGAGTTCAGAAGGTTCGAAATAAAGACAAAAACGTTGTTGGTGATTGAGATCTTGTAACGGCTATGGGAGACGAGGAGGGTCCTCGGTTACATCGACTGTTGCTGACACGTTTTGGAGGTTGTGAGGTCTGCAATTACAAATGCTGACACTTGCCAAGTTACTAGTTTTATTCCAAGTATTCTTTTCTTTCTCTCATCTTCAAATGCTTCTATATTTTGGAGCATTGTTTTTTTTTTTATACATGCCACAAACCCCAAAGTGGTGACTTTGAAGATGGATATGGAACGTGGAGGCTTCCATGGCTACCGCAAGTTCTCCCTCAACACAACCAATCCTTCTGAACCAGGTAGTGCCATTTTCATTTGCATGCGAAAAAACATTCTCTGATGTTCTTCTCTGCACTCCTTTGCATTGTCATGTTTGTAATGAAATAACCAAAGCTTTAGTCAGTTTTATGGCGCATGCAGACGTCATAGAAGCTGAAACTTTCGCAACTAAAACATCCAAAACGGTGAGGCACTAAAAGTCTACTTTATTTTTGGTTTACCAGCGAAGTTCTTGATGGCGGAGGGGAGCATGCAGCTATCAGAATTCAACCAGCCCAACAAAACCGCTAATGGAGGTGAAGAGGAGTGCACGGTGAGGGAGCAAGACAGGTTCATGCCTATTGCCAACGTGATACGGATCATGCGGAGGATCTTACCTGCGCACGCCAAGATCTCAGACGACTCCAAGGAGACGATCCAAGAGTGTGTCTCGGAGTACATCAGCTTCATAACTGGGGAGGCCAATGAGCGTTGCCAGCGGGAACAGCGCAAGACCATCACTGCTGAGGATGTCTTGTGGGCCATGAGCAAGCTCGGTTTTGATGATTACATAGAACCACTCACGTTGTATCTACACCGCTACAGAGAGTTGGAGGGTGACAGAGGAGTTGGCTACAATGCTAGTTCCGTTAGCATGACAAGCGGCTTGGTGGTGAAGAGGCCTAATGGTACGATGCCCGAGTATGGAGCCTACGGTGTTGTGCCAGGTATTCACATGGCGCAGCAGTACCACTATCGTCATCAGAATGGGTATGCTTTCAGTGGCAATGAACATGATTCTAAAATGGGTGGTCCATCATCAGCAGGTAGTGGCGCCAGAGTTGAACTGTTTCCATCTCAGCAACATAAGTACTGAGAAGAATGGCTAATGAAAGTTGACAGCTGTTTGGTATCAAACACCTTAAAATGAAGCAGTTTATGAATTCAAGTTTAAGCGAAAAAAAAAACAATGATGCTTTGTCTCTGTTTATATTATCCTTGAATGGTGTTTTCAGCTGATCAGCCTTGTGGAAAAGTATGTTAATAAAAACTTATATTTCCAAACAACATGCGTTTGAATATAAAGAAAATGACAGTGGAAATTTTGAACTGAGCCTTTGACTCAACATTCCATGCTTGGAATTTTCAGCTACCACTTTCCAGAGGAACCTCAACGCATATCTTTTTCCCCTCAAGAGGATCATGTTTCTCCACATCACCCTCTCCAGTACGTTTCCTCTGAGGAATCACGGTGAAGAAGGATGTTTTCCAGTCCCTCGTCTCCAGAAACTTCACGAGTATCTCCACAACTTGGTTCACAGTGAGAACCTAAATCAATAACAACCAAATCTCACATTAGGTCTTGCTTAAAAATACACTGGCAACAGCAACTGCATTGTGGCCAATGATACAATTTAAGTAGGCTGAAGATTACAAAACGTATGGGTACATACCTGAGAACTGGACATTTTCATATACTCTCCTATAGGAAGTTTAGCTGTTTTAATGCCTTGTTCTTGTGCCTTACTCATAGTGATCCCTTTGAACCGGTTTCGATCCACTAAGCCACCAATTATATAGACACTCTTGGGGTCAAGCTCATCTAAAACAGTCTCGGAGTCAGCCGTAAGGTACACCAAACTCTCTTTCCGATCAGCCATGGCCTCAATGTAACACCGACTCTCCTTCTCTATAAACCATTTCTCAAAACCTGGAAGCTTATCAAGCTGCGTACTCATCTCCCCTTTGACACCTGTCAACCATAGATGACAAGGGGACGCGCTTCTCCCATTCACCGCATAGCAATACATTATCTGAAACATCAAAGCAACCATAACCGATCAATGACCATACAAGAACAGGGTAAAGTTTGAAGCTTTAACCTGCTGAACGAGGCTGGAGATCTCTGACTCAGACATGAGATGAGCGAAATCAACATCTACGACGACGTTTTGACCGGTCTCTTTGGCTCGAGCGAGCCGTTCCATCTTCTTCTCTCTCTCCTCCGACCTCTTCTCCATTCTCTCCTTGCGGAGATTCTTCCTCGACTCGATCAGCTTCGACCTCTCTTCCTCCGTGGCGTTCGCTAGGGTCTCCTCCCACTCCTTGTGCTTTCTCTCGCCTTCCTTCCTCTTGTGCTCCTTCTCCTGTGCCTTCTTCTCGGCTTTCTTCGCTTCGTATCTCTGCTGCTTCAGTTGCTTCTTCTGAGCATTCTTAGACAGAGGTTTATGCTCCGCCGGAGGCGAGAGGTTGACCGGAGCCGGTTCCGAATCTGGTTTAAGTTGGTTATCGACGCCGTTGTCGTCATTTTCGGTCGCCGTCGCCATTGCCGCGAAACGCAAGAGAGCAAGAGTTCGGAAAAAGGGAAACAGTCGAAACGACGTCGTTGTTAGGAAAGACTTTTCAAATCCGACCATTAAACGGCCCAGTTATTAAGGCCTATTAATTAGGGCTAGGCATTCGGATTACCTGTTCGGATCCGGATTTTCGAATTTTGGATTTTTCGGAACTAAAGAAGATGGCACCAATCGGATAATTTAAAATTTCGGTTTGGATACGGTTTGGTACCTGTTGGATCCGGTTCGATACTTATCGGATCCGGTTACATCCGAAGTAACCAAAAAAATAATGGATTCGGTTTGGTTCTTAGTGTATCGCCAAACCATTTAATCCAATAAAACCGAAAATAATTTAAAAGAACCGAACATAAACGAAATATCCGAAAGACAGAATCTTGATAACAAAAATTACAAAACAATAACATAACAAAAATATTTTAAGATAACAAAACCATAGTTTATACTCCAAATTAAAAAATTATAGTATTTTAAGATAATAAAACAATAGTTTACACTCCAAATTAAAAAACATACTTTTACTAAGCTTTAAGTCGAGTATACTCGGATATCCGTATGGATCCCGGATATACCCGATCCGATCCGGTACCTGAACTAATTTTAAACCGTAGCCGGCCAGATAATTCTTTATATTCGAATCCGATCCGAAATCCGATTTTTCGGATAAATACCAGTCCGGATCTTCGGATCAGGGAAATATGCCCAGGCCTGCTATTAATGAATGGCTTTGGATGGGGCAAATAGCAAATAAGTGAGGAAATAGAGGGTATAATTGTTAGAACAAGGGTGGTGTTCAAAAAAAAATTGTTAGAACAAGGGTTAAAGAAGGAAACGGCATGCGCCAAAA
The DNA here is from genome assembly GCA_016432835.1 of Brassica nigra. Lineage (NCBI taxonomy): Eukaryota > Viridiplantae > Streptophyta > Magnoliopsida > Brassicales > Brassicaceae > Brassica > Brassica nigra. The sequence continues at coordinate 12,513,128 of CM028247.1, read as the reverse complement.
ACGACATCGTTTATCGTTGGGCCTTTTGTGGCCCATTGATGAGGGCTTTATATGGGTCAAAGAGCAAAAAGAAGAGAAAATGAAGGGCATTATTATAAAAACAAGGAAAATACAGAAGCGATGAGAGACACAAACCCGTAAGTCAGCAAATCGGCCTGTTGTTGGTTTTTTGTTAGGAGAGAGCGCTCAGATCGGATGTGTTCGAAAGAGTGAGACTCTCTGAACATCAAATAGAAACCAACAAGAAACAAGAAAAGAAAACCCTTTTGTTCGTCTTCTCCATCTTCGTTTACGGTGCTCTTGCTGTAAGGGAAGAGCACATCTTAGGTTAGGAGTTGTCACTCGTGATGGCTCAAAAGCCGGAGGAGCAGCTGAAAGAGCTCGGATCGAAGCTTGACCCACCTCCTTCGTCTAAAGATTCATTGCTCAAACTCTTTAAGGTGAGTTTTTACGCTCTAATTCTCATGAATTTTATCCTCTGGTGAACAAAGTTTCGATTTTTAGTTTAGAGAGGATTTTTCCAGCTTTGTAGGTTATCCTTTTCTTGGTAATGTTGGATAATAGAGCTAGTGTGTGTTCTTTGGAGCTGCGTTAGGGGTTGTTGGTAAACAAATCTGTATTTTGCGTGCCCTTCATATAATTTTTTTTTGGAAAATTAGGTCACGGTTTGAAACTTGGGTTTTGCTCCTTTCTGAATAGAAGATGCATGTGAATGGTCACTTAGACTTGTCTTGATATTGAATTTTACGGCTTTCTGCTTACTAGGTTTGCGATTTTTTTGTTTCTTAGGAGACCATTTCAAGGTGTGTATGTATTATTTGCTTATGTTCACGAACTTATCCTTTGAGGATGGTTGATGTTAGTATGTAAACTTTTAGGGTTCGGCTGTTAAATTTTCATGCCTTGTTTACTTGAATTCTTCCTATGCTGGAAATGAATCCTGTTATTTTCATTAAAAACTCTGGTGATGTGAGTAAATCGTAGTGCCATTTGGAGAATTAATCATAAAAAAGCTCTCAGTCTCGTTAACTTTTGGTGTGTTGCTACATGCAGGAAGCTGCTGTTCGTCTTTCTGAGCTGGAGCAGTCTCCACCAGCAGCAGTGCTCAAGTCCATCCAGCCTTTTCTTGATGCAGTTGTTAAACCTGAAATTCTCAAGCATCAAGACAAGGATGTCAAGCTTCTACTTGCAAGTTGCGTTTCTGAGATAACTCGTATTACAGCACCTGAAGCACCTTACAGTGATGATATTATGAGGGTTGGTTGTCCTGAATTTCCTCTGTAACCGTGTTCCCATACATATGCACTGCTGATTGTTCCGTTTCCTAAATCTTGTCTCAGGATATTTTTCAACTGATTGTGAGTGCCTTTTCTGGGTTGGATGATGTCGGTGGACCATCATTTGGAAGGAGGGTTGTCATTTTAGAAACGGTTGCAAAGTACAGGTCTTGTGTAGTCATGTTGGATCTGGAGTGCGATGATCTAGTGAAAGAAGTCTTTACTACATTTCTCGATGTTGCTAGGTGGATTTCACTTTTAATCTAGCTTAATACCAGTTATGGTTGCTTTTTGTGTTTTTTTCTTTTCCTGGGGCGTCGTACTGAAAGATTGTTTTATTTCTGTATATGCAGAGATGACCACCCGGAGGTTGTTCTCTCATCAATGCAAAGTATAATGATTTGTCTCTTAGAAGAGAGTGAAGATATACAGGAGCAGCTGTTACTAATCCTTCTCTCTAAATTTGGCAGAATTAGAAGTGTGAGCATTTCTGACGTTGGCTGATATTATTGTAGTTTAGGATTTGCTGCTGTATGGTTTAACTGGCCGCTCATTTTCTCGATTCATGATGGCAGGACGTTAGAGATGCTGCGAGGAGACTTGCTATGAAAGTCATAGAGCAGTGTGCGCCAAAAGTTGAATCTGACATAAAGCAGTTCCTTATCTCTTCAGTTTCCGGAGATAGCCGATTTTCCAGCAGTCAAATTGACTACCATGAGGTTATCTATGATTTGTACCGCTGTGCTCCGCAGACCCTATCCGGAATTGCACCATATCTCACTGGAGAGCTTTTGGTACATTGCTATTCTTGTCTTTTGCCTCTATTCTGAATGTCAAACACCATCATGACTTGAACCATGCATCAGTATTTTTGTTATTGTCTATTACGTTTGAATAGTCACTTTTATCCTTTTGCTGTTCCGGCTCATCTTTTCTAATATATGGAATTGAATAATACATAATGCGTACTATTAACATATACAGGCTGACAACTTGGAAACTCGCTTGAAAGCGGTTGGATTGGTCGGAGAGTTGTTTTCCTTGCCTGGACGTGTCATCTCCGAAGAGTTCAGTTCAATCTTTTTGGAGTTTCTGAAAAGGCTGACTGATAGAGTAGTTGAAGTTAGAATGGTCATCCTTGACCATATTAAGAATTGCTTGCTCTCTGATCCTTCAAGAGCTGAGGCTTCTCAAATTATATGTAAGCCTTTCTTTATCTTTATGTCATTGGTATACATTAGAAATGACTAATCTTGTACTGTTAATCCTTTTGTAGCTGCTCTTCGTGACCGGCTCCTGGATTATGATGAGAATATCCGCAAACAAGTTGTTGCTGTTATCTGTGATGTGGCTGTTAGTGATCTGACGTCGATTCCAATTGACACTATAAAGCTAGTCGCTGAACGGCTTCGAGACAAAGCTGTAAGTTCTATGTATCCAGTCTTGGTGTCTCAGATAGTTACATGCTAACATAAACTCAATGTGGAACTCATTGTTCTTTTCCTGTCAGATGCTCGTAAAAACATACACAATGGAAAGGTTAACTGAATTGTTCCGGGTATATTGCCTACGGTGTACTGAAGGAAAAGTAGGCACTGGCGACTTTGATTGGATTCCTGGCAAAATTTTGAGATGTCTTTATGACAAAGATTTCAGGTAGGACATTAATCTAGAACTCTTTTGAGTTTCGGCCGCTTTTTCTTCTTATATATATTTTGTTGTTCCCATCTTTGTAATTATGTTATTTGTTTTGCAGATCAGATACGATTGAACATATTCTATGCAGTTCATTGTTTCCAAGTGATTTCTCTGTTAGAGATAAAGTTAAGCATTGGATAGAAATCTTTTCCGGGTTTGAAAATGCGGAGACAAAAGCTTTTGAGAAAATACTGGAGCAAAGACAAAGGTGTGTATCTGATGACTTTTCGTAGCACCTAATACTTTTGCATGATCCCGTCCTTTCCTTTTTGGTATTGAAGATTGATCTTTTTTCTTCTTTGTCTTCAGGGTACAACAAGAAATGCAAAAATATTTGTCATTCAAGCAACAGGTTCGACTCAATGTAGTTGAAGAACTTCTTTTCTTGACTTTCGGTTGGATTTTTTTTGCTTTTATTTTCATCAGCTGTAACCTTATGTTCAATGCAGAGTGCTGACTCTCCTGAGATGCAGAAAAAGATCTTATTTGGATTCAGAGTTATGTCACGTGCATTTTCTGATCCCGCAAAGGCCGAGCAGAACTTTTTGATTCTTGATCAAATGAAAGATGCTAATATATGGAAGATTTTGAATAATCTGCTTGATCCCAACACTAGCATAATGCAAGCGTCCAAGATTCGGGTGAGAATAACGAGAAGTTTGTAAGTAAATTAGGATGAATTTTCAGTAAGCTTACAACTTGGTTGTGGTTTTAATTTGTGTGCAGGATGATATGCTTAAAATACTTTCTGAAAAGCATTCTCTCTATGAGTTTCTCGGCACTCTCTCCATCAAATGTTCTTATCTGCTATTCAGCAAAGAATATGTTAAAGAGATATTAGCGGAAGTCTCTGCTAGAAAGTCTGCTAAAACTAGTTCAGGAATTCAATCTTGCATGGACTTCTTAGGGGTAATCACTTGCCTGGCATTTTTTTGATATTTACTAGCTTTTCGTGAGGATTTTTTGCAGCATCTGTTATTGCCGATTACATCCCATGCTCGTGTTCTTTTTTTTTTCTTTTACTTATAACTAAATACACCAAATTGATAGTTGTGCATTAATTGTAGCTTCTCGCAAGTTTCTGCCCATCACTGTTTGATGGTGCTGAAGAAGAACTGATAGGTTTCCTTAAAGATGATGATGAAATTATAAAGGAAGGTGCTCTAAAAATTCTGGCGAAGGCAGGTGGTACTATTCGGGAGAATCTCATTGTTTCAGCGAGGTGAAAGTCTGAACTCTTCCGATATATATATCCAGCATGGAGTTTACGTCATTTGTTATGTTCCTGCTTTTTCTGATTGATAATATTTCTCCTATTGTCTATGTAAAGTTCTGTGGACCTGTTACTGGAGAGAATGTGCGTAGAAGGTAACCGTAAGCAGGCTAAGTATGCTGTGCATGCACTAGCATCAATTACAAAAGATGATGGCTTGAAGTCGCTCTCTGTTCTATACAAGGTGGCAATTCTGTTTTCTCAATGATCTCTTGCTTAAAATAATTGCTAAGATATAGTTTATATGGAGTTGTGGAATTGAGGAATTGTAATTTGCAGAGTCTCGTGGACATGCTGGATGACAAGAGATATCAGCCGTCCGTTCTTCAGAGTCTTGGATGCATATCTCAGATTGCGATGCCGGTCTTTGAGACTAGAGAAACCGAAGTCGTTGAGTTTATTAGAGACAAAATCCTCAAAAGCGAAAGTGTATGTGTTACTGATGTTATGTTTTCTGTGAAACCTCACATCTGTCTTTCCAGTTTCCAGTTTTCTTTTCATTTTCTTATTGGAAGACACTTAAACCCCTTTGCAGGTAGATGAAGACGAAAATAAGTTATCCTGGGATGACAAAAGTGAGATATGTCAACTTAAGGTTGGTATCTGTCGAAAGTTTTCTTATAACTGATTCCTGAATTATAGTAGCAAATGACCTTATGTCAAAGTTGATAAAGTTATTTCTCTCTTGTCCATTTAATTTTAATTTTTTTGTTTCTTGAAATAGATTTATGGGATCAAGACGTTGGTTAAGAGTTACTTGCCTTTAAAGGATGCTCATCTACGTACGGGTGTTGATGACCTTCTTGAATTACTAAAAAACATTCTTTCCTTCGGGGAAGTATCTGAAGATATAGAATCAAGGTTGGTAAACATTAGTGCTAAACATGCTAAGATGTTATTTACTGTAAAAAACTAGAGACACTCATGCTCGACATTTTACAGTTCTGTTGACAAGGCCCATTTGAAACTTGCTGCTGCAAAGGCAGTTCTTCGCCTTTCTAGGCACTGGGACGATAAGATCCCGGTTGATATCTTCCACTTAACACTAAAGACCCCTGAGGTACCTTCCTTCAATTTGTTTTTTTTTTTTCGATTTGCACCTTTCAAGCCAATCCTACATCTGATCGAGGTTCTGTTTTAACAAGTTTTCTTAACCTCTCATGTAGATATCATTTCCTATGGCTAAGAAAATATTTCTAGGGAAAGTTCATCAGTATGTAAAGGATCGGATTTTGGAGACAAAGTATGCATGTTCATTCTTATTTGATATCACTGGATCAAATGTTCTTGCATCAGAGGAGGTAATGCTATCTCCCTTTACTTAAAACACATATACGATGTTTATGAGTTGAGAATGTTGTTAATCTAACTAACTAAACTATGCGTATGGATTGGCATAACAGGAAAAACAGAACCTAGCTGATATAATTCAACATTCTTACCAAACAAAAGTGAGGAAAGTCTCTCCGCAGACTGATGCAAATTCAGTTTCTCCCTACCCTCAACATATCCTTCCTTATCTGGTTCACGCACTTGCACATCTTTCTTGTCCAGACGTCGAGAAATGCAAGGATGTGGAGGAATATGAAATGATATATCGGTAAAAATATTTTTGATTTGCCAATTACTATGACATTGGCGATATCTTTCGTTAATATTTTGTACTTCTATTTCTGATCGTATATTTCAGACAATTACACTTGATCATTTCAATGTTCCTCCATAAAGAGGAAGATGGGAAGGCTGAAGATAGTGACAAGGAACATGAGTGCGTTCCCACCATTATCTCTATCTTCCGTAGTATAAAACAGTCGGAAGATGTCACTGATGCAACAAAGTCAAAGGTTGGTAAAACCTTTCCTTGACTATTTTTAATAACTTGCCCGTCATGGTGCCATGGACTTGACATTCTCATAATTTATGTTAACAGAACTCACATGCTATCTGCGAGCTTGGGCTGTCAATAATTAAACACTTAACTCAGAAAGAGCTCGATCTACAAGGGGAATTCACGCCAGTATCGCTGCCTCCAACGCTGTACAAACCTTCTGAAAAAAATGAAGGTGACAAGTCTCAGGTAAGAATCAAGAACTTGTCCGTGGTTTAGATTTTATATTTCATGATGAGCTTGCTTCAAGTAATCTGTGGCGATCTGAACTGTCTAGTCTTTTCTTATATATTTACTCTGTTTAGTCTCATACTTTGTACTGGTTTGTGTTTGCTAACCCATTGCATTTTCTTTCAAACAGGTTGGTGAAGAGACATTGTGGCTAGCTGATGAAACCGTCTTGGCACACTTCAGCTCGCTTATGTTGGAGAGTCATGCTGATTCATCTGTATGTTATTCAATCTTAAAACTCAATTGCAGTGTAGTTGTCTAGTGATTTTTGTATTGATTTATACATGTCCTTGTTTCAGGTGATACCCCAAACTTCAGAGAATGAGGAAATGGATAATGAAGATAGTGATGGGAATGAACTTCCTCTGGGTAAAATTGTAGAGCGTTTGAGAGCTCAGAGCAGAAAGGGAAAAAAGAACAAATCTGTTCCGGCTGAGGATGATGAGAATGGTAAAAAGGAGGATGTCGATGTTTTGAAAATGGTTAGGGAGATAAATCTGGATCACTTAATGCTGGATAAATTCGAATCCACTAATGGACACACACATTCCCCTGTCGAGAGAGCAGACACATCTCCTAGTGATCAGAAGGCTAACAAAAGGAGTGCGGGGAATTCCACGTCAGTAGTTTCAGTCCCTAAACGCCGGAGATCATCTTCGGGACACAGTCCTTTCAAGTTCTCAAGCAGTAGTCCGCTGAAAGCTTCTAAAGAAGAGTTGCTCGAAGAGAGAGATATGGACGCAAATATCTCCTCGGACTCGGACAGGGGAAAAAGCAGATCTTCCCGAAAGAGACAGAAAAGCTTCTCAGCAAAATTAAAGAACTCAGAATCTGACTGGGGTCTCACTGATCCGGAAAATCCAAGCGAAGATGGTGAAAGGGTAAAAGTCACCAATAGTTACAAACCGCTTATTTATTATCTGCAATCAAATTCAGTTTTTTATTCTGAAAATTTTCTTTTAAATGGAAGCAGAGTAAGTCAGCAGAAAATGGTGATAGGCTGAAGTCTACCTCTGGATCAATGATGAAGCGGAAAAGAAAAGGCATCACCGGACTGGCTAAGGTGCGGAGGTTTACCTTCCATTGATGTTTATTAGTGTCACTTTATAAAGAACTGAAATTATTATAAGTGATAACAAATATTTATAGCCTGACCTGATTTTTCGTTCAGTGCTCCACTACAGAAAAGAAAATGGCTACTGATGAACTCATCGGTTGCAGAATAGAAGTTTGGTGGCCTATGGATAAACGGTAAACACTTTCTTAGGACTTACTTTTTCTTGGATTGATAGTGAAAACGTGATCTCGTTGTACTATTACTTGAAGTCCTTAAAATGGTACAAGAGTTGTTGTCGCATATTACTTGGACAGCCATGCAAAGGCACAGTCTGAAGGAATTAGTTCATTCATTTCCAGCAAAGTGTTGTATTATTTTCCTGAATTTTCTTACCAGAAGTTGCATCTTGGTGTAATCAATAGGTTTTATGAAGGCACAGTGAAGTCATATGATTCCACAAAAAAGAAACATGTGGTAAGCCTTGAATTGTTGTCTTTTTCTTGGGTTAGTTGGTATATCCAACTCAGAACTCTGTCATTGTGATATTGTAGATACTTTACGAGGATGGTGATGTCGAAGTTCTACGCCTAGATAAAGAACAGTGGGAACTCATAGAGACGGCAGGAAAGCCCGCTAAGGTTCTGAGATTTTCTTCTTTTTGGGTTCTATTGTCATTTGCTGATCGATCTTTATTGTTTTTATATACATCCGCCGTTAGTGTTAGCTTAATAGATATCCTTTCACTGTCTCTACCTTCTGCAGAAGTCCAGTAGATCAAAGCGAAGTTCTAATAAGAAAGGGTAAGACTTTCACTCTGCAACTTAAGGCAATGTTTCTCTCTGTAGTCCGGTCTCGTTGTGTTCTTTAGTCTTCTGACACAGCTATCTTGTTCCATTGCTTTAGATCTTCTGAAAGTAAATCTAAGAATAGATATGGCCTACAGAGGGACGAAGACCCAATTCCTACTACGTAAGTGAAATTGTGTCATTAGAAGTCTAAATCATTCGTTTGCTTTTTGTTTATCTTTTTTACGTATCTTCTGCATTCGTGTTAAACCTTTATTTTTTCCCTTACTGTTGTCTTATCTAGACCAAAAGGGAAAAGAACTCCAAAGAAAAACATAAAACGTAAGGACCCGGAAGGCACAACTAGTGATCTATCTTTAGAAGATGAGAAACCAAAGATGAGAACCAAGAAAAACCGATCTTCTAGAGGTAAGCTCCATTGAACTACTTTTCCATTTCAATGCTCAATTTTGTTTCCTCTTCCCACTTCAAATCCTTTCATGCACGTATACATACATAAACAGTGTTTTATAATCTCATTACACAATGCACAATGCAATATTCTTTCTGTTTCTAAGTTAATATATTTTGAAATAATGCAGTCGGTAAAGTTGCTGAAAAAACAAGTGAAGAGAAAATGGAATCATCCACGGAGCAGATGACAGAGGACCCGAAATACGGTGAGGAGGCCGACGAAGTGAAATCAGAATCCGAAGGAAAATCACGGAAAGAAGGCGAGGATGAGGAGGAAGCTGATTTACAGGAGGCAAACGCAGAGTCGAGTGGAGACTCTGAGGAGAAAGAAACTGCTGTTGACAAGTCAGATTCTGAGGAGAAACAAGAAAACAATGAGATGGAGACAGAAGCCGAAGAAGAAGCCGGAGATGATGAGGCTTCTGACAATGAGACTCTGGTATCTCTCTACCTACCCTTTCTCTTAAAAACTTACGACTAGCTTTGACAGAGAGATGAGTAGAATGTTTCTGGGTTCTGATATGTGTGTGTTTGAATGCATGTGCAGGGAGCGTGGAAAAGTAAAGTGGCCAAGTCAAGCTCGAGAAAAGCAGCATAGGTGCTGCATGCCATAATGTAGAATAAATACACCAAAGAAGTTGCCGTGTTTGGCCTCAACTAGTATTGGTGTGTATTATCTTTGGTAAAAAAAAAAGATGTTGAGATTCATAGAGTTAGAAGTGATACATATAGTTGTTCTAACCACGATGATGGAATGGATGATAGGCAAAAAGAAGCTCCTCCAGATACTCTTATTTGCTCATGTGTTGTAGTCTCTCTCTGTGTGTTAATTTGTAGGCATGTCTGTTTCATGTTTTCTTCTGTAGAATCTCGACACCTTTCATTCCCTTTAAACGATAACTCAATACTTTGCTACTTTCTTCTTCTACGCTTCTTGTGTTGTAGCCTTGTAGGTATTGCACATTATTGTTGGCCTATGCGTTTTCATATTACTTTTCTAATTTAAACCCTTACTGATCAGAGAAGTTCCCGTTCCACAATAATGACCAGGTCACGTTCCACATAATGCTTGAAAATCAAATCTGTCCCGCTGTAAGTCAAAACATTTTTTTAATTTAAAAATTCTACGTACATAATCAGAAAAAATAATAATTAATTTGTGGATAATCTGTAAGATCCGTGGATAATTTTAATTTTTCAAAAATAACTATTTTAATTATTTATTTTTGAAAATAACATAATTATATATTTAACAAAATAGATACTGTACTCTTATACTTTTCAAGGAAATTTTCTTTTTCAGAAATACATTTTAAATAAATTTACGAGTTGACGGATACCTAAAGTTCAAATTAGACCGATTTATATTCAACTTGCAGAAATTAAATTTTGTTTGTATTCATATCTATAATTCAAAATTTTTAAATCAGTAAATCTGTATACAAGGGACAAACCAGACGAGACCCACATATATCGATTTAAACTCTCAATTCTAGTCCATATTTGATTAGATGACGATGAGTATTTAAAATCAAGATAGATACGAAACAAATAACAAGTATAAGTAGAATAATGAGTATTTTTGTCAAATACTAAATGCAAATAAAAGAAAAAAATATGAATAAAGTATTTAATAGATCATGTAATAAATAGCAAGTAATAGAGTAAGTACCGGATAAGTAACGAGTCAATTACTAAAAATAATAATGATATTTGATAATTGATTTGGTTTTGCAAGTTATGAAAATTGTCAATTTGTTAATTGCCTTAATAACATCGAATACTTGATTTTCAAGGCGGGTACAAATCAAGTAGCGGCTAATGTAAGGCGAGTAACTAGAGTATTGCCCTAAATTGCTATGCTTCTTTCCTTTCCCTGAAAGTTTTTATAAATCAATTGAAAAGGCCCATGGGCCATTGGGCTTTGTCAATGCATAAAGATCGTCTCCGAACGGCAAAAATAAATAAAATATCTTTCCCGGTTTCCGCCACACTCAGATACTCTCTCGGATCTTTTCAAAATTCAAATTCAGTTTGAGTTCTCTATCCCCTCTCTGTTATCGCTTGATCGTTGGCGAGTACCTGAAGAACAGCTTCTTCTTCTTCTACGAGTTGGATCCTACCGATGAAGATGAATATCAACAAAGCCTGCGATCTGAAATCAATCTCCGTGTTTCCTCCTAATTTAAGGTACGATCCCCGCTTCTACTCGTCATCTCGTTCACGAGAGTATCACTCAGGGAACAGTTAGAGAGCTCGATTTGACGAGAGTACACATCGAGTCCCACTGTTTAAGGTTTATTTGGATTCTTACGTCTCCTTTTCCGGAACGGATTTGCTTAGTTTGTGCTGGAGACGAGTTTCGATGATCTGTTTGTGGAGTTTCTTCCTCGATCTGAGTAATACGAACTGATTTATAGCTTCCCATTAGGTTTTGGGCGAGGATAAATTGCATTCTCTATCGCTCTGCGTGTTGGCTAATGATTGTGCTACTTCGATTCGCGTTTATCTCTCTGTGTGGATTCTCTATGTAGCAGGGGATCGAGTATTGGACTGTCTGAACCACAGGCATCGCGATCCCAGCAGTCGCAGCAGCTTCGATCACAGCAGTCGTTCTCACAGGGACCTTCTTCTTACTCTCAGCGTGGTTGTTTTTCTCAGAGAACTCAGGGTTCAGCCGAAGAACTCCTGATAAGCGATCAGGTTAGAAACTAACGTCAGGGGACTTTGTTTTTTTTTTTTTTTCATATTGTAGACCGTTTCTTTTTCTGAATAAGAACAGTGAGTCTTGAGTGTTGTATCTTCTTTTCTGTACAGAGATTTAGTTCCCAAGAACGAGACTCTTTGAAGAAGGTTAGTTGCTTACCCCCAATTAATCAAAGACGAGATGATAGTCAGCTTGTTGCGTATAGACCTTCTAGCGGTCTTCCGAGAAGATGGAGTTCTGACTCTGTCGGAGAGTCTAAATGTTAGTTTGCTTTGACTACTTAATAACCTTTGAGTTTAACGATATAGCTTTGGAAATACATTCCATTTTTTTTGTCACTGGGTGGCCCCTAATACGATTCACCTTTTCTTCCTTTCGTCACTGAGTAGCTCAACTCAGTGAAGAATTTGAGCAACGCTTCCGGATGATGGAAACTTCAATGAGCAAGTTTGTGATGATGTTGGATTCAATTCAGAGTGATATCATGCAAGCCAACAGAGGGACTAAAGAAGTATTACTTGAAAGTGAGTTATATGATATTTTGTTTCTTTTATATACACGAATATTTGAAAATGTCAAATTCTATCTGTTCTCAAAGTATGTGCCAACCAATGGAATAGAAACAGACCAAGCGGGTTAGGAAAGTGTATAACCTTTGATTTTCATTGCTTGACCATACGATTTCTCTTACCAATGCTCTTTAATGCTAATCTTGTTCTTTACAAACGTGATATTGTCATGAGTAATTCACTTATTGAGATTGTTAGCTCCAATAGTTTATCATCTGTTGAAGAGCATTCCATTTGAGGAACGACTCCTACTCCATCCATACTTGATGTAAAGGTCTCAATAGATACTTAGCTAACTTTATACTTTCATGTGTTTACTACAGCTGAACGCACACAGCAAAAGTTGATTCTCCAAGACACTTTACTTCAGCAGCTGGTAGAACCAAATATTTGCAGTTTTTTCTGTTGCTTTAGTGACCTTATACTAATAATATAAGCTTATTAAAATGATTAATTGGGAAGCAGATAAAGGAGCAAGCAAATTTTAAAGCTAGTCTTGATGAAGGTGTTAAATCGATATTGGAGGAACTAAGCAAAGGTCCCAATGAAGAGAAGTTACAAAATATAATTCTGATGCTAGCAGCTATCCCAGAACAAGTAGAATCCGCTCTGCAGAAAATGCAAGGGGAAATCTGCCGCATGTTCACCAAAGAGTCTCAGGTTCGACATGAGAATTATAAAGCAAAGTTTCAACTTTCAAGTATTTGGTCTATATCTCAGCGGAGCCGGAGTCTTATCATATTGAATTTTGTCGTTCTGTATATTTGCGAGGACATGTAATGCTTTATTTCTCATAACTAAATCTCTTACAGGCTTTGTCTAGCTTGGAGATGGCTGAGGAACTAGTCCAGGCTCAAGCAGCACCACAAGTAAAGGTCTTTTGCTTTCCATGTTTTCCATCTTTTAGGTGCAAATTTCAGCAATTAATGTAAAGTTTATTAAACATCAGGCTAAGGAAAACCTGCCTGAACAGCGGGGTCCAGCAGCCAAGGCCAAGGTAACTCTGGATTCTATACCTCTGAGAGTTCTGTCATATGTAATGCTTTGATTCCCAATACCAAATTCTCTTATAGGTGTTGGCTAGCTCGAAGAAGCCTCGGCCGATAGCTCATGCTCCAAGAGCGCCTCAAGTGAAGGTCTTCTTCTCCTACTTTCCATCTCTTTCGTTTTTAATCCAAAAATTTCAGCAATTAATGTGGCTTTTGTTCAACACAAACAGGCAAAGGAAAACATGCCTGAGCAGTACGGACTAGCAGCAAATGTAGCTAACTCTGTTTCACTGAACTCATTTCCTCTCTTCAGAATTCTATTTTGCTTACAAGATCAGCTGTTACTAACAAATGTGCACTATCAGCTGCAGAGAAATGCCTTTTCTAATGCTACACCGAAAAGGAAACAACCACAGCTTGCATCATCATCCAGAACCGTAAAGGCAACTTTATCCCCAAAGATACAAGAGGGAGGCTGGAAGACGGTGAAACCAGAACAAAACGCATTCAAGAAGAGCACAGCAAGAAAGCAAGTAAAACCAGAAGAAACGCGTACACAGGTGATTGGTCGGATTTTCTCATTGGTCAGCTATAATGAATACATACACATGCTTTAACTTCTGAGCAAAATGCAATTCAATTCTTATGTAGTTTGAACAGGGTAGTATTATCATAGACTCAGATGAGGATATAGATGGAGGCTTTTCATGTATGCTCAACGGGGACGCCAAAGGTATGAAAAAAAAATCTCATAACTTGATTCCTCTGGAAGCAATGGGTTACATTTTGTGGTAGATAGAAAGAAGCAAGATGATCATAGATATGTAGTATATGTTTGTCAACTAGAGAGCTGTGTTATGAAACTAAGTAATGTGACTTTCAGGAGCTAAGTTCGATTGGGACGCAGAGAAGGAAACAGAAAGGCTTCTGAAGAAGGCGAGGAGAACAAAGAGGAAGTTCGGTAACGCCATCATAATTAACTGAAATCAAACGCAAGCAAGGGAAGTAAGTGCTACGCTCCATTGTTCTTCATTTCGCATGTGATTTTTCACAAATGTGATTTCTCAGTGAATTTTCTAAATAACGATATTTTTTTTTAATCATTATGCTATTTGGTTTACACTACAATATATATATATATATATATAGAATATATATTTCTTAAAATTAACTTCAGAAAAGCTATGACATTGGATGATTTGTATCTATTCCTTCTCCTGATTTTCGGCACTGAGCTAAGTCATATTACTGCCTCTTATTTTGGGATGAAAATTCTCTTACATTATTTTTGTTTTATTGGAAAACTTTCCATGATCACTGATAAATATCGAGCCCCTCGACGACGACGACGACATGTTGAGTAAAGTTGTCTTCTAAATGTCGCGTTCTCAAAAATAATGTAATATTCGAATTCCACAATAACATGTTTTTGCTTTGCACTTTGATTTAAGAATATTCGGGAGTTAAGGGAAAGAAGAAGGAGAATTAAAAAACTATTGGGACTCGAATTAAATGTGTGTGTGGGGGTGGGGGGTGATATAGAGCTTTAGATAATAGACTGGGTCAAAGCGTGTCGTCAGAGACCAACTCTGATTTTAAGCAGATAAACAATTCTGTTTTAGTTTTACCAATACCATTAACGAAAGACTTTAGGAGTTTATTAATTTATTAAAAAAAAGGAGTAGGTTTCACCTAATCTTTTGCAGTAATTTTAATTGTTTACCGTTGCACCTACGTTCTCCAAAACTCAGGAACTTTATTAAGTTAACGCTTTTTGGTCAAACATTCTTTTGGAACTTCGTTTCTCGAGACCGTCGAATCTCTCTTTACGACATCATTTGTTTTTCATTTAAAAAGAAAATGATACTGTAATAATTTTGCATCCTTACCTCCTCTCTTAGCTCCTTCATATCTCTACCAAGCAAGAAGAGAAGGAACCCATTCGCATTTTTTCTTGTTTGTTTCTAGACTGGTAAATTTTATTTCGTAAACTCAAAACCTGCGTCCGTTGTCGTTTACTGTTTCTTGGTAGTAGACTCGAGTTTCTGTTTCAGTCCACAAAGTTTGAGCTCAAGCTCTGATAGCCTTTGAGGTATATTCCTAATTTCCTTTAGCATACTCACTAAAATACATGTGTCTGTTTCTGTAGATTAGCGGCGGCATTTGATCTCTCTGTGTTGCTTGGTTTCCACAATTGTGTTCTATATCAAGTGTGAATCTTTCTATTTTTACTTCCTGGATTTTTTTTTTTTGTGTGTATCAAGAAGCTGAACCAACCAAGTGATTTTTCCTTCGAGGTTTCCGTGATTCTTTCTCTTTCTCTTTGTTTTGATTGGGTCATATCCAATTGAATGTCTAGTAAAGACAGTTGCTTTATCTCTCTTATTCATGAGAAATGTGTGAAGTTGCTTAGATGACTGGCTTCTCCTAACGTTGTTTACCGCTTGTTGTATTTGTAAGATCTGAGATGGGTGAGCCGCTACGACTGCTCCAAGTGACTGTTATTCGAGGAAAGAAACTGGTTATTCGAGACTTCAAGTCAAGTGATCCTTACGTGATTGTCAAATTGGGAACTGAGGTCAGTTTGGTTATAATAACCACAAGAATCGACTCTATGTTGATTGCTACATAGCGCTTTATGTTGTGGTTAAATTGGTTTTGAGGATGCTGCCATTTGGCTAATGTGATGTTGTTTTATTGTCTTGAAAAAAACCAGTCAGCCAAGACCAAAGTGATCAACAACTGCTTGAATCCTGTGTGGGATGAGGAACTGAGCTTTACACTCAAAGACCCTGCAGCAGTTCTCTCGTTGGTATGTTTTAATTTTTAATTATTATTCCTTCTGTGGTTGGTCATCCTGGTGACGATGCTGAGATTGTTGAAGTGGGGGGACTTTGCAGGAAGTGTTTGATAAAGATAGGTTCAAGGCAGATGACAAGATGGGTCATGCCACTCTCAGCCTTCAACCGCTCATCTCAGTAGCCAGACTAAGGCATATAGTGCGTGTCTCCTCTGGTGAGACAACGCTTAGAAAAGTGTTACCTGATTCTGACAACTGTGTATCTCGTGAGAGCACAATCAGTTGCATTGACGGAGAGGTTGTGCAGAGCGTGTGGCTGAAGCTGTGCGCTGTTGAATCGGGTGAGATTGAGTTGAAGATCAAGTTGATTGATCCTCCTGGAACAAAGTAGAATGCACATGTGTGGTGGTATGTTAGTTTGTAGCAAGCAACCCGTTTGTTTAGTGATAATTGCAACATGTAACGGTCTTTGTTACCAAATTAATGTGAGACGGCTTTTAAAGCTTTAAAGCTTTTTGCCTTTGTTCCACAACATGTAATGCCAGTTAATGTTTTCTCAATACAGCTCTCTTAACTTAACATTGATACACTCCAAGTGAATTGTTTGAGGCCAGTGCTTTACCCACTCACCCAGATGCTTAGTGAATTGGGAGATAGATTTCTTCAGACTCGGTCTAACATTTTACATAACCACAAATAAATTTGCTACAAATGTCTTATTATCAAGAGGATCAAATAAAACTATACATGAATCCAGGAGTACATTCAGTTCAACATTTTATTCTCTTTGCTTCACTTTACATTTGAATGGCTAGGGAGATCACAGAGCTCAGTGCTCAGTACTTGCCCATTTGAAGGCACTGAAGCATTCCGGGTTGATCATCTTCCAAGTTTTTTTATGGACTGGCTTTTCTGTCATCAATGGGCTTCCCCAAACCATTGCAGTGCTCGAACTTGTGCAGCTCAGATTCAATGGTTTTGGCTATCTGAACACGTTCAGCTTCAGGCTCAGGAAAACCCACGTGGAACGATCCTTGCTTTGCAGGTTCTGCTTGTCCCTGCGTTTCGTAATGGTGCTTCACATAGTTGTATAGCTGTTGATGGAAGGGATGATCAACAGAAAAACAGTCTACACTCTGAGTATGGTGAGATGAGCCAGAGCTTCCTCTTCTACAGAAATGTGGGAGGGATGTGTAGTCCATAATCTACAAAGAACCACAAGATTTAGAAGAAAAAAAATTGCATCTCACACCTAGATCATCAGGAGAACAACTCATATAAATACATTATATACCTTCAATAACTCATCCTTTCCGCAGCCGGATAACACATGAACTTTTTTCGTCGTCCTCTCGTGTAAAAGAGGTTTTACAACCTGAATGAAATACATGCATACATGTATGCTAAGTAGCTAACACTTTGAGTTACAAACAAAAAGGCTTTACCTTCCAACAGGCAGAGAA
This sequence comes from Brassica nigra, assembly GCA_016432835.1. Lineage (NCBI taxonomy): Eukaryota > Viridiplantae > Streptophyta > Magnoliopsida > Brassicales > Brassicaceae > Brassica > Brassica nigra. Next base: position 12,495,917 of record CM028247.1, on the reverse strand, counting down.
TATATATGGAGCGTTGACAACATAGTAAGTGTTTGTCTTCTCTGGATAGTTTAGATCATCGATGGTCGATATGATAGTCACTAACTGTATTAAAATATAGAGCAGACCAAGTTATACAGAAGTGTATGAAAATGAATTCAAGAACTTACTTATCACTTGCAATACCTTAATCTGGCTCAGCGCTGAAAGCTTCAAACCTGTCATGTCAAGAACCTTGACGCAGGTGGTGATTGGCCGCCCATTCTTCTTAGACATGGAAGGCTGTAACATTGCTTTTACACATTACAGCAAGAAAGAAACCGAAAGGAAAAGTTTAGCCGATTGATAATAAACTCACCAGTAGTACACGGTCTCTGTATTCATTGATTTGGATGTGGGATTGGACATAGTAGTGAACCTGTATGTGGACAAAGAGAAGCACATCTCATTGATATTCCCATTTGATTGTGTAACTTTGCCAAAACTAGGACAAGGAAGCATAATACCGAAGCTTTGTCGAATGTGCTGAGGCCAACGCCAATAGCCAAGACAGGCAAGTCCTAAGCATTAAGGTAAGACCAATTAAGAAATAAGAATTGAGAAGAGATTTGCTTTGGTCAGAAAAAAGCTATGGAGCCTACCTCTCTTGTGTAACCAGACATTCCTATGAGTTGAGAATCCCGTACGTCCCTATACAACTCACTAGGAACAATTGGTTTCTGCAGAAACCAAAACGCCATGATCTAGTGTCACACAGCACAGAGCTTACATGACATACCAAGAAAAGAGGAAAGGAATAACTCACTGATAAGATACTATCAATTTCATTATCCACCCTCCAACGCAAACACTCAAGAAGCTGAAAGTGAATCACATAAAAACGCTGAAATCAGACAAGACTGTGGAACAGTCACTCAGAACCAGACAGTGAGGTGTTATAGATATACCATTGAATGAGCTTTGGGAACGTTCCAGTCACGTGCTTTCAGAAAACGACTCAAGTTCTCCCTCAGGTAACCCTGATGGACTCTCTGCAGATTCACAAAGACGTTTTCTTTTTAACTTGATTTCAGTTCAAGAAACAATAAGAACACAAAGCGTGGAGCATGGAAGAAACAATCATCATCGCCCAAGTTCACACCTAGAGATGGTAAATCTTAAGGAATCACCTACTATTTCAGATTCAAACACAGATCAAGTATACATTCTTAACAATGAGACATTTGTAAAGAATCTTATGCATCTATGATCTAATCATTTGAATATGTTAAATGGGGTTTGACCCGTTTCCAAGAACAGGTAGAACATACACAAACTCCAGCAGAAGCAGAACATACCTCAAATGTTTTCTTCAATGGCTCCTCAACTGTTCAGAAACTTTACCCATTTCAGTAACAATTATTGAAATAGAAAATCAAAAGTCGAAACAGAAAGAGGGAAAAGGTCAGACCTTGAGCTATGAGCTCCTGGAATTCATCAATGGCTTCTTCTTCCGAGACGATCCCCATTGGTTTCGCCCACTTCCTCTGCAACGAGACAGAGTTGCCCAGAAAAGTAAAATCTCCAAGATCGTCTCTTTTTTTACCTCCTTTGGTCACTTTGCAGACCAAACTATGAGGCCATCATTAAAGGTCAAAGAGGTGGTAGGAGACAGAAAACACCCCACCAACAGAATTATACAACTTTTTAATTATAAAAACTGTATTAAACTCGTCTTTAAGAAGATAACAACTTTGATAAAGACCTGTCTTTTTTCACCTCCAAAGTCTTTCTTAACAAAAATTAAAACAGAAGCTCCAGATTTCTCGTCTCTGTTGGATAAGATGAATATTCAAATCCAATTCTAATATGATTTTCACTTCTTGTGTTTGTGGTTCAATAAGCACAGGTTCATGTATTTAAATTTTTCTGTGAAAATGAACAAAAGAAACTAGAAAAAAGAGAGGAAGATTCAAACTATGATTAGGAAAAGAAATATAAAAATGTGGATAATGGTATTCAAAGTTGCTCTCTTTTTAAAATTCTTTTTAGTCAACTATTCAAAGTTGTCTTTTTACTTTTCAGTTAATTAAGTAGTACTTCATATGTTTCATAATATAAATATATGCAAGTTTTATATTTGTTAAATATTTTTAATCAATTATCTTATGCAGTTGTTGTGATTCATTGAATTATATTTAATTTATACGTTTATAAATAACTAAATATTGCTAAAGAAATTTAAAAAATATTTATTTTAAGGTAAACAACTTATAGTAAAGAAAATCAAAATATTAAAGCATCTCCAACAAGTCCTAAACCCTTACTTCAAAACACTTTACTTTTAAATTTACGTCCTACAATTATATATCTCATATATAATTCTACTAATATTAATTTTTGTATCACTTTAATCCTTATAAATAAATTTCACTTAAATCTCTATAATATTATTTGAGAAGTCAGTTTCCTATGTGTCGTGCTCACGTTAACTCTCACGATGGTTGTTTACATTGATCTGTTAATGAATTAAAAATATTACATTTAAATACTATTATTGAATTTTTATTTAGTTTCCTTTTAAAAAATTTCAAATAACATATAATAAAAAGGAACATTTATAAAGTTAAAAAAAATTAAACGAAAATTTAAACAATATATGTATATATAATATTATTCATTAAAAGGAAAGTTCACAAAATAGAAATATTCCAAATTTACAAGTTCACAATTTGTTTAAACTGCTTATTTTAAGAGATATTAAAGAAAAATTAACAACAAATATATTTTGATCAAATAATTACAAAATATTTTAAAGTAAATAACACTATATACTTTAATGAGGCGGTATATTATATTTTATCATTATTAAAATTATTTGTTTTATATTAAATTTGCTTTAAAATTTTATCTTTTATTTTTGTGCAATTTAATATAACCATAATCAAAATACCAAAGCAAATATAAATTCTCATTTTTAAGATTATTTAAAATAAATTTCAGTTTATCATTTAATAAATCTAAGACATTAAATTATTTAGAGCTTATAAAATGTTTTAATTGTTGTAAATATTGATATGTCTTCATGAACTTCCAAAAATGTATTAGTTATTTATGTATGTAACTTCTCATTGATCATCGCTTTGTTTTATTTACTTTATAAATATTTATATCCGTGCATAAGCACGGAAAGTCACCTAGTACTCGGATAAATCTTTTGTATATAATTATTATTCATAGATATATTAAATGTTAAAATAAAATCAAAATTATTAATATATAATATTATGTAAAATAGAAATATTACGTATATGCAATTGGACTATTTCATAACTTTTCTCTATAGTTGATATTTTTTTAAAAAAATTACGAATTTGGTAACTTGGTGAAACCAAAGTATGTATAAATAAGTTGTAAATATTGTGTTTTACATTTTTTATTCTATATTTATCATTTATTTATAAAATTTTAATGATTTTAGTTATTTTTATAAAAGTTGAAGACTAAAATGTAAAATAGAAAAAAATTAAAGATATATTTGAAATTTCTTGTTAAAGTAACTCAACACCTCAACCCTTCATTTCCGAATATGACCCATTCTCAAAATAAAATTCCTCTTGAAAATGTCCTTATAGAAAAAAAGGTTTAGGGGCCGGGGATATATAGCATGAATGAGTTTGCTTTATGTGTTAATCAAAGGTCAATTTCCTTGTATGGCAGAACATGCATATCGCACACAGAAAAGTCTTTCTTGTGATTTGCAACGAATAAAAGACACAACAACTTATAGTAAAAAAAAATCAGACATAACAACTTTATAAGTCTTTGGCTCTTTGCATTGCTTTTCTTCATCGACTTTTCTTTCATCCTTGGGTCAAAATGATGTTCAATGGTTGAAACTTTCCAAGCCTAACATTAAACATGGAAAGGATTCCTCGATGACACATAGAGAACAACGCACCAAGACGTTTAATGCTGATGTATTAAAGGTTTGCTTCTTCTTCTATTTTCACAACAGCTAAGAAATTTATTTTTCAAAAAAAAACAGCTAAGTAATTTATTTATATTATCATAAAGATTCCTGCTTGGGATTCGGATATTCGATCAACAAGTTGCCAATAATCAACGAGCAAAGCACGTTGACCCATTTTAGAGTTTCATATTCTTGAGCTTGACCAAGAATAACTTTTGTTTAAAAAAAAAGTTGGGAAATTAAATAAAATAATTTCCAACACTTTTTTTTGTTCTAGCAGTATGGTAATAATAACCTTGGTTCTTTTATGATTTGTTTTCATTACAGATATTATTGAAATCTAAAATTGACACAAACGTGTAGAGACCTTGTATGTATATGGTCTTTTTTTTTGGCAACATAACCTTGTATATGGTCATGATATGTAAAATGTCTTGGAAAATTCAGACTTTCACAAAACTCACACGCAAAAGATACCAAAAATCAATGTCATATATTCCACAAAACACACATGTAGAATGCATATATAAATTAAAGAAAAGTAAGAAAGGTTTGATGGGGTAGAGAGGGAACAACAACAATAAAAAAGTCAACGAGAAGAAAATGCAACGGAGGATCAATGAGATAGAAGAAGAGGAAGAGGATGAAGAAGGATATGGAAGGACAAGCCTTGAGACTGTGCGAGAGAGCCCGTTTGAAGGAACCAGTGGAACAGTGTCTTCGAGCGGAGAAGACAACGTATATGTTGGAGTTGGTAAAGGAGACTCAAGCATGGAGGCATTGCGTTGGGCTCTTGACAATCTAATCCCTTCTTTTTCTTCTACACTTCTTTTCCTCATCCATGTCTTCCCTGAGACTCACTTCATCCCTTACCCTTGTCTGTCTATGTCCTTCTCTTACCACTTCTTTGACTCTGATGTTCTATTGTGTTTTGGAACTCATGTGTGTATATGTATGATCTCCGTGTAGTGGGGAGGCTAGCCAGGGAGCAGGCTAGTCAGGAACAACTTGAAGTCTTTATGTCTCAAGAAAGAGAGAAGAGAAGAACTCTGTTGAACAAGTTTCTTCAAGCCTGCTCTGCTTCTAAGGTCCCATCCCTCTCTCCCTCTCTTGGTGTTTTTTTGGATACTTTAAGAGTGGATCAAGATTGGAAACTAACAAGTGAGAAACAGGTGAAGGTGGAAACAATACTGGTCGAGAGTGACTCGGTGGCTAAGGCTATACAGGACCTCATAACCATCCTTAACATTAAGAAGCTTGTTATTGGAATCGACAAGTCTAATGCAAGGTATGCATCTACATATATACAATATTCCACAACTCTTTGAGTTACCAGATGACAGCTTCTAATTCTCTTTCTTGCAGGAAAGCAAAGTCCATGAAAGGAAACAGCGTTGCTGAACAGATAATGAGGAGCTCTGCAGCAGAAACGTGTGAAGTCAAAGTCATATGTCAAGGAAAAGAGATAGAGATAGAAAAGCCGGTGACGGAGAGAAGCCCCTCCAAGCCCTCGATACAGCTGCAGCCGGCGGAGAAAGATCAATCCAACGAACCTTTTGGTTGGCTTTGCTTAAGCAAGCCCAAAACTACCAGTTAGTGGAATGCGAGTGGAAGATGCAGATAAACTACATTTGTTTGTTATGTTGTGTTTGGATAGAGGGAGTAAAAAAGTTACTATGATAAAAAAAAAACTAATAAGGTTATGAAAAGAGTTACAAACATTTTTATAAACTACAGAAACAAACATACAGTTTCATGCCAATCTATGAAGAGCATAACAACACTAGATCATCTCATGGTCTTTTTAGGGAAGAATAGAGAGTAAGTAGTACCATATTCTCTAGAAGAAATCAAATTCCAGATAGTTATCAGACCCTTTCTGAGCATTCAGAACCAAACCTGCTGCTGTCTTCTGGCTCGTTGGTGACTCTGCAACACTCACAGGTCCCCTCTCCAGCTCAACCGGCTTTGGGATCTCAGGTGGAGTAGCACACCGGATCAAAGCCCAGTTCACACCTTCAAAGAACGGGTGCTGCTTAACCTCAGTAGCTCCTCTTTTGAACCCCAGTCTCTGCTGAGGCTCCTTCATGAGTAGGCCCCGGATAAGGTCTCTCGCTGCAAAACTCACCACAGGCGACTCAGGGAACCGCAGAGGCTGACCCACCACATTGAACAGCGTCTGTCGGTTTCCAGACCCCTTGAAAGGCGTTCTCCCAAAGAGAAGTTCGTACAGGAATATCCCAAAAGTCCACCAGTCCACTGCACTCCCATGCCCTTCACCTTTGATAATCTCCGGGGCCAAGTACTCGTGCGTGCCCACAAACGACATGGAACGCGCATCCGTTGGCTCAGCCACAAGCTCTGGCAATGGCCTAACCTGATTCGCAGTGTCATTCTTGGCTTTACGTTCCTTTTTGGACTTGCTCGAGAAGAGACGTGGAGAGAAGCAAGTGGTGGGGACGGTGCAAGACGGTTGGATGCAAGTGGGCTCAAGACAGTAAACGTTTTTGCGTAACGGATCAGACTCAACGGCAGCAGATTTCACTAGAGTGGGGCTGACGAGACAACGGAGCGAGAGGTCGAAGTCAGAGAGCATTATATGTCCGTCTTCTCGAACAAGAACGTTCTCAGGCTTGAGATCACGGTACACAATCCCCAACATGTGCAGGTACTCAATAGCTAGCAACGACTCTGCTATGTAGAATCTAACCACACATTGCAAAAAAAACACTTAGTCAGGTAAGAACAAGAGATATAAAGCAAAAGGATGACTCACTTCACAGCTTGCTCGGAGAAGTGCTTCCCAGGCTGGCGTTGTCTGAGAGTATGCAAGTCTCCTCCGGGACAAAACTCCATCACAAGGCAAGAGAACTTCTCAGTCTCGAAGTGAGTGTAGAGCGTAGGGAGAAAAGGGTGATCCAAAGACTGGAGAATCTCTCTCTCCGTCTGAGCTCTAAGAAGCTTCTTTCGACTAGCGAGAGACGTCTTGTCCATAACCTTCATCGCGAAGTAACACTTGGTCCCCTTCAGCTCGGAGAGATAAACACTCCCAATGTCACCGCATCCTAGCCTCTTGAGAAGCCTGAAATGGCTCAGACCCAACACCCCATCCCTAGCTCTAACCGCCTGGATGGCTTCCCAGCTCAAGTCGTTGGCCTTGTGTGGTTTGTTGACGGTGCTGCTGAAGCTGCTGCAGCTACTCTCGTCGCTCACGTCGCTGCTCGTGCTTCCTCTGTAGAGACTACTCTTACCGCTCTCCATGAAATCGAGGCGGCCGCTCAGCTTGGCGCTTCCACTCGTCTTGCCGAGACTGCTCGTGCCGTCACTCACTTTCGCGGAGACAGAGCCTGATGTTTTCTTCTCCTGCTCATTGGTGTCGATGGTCAACGAATCTACATGCTCGAGAACGGTGGATAAGGAGGTAAAATCGGGTTTAGGATCGCCAGATCGCTTCTTAAACGACTCAGGTAACCGTTTACTCTCTGCAGGAGTTGTTACAGGTTTAGGTAACTGCAGCGGCTCAGCCACTAACTTAGGATTACTATTTGAAGAGGAGCGCTTCTGAGCTTCGAGTTCAGCTCCATGACCACTAGGCTGCTTTCGAGTGGACGACATCGGACTCAAAAATAGATTTATCTATGCGGAACAGGAAAGGCACATCTTTTCAAAGCCTACTCGGATCATAAGAATCCCAATTAGATAAATCACAAAAGGAGTTTCTTTGATGAACTTATGAGAGAAAAAAAGCAGATCCCAAATGTGAAGAAGAGCTAAGAGACAAGGGAGATCTGGAAACAAAGGAAAGGAAGCAACTTTAGGAGAAACCCTAGAAAGGGGAAGGAAGGAAGGAGATACCTTGGGTGTGGATTGAAACAGACAAAGATTCGAAGAAGAGACAAAGAAAAGTAGTTGCTTGCTTGCTTGCTACAAGTACATGCACTTGATGTTCACTTCAACTTCACTAGTGTTGTGTTGTTGTTCATCTCGCCGGATACGCACGACAAGAACCCGAGAGAGGGGATCTAAAAGTCACAGCCGAGACTTGTTAAAATTATAAAATAAAAAAGCTAAATTACATGTTTCAAAAAAAAAAAAAAAGCTAAATTACAAGATAATACCTTTCGCTTTTGTTCTTTTTTGAATTTTTTGTCTTTTTAAAATAAAATTAAATGAGCTTCTTTAATTGCATCAATATCCGTATTGGACACAGAAAAGAAAAGAAGTAAATAAATAAAGAACGAAAATTCGAGAGATAAGGAATTTAATGCCGTAGGAAAAGAACGAAAAAGAAAGTTGAATGATTAGATAAATCTTCTTAAGTTCTTAAAACAGTTAAAATTCTCTCTTTCAAAGGAAAAAATATTTTAAATATAATTTACAGTTAATTTATTCGATATTTAGCTTTTTAGAAGACAAATTCTAATATTTTAATTATTTTATTAAAAACGTGAGAAAAAATGTTTTTGGAAATGATGATGGATTATGTTTATGTAGACAATTAGAGCTATGGTTAGTAGGTCTTTGTAAGCATTAATGACATTTGAGAAGAGAAAAACAAGGCATGCAAAAAGCAGATTACGACTTGTACTCACTTCCCCTCATTATGTTCCTCCTATGCCCTTTGCAACTTCTTCGTTAAACTACTTATTGGTTTTACAACTTACAACAACATGACAAACTCAAATCATGTGATGATTTTACCATATGCCCCCCTCGATCTATTGTACTCTTAGTTACAAACGATGAAAACACAGCAGAAACAGACAAAATGAGGATGAAGTTCATTTACATCTCATTAGTTGTTTAAGCTTTTGCAGTTAGCGGAATATTCGCTGACAATTCACATCACATGCAGTTTGGACTGGAACCTATTTTTAAAATCTCAAACTCAAGAGATCTGTGTGTAATTCCTCGATAATGACCATGGTTTCTTTTATCAATACGCATCACATGCTTTTGGACCAAGCAGTCTAAAAAGACTATAATAATACTATTAGAGTAACGCCTATGTCATGAAAAAAACCAGGCTGTGCTTTTGGACGCATGATGTACCTTTTAAGAGTTTAAATGGGAACCTTGTTTTGCTATTCAATCATTTAACTCTTCACCTACTTCAAAATCTTTATACAAAAACATACTATCAAATGCGTTCATCTCATGCTTTCATTAGAGCCGTCAGGCCATGTTTTCTGATGATGGATGGATCATCAGATTGATTATTAACAAAAGAGCAATAAATCATAAATTTTCATCTTTGCCGTACGTAGTAACAGGACATTAATTACAACTGTTTTCGGGGTAAAACAAGATGATGATGTCCTTACTTAATTACTAGGGGGACTCCATCAGTTTAATGATATCAGAGACCATGCTTGTGTAATAGTTCAGTTCAATCTTGTTGCTCTCGTTTAGTAGATTAGATTCATGACTTGTCACCCCTGTTTTCAAAAAATTAGTGGAAAAAGAGAATCATACATTCACTAGAACATTGTCTACATATAGCCAATGACTAGTATTGGCTTGGAGAACTCAAAAGAGAATCATATAAAGTCAGAAGTAATAATCTGATAGGATGAGGAGGGATTTGCAGCCAGAATGCCGTTCCATTGAGAAAACTCCAATTATGAAGTATGAACGTCTCAAAATGATACCGTACCATAAAAGGCCCATTATGATCTGGGCTTCTCTCGGCCTCCATCTTAATTATTCAAAGAAAAAAATAAACACTTTTTTCTCTACTGGCTGCTTTGGCTTTGTCTCTGACAAGTGTTAAAGTGGGAGTGGGAAGAACAACAACAACAACTCCGAGTGTCTTGGGTGGAATGGCAGAAGTGGTAAATAAAGAGAAAGAGGAAAGGGTATTTTGGGGAAGAAAGAGGAATGAGATTGAGTAGTTGTAGGAATCTGGGACTTGCGATAAAGGCTGATTTGCATTTGCATCTGATCCGTGTGGGCACTGGCAGTCTCTATCAAAGTAGACACCTTTCATCCTCTTCCCATCATCATCATCATCATCATCAGCTATTAATGGCGGATCTCAAGTCAACCTTCCTCAACGTTTATTCCACCCTCAAGTCCGACCTCCTCCACGACCCTTCCTTCGAATTCACCGATGAATCTCGTCTCTGGGTTGAAAGGGTACACTCTTAGATAGATCCTTATCCGATCCATATCATTTCTCGATTCTCCTTATATCTTAATTGGTATGACAATGCTGACTCTGTTTTTCTTTTGCAGATGCTTGATTACAATGTACCTGGAGGTGACTAGTCTCTCTCTGTGTCTCTAGCGTCTCATCTATCCTTACCCTCTTATTCTGATGGTTTCTCTTCTTCTCCAGGGAAGCTCAATCGAGGTCTCTCCGTCGTGGACAGCTTCAAGCTTTTGAAGGAAGGTAAAGACTTGACGGAAGAAGAGATTTTCCTCTCGTGCGCTCTCGGTTGGTGTATCGAATGGGTATGTAAAGACTCAACCTTTTTTTGAATCTCTTGATAGATTATAGATACCCTCCTGACTCTCTCTCACTCTCTCTGTGTGTTCATCATTTTTTTGCAGCTTCAAGCTTATTTCCTTGTGCTTGATGACATTATGGATAACTCTGTCACCCGACGTGGCCAACCTTGCTGGTTCAGAGTTCCTCAGGTTTTGTCTACTGTCATGCTGAGAATTAAAGACCATTATAAAAGTCCTTTTAACACAAGTGTTTCAGGTTGGTATGGTTGCCATCAATGATGGGATTCTACTACGCAATCACATCCACAGGATTCTCAAAAAGCACTTCCGGGAGAAGCCTTTCTATGTTGACCTCGTTGATCTCTTTAACGAGGTAAAGCTATTTGTTTCTTGGCAGAACTATAGACTCTTGTTTACACAACTGAAGCATTGGTAATTTATTATCTTAAGTCTGTTCATGTTGTTCTGTTTAGGTAGAGTTTCAAACAGCTTGTGGCCAGATGATCGATCTGATCACCACCTTTGAAGGCGAAAAGGATTTGGCCAAGTACTCATTGCCAATGTGAGTCAAAAGTCTGGTCGTTTCAATAAATATTGAAATAGTCTGTCTTCCTAATTGATGATTAAATGAAGGGTAGTTAGTTTTCTGAGTGATGATATGGGTTTTGTACATGCAGCCACCGGCGAATTGTCCAGTACAAAACGGCTTACTACTCATTTTATCTCCCTGTGAGTATTGATTCTCACACTTGGGTTCACAGTAAAAGAGCGACCATGTCTTTATATTTTCCTAGTGATACACATAGTTTAGATCTTCAGTAACGATGTTTTATTTTGTACTCAGGTTGCTTGTGCGTTGTTGATGGCTGGCGAGAATTTGGAAAACCATGTGGATGTGAAGAATGTTCTAGTTGACATGGGAATCTACTTCCAAGTGCAGGTAGAATTTAGTGCCCAGTATTTATTCATGAGTGCTATTTGATGTCAGGAAGTTAATATTCTTTTTTTCTGTGTAGGATGACTATCTGGATTGTTTTGCTGATCCCGAGACACTTGGCAAGGTTTTAGCTCCTGCAAACGCTTAGTTTCTTATACTTATCTGGCTGTGTTGATGTGTACACTTGATTGAAGCATATTGGTAACGTTTGATAATGCACAGATAGGAACGGATATAGAAGATTTCAAATGCTCCTGGTTGGTGGTTAAGGCATTGGAACGTTGCACGAAAGAACAAACGGAGATATTATACGTAAGAATCTTTACTTGAAAAGGTTTTTGTAACCTGTTTTGAAACCTGAAAGAAGTTTTGTTGTGATATATCGTAGGAGAACTACGGTAAACCCGACCCATCAAACGTTGCTAAAGTGAAGGAGCTCTACAAAGAGCTTGACCTTGAGGTTTGAAACTGATGGAATCTAAGAGATATATGATTTAATACACTACTTAACATATGCTCTGCGCTCTGCTATAATGGGATCTGGTTTGATGATTTGTGGTGAACTAACATGATAGGGAGTGTTCAAGGAGTATGAGAGCAAAAGCTACGAGAAGCTGACTGGAGTGATTGAGGCTCACCAAAGTAAAGCTATCCAAGCAGTTCTAAAATCCTTCTTGGCTAAGATCTACAAGAGGCAGAAGTAGACTCTGCACCATCCAAATTCCCTTTTATGTCTTTTGATTATTCGTTGATGATTTGTGTAATTCTGTCAAATTCTCTGATTTCAGTGGGAATAAACCTGCCTTATTTCTTAAAAGTTTAAACTAAGTTATCATTTTTTTTTGCCACGACCAATCATAATAATGTCTCAAAACATGTGTTTCGTTTCAACAAAAACAGCCGAAGAATAAGCTGGTCCTACGTTCGAGCCCAATGCAAACCTAGCTAATTGTTCTACCAGCATCACTCAAGAGTTGAGATTTAATACCCAGTCAATCATCATGCAGCAGCAGCAGCAAAGAGCTAGAATGTTCACTCAACATGTGCGCCTCTTGTTGTTACAGTTCTTCTTATAAAATGAAAAGAGAGGCCTTTCTAATCAACAAATAAAAAAAAACAGTACCAAAATAAGAAAATCTCCTACTTTCACCAGCCAATGAAAACCAAACTAATCTTCTACCTGCATCACTCAAGTCTTCTCCCTCCGTATGTCAATACATCAAACAGTAGCAACAAGAGCACACACGAATCTATACCTGTCAGGGACCGTGAGTACAGCATCAAGCCACTCGACCTTTCCCCAAATCTCTTCACTGTTGGGCCTTTCAAGTGCAATCACAGCACACCAAATCGTCTTCTTCTTATATCCGCTAGAAGGCAAATACTTATCCCACAAAACCGCCATCTTTCCACCATAATCCGCCAGTTTAACACAACCATAACTGGCAAACTTAGGCAGTCCTTTCAAACCCTTCATGTGTCTCCACACCCTTGCCTCAGTGTCATACCATTTGAACACGTCGGAATAACAGAAGAGCACGTTGTCAATCACGGAATAAGAAAACCACGGCCAACCCAAATCCATCTCCCATCCCACCCTTTCCCATCGACCTTCCTCACTCGGTTTGTAAGCCAAACCATTCTGTGTTCCGAACATGTATAGCTTCCCATCAACCACTGCGCTTTTAAATATCTTACACCCACATATCTCAGGGCCACGGCTCGGCACAAGCTCCCAAGTCTGTGTCTTTGGATCGAAAACCTCCATCCAACTGGAGTTACTGCACTCTTCGCATCCTCCTGCGACATATATCTTCCCATCAACGACACTCGCAGCAGGATCATACCGCTCTATCAGCATGCTTGGAGCCTCGCGCCACGTGTGAGACCTGCAGTCCAGGATCGAGACGGTAGACAAGGGGGGCGCTTCGGAGCCCCCAATGTTGTAGATGTTAGAACCAACCGCCACGAGACCGGACCAGTGCGCAGGAGGAGAATGTGGAATTGGGATTGCAGCCAAAGCATACCCAAAACTTGAATTCTTCTTCTTAGACTTCTTACTTGTTGTGTGATCAGGTTTCTGGCAGAGAGTGAACCAGCGAGGGTTAGTCTCATCAGGGAAGCGTATGCATACGTAGAGACAACTCTCTGTGCGGTCTAGAGATGACCGAGTCTCATAGAGATGCGGTGAAGCGAGGAGAGATCGAAAGGTCTTGGAGACGAGTGAGAGAGTCGGGTATTGCAATCTCGATACTCGGGCTAAGCAACTCACTACCAGATCATCGGGAAGTGACGGATTTTGAGTCGACGATTCCGGTGTCGTCGGACCGAGCACCTGTGACTGCGTAAGAGACTGTTTCTTCTTCGTCTTCTTCCTCTTCCTTTCTGGGGAAGACATTGTCTGAATTGCAATTGATCGACTTCGGATTCCAACACTTCTTGGCCCGATTTGCAGAGATCGTTTTCAAAGGAGTTTAGGGTTTTAACTTCACTTGCTAAATTTTCTTTATAATTTTATTTCGTGTCATTATTTTTTTATTTTTTTCTGCTAAAATTTGATTTCGTGTCATTATTAAAATTTATAGATTTTTTCATAAATTTAAGGAAGCTAAACTATTTATTATCAGCTTCAGAATATAGCACACAAAATAAATTATAATTACAAAAGTACAGCAACAATGAAGAAAAACAAAAAAAAGGAGGTTTTAAAGTATATATAAATGGTTTTCGAATTACTTATGATTTCTTTCATAAAACTTTAGGAGCTTGTATTTTCTTTTTTTTTTTTTGAATATTGGGTAGACTGACAAAAATGAGAAAATGTAACTGTGGGCCGTATTTAGTAGAAAACATAAAGTACAAGGACTGAGTTCACAAATTTAATTTTCTGAGTAAGATCTCTCTCTTTGGGACAAGACAACCAAGAGAAACCCTAAACTGTTCCATCCTTTTGTCTTTGATTTGGGGATCATGCGAAAGAGTTAAATAGTGCTGCTTTCGATTTGAGTTGCACAAGACAACAATGTACGGAAGATCAGGTCTCGACAGGTTTAAAAAGTCTCAAACTTCCGAACCCTTCTCGGTCTCCGCAAACCCTCCAGCGAAGCCACCACAGGCGGTCCAACGTGTTCCCCCGGAAGCGACGCCGTTGCAGTCGACGCCGCAAACTCAGATCGGAGCGAGTCAGTCAACCTGGCAACCCCCGGATTGGGCGATTGAGCCTCGCGCAGGTGTCTACTCTCTAGAAGTTGTGAAAGACGGCCAGATCCTCGATCGGATTCATCTCAATAGAAGGAGACATATCTTCGGAAGACAGCAACAGGCTTGCGACTTCGTGCTTGATCACCAGTCTGTTTCTCGTCAGCACGCCGTCGTGGTTCCCCACAAGAACGGCAGGTTTGTTGATTTGGCTTAAGGGCTTGGCCACTCTTAAAACGTTTTGTAAAAAGTCTTGTTTTTTGTTCTGTTTTGTAGTATCTTTGTGATTGATTTGGGATCAGCTCATGGAACCTTTGTTGCTAACGAGAGGTTAACGAAAGATACTCCTGTAGAGCTTGAAGTTGGTCAATCATTACGGTTTGCTGCCTCCACTAGAATCTACATTTTGAGAAAGAACAGTGAGGCTCTCTTTACACGCCCTCCTCCTCCGTCTGAGATTAAGCTTCCACCGCCTCCTGATGCTTCTGACGAGGAAGCTGTTGTTGCTTACAATACTTTGCTCAATCGTTACGGTTTAAGCAATGGAGAATCTGGTTCTGTGTTGGGGAAAAGGAAAGAGAAGGGTGAAGGAGATGGTGGGGTGGGTAAGAAGAGGGTGAAGAAGCTACGAGTTAGCTTTAGGGATCAACTAGGAGGAGAGCTTGCTGAGGTTGTTGGGATGTCCGATGGAGCGGATGTGGAGACAGAGCCTGGTCCGATTGGTGTCAAAGAAGGGAGTCTTGTTGGGAAATATGAATCACTGGTGCAGGTGACACTGATACCCAAAGGGAAAGGGAAGGAAGAGAGAGCTTTTACTGGGAACAGAGGTGTGACTGATAGACTGCAGGAAGCGATGAAGAAGTTAAAAGGAGGTCCAAAAGGAGGGATTTATGATGATCTTTACAGTGGTGATTCACTTACTAAGGCGGTTGGTACTTCATGGGCTTCTTCTGTGAGTGAACCAGCAGCTAAAGATAAAGAGGAAACAAAACGTGGAGGGGTTAATGAAGAAGATGATGATAACGATGATCTGTTTGGTGACTGACTGAATGGTTTTGAGCACGAGACTCTTCTTCTTCTCTTCTATTGTCTACATCCCATTCCAGGGAAATTGGTAATGTTGTTTTTCCTCTGTGTCTATGCAATGGCAACAAGCAAGCAATAGAGCACTAAGCCCAGGCCCATTTTCCTTGTCTTATAAGTTAAAAGAATCCTGAAGTTCTGATATGAGCCTGGTTATTCTAGTTGGGTTTCAACAATAGATAGATAGTCATTACAAATAGTGTTGGGGAGTACAAAGAGTAGGGCCAGTGGAAATGGAGTGCAATGGATTTTGACCATTAGTGACTTACAATTCTCTCTTCAAGGCAGACAAATCCCATCAGAAGAGGACATTTGTACTCAAATACCTCTCTTCCCAGTCTTGTTTTTCACTTTTTTATCTTTTTGCATTATTAAAATAGCACACTAATGATGTGGGTTGACTTCCCCCTCCCCCACAACAACAGAGATTCCACAGGGGGAAATGGACAACAAGTAAAACACTTGGTACAATACAAATAGTATTCTGCCTCTGCTGCTTTTAAAGTTTGTGACTGAAGAGGGAAGGTATCATCTGGGGATCCATGCATCTTTGCTTTGGGATTTGCTTTTATGACAAATAATAGTATAAAGAAGAAAGAAGATTACCGTGCTGCAGCCAAGTTCGCTTTGATTATAACTCTCTTTTGGATTAAGCCTACCCAATCCCTACTCGTAGTCATAGGTGTGGTGGTCCATTGTATTTATAAACAAGAGTAATCTCACTTTCAATTAATTGTAGTAGGGAAAAGTGGAAGACCCACTTTTGTGTGTTCACTTTATTTCTGTTTGGTGAGAATTTGTTTTCATTGTGCTAAAGATGTAATGCAATTAAGGACACTTGTGTCCAGCTTTTCAGTTTTTGGTTGTGAATAGTTTCATGATTCACTTGCCCACCTCTACTAACTGAATTCGTTTTTTTCTCTACTCGAGAGGAGACCATATAGTCAAAGACTCCAACTCATAGCTGCTAACTGGTATACCTACATGTATATGTGTGCCAGTTTATCTGGTGTTCATTTTCAAACCATAATAAGTGTGAATGAAAATTCATATCAGACACCATTTTAAAGAGTGAGTCCATGCGGGGAGCAACAAGTGACGAGGCCGGGACCCTTGTTTACCATTCAACTCACTCTCTCTCTCTCTCTTGGGATCTAATCTCACTAAACACTTTTTCACAATTTGATCATTACCACTCTCTCTTTATTGCTTTAGCCATCTCTTTCTCCTTCTTCCTCCTCTCACATATCATCAACCTTTGAGCACACCAGTCTTGTAAATCAATCATCCTTTTGCTTTATCTTCAGAGCTGTACATAAATTACAGGTGTGATTTTCTCATTTACCATATACTTATGAATCAAATTTCAGCTTGAATATTTTATTATCTTCCTTTTTACTCCTCTTTTACCTAAAGTCTTGATCACTTTCTAATCATATGTTCCTCTTGAACGCAGAGAAGTTTAAGATGAAGTTCATGAAGATTGGTACAAAGCCCGACACTTTCTACACTCAAGATGCTTCAAGGTTTGTTCCTCCATCTCTATGCTTCTATTCCCTAAATTGCATCTCTCTGATTATATATATTTACACTGCAGGATTTTGATAACTGACTCACCCAACGATCTTGTTATTAGAATCAACACCACCAGTTACCATCTCCACAGAGTATGTTTTGATTGTCTGTTACTCTGTTAGCAACATAAACACATGTATCATGTTCGTTATTAAGTGGTTTCAATGTTGTTTGCAGTCTTCTCTTGTTCCAAAATGTGGACTGCTACGCAGGCTTTGTACTGACTCAGAGGAGTCTGATTGTGTTACCATTGAGCTGAATGACATACCTGGAGGAGCCGATGCGTTTGAGCTGTGCGCTAAATTCTGCTACGGCATCACTATCAACCTCAGTGCTCATAACCTTGTGGACGCTCTCTGCGCCTCCAAGTTTCTTCGGATGTCTGACTCTGTTGAAAAGGGTAACCTGTTACCGAAGCTAGAATCCTTTTTCCACTCCTGCGTTCTCCAAGGCTGGAAAGACTCCATCGTCACTTTGCAGTCTACTGCCAAATTGCCTGAATGGTGTGAGAATCTTGGAATCATCAGAAAGTGTATAGATTCTATTGTGGAGAAGATCCTCACTCCCACCGCCCAGGTTTGTTCTTTATTTTGAGTCCAGATGATGTTCTTGCATATATCTATATGATCTTTCTTTTCGTTTTACAGGTCTCTTGGTCTCATACATACACCAGACCAGGCTACCAAAAGAGAAAGCATCACTCTGTGCCAAGAGACTGGTGGACGGAGGACATATCAGACTTGGACTTGGACTTGTTCCGCTGTATTATCACAGCAGCCAGGTCAAGCTTCACGCTGCCGCCTCAGCTCATTGGTGAAGCTTTGCACGTATACACCTGTCGTTGGTTACCATACTTCAAATCAAAAAGCCATTCAGGTTTCTCTGTAAAAGAAAACGAAGCAGCGCTGGAAAGGCACCGGCGTGTTGTTAACACCGTTGTAAACATGATTCCTGCAGATAAAGGGTCGGTTTCAGAGGGCTTCTTGCTGAGACTTGTTAGCATAGCGAGTTACGTGGGAGCCTCTCTGACGACAAAGACTGAGTTGATCAGAAAGGCTGGTCTGCAGCTCGAGGAGGCAACTCTTACAGACCTCTTGTTGCCTTCACAGTCATCCTCTCATCTTCATCGCTATGATACTGACTTGGTTGCTGCAGTTCTTGATAGTTTTTTAATGCTCTGGAGAAGGCAATCTTCTGCGCACATTTCTAGCAACAGCCAGTTGTTACATTCGATCAGGAAGGTGGCAAAGCTTATTGACTCCTATCTTCAGGCAGTCGCACAAGATGTCCATATGCCAGTTCCAAACTTCGTGTCTCTTGCTGAGGCAGTGCCAGACATCGCACGGGAGAGCCATGACAGACTTTACAAAGCAATCAACATGTATCTCAAGGTAGTCATACCAGCAAAGCAATCTCAAGTTTGATACTTGGAACTGAAAAACGTTGGTTACATTGCAGGTGCATCCGGAGATAAGCAAAGAAGAGAAAAAACGACTATGCAGAAGTCTAGACTGCCAGAAGTTGTCTGCAGAGGTACGAGCCCACGCTGTGAAAAACGAGAGGATGCCATTAAGAACTGTCGTCCAAGCCCTCTTCTTCGACCAAGAGAGTAGTTCCAAGGGAGTATTAAGTCAAGCAGCGAGCCAAGTTCTCGCCTCAAGAGGTAAAGAGATGCCTGCTGATGAAACCAGCATGATGCACAAGCTTCACCTAGGTCCAGCTGAAACAGCTTCTATAGGGAAAGCTAAGAGCATGCGCGAGGGAGGAAGCCAAAGAGGAGAAGAGAGAATCAGATCCAGTACAGACCCCAAGAGGCTAGTGAGGCAAGGAACAGGATCAGAGCGCAAGTATCATGTAAGTAGAGACAGGTAGTGGACTAAACCATGTTAGACCACAGAAACTCAAGTCTCTTGTTTGTATTCACCAGATTTCTGGTTCTTTTATCTTTCTATACTTTTAAAGAATTGATGATACTTGTAGATGGTCAAGTGGCATTTATCTGTATTAATACAGTGCAGAGCTCAAGCTCCTGCTCAAACCATTCTTCTTCAGCTTATATGCTCAAGAAAACGATTCTGCAACTAATGTGCTTATTAGATCTCATCTCTGTCTCCATTTTCCCCCTATCTTATCACTTTACGTGAACGCCCACAAAATCAAGCATTGTACTGTTATTTAGATAGACATACAGATAGATACCAGAGGATCAAGCGATCAAAGATTGCCTTGCCTTCGATAGTTGCATTGTTTGATCATACACTACTGAGATTATTATTAGGTTACAAGATCTTTACTTCACTCTCTCATTCCTCTTACCATCTAATCTTCTCGGTGTTCACCCCTTAAAATTCGTTTCAAAATCAGGCTGGTTTGTGACTGAGCGCACCCACGCCCACTTGGGGTCACTAGTGTTCACTTCATTCTTAGTCTGTGCCACCTCCTCTAAGGGGATATAAGCATAGTTCCCGTTGATCGGGCCAGACACAAACCCTGTGTAACCAGCCATGACTCCATGGATAGACGAGTGAGCCAAGAGCGTACAGTACAAGTTATCCGTAGCATTCGCAGGTACAGCTCTTATCATGTAAGTGGGATCGATATACTTCACAGTGAACAGCTCCCTTGGATGCTTTCTCTCCCACCATTCCTTCAGTGCTGACTTCAACCAAACTCCCACATCCAAGAAAACAAGGTTCCCAGATTCATCCCTCTCTTGTTTCTGCGTTTCATTCCTCGGGATAATCTCTTGTCCAGCGCCTTCAGCCACAACAAGAACAGCATGCCCATGATCTTTCAGTCTCTGCTCAAGAAACTCAAACAACCCTCCTTTGCCTTCAAGGTAGAACCCCATCTCAGGGATCAAACAACAGTCCACATCACGGCTGCTTAGTGTGGCATATAGCGCAATGTGTCCAGTGCTTCTCCCCATTAGCTTCACTAGTCCAATGCCATTGACAGCACTCTCAGCCTCCACGTGAGCCGCAGAGATGGCCTCCTGAGCCATCTCTACTGCCGTTTGAAACCCGAATGATCTATCAATAATGCCCACATCGTTGTCCACCGTTTTGGGAATACCAGTGATCCCCACGTTCAGTTTCCTGCGGCTGACTTCGTCGAAGATCTTGACTGCACCACGCATAGTGCCGTCTCCTCCTATTATATAAACCTGAAACAGAACTTGGTTTAAAACTCAACTTCATAGCATCATCATAATGTTCTTCAAACCAAACACGCAACAACTGGATTCAGGAAAATGTAAAGTGATCAAATCATTAGAGAGAATGTACCGGTTTCACTTAACCATGTAACCAGACTTGGTTTAATGTAAACCGTGTATATCAACTCAATATAAAAGGCCTAATTTTAATTCATTTTCGGTTTACATTGATTTTAACCGAGTCTAATTAAAACCATAGAGTGAACCGGACCTGGTTATAACCGTTGTTTTGGATGGCGTCGACGATCTTACGGAGATCAAAGCCACCGCGGGAGGTGGCGAGGACAGTGCCGCCTTTCTTGTGCCAATTATGAACAAGCTTGGGGTTCAACTCGACGGCTTCCATGGAGTAAAAGCCTCTGTAACCAGCCGGGATTCCATAGATCTCTCTCACACCGTACAGCTCCCAGAGACCAACCACGAGCTCTCTGATGACGGTGTTCATCCCCGGACACAGCCCTCCGCACGTCACGATCGCCGCCTTCACGGACGATGGCTCGTAGAGAATCTCACGGCGGGGTCCGGCCCTGTGGTAGGCGACGCGTGGCTGGGAGGCGTCGGAGAGGTCGTAGACGACCTGGGAGAGGACGACGTCGGAAGGAGTGATGTAGAAGCCACGAGAAGGGTGGAAGAAGGGGTTTTCTTCTAGCGGGTTGCGGCGATGGTGGAGGCCGGTGAGAGATGGGAGGTCTCTGATGATGGTTGCGTCGGCCATGAGGAGATTGCGAGAAGAGAGAGAGAGAGGAGTGAGTGTGATGTTATCATCGGAGAGGAATTACATGGCGGAGACGTGGCAAGCGCAGCCGTGCAGGCATCGACACGTCGCCTGAGGTAGTTCGCTTTTTTCGATTAAACAATGTTGTATGGGCTTGGGCTTACTTACAAAGCCTAATTAGAAAAGAAACACTCCAATTAGAACGAAACAGTTGCTAGTGTGATTAAAATTAATCTAGTTTTATTACCGAAAATATCTTTACTTTTCTCTTTTTGACCGGATCACTTATGGTTATAGTTATGCCCTTTTCTGTGTAACTGAAGGTGAATAATAGTGTGATTAAAATTAATCTTATTACCGTTAATTTCTTACTTTTCCTTCTTTTGACCGGACCACTTATAAATTAATAACCTTTTGGAAGAGAAAATGAATAGTATGTGCTTATTTGATTTGAATCTATATGTGTTGTGTAAAGTATTGGGGGAGGGCTGTCTTGTCTTGTCATGATTGATGGTGATGTATGCTTGGTGTCATGTTGCCCAAAGGCCTCTTCTTATAACTCTGATTCTCCTTGAATAATAGAGACTAAAGACTATTTATTCTAGGTGCCTTTTGTTTGTGATTCATTGTCCTCTACATGATTAGCACATTGTTCCAATGTCACTAGTGATATACTTGTTTAGGCTAATTCTTTCATGTACTGGTCATTAACACATCTCTTATTCCAAGATCGTATTGTAGAAGGGTTTCTGGGACATTGCCTTGCCTATGAGATTCACTTGATGGACTGGCTCAGCAAGGAGGAGGGTGCTGCCTCTGAGATGGGAAACTGTATATTATAAAGCAAAGAGGTTTGTAGTTATTTTCTAAATTTTGTCTTTAAAAAGTCTGGACTATGGACTGTGGACCATGGACCATGGAAGGTGTGAATGTTGTCTTGTGTTGAAGGTGATGCGTATTGCATAAAGAAGCATAACGACACAATGACAAATAGAAGAAACAGAGTGTGTGGGTCCAATCTTGTCTCAGATGGTGTTTTTTTTTTTAATTTAGTTTGAAAAAATAGTGCGCCTCTTGAGCACTTCTTTACATGATAATTAAAAAAAGAAGAGCAGTCAAAAACACACAAAAGCCGAAAGAGTCGCGGTCAAGTTTTTCTTTTAAGCTGTTTTCCTTTAACTCTTTATCCTTAACGTCTCTATTAATACTCTTCAGGTATGATGTTGGTCTGGTCTATCTTCAAAGCTCAAACAGTTGAATATCCCTTGAGTGTGAGAGATTATTTCTTTGTCTCTCTTTTTTTCTGATCTCTACTCATGGGAATGGGACGAACAACTTCGAAGCTGAAGAAGGCCACAAAGAAACTGGTCTTAGCTGTTTGTCGTTCTCTTTCTCTTATTCATCCCCTGGTATGATTTTGTTTTACAACCTTGTGTTTCATGAAGTTCCTTTTATGGTTTATCTTTTCATATGATTACTTAGATTGAGTTTTGAGGAAGCTATTGTCTTTCCATGTGAAACAGAGTACGCGAGGATCTACAGCTA
Organism: Brassica nigra; assembly: GCA_016432835.1. Taxonomy (NCBI): domain Eukaryota; kingdom Viridiplantae; phylum Streptophyta; class Magnoliopsida; order Brassicales; family Brassicaceae; genus Brassica; species Brassica nigra. The sequence goes on along the minus strand of CM028247.1, from coordinate 12,473,263 downwards.
TTATAAAGCCAGAGAATGTTTCTCTGCCATATCACCATGAGGTCCATGAAGAAGCCATACATAAACCAGACTCCACTCATCCTACTTCTACGGTATCCCACTTTGCTTGTTAACTCTTCTATCTGTTCAGCAAATTAAAGGCTTTTGTTCATGGACCTGTGTTTTTTTTGTGTTGTTGCTGCAGCAGACCTTGTGCGCTATTTGTCTAGAACCTCTCAGTCACTGTGATGATAATGATCCTGGTGAAGCTACATTCACGGGACAGTGTTCTCACACCTTCCACTTTTCGTGCATTGCTTCCAATGTGCGTCATGGAAGTGTCACTTGTCCTGTTTGCCGCGCCCATTGGACCCATCTCCCTCCTCTTTCCTTTCCACACCTCTCTGAACGCCAACTAGACGACCCTGTTCTTCGTATTCTTGATGATTCCATTGCCACTTCCCGCGTTCAAAGACGCTCGTTACTCCGCTCTGCTCGCTACGACGACGACGATCCTATCGCCCCTTCCACCACCAGTTATCCTCGTCTAGACTTCTCTTTAACCCCTCTCGCATTTTCCCCCAACCTAGTGTCTTATCCATGCTGCTTCCAGCCGCTCCAAGGTGCATATTCTCCATTACAAATGAGTAGAACTGGGTTCCACTCGCCATCAGTACTGCCACAGCAAGAAGATTTCCACGGTTTCTGCACTTCCTTGGGCACAAGAAATGCATATCTCTCGGTGAAGCTTAAAGATCCACAACCCATTGACTTGGTGTTGGTTGCGAGTCCTAGCGGACCACATTCTCGCCTTCTCAAGCAGGCCATGATATTAGTAACCTCCTCCCTTCGACCGGTTGATCGTCTAGCCATAGTGACATACTCGTGTGTTGCATCACGTGTGTTTGCTCTGAGACGCATGACTTCATGTGGAAAGCGGGCGGCTCTCCGAGTGATAGATCGTCTCTTCTATACGGGACAAACTGACCCTTCTCAAGGCATCCTTAAGGGCATTAAAGTACTCAAAGACCGTGCATACAAGAATCCACAGTGCAGCATTCTACATATCTCCAGTAGCTCATATTATCCCAACAGCGTGATGCATAGGGGTGTCATGGTCCATACGTTTCACGTGGGATTTGGTAGTGAGACTTGGAATGGTTTTGTGTTGCATAAGTTGGAAGAGTTTCTAGAAAATGTGTTGGGAGGTGTAGCGAGCGATATACAACTGAGAATAGGGGTGGAAGGGAAGATTGTTAAAGTAGGGGAGTTGAGAGGTGGTGAAGAGAGGCAAGTGTTGCTAGATCTTGGTGGACACGTCAGTGTTCGTCTCTGCTATAGCTATGTGGAAGGAGACAGCAATGAGTGTATCAGGAGAAGAGGGGAGACTACATTGAGCTTAGTTGACGATAAGGAAGGGATAGAAACTGGTGATTGTGAATCTGTAGGTGGGAGGGATGATGACTATATGAACAGAGATAGTGTGAGAAGAAGCATGAATACTGGAACTTGGGACGCCGACTATCATCATGATCCTTTTATGGCTAGAAGATGGGCAAAGCGGTTGCATGAAACTGTACCTCTCTGATTATTTTTTGTCATTGTAGTAAGCATCTTATTTGTAAAGATTGCTTCTGTAGCGTGTTATAACATACCACGAATACAAGATTAATTCAAGACTAGAGAGTTCATGCAATTGTGATCCACTTCTTGATCGATTTGCAGGACATATGTCAAATGTGTTTGAAAGCAATTCCACAGATTTTGAAAATGCAGTGGAAACATCAAATATTAGATGTTACAAGAATTCCATATCATACTAGCTATAGGTTCACCATTTCCCAAAAAAAGAAAAAAAAAATTCAGAACCATATCAATCTTACCGGTCAAAATTGTATGTTCAAACTATTTCATAGTTAAGACAGCTTCGAGATTCTTATGGAGCGTCCACCCTTGTGGACATGGGACATCACGAGCATCCAAGAGAAGATGCCAGTCAATATCCTCGAGCAAGCTGGTGGAAGGTACACTCGTTATCACTTCTTTTCCATTTAAACTATTTCTCTTTCATTTTCTCACTAATTTCATCTTAAATCCCAACATTTCGATTACAAAACTCGTGAGCTTACTAGAATTATTCAAGTTATTGATTCTTAGTCAATAACGAATATGTATCTTCCTTGACGAAGTTCTGTGTAGTTGGAGAAATTAAACAAGATATCTCATGAGTTTTAGGTATGATATTCATTTTTTCAGATTTGTTTGCGGAAAATACTTCTAGAAAAATAGTCTGGTCAATGTTAGATTAATTTTTCAATTAACTATTTTGTGTGGTTTTTGTAGAAGAATTCTATAGAAATCTTCTATCTAACTTAGTAATAGAGAAAAATATGCTTAGATTAGTTTTGCGAGAAAATTCAAACAAATGAACAATTTCTGAAGGTCAAGTAGAATTTGGGCCTTTTAAAAGCCCAATATATGATTGCACGGCCTTACGAAAGCTGTTAAGTTCATTCATTAATTTATCCATAAAGGACTACTTACTACTACTCACTAGTTAAGACCAAAAAGAGCGAAAGCCACCGAAATGGGAATCTAACACGTAAATAGAAGCGAATATTACGCCGGCGCTACTTCCCATCCGGCGAAATGAAACAATGTAATCCAAAATTATTATAGCCAAAAAAAAATGATGTGAAGGAGCTTGACGGTTCCGTACATGAGAAAGAGAAGATTAAAATTGGAAAAAAAAAATGAAATGAGGAAAAGGTCATTTCATTTTACTATGCAAAAGTCAAATCCTCAACGCCTTCTTCTTCTTCTTCCTCAACCCCTCTTGACGCGGAATTGATCATAAGTCTCCGGCGACCCCCAAAAACATTTCTCTCTCTCTCTAATGCCCACCGTCATTGATTGATTCAAATCAATCAAGCAGCTCTTTATGATCCTTATCTGATTTTTTGTTGTTTTTTTTCTTTTTTTTGATTCTTTTGATCGGTTCTCCACGAAACCTGCCCCTCTCATCAATGGCGGGCCCTCTCTCGTAAAGACCATCCCTTTCCTAACTCTCTATTCCATTATTCATTACCCTTTTGTTTTCTTCTTCTGAGAGGATCCCCTTCCTCGATCTCTCATTTCTGTGAACAAAAGATGAAGCTCCAGGTCAGAGTCGTTGAAGCTAGGAATCTTCCCGCCATGGATCTCAATGGCTTCAGCGATCCTTACGTCAGGTTGCAGCTCGGCAAACACAGGTCGAGGACCAAAGTAGTTAAGAAGAACTTGAACCCCAAATGGGGCGACGATTTCACCTTCCGCGTTGACGATTTGAAAGACGAGCTCGTCGTCTCTGTTCTCGACGAGGATAAGTACTTCAACGACGACTTCGTTGGTCAGGTCCGTGTTCCCGTTTCTCAAGTCTTCGATGCTGAGAATCAGTCTCTTGGCAGTGTTTGGTACCCTCTTCTCCCCAAGAAGAAAGGCTCCAAGAAAGATTGTGGTAATAACACCTCTTATCTCTTTGCTTTGACTTTTAGGGGAAAGTTCGAGACTTTTTGATTTTCATTATGATGTGTTGTTTGTGTCTTAGGTGATATACTTTTAGGGATATGGTTCAGTCAGAAGAACTCTGTTGTTGATTTGAACCTTATTGGGGATCACTCCTCTGCTTCCAGGACTTCTGATGTGGGGATGGAGACTTCTGCTGATCCTTCCACTTGTGCCTCTCCTTGTAGATCCGAAGATGCTGCTTCATCTTCCAAGGACTCGCAGAAGTCATTGGCTGGACGAATCGCTCAGATCTTTCAGAAGAATGCTGATGCTGCTGTAACAGCACCTACACCGTCGATTAGTAGGAGCATTGACGCTTCTGAGCCATCATCTGAGATGTCTAGATCAATCTTCTCCCTTGAGCTGTCTGAAGATGAGTCGTCTCCTGCTTCCTTTGAGGAAGTTATCAAGGCTATGGAGTCTAGAGATCAGGGGAATGAACCTCCTAGCAATCTACCAGGTGGGATCCTTGTTGACCAGTTGTTTATGATCACCCCGTCAGACCTTAGCACCGTCCTTTTCGCACCCGATTCGAGTTTCTATGCGTCATTGACTGAACTGCAAGGGACCACGGAAGTTCAGATAGGACCGTGGAAACTTGAAAACGAAGAGGAGAGTGTTAAGCGGGTTGTGAGTTACCTCAAGGCTGCAACTAAGCTTATTAAGGCTGTCAAAGGCACAGAGGAGCAGGCGTATCTCAAAGCGGATGGAGAGGTTTACTCTGTTTTAGCAGTTGTTTCCACTCCGGATGTCCCGTTCGGAAGCACCTTCAAGGTTGAAGTGCTTTACTGCATCTCTCCTGGTCCCGAGCTGCCTTCTGGGGAGCAGTGTTCCCGTTTGGTAATTTCATGGAGGTTGAATTTTCTTCAGAGCACCATGATGAAAGGTATGATAGAGAATGGAGCCAGGCAAGGTCTAAAAGACAGCTTCGAACAGTATGCAACCTTGTTGGCTCAAAATGTAAAGCCTGTGGATTCGAAGGACATTGGAGTGAACAAGGAGCAAGCTCTGTCTTCCTTGCAAGCTGAACCCCAATCAGACTGCAAATTGGCAGTACAATACTTCGCCAACTTCACTGTGTTCTCCACTTTCTTGATTGGTGTATATGTATTTGTTCATATTATGCTTTCCTTACCAAGTGCAATCCAAGGGCTCGAGTTTAGTGGCCTTGATTTGCCGGATTCAATTGGAGAGTTTGTTGTTAGTGGGGTTCTCGTTCTCCAGTGCGAAAGAGTATTGCAGTTGATTTCACGATTCATGCAGGCAAGAAAACAGAAAGGTAAAGATCCTTCGACCATTCATATTATTTACTGTGGCATCTCATTTGTAGCTTCTGTGTGTATATGACTGATCATTAACTGTCTTTTTCTATTTGTAGGCAGTGATCATGGCGTCAAAGCTCATGGAGATGGTTGGTTGCTAACTGTTGCTCTAATAGAGGGGGTGGATCTAGCAGCTGTAGATCCAAGCGGGCATTGTGATCCGTATATTGTATTTACTTCCAATGGGAAGACGAGAACCAGCTCCATCAAGTTCCAGAAATCTCATCCTCTTTGGAATGGTAAATGGTTGCTCAGTGGAATATTTAAGATCTTTGATTCGTCATCATAAGTTATTTTTAAGGGTTGGAATCTTGTTACTTTTGCAGAAATATTTGAATTTGATGCGATGGCTGATCCTCCTTCTGTACTCAACGTTGAAGTCTACGATTTCGACGGACCTTTCGACGAGGCTGTTTCATTGGGACATGCTGAGATCAACTTTGTGAGGTCTAATATATCTGATCTAGCTGATGTTTGGATTCCACTACAAGGGAAACTGGCTCAGGCTTGTCAATCCAAACTGCACTTGAGGATTTTCTTGGATCATACAGGAGGTGGAGATGTTGTTAGAGACTATTTAACTAAGATGGAGAAAGAGGTGGGCAAGAAGGTATGTGGCTACTACTTTAGTCTCTGAGTCAACATTTAATCTGCTGTTGTTAGCGTGCGTTCTTATCTGCCGAATGAAAAATTTGCAGATTAATGTGCGGTCTCCTCAAACAAACTCAGCCTTTCAGAAGCTGTTTGGTCTCCCGCAAGAAGAATTTTTGATTAACGACTTTACGTGTCACTTAAAGCGCAAAATGCCTTTGCAGGTGAGGAGATCTTGAAGCTCATCACATTGTTTTTAGTATTCAACTGCATCCTCATTTCTCACCAGCTTTGTTTCTGCAGGGTCGTCTTTTCCTGTCTGCTAGAATTGTTGGCTTTTATGCAAGCCTGTTTGGTAACAAAACGAAGTTCTTTTTCCTGTGGGAAGATATAGAGGATATTCAGGTGCTTCCTCCCACTCTTGCTTCGATGGGGAGTCCCACTGTCGTCATGACTCTCAGACCAGGTAGAGGAACGGACGCGCGGATTGGCGCAAAAACACATGATGAGGAAGGCAGGCTTAAGTTCCATTTCCATTCGTTTGTGTCTTTCAATGTAGCACAAAAGTAATTGACGAGTCCTTCTCTTTCCCTGATGTTTTATTTGTTAGTATTAGCTTGCTCACTCATATCAAGATTTTTTCTGTGCCCAACCGATATGCTTAGCATGACTTGCCCCTTTTTCTGTATGTTATAGGACAATAATGGCTCTGTGGAAAGCAAAATCGTTGACGCCAGAGCAGAAAGTGCAAGCTGTTGAAGAGGAATCAGAGCAGAAACTTCAAAGTGAAGAGAGTGGTTCGTTCTTGGGTATTGATGACGTCAGATTCTCTGAGGTCTACTCTTTGACTCTACCTGTTCCGGTGAGTTTTTCTCTTCCACTGTAATGTGTTACATGGAGACTATTAAATCTTTTGGCAAGAGTGTATATTGAGTTTTGAATAGCGTCTCATGCATCGACTCTAATAACTCTGTAGGTAAGTTTCTTTATGGAGTTGTTTGGTGGGGGTGAAGTAGATAGAAAGGCTATGGAGAGAGCGTGTTGCCAAAGCTATTCATGCAGCCCATGGGAGTCAGAGAAGGCTGATGTGTATGAGAGGCAGACATACTACAGAGATAAGCGGATATCACGTTACAGAGGAGAAGTAACAAGCACACAGCAAAAGTCACTTGTGCCAGATAAGAATGGGTGGCTTGTGGAAGAGGTAATGACTCTCCATGGAGTACCGTTGGGAGACTATTTCAATCTCCATCTTAGATACCAGATGGAAGAAGTGGCCTCAAAACCAAATTCAACATACGTGCGAGTATACTTTGGGATTGAATGGCTGAAGAGCAGTAGACATCAGAAAAGAGTGACAAAGAACATCCTGGTAAATCTCCAGGATCGGCTGAAGATGGTATTTGGATTCTTGGAGAAGGAATATAGCAGCAGACAAGACAACAGCAGCAAGTAGCATAATATATATAATTATATATGGACTCTTTGGTCTGAGAAATGGAGGAGGGCCAGTGTAGCGCTCAAGCTCAAAGCATTCCTTATTCTTCTTCACGTCATATAATAGCTGACTTGTTTGTCTGTAGTGAAAAACAGAGTTTTTGTGATTATTGTGGTGATGCTCTGCCTTAAACCTCTTCGAAAGTGATCAAAATTGTAGTCGCTTCGTGTTGTTGTTCAATGCATTTTTATATTAAACTCTAGCTCGCCTTTGTTCCATCAATGAATATATGCATTAGTGCCATCAGGATCTGAAGCTGGTTTCTTATACTTTTATGTATATATATTTTTTTTTTTCAGATTTAATCCTGAATTTCTATCAAAACCGAACCTGTGTTTGTTTGTGGTTTCTTACTTTGTGGGTTTATCCAGGGGAGGAAAGACAAGCTCAGTGAGCCCTTAGAAGAGGTATTGACAAAGTTATACAAGCTCAAAAGATCTGCTTAAGGGAGTTAACTGCTAGAAAATGAATAAACTGCATTGATATCTACATCTAAGCTGGTTAACCGTAGTAGGAAAGATCGGTTTAGTTGGGTTAGGGGGTTTTAGGCACGATAATGCATCTAAGGGTGGCGTTGTATATGATCTAATGCTGTCACAACAACAACATTGCTATGGAATGTTCATAAATCTGCAACTCCAACTTTCATCATGCAACAAAATTCATTCAACAATAGATATCAAACTGAAATGTGATTTTCAAACAAGTGAAATATCCATAAACTAGAAACTGGAAACACAAACGCAATAGAAAGCATGTCAAATGTTTCTCCAAGAACACATCATCATGAAACCAGAAAACACCACTTAAAACTATTAGATAAGGGTAGTGGTGTGTAAAAAAGGGCCTAGACTTCAGCAACATAGATGATCTCAGTGTAGCCTACTTTCTTAGTCAGAGTTTGGGCAAGCGCAGCTATTTCCACTCGCTGTCCTTCCACCATAAGCTTCCCTTGTTCTCTCTCCAACTGCACCGCCGTAACTCCTGAAAACGTATGTTTCTTTTTTCATTACGAGTGTGTTTTCTGTGATTTTGTTTTGTTTGATTGTTTAAATTTACCGTATGTTCCTGCTACGATCGTCATTGCTTTGGTCCTGCATTTTTCACACCTCATACGCACTTTCAGCACCATGGTTTGCTGATCACAACAGGGCGAAAACTCATCTTAAAATTTCAAGTGCTGCATATATATGATTTGATCAAAATGGAGAGAAGAAGAAAGAGAAATGATCTTGTTTGTACCTTTGCCATATCTTGTAGCTGTGGAGAGAAACTTAAATGGTGATTTGCTTTCTGAGAATTAAGAAGGGGCTCTTGAAACTTTTTAGAAACAAGCAAAGGGGATGTTTAGCTTATAAAGATGATGAAACTAAGAGACATTAATGCCATACTTAAAGACGAGGTACAGAGTTTTCATGTGCTGTTTGACTCTATGGTAATATCTCTCCTTAAGTTTCCACTTATAGTAAACCATCACTCTCTTGCTTTTATTTTCACAGCTCATGAGGACAATGTCTTGACATCCACAGTTTCAACATTACCTCTAGTGGTCTCATTGGCCAGTTTGATTGTTTCTTATTACCACAAAACAACAACATGTAGAAGCATGTTGTGTTGTATAAAGGGGGCTTGATGATGCATCCATCAAATTGAACTATGTCCTGATACGTGCCTTCAGACTTAATATCCGATAATTAAAAATCTACGGGAAAGCTGTACTTGCATTGTTTACTATCGTGTCTATGTTTCATGTCCCTGCTTTTCCTGTTAGAAATAAGTTATCTTGTCACGTATACGAGCTTATAGGGGCAAGGTACTTCAACAAAAGGGTACTTGGCTTATGCAAGAGGCCACTTTGTACCAGAAGCTAGCGCCTTTGGTGTAGGAACCGGAACTGTTGATTGTATTGTTTTTGATTAGCATTGACGTAACTGCTCCTGTGGGTCAACATCATATCCGTTTACACAAGAGACAAAAATCTTAGTGACTTGGATCGCACGACTACATTTTTTTTTTTTGAACACAATCGCACGACTACATACTTTCAAAAATCTAGTATATTTTCAAACAAGTGAAATATCCATAAAACTAGAAACCGGAAACACCAACGCAAATAGAAAGCATGTCAAATGTTGCTCCAAGAACACATCATCATGAAACCAGAAAACACCACTTAAAATTATTGTTATTATTTTTTTTTTACCACTTAAAATTATTAGATAAGGAAACTTTGATAATCTCAGCGGAGCCTAGTTTCTTCTTCAGAGTTTGGGCAAACGCAAGTATATCCACTCCCTCTCCTTCCACCGTAAGCTTCCCTTGTTCTTTCTCAAACCACACTCCCGTAACTCCTGAAAATGTATGATTCTTTATCATTAGGCTTGTGTTTTTTTTTTTTGTGATGTTGTTTTGTTTGATTGTTTAAATTTACCGTGTGTTACTACTGCAAGCTTCATCGCTTTGGTCTTGGTTTTGTCACTACCCATAGGCACTTTCAGCACCATGGTTTGCTGATCACATAGCCAATTACTCCTCTTAAAAATCAAGTGATATGCATGATTTGATCAAATGGAGAAAGAAAAAGAAATGATCTTGTACGTACCTTTGCCATATCTTGTATCTGTGGAGAGAAACTTTAAAAAGGTGATTTGCTTTCTGAGAAAAGAAGAGCTCTTGAAAGTTCAAAGGAGGGTGTTTAGCTTATAAGAGATGATGAAACTAATGTGACATTAATCCCATATTTAAAGAGGAGAGTTTTCATGTGCTATTTGACTATATGGTAATAATATCTTTCTCCTTAAATTTTCCACTTATAGTAAACCATCACTATCTTACTTTTCTATTTTCACATCTCATTAAAGAAATGTCTTGACGTCCACGGTTTCAAACTTTTACGTGTAGTGGTCTCATTGGCCATTTTGATTGTTTCTTAACCTGGACTGGTTATTTGATGAAAGCAAGGGTTTTAACTACCACCAAAAAAACAAAAATATGTAGCGCTAATTGTGTTGTGTAAAGGTGGCTTGATGTTGTATCCATCAAACTGATCTATATCCTAGTATATGAGCGTTCAGACTTGATCTCTGATAATTGAAAATCTATGGGAAAATCTCTCCCTTAGCCCTTAGACACGTAGCTGAATCTCATCTTGACTTTCTTGGATCCGTTTTGGGAAGGTATCATATGCGTTCAGACTTCCAAGTCTCTTTGTTTTTATTTGTGCCTCTTGCCTATACTCTTAGTGTTTGATCTGTTCCTCATGCAGCTTAGCAAGTCACGAGAAGGTTAGAAACACAATCTTATTACTCCTACAACAGACACATCAACGGTCTTTGCGGCCATTCTTGAAGAAGGAGAAGCTTTAGCGATTTCAAGTAAATTAAAAAGAAAAAAGAAAAAAAAAACTCTCTTCCTCTTTGAGTGAATAAGAGAGTATAACTTTGTTGTGTTTGAATGCAGAGCACCCGAGTGTGATCAGTGTGTTTCTAGACAAGGGAAAGAAGTTGCACACAACACATTCCTCATGAAAATGGAGAAGGATATGGTGTGATCCCTTCAAATTCCTCGTGGTGAAGACGCAACCATCTCGGAAACCTTGATACTGGTTTGCAATCTCACATCCTCTTTACATTATATACTAACTAACAACACTAATGCCACCGTCTTGTGCATCATCAGGTGTTTGGTCCGAGTCACAAAGCTTTTAGCTCAGATGTACTTGGACCTGAGCGTCACTGCTGAAGATGTTCGTTGCAACAGATTATTAAATGTTTTAGAGATATTTGTGTGTTTCATCTTCCTAATCTTTAAAGAATTCAAGTTCAGTCGGTATGGGTCAGCTTAAGGGGAAAAAATATATTAGACAATGTGAAAGCAATGAAAATAACTGGTTCACAGGATTCCATAAGAAACACAGAAGCAGGACACACACATAAACAATAGTCTCAAATTTAAAACACACAACACTTGGCAGTTCAATCATAAAAACAGTGAAACGAAAAACGTAGTGGATAGATAGATATCTCTTAAGAGAGATGATTGATTACTCATTGTTGTTGCGAGGAGGTGGTGAAACACGCACTTTGAGAACACCAAACTCAGCATCCCAAGCGATGTCGTGGTTCAAAAGAGGAATCCCACGGGAACAACATGTACCCTTGGGGATGGCTCCCATGAAGATACGGCAGCTCTCATCATGCTCATGCACCTCCTTGTTCTCACCATAGAACTTGATCTCATTCTCGTTGGGAAGGATGAACATGTCATCACAGCAGACACCTGGCATATCCACTGAGACGTGGAAACATCCATCAGATGTTCGTTGACGAATGAGTACATCCTTACGACCTTTCACCACCAACGGATGATCCTCCACTTCAACCATGTTAAATGAATTCACATCGTATATGTGTCTTCCATCAGATGCTAGTTGGTAATCGTATCTTCCAGATTTGCCTTTTAAACACACAACAAAACGAATCGTTTTTAAGATTTGAAAATAATGGATTTACGCAAAACAAAACGGTGTGGTTCTGAATGGGGGGGATTCGAACCTGCGTTAGGAGGCACAAAGTGAGTACACTTGTTGTCATGGTCCTTGACCTTGACCCTTGACACAATCATCCTCAAGACTCCATCTTTCATCTTGGCATCCACCCCAGTGATCTCGCAGCAGTCACATCCCAAACCGGCAGATCCAGAGTACTCACGAACGTGCTCAACCTTGATGCCGTCGCGGAGAGTTTCTTCGCCGGAGAAAAAGACGAGCTTTTGTCTCACGGCGTCGACTCTGTAGCGGATAGCGTCGTCTGGAACTCCGGGCAAGTCGACGCGGACGTAGAGGCTGTCGTTGAAGGACCTTGGTTTCCATGAAACCCTTTGGACCGTATCTCTGGTAGGGGTTGTTTGTCGCGTGCAACACCCCTGTTTCATTAGACAACAGAGAACGTTAGACACAGAGTCAATAAAAAGACTGCAACTTTATTCTTCATGGAGGATCAAAAAAATTAAATCTTTGCAACAAAGTTTCTTTTTTGCTTAAACGCAGCACAGTTTCATGTTAAACACTTAAACGGAGTCAAATAAGATAGTATCAAAACTAAGATGCAATAAAGAACGAAACTTTATTCTTCATGGAGGGTCGAAAAAGAGTAAATCTTTGCGACAAAGTTTCATGTGAAAAGACGTTTCATTTGTTCTTAACTTTGAAACATGAACACATAGTAATATAAGGGAGACAGACTATAATGGAAGAGATAAAAGGAGAAAGAAAGAGACACAGACCAGGGATGAAAGGAATCCTCGACATGTCAAGTATTGAAGCCATCTCTTCTCTTCTTCTTCGTTCACTGTATTCTCTCTCTCTCTCTCGGTTGCGTGATATTGGATTATGATTTTTTTGTTTGATATACAAGTATAAGAGGAAATAGGAGGGCTTTTTGACTGGTCATCGCTTTACTTAAATGTTACTGTTACCTCTCCCTTTTTAACCACTGTTAAAATAAAAGAGTTGCTTTCCTTTTCTTTTCAATTGTTACCGTGGTAAGAACCGGAGACTAGCTAGTACTATAGAGAGCTAGCTGTCCATCTCTTTTATTAGAGCATCCACAATGGTGGATTCCATTGTGGAGTCCTTAGAGACTATTTTAGTTTTTTTTTTTTATTGAATAGTTAAGGATTCTTAACAAAATTAACAGTCCAATGGTGGATTCTTTTTAGGAGTCTTTAGGAGAAAAATACATGAGCTGAGAATACAACCAAAAAATCACAACTGATATGAATAAATTCATTATCTTCTGAAATCATAAAACATCCTAGTGGTCCGTTCTACTTCTCAAAGACAATTATATGAAGCAAGATTCAGTAAACAGAGAGACTATCTTTCACTAAAACCAGGAAGATACATAAAGTGTTTTGTACCTGGGAACAAACTTATAAAGAACGATTTCTCATTGCCACCATCGACAAGGGCTTTAAGACTCTCGCACCGGAAGGCATACATGTGATAGGAAGAGCTCAAGATACTGCGAACCGAATAAGGGGAGCCACTAATAGCTCTCATCTCTGAGTGTATAGCTTCCTCCACGTATTTATAAAGCCACACACATCAACACACTGTTAAAAGACAACCTTGGAGAGGCAAAACAATATATAAAGCTTCTGGTTCTTTTCACTATAACCCATCGAACTCCCAACTTCCTCACTACAAATCCAGATGGATAAAACATTAACAAGCTCCAAGAATTGCCATTACTAAAATATGAAAACGGTTCACCATTATTATAACTACTGTGATTCACATAAATACAGAGGAAAATACTATACTACTAGCACTTCATTAAGTTAATGATATTGAGGAGATTTAGAAACTGACGAGCTATGTTCTCGTGTCATCATCAAGCTTCTTGGTGTCCAAGGAGGTGGCTTCCGCCTTTGTTCGTTCAGCTTCTCGTTGATCAGCTACATAACCAACACATATTATCACCTTGAGTCCAATTACATACAAGAGAGAAAGAGTGAAGAGAGAAAGTAATGTACTTGAGCAAGTTGGGATTGCAACTTCTTCTCCCCACGGGTTTGCATGATTGCTTTCTTCAACTCAGTAGGTACACGCTCATCTGATTTTATCAAAACAATACAAATAAACAATCGCCAATTCTTAATCTAAACCAGATAAAGAAACACGAAGATCCGAAGAAGAATAAGGAAACAAACGCTTTATGACGGATTCGATTTCGCCCCGCCTCCGATCAGCGTTGACACTTCTGCCCAGCAGAGAGAGAGAGAGAGAGAGAGAGAGAGAGAGAGAGAGAGAGAGAGAGAGAGAGAGAGAGAGAGAGAGAGAGAGAGAGAGGCTTTTGTCTCTTCCTGGCGCTAGCAAGAAGAGATTGAGATGAGGAGAAGAAGAAGAAGAAGTCGAGAAGAAGACACAATCCCTTTTCTTTTTGGACCTTTCGCCACGCTTCACATCGGGGCGTGCCACGTCGATACGGACCCGATCCTTCAAAACCTTAGCGAAGGATTGATCCTTGCCTTTTCTCCATTTTTTATTATTTTCCAAACCGAAAACACCTATGTTCTCGGGCCAAGGATTCGCAACGGACCTCCGTTGCGCATGCTCTTAGCTCTCCTTGAGTGTCCTTTTGAATTAATGCGACAAAACAGTGAAACGAGGAGAAGCAACCTCACTCGTCTCTCTCACTTTGTTTCAAACTTTTTTTTTTTACAGAAAGATCATTAATTCATGCAAGAGGCTGATGTCAATGATTCCCTTAGGTTAGCTGTCACTTTTATTTACTCCCTCCTCCTTATCTACTTTTCACATACGACAAGCAAAAGTTAACAATGCACTGCAACTGTCTCCTTTCCTTGTTTATGAAACAACTTCTCCTTTGTAACCACCAATTTTAGATGTTTTTATTGCATGGTTTCTTGGTATTATGGTAAAGTTTTATATTTTTTTTTCTGACCACAATTTTAAAGTTTGTTGTTTTAACAAAACACCAATTAAATATCTCGTTCTAGGCTCAATTCAAAGACATGTTTTTGGGGACATTTACGTAGAAGAAATTGAAAAACACACTTGACCATAAACACAAAAGACAGACACAAACTACATGCAACAAAGTCCACGTCACAGAGACACATTTATGAAAAAGAAAATAAGAGAGTCAGAGAGAAGACTAGTAGACCATAAACCCTAGCTAGACACCATAAGGAGAGGCAAGATAGACACGACGACACACGGATAAAGACAAAAGACGTGAACGTACGGGCTCTCATTCAAACCACGTCGTCTCTTGTGATCTCGACGTTCAGCACCTAACCGTCTTGGCATTCACGCCGCCCGTGATCTTGGGAACGGTGATCCAGAGAACTCCGTTGACAAGCTTAGCCCTCGCTTTCTTCATCTCGTAAGCCACCGGATCGAAAACCATCGTGCCTCCGTATTTGCGTCCCTCGTAGGAGTACTCGGGCATGTCGGGCTCGTCGGCGAAGAAGTGGAGGTTTTTGCCGTCGATCCAGTAGACGAGGCTTGAAACGGTGGACCCAGGCGTGTCTATCCTCGCAACGCGTTCGGTCTTCGTCTCCTTCACCTCGTACAGCGACTGATTACCACTTTTCTGGAACTGGTTCCTCGCTACAACACACACACACACACGCATATGACAGATCAGTTACTGTATAGAGAGATTTGTCTAACATAAAGTCAAGTTTTGTAAGAAAAAAAAAAAGATGTGTAAAGAAGAAGGATGTACGGATTGGTTGAAAGTGTTTCGGCCAGTCTTCGTGGGAATATCCCAGGCCTCCGCCGTAGTTGCCTGCTTTGCTCATTCTCGAAACGACGCTGTTTTAGCTGTTTTGTAAAGTGGAGTGTGTAAAAAGGTGAGCGAGTGTGTACAAGGTTACTGCTTTACTTGCTTTATTTATAGCGGAGGGTGAGACTGAGATTGTAGGGTTGGAAAGGCTTCGAGTAACCATTTATGATCCTAGTATTAAGCCCGTTCAATTTATTTCAAGACGGGGTTATGGTAAAACTAAAAAGTAAAAACTCGTTACTCGCAATTTAGTCATGTTTCAACTACCTTTACAACATCACTAATGGTGTACCTCGCCTAATTATTTACTAACACAATAATAAAGAAAAATAAAGAAAAACTTCTGATCCCAAAGTAGCGACTGATTTTTTTTTTAATATTTCAAATTAAATATATTATTAATTAATAATATAAATATAAGTGAGATATTCTTAGTAAAATATTGTTAAGGATACTATTATTATATTATGTAGTGAATACAACAGATGCAAAAATAATAAGAAAAAAACTATAAAATTATTCTATAGTGTGAAGCACAGTGCATCTGAGTCCTAGAATCTGTCTTGTTATTACATTCAAGAAGAGTTCATCCTTTACATTATATACTAACTAACAACACTAATGCCACCGTCTTGTGCATCATCAGGTGTTTGGTCCGAGTCACAAAGCTTTTAGCTCAGATTTACTTGGACCTGACTCCTGAGCGTCACTGCTGAATATGTTCGTTGCAACAGGTTATTATATGTTTTAGAGATATATCCTCGGTTCTCCGTTGCTTAGTATATAATATAACTAATTAGAAATGATCACGAAGCTTATAGAGGCAAGGTACTTCAACAAAGGGTACTTGACTTATACGGATCTTAAGAGCAACTCAAGCTCAAAGCATTTCTTATTCTTCTTCACGTCATATAATAGCTGACTTGTTTGTCCGTAGTGAAAACAGAGTGTTTGTTATTGTTGTGGTGATGCTCTGCCTTTAAACCTCTTCGAAAGTGATCAAAATCGTAGTCACTTCCTGTGTTGTTGTTCAATGCATTTTTCTCTTCTCTAGTTGCCATGCTTCTTTACACTAAGCTCTAGCTCGCCTTAGTTCCATCGATAAATGTGTGCATTAGTGCCATCAGAATCTGAAGCTAGTTTCTTATATTTTTATGTGTATATTTTTTTCAGTTCTCATCTTGAATTTCTATCAAAACCGAACCTGAGTTTGTTTGTTTGTTTGTGGTTTCTTGCTTTGTGGGTTTATCCAGGGGAGGAAAGACAAGATCAGTGAGCCCTTACAAGAGCCATTGACAAAGTTAATAAAAGCTTAAAAGATCTGCTTAAGGGAGTTAACTGCATTGATGAATCTACATCTAAGCTGGCTAACCGTAGTAGGAAAGATCGGTTTAGTTGGGTTAGGGGGTTTTAGGCATGATAATGCATCTAAGTAAGGGTGGTGTTGTATATGATCTAATGCTGTCACAACAACAGTTAATGCAAGGTTTGACTATTTCTATGGAATGTTCATAAATCTGTAACTCCTGCTGTTTTCATCATGCAACAGAGTTCATTCAACAACAGATATCAAACTGAAATCTAGTGATTTTCAAACAAGTGAAATATCCATAAACTAGAAACTGGAAACACAAACGCAATAGAAATCATGTCAAAATGTTGCTCCAAGAACACATCATCATGAAACCAGAAAACACCACTTAAAATTATTAGATAAGAGTAGTGGTGTGTAACAAAGGGCTTAGAATTTATAAACGTAGAGGATCTCAGTGTCGCCTACTTTCTTCGCCAGAGTTTGGACAAGATCAGCTATATCCACTCGCTCTCCTTCCACCATAAGCTTCCCTTGTCCTCTCTCCAACCGCAGCGCCGTAACTCCTGAAAACGTATGTTTCTTTTTTTCATTACGAGTGTTTTTTTTTTGTGATTTTGTTTTGTTTGATTGTTTAAATTTACCGTGAGTTCCTGCTACGATCGTCATTGCTTTGGTCCTGCATTCTTCACACTTCATACGCACTTTCAGCACCATGGTTTGCTGATCACAACAGGGCGAAAACTCATCTTAAAATTTCAAGTGCTGCATATATATGATTTGATCAAATGGAGAGAAGAAAAAAGAGAAATGATCTTGTTTGTACCCTTGCCATATCTTGTAGCTGTGGAGAGAAACTTAAATGGTGATTTGCTTTCTGAGAATTAAGAAAGGGCTCTTGAAACTTTTTAGAAACAAGCAAAGGGGGGGTGTTTAGCTTATAAAGATGATGAAACTAAAGGACATTAATGCCATACTTAAAGAGGAGGTACAGAGTTTTCATGTGTTATTTGGCTCTATGTTAATATCTCTCCTTAAGTTTCCACTTATAGTAAACCATCACTATCCTAATTTTCTATTTTTTACATCTAATGAAAGCAGTGTCCTGACGTCCACAGTTTCAAGCTTTGCGTCTAGTGGTCTCAGTGGCCATTTTGATTGTCTCTTAACCTGAATTGGTTATTTGATGAAAGGAAGGTTTTAACTACCATTACAAAACAAAAAATATGTAGAAGCAAGTTGTGTTGTATAAAGGGAGCTTGATGATGCATCCATCAAATTGAACTATGTCCTGATACGTGCCTTCAGACTTGATATCCGATAATTAAAAATCTATGGACTACGGGAAAGCTCTACTTGCATTGTTTACTATCGTGTCTATGTTTCATGTCCCTGCTTTTCCTGTTAGGAATGAGTTCTTAACACGTACTTATGTGAGCTTATATGTCAACAGGACTCCATTTTGTTTTAGTTGGCTAACTTAAAAAAAAAAAAGCCTTACATCGTTTACTTGGGATCTCACATGCATGGCCTTGAAATCTCTTCCCTTAGCCCTTAGACACGTAGCTGAATTTTCATCATGACTTTCTTGGATCCTTTTTGGGAAGATATCATATGACATACTACTAAGTCTTTGTTTTTATTTGTGCCTCTCCTTGCCTATATTCTTCGTAGTGAATCACAAACATATCAACGGCTGTGACGATTTCAAGTAATTAAAAAGATAAAAACTCTCTTCCTCTTTGAGTAAACAAGAGAGTGTAACTCTGTTGTGTTTGAATGCAGAGCACCCGAGTGTGATCCGTGTGTTTCTAGAGGGAAAGAAGTTGCACACAACACACTCTTGGGACTCATGCAAATGGAGAAAGGATGGTGTGATCCCTTCTCAAGTTCCTTTGTGGTCAAAAGCAAAGATTTGGTGAAGACGCAATCATCTCGGAAACCTTGACACTGGTTTGCAATTTCACTTCCTCTACTCCCCTCTTCCTTTATATACTAACTAAAAACACTAATGCCACTGTCTTGTGCATCATCAGGTGTTTGGTCCGAATCCCAAAGCTTTTTAGCTCAGATGGACTTGGACCTGTTTCTTCTCGATGGAAAGGAAGTTGCGACACTTCTCAAGATGTTCGTTGCAACAGGTTATTATTCTCGGTCGTAGATGATTGTTCTACGTTGCTTAGTATATAATATAACTAATAAGAAATGATCACCGAAGCTTATAGAGGCAAGGTACTTCAACAAATGGGTACTTGGCTTATGCGGGTCTTCCTTTGTACCGCAGGAGCTAGCGTCTTTGGTATAAGAACAGGAACTGCGAAAGGAGGCTCACTTCACTTGATAGTATGTTTTTGATAATCATTGACGTAACTGCTCCTGACGGTCAACATCATATCCGTTTACACAAGAGACAAAAGTCTTAGTGGCTTGGAATCTGATCCTCGGAAGACTGCAAACTTTCACATTATTTGGCACTTCCTATGTCCTGCCCTCATGTTGCGGGTGTTGTTGGTCTTCTCAGGACAATGCACACTGCATGGAGTTCAGCTGCATTTAGATCTGCTAATCACGACCACCAGTATAAACTTAACTTCACCTTAATCTTTTAACTCAAGATACACACTCATTACTGCTTTCGAGTAATCAAGTGCAGCAAGAAACACGAGACAAGAGAGTAAGTCCAATGCTCAACGGGACCTACGCGAAGGCAAACTCATTCAACCGTCTAGTCCAATGCTCAACGGGACCTTTTGGAGATCCCACATGGAGTGATGGCAAACATTATGTCAGAAGTCTTGTCTACCGTCTAGTTAATAAAGATCCATTAGATCGTTCTTAAGTCTTTTCTCTTTTACTCTTGATTGTGTGTTCAGTATTTTACTATATTCAGTGAACACACCCATTCTTGAATTTTGAGACTTTTGAGTTCAAGAAAGTGTATATGCCAACTAAGATTGTGTCGGTTTAATTGATTAAGTGAGCTGTGTGTATTGTGGAATCTTCTGAACCACACAATTCTCCTTCCTTAAAAAACATCATTATCACTCGAAATACTAATTAAACATCATACAGTTAGGCCTACTTACTAATATTCAGTGCTGAATAATTAGAGAGAAGCGAAAACAATTAATGATGAAAGCTTAATTCACTCTTAAACCGAGTTAAAAGGGTAAAATCGTCTTTATAAAAAACAGCTAGTTTTCACCTGGCTCTCTCTTCTTTCACTAATAAGAAAAAACAATCATTCACCACAGTCCGCACATTGATGCTCTTGATCTTGATGCGACGAAGACGACGATAATGGTGAAGCTCCGAAACCTTGTTCTTTTCTTATTGCTCCTCACCGTCGCTGCTCCTATCCTTCTCTACACCGATCCCTCCGCCTCCTTCAAGACCCCTTCTTGTCAGTTTCCTCTCTCTCTCTTACTCATCTCCGATGTTGTTGAATCTTTCCTTAACGATTTGATCGCATTCTTACTCCTACTGTGTTTGATTCTGTAGCTAAACGCGATTTCCTCGATGACGTAACTGCTCTGGTTAGGATTCTCTTCTCTTCCTCCATTGATTGAGTTCTCCAAAGTCTCCTCCTTTTTAACGCTTTACTGTTTCTTGATTCAGACTTTCAACTCCGACGAAAACCGTTTGAATCTGCTTCCAAGGGTGAATGTCCCCCCTCGTTTTCAAGTTTACTTGATTCGTCTCAGATCTTATCTCCGTGATTCTTAATCTCTTGTTTCATTCAATTGCGTTATAGGAATCTCCGGCGGTGGTGAGAAGAGACGTCGTGGGTGTAGTCTATTCCACGCAAGACTCTGATTCTTCGCGGAGGCAAGGTATCTCTACAAGTTATATCCTCTCTTGTTTCTTTTCCCTTTTTCCAAAGTTTTATACTTTTTACGAGTTTGTTCTCATAAAGCTATTCCCTTTTTTTCAGAAACGAGAGACCAATTTTCTGCTCGAGTTCTTTCGGCCACCGACGATGAAACTCAGTCTCAAACTGTCAATCCCATCCAACAAGTCACTGATGCAGCTTCAGAGATTGATAAGCCAAATGATATGCACGTTTCTGCTGACGCCTCCCAGAATAGGGTATGTTTTCTATATAACACTTCCCGGGAAGAGTATGTTGAGATTGAACTTCATTGGGTTTTCCTCATTGATAGGTTTCAGATTATACTTTATGATTGATAGTATGAATTAGGAGAAGCAGGACTTGTTCTTGTGGTAGATTGTTTTGCCAATATCACCAAGTTACGGTGGCTGCTAATGTGATTATGGCGATTGGTGTTGTTGTTATGCCAAATTGATGTATGTGCTCTAATTAAGCTGCGCACCGGCCTTGTCATCTTACAGGAAAAGATGCAAGTTCAGTTGACTCAGAAATCCACTGAAAAGGTTGATGAGCAAGAGCCTAAAGATTTTGGAGCTGAGAAAGAGAGAGGAAATGGGTTGATGCCTGATGCTCAGGTGAGGCATCTTAAAGACCAGCTGATTAGGGCAAAGGTTTATCTTTCACTTCCAGCTGCCAAGGCTAATCCACATTTTGTGAGAGAGCTTCGTCTCCGTGTTAAAGAAGTTCAACGGGCTGTCTTAGATGCCGCCCAGGATTCGGATCTGCCAAAGAAGTAAGTGTCCTTGGAAATGCGGTTAATGACCTGTTAGTTTCTTCCTCTGATTAACTTCTCTGGCATTTCTTTTTTTTTTTTTAAACCCAGTGCTATAGAAAA
Source organism: Brassica nigra (assembly GCA_016432835.1). Taxonomy (NCBI): domain Eukaryota; kingdom Viridiplantae; phylum Streptophyta; class Magnoliopsida; order Brassicales; family Brassicaceae; genus Brassica; species Brassica nigra. Next base: position 12,451,970 of record CM028247.1, on the reverse strand, counting down.
GCTGAAAGCAATGGAGCTAACATTGGCCAAAGGCAAGCAGATCCAAGATGACTGTTCCACAGTGGTGAAGAAGCTACGTGCAATGCTCCACTCCGCAGAGGAGCAGCTACGAGTCCATAAGAAGCAAACCATGTTCTTGACGCAACTGACTGCCAAGACGATTCCAAAAGGCCTTCACTGCCTCCCTCTACGCCTCACTACCGATTATTATGCTTTGAATTCGTCTGAACAACAATTCCCAAATCAAGAGAAACTAGAAGATAATCAGCTTTATCACTATGCTCTCTTCTCTGATAATGTTTTGGCTGCATCTGTTGTTGTTAACTCTACCGTAATCAATGCAAAGGTAAGACGTAATTTTATCCATCTGATTGAACATTTAAGTACGTTTCTTTCTCTATAACTTACTGTATAAAATGGTTTATTGGCAGCATCCCTCAAAGCATGTCTTCCACATCGTCACAGACAGACTGAACTATGCGGCAATGAGAATGTGGTTCCTAAACAATCCACCAGGCAAAGCCACCATTCAGGTTCAGAACGTTGAAGAATTTACATGGCTGAATTCAAGCTACAGTCCTGTTCTCAAACAGCTTAGTTCTCGATCGATGATAGACTACTACTTCAGGGCACACCACACAAATTCAGATGCCAACTTGAAGTTCCGGAATCCAAAATACTTATCTATCCTTAATCACCTTCGTTTTTACTTGCCTGAGATCTTCCCAAAGCTCAGCAAGGTGCTCTTCTTGGATGATGATATAGTTGTGCAGAAGGACCTGTCTGGTCTTTGGTCAGTTGATCTCAAGGGTAACGTCAACGGTGCTGTAGAGACTTGTGGGGAAAGCTTTCATCGCTTCGACAGATATCTGAACTTCTCAAACCCACTCATCTCCAAGAATTTTGACCCTCGAGCTTGTGGATGGGCGTATGGTATGAATGTTTTTGACCTGGACGAATGGAAGAGGCAAAACATCACAGAGGTTTACCATCGATGGCAGAATCTGGTACGCAGAAACTATATTCACGTATGGTTTAGTTGCTTGTGGATGTGTGTGCTATGTCGATCTTATACACGAACTGTTTTGAACTTTGCAGAATCAAGACAGAGAATTATGGAAGCTAGGGACGCTGCCGCCTGGTCTCATCACGTTTTGGAAACGAACATACCCGCTAGAGCGGAGATGGCACGTCCTGGGACTTGGATACAACCCAAGTGTGAACCAGAGGGATATTGAGAGGGCAGCCGTGGTACACTATAATGGCAACCTCAAACCATGGCTAGAGATTGGGCTTCCAAAATATCGAGGCATCTGGTCAAAGCACGTAGACTATGAGCACGTTTATCTCAGAGATTGCAACATCAATCCTTAGAATTAGAGTCTCTATTGAAGAGCATTTGTAATATGCGTCAAACTTTATTTCTTTTGTTATTTTTTTGATGAGATCTTCATTACATGATAAACCAAATTGTAGATGATACGTAAACTACATTTGTTTGGATAGTCACGACCGATGTTATTAGTGAAATATACCTGTTCTTTTATTGAAAATGTCCTTGAATCACTGGTTTTTTCTTCTATGTTAGCTTCAGAAGAACTTTCACTGTTCATATTTTACCAAATTACAGCACAACACGACATATATATTCATTGTTCATGCTCGTGGCAGTGTATATAATCAGAGAGTTGTGATCACCTCACTAAGAGGAAACTTCTAACTGAAAGGAAAAATGACATACAACAAAACTACATGTAATAAACTCAACTACAGATGACACCTGATACACACAACTCATAGATCGTCTCCTGAAACCTTGTTCAATCCATCTTCAGCCCCAAGCAGTGATGTGGATGGGTGGTCAAAGGGGAGAGCATGGTCTGACTGATGGTAAGAAACGTTCAAGCCTGACTCCAGTATTGGGTGCGCAACTACCATCTCAGATGTATAACCAGCTGCACCTCCTCTCATCAATCTAGGCTTCTTTGATGATCTCTCTTCTCCTGCGCTCTCGTCTTGAGACCCGATGTTACACCCCGAATCTGGTGACAGTGCCTCCCGGTAAGATGAATGAGACTCTTCAACTGAAAGACTCTTGTCTGGCTCACATTCTTTGCCAGATATACCCTGTGGGGGAAACTCGGAAGTTGGGGCAGGGGTTGCAGGATCTGATTCGCCTGTTACTGGGCCTGAGGATTCGCCAAGAGCTCCACTTAGTCGCTGTTGCTCTTCAATTATCTTCTTTAAGTACTTCCCTTGTGCTTCTATCCGTAGTTGCAGCTGTCTTTGCACCTACAAAAACAGTAAAGAATGTCATATTTCACGCAAAGCAACTGCTCCACTGAAATCATGATTAGTTGTTACTAAAAGTAGGAGTATGGTGAAGGCATACTTCTAGTTGCTCGTGCAATCGTTTCTGAACTTCCATCTGCAACTTGAGGGCCTCAGTTATCTGTGTTCCCCTGTAATCGAAAAGTGTTAGCTTCTTTCTGATCACTTAATCTGAAACACCAGGTGGTAGCATCACAAATCAATTTTTAAAAAACAAAATTTCACGTACGGTGAACCGTCCAGCCCAGAGAGCACATCGCCAGATTCTTTCTTATCGGTTTTCTTCCCTGAAAATTAAATAAAAACCAGTTTCAGGCAAGATAGGGAGCATGAGAAAAATAAAGGAATTAAATGTCCACCTACCTTCAGACGACGAATCTGGCAGATACTTTGCAAGTCGATATTTCTGAGTCAAAAACACATGTGCAAGATCAGTAAAAGAAATCTAAGGGATGCATTCATGGTTCAGACTTAAGAGAAAGAAAGAATAAAACAGGGGCCACACACTGTATTCTCTTCAAGTATATACCTGTAAGTGACTCTTGACATGATATATAGTTAACCCTTGTACACCCATCACTCTAAGAACGCCTTTAGGTGTAGCTCCTTTAGAAATCAAACAGAAAAAAATAAATATTCAGTAACCCTAGCGAAACAGATAGGCTTTACAACAGAAGAGCTATTAGGAAAAAAAAGAGGAAACTCACTATCAGGACCACCAAGTTGAGCCACGGCATCAACGAAGCGTTCATGTAGCTCATGAGTCCAACGCAAACGTTGTTTGGAAGGATGACCAGAATTGTTCCCTCCGTCGTCTGCTTCCATCAGGATAAGAGATATAAACGTTGAAAGGAAACTAATGTGTTGTTCCTCGCCAGAAACATCAGGCAGTCAACTCTGCAGCAACGGAAATGATTCGAGGACCATTAAAGCTTATAACTTTAGAACTAAATACGATAAAGATAGTGAACTCAAGTTTAAGACTTTCTCTACCAGATCAGATGAACACCCAATCACATGGGTCTTCATATCAAATCGGAGGAATTTATCGCCAGAAATGGAAAATAGAAACTTTAAAAAAAAAAGAGAGAGAGAGAGAGAGAGAGAAACCTTTTGGGTGGATCTATACAAAAATCAAACGGCGTGCCTCTATTCTCGGAACTTGCTTTCTTCGTCTTTCCGACACTCCAATCTAATCAGATAGATTTTGTCTGTATCTGATGATGCTCTTGATTTCACTTTAGTTTCCGATTGTTCCTGAGGAGCGACGAAGCAGCAGGAGTCCTTCACAGCCAGCCTCTTTCGATAGATCGAATTCGCGTCTGTGGCATTGACTATTGTACATATATTCACTGGGCCGGATCTCTAGATCTGGACACACTAAGGCCCATTAAGGCCCACATCTTATATAATAAGTTGTTAGATCAATACTCAGCAAGAACAGCGACGCTTCAGCTGCTTTCTTCTCCCGCTTCCAAAGCTTCGCCGTGGAAATCAATCCTCCTCCTTCCCGACGACAATGACGACCATGGATTCGGGAAAGCTGATCCGCCTCTCTCTCTTCTTCCCACTTCTTCTCTCTTTCCACTTCAAAATCTCCGAATCCTCCGCCCACATCTACCCTTCCCAGCCCTTCCACGATGTCGGCAACTCTCTCCTCCTCTACGGCGGCAGCGAAGGAATCTTCGCCTCTTCCCGATCTTTCATCAGGTTTCAACTCCTTCTCTTCGCTTCTCTTCCACATTTCTCGCTTTCCATGTGTGCGAGTATCATCATCATCACTGATCTTCTCCTTGCAGGTTCGAGAACATCACTCTCTGGAGAACAAACGACTTACAACGAAAAGGACGCAACGGCCTAGTCCAAGCCGTGATCTTCGAGGCCTCGGATCGTAACAACATCGGCGGTTCGGCTTACGGTGGCCAGAGATCTATCTGCTGCACTCCAGATCTGGCCAAGCTTCAGGGCTGTAAGCAAGGCGAGATCATCAGGATCCCTTCTGCGCACGATCCCAATTGGCCTATCCTCTTACGCGCCCGATTCAAAGGGAAGACTCTGTCTGCTAAGATGGAAGATACTGAGATTCTCATCAGGAAGACTGGAATGTACAATCTCTTGTTTATATCGTGTGATTCGAAGCTGAAGGGACTTAAGATGACGGGGAAGACTGTTTGGAAGAATCCGGAAGGTTATCTTCCTGGTAGGATGGCTCCGTTGATGAGGTTCTATGTGTACATGTCGTTTGCGTATTTGATTCTCAGTGCCGTCTGGTTCTTCCAGTACATGAGGTTCAGGAAGGATATACTGCAGCTGCAGCATTGTATAACGGTGGTTATCGTTCTTGGTTTGCTTGAGATGGTGTTTTGGTATTTGGATTATGCGAATTTTAATAATACGGGGAAGAGGCCGTTGGCGCTTACTACGTGGGTTGTTACTATTGGTGCTGTTAGAAAAACGGTTTCCCGGATTCTGATACTCTGTGTTTCCATGGGGTTTGGGGTTGTTAAGTCTACTCTTGGTGGTCTTACTTCTAAGGTTCTCCTTGTTGGAGTTACTTATTTTGTAGCTTCTGAGATGCTTGATATAGCTGAGAATGTTGGCATAATCGATGATGTATCTGGAAGGGCAAAGCTTTTTCTTGTCTTGCCTGATGCCTTCCTGGATGCGTTTCTCATATTGTGGATCTTTACCTCTCTCTCGAGAACACTTGAACAGTTACAGGTATGTCTCTTTCTTTCCGAATTAGCAACTCTGTGATTAGACTATGTACGGTTTTCAGGCAAGATTCAATAGAGTAGCTTATCAACTTTGTTATGATCGATTCTTATGCAGATGAAGAGGACATCGGTGAAGTTGGATATTTACCGGAAGTTCTCAAATGCTCTTGCGGTTTTGGTTGTTGCGTCTGTTGCTTGGATAGTGTATGAGGTACCATCCTGTCAAGTCTCATTTGTTACTGATGTAGTAAACTGTAAATGTATTAACTCAAATCCTACTTGAGGAAATGACTGGTGAATGCGCTTTTGAACATATTATTTAGGATGACATAAAACTGGTGTGGAAAGCAAGCTTAGCTCCTTCTTTGAATGTATCCAGCTTGCCCTGATGATTTGTTCCCTGCAGGTGCATTTCAAAGCAACAGATCCTTTCAATGAACGATGGCAGACTGCTTGGACTATAACTGCCTTCTGGGATGTTATTGCATTTGTGTTGCTATGCATTATTTGCTATCTATGGACCCCGTCACAGAACTCTCAAAGGTATGTTACACCAACTTAAAGGTTTTGATACCTCTCTCTAGCATAGCATACCAACAAGATGCATGGTTTTGGGAGCTAAGACTTACTGAAATGGAAACTGTTCCAGCTGAGCATGCTGTGTTGGTCTTGTGGAAGTCTGGGCTAGATGCTAGTGGTCCAGTTTATTGTGCCTTGATGCTAATGTGAAAATAATGGGTTGTGGACAGATACGCTTATTCGGGGGAAGTGGATGAAGAAAACGAGGAGGTTCAATCCCTGACAGGGGGAAAGCAAGATGGTGATATTAGCTTAGTCAAGCTAGACAAGAATACTGACTCGGACACGGAAGAAGATATCGAGGAAGATAAGAGGGAATGAAGTTGACGTCTGTGCTTAATCACAAGTCCAGTGAAGTAGAAACAGTGTCTTTTCAACATCAGGTCAACTTCAACACAACGCAACCCAAAAGTTTTCATACAAGACATATCTGTAACAAAGGAAGACTGCTTGTGTTTTACTGTGTGTTTGTATTCGAGTTCTATCCTCAGTTTGTTTTCTAGTACATAAAAGCATTTGTTCCTCACCACAAAATACTCAGTGTTCTCAATCTAAAAGTGATGACTTTGGTTATATACTATGCAACAATCATTTTGGTAAAGGTGTAATAAGATTAGGAAGAGAGATTGAGATTTATTGCCTTAATTTAATCTTTTTATTTCCTTATTGTGGTTAAAATCGGATATGGTAGACTATTAATTCGTCAATACTGTCTGTCCTGACGCGGAAGTCTTCTCTCTCTTTCGCTCAACTTTTTTCTTTCACAGCACCGCCATTGAAGTGAGACTGTGAAGGAGAGAGAGAGAGAGCTTCCTGCTTTCACCTATTATGCCTCCACCCAGTCTCAACGGTCATCACGGACCTCCTCCGGCGAGGCATCAGCAGCCTTATTACCGGAACTATTCCTCCTCCTCGTCAGCATCTCTCAAGGGATGCTGCTGCTGCCTATTCCTCCTCCTCGCTTTCCTAGCGCTCGTCGTACTCGCGGTGGTGCTGATCGTGCTACTAGCGGTGAAGCCGAAGAAACCACAGTTCGATCTGCAGCAAGTGGCAGTGATGAACATGGGAATCACATCCCCGGATAATCCCAACCCTAGCGTCACGGATCCGACCACCGCCTCCCTCTCCTTCACAATCCACCTGCTCTTCACCGCCGGCAACCCGAATAAAGTCGGGATCAGGTACGGAGAGTCCAGCTTCACGGTGATGTACAAAGGCTTGCCGCTGGGGAGAGCGACGGTGCCTGGATTCTACCAGGACGCGCATAGCACGAGGAACGTGGAGGCGACCATTGAAGTCGATAGAGTGAATCTTATGCAAGGCAACGCGGCTGATCTAGTCAGAGAGGCTTCGTTAAACGACCGAGTTGAACTCACTGTTAAAGGAGACGTTAGCGCTAAGATCCGAGTCATGAACTTCGATTCCCCGGGCGTCCAGGTTCCTTACATCTTTTGTCTCTTTTCTTTTCAGTTCTGTGGTAGATGATTTAGTTTAAGCTCCATTGTGGATCTGGACTAGTGTGAACAGTGGGAGGAAAAAGAAGAAATTTACCACGAACAGTAAAAAAAATTGAGGGTAAAAAGAAAAAGAGGAGAAGAAGAATTTGTTGTTAAGTAATAGATTCCTTACACCGACCGCCACCACTAGTCCCACTCTGCTTTGCTAGGATCCGCGTAGGCACTTTGCATTGTCTTTAATCCACCATCTAAAAAAAATAATCCCACAAATAAAACAACTCATAATCTTGTGCTTATTAGGACATAACACTTTATGTCTTTAATACTGTCCATTAATTATTATTATTGTATTGATGCGAAACTGCAGGTATCAGTGAATTGCGGGATAGGCATTAGTCCGAGGAAGCAGGCTCTGATTTACAAGCAATGTGGCTTTGATGGCCTCACCGTTTAATTTCAATTTATAACAACAGTACTGACCACTCCCTAAAACATTGTGGAGTTGCGAAAAAAGTTAAACTGGTAGAGAAACGGAACAGGATCCATATCGGATTTTTTTTTTTTTATAATTATGTTCCTTTGTACAAGCGATATTTGAAGTAGTAACAGTGTTGTTTACCAAAGTCACTAATCACTTCCCTAGTTAATAATTAATCACTTTGTAATCCCTTTCTTGGCCACTCTTAGTTTGCAATTGTTTATACGTCATATAGCCACGTACGCACTTTTCCGATACTATATGTCGAAAAGTTTTGTGCTTTGTTTGAGATAAAGGATAATAAAATGTGTTTTAGTTTAAAATTGTTGCATACCCAATAACCCAATATGAACCATCATCATTGTCGTTTATAATTTTGTTACAATAAAAATATAGGGTCGGGCAAAAAAATCTAATTCTAAAAAATGAACCAAGTCTGATCCAAAAATAGTACTAAACTTTAAACAAAATTGGTTAGATATCTGAATGGGTTCAAAATTTTGGTATCTAAAGAACCGGAACTGAACTCAATCCGAACAGAAATATTCCGAGTATTCGAATATATCGGAACCAGATTTATAAACTTAAATATATTAATTATTTTAAATTTAATATCTAAAAGAATATACACAGAATATAAGATGTTTTTAAGCTGTCTAAAATACTTGGAAATATATACGATAGTTATAAGTACATGTTTAAAATAACTAATTGATACTTAAAATACCAAAATACTTAAAATATCTTTTGATTTCCTATCTAAAAATTTAAGCTAAACCAATTTTTATGTTAAGTTTACGTATTTTGGCATACATTATTTAAATTTATATGATATATTATTTTGATTTTTAGACTTTGAAAAATTTAAAACATATATGAACTTTAATTTTTGAAACTTTTTAAAATAGGTTATATGAACCCAATACCAAACTAAATCCACGAAAATCTGAACCGAACCAAAACCATAATGATTTGGACTAAACCAAATCAAATGGTGGTCAAATGTCTATCTCTAATCAAATGTAAAGAATGTTATTGATAACAAAATATATATTCTTTATAACATTTAAATACAATATTTTTAAAAATATTCACTCCACGCAGAGCGCGGATTATCATCTAGTATATCATTTATTTAGTAGATATGTATATCAAATTTATTGATCATTACGATAGATTTAGAATATTGTTGACGAATGACTAAAGTATATCATTTTAGTTACAAAAAATGGTATATGATTTGAATTTTGTTGTAATCCATATTACAATAATCACCAATTTTTTTTTTTTTACATTCCCATATATTCTTTTTCTTTTTTTTCGAAGAATGTTAAATTTATTCAAACAAAAAAAGCATTTTTACAAATTAATGCAACTTGAATCGAGAGTTTGTGTTTTTAAACACCAAAAATAAAGCTCAACTCTATGCCCGAGAATCGAACCAATTTGTCATTGCTTGGAGCAGATGTTTCCCATCTTTCCCTCGCAGTGAGCTTATTCTGTTCCTGACCTGCTTGTCAACAAACTTGATAATTTGTCCTAGATCCTGATGAGGTGATCCATGTCTTCTTCCGTTTATTCTTTTTCTCTGCATTCCTTCATGTGTTCATTCAAAGCCTTTAATATTTATAGTATAAGTCTATTATCTAGATATTTAATAATTTGCTATACATTACGCATTACGCATGTAATATCTTACATATGTATTTGATTAACATATGTCATACTTATTTAAAGTTGTCTTTTTGATTAATATTATACGGGACTCTGCTGATATTGTTGTTTGACATAGATAATTTTGCGATAACGTTACTATGGAAGAAAGGCAGAGATTAAACCTATCCGACGTAACTTGTTAGAGAATGTCCAATAGTAGATACTAAATAAGTGTCTAACCAATGAAAATAAGAAAAAAAAAATCAATAGGGTTGTTGCTTTGAAATTCCTCGGCCATTAAACGACACGATGTGTATGAGCTTTATACGCAAACGGCACGAAACACTCGTCAACAAAAAGTTGTATATATATAAGGAAAAAACAACAACACGGGATAAAAATTAATTGAAGACAGATCTGTCGAAGACCTTTCCGAGAAGACTTTAGCGAAGCCCTAAGCGGTTGTCTTCTCCTCCTCTCTCTTCCTTTCCTTACGGTAAGACCCCTACTCTCAGATCTCCAATTTCGCCAGGATATAAACCCTAAGTAAGCCCCGATCTTGTAGATCTGCCCTGATTCACCGTAATTCGTCTTTTCTATAGGTTGATTCGTGTTCTCTTAGTGCCTGAACCTATCGTAGTTTTTTTTTTTGTTTATGTTGATTTTCTTGAAGTTTTGGAATGGTGTCGTGAATACAGCTGCTCCCCTGTTTTGCAGATTCCTTATCGGTTGTTGTGGTTTGTCTTCGCAGGAGGCTCTGTCTTGCCTCTCTTCTTGGGCTAATATTATACCTTTTCGCTCGCATCAGGTAAGAAGTTTGGTTCATATGGAGTTTGTTTCAAAACTTTTTAGATTATCTATGTGTCTTTGCGTGTATTTAAGTTGATTGCTAAAAACCCAAATAGCAACAACTGGAATTTTGAAGTTCAAAAAAAAAAACAACTGGAATTTTGCTGAATGTGTTACTTTATTATACGTTCTGGACGCGTAGCTTAAGTGTTACTTTTGATACGTTTGAGTTGTGTTATCAACTTTGTAGTTGTTCTCCGTGCTTTGCCTTGATTCTGTTCCTACAAGAATTCGTTATTTTTTTGTGTTTAAAGCCTATTTTGACTGTTTATGGATTGAAGAGCTAACATTGTTTCTTCTTCTCTTTTGTGAGATGCACTTTTGGTTGTATTCATACCAAAATGCAGATTTTCAGCTGTTTTTTGAATCCAAATGGACTCCAAGAAGTTCATGCAGATGGTGGAGGAGAAGAAACGACAGATCCTTGAGAAGAAGGAAGCTCCTTTGAAATGGGAGCTGAAGCTGGAGGCGGCTGCCAAGGCTGCTACTGGAACCAAAGAGAAGAAGTCAAAGAAGCGAAGACATAGGGATGCGTCTGAATCGAGTTCAGAAAGTGATAGCAGCCCTGAGGTGAGAAGAAAGTCAAGGAGAACTCACAGTAAGCACCGTAGGCATGCTCACTCTGATTCAGATGACAGCGATAGGAGGAAAGATAAGAAACTCAGGAGGCATAAGAGAAGGTCATCAAGCCGAAGCGTTGATAGCAGTGATGAGTATGAAAGCGAGTCAGAGGACGAGCATAGGAAGTCGATAAGGCACCACCGGAGGCACAAGTCGCATAGCTCAAGAAAGACGTCTGATGATGACGATGCGGAAGATGCCAGAAGAAGGCATGCAAAGCGTCACAGGCATAACGAGGTGGTTACTTCAAGTAATAGCGAGGAAGAGAAAGGAGGAAGAAGACGAGGTAAATATCACCGGCGCAGCAGAGGTTCAGCCTCGTCCAGCGACTCAGAGGATAGCGGGAAAAGTAGAAAGAGAAGGCAGCATAAAAGGGGTCGATGGGGAGAGTCTTCAAGCGAGGATGATGGAGCAATGCGAAGGAGAAGGCATCATAAACATGACAGAGAGTCAGCATCTGAAACTGATGGAATCTCATCCGATGAGAAAAGAGAGCACAACAAAGACGAGTGAAGATTTGGACGGGGCATTAGAAAGTGCATTTGTTTAAGTTCTTTCAGTCATCAGAACTGAGTGTTGTGCAATCATTAGCACAAAGACTCTTTATTATTGTTGTGATTTACTTGTGTCGCACTCTTCTCTTCGTTGTTTATGTTTCATCTAACATCAGTCAAATTAAAGACCTTAGAACAAATCCTAAATGATTCTGGACGCATTGTTTTTCACCTCTCAAGTGTTATATACTGTGGTCTAAGTCAGTTGCGCTGGAGCGTGTTTATAATGAAATTGTTCTCGAGACATTTTATAGTTCATGTTGCAGGTATCTTCCATGTCAATGGTTGGTCTCGATGTTCACGGGTTGTGTAGCAGATTAGTTACAAAGCCCCATTGAGACATCTATGTTCTCTTTTTTGGTTGCTAAATTTGTATATTCAAAGATGATTATGTTTCAGATAAAGACTTTAGATACCAAACTGTGGTTTCTTGCATGGAAAGGTGATATACTCTACAAGATACACATGATTTTATTTGTCTTTGAACAACCAAATTTCTCACCGACCTGTGAGCTTCACCATCCATGCACCACCCAAGTAGAGCCCCAGAAGCGGTGTTGCTAGGAGCATTTGAGTGACAGGGTCTGTCGAGGGCGTGACCACAGCTGCTACAACCACCGCACCCACCACTACATATTTCCATATTGAAAGCATCTGATCTCCCGACACCACGCCTACTTGTCCCAGGAGTAACTGAATTACTGGAACCTGTAAACGAACGAGAAGCCAGATTCCACGTGAAGGTGTATATTTTTATAACAAACCCGGAACGTTTATATTCTCATTGCTACATTACCTGGAAAGACAGGCCGGTGCTGAACATAAGCACTAGCACAAACTCAAAGTACTGGTCGATAGACCAGAGAGATTCAACCACCCCTTCAGCGTAGTTGACAAAGAAATTCAAGGCAGCAGGGGTTAAAACCCAGTAGGAGAAGGCAAGTCCAGCATAGAAGAGCAAGGAGGAACCAAACACAATTGGCCCCAGAAACCTTCTCTCAGCTCGTGTCAAACCAGGAAGTACGAAAGCTATAATCTCATACAGGATCACTGGACTCCCTAGCAGAAGCCCACAGTAACCCGAGACCTACACCACAACAAACATAAAAAAAAAAAATCATATTTTTTGTTCATCTGAGAAACTGATCATTTAGCTTACTAGTCCAAGAGGGCTCTGACCTTTAAAGTAGTGAAGAAAAACTCTCCAGGAGCTAGCTGCAGAAACCGTACACCCTGTGTTTTGACAGGAGCTTCAAGAAACACGATCAGGTCTTTGGAGTAGGCGAAGCATCCCGCGATTGCAGCTCCCACGGCCAAAACCGAGACGAATATTCTCTCCCGGAGCTCCTCAAGATGATCGAATATAGTCATCTCTTTGTCATCAGGGAGCTCCTCTTTCGCAGGATACAGAAACTCATAGATCGAACTTGCTTTGTCTTCTTGCTCAAAGGACGCATCTTCCACAGCTGTGAAAACGTTAATGTTTACTAATATATCAACTCTCGAGAACAACATACAAATCGATAACTCAATATTTCAAGAAGATTATATTAAAAGGATTCATTACACAAACAAGAAACCGGAGTTTAACAACATACCTGGTCTGTCTTCAAGAGCAGAGCCAACGCCTGGTTCTGTCGATGAATCTCCCGAATTTTCACCAAAAGCTGACAAGCGAACCACCGGGTCTAGTAGTCCTTTGCTACGGCGTCGCGTCACACCGTGTCGGAGGAGTCCACCTTCCTTCCACGAATTGCAGAAACTCACAGTGTACGGACTCTTTCTAGGCGAATCTAGTTTATGGCTGGTGAGTCGGAAATGGTGGATTAGAGCAGCAGAAGCCGTGCTCGTGCTGCCCATCGCTTCGCTCTGTCTTCTTCAGTTCTAGAAACAATCTTCTCCTTTGCCTGCTTGCTTACAAGAGCCTCAGAGAACGATTGGTTCAAAGTCGAGTTTCGTTTGCCTCATGTAAATTCTAAACGACATCGTTTCGAGAAAGCAAAGGCCCATCACGGCCCATAAACTTCATTCAATACTACTGGTTACGATGGGTTCACTTGAGGACTGAGGAGGAGGGCTGAGTCATTTTTTCCCGCCAACCTTTCACCGATGGGCAAAGAGAATTCGGCGGAGAAAGCCCTAAATCTGATTCGCGGGAGGCTCTGCGATCCTACTTTCGTCTTCAGACCACTTTCCGGTTCTTCAGACAGCAACTACAGGTTTCAATTGCTTTTGTCTTCTGTCTGAAAATTTCCGTAAATTGGATTCATTTTGCTTAAGCGTCAATAAAAATCGTCTCTTTTTATGATAGCAAGTTAAAGTTCATTGTGTCAACCTCTATCACGGAAGGATGCAACAATTCAATCTTGCTTCTAGGCCCTCGTGGCTCTGGAAAAGCTGCTGTATTGATCCTCTCAACCTTGTTCCTTTATACTCTCTATCTCCTTTCGGAGCGTTTGATTTTAGTTTTTTATAATGATTTTCAGGTCTTGGATCTTGTTGTTGGTGATTTAATGGAAGAGTATCCAGATTCAGTAACACTAGTATGTGTGATTTTTCTGAACCAGACAACTACATTGGGAATTATCATTTAATTCGTCTTATCTTAACTATCACCATTTGTGTTGGATGCAGATCAGATTGAATGGACTCTTGCATAGTGAGGATAATTGTGCATTTAAGGTCTCGTAGCTTGACATAATGATGTTTATTCTTGCTATGTTCTCATCACTTCCAAGGGGGTTTCCTTATAGTTTTAGTTGGCGGTGGATTAAGTTACACCTAATGTATGGCTGCTTGCATTGACCTTTATCAGGAAATTGCCAGACAGTTGTGTATGGAACACCACCTGCTCTTCTCCAAAATGGTATATGACATTGCTTTCACTTTTCATCAAATGTTCGTTATGCTCTTAGTTGTTTAATTAATGTGACAGCTGGCTTGATTTTTTTTTTGCATTTCAGGCATCATTCGATGAGAATTCGCAATTCATAATAGCTATGCTTCGGTGAGTATAGTTACCTTGACGCTTAAGAGCATTTTGGTTGTGTTGATATTCAACTCAGACAAACTTATTGAGATTTTTTTTCAGGGAATGTGGACTAGCACATAAGACAATCATCTTTGTGCTTGATGAATTCGACATGTTTGCACAGGCAAGTGACTTGTTTTCTCTATTAGAAAATTACAGTTTACCTAGAGGCCATCCTAAGGTTTGGAGGTAGTGCAGAACCGTTGATGAGCTAAGGAATTGGACGTTGGTGATTTATGTCCGCTCACCTATTTTTTGGTTATATATAGGGAAAGCAAAGGTTGCTGTACAGTTTACTGGATGCTATGCAATCTGTTACATCCCAAGCTGTTGTCGTCGGTATTAGTTCTCGACTGGTATGTGGATGGCACTACAGATATGCATGCTTTGGGTTTAAGAATATTTCTAGTTAATTTATTTTCCTAGAACTGTATGATTCTTATGTTTGAGGACAATACTCTTGTTAAAAATCTTATAATATGCAATCTCTCACCACAGGACGCTGACCAACTCCTTGAGAAAAGGGTGAGATCTCGCTTTTCACACAGGAAAATTTTGTTTCTTCCTCCATCTAAGGAAGAAATTGAAAGGTAATGAACAGCTTCTTTTCTGGTATATGCAAATTTTTTCCCAATGGACTTGTTTTATTAATAGTATCATCTTTCCAGTTTATTGGAACACCTGCTTTCTCTACCAACAGACTCAGGTTTCCCCAGTGGATATGTTTCTCAGTTCAATGAAAAGATTAAGGTTCTAACACTCACTCCCAATCAGTACTGTGACATGTATATCTTTTCTATGATGTCAATTCTTGTTCTGAAAAACTGATAGTTTCCAATTGAGATTTTTTTCTTCAAATGCGTAATGTGCAGAATATAACATCAGATACGAGATTCAAAGACATGCTGAAGACATTTTTAAATGCCAATTCTACTGTCAACAGCTTGCTGAAGTTTATGTAAGCTATTCATTTCCAAGAGTGAGCTACTTTCTTGTTTAAATAAATGATTTTTCTCTGTGTTGAGGCTATCTCTTGATGTTAGATTTCGCGCTGTTTCTTCAATGAATTTGGAATCTGGCCTTCTCTCTCTTGAGAACTTCAAAACAGCACTTTCAAGTATGCAAAGGCAACCAAAATTGGAAGCCGTTAGAGGTATAATAAGCCAACTAAAAAAGTATTTAGATTCACTCGAGAATTTTGTTTTTTTTTTGCTTATACATTTTCCTTGGAGAGAGAGTTAAATCAAGTGGCACTACTATCTTTATTGAACAGATTGTTCCATACTGGAGCTTTATGTTTTAGTATGCATGAGGAGGTTAGAAGTGAAAGAGCAAAGCTCATACAACTTCATCAGTGTGATGAAAGGTAGTCTGTCAATTTAATTTGGTTTAAGACGGGTTTCTCCACAGTGAAAATGGCTTGGGATTCTATGTGTTTTGCAGAGTATAAGACAATACACGATTCTTTTCAGACCTCAGACTACTACGCACAAAATGTCTGCTTACGTGTAAGTGTATAGCTCTCATGAAATATCACGGTTTGAATATGGTGGTGATCTAAATTGCTGGCATGACAGGCATTTGAGCACCTGAGAGAGCGAGAAGTTATATGCTACGCAGAGAATAGAGGACAATCTCAGGCAGTTGAGTACCGTCCCATGAAGCTTTTAATATCGGCCTCTGAGCTTCATCAAGGAATGAGATCTCATGCGTGTTGCCCTGTAAGTCTCCCTTTTCATATATGCATTGCTCTCTTTTTGTTAGCTGATTTCAACTTGGTGAATCTTTTTCTTCTTTTTATCTGCTGGAACAGGCGATTCTTCTCAAGTTATTGGACCATTGATCTCTGTGTTTCTGTCCCTCGGTTCTTTAGTGACCATGTATGTGTATGTTTATTCATGGTGAAGCTACTTTCTTTAGAACCAGTCTTTTCAGTCTTGATATAGAGGGAGAGAGCATGTCAACATAAAACTCATGTTTTCAATATCAGATTACAAGCTCCTTCACAAACAAGAGTCTTGTTACAACTTACAAATTTACAAGTGGGCAACTTTATCTACAACAGTCAACCCCATTTTTAAAGTTTCAACCCCATCTTAGAGTTACACCATATGCTAAGAATTGCAACAGACACAGTGGCATCTCAATGCTCGCATTAATTCACCATATCCAGATCAATTCTCTTATATGTGTGCTTGCACCAAGGAGTTTACTCTCCAGCTCCACCCTTCCACCCTGTCTGTGCTATATAATGAGTATTCATCTCCCTTCAACCCCATCTGGTCTCATGCCACAAATGCTCCGAGTCAATCCACGCTTTCAGGTTCGCCAAGGGAATATTTGGACTCCACAAAATCGCCTTTTTCTCGTTCCCTTTTTCAAAGGCTAGCAAAAGGCAATCAGAGGTGATCCTTCTTGCTTCTCTTCAGCAGGTTTGACATATGATTCACGTACTCATGGCTTTCCTTACCCCCACCCATCAGCCATCGTATAGCTTCAGCTGCAGCATCCTTCTCAGCAGTCTTCTTGTTGCTGCAAGGCTGTCCCATGATCTGCGTCTCGTTAAACTCAACCGTGGATTGGAACTTGTTGTTCTTCAGTTGCTTTGTCTTATACATCGGTGCTGAATGACCAGCCCTTGTGAGCATTGTTTGGAGCTGACTCTTGGAATTGTCACCCCCGGGCCCACTTTCGGTCCTTGAAACCGATGTCGGTTGTGTTGACACAGCGGACGTTCCTAAAGGCTGAAGTGCTTGGCGACCAAACACAAAGCTTCCATCACATCGATCCTCAGAGACTAATAGCCGTATAGCCATTAAGAGGTCACGTTGTGCTTGCATGTCCATTTTAGGATTAAGCAGCTGAAAAGTTTTGAAAAGGCATTCATAATTAGATGTTTTTTTCACTGACCAGATCTGTTAACACAGTTGGAATACCTGACACAGAATAAACAAAACAACAGAGCTGGCTAGTTTTGAGATACTATGAAACTCACTTTGTCCTGTATCAGCTCGTCAAACTCTTTCTTCAAGGTTTGGTACATCTCTGCAACAGCAGGTTTCATGAAAAAATCCAAGTATCCTCCCAACATTTTCAGGTGGCCATCCTACGAAAAACAAGAGGTTGGCAATAAAAATTGATGTCAGTCCTGTCTGTCAACAAAGAAACACTTGTAGAATAAAAAAAAACGATAGACAGAGAAGCTCACAAAGTCTCCTTTGGAAACGCTACCGCCAAAGAGGATAAGCACAGAGTCAGAGACAGCTGTTGAATCCCTCACGAAAATAGAGTTCACTTTTATCTTCTCGTTGAAAACCAACCACGGATATGGTATTTTCGTTTCCCGGGCATTTACAGAATTCTATAGAAAAATAGATGTAATAAATTTTCAACCAAACAGTAGTGTTAGGTAATTCTCTTATTAATTTTGATTGGATAGAAGCATACTGAATAAAGAAGAACTTGGCCATCCTCCATAGTCTTCAGGGAAAATGATTTCTCATTATGCTGCGTGTGTCATTCATATAAATATACTTAATAAAAGAACAGAAGAGAGAGAGAGAGGCCGAGGCCAGTGCAGGAACAGAGAAATTCAGGAGAAGTACTCACCACAACCGAGCAGATTCCTGGATACAATCCATAGCAAATAACTGCTCGGGTAAGATTATCATCATTCCCTCCTAACTTGCAGGTAGCTGGATTTCCATCTATTAATCCAGTATCCTTAAGTAATGAGGAGAACTCTTTTCGGAGAGAATCAATGGCTCTCATAGACTGTACTGACAGAAAGTTTTTCCAACAGTAATCATATACGGCAGCCTCTTCCTCAGCTCTTTTCCACCCCTCATATGCCCGAACAAGTGCAAGATGATCACTGTGATCACGTGAAAACTGGGATTTGGCGGCTTCTGCGAGCTGTGAGAGTTAAAAACAAAAACATCATATCTTACGGTCTTTCAGAGGACAGGGAGATTTCACAACACGTATACTAATCTGATTTCAGGATGAGATGTTTTTTGGGTAATACAAGAGACCAATAAATGGTATAGAGTGCTAGATCAGTATTTGAGTTGCCTTTAGTTTTATACATGGTGGGAGAAGGACTTACATCTTTCTTGTCCAGAGGTGTCAAGAAAGGATCTCTCACACTCAGACCAGCCGCAACAGTCAATATAGGATCAAGGCAACCTAGAATAGCTCCTAGTATGAGCATTTTTCCAAGCTTTGGCTCCATGGGAAGCTTAGCTAGATAACGACCTGCAAAGAATTTCAGCCACATGAGATAATTCAGTCCTGCTACTCAAAACTGCTATGAATCAGATGAAGATAGCATATTTCCTTTCCTATTACCTAGAGCTGTGAGCTGTTCATTCTCATCCAACGCCCCTATTATCTTCAGATATTCAATGGCCTTTTGAACCTGCGGGCAAAGTTGAAGAAACCATACATGAAGCAAAAGAAATTAGACTGAAGATTTTACTGTTTCATTGAATACTATAAAGTTAGTTTAAATCAAACACCTTAACATAAGTAAAAGTTCAAATTATAAAATCTAACCATGGAAATAAACAAAGAAGTTGTACCGCTAATAGTTCAGGAGATTGCAGTGCCCTTGATAAGAATTTAGATATGGTTCCGAAATTTAAGCTTTTGATTTGCAGACACAGTGACTGCAAAGGCGTCCTCAAAATTTCAGGCAACTGATATTCTGAAAAAGCATCATATACGCACTTTGGGTACAGATGGTAACACTGGCCGGGTTGAACACGGCCAGCTCTTCCTCTTCTCTGCAATCACAAACAGAGCATAAGAATCAACACAATAGATCAATAAATGTAAGTCCACTGAGCAGTCATAGAATTAAGATTGTTGGCAATGGATACTTATAGTCAATTCTAATAGTCCATTTTATTTGAAATACAACTGCGCATAACACAAACAAATAACATCTATCAACTGGTATATCTACGTCTATGTAAACCGTACTACCAATTCATGGTCCTGTGACCAGTGGTCACTCCTATTATGAATCAATGGGAAAATGGCTTTTGTATTCTTATCAACTATCAACTGTATTATTTGATCCTAAATAGCTATCAAGTGTGAAGAACTAGCAATACCTGCTGAGCTGAAACTTTGGAAATCCAAGAAGGAAGTAAACAAGGGGTGTTATTCAATGCATCGTAGGAGGTCTCTTTTGCCTTTCCGCAGTCAATAACAAAAGCAACATCATTGATCGTGATGCTCGTTTCTGCGATATTAGTGGCCAGAACTATCTTTCTTACTCCATTTGCAGGTTCTTCAAATATTAACCTCTGCATCAACTCAAAATGAAGTAAACAGTAAATGATAAGCATGGTTTCACCTGTACAAACGTTCCGGTTGCAAAGGAAAGAGAGAGAGAAAAGGAGAAGAAAATGGTAACAGCTCTGCAAATGATGAACTTAAAATTTCTTATTCAAACAATCATTATACAATGCAGACTACAATTAACACGGATCAACTACAATACTGTATCCTAGTACCACTAGGCACTAGCATAGGATGCATGTTGTTATCAGGAGAAACAAATAAATAAATTACCTGCTCAAAGCTTGCCATAGAACCATGACAAGCAAGCAACACAACTCGGTTTGGATCGCCAAAGATTGGATGAGTCTGGAGTTTATCTTTCAGAGAGCTGATATCATCCCATCCAGTCATAAAAACTAATATACCACCTGGGCTCTCATACTCACATATATGGCAAAGGAGAGCTTCTATGAGATTAAAACCAATACAATCAGGATTCCAACAAGATAAAGACTCTCGAGTCTCAGGGCTAAACTCCTTGAAGTCGGCCGCTCTCAGTGCATCCTGCTTACAAAGGGAAAAAGAAATGAAGACCTAAGACGTACAACTAAACTAAGGTAGACTGGTATTCTTTTTCTAATACCTCAACGACAGAGGCAATTTGGCTCTTCCTTTTTCTTGGGATCTGTTTGTTCATCTTCCACGATCTTTCTTGACCATAATCATCAATTTGATTGTACGGAGTCAATCTGTATCTGGACATCTCCAGAATATCCTCTAGGAAATAACTACGAACCGGATATGTAAAGCCCTATAGTGAGGATGAATGAAAGCAAAATATATTAGTAGCATCTCTGGGGCTAAACAGAGCAAAATGTATATTCTGTTTAAATAGTCATTATTTTCCAACAATGTCCTCCAAAACATATTCTATTTCCTACTTACTGGAATGTGAATTACACCTGCCCCACCAAAGTATGACGAGAAAAGCTCAGCATCTAAAGTTGCACTCATCAGAATCAGCTTAAGCTCTGGGCGACGAGGTAGGAGATCTTTAAGGATGATAAGCAAGAAATCTAGAACACAAAAATTATGCAGTCAGAAAGTCGCATTCAGGTAAGCTCAACATGAGGTGCTCCGTGATTAACACAAGTATACCTTCGTTCATTCCACGCTCATGAATTTCATCCACAATAACATGAGTAACTCCTCTTAAATTTCGATCTACCAACAACCTTCTCAACAAAATGCCTGTGGTGCAAAAGAGTAGGCGAGTATCTCTTCCTCTAACACCTTCCAATCGAACTTTATATCCAACCTTCACGGGAAAATTGCGGAAAAAACAAGGAAGAGAACTTAATCAGTTAATAGAGTGAGGAATTCCAGATATAAGGCTCCAAGCCAACTAGATATAGGAAAACTCACGGATTCACCCAACGGCTCTCCTCTCTCGCAAGCAACCCTCTCCGATACAGACATAGCAGATATTTTTCTTGGTTGAGTACATATGATACTGCATAAAGCTCCGCGGTTTGCTTCAATCTCTGATTCCAAAATAAACTGTGGAATTTGTGTGGTCTTGCCACAACCTGTTTCTCCAGAGATAACAATAACCTGACATACCAAATATGATGTGGGTTATCGAAACAGATACAAAACCAACTGGGCAGAAGCGTGCCCCCATTATCTGCTTTGCATACCTGGTTTTGGGATATCGCTGACAATACCACATCCCTCTGCTTATATGCAGGGAGACATCTGCGACATTCCAGCATTATTTGACCTTCTGCCGATTTCTGATCAGTGAAAGAAAATTTAAAACAACAAATGAAAATGAATAGGAGGGGATGGTAGTTAACACTAAGGAGTAAACATAAATACATAGATGACTATGCCGAACCTGCCAATAGTCTTGTCGTTCACGCAGCTGTAAGCTCCTTTGCCAAAGAATTCTGTCCAGCGCCGTCTTGCTGGCAGCCGGGAGCTCTGGTTGCTCAAGAAACCCTTCATCGGTAGCCATACTGCTTGTGCTACTAGTTCTTGAGAAGGAATTTGCCTTTGATTTTTTACTGAGGTGGTCTTTGAGGTAAGTATCAACTCTTTTAACAAGGTCCGTGTGCACACTCACCTATCAATTTGTATATTTGTTTGCTCTTTTAAGAAACCGCACGAAAAAAAAGATAAGCCCCTTGTAAAATTCCAAGAGACGAGGAGGACTAAAGAGGAGAGTAGATATTATTACCTCCCTCATAGGTCTCTTGTCATCTAGATCAAACCTATAGTTAGGGAGTGGGATCTTACTGAACACAACAACCTTAGCATATGCATGACTGCAAAAAAAAAAAAAAGGTTTCTATAAAGAAGTTTTCACACATAGAGTGTGACTGATCGATATGGAGGGTACTTACCTATACAACCCCATACTTGTAGCGAGTGCAGCAAGTTTATCAAAATCCCTTCGATCTTTCTTATCCCTGGATATAACTTCTTGCTTGACAGAATCGCGCAAAAGCGCAGACAAGTTTCTTCTCCATTCATCCAAGTTGGCACAATGAAAGGAAGCAACCTGCAAACGCGTATCTCTGACTCGGTGAGTAATTAACAAGACTCCACAATAAGGAAAGGAAGCGACTTTGCAATAGGTCTTTAACTCAAACTGGATTTCACGAACATGCAACTCAAAAACTAAATTATTCTCCATTGCAGGATCAATAAGCTCAACTGCTACTTTAAAAAATCGAATTTTGAGGTCAACCCGTTGAGAAAGAGAGAACTTACCGGCTCGGGGAGTGGAGCAACCTCGGAAACGGTGTCGTCGTAGGCAGAAACATAGCGAGTAGGCAAGAGTGGTTTTTGTGATTGCGTGTGGGAGAGAGGAAGAGGATTGAAGGCGTAATCTGGAGGGACGGAGCGAAGTCGCTGGTGAGGCGGAACGTAGAGGGAAGGAGGAGGGAGACGATCCTTCATCGGAGAAACCAAAGCAAAAGAGCAAAGCTGTTCGTTCGTTCGTTCGTTCCCAGAAACCACCGAAAGTAGTCTTCTTTCTTTGAAGCGAGAGAGAGAGATCTCCGGCGAAAGGATTAGACTTTACTTACTGGACTTGCCGTGGCAACAACTAATCAACTTCACCAAAATACCCCTCACAACTTCCTATCTCTATTTTTAGCAAGTCAAAATCCTTGCGGAAATATAAAGATTGATTTAGGATTTGTTTTCAAGTTTGTGACATTTACATCATCGTCGGTTGTAAGTTTCTTCTTTCTCATGAACTGGAAAAATAAGACAACAAAGGTCCTTATTACTAAAGTGGGCAAAAAAAACCGAACTGAACCAATTGAACCGAAACCGATGTAAACCAAACCAAAGTTTATTATCAAATATTTCAGTTCAAGGTGATGATTGTTGAATGATTTCTAGATTTTAGTTTTTGATTTTGGCTTTTGGTTTTTAATTTTTTTTGATTTTAATTTTTAGTTTTTGATTTTGCAGTAAATTTTAGTTTTTGAAAAAACACGAATATCGATTTTTAGTTTTTTTTTATTTTACTATAGTTTTAGTTTTAGAAAAAATTGAATGATTATTTTTAATTTTTAATTTAATATATTTTATTAATTATTTTGTTTGAATTTAATGTAAAAACAATAACAAAAATGTGGATTTCTGAATTTTGTTTTTTTTTTCTTTAATTTTTCTGTTTTCTAAAATTTGAACTGATATAGTTTAGTTTTTCTGTTATTTTTAAATTATTTTTTTAAAGTAACTTATAACTTGATTTTTTATTATCAAACTTCAAATTACTAAAATAGTATATCAAAATTTTTAATAAATTAATACCGATAGTTTATCTTTCCTCTGCATCTCATACATAATTTCTATTTACTTTAGTTAACTTTAGTTTAATTGTGTTCTTATAAACCATTTTTGTTGTTTTTATAGGTTTTTGTTTCAGTTTTATATTAGATTTAGTTTATATAGTTTATTTTTTATGGAAACCAAGGTGATGATTTCATAGTCATGCATTTATGTTTTAAAATATTATCTCCCCTAAAAAAACAAAATTAAAGGACCCGATTAAACCAAACCGAAATACAAACCAAACTGAATACAAATTAACCCAAATACAAACCGGATCGAAACCGATCCAAATCAAACTAATTATAGTTTACTTCAGTTATAAAAATTCTATAACCAAATTAACTGAATCGAACCGAAGCCAAACCAAATCAATAAATAACTGAAATGTATATCCCTACTTATTAAGATTCCTTTAGATTGGGACCAGATTTAAACAAATCAGTAGGTGTAACCAGATCCGACCCAATAAAAATCTTCCAAAACTAACTGAAGTTTTTCAGTTTTATTTTGGTCAAAATTCAAGCTTTTTTGGTTACTTTAGTTTATTTGGTTGTTGTCCAATAAAAAAATAGTCTATTTGGTTTAAAATTTGGTTAGTTTGATTAAAAATATGATTAGGATTGATTTGGTTGTGTTAAACTAAACCAATGGTTGGTTCAATAAATAACCAATAACTGGATTTTTTAAATTATGTCAAACTGAGTCAAAGTTATAACCGAGCTTAAGCTAAAAACCACAAAATACTGGACCTATCTACGAGTCATGACTGTTAAAGAGAAAAGAAGGGTCGGATACTCCCTTTTCTTATTAGTTGGGCTAGGAAGAAGTGCTCAATAAATCGTAAAATGGGGACACCTTCTCGGGTGATTAGTTATTAGGCCAAATTACAATGGGCTCAGTTGTAGTTAAAGCTGCATGTTAACAATAAGCCCACAACGACTTAGCACAATGCCTGTAAATCTGTAATTTATCTCGCTGTATACTTCATTATGTTAGAAAAGCACGCATGATTGATGGTCCTGGTGGATATGCATACGTCCAAATATTGGTGTTACTTGTAACATGTCAGGAAGATGTAAAAGAGGAGAACTATAAGGAGATTGCAAGTTCCCATGAACGTTATGAAAGATGAGAAAGTGGCAACATTCACATGAACATTAGTGTTTTTTGTGAAAGTTAATGTTATTTTGTTTTACAAATTTTGTTAACACTAATTTTCTCGCTGTTTTTTATCTATGACATAGCATTTGTTGTGTGATTTTTCGCGTTGTGACACACAATATTCAAAATTCAACTATCCTTAACGATAAATGATTGATGTGGTTACGTCTCTCTTTCGTAATCGCAACTCTTAATAACGTCATTTTTTTTTTGTTGCCAATGGTTTGTGGAAAAAGGTTAACATAATGTCAATCTTAAAAAGAAGGTGAAGATAATGTCAGTCTTAATCTAGGTAGAACTTAGATTTTTTCATATAATAAAGGACAAATTTGAAATCAGCTAATTAAAAACATGCGTAAAGTTCCTTTCTCTCTGAATGGCCTGACCTCATTACTCATTAGTCACCATAATGTACCTAAATCTTCTAGAGTCTTCTTCTATACTACCTCTTAGAATAAAATAACATGTATTGTTGTTGGAGAGAGAGATCTTTTATGAAACACTTTGGATGGTAATGACATTGATAGCTACGAATTTTAAACGATAAAAACCCGCAAAACGCGTCTTGATGCAGTTCACATTGCAGTATTGCACATGTCACTCGAGAAGACTTGACTCTCAGATCTTTCTAGGTGCTTGTGTTCACACTTCGCCACGCTCCGCTGAGACGAGTTTATTTATATTTTTCTAATTTAACAGATGATTTACCAGTTCAGGAAAAACAAAAATTGTTATTTGTCCTGTAATACGAATTGAGTATTGACTGGTTGGTGCGTGGTGGTGAGAGCATAGGACCACGTTATTGCCTGTTTGGCAATTCTTATACAAACCTCTTTTGTCATTAATTCATCTCTTTTTAATTTGTCTTTTTCAATGTTACTTACATTGATTGTTAATTACCTGATTAAACAAGAACGTGGACCAATCGATTGGTCATAATTAAAAGCACTGATCATCAACTACAATAATGGAGCTGGAATTTGGTTTCTAGAGTTATGTGAATGGCATTCGTTCGAATCCTGGCATTTTTTATTATTGGCATCGATGTATTGTAAAAACTGAGACAGAAAATCAAATCAACAAATGAATACAATCAGGTTGTATGCTCCCTCCCTTTCCAAAAATAAAAATTTCTAAAGTTTTCATACTTATTAGGAATATAATTAATATCTATATTTAACTATAATATTTATTTTTATGATACAATTTCCAGTATATATCTACCAATAAGATTTACTCAGTTTAAATATTTTTAAAAGTATACAGTTCATTAATATCAATTAATAAAAGTACATTGAAATTTTAGAAAATCCATCTTTATAGAACAAAAAATATTTAGAAAATCTTACTTTCAGAGACAGATGAAATATTTATTAAATTGTGATGATTTTTCTTGAACTAACACTTTTTGTGGAAGTTTTTATATATCTAATAGACTATATTTGAATTGAGACTTGGTAGAAATTACTGGTTATGGAATATATTTAGTTTTAAATATCAACAAAAAGGTGAAATATGTTTTACGATCAGTCTATCGGACTCCACCACTGTATGAAAAAAATCCACTTCAAATACAAATCCAACAACTCAAATGATCACATATTCATATAGTCGAATTAGTTTTAATTTTTTAAAAAATCTGTCAATATTTATACAATATATGAGTTACATACTAAATTTTTATCCTTTAAAAAAAATATGGTTGACAAAAAGAATTTATGTTGGTATACAATCAACAACATATCTAATTATAGGAGTGATAATGGATTAGACACGCATACGCGCTATTAATAGCAAGATTCCATTGGAATCACAACCACGGAAAAGAAGATGACAAGATGGAGGAAGGTGGTGAGTGGTTTAATTAGGCTTTACTAATTATGGTGATGTTAAAACGTGATGATGATGTTAAATTGAGAGAGGGGTCAAATAATAGGGTATAATTAGGTCAAAAAGAGTCGATGTGGTTGTCGTTGATTGGCATCAGATATCTTAATCACAACTTGTGTCTATTTTTATGACTCCCTTGGATCTCCATATCATTTTGGACGGCGGGATACCTTCTCCCTTAGTTTTTCTAATTCTATTTTTAATTATGTCTTCTTTTTTATTAAATTAGTGTTTAATGAAATTAAAAAGTTTTATGGTAATTCATTCTAAGGTAGCACGAATCTTAGAATTTTCTGGCATCAACAGAACATATAATTGGATATATCGAGCATTATAACAAGTAGAAATGATCACGCGGGAAACAAGAAGCGAGGCGAGGATCGTGCTAAATCTTCGTCGAGTCCATAAATGAATAGCTTAAACTTTTTACAATAGAAGGATAATTAATTAGTCGGTTCCCTGTCAGTTGTTATTTGCTTTTTATATTATGTAAAAGGCTTCTTCTCCTTTGTTCTGCACTTGAGTAAATCAATATATAGTACTCCCTCTGTCCCACTTTAAGTGGTGTTTTAGGGTTTCTATTTTGTCCCATTTTAAGTGATGTTCTCACAAATCTAGATATAATTTATTGTTATTTAAAATTTTTGACCAATTACAAAATACTACATCTTTTTTTTATTGGTTGAATTAGTTGAATTTAATACTAATGCATAAAAACTTGTATTTTCTTAATATTTGTGCAAAAACCTTAAACACCACTTAAAGTGGGACAGAGGGAGTATAACGTAGATGGATGGGATTATTCAACCGAAACCGTTTACTCAACACTAATTGAAACAGTACTTAATTAGCTTTGATTGATAATAATAATCCAAAGAAGGTCGACGCTGTCACAACTTCTTCTTTTCTTTTGTAAACTATCACAACAGTTTATATGGTAAGAAATTCAGAAAATTGATGGAGATTAGATAGATGGTATGTAATCAAGAATCTTGACGACAATTTAACATAGTTCTCTTGAAACTTTATATAAATATTTGTTCAATTGCCATCGTTCTCAATCACAACTTCTAAGATATTCAAAATTTTAAATTTATTTTTTCTAATGTATTAATTCGAGAGAAAATTTTGCTAGTGTATTAACGACAAACAAATTTTTTTTTTTAATAATCTTTGATCTGTGTGAAAAAGTGTTTGAATACCATACCACTTGATATAAAACAGAAGAACTAATAGTCTGAGTTATGATATCCGGAGATTCATAAAGTGGTGATGTCTCCCTTAAGATTGAAATTCTGGAGTTGACATTCCACGTACCACGAAAACCGTGACATGTTAGATTTAGATGCCACCATTTTTTTTTTCCAGTTTTTGTTATGGTTCCAAAACTCAATCTCATTGATTGGTTTGGTCTTTGGAAATACAGAGTAGCCAAAGGCTAAAAGGTTAGAGCGTCATCACCCTCTTTCCGTGTGAATTCAACCAGGAACCGTTTTAACTTTTCTTTTTTTTCCTCCTAACTTCATAAAACCGAAAAAGTTGAGGGACCATTGGAAGGGGGGGGCAATGAAAATACGAAATTGTTTGGGAAACGTTTGTAATAAAATGAAATTATTTGGGTGAATACAGAATAGCAAGAAGGTGGAATAATAAAAGAGAAAAGGACTGATGTTGATAGGGGTTAACATAAAGCAAAGAAAAGGGTCCCGCAACACGTGGCCTGTGTGTGTGTGTGTCTCTCTCTCTCTCTCTCTCTCTCTCGTCTAGCATATATAAAGAGGAGAGCGGATTGGAGAAAACATAAACTTAGCAAATCCCTAAAAATTCAATTGGATTGAGCAAAGCAGCAGCACACAGTCTCACATCTTGTAGTAGAAAGAAGAAGAAGATGGGGTTACAAGGTCAACTCTCCGATGTTTCATCAGATTCAATCCCTCTGATGCTCGTCGCTCTCATCGCTACTCTCTTCAAACACGTCCGCTCTTTCTTCCTCGAATTCTCCGGTCCCGTCGACGATGCTGCCTCCGTTTCCTCAGGACTCGTGAACCTCGCTGTGCTAGCTGACCAGCTCAAACTCAACAGACTATTCTCCTACATCTACGCTGTTGATAACGCCGCCGCCTCGGACTGCATCGTGTGTTTGTCTACGCTTAAGACCGGTGAAGAAGTGAGGAAGCTGGACTGCAGACACGTGTTCCATAAAAGCTGTTTGGAAGGTTGGTTACAACATCTCAATTTTAGTTGCCCGCTTTGTAGATCTACATTGATTTCCCATGGACATGGCCATGGAGAAGGTGAATCGATCGCTCTTCACTCAGCAGCCACTGCTGCATCTCATTGAACTTTTCATTCTCTATGAAGAAAAAGGAAAGAGAGAAGAAGAGTTTGGGTGTTTTTGATCTCGTTGCTTTCTCCTCTTTTCACTATTCTCTTCTTTTATATATTTTTCTTTTCGTTTTTTTTTTTTCAAAAAGGAATATCAGATCCTTTTGTTTTTTTTTTTTTCAAGTTTTCGGACAGGGAGTTGATGTAAATCTTTAGTATGAAAAGTCTTTTGTATTTGTTTAGATTTGCGTCTTGTTCAGATTTAGATAAATCGATCATTTGTAATATTCATTGTGCCAAAGAACACAAACTGCCTATTTATTTATTTTGCATTTTACTCTCTTGGTGACCTCAATCAACCCTGGAAGTGAGTAAATACACCAAGCCACACAACATTCGCCATGTGACCATGTCTATAGTTTTGCACTCGAGTTCAATTCTTTGTACTTGTTTTCACTCTTTGCATTTTTTCTACTGCTATATATCTTTGTTTCAAATTTATCCAATGAAAGAGCAATGGCAATAGTTGCTCTGTTTAAAAACTGAAGAGACAGCCTCTAAAGAATGTCACTGGTTACTTAGAAAAAAATGCCATTGGGCCTTCCTTCTACGTAAAACCAACTGTTTACCTTAGTCTTAATCGGACCAAACAATAAGCTAAAACGAATTCTAAGCATTAACCAAGTAATCGATTACCCCAAACAGACAAGTTATCAGAATAGCTAACTTAAACACATACATTTTATTGATTGTTGTAAAATACTTTGTTTAGTCGGACCTCGGAAGATTCAACTAATGCAAATGAAAGAAAGAAAGAAAAACTTGGGAATTGGCAAATCACATGCCTCGCTGTTTGAATCTGATAAACAAGTCATTTTGTTGAGCTCAGATTCTTCAACTAATCTCAATTTGACATTTACAAGTCAACTATTGAAACACAGCCATTCAACTTAAAAACCAAGTTGGTATGTATGCTTTTGTTTTCTACATACAAAAACGTGAAGTTTTGTAATTTTGGAATAGTGGACGACTTGTGTGTAGTGTAGTGCGCAAGTTGAATCCTACAGAATATTTCCCGGCACATAAAATCATGATAGCATTACTTCTTTTTCAAATATAATTTGGTCAAGCCTAGAAGGCTCTAATAAGAGTTTAATAGTTAGACATAATTTTGAAAACAAACAAGAAAAGCTTTAGGCTAAAGTAAGCTAATTTATCTAAATTCATCACTCAGTAGAAAATTCTAGTTTGTACGGACTATAGATCTTGAACCACGAAGCAGCTAAGTATAGGTTTTGAATCTTTGTACGGAGTAAAGTACTCACTTTTACTCCATTAAGTAGTTTTTTCTTTTTTTGATTGTTGAGTATAGGTTTTGAATTTTGGTAGTAGTGGACTTGTGTCTAGTGTAGTGCAAGCTGAGTATAAGATTGAGTTAACATTTCTCTTGATTAGAAGAAAGAAACTAAATGCTGTAGTTTCTGAGATTGAGGTCCATATTTTAGTTTCAACTAGTTAGGTGTAAAGATAGTAATATGTTATCGATTCCTGAGAGCATAAAGCTGGAATAGCTCAGTTGGTTAGAGCGTGTGGCTGTTAACCACAAGGTCGGAGGTTCAACCCCTCCTTCTAGCGTATTCGTTTTTCTGGGCCTATGAGATGATTGTTATTTTAAGTTAACTTAGACTAGTGATATAGTTTACTATCTTTCTGGTTGGTTATATTTCTTGATGTTAAAAAAAACATGTCGAAATAGGAATATAATCACGTTTGCTTGAATCAGATGGAGTTGTTGGTGGCTCTGAGAACCTCATGCTTCTTCATATGATGCAATCTTGCATCACTTGGCCGGTCACGCGACAAGGTTTTGATATCAACTCTAAGTCTGTGGAGGACAACGTTCGGCAACGAAATGGTTCACAAATGTGTTATCAAAGTCCTCACCACCGAGGTGAGTGTCTCCGGCTGTAGTTTTCACTTCAAATACACCTTCTTCAGTCTTCAACAATGACGCATCGAACGTTCATCCTCCTAGATCAAAATTCAAAACGTTCCTCTCACCGGTCACTATCCCTTTCTTGTCTTGCCACAAGGCACTCAATTTGTATTTCGTTGATGATTGATTCTCTATTGAAACGTGTGGAGAAATGAGAAACAGAAAGCACAAGCTACTAATGTTGAGAAGGACAAGCTATTACCTCAGTTTCATATTGCAGTAAAGGAAGGATATGCTGTTTATTTGTATATATAAAAGCGTAGATTACATCTTGAATGCCTTCACTATATATAAATAATAAGATCAGCACCCCAAAAGACTATAAAGTTGTTTCAGCTAAGAATGTTGGAGACAGGGCCTGTAAACCAATGGCGGGCGCTTATAAGCCAATACGAGAGGATTATGGCCAACAAGCCAGCCACTGCCACTGGAGTGTAGTTAAGTGTCTCGGCCGTTATGGGATATGCCACGGGAAGTGAGAAGAGGACAGAGATGGTTGCAACCCATATGACTGCCACCCACCCGACCACCACTCCGTACCTCCCAAGGCTGAATGGTCCAGCCACAAAGGTTTTGCGTGACAGCGTCACTCTTAGAAAGATCGGTAATGCGTATGCTATGTACAGTCCAATCGTTGCTATCGACACCATTGCTTGGAACGCCACTATGCTCCCCAGTGACTGCCAGTTTTTCAGCACATCAATCAAACAGTAATCCCATCAAACAGAGAAGAAGAGACAGAGAGGGGCTTACGGTGAGGGCCATACAGAACGATATGGAAGCAGAGAGCCAAACCGCGTTAACGGGAACCTCTCTGCTGTTCACTTTGTGCCATAAGGGAGACAGTGGCATTGCTCCATCTCTCGAAAACGCATAAGCCATCCTGATCATATTATCCCATATACAATATGATCAAAATCCACTAAGCCACAAACCAAACACAAATGCAAACATACATACCTGGAATTGCTGGTGACAGAGCTCATGCCACAGAAAAACACAGCAACCGCAACAATGCCTAAGCACACGATTCCTCCAGTACCACTCCCAAACCTGCTTTTGAAAGCTAAGTAGAAGATCTCAGCAATGGCGTACCCACCAGAGTTGTTG
Source organism: Brassica nigra (assembly GCA_016432835.1). Taxonomy (NCBI): domain Eukaryota; kingdom Viridiplantae; phylum Streptophyta; class Magnoliopsida; order Brassicales; family Brassicaceae; genus Brassica; species Brassica nigra. Next base: position 12,420,068 of record CM028247.1, on the reverse strand, counting down.
GTCTCACTCAGGAGGTAAGGTATGTCTGTGACAGCGTAGCTTATGCCCAATATATAACCCCATCCAAACAGAATTGATATCCCAATTGCACTTATTATTCCTTTTGGCCCATTCTTGTCTGCATCAATCGTCTCCTCAGTCTACAACATTTTTTTCTCATTACAACACCATCAAGAAAAGCTAAACACAATCATGAAAAAAGAACCCATACTCACCATGTGGGCAGAGGCATCATATCCTGTAATGGTGTACTGGCTCATGAGGAGTCCCAGAACGAATATGTAGGCGTAGCTTGTAATGCCGAGTCCATTGTCAGTGTTGAAGTTAGTGAAGACAAACTTAGTTGTGGCTCTTTCGGTAGAAACCACAGGAATCAGAATCATGAGCACCACAACCCCTGAATAACAGATAGTTACTTGGTTTACTTGTTCTTTTTTTGAGGCATACCAACACAAACAAAGAGATGGGAGGTAGGTACCGAGTAGATTCCAGAGAGCAGCAAGCTGTCCAATGAAAGACAAGACAGAGATAGGGAGGCTGTTGAGAAGGGCGTGTATGAACAAGATTCCCCCATGGATAGCAATCACAACATAGTCAGATCCTTCATACCCTCCGCCGTTTTTACCGCCGGTGGAGAGAAGAACGATCACTTGAATCAGCTGTGCCAGAGAGAAGTCAACGCTCGCAGTCACTGCCCACTACAAACACACAACACTTCTACTTTAGCAAAGACACAACAGTGATCTAAATAAAGTCTGGTCAGAATTGTCATACTACACCTGACCAACGATGTTGAACCTGAAAGATTGTGAAAAAGCGACACACAAATTTAGAGAGACGCGTTGCTTTCAAATAAATGATTTCAGAGAGAGAGAAGAGAAGCATGCACCAGCCGGTCAACCAAGAGGCAAGAGGAGCCCATCGTGGGCCAGCGAGCATAGCACTCCAGTAGTAGAGACCACCGGAAGTTGGGTAAGAGGAGCAGATCTCAGCCATCGATAACCCCACACACATAGTGAACACTCCGGCCACGAACCATCCGTATACCAGAGTAACCGTGCCGCCGAATCTCAAACCGGTGTTATACGTTGTAGTGATCCCGGTGAGCACCGAGATGATGGAGAAAGATATGGCAAAATTGGAGAAGACCCTGAAAAAAAGTCAAATGTTTTAGCAAATAAAATTCACAACTAGACAAAACAAAAAGCGAAAGAGATAGAGACAGACGAGAGATCACGCTTGAGCTCTTGCTTGTAGCCGAGCTCCTTGAGGCGAGCTTGACCGGAATCAACGGAGGGAGTTAAAGACTGATCACCGGAGAAGCCGCCCATGGTTGCTCCCTCCAAAGATTGTTGAGATGTGCGAAACGAATGAGATATTTATTCTGTTACACACATAACAATACCCCCCTCAAAAAGGTCCAACCTTTGCTTTTTCTTTTTAATTTAAACTAATAAAAGAAACAATCTTTATTGGTAGCTGTCCTGATACGACCAAAGTACCCATACTCTTTTACTTGTGACATCTTTGTTTCTTTTAGCAAAACAGCTGTTCAAACTAGAATCTCGAGATTCTCCTGTCAAAAAGATTAGATTTGCTTAAAATTGTAAATGAGTACACGTAGAGGTTAAAACACACACACACATGCAAACTATAAGCATCCACACATTCTCACCACGACCAAAAATGAAAATAGCAAATAATGAAAATAAAAGAATCAAATCATCTTGGAGCAGTGGAAGTGCCAGACTCCATGTTTTCAAGAGACGTTTGTTCCACCTGGAGAGACATTGTCCTCAACGCATCTCCGTTCTGTTGTGGACCTCGTTCCTGCGCTGCTCTGAAATAAGCGTAGGGACCCCATCCTTCATCGTGGTAAGGGTTAGGGTAAAACTGACGGTAACAGAAGGCGGCGACAAAGAGACCAATGAGAGCTCCGGCAAAGACGTCTTGCCAGTGGTGCCAGTAGTCATCCACACGCGATATTCCCACGAGGCAAGCCGCGAGCAGAGGAGCGAACACGATGCAGAGCTTAGCCACGTGCCCTTCTCTGTTAAAGGCCTTGACTTTACCAGACAAGTAGAGCGAGAGGAAGCCAAGTCCCGCAAACGACCAAGAGGTGTGTCCGCTCGGGAAGCTTTTGTGACCTTCCTTGACCTCTCCCGGTTCACCATGGCATACCACACCGCTCAACGCATCGTACAGCTCTTTCCCGTCGGGGAAGCAACGCCAGTAGAAGTTAGGACGAGGACGTCCGGTTGCGAGCTTGATGGAGTCTGTAATGATACCAGTTATCAAGACAGTGAAGAGTAAGCCGAGGATGCTGTGGTGTAGATCGTAGACACACGTTCTCTTCACGTAGAAGCAGACGAACACTATGATAGGAAGCAGCACGGCGTAGATCGGTACTGACCAGACGGGGATGGTGTTGTCGTTGAAAGGGTACTTGAGATCAGTCATCATGTCTTTACCGACGTATCTGTAGAAAGGAGAGATGAGCTGCAAGCCGATCTCGATGCCTACCAGGATCACGAGTATGATCCAGTCGTGCTTGTGTTTTGAGGCGAGACCTCCTCCATGGCTTCTTATCGTGTGAATGCCGAGATCTATCTCCTGCATTCTCCCTCTCTGCGGCTCTTGTTCCTGTTCCAAAAAAGGCACAATCAAGTCAGACTTGTAATCTAACTAGTTCAATGAGGGATTTGTGTATAATAATACTACTTGAGGATTAGTGTTTGAAGTCTCTGTTAATAACGGAATGCGATTCATTCTCAATCGGGCAGTTTTTCTTTGTATTGGTTATTACCACGACAAGACTTTTCTCTATACATCCAGCCAGTTTGCTCTGTCTAGTTCGCTGTGCTAAGATACTGTTCCATTAACTATATTTTCGTTGACTTTAAACTAACTGAGCAAGTTGACTTTTTCGTAAAGAGAAGACAAACAAAAGAAGAAAGTGGAACAAACCACAACCAAGTCTTAACATTATTTACACTCTTTAAAAAAAAAAAAAAGAGAAGACAGAAGATTTCAATTAAGAAGTGGAAGAGAGAGAAGGGCCTCGATTAGGTTACCTGAGTCTTTCCCCAGAACTTCAGAGGAGAGAAAAGCGATCCAAATACCATCGGAACAATGAAGATTCTGATTACGCTTCTTCTTACACAAGCAGTGCGGATCGAAACTAAAAATAGAAACGGAGAGTAGAAGCAGAAGAAAGAGGGATGGGAGAGAATGGGTGAAGAAGAAGACGCGTTTGGTCTTTGTTGTTGAAGTTCGCAACTTTTTTGTCGGAAACTTCGAAAAGAGGCGTTTGTCGTGTAGTGTTCACTTGGAATGGTTTACAGAAAACAGGGGAAGGTGATATATAACTTAACTTCCTCCCCTTCCTTCAGACTGAATGCCACGTCGATCAGTTTTCGGGTTTTTGACTTTTTGACTTGGCACCCTAGCTCCTAGTTTGGCCTTCTCTAAGCCGCGTGGGTCCCCACTTATTAGGAACATCTGTATGGGCCTGCGGTTGGGAATATCTGTATGGGCTTTTAATTAGCCAAATTATTGGGCCTTCATTCCTACTTACCTAGTTTCCTTGTGGACAACTTTCACACCTCGTTAAGCGCAGAGAGTTTTGTAAGCATCCTCTTATAGTATTTTCACTGAGAATCATTCGCAAATCAAAATGAGAAAAATTTAGATTCGATGCTAACTCTTCAGTCTACTTTCAACTGATATTATTACTATTAAAACTTGGTATATTCGAGATATCTCATTATCGGATCTGTCTCTGATTTTCAGATGAATACGAATATAAATCAGATTTCGTTTTAGTTAAGATCCCCCAAATGAGTCTTGTCAAACAAAAAGAAAGATCCCCTAAGTGTGAGAATCTAATATCTTTTAGCTTAAAAGGAAGATAATGAAATAATCCAAAAATGGATCTCACTGATGGAGAAAGTAGAAACTACTATTTGTGAGTGCCGAAAAAGAGGGAAGTCAGGTAATCAGGTAAAAAGTCACAAGTCTGTTTGGTTTTATTTTGGAGTACAATGCCAAGACCTGAGAGATGCCTGTTTTGTTTTAGCCTTGGGTATTTCAGGAAATTATTTCATTTCCCCTTCCACTAATTATTTTCTTTAATATTTTTTTCCATATTCATTTATTTTATTCGATCAAGTATACAAATAAATCAGTATGAATAAATGGTTAAATTACATATTTAAACATCAGAAATTAAAACCAAGTATGTAATTTCCCTAATTTTCAGGTCTTCCAAAATTTTGGAACTTCCCTATTTGTCATCTTGAACTACCCGAAATATTTATTCCAAAATTAAAACATTTACTTAATTGTTTTTGTAAGTTTAGCTAAATGTTTTGAAATCCGTCGCGTGACCCAAATTTCCGTTCCATTTTTATCTGCTTCTTTACGATTTTTTTTTAAATTCCGAAATACCCATTCTTATCTTGTACTTGTAAAATTTTGTCCCAATCTTGAAGTACCCAAGCTTAGATTTTTTTTTCTCTGAAAATTTTAAAGATTATCACTTGGATTCTCAGATGGTTCATTTCCTATTAAGGGGGATTTTATTCGTTTCTATCTTTAAAAAAAATATGCCATTTAAAAATTAAAACATAACTGTCAATTATGGTTAACTTTTTCCATATTCTTTGCATCTTTACCAACCAATAATCTCTATAATGTGTGGTATTTATTGCTTTGGAAAAATAATAGTAACAATAATAATTACAGAAGCCCAAAATATGGATGAGTAAAAAATGTGTTGATTATTTTGTCTGGTGGAATGAGTGGGGTTTGTGGGTCCAGTAAGTGGCCGGAGGGTTTCTTCCTGGCCCACGCTTAAATTGGGGATACATCTTTTCTTTACATACATTATGAACTTCTTATACTTTACACATTTTTCCTGATTATTGCCTATGCCTTTGCACTCACGACTCAACAACACACCTATTTTTTTTAGTAGCAGAAACGCACAAAGAAGACAGTGAAGAATGCTTCTCAGTTCACAGTCTGCAAAAATAAACATACATGTGCTAATGGGAGAATGGTTTTCTTGTTGAGGTAAATAAATAATTTTTAAGGAAAAAAGAGTAAAAAGAAGAAGTCAATTCGAAGGTTTTGAACGACATCTCGGCCTCCGAGACACCAAAAAGTTACAAACAAAGAAAACTGTAAACGAATAATGCTTAACAAGTATTAAAAATATACGATAGAGTGAAGCTTGTTGCCAGCTAAAGTTAGCTGTTTATTTGTTGGACCTACCTTTTACTATTTTTTTGTTTCTTCATTTTTATCTTTTAAGCAAATTTGTTTCTTCGTTTTTGCCTTTCATTCTGCTTAAAACATCGTTTAATTATCTCTTCGCACTCTGTAACGCACTCGCGTCTATTTTGTATATTACTATATTTGGTCATAAAAATTACTCACGTTATAGAAGGTGAATACACATTAATAGAATGCACAAGTTTATCTGTTCTCTTCAACAGTTAGATGTTCCGGTTTGATCCCATTCAAGTTTAATTCATCATAATAATAAAAAGGTTTAATTCATCATCTTATGTTTATGCAACTTTAATTTAATTCTTTTTTTTTGGATAAGTAATTTAATTTTTATTGATGTATGAAGTGGATAAGTCAATGTTTTATTTTTTGCTAACTAAGTCAATGTTTTATTTCCATGACATGTTAACGTGGTGGACCATCCACGAACTAGTTCTGTATCATGTATGTATAACTGCATCCCGATCATTTTCCTTAATAAATGAAAGGAAAGTATCTAACCATTTTGGAATTTCAGACCTCACATCTCTGTCAACAACAACCTCTTTTGGATGCATATGTGATCCCATCGTTCGTTTGTATGAAATTAACGAACGTTAGTTTTTTCTTTTGACCAAAACGTAACGTTAGTTTTGAAGTGGACGTTACTTGCTTTTTTTCTCAATATATGCTCATATATATTTATTTACTTATCTTAAGAAATTGTCGTAATCTTCTCCACCCAGCGAATTATATAATCAGGTCATGTATTATTATTGGCATAGCAAGAGAGTTGACCTGGTGAGAAAATATAGATGATAAATTGATAAGATTAAAGTTTGACTAAAACTCAACAAAAATTAAATAATGGGACGGAAGATAATGCACATATGCAAGTTTTTAATGAAGAAACAAATTAAGCTGGATAATGAAATGTAATCGGCTAGATAATGAAATGTAATATGTTGGAGTTGGTTGTAACTATATTAAGTTTTGGTATTACTTGCAAGTTTCGGTTTGCTTTGGACATCTCTTATAGTTTCTTAATTAATCAACCAACACCTACCCACCCACCTTCTTTTATTTCAATAAATATAAAATTATAATCTATAGTCTTAATTGAAAAGCTCTATCCCCAAGTTGTATTGTAACATAATTTATATCCTCGTATAATTTTTTTAATATAAAAATGGCTATCATCATTCATCTTTGATTTCGGATGTGATTCAGCTTAAACCCTACGTTCTTTATGTCATTTTTTTATGAGAGAAAACACTCACGGATTAAAGTCTTACATAAGTAATAAAGGGTACTAAACTGTAAGTGATTAAAATGGTGAGGGGTAAAATGCAAAAAGTTAGATTAGGGGGAAGGATTTATTTAGTAACTTACAGTTGGGGCTAAAACTGTAACAAAGAGGGTAGTTGCATGAGCGCCGCCTGGAGCTTTGACGCGACTCCGAATCACGTTTCTTTGACTCTACGCGCGTCTGAACGGCGTCGTTCTTGTTTTTCGCTCTCGTCTTCCTATTATTTTTATGCTTTGTTGTTAAATCTATACTGAGGTCTGATCAGGGAAAGAAAATTAAAAAGAAAAAGTCACAAGGAATGGTGATGACGTCGCTTAGTGAGATGGCTCTGCCACAGTTACGTTAAAACCGCGTGTTTGGTCCATATGGTAATAGCCGACGTAATTTATTTATAATTTATATATTACTTTAGCAGCTTCTTAAAAAATCTCTGAAAAAAAAAAAAATCTCTGAACAGCCTACGTTAAATCGCTTTTAACCTCGTATTGAGGAAAAAGATGTCGAACCCATTTCGAATCCAATGCAGACCACTTGGACTACAAGTTCCTGGAAAACTAGCAGTTTATTTCGCAGAGTCTGTCGTATTATACCGTTTACATTAAACTAATTAGATTTTGTCTTTGTTTGGTTCTTTTATCGTTCGAGAGGTAAGTAAAAGAGTGTTTAAGAGCTCTGGGTTGAGCATTATACGTTATGGTTAAACTGTATTAGACCGAGAGCTTTCCGTTACATGTATCGTACGAGAGAGTGAGAGCTTATGTTATCGCCGATTTGAGACACACATGTCTTTGCCACATGATCGATCATGAGAACTAATTTTTAGAGCTATATATATATAAACAATTTAGTAAGAATTTATATAACACTTTTACATGTTTAAAGATATATATTCCAGAAAGTTTAGTGTTATAAGCCAATGATTCACCAACATCTGCTAAGACTGGTTCTGTTTTCCCAGTAGATATTCAAGATTGGCATCAAACTTGTAACGACCACATCAACATTTTTTTTTTGAAACTAACCATATCAACATTTGCATTCAGATATTTTATGTTTCGTATTGTATTCAGATCGTGGTTTCGTTATCAACATAGAACTAACTTGCGAAAACAATCAAAATATGTTCTATCGTTTGATCCGCAAGGCCGATGCAGATACACTGATTTTGAAAAATTGAATGTGAATGCGAGTATGGATCAAGCTTATTTTTTGCAGAGCAAGTGGATCAGTCTGATTTGAATTGCAAATATTCACCAATTCGTAATTTAAAAAAAAAAATTGAAAAAGATTTTCTTCAAAATATATATACGGTTTATATTATTTTAGTTATATAAAATTTTCAAAAATAAATAACTAAAATCTAATTAAATAATTATTCTTTGAATTTTTTAGATTACTATAAGATTTTTTGAATCAATCCATGAATTTCAACTTTTTTATTTGCATGTTACATTCGTCAATTTAAATAAAAATGATTCGACCCACAGTGAGGTGGATCAAGCGAAATGGGTTTAACCTGCTTATTAACACTAAAAAGGATTTATTGAGTCATATATCTGAGAGGATTTTTTTCTTTCTTAAATCCCCTCTTACTGTAACAAACGTTTATAAATACTATATGAAATATAAATTTATTGGCCTTGTCACTTATATTAACTCATCCATATTCCAACTTTTTGGAAAAATATGGATTTTTTCAATAAAATTCACTCAATAGGATTTTTTTGGGTTTTGGAATATATATCTATTTTTAGTTAATAAATAGTGAACTGAAATACGAGTTCTTATATGGTATTTAATTTTTTTGTTTAAATAAAAATATCTAATCTGTTTTTTTCCTCACTATGAAAACAAAGAAAATTAAAATGTTTGAAATAAAAAATGAATCATTATTTGAAAATCAAATTTTAATATTTTGTACACTTTCTGTATATATTGATAAAATAAACAATTAAACTATATTTATGAATAATAATTTTTATCATTTATTTTAAATATAGTAAAAAATGTTCAGAAAGCCTAAATTTTCTTCAAATAACCTTAAAAATAGTAATAATAGTTTACAGAAATCTACTTAAATCTTAGATTCCCTTGGATTTAGTACATGATAAAATCCTCTCAAATCTTTAATCCAATCCATAAGCCTATAAATATGATCAAGCAATTACCATCTACGCTACCACTTTGATATTCTATAGTAAGGATGCTATCAATTATAAATAAATATGTGCATGCATGTATTTACGTACGAATAAGAAAGTTAAAAATTGCTTTTATTTAAAATAGAATTGCAATATGCTCTATGGTTTTAAAAGCTCTTATGGTAATAATGATATGCTCCTCACAATCACTTTTTATGTGAAACTCCTTTGGTCCATAGTTTAATCAGTGGTTCATTAATGGTTGTACACTAGAATGCCTGAGTTTAATTTTCGAAGAAAACAAATTATGCAGAATATTATAGAAATGATTTACAATAAACTTTTGGTATAGTACAAGAAATACTGTCAAAATGGATCTCATAGCGTCTTTTATAATATTTTTTACAAATCGTAATAGCATAATTAATAAATGACAATAAAAATCACTTTTATATGGTATTACTCACTCTAAATAATCCTTTAAATATAGTTAAGGAGGAAAAACAATGACACTAATAATAATATTACAACGTTGCAGAAGGTGAATATTAAATTGAACGTAAAGTCTGGGGTTTAATTTAAAAGTCGTGAAAGGTATATTCCTTTTGTATTTTTTTATTGCGGTGTTTTCGTTTTACAGCTGTATGGGACACCAAACCTGGATGGCCGTTAGATGCAATCTTAATCGCATATGCAAATGAATCCAACGGATAGAATCGTGGTGGGAGCAAATGGAGGATGACACAGAGGATTTGGCCACCTCTTTCGCCTGCGAATCCAGCGTGGAGCCAATCAGTAGACCTGCTGTCAAACAATGTGTCCCGTCCACAGGTTATGTCAAACAGTGTGACACTGACACAGGTTGTTTAGATTCCTTATTTGTACTAATTTGCAATTCTCTTACCTTTATTAACCACAGCATTATTTTTGAAAACGATTCAAATAAGCTTCTCAAATAATCACACTATTAGTAGTACATTAATTTGCTTTTTTCCCTTTTAAACGTTAGAAAGTGTTTGGAAATAGTACAAATCTCGTGTATTTGCTTATGTGCCAAAATATAGTATCTTGGGTTATTCATAATTCTCATGTGAACTGTGAATGTGTTTCTGTAGTTTTTCTTTCTTTTACTTTGGCGAAAATAGTACATTACAGGAAAAAGGAAACATTTAAGTTTTGAATGGTAACATGCAGAACAACTACGGAATAACTGCGGTGCGGTTCTAATAGTAACAAAAATATATAGATATATAGTTATACGTAAAGATTTTTGTTATTATTAACGGCGGTACGAGACGGTATGGTCCATCACCATTCGAAGCCTTAAATGCTTGTAGTCGACGACACACATAACTTTGAACATTTGTAAAATTATTAATTTTTCTATCAACTATTCTTAAATCAAAAATGCTTCATGGTTTACTAGTTAAGAATAAGGTGAAAAAATCAGAATTGGTGGTGGATACTGAATGAATAGTGTTTGTAGTTAGTCCATTTGGGTGTCGATACTGAAATTTGTACGACGATAGTATTGTGGTTTATAAAGAGAAATAACTTCTGAAATAAAATTAACTTACGCAAAATGAAACGGGTAAGATTTCAACTATTCTATCAACATGGCAACTAAATTATCACTATTTCACATGTCTAGACTTGGGTTTCAGCTCAAATAGTTAATATACTGAGTTGTAATAGACAATCGGTCTATATCTAATATTAGTCAGAAGATATTTCAAACTCGGATAAAATAATGTGGTACGTTTCTGAGCTATTCCACTCTATAGCATCAGGTGCATTCATAATGTGACTGATAAAGTAAAAAAGAAAACTATTCTACCAACCGAATTTATATAATTTTATAATTGATTTTACATGATTTAGGCTGTTTAGATATTACGTAAATTAAAATTATAAATTAAATTATAAAACTAATTTTATGAAAGTGATTAAAAAGGTCTTGGATTGATTTTCAAACGAATAAGTTATTAATGTTTAGTGAGACATAAAGAGAATTATGTTTTAGTTTTTATTCAAGAACTGGAGTCCAGAATAGTCATCCTTACTGTTACATGAAAAATTAGTTGGGTTCAACCTATAAACCCCGAATAATTAACATATAATTTTATGTAAACTATTATATTGAAAACAATTTAGTAGTTATAAATTTTGATAAACGAAAACACATCGGCTCTAACTGGTAACTATTAAAAGAACATGAGGAATAAGAAGGAAAGGAACGAGGAGAAATAAAATAAAAGGAAAACTATTCCTTATGTTCCTCTCCTGATTTGACAAGGAATAAATATAATATATTATTCCTTAAATGTAAAGGAATCATATGTACTAAGGGTCCGACTGGTGACCAATCTGGAAACAAAAAGAACGAATAGGAAAAGAACGTAAAGAAATAAAATAGCAGGAATGAAAAGGAATGGTTGTTCCTTCTCGAATTTAACAAAGAATGTTTTTGTTCTTTAATTCTCTACAAAAAAGGGAATGAGAGGGAATGGAAAAAAAAAATTTATTCCTTGTGCATGGTGATTTTTTTTTAGGAATGTTAGGTAATGCATCATTCCTCGTCGTTCCCTGGTCACCATTCATACCCTAAATGTTCCTTTTAAATGGTGTAAATTGTAAGGAATGATAAGGAATTGAATAATTCCCACCCATTCTCCGGTCACCAGTTAGAGCCATCATGACATGTGCTAACGTTATAGCTGCAACCTATCTTAAACATGTACCCCATATACATTCTTTTATAAATTATAATCCATATAAATTTTTGAATGTACAACTTTATAAACCAGTCTTAAATAGAAAACATTTCGTCTAATAATTTTTTATTCAGTATTTTCTATCAAAAACAATAAAATACCGATTTCTATGATATATCGCATTAATAAAGATAAAATAAGTTTTTGAAAAACAATCTAATCCGATAGAAAGAATGATCAGATAAATACGACTATAAGATAAATCAATGATAAAGTCCATACCGAAATTTGGTTGGATGATGACAATATAATGATATCATAATTATCTTGTTTTGCTTTTAATTTTTTTAAATGTTTTTCCGCATCACAATGGGCTGCACTCTACAGTCATCTTCATTTAACTACACGATAAAATTTCTCCACATAAAGATGTATCATTTTATTTGGTTAAAGCTATTCCTGAAGAGATCTATTATGAAAAGTTCTATAGAACTTGTCTAACAATCTGCGATAACCATTACAATAAAAATTGAAACAAAACGAGTATATCTCCGATTTAAAACATCGGTAGAAAACAAAAATATATCTAGAAAGTTAGAGAAAACAATTAGAATGAAGCTTTGATACTATAAAAAGACTATTAGAAGATAAATATTAATTAGTTACATGCATTGTTTATGGTAATTGTTGTATCTACACAAAATAATAATATATCATTTGGAAAATGATTTTATGGTGTGTTTTAGTAATAATAAATTTATGGGCTAAAAATAAAAAATCATTATAGAGAAAAAATAACAATCGATTATATAAATTTTGAGTGTCCATCAACAATGCAAATTTTATCTCTTTCAAATAGCATCAAAACCGCGATTTCTTATGAAATCAGTCTTTTATAATCTTGATGATATATTTAACACTTATTAAAATATACTTGGAATATTTTTCATGGATCATCTCATATCCATAGATAAGAAATTATAGAATCTTTGACCAAATAATAATAATAAATGGATTTTTACTCATGAGAAGAGTGATCTACACAAAATATTTAAAATTGTATAGAAATTTTCCATCTGTTCTATAAATATATATTCTCTTATCATGTCAAAAACTCTTTTAAAAAAAAAAAAAGTAAAACATATTAAAATTCTATCATAAGTTCATCTTTTCCTGTGATTACCAATTTTCAATAAAACCGAACTGATAGTAATGTGCTAAAAAGTAATTTTTAATATTCTCTGTTTCATAAAGGTATACTCCTTTTATTTCATATTAAGTGTCATTTTAGCTTTTTTTCTGGTCTCATGAAAAGTGTCGCTCAACAATTCCAATACAATTTATACTTACTTTCAGCTTAATATTAATTGCAAAATGTATTGATCTTATAAATAAATCTAATTATCTAAAATGCCAGAGACTTACACATTTTGAAGATAGTCCTTGCTTCAGATCATCATGAATCTATTGAGGTAATTTCTAATCCGATACAATGGCTAAGATATAGATGCTTGTTGGAAGAAATACAGATCTTACACCGAGGCATTAACTCAATTCAATTTGAGATGGAGAAAGTGGAGTGTAATCAGATTGTTAGAGATATTGCTAAGAGTGTTATGAGAGATGGGCATCTCCAATCATACTTAGCACTGGGAGGACTGGCGTGGCTACATGAGAGGCTTATGCGAGAGCAAATTGTACTAATTGATTCTTCCCTTAGGATATTTAGTACCATCAGCTTTCATGTTTTGTTTTACTTATTTCAGGCTTTGGCCCTGCTTTTGTAACCCCGAACCTTGTGTTCTATCTTTCAGACGTTAAATAATGCTATTGACTAAATAGATGACATTAATGAAAACATAAATATGTTTCAATCAGTTTATTAATATGTATAAAAAGTGTCTAAGTGACACTCTTTGTGAAACGGAGGGTGTAACATTTAGAAAAAAAAATGATTCAAAAATACATTTTTATATTTTCAATTAACTTTTTATTAATTAGTAATTGCTAATTGTAAACTTTAAGAAAATTGATTATATTTACTAAATTTTATTGGTTTTAAATTACGAAAATAGATAATCATAAAAATATCATTTAGTACTGAAATTTAATAGAGTATGTTTTATTAATATGTGCGTAAAACTAAAATATGTATAATTTTGAAATAGAGAATAGTTTACTAGTATTAAATGATTGAAAATTGATAAAAAAACATTGTTAAACCATTCTTTCTAAAATATCTATCTTTATAAACCAGAGTTAGCACTTTTGAGTCAATTATCAAGTTTCTTAGAGTTTCTGTTTTTTTTTTTTTTAAAGAAGGATGTTCGTTAATTTCAAGTAGGCATTTCAACAAATCGAAAAAGAGGGAGGAAAGATCAGTGCTGAATAGTGAGAATGAAGAGAGAAATTGAATCTGTGCCAGAAATAATTTCAAGATAAATATTATCTCTAATACATAGATGGTTTATGTGTCACCCACATATTGTTCTAGTAGAAAGTTGTTATGTTGTTTTTTTTTTTGAAACAAAGAAAGTTGATATGTTGATAATTAAAATACCAGAAACAACATTTGAGCCTAGGTGAGACAATCTTTTATAGTTATGAATCAACACACTACACGTCTAAATATCGGCTTTGCTTTTCAAAATACATTTTCTCTATTAGTATGGAGATATTTTGAATCATTTTGATATTCGAAGATAAAATCTTTTAACTATTCGATGTACAATTTATATTAATTAATAATAAACTTTTTTAAAAAATATTTGCTAATAACAATTAGATTTTTGAATTGCATGTTTTAATTATTGGAAATTATTAATGTTTAAATGTACAGTAATAATTAACATTGGTTATTATTTAATATTCTTGAATTTTAAAAATTTATATTTGAGAATTAGAGGAATACATGATTGCAGAGAGATACACATTCACGCACATTTCAACACTCCTCTACACATGACGCAGGGCATCTTATGCGTTTACTTTATAAATTAACATCATTTTTCATAGACGATAAAGAATCTTCACAATTTTTTTTATATATTATATAGTATATATTTCAATATCTTTTAGTGTATATTTAACTATTCTTTAGTGATCGATATCCAACAATTTTCGAAAACAAAATTCCAAGATAACCATAGTTACGAGATTTACTGTATCAATCATGTTTTATGATATACATTTTCACATATTTACAAACAGATTACATGAATATCAGTGTTTGTATATGTTTATTAGAACTCTTAGCAAACAAAAACATTTTTAGCAATAGATCACATAAATTGATTATATTTGATATTATGCTTTTCACAGCCAATAGTAAATTTCAGTAAATATCGATCTTCTAACTTTCTATGTAAACAGCATTTAATTGTTTTAAGGAATTAGAAGGAAGAAATTATTTTGAGGGAGAAAATAACTTGACTATTATTTGAGTAAATCGGTATAGCCGTAAAAAATATTTACCATAAACTACATAAGGGGAAAAAAAGAAAAAGAAAACAGCTGTGGTTTACAAGTCATGGACTCGCTATAACTCTCTCTCTCAACTCCCCACTCAATTTTTGCCCTTTTTTTTAATTTCAATTTCAATTTCGTTTCTCTCTCTCTCTCTCTCTCCTATGGAACCGCCGCCGCCTTCTCTCTCCTCCACAGCGGTGGCCTCCACCGTCGTCCCAACAACCACCGCACCCGTTCCACCTCCCACAACCTCTTACCCCGAGTCTCTAGACTCCTCCCCTAGGTCTCGCACCACCGACGGCTGGGACGATCTCCACGCCCCCTCCGCCGTCTCTTCCAAACTCCGCCTCATGTGCAGTTACGGCGGCCACATCCTCCCTCGCCCCCACGATAAATCCCTCTGCTACATGGGCGGCGACACTCGCATCGTCGTCGTGGACCGCAGCTCGTCTCTCTCCTCCCTCGTCACGCGCCTCTCCAACAAACTCCTCGACGGCCGCTCCTTCACGCTCAAGTACCAGCTCCCCAGCGAGGATCTCGACTCCCTGATCTCCGTCACCACCGACGAGGATCTCGAGAACATGATCGAGGAGTACGACCGCACGATCTCCGCCCCCAATTCCGCGAAACCCTCGCGTCTCCGTCTGTTTCTCTTCACGCCGAAGCCGGAAGCTACTCAGTCGATGGGTCAGATCCTCGAGAGCTCTGCCAAGAGTGACGATTGGTTCCTCAACGCGCTCAACAGCGCGGGTCTCCTCAACAGAGGGTTCTCAGATTCGGATGCTAACGTGAATCGTTTGCTTGGCTTGGACGATGGCTCTCTCCGCTCGAGTCCCGTAGATAACGGAGATAATCTTGATTCCAGCGTTAAAGATGACGACGGCTCCGTTAAAAGCGGCAAGCAGCAACAGATCCAGGAGCCTCCGCCTCAGCCGCAGCAGCAGCAGCAGCAGCAAGGAGGTCAAGATGTGCACAGCATGCCTGATTCGCCCATGCTCGATACATCGTCTTCTTTCGGGTCAACTTCCTCTTCCCCTTTACCTGCGAATCTTCCGCCGATTCGTGTTCATGTGGAGGAAGCAGGCGGGGTTAAGGGGATGCAGGATCAGAGGATGGGGATCGAAGAACAGTTCGCTAGATTCAACGTCGGGAACAACAAGCAGCAGGTCCAGCAGCAGCATCAGCAGGAGGATGGATTCGCAGCGATCTCGTCACCACCGCCTCCTTTGCCTGTGACGATCTCTCTTCCCGCTGCGCCGGTGAATGCAGCGAATGTCTCAAGTGAGTTCCCGACGAGAGTCTTCTCTGATGATGAGAGATCTGATCACGGCGTCCCTGCTGGATACAGGAAGCCTCCGACTCCACGTTCTCAGCCGCAGAATCTGCAGCCTCAGCAGGTTCATCACGGGAAGTCAAACAGCGGTGGGCACGAGCTGCCTTCACCTCATTCCGTATCCAGGTACTCTCCTTTTCCCCTCAAATGTTGATGGTGTAGAACTAGACTTGTTAGATTTTCTGATGTGTTTGTTAAAAAAATGAATCAGTGATAGCAGCATGAACAACCCTGTGTTTCAACAAAGACCATCTGTCTATCAAGAACAACCCATGTCTCAGATGCCTTCTGGTTCCACTGTAGTTACTGGTATGATCAACCCTTCAGATCCAAACACACTCTTACCTCAGAATCATATGCAGAATCAGGACCCTGGATACATCCTCCACCCCCAGTTCGAGCAACAATCTGCACCATCTCAGCCACAGCAGCAACAGCAGCAGTACATACACGCTGCTGCACCTCAATACATTCATCACCATCCCTCCGGTGGCCTTCCACTCCAGACTTACATCCAAGTTTACCCTTCGCAGCATCCGCAGCAGTCCTTCCAGAGGCACCCGGGTCAACTGGAACAACAGCAGCCTTATCCCGCTGTTTACTATGTCACTTCTCCAGTCCCACCTAGGCCTTACAGTATGGGTGTGCCACAATCTGCTAGCGTGAGCGAGGCTCCAGGGTCTGTCCCTTCTAACCATCCTCAGGCACCTCTTAATTCCACCATGATGGCTCCACCACCTCCTAACAACCAGTTGAGAAGTGTTCCTGGTGGCAAACCTGAGGCGGGGGTTTATACAACACCACAAGGTATGCCCGGTGCTCAGATGGTTCACCAGATCCCTACAAGCCAGCAGCAATTCATGGGCTATTCGCAGATCCATCACCCGCCTCAGTCTGGTTCAGCTGCGATTCCAAACTACGGATATGAATACGCTGACAATGCTCATAAGCAGATGTTCTATACGCAACCTATGGGACACGCACAGTACCAGACAATGACCGGTCCTCCACCTGCTATGGTGTTGCCTGATGGCTCTGCTGCTACTGCTAAGCTTCCAGCTGAGAACATTGCTCAACAGATCCGGAGTTCACAGCCGTTGTGACCCACAAGTCACAAGTAAGATGGAAACACAGTTTTGGAGGAAGAAAATCCCAGTTGGTATCGAAACATAAATATATAATTACTTTTGTTCTCTTATTTTTATCAGTTGCTGCTGCATCAAGAAAGTGTCTGGCTTCATGTTGGGTTTGGTATCTATGGACTTATGTCAAAAAGTGTTGTGTGAGTAAGTAGAGAGAATAAGGGAGTAATGCTTGCTGCTTTGGAATTTTACATTTATAGTCGATGGATATTGGTGCTTTTCATTTCATGGATCTTATATCATATTATTATTATCATTCATTTCTTTTGTAAATGACTCGTTTCATTTCTTAATCATCTCTCTTTATCGTTCTCGTCTTATTATTTGAATGCTCTAATATTGTTTAAAGAGTTAGAAGACACTCGATATACTACTGACATGTTTGTAAAACATTTTATATTTGGAAGAATGAATGTGTTCCTCTCCATTGCTTCAATCTTATCCAAGGGGAGCATAAGTACAGATCGGGATCCATGTGTCTGGTCTGGTCCTGGATCCACCATTCACACAACCCTACAACTTCTCAGACAAGGTGTGGGAGAAAAAGGTAGTGACAAAATCGTTTTGTCTAGCAATCTAGCAACATAACTTTTCTC
Organism: Brassica nigra; assembly: GCA_016432835.1. Lineage (NCBI taxonomy): Eukaryota > Viridiplantae > Streptophyta > Magnoliopsida > Brassicales > Brassicaceae > Brassica > Brassica nigra. The sequence continues at coordinate 12,402,091 of CM028247.1, read as the reverse complement.
TTTTGAAAGAGAGAGCATATGCATCATCACGTAAACACCATAACCCAACTCTCTTTCTGTATCCATACTCTCCGCTCATGATTTTGTATTCTTGCCCTAGATTACTCCTTCACTCTCACTAGCAACAGAGAGCCTCTCCATAAAATGAGTTGTCACTAGTCACTACTCTCAGATGATGTTATCAACCGAGTCACCAATTAGAAATGTTCTGTGATTCAGATCCTGACTGTGATCTTGTGCACCAGAAGCAATGAAGCACTGTGGACCTGTACAAAATCTGAAACTGATCTATCTGTGGTCAGCTCCCCATCCCTTGCATTCAGTGATATCAAACCAAGAAGGCCACAAACTGAATCTTGATGGGTTCTTCTTGTCTTCTGTCTCTATCCTGTCTGCAAACAACTCCTTTTCTCCTTAACTCTTCTGACAGTTTCAGCCTCAGCTTTAGGCTATAAAATCCTTATCAAAGAGCTCTCATTTTCAATCCACTCTTATCTGCACTTGTAGATCATTAAAAAGCACCAATGGACCAAAACACACCTACAGCATTTTCTCATGGGTCTTCAAACTTTCATACATATTACTCGCAGACCAAGAAGGATGGTGGTGTAATCGATCTAGGCCTCAGCCTTAGGACCATTCAACATGATACTTACCTCCCATCGACTCCAAGTGAGTTCCATTGCTGCTTTCACCTCACCCTTAGTTTACATTATTCCTCGTTTGCTATCTTCAATATGTGCATGCAAATCAAAATGATAGGTCTGGACGGGTATGGTGAGCTTATAGACTGGTCACACCGCAACTATACACAGCTGAAGAGTGAGGAACCGGTAAACCAAAGACTTGGACAACGATATTACAATGATGGAGAAGAGGGCAGAGGAAAATTGGCTTATTATGTGAAGGTAAATATGGATGGCTCAGTCGTAGGCCGCAAGGTTTGCGTCCTTGATCAAGGAACCTACTCAACTCTTGCTCTTCAGCTTGACAATATGTTCGGTAAGTTATGCTCCGAGTCTGAACCTTCCAGCTACAAGTATGTTGTCTAAGAAGGTATTGCCATAATCAACTTGAATTTGCAGGGATGCAGACCGTATCGGGACTGAAGCTGTTCCAGGACGAGTCTGAGTTCTCTTTGGTCTACAGAGACAGAGAAGGTATCTGGAGGAATGTTGGAGATGTTCCATGGAAGTAAGCTCTTACCAGAAGTCTTAGTACATTCTTTATACAGAACCTTGACTTAACACATTTGTGATTTGCATGAAACTTGTTAGGGAGTTTGTTGCAAGTGTGAATCGGATGAGAATCGCAAGAAGAAACAACGCCCTTCTTCCCTACTGAAGCTTTTGAAGTCAAAAGCCTATCGTTTATCCAAATGAGCTCACATCACTTGTGATTTTAGTTTTCAACATCTGATGTAACAGAAGCTTTTTAAATAGGATTATAAAGAGAGTGACATCTTAATAACTACCACCAACAATGACATGACAAATAAACAAAACAAAACAACATTAGTCTCATCTCTTAAAACAAGCTTTATGTTCTCTGATCTATGTGCAAATCTCTCAGTCTCCAGCCATTGGTAATCTGTCGAGAGTATCCGAAACGTGCCTCATGGTAGGCCTTTTCTCTGGACTACTGTTCACGCAACTGATTGCAACCTTGAGAACAGCGACAATCTCATCTTCCTTATCAACCTCAGGAGCCAAACAAGGATCTAGAACATCACACAACGGCTTCTTCTCCTCGATGCACACCTGTATCCACCGTACTAGATCTATCTCCGATGTCCCCACCTCTAACGTCGGAGACCTACCCGCTATCAACTCCAACAAAATGACTCCATAAGAGTATACATCCCACTTCTGAGACGGTTTTACCGTCTTGAGAGTCTCGGGTGCCTGATAGTAAGAGCCAGAGGAAGAGTGAGCAGTGAACTCTGAAGATATGCTCTTGTGATGGTGCCTCTCTTCAGTTTGGATGATTCTGTTTGACTGTATCGTTGGAGATGATCCCCCAGCGATGTTGGCCAACCGTGCTAGTCCGAAGTCAGAGATCTTAGCTTCCATGTCTTGTCCCATGAGAATGTTGCTGGGCTTGAGATCTCCATGGACGTACTTCTTGGGACTGAACTCGTGCAGATGAACAAGCCCTGTCGCAATCCCTTTCGCTACCTTCAGACGTTCAGACCACGTCAATGGTGCCACACTCACCATTCCTGGCTTGCCTGCACACACATTTTTATAGTACTTTACAAGATGTAACTGAATGATGCAACATGAAATGAGAGAAGAGAGACTCACCGTGGAGAGCTGTTGCGAGGTTACCGTTTGGAACATAGTCATAGATGAGAAGCTTCTCATCAACAGACCAATAGTAAGCTCGAAGACTAGCAATGTTTGCATGTCTTAGTTTCCCTATGGCTTCAACTTCCGTCTGAAACTCCTTGAATCTCTGAGACCCTCCTTCCCCTAATCTCCTAACTGCCAACGTGAGCCCGTTCTCTAAAACCACTTTGTACACAATGCCAATCCCGCTCTTCCCCAGAACGAAAGCCGACGCCTTTAGCAGCTCCTCAAGGTTAAACGCCACCTGAGCATCTAGCGCCACAATATCACAATGCTCCACGTTTTCAGACAGCGTTTCAGACTCGTCTTTCCGGAAACAAAGACACTCCGCAGCCCTTTTCTTGGAGTCCCTCTCGCGGTTACAAGCGCAGAACTTTGAGTAGCAGTAAGTGAAAAGCAAACCCACAAGACAGATACCGACAACATCGCAGAGAACAATGGCAACGACAGCGGTTTTACTCAAACCACTTGACGACTTCTGTTTGGTTTCAGAGTCACCACCATCTGATTCATCATCTGGACGGTTGTTGCTTGGGATAAAAGGGTAAGAGGCATTAACACCAAGTTCATCACCAGAGCAAAGATCCTTCAACGGCGGACCGCACAGCCCTTCGTTACCGATAAACGCCGTTGGTCCTCTGTTCATCAGAGCACCGGTCTGAGGAATCGGACCGGAGAGGTTATTAAAAGTGAGGTCAATGTAAACCTTCTCAGGGAGATCACCCAACGCAGGTGGGATCAAGCCAGAGAAGTGATTATGAGAGAAGTCAGCAGTTCCTTGCAGGCTCGAGAGGTTTCCGACATCGTTAGGGATGGAGCCGTTGAACTCGTTGAACGCGAGGTCGAGCTTCTCCAGAGAGACGAACGCAGAGCCGAACCCATCAGGCAAAGAGCCAGAGAAGTTGTTTCGACTCACATCAAGCGTCCTCAGCCTGTTGCATTGCAGAAGCGAAGACGGCAACGAACCCTCGAAGAGATTCTGCGACAAATCCAATGTCTGAAGAAGCTTAAGCCGACCGATCTCGTCTGGAACCGACCCATCGAAGGAATTACCGTAAAGCACTAGACTTTGGAGTCCCTGAAGCTCGAAGAGCTGAACAGGCAAGGGCCCGTGAAACCTGTTGCTACGGAGGTTCAAGTGACGGAGACCGGAGAGAAACCCTAGAGAGGAAGGGAGAGAGCCGTAAAGGTTCTTCCTTGGGATGCTTAGAGAGACCACCTTGAGTTCTCTGCAAGTTACACCGTTCCACGAGCAAGCGTCTTCGTCGGATGAGTTCCAGTTGTTCAGAGAGCCTGTGGGATCTTCGCGAACGCTCTGCTTAAACGTCAAGAGCGCGAAGCCCTCGTCGTTTAAGGAGTTTACAGGGGTGTAGTTGCAGAGAAGAGCGAAGAAGATGAGCAATGAGGTCAACATTTTGAGATGAATAGCTAAGAACAGAAAGACTTGAGTGTTAAGCTTTGTACATAGAGTAAGAGAGTGAAAGAGAAAGATGAGTGATAGTGATGGAGTAAAGACTAAAGAGTAAAGTTGGAAAGCATAATAAAAGATACTCTCGTTGAAGAAAAAAGTAGGAAGAAAGAATACAAAAGCTAGAGAGGAGCTCTGTTTTTTGGACCCTATTAAGCATTGGGAGTAGAGAATCAACAAAAAAGAGGTGAAACTTGGACAAAAGAGAAGTAATGGCGATTAAATCCATACCGTTGATTTGTAACAAGCTTACATAAATTCATTTTTAAGTTTTTAACTATTCCCTCAGTTTTTTTTTTTGTCAACATATTCCCTCAGTTTAAAATGATCAATATTTTACAAAAAAAAGTTCAAAATACATTTTTGTATTCTGAATGTATTTTTATTCGCTAATAATATTTTAAATTTTTTAAAAATAATTATGTTTTAAAACTTTTATTGATTAACAATTGTGTAAAATTTAATAGTTTTGTTAATATCTGTGAACATATTAAAACATTGATTATCTTGAAACGAATCTAGTAACGAATAAGCTTTTTGACCAAACTTATCCTAATTTCGTGTGTAAAAAAGTGTAATTTCAGAACCTTTTTTCAAGTAGTTACATCACTTTTAAATACCTTTATCAGGATTATTGTTTTATTCTGAAAAAGTATTTTATTGTTGAAATGTGTAGCATTTGGTTTATTGATATGTCAAGTGTCAATGTAGGTAACATTTACAGTGGAGTGTTTGTCCTTTTCTATTCATCTATCTTCTAAAGTTTCCAAATAGATTATTATGTTCATCTGTAATTACCATTAATGTAATTTTGTACTAATTCAAAGATGCGCTGTTAGCACGAAACCCCGCAAAATACCAACTGCTACATTGTCCTAAACTATACTTTTAACGTTAGTAGTTTATACTTTTCTGAGACATGCATTGATTAGTCAATATAAATTCGAGTTAAAAACCATTAAAAATGTTATATTCCAAGCAAAAATCTGTATTCAGCTTACTAATGGGCGATTGAGTGAGACAGATCTAAAGGTGGATAATTTATTAAGATTGGAGTTTGATATTACTCGTGAACGTCGTCACAAGATGCCACGCTACTTTGTTTATTCCCCGAGGCTTCTTTTACATTATCATATCTTCTTTATCTTACTTTTACCCATATAGCTATATCAATTAACATTAACATCACAGCTCATAATCTCTCTTTTTCTTTTACATTTTAACAATAACTTGTTTTCTTAGAATAAACATAATGACATTAAATCGTTAGAGAAAGAGATGAATATAATAAGAATCAAATGTTTTCCGAGGAACGGATGCTAAACGAAATTGATTTCTCAGTTAAAGTCTTTAGTCAAAGGTAATCACAAATACTATCTGCGTTATCGACGGATCAGATGCAATGGTCAAATGGTGAGGTTCATCCAACGGCTAGAAGCACTGATTGCGGTGGCACCATTGATTATAAGAGGAGGAAGGACAGGTGTACGACCCTACTGTCTCACTCTGTCCGGCCCTAGTTGTCGTTATTATCGTTATCGTGAAATGTCGATAAGTCCAATTTGTGAAAGCGTGATCATTCGTAGTTTAGCCTTTTAGGACAAAAGCCCTAAACCTAAACGCAGGCAGTGGGCCCAATTTCCTCCTTTTCGTCTCGTCCTGGTCACGGGACTCACACACCGGCGACGACTCCGAGGTGGCTAGGGGGGTACATAATAGTAAATAAAACAGTTGCGGTTTTCGCGTCATATAAGATAACTTAGGGGGAAAATTTATAAATATGTGAAAGATTGAAATGTTGCTTTTCTGGCACGATTGAGACTGATCTTGAGAAAGTCAAGTAACAAAGAATGGGAGAGGCTGTGATCCGCACCATCGTCGAAGCGATTCACTCATCGCCGACGCAGGCCGTCGTGTATCTTTCCGGAGGCGCCTCCGTGGTTTCTCTCTCTCTCTCTCTCTCACTCTTATATATGCGATTGTAAGTGAACCGAGTGATATAGTCTCACTCAATTAGAATTCTATAAAATTTGCAGGCATTAGGTTGGTTGATGTCGGTTCCAGGAGCCTCGAGTACGCTTCTAGAAGCCGTGGTTCCTTATTCGAAGATATCGATGGTCCAATTACTCGGCAGGGTTTGTTCCCAATCCTCAAATCAATGGGGGTACTCGTTACCGTTTTGACTTTCTCTTTCTCGATCAATCAGGTTCCCAGCCAACACTGTAGCCAAGCGATGGCGAACGAGATGGCTTTGTTAGCGTATAACCGTGCGGTTAAGCTTTCTAAACCAGGTTTAAATTAGGGGGGAGTTGGTTTATTTTCTTCAACATGAACACTAGGAAGAACTAGGAACCGTGGAAAGGGTGTAACTTTGTGTATGTTTGGATAGGATTCCGGGTGATTGGTGTGGGTTTTACGGGAGCATTGGCAACTTCTCCTCCAAAGCGTGGTGATCACAGGTTTGAATAATTAAAAACTGTTTGCTTGAAATGTAAGCTATCAACTATGGTGTTATCCATACAACCAAATCAGGGGGTTTAGATTTTTGCATTGGCTGCTTTTGCTTCCATAATCATAGGGTTTTTTTTTTTGCTGTGAGTAGGTTCTTTTTGTCTATGAGGGCATCCGACCGGATCTGGGAAACTTCAGTCACTCTAACAAAGGTGTTGAGATTGTTTATTTTGTCTTTCTTTGTTCTTTAATGTCAACTCATCATGTGCTTTCTTGTATTTCTCTTCTTGTGGAGAATTTTAGAACCTACGAAGCCGAGAGGAAGAAGATAAGGTGGCAAGCCGTGTACTGATCCAGGTGTGTTTATAAACCTTATTATTACAAGTTACCATCTCAGGGCACTGGCCTCTGATTTTCCGTTCTCTAAATAATTTTGAAATACTGTAATACTAAGACGGATATCCATACTTTCCTCATCTCGCATAGCTTCTCTAAAAGCATTATACTGTAAGGTACTCATCATGGACTGAATTCTTAAAACTTTTTCTGGTTCATTTATCATAGGCTATGGCCAAGGCATGCCAAGTTTCTGGGACACTTGACTCTGGCTTGACCGAGTCTGAGGTTCCTGACGAGACGGAAACCCTGTTTAGTGAAGAACAAGAACTAGAGCAGCTTATTAATGGACAATTGTGCTTTAAGATTTATCCATTTTCTAAGGGTAAGATTACAAGAAAAAATTAGATCTTTTTTTTTTCTTTCTAAACTTAAACTTGAATTTATTGCCATTAACGATGAAGTTCTACCATTATGGCAGAGGCATACGGGTCGGATCGAGACAGAAAGATTATACTGCCTGGTTCTTTTAACCCATTACATGACGGTCATCTCAAGCTCTTGGAAGTTGCTATGAGGTACGCTGAGTATGTCTTTATGCGTAATGAGTACTTGCTTTTCTTGGTGAACACCTGAGTCTTCTGTGTATCTATTAATGTCTTAGACATTTTACTGACTCTATATGTTTTCTAGTTAAATTTGATAGGCCTATGTAATCGTTTTTGTTGTTGTTATGCTATATACATGGGTATCATTTTGACGTTTTTATTTTTCTCCGAACAACAAATCATCTTTCTTTTTGGTTTTCTGTAAAACAAAATGTAAACAATCTCACAAGTAGATTTGTTGATGCAGTGTTTGTGGAGGCGGGTACCCATGTTTTGAACTATCCGCAGTAAATGCCGACAAACCACCGCTTTCAGTTGCTCAGATCAAAGATCGTGTCAAACAATTTGAAGCAGCTGGTAGGTGGAATCTTTACTTTTAACTTACTACTTATTCATGTTTCTAATCTTGTGGACCGCCTGTTTGGCATCTCTTTGCTACAACAATCGTATGATTTAGATTGTGTTTCAACAAGGGCGAGAACGTAAATTTTGTGATCCATATTCGTCCAGGTTCATTAACTCGTGCCATCTTTTGATATTGGTTAAGTATAATTCTGTTGGCAGGAAAGTCGGTAATAGTTTCAAATCAGCCGTATTTCTACAAGAAAGCTGAACTCTTTCCAGGAAGCAGTTTTGTAATTGGCGCTGACACTGCAGCAAGGCTTGTTAATGTAAGTACTTTTCCTGATCCTTTTGTTTATATCACAAGACGACAGTTAGATTTGTGTGTGCTACGATGTGGGGAGTAGCTACTTAAAAGTCTGTAAGACGCGGACGTTTAAAGTTCTCTATTATCTTTCGGTTCCACGTTATCAGAGCAGAATGATTAAGGATCTTAACTTGTTGCAGCCAAAGTACTATGAAGGAAGCTACAAAAGGATGTTGGAGATACTTGGTGATTGCAAGAGAACAGGCTGCATTTTCCTTGTTGGTGGCCGCAATGTAGATGGTGTATTCCAGGTTTGACCTAAGCTCTAGAATCTCCAGCAATACAGTTTCATTCTCTGTCTGTGGGATTGTAGGCCTTTTGCCCTTACCCTTTCTCCCCTGCAGGTTCTAGAAGATCTTGATATTCCAGAGGAAATAAGCGACATGTTTGTCTCAATTCCAGCAGAAAAATTCCGGATGGATATATCCTCAACAGAGCTAAGAAAGAAACAAGGGGGTGTTGATAAGAGGAAACGTGAAATTGTTAAAGAAGAGGTTGATCACAGTTCTAAATGAAAAATGATGTGGCGAGAATAAGTTGTCAGCACTTACATGGAGTTATAATAATTGTTACGTTAGTAGCCATACATGATATATCCTTTACATACACCTTCGCAACTGAGATCGGTGCAGGGAGAGGTAAAGCTCTCCCTCCAGAAATAACAATCTTTACAATTTCTCTGGAATTACCGTACTACCTCTATTCATCAGACTCTTTGATGTCTTCATCTCTTATCTCCTCTGTCCCTCGTGTGTTTCCTTTGTCCTTTTGATACATATAACTCGGTGCCATAAGCGTTACTGAGATCATTTTGCATTCATCTGATCAAAGTTCCAAGGATTTTTTTATACAAAAAAATTAGACTCTTTGATAAGATCTCTAGAAAATCCACAGTCTCTCCAGAAAGAAAGCACAGAACAATATATGTACTCTACCTAAATGATTAGATACATATCGTCAGAGTATCCATAGACGAGATTTTGAAGTAGAACTATTTCTTAGAAAACAGATTAAATAAAGAGTAGAAATGCTCGAGGTATCAATATCACAAACTAAGATGCAAAGACAACAAAAGAAAGATCTCAAAATGTCATTTAACTTGAACAAAAAGATCAAAATCCAGGAGGAAGCATTTGATGAAGACAACATAGATAAAAAGACTGAGATTGGAAAAGAAAACATCTAATTCATCCTCCTGATAAGCTCATTGATGAAGTTTTCACGGTTTCCAGCGTCACCACCTTCAACGTAGTGGTTTCTCTTCTTTTTCAAGCCACCGAGTGGTGCCTTGAGCTGGAATGGCCACAGGAAGTTGTTAGCCTCCTTGAAATGAGGTCCAACTGTTAGAATCTCGTGGATCAAATCCTCAGTGCAGATGATCCCATGTTTACCTAGAGCCTGTTGTTGTTTAACAGGAAAAAAATTCATCACTACAAACAGAACAACACTGAATAAGCTACGGCCAAAAGAGAATGATTACGAACCTGCTCAACAATAGAGTTGTCAGTCAAAGCCACCCTCTGGTGGTTAAGCTTTCCGTATCCTCTCTTGTAGATCAATTCCTTAACACTCTTCAAGTTGGGGAACCTGAATACGAATAGTTGAATGAGTTAACAATGTTCCATGTCATACGATTTAAGAGCGTTTAGGATAAGATGCATACCCGTAAGTCACATAGGGCTCAACACGACGAAGCATGTTCATTGTAGCCTTGTTAACTTTGAGAAACACACCGTTGAAAATCTGCATTAACATATTACACATAATAAGTCTTCCTTGACTATGATTGCAAGACAGATCAGAAAAGCTCAAGGTCTTTTAAATAGAAGCAAAATAAGCAGATACAACTCCAAATTCCAGACAACATCATAAGGATATACCAATCTAATGTCACAACATCAAACTACAATGGAGAGACAAGACACTGCCGCTTACTAAACCTAGTGACAATAACGTGGACTGATTACATAAAATGTAGACAGACCTGTCTCAAACGCAAGAGCTGAAGAATCTTCTTAGTCTTTGGGTCAATGGCATTAATACTGCAAATTCAATTAGCAAAAAGATAAGAAAACAAACATATTATCATATCATTAGAAACGCTAAAAAGAATATAAAAACATACCCACGGATACGGATGATGAACAAGAGCTTAGCTTCAGGGTCAACATAGAAACCTCCCTTAAGCTTAGCCTCGCGTTTCAAAGAGATCAACTCCTTCTCCTGTTAAACGAAGAAGAAAGATCACTCATTTACCCCAAGAACAATGGATCTAAACAAGCATTACATACTACTACTTCGATTAGGATCTGGACAAGTTACCTTCTCGGCATACTCCTTGGCGTACTGCTCGGCCCTTTTGTAAATGAGCTTCCTGTTGGCGGCGTTGGTCTTCTTGGCAGCTTCAGCGCTCTGCTTCTTCGCGAGAGCCCATTCCTCCTCTCTCTTCCTCTTCTTCAGGACTGACTCCGGAACTACAACCTTCGACTCTGCCATTTCCCGATTCCTAAAGATCAATCAAAGAGACGACGACACTCACTGCGGCGAGGAGCGAACGATATATATGCCACACTCACTCAAAATTAGGGTTAAGCGGAACATAAATGGGCCTCACAAACCCATCATTTATTTTTACTAAGGCCCAATAGAAATTAATGGGCATTTCGTGAATCATTTTCTGTTTCGATTCGAATTGATGTTTGCTGGTTTACTGAGCCTTGTAATTGCCGCGTCTTCTTCTCCGGGCTCACGCTCGATTGTCCGGGATATCAGTGGTGGTAACGCGGATCAGAAAGATAGAGCTGTCGAAACACTTCCAACTTCGAATCAGTTCTCCGCGACACCCCCGCCAAGTATGCCGTCGTCGAGTTCTTCGCTCACTGGTCAGTTCCAAAACCCCAGAGCACTTGAATTCGATTGCTTAGAATGAAATTTTTTTAAAGAGAAATCTCCAGTTTTCTACCTAAAGTTTGGTACTTGATCTAGCGTAGAATTTTCTTGGAAAAGATTTGAACTTTATCATCGTATTACCAGTATGTTTCTACTCATTGCTACGTGACGATGAATGCAGAATAATTGATACGTGTATCGTTTGATTTGATTCTAGGTGTCCTGCCTGTATGAACTACAAGGTATTATATAACGTAACTATTTAAATATCATATCTTTGGTTACTCTACAGCCTCACTACGAGAAGGTCGCAAGGCTCTTCAATGGACCAGACGCAATGCATCCTGGAATCGTTTTGATGACGAGAGTTGATTGTGCAATGGAGGTATTTTTCTTCATGTTCACAAATTTACCTATTGGTTTGTGTTGATTCACTGTTTCTGATGTTAAGTCGGTCCATTTGATGATTATTCCCGGGCAGCGTAGATGAATACAAAGCTCTGTGACAGGTTCCCTTTGTTGAATTACCCAATGCTCTTTTGCGGTCCTCCTACAAAGTTTGTCTCTCGCAGTGGTGAACCTAAAGTGGAGAAAAGCGAGATTGTTGTGATTGATGACGCTTACACAGCTGAGCACTTGCTCAACTGGATTAACAACCATACACAAAGGTTTGTACCTTCGGAATCTTATCTCAGTATTGCCTCCAAGTATTTAGTATATGTAACAAAGAAAAGCTTTGAAGTGTATCTATATTTCCCCTGAGCTAGTGTGCTAATATCAAATTCTCATATATATAGAGATATATATGCTACTTATCTCTGTTTTGTTTCTCAATATTTTGTAGTTCTTATGGCTTGGATGATAAGAAATTTGAAAATGAACATGTCCGGTCAAATAAAACCGATTACAACCAGGTTTTGAGACTGCTCTCTGACTAACTTTGCTGATACTAGTAGTGTTTCTTCTAAGTCCAAACAGCTTAGGGAATAACAAGGTGTTGGCTTGTCACAGATTTCTCAGGCTGTGTATGACGTTGAGGAAGCAACCGCAGAAGCTTTTGATATAATTTTATCACAAAAGGTAGAGACATCCGTCTGATTCTTTGTGTATTTGTGTTACCTTCTTTCCATCGCTCTGTTTTTGGTAATCATCAAGCATATCCACATGCCATTAAATCATCTGAAACAAGTGCGTCATTTGTTAGATTTATCCAGCTTCTTGCAGCACATCATGCTTCCAGAAGGTAAATTAAAGTCTCATAATATCTACATGTGCGTTGCGATGGTTACTTCACCCTTTTTTCACACTATCTGTGTTATCTTATATTCTAGGTGTCGGAAGGGAGCTGCAGAAATTCTAGTGAACTATGATGACTTATGCCCTTCTGGAAAATGTTCTTATGAAGCATCTGATGGGAAAGACACCCTCGGTAACTTCCCTATATGTGGAAAGGATGTTCCTCAGTGGATATTACGTGAGTGTTTGCTAGCAATTCTTTTACCTTTTTTTCTGTCTAATCCACATTAGAAATCTGATTGTCCTAATATCTTATTTGGCAGATGTTTTGCCGTGGTAGGAGGAATGATACTCGTGGATTCAGGTACTGTAGTCGATTTGTCAAATTTTAAACTAGGATCCTTCATTTCAGTTTGCCTCACTAGTATCTGAAGTATTCCTCAAATGTTTAACTATAGCTGCGGATTATGGGTTCTGTTTCATTCACTTTCCGTGCGGATTGAGGATGGAGAAAGTCATTTTGTATTCACGACGATATGTGATTTCGTCAACAACTTCTTCATTTGTGATGAGTGCCGACTGCATTTCAGTGACATGTGCTTGAGGTAAACATTGTTCTGGTCTGGGAAATGAATTTGCGGTCTTTACTCATCTAAGTGTTTCTTGGACAGTGTAAAAACTCATTTCAAAAAGGCGCGTGATTTCGTCTTGTGTGTGTGGAGCACGCACAACAAGGTCAACGAGAGACTCATGAAGGACGAAGCGTCTCTCAGCACTGGTGACCCCTTGTTTCCCAAGATCTTATGGCCACCTAGGAAGCTTTGTGCATCCTGCTATCTCTCGAGGGACCAAGAAAGCATTGAGTTGGACCACGACAATGTATGTCTACGAGTTCTTAAAGAACTACTATGGTCCCTAGCTCGTCTTCCTTTGCAAGGAAAAGAGTGACATCGGGGACAGGGAAGAGACCATCTCAGCCAACGAAGACTTGACGGTAACCACCAACGCTCTCGGTGTGCCGATTGGCGCTGCATTGGCAATAGCTGTCGCCAGCTGTGCATTTGGTGCGCTTGCCTGTTACTGGAGGACGCAGCAGAAGAACCGCAAGTAATTATACTTCTATCTATCTACTCGGGTCTACTGATATCACCAACTTTCTTTCACGTGGTTTCTTACCTCTTATGTTCCATTTTTCTTTTCAGACCTAGGAGAAGCTGGAACTGAACTACTAGAAGCTCTTTATGTTTTCATAACTTGCAGACAACAACAAACACGAAGGCTCTTGTTTGGAGTTGAGATTCCCAAGTTACCTGCGTCAGGTTCTTTCCTTGTAGTTATCGTCTCTCATTTTGAAAGTGTACAGATTCTTCTCTTTAATTTTTGTAATACGCACACAGACACTTCACGCTTGCGAATGACGTATGTTGAGATCATATATAGAAATCTTTATTATAATTTATATCCTAACCACATGGTTTGAGTTGTTGTAGAATAATTCGAGATGAATCTTATATCTCTCTGCGATGCAGATCTTGAAAAACACTTGGTGGTACTAAAGAGAAAGAGAGCTTTGCCAGTTTTCTTTTGTTCAACTTCAATCTGTTAATCCAGTTCAACATTTTTACATGTATAAGTGAGGGTGTATATTTACAAAGACAGCGTCTTGTTATGTATGTGAAAGGAAATAATTAAACAGCGCTCATGGCACGCCTATAATGTAAGATTGCGTTTGAGGCAAGCGCCACAACTCTGCTTCTTCATCAGATGAATCTTCAGAGTCGGAAGAGGTTTCCAAGGTCTGAGAATGGCGGCGGCAGGTGGCGACTGCTTTGGTGACGATATAGATGGGCAGCATGATCCCGAGTATTCTCAGAAACAACAACTGAAACAAAAAAAAAAACAAAAGAAACAATTAGAGTTTTTCATCATTAAATCACTCTCTGGAATCCATTGTGAGATAATCTGCACCATGAACAAAGGGAAGACATGGAGGTTTGATCCGGTAAGGACTAAGGGAAGGGTGTGTCGGAGAATCAGAAGAGCCATAAACTGCAAAGATTGCAAACAACAGAAACATGAGTGAAGAAGGTGTGTTATAAGTGAAGGTTTGGTGTGTAAAAATGGTCTGAGTCTGTCGTGCGTGCGTACGATGAGAACAAGGGAACGGCAACAGATGAAGCTTGTGGTGGAAGAAAGAGGAGGATATTGATGATGATGATGATCGTGGATGAAAGTGGGATCAGCAGGTACAACTGTGATGAAACGATGCTCACGTTGAGATATTGCCCAGTTTCCCCTGAAATGAAGAGGAACATGACCCAACTCTAACAACGGAGCTGGCGCTGTATAATCTGGCTTGAATCCCTGAACAAACACACACACACATATTTATATAATTAGATATACATTCAAATTTCCAAAGAAGAAGATCTTTGAGAAAAGAAGGAGAAAGGGACCTGATGGCAAATCTCGCAGTTGGTGTTTCCTTTCTCGTTACACCATCTCTGCACGCACCTCCTATGTGCATACTGCAAACATGGCACATCTAATATCAAACCAATGACTCTTGTTTCTTGAATCTCAAATGTTTATAATTCTGTTGTTACCTTCAAGCTGCCGCTGCAAGAACAAGGAGTCTCCATGTTTGAATCCAAATCCTCATCGTGACAAATCCTGCAGAGCACCATCGACAAATCTCCGTTCCGCAGCTTCTCAAGTGTTTTCTCATCGAGGACTCTACTACATTCCTCCTCGACGGGTGCGTTGGCTTGCAGCATACGGTTCCTGCTCTGGATGGCTTCCTCAATCGTCGCTTCTGTTATCAACCGGTCCACAAACAGGACGAAATGATCTCCCATGACTTGCAGCTGAAGAAAGTCCTCTATTTATATAAGTATTGAGATTCTTCTCCCCACCCTTTCTTTTAATGCTGCGAATTGATGATAAAAATGGGGTATAGGGTCAGAATCATTTAACCAAGGAGCATTCGCATTTAATGCTTAAGGTGATGTGATACGCAACTTGAACATGTGAACTAGAAGCTGTTCATTAATGAAAGAGGTGATACAAATATCTTTTAACGTTTTAGATCAAAATGCTTAAAATAAGCAAACATTTTTTTCTGGATAAAACGAAAGAGCCGTGGGTGAAAAGCTGAACCAAAGCTGGTTAATTACCAGAACATAAAAGCTGTAAATGATTTTTTGTTAAGTGCACAAGTTTATCGAAACGGTTTAATTGAATGTTATAGAACAAAAATAGCTTAGATAAAAGAAAGAAAATAGTATTAAATTTCAAAACGACGAACAAAAACGAAGGAATCTGAATTTACCCAGATGATGCGAGTTGTTTTGAACGAAATTAAACACACGCTGAGACGAAATCATAGAGACATGACATATAAACGAGACAAATAATAATAAGCAAAATATGAGAAAACAAAAAAATAAAAAAACGAAAAGACAGGGAGAATTGAGAGGCAGACCCAAGTATTAGGACAGGAGAGGGTAAAGAGGTTTTGTAATACCGTTTTCTTCTCTTTTTGTCGGAAAGGAGAAGAAGAGGAAAAGCGAAGAAAGAGGAGACTTTAAAGAATAGAATCTGTCTTTTCCTGAAGCTAAAGCCTTTATTAATAAAAGCTTCCTTTCTTTCTCTCTGAACTCCTCGAATTATTCAGGAGATTTAATACAAATAAAAAGTTATGTGTGTGTTTACAGATGAAGCAATGAGATGGAGTATAGATTCTTGAATCTTATATGATTATTACTATACTCTATCTCCAAAATATCATTATCACGGGAGTCGCATCGTATATAGTACATGGATCATTTATGTAGATATACAATACATACACGTGTCGTTTTTAAATTGTGATATTGTCTAATACTATATACTTATGGTCAAACAAGGACTCAAAATAGCTAACCATAGTAAACATCTCGACAAATATATATAATGACAAATTGACAATAGGTGAAATAAAAAAGTTAATAATTTCAAAGCTTAATGAGGAGATTCCGAAATGACCACAAATGTATTTTTCATACTTCCTTTTATTGGACTGAATGATGATTCGTCTTACGACTTACATGTTCCATAGTACGTGCGAGTGCGTCGGCATCATTGATCATTTGGCAGGTTGATTAACTAACCACGTACTATTAGTTTTTTGTTAATTGGTATTTTAGGCCAACCGTTCTACCAAAACCAAATTAAACGTTGAAATCAGCTCACCCCATCTCATTATTTGCGTTAATGATTACATCAATTATTCTCCTAATTTGTCCCATTTCGACAATGGCGCATACATACATCAACAGAAGCGCTAAAAACTTATTGTAGTAATAAGAAAGCCTGTCAATTTCGACTAGGGTATTTAACAGAAGCAAAGCCCAACCCATACGAATGTTCAGGCCCGTTACCTGGAAAGACTCAGACAAAATGCAGTATATTAAAGAATCTCCTCACAGTGGGACATCATATAACAATCATTTCAAAACCTATCTATTATCTAGATCATCAGTTTCCTCTTTTACAAAGCATAGTAATCCTCTTTCTCCTAATAGTACCCACTAACAAAAACAAGAAAATCAACAACAAGAGCTGTGTTTGTTCTTGATCTTGACACCAAGCTCACCAGCAATGATAACAGTAGAAGCCATATCGAGAAACATCCCATGCTCCACGACTCCAGGCAGCCTCAGAATCTCATCGCTCACCGATCTCAAATCTCCCATATCCTTCTCCAAATACATATCCACAATATAATTCCCATTGTCCGTCACAAAAGCCTCCCCCTTCTCCCCTCCCAACCGCAGCTTCGCCTCGCACCCGCCGTACCCCTCCATCACCTCCCTTAGCTTCCCCGCCGTGAATCTCCAGCAGAAGGGAACGATCTCCACCGGAAGAGCCATCCTGCTCCCACCGATGTGTCTCACCATCTTCGACTCGTCGACGATCACCACGAACTTCCTGGAAGCTCCTTCGATCATCTTCTCCCGGAGAAGCGACCCTCCTCGTCCCTTCACGAGGTTGAGATACGGGTCGACCTCGTCGGCGCCGTCGATGGAGAGGTCGACGACGGGATGCGCGTCGAGGTCGGAGAGAGGGATGCCGAGGGAGAGAGCCTGCTCCCGCGTCTTCTCGGACGTGGGGATACCCACGATGTTCTCGAGCTTGCCTTGACGGAGAAGCTCGCCGATGCGGTCGACGGCGTGTCTGGCGGTGGAGCCGGTGCCGAGGCCGAGGACCATGCCGGATTTGACGAAGTCGACGGCTTTGTAGGCGGCGATGCGTTTGAGCTCGTCTTGGGTTAAGATCATTGAAGAAGGCGGCGGGGGCGGGGAGGCGATGTCAATGGGGGATTTGTCGGATGTAATGAAGAGAGGATCGTAGGCAAGCGCCATTTGAAACTTATTCTACTACAAATTCAATCAATGAGGATGAGAAAAAGACGACGAGATGAATGTAAAATCAAATTGAGGAGCCCAGAAGAAGAATTGGATGGAATGAGAAGAAAAAAAAAGACACTATTTTGGAGAAATGATAAGGGATTGAGGGGAGGCAATGAATAGAGAAGGGTCGAATGAAATGTTTGTATAAATAGAGATGAAGAATATAGCGTAGTAAATACGAAATTACGACGATGAAGAAGAAGAAGAAGAAGAAGAAGAAGAAGAAAGAATATGTTTGTGTGGTGGCGGAGAAAAGAAAGTGAAGACTGGAAAGATAGGGTTTTGTGGAAGAAGAACTGAAAACGAATCAAGACGTACACTACACTTTCGAGAATAGACAAACCCGAATCTTACGGATTTGATTTCTGTCCCATATTTGTTTTTATTTACGTAAAATACCCAACCTTTACCCCAAAAATCCAATATTGGTACTTCTTTCTTGTACCTTTTCTATCATTTTTAATAGTTTTTTTCATCATCTTTACTAGATTTTGATTTATTCTTTTTTTTTGTGCTTTGTATAAAATAAAGTGTAACATTCTTTTTGTGGTATATGATAGTGTGTTGAAAGATTTTCAAGAACTGATTTAAATATCTATGTTACTAAATGGACGCACTTTCAAAGAAAACTTGTGAGTTAAATAGTTAAATGTAATTAAATTGAAATAGTTAAAAGATAGATGATTTATCAAGAAGTGTTCATGATAACGTCGTATGAGTGAAAATAAAGCATTAAAAATTATATGGTGATCAGATGACCAATAAATAAATTTTTTGAACTTCCAAAAATTAACGTTACAATTATCGTATAGTACAAAACCTACGAACCGAATAACAAACAAGAGTAGGAAACTTATTAGCCACAATTGCTCAGAGTGTTACATAAAACACTACAAAACTAAATTGGAGATTAGTGGATCGATTGAAGAAATTTTAAAATAGCGGCTTGGTTTAAATACACTGTTTCATTACTTTTGATATAAACATGAAATATGATCAAAGAAAATTGGAAATATGGCCAAGTAAAAGTTATTGGTTTTAAAAGAGAGCAACCAAACCAAAGACGCCGTTCTACAGCTCACTATCGTTTCTTGACGAGAAAACGAACTATATAACATACATTGTGATTCAACAACCTCACTGCTCCTATTCTTAATTCTTATAACAAAACTGACCTTCCCCATTTATTTATGTATTGACATCTGAAAAAGCACACAAGTTGGTAACCTTTTTTTGTTATGCGTATACTTCATCATACTTTAATAAAACTAATGTTTAATCAAATTATTGGGATATTAATAATTTAATTATTTTTTCACTTCCTAAAAATATTATGCTTGTTTCTTAAAAGTATTTTTTATATTTCAAAACATATTTTTCAATAAAAATATAATTTAAACCTATTTGTTTTATTGTATTAATTAGAGAGAAAATAAATTTAATACATAAACTGCAGATAAAATAGAGTTTTTAAATGATTTCTAATATGTGTTAACAAAATTATATTCTTCATAAAACATAGTGGATAGTACATTTCAATGGGATGTTTGACATTCTAAACTTCAAAAATGTCGTCGGAGTATTCAAGTATGTGAGATAAACTTCTTTGGTAGATGTCATGCTTAAAACTAGCTAGTGACCACAATATATATAGGGACAAAATGCTCTGATTTCGTGGACATAATTGCTAACCTAATCGATTAGCCGCCATATGCCCTTGAGCTAGTCTTATTTCACCTTTTACGAGTCAATTTTTTGGGCTTTAGCATCTCCATATCGCTAGAGCCAGGAACATGGATGTAGATCAGTGGTCACTAGCTAAGGAGGCCAGAAGTAGTGGTGTCCTCTTTTTCCATGTAAATCAAATTCGGTTGAACCAAACGTTTTTTCGGAATGATTCAGAGTCGAACACCACTTGATCTTTCAATATGTATGTTGACCAAGAGAAAAGTATACTTCCATGGTTTTAACTTTATAATCACATTTAAAAACAAACTCTTATTGTGTTATTTCTTTCTTAAAAACTCTTGTTTTAAAAATAAAACTTACACATGGTATGCAAGTATGCAAAGATTCGAGGATGTTACAAGGATATTCGGTTATTAGTATAATCTAATGTGAAGTTTACTGGGATCGGAATCTTCAGACGTCGACACTATACGTCAGAGTTTTTGCAGTTGCAGGGTATGTTCCCAACATATATATTACAATTGCTCCTTTTTTCTTCACAATTGTATTTGAAAGTCACCGCAATAGACCTTTTTTGTAAATTGTAAATATCATTACTTGTAATGAAGGTTCGGTTACAAACTAAATTGAAACCACAATCTGTTGAGACAACCATTTGATTCTAAGAGGCCGCAAAAAGTTTGAAAAAATCTCTAAGATGTAAGTGCAAGATTTCATAAGAACCTAAGAGATTAAGTCCAAGCTTCTAACATTAGAGATTAAAGTTAAAATGACAATACATAACAAGAGACAACATTTTAGGACTCCCTAACCAAAGCCCTTCTTGGTTAGAACAATTGACCTTTTCTTCACATAGATCTTCAATAAATTGAAAAATAAAAATCAAACTTGTTATTTTTTAGTTGTGCATAAAAAAGACGGCACAAGTAACTTGGTTGCGTCAAAGAAAGAAATCTCATGAAACAAAGATGGGTCTTACATTGGGTTTAAGGAAAAGATATAAATAGAAGCACTCTCGTCTTATAAATTTGAAAGCCTTTAAAGAGCAACTCAACTCCCTTTATTCTCCCTCATTAGCTACTTGCTGGAGAATGGTACTGACTTCTGATGAACTCATCACAGATGTGTATGTATAAGATCTTTCTTTCACCTTTTAGCTTACTGTGCTGTTCTTGTTTTTTTTTTGCCATGAAAATGCCCCCAACAAATTATTATTATTAGTAACTACAATTTTACAGACTTTCGAAGACAGAGGGACATATTTCGTCAAGCTCTTCCGATGTGTTTGACTCAGAATGTCGGACCAAAATTTGTCTGGTAATGACTGACTAATGATGGATAGTTTTGGATATGGTTGGGCAATAAGCCCATAGTAGCTATCTTATTGCTGCAAAATATTAGTTGGGTTCATGTGTGTGAAACCTTTTCAATGTTCCTTACCTATAATTCTCTCACATAATAAATCATACAAAACCTTTAAACGGTTTTAACTATGGGAGTTCATAATTTCAGATAAAAGTTTCAGACGTGGCAAATTTCGAGCAGTGTCAAATTAATAAAGTCGGTTTCTTTGTCCCAGTTTGCCGGCTCCCCTAACCATAACCGGTGCAACCATATATCAAATCTTGTCCTCACACTTGACATCAATCTTCCAATTATGTGTGATCAGATGGTTTCTTTATTTTAGATATATTCATATAGATATACTTGGATTGAGAAATCAATTTAAAGCATGCACTCAGAGTAACATCTATTCATATAGGACACTCAATTTTCTTTTCCTGATACATAAATCATATTCCAAAATTGACAGTCGGTCCTGGAAATTGAACATTAAACATTCTCGCTAATTAAGAAACAAATTTTGATTTTTACTAATGTCGGTAAATCACGGCATAGATGAGAATGTGTGTGTATTCTAGGCTTCTAGTTGTTTAATTTGAATTTTGATGCAATTAAGTATGATTCCAGAAGCCAAATAAAAATAGAATATTAATACTACCATCGTTGCAATATTGTGTTTATAAATAGGAAATGTATGTAGTAAATTTTACATGAAAGTCATATATATCGAAGAGACCAATATTGAAAAGAACCATTCGAATATTTATTCGTTAAGTGTGATAACATTTGTGAAACTTGAAAGATAATGGTTCTATAGAGTTTTATTTAAAGACTAATAGCTCATAGAGCTTTATTGAAAGACTAAGAAACTAAAGAGGAGAACACTGAGAGTTGTCACCAAGATGAAAAGAGTTTAAGATTGATTCATAAAATGGGAAAGGGGCTGCTCAAACTGCAGCCAAAGTTATCTACACAATAGACATTACACAAATTTATAGTATCAAATCATGATAGGAACCCTAGATGAATGGGCTTCACTTGATTGATTGGGCCGTTGCTTTAATACTCGCCCGCAAACTTTGCGTCGGGTGAAAACAGATGCGAAGTTTGAACAGCAAATACAGATGGCTTGGTGGAATGAGCAGTGCAAGCATGATCACATGGAGCTATAGGTGTAATCTTCAATTCACCACATAGAAGAGATTGTTGGTCATACTTGGCGAGTATCGCATGGCTTCACTCGAGGTTTCTCTTGAACTTGGAGAGCTTAGTCGATCTCACTCAGAGGTACATTGTGACCTTTCTTTCTCACAAGGAGTCCAGGTTCTTTGTGACCCTGTAACTCATCAAATTTGTCTGGTAACAAAAGGGACCTTCCCACAACTTAGATCATTCCCACTATCTATCCTCCACCAAGAACCAACTTTAATCTGCATATGACCTTGCTTTACTTATGACATTCTATCGAACAACTTGTGTGCACTCATCATATTCTTGAAAACCAGCAGAAACTAGCATCTAAAACTAACCCAAACCAGAACATAATTCATCACCGCTTGAATTCCAGACCATCCAGATCAACAAACCAAACCACCATTATCCTACCAAACCATGACTACACAGCAGTACTCTACGCTTGGTTCTGTCTTAGAACAAAGAAATTACCTTGTATTAGAGTACACGCTGGATTTTCTGCCCATGACCTCTGTTGTGTCTTGTTTCTCGGAGAAAACATGAAAAGTTTGAAGCTTTAGTGGAAAAGGTTGGTCCTATGTTGAAAGGTGGTGAGAATAAAACCCATAGAGCCAAGGATTTACTCCCGGTGCTCGATACCATGATAACATTTGTGAAACTTGAAGATAATGGTTCTATAGAGTTTTATTTAAAGACTAATAGCTCATAGAGCTTTATTGAAAGACTAAGAAACTAAAGAGGAGAACACTGAGAGTTGTTATTGAGGAAACGAAGCCCATTAGACAATCTGAAGATGCTAAGGCCCACGAAGAGAGTAAGACAAGCCCAACCAGCTTGTCGTCTTCTGCTACTCAGCTCAACGGGAAAAACAGAGGATTGACAGTCAGTCAATGTACGGCAAAGAGAGGGAATCTTATCCAGCTGTGTAACCGATTTGACGCCCTTGGATCTCGAGCTGTGACGTGTCATTAGTCACCTCGGACTTTGCTAATTTAGGGTTTCCATCTCTTTGTATTTAAGCATGAGTTTCTCCTCTGTAAATCTTAAGTTGAAATAATACAGAAAGTTTCCTCTTCATCTTTGCTTCTATTGAAGTTATTACATGGTATCAGAGCTCCAGTCGAACCATGGCTGGACCTACTGAACCTGTTCTCGAGACTTCGTTCACTATCAATCAATGTGTGACGTTCAAGCTCTGCTCAACGAACTATCTCCTTTGGAAGTTGCAGTTTGAGACATGGCTAAACAGTCAGATGCTCATGGGTCATGTTACCGGCGCCTCTCCTCGTCCGTCTCCAACTATTCAAGTCCACACCGGAGAAACTGTCACAGAAGCTCGAATCCTGAGCTCGTCACATGGATCCGAAATGACCAACGTATCTTGGCGTGGTTCTTCGGTACCTTGTCTGAAGAAGCTCTGCGCTCCGTCTACGGTCTTCAAACGGCTCAGGAGGTATGGCTTTCTCTTGCTAAGAAGTACAACAGAATCTCTGCCTCTCGAAAGTGTGACCTTCAGCGAAAACTTCAATCTGTTTCTAAACAAGGAAAGACTCTTTCTGAGTATTTGAGTGAAGTCAAGCTTATCTGTGACCAGCTTGACTCTATTGGGTGCTCGGTTCCTGAGAATGAGAAGATCTATGGAGTGTTGAATGGTTTGGGACAAGAGTATGAATCCATCATTGCTGTCATTGAGAATACTATGGACTCTACTCTGGTCTTACCTTTGCGGCGTTGAGATAAAGCTCATAAATTTCGATGAAAGATTCAAGCTTATGCTGCCAACACCGTCTCTCCACATTTGGCCTTCAACACTGGTCGTGGTTACTCAAACAGAGGACGTGGTCAAGGACGCTCTGGTTATTCTCGGGGTCGAGGAGCTTATTCTACTCGTGGAAGAGGTTTTCATCAACAGATAAACCACGGTTCTTCTGCAGAAAACACTCGCCCTACTTGCCAGATATGTCACAAGTTTGGTCATTCTGCTTACAAATGTTACAAGCGATTTGATCATGCTTACCAACCTGAGGAACTAAACAATGCTCTTGCGGCTGTACGTATTGCGGATGGTTCTGTTCAGTCTGGTGATGAATGGTATGCTGATTCAGGAGCAACGGCACACATTGCAAACTCCACTGCAAATCTCAGTTCAGCTCTTCCGTATCAAGGTGATGACTCTGTTGTTGTGGGAAATGGTGAGTTCTTGCCTATTACGCATATTGGTTCTGCTATTCTTTCTAGTGAACAAGGTAATCTTCCTTTGTTAGATGTGCTTGTGTGTCCTGGAATTACTAAGTCTCTATTATCTGTCTCTAAGCTCACGGCTGATTATCCCTGCGCGCTGTTGAGTTTGATTCTGATGGTGTAATTGTGAAGGACAAAGAAACGCAGAAGCTCCTCACCAAAGGAAGCAGGCATAAGGACCTGTACATGTTGGAGAATTCAAAGTTCCTAGCTTACTACTCTACTCGACAGCAAGCTACAAGTGATGAGGTATGGCACATGCGGCTTGGTCATCCTCACAAGGAGATTCTCCAACAGTTAGCAGCAGTTAAAGCAATCGCCATTAATAAGTCAAGCTCTCAGATGTGTGATGCTTGTCGTTTGGGAAAATCAACAAGACTCCCTTTTCTTTCTTCGGCGGATTTTGTTTCCAATAAGTGTTTAGAACGCATCCATTGTGATTTGTGGGGACCTTCACCTGTAATATCAACTCAAGGGTTTCGGTTTTATGTGATTTTTATTGATAATCATTCGAGATATACCTGGTTCTATCCGCTGAAACTCAAGTCTGACTTCTTGTCTATATTTCTCGGGTTTCAATCAATGGTCGAGAATCAGTTTGGTACAAAGATACAGAGTTTTCAGTGTGATGGTGGTGGAGAGTTCATAAGCAAGGCCTTCCTTAGTCACTTATCTACTTGTGGAATCCGACAGCTCATCTCTTGTCCGCATACGCCGCAGCAGAATGGTCTTGCGGAGAGGAAGCATCGATCTCTTACAGAGTTGGCTCTTACACTCATGTTTCAGAGTAAAGTACCTCAATCCTTGTGGGTAGAAGCGTTTTTCACGGCAAATTACTTGACAAATCTGCTTCCTTCCTCGGCTTTGTCTGACAATAAAAGTCCGTATGAAGTCCTCATGAAGCAAGCTCCTCTTTACACGGCATTACGAGTATTTGGTTGTAAGTGCTTTCCTCACCTTAAGCCTTACACATCGAACAAACTAGACCCCAAGTCACTTGTCTGCGTATTTCTTGGATACAATGATAAGTACAAAGGGTATCGGTGCTATCACCCTCCCACGAAGACAGTGTATATCTCAAGACATGTCTTGTTCGATGAGCAGACGTTCCCTTATGAAGGTGTCTACAGTCAGTTCAGAGGTTCTCCTACAACTCCTTTGTTAAAAGCCTGGTCTGCAAGTGATGTTACAGAATCAGTGCTGCAGGAAGAAGAGTTTTCTATACCTGCTCCAGAACCAAGCCCTGTATTGAGACAGCCTGCTCCTGTTCAGTCTCCTGAAGTTGTCAACAATGTTCCTCAACACATTGACGGCAATACTTCAAGCTCAGATGATTCTCTTTTCTCTGCGGCCGACTTCCCACCACTTTCCCCTCCATCTCCACCTCAACAAGCTGTGCAAGTCCCTCCTCCTGTTCAAACGCATCCTATGATGACAAGAGCTAAGGAAGGGATCAGAAAGCCCAACCCAAGATATGTGCTTGTTACTGTCAAATCAGCTTATCCAGAGCCAAAAACATTAAAACAGGCTCTGCAGGATGAAAGATGGACAAATGCAATGAAAGTAGAGATGGGAAATCATCAAGTTACAGACACTTGGGATCTTGTTCCACCTCCACCAAATGTTAAACCGCTTGGTTGTGGCTGGGTTCATAGAACCAAACTGTTAGCTGATGGTACACTAGACAAGTTGAAGTCACGACTGGTTGTTCGAGGTAATGAACAAGAGGAAGGGATCGATTATCTAGAGACATTCAGTCCGGTTGTCAGAGTTGCTACAATCAGAACGGTGCTTCATGTTGCTTCTGTCAAGAAGTGGTCAATAAAACAGCTTGATGTGCAGCACGCTTTCTTGCACGGAGACTTAAAAGAAACCGTATATATGAAGCAACCTCCTGGCTTCGAAGATCCAGCAAGACCTCATTACCTCTGCAAACTGAAGAAGGCAATTTACGGACTCAAGCAGGCGCCGCGTGCCTGGTTTGACAAATTCAGCTCGTTTCTTCTTGAGTTCGGCTTTAGATGCACTACACGTGATCCTTCTCTGTTTGTGTATATGAATGGACAAGACACGATGTACTTGCTTCTTTATGTGGACGATATGCTGCTCACAGGTAGCAATAATCAGTTACTTGCTCGATTGCTGGAGTGCTTGAACAGAGATTTTCGAATGAAGGATATGGGTACTCTGCATTACTTTCTTGGAGTACAGGCTCGGTTTCATTCTGATGGTCTCTTTTTGTGTCAAGAAAAATATGCTACGGATCTTCTCATCACTGCAGGGATGCAAGATTGTGCCCCTGTTTCTACGCCGTTGCCGTTAAGACCCGATAAGACACATGGTCACAATGACACATTCTCAGAGCCGTCTTATTTCCGTAGTCTGGCCGGAAAGCTTCAGTACATGACGCTTACTAGACCTGATATCCAACATGCGGTGAATTATGTTTGCCAGAAGATGCATGCTCCAACAAATGCAGACTTCAGTAATCTTAAGCGTGTGCTTCGTTATGTTAAAGGCACCTTAAGTCTCGGTATAAACTTGACTGGAGACACAGACTTTACGCCCGTGCGTCGATGATAGTGATTGGAGCGGTTGTAAAGATACGAGGCGCTCAACAGGCTTCTGCACCTTCTTGGGAACCAACATTATATCATGGTCTGCAAAACGCCATCCCACTGTCTCTCGCTCCTCCACTGAGGCGGAGTACAGGACGATGTCTTATGCGGCTGAAGAACTCAAGTGGATCACCTGTTTGCTTGGTGAAATGGGGATTTCTCAACATGTCACTCCTGAGCTGTATTGTGATAACCTTTCCGCTTCTATCTGCTAATCCGCTCTTCACAATGAGAACCAAGCATTTTGACAATGACTTTCACTATGTCCGAGCGTGTTGCTCTTGGCTTGGTCGTGAAGAAAGTCCCCGCCAGATAGCTGATATTTTTACGAAGCCCCTCTCTCAACGTCCGTTCTTCGATCTGCGATTCAAACTTGGAGTCGGGCTTCCTCCCGCCTCAAGTTTGCGGGGGTGTATTGAGGAAACGAAGCCCATTAGACAATCTGAAGATGCTAAGGCCCACGAAGAGAGTAAGACAAGCCCAACCAGCTTGTCGTCTTCTGCTACTCAGCTCAACGGGAAAAACAGAGGATTGACAGTCAGTCAATGTACGGCAAAGAGAGGGAATCTTATCCAGCTGTGTAACCGATTTGACGCCCTTGGATCTCGAGCTGTGACGTGTCATTAGTCACCTCGGACTTTGCTAATTTAGGGTTTCCATCTCTTTGTATTTAAGCATGAGTTTCTCCTCTGTAAATCTTAAGTTGAAATAATACAGAAAGTTTCCTCTTCATCTTTGCTTCTATTGAAGTTATTACAAAGTGCACGTAGGCAACTTCCCACGAAACGCTAGAATGAGCTTACAAGTTACTGTTATAAAGGGCCCATGCTTCCAGTTTACACGCAGCTATTACACTTAAACGTGATTACGTTACGTAATTGTTAACTCATGCATGTTATTTCCACGTTCTTTTAACATTTCTTATCTCTGGACTTGATGTAAACTTGCGATATGAACAAACACGTTTATTTGTATATAGATTGTGCTTTTATTATGTAATCACAAGATCAGGTAAGCTTTTTACTATAGATTCAGGCTCTTGTGCCGGCTGACTTGTAGTTTTGGTATATTAGGGTCTGGCAACTTTATTTAGATCCCCAAAGAGTGAAAAAAAAAAATCATTTCATCGTGTGATTAATGATTTATGGATACATATGAATAGCTGGTGTCCCAACTAAAAAAAAGTGTTAAGAGGATACATATAAATAGTTGTGGACATATTGTGTCAGCTGTTACGTCATCAATGAGCTTTCCAAGTAGCAAAGCAGACCATCATTTTAGACTTTTTTCCAACCTCTGTAAGTATTTAGTCGACACTTATAATTAGGTTCACTGCATTTATATAACAGTGATCTCGTTAGTGAATTATATGATTAAGAAGTTAGACCAGGAGCGACCGAAATATAAGAGTGTTTATAGCCTACTAACACTACAAGTACAATTCCAGGTCTCATCAATGAAAAATGTACGGCTAAATAGAAAAATGGATGATAAAGGGAAGAAATAAGTCATTTCTTAATCATATATAGACAACTTTTTGTTTCCGTGATTTAAAGCAAGGTATCAATCGAGTAAATAATTAAAAGCAAAAGACAATGATTATTGCTAATTACCAACCCACTAATCTTACTAACCGATTGGCATGCGTACATCAATCAAATCAAACCATCAACATATACGGTCTACAAGAGTTGAAGAGTTGGACCGCATGATGTTGTCATGTTCAAAGTTGCTTACAAAGTCCGGCTTTTTTCAACCTAAAAATCCATTTCCCGAAAAGTTAAACACTTTAACTATGAATTTTTTTTTTTATGAATTTCTTTTTATCACTACAAATTAAAAAACCGAGGAAAAAAATTGTATTTTCTCTCATAAACATGTATTTAACGAGTTTGGTTACAGGTGTTTCACATCCACATAAGGAAAAAAAAACAGTCAAAAGTTTAGTTAAATAGTTGTACAATTTAACAGTATTAGAAACTTTCAATAAAAACAAGCTATCAGACGATTTAAATATCTAATCTTAAAATTCTATCGACATAGTCAAAGGTTTTGTCCATGCACCGTATTTATTGATATTATAAAAAAATGTACTCCTTTCCACGTACGTATCTACAATATACCCAGGAATGGTATGCTTGCAAAACTCATCATTTAAAACCCCAACGAGAACACTAGGCCTGGGCATCCGGGTCTTCGGGTCGGGTTCGGGTCGGATCTTGTCGGGTCCGGGTCTTTCGGGTCCTGGAAATTTAAACCCATTTAGGTATCCATAATTTTTCGGGTCGGTTCCGGGTCGGGTCTTGTCGGGTCCGGGTCGGTTCGGGTAATACCCATAATTTTCGGATTCGGATCGGATCCGGGTCGGGTTCGGGTATTTAGGATATAAAAAGGAAATAAAATATTCAAATTCCATCAAATTTAGTCAAAATTTATCATATATATCTAAAATTTTACAAAATAACTTAAAATAAACTATTAATAGTTAAAATAGAACATTTTAATTCTATATTTTACATTTCAAACTTTATGTTACTTAGAAATGTTACAAAATAATGACAAAGATTGTTAATAAAAAGATATTTTAAAGTTTTTAAGTCGGGTTTGAATCGGGTCTATTCGGGTCGGGTCTATTCGGGTCGGGTCCTTTTCGGGTCCGGGTCTATTCGGGTCGGTTCTTTTCGGGTCCGGGTCCATTCGGGTAGAAAATTTTTAAACCCAATAGATACTTGTAAATTTTCGGTTCGGTTTCGGGTCGGGTATTTTCGGGTCGGTTCCGGGTCGGGTTTTCGGGTCCAGGTTAAAATGCCCAGGCCTAGAGAACACCCTCACCGTCCTCAACTGAAACAGTCTTATCTAAATCTTTATCCTTTCTTGTCAGAGAAATTACTAAAGAAGGGAAACTGTCTTCGCGGCAAATTATATTAGAAACTGTATTTGCTCTTCATACAAACATGTATTAACTATAACGAGTTGTAATATATGCATGTATTTCACACAAGAATGTATATAATCATCCAAATTTCTAGTTAAAATGTTTTACGATTTAACAGTGTTGAAATTTTCAATAAAAACAAGCTATCACACGATTTAAATAACTAATCCTTAAATTCTATCGACATAGTCAAAGGTTTTCACGTTCTGTATTATTGAAAATTTTAAAACTTGGACTTCTTTTCCACGTACGTATATCTACAATCTACCCATTAGCACATGGTTGCCAACCCCATATTCATTTAAACCCCCAACGAGAACATCCCTCACCGCCCCCAAGTGAAACAATCTTATTTAAAGATCCAGTCTTCGTCCACTCTTGTCAGATAAATTATTTAAGGATGGGTAACAGTCTAGGCGGCAAGAAAACGACCAAGATCATGAAAATAGACGGCGAGACTTTTAAACTCAAAACACCGGTGACGGCGGAGGAAGTTCTAAAAGACTTCCCCGGTCTTGTTTTGTTAGACTCCGAATCCGTAAAGCACTACGGTGCCCGAGCCAAACCACTTCACGTAACTTTTTTATACGTTTCTTGTTACAACTAGCACGTTTTGATTGATGAGGTGGAAAGTAATACAAGAACTAATAATGCTTTTTGTTTTGTTGTGAGCAGGCGAAGCAGAGGTTAGAGGCGAAGAGGTTGTATTTCGTGGTGGAGCCGGTGAAGGAGTGTCCACCACCAAGGAGGGTAAGATCGGGAATTCACATGAGTGCCAAGGAGAGGCTTGAGCACCTCATGCTTACTCGGAGATCCTCTTCCGATCTCTCCATACTCAAACCCTCAGGAGGATGGACGAAGACGGAGGAGGAAAATGAAGGAGGAGCGGTGAGAGTGAAGGTGAGGATTTCCAAGGCGGAGCTGGAAAGACTCGTTAAGGAAGGAGCCACGGAGGCGGAGGCTACCCATAAGATTGCTTCTCTCTTTATGGCCAAACACAGCCACGAGGAAGCGAGTAAGAAAACGCTCCGACGTCGTCATGACGAGCCAGCCGCCACTATCGCCACCGACACAAGAGTCAAATCTCGTCTGGTGAGTAGTTTCGTTTCTTGATTTGTTTTTTTTTCTTTGTCCATTTTAAAATAGGCAAAAAGGCTCTCAATAAAAACATCAATAATTATTTGCATAATCACAGTTGAATTAACAATAAAATCAATTATAGAATACAAAAGTCGTTAAATATAGTAAAATTGATACTAAAATATAAATATCGTTTAATTTCAATAGGAAAATTGCAACTATAGAAGTATTATTTAAAGAATGGCATACAGTTTTGAATTTGATGATATTTTTTTATTGAAGATAGTTAGCTTTTCATTGGAAAAATCAAGCAGATAGATATATGTTTGGTGTGGTCAAATTTTGCATGCTACTTCAGTACACTTGCGCATTTTTTAGAAGTTTAGAAAAAAAAAGGAAAAGGCTTGATATTCCTGAGATAACAATGTTGAAACTTTTGATATACAGAAACGAGTGAGTTTCATGGCGCAAAGAGAAGGAAGCGAGATCACCGTTGCTTGAAGTTCCCATCGTTTCCGCATTTCTTTGTACATACAAAGCAGATCGTTTTCAGAGAGAGCTAAATGAATAATCACTCTGTAGCTATTATTTTCTTAGAAAATAAAATACGGTTTATCTTTTATTTTTGATTCTCTGTTCCTTGGGAAAGAGAAGATGCTCTGTTTCTCTTAACTCCTAGGCTCGTTTTGTCCTTCTCCCGACCTCAAGAGCCAACTCTGCATCGCTCTTCAGAGATATATATGTCCAACGCTTTAACCGAATGGGTCAGGGCTCCACTGCATTAACACTTCTCTCAGTTTTCATCCCCCGAAAAAGACAAAACTTGTATCAAAAACACACAGCTTTGAGAGTGTTCTTGAGATAGTAATAACCTGCTAATGAATGTAACTCCACTCTGTCCAATCTTGTATCCCGTCTCAATTGTAACGTTGCCTGAAGCCTGCACAACGATATAAGAGTTTTTAATTACACATCTTTCTTTTCTATTTAGCACACACGCATACCTCTGTCTCAACCCTCCCACTGATTAGCTCTACCGCATCTCTAAGCATCGTGATGTCAACATCTTCATTCTCTAATGGTACAACTATATTTTCCAGCATTGTTCTCGCCAACCGAGTCTTGGATCCACTAACATACTCTAACACTTCCTCAAGTGTCCGCCTCTCCACCTTCTAGTAGTTATTTATATAGATGTTCACTGTCTTATATGCAGCAGCTAAGGATCTGAAGGCTTTTGAGACTCACCTCCACATTAATTTCGAGATTCTTTTGCTTTAGATACGCGTCCACAGATTTAATTGCATTCATTATACCCCCAGCAGCTGAGATATGGTTATCTGGTGTATCAGAAAGAACAATCTTAGAATTTAAAGAAGAGATTAGAATCATGCGTAAGGAGGTGTAGCACTTACGGCCCATTTGTCTACCAATCTCAAACCAGTTGCAGTTTTTCTTGTCTCCAGTATACGTGCAGGGTATGCAGCATCTGCCATTAACTGCACGAATCAAGCTCGTCAGCTAAAATCTCCACCAAAAAACTTGAGAAAAACCTCCACAGAACTTACAAAGAACAAACAGATATAATCAATTAGATAAAGACGATTCGTTACTAACACTGTGAACTAAACTGCACTAAGAAACAAAGAACGAGATGAATTACCATGAATTTGTATAGTAAACCCAACAAATCCTTCTCAATATACAAAATTTTTTATTGAATTTTTATCGTAACCAATTTAACATGAATGTAACTACACCAATTACTTGACAAACTAAAGAATAAAACCCTGGTAAGGGTGGCAATTCCGCTCATCCTACAACAATCTTTATGTCCATTCCCAAACTTACCTTCATGAACAAATCTCCATCCTTGTGCATCCATTCAACCTGGGGATCATTCAAACATATGACTAAACATCATTTAACCAAACCAAAACAAAGATGAACTTGCTTAATGACTACAAACCTTGAACGAGGGATCAACTTGCTCAAAGATCATCCCTGGCGATTTCAGATGGTAAACAAGAGGAAGACAAAGCGTATTTAGAGAGAGAGAGAGAGAGAGTTGAACTGTTCAGTCTTTCCTGTGTTTCATTTTATTCGGGGTGAGTTTCCGTTCTCTCGATTTTTCAAATTTCTGAGTTCTATTCTTAATACTTTCAAATAATTATCATTCGAAACTATTTGTCTTATTCAAATAGAATATAGAAAACATATATAAAATACAATATCTAAACTTTCTGTTTAACATTTTAAAATGTGTGTTTCAAAAAATATATTTGATGTACAGTTCCACTTTTTCAACTGCCTTACTTTTCAGCTGGCTAGTGGTTCCTATCATACAGAATAAATATTTCAAAATTATGAAAATGAGAGAAACACAATATATGGCGTCGACCATTAAAAAATTAATTTTAATGGCATAGGATACTAGTCTTGGTACAAATGTCATGTGTGTGATGAATTTTAACAAACATCGTTCTGATCAAACCACTGCCTCCCTCTCCATATATTGCTTCCATCAAAGCTTTCTACTTTCATATTCAAAATATCCTTCTAACATTAACATATCTATAGCTAAATCAACCTTTCCTTCTACCACTAACCCAACCATGATATAACCTTATTATGTAAACTACAGATAACTGAATATTGTAAAAAATAAAATTGATAAAACTATACCAAAGATTAAGGAAAAGATGATACAACTGCAGATGCGAGATAATATCTCTTTCCTTGACTCAAAATACGTCTCATAATGCGACGGTTCGACAACGTACTGAGTTCCAGGATACAACTGCAAAAAATCTTCTGATTTGCGTTACTCTATCAAAAACCTGGCGAAACTAGTTTTGTGTGTACTTTCAGTCTCATAAGAAAAGAAAAGAAGACACAAAAAATAGAATCAAAACATTCAAGTGAGAGAATTATATTTGCTATACTTGTTTGTATATGAATCTCTAAAATGAGTTAACACAAGTGCTCCTTTTATACAGAAAAATGAAGACACGTTATGTCATTATGGAGTCAACCAAACGTACCAATTAAGAGCACTAATGAAATTTGAATTCCATAATTCATGACTCTTGTACGTTTCACTTTTCAAGTCATAAAGAGGTTTTGACTAAATCAAAATCCATCAATATACTTTTTGGATTTATACAAATACAAAACTATTTTAAGAATCAGATTTTAATATAGACTAATTGACATAAAGTCTAATTAATCAATTAAATCAACATTCAAACCCAAATACCCAAAGTGATACATTTGCTTAGTTTTTATACTTAGCCAAATATAAAGCTTTACAAGGCTTTTATATCATTCACTTTGGACCTCCACTTTGGACCTCCATTTCTCATTAAAAACAACTCCAATTTTGATATACGAATACACCATAGTGTCAAACATTCGGTTATTGTGACGAACGTCTTCGTCCGGAAACTTACCGAGATCACTTTGTCAAAAACGAGTTCCAACAAACCATTCAGCCATGAGGTTCATGTGAAAGTTTATTATGGTGATGTATCTTATAGCATCGGTCGGATCACGAGGAACCTCGGCGGCTAGGTTGACAATATGGAAGATGAATAAAGAAGACATAAAACTGGAGTTTGCTTTTCATAACAAACTCCAAAGAGGTCCAGTTACTTCACAACCTTCGCAATGCCACCATAGACTAAGCCCTCTTTCTCATTCAGAGGTTTATTCTTCCGAAAGTCAAGTTTCTTGCCCTTGATCATGTCCTCCTGCATTGACCATCGCCAACCATATTTTTATTTATCTTTCATATTTAGTTGTATTCGTAGAAATTTGATCCGATTCGTTCAAAATGGAAAGAGTCGTACTTTTAAATAGGTTTTGGACATAAATAAAAACATGCGCGTGTATAATTATAATTTAAAGTCTTAATTAATCAAAAGTTGTTTTAATATATTAAAAATGTAAAGCTATAAAAATCTATCCAAAATTAACACAGAGAAGAGAAGTATATTATTATGATTTTATTTATAACTTCTTAGTATGGTCAAGAATCTATGTAAAAGAAATGAACAGAAATATATAATTTTTAACTTTAGTTATTGTGCGGCTAAAATTACTTATATGGATTTTGCTTTAAAGTAAAATATAAAATGTTTTCTCTTGCAGATGGAATAACGTGGGTTTCAAATTATATAGAGGTCAGTAACAAAGTTGTAATGGGGCCAATATAAGCTTTGTCAAAACATTATGTATAGTTAAAATTAAGTGGGATCAAATAACCCCTTTACCTTCCAAGTACCTCCGCCCCCTGGTTGTGATGACGGTAAGTTCTCTTCTGTCCGGCAGCGCCGTTGATAACTCCAGACGACTTGACTCGACTCAGCCTCTTTGTTTATGTTAAGATGAATTAGAGGTGATGATTATATTTGTTTATCTCTAGCTTAAGAGTCTAGGTTCTCCCTCACTCGGGCCAATCCTGTTCAGGGACGGAGTTAGTTGAGAGGGAGTGGGATCAGCTGACCCCACTAGATTTCAATTATTTTATTTAGTTAAAATGTGAAAAAATTATGTTGGTTCTGCTGGTAAATGACCCCCTTTAAAAACTTTGTATGACCCCATCAAAGTTCGATTCTTCTTTTTCATTGTTTTGAAGGAAAAACGATTGAATATGCTGATCTTTATAATGAGTGTATTCTTTCTTTTTCTGTTGTTTTTGATATCTTCTTATTGGATGATGTATCTTTTCTAACTAGATTTCTTATTTCATATCTTATGTTATTGATATTTTACATTTGTGATAATATATTGTATATTTTTATGTACCATGAATTCTTTTTATTCTTATAAATTTTATATAATTTTATTAGTTTTCAAAATATAATTCATTTACTTAGTTTTTCTTTTTTTTCATCAATTAATTTTCTCTAAATAATATGTTAAATAAATAATGATGTCATGCAAATTAATGAAATAAAACTTATCATACAACATGAAATTTATATAAATACTATTTTATATAAACCATTTAAAATTATTGTTTGATTTTTTGTGTATACATAATTATTTGTGTATGAATTTTATATTTTATTTAATATTTAAAATTTATATTTATTATTTAATTTATGACCCCGGTAGAATATGTTTCTGGCTCCGCCACTGGTCATGTTACTACTGAGGTCAGTAACTCAGAATCCACCCAGAGGACACTCTCTGTTCTATGTTAACATGAAATCAGAGGTGATGATCATTATCTTGATTACCTTCTTTAGGCTAAGAGTCCTTTGACCATATTACCTTCTTTACGCGGGGCCTTTGGTTCTGAGGTTAAGGTTCAATCTTTGTTTATGTTAATGAATCCTACATGAAGAAAGTGTACAAAACCTCCACATGAATGATGCATCATGTAAACCATGTTGATCAACGAGCAAAATCTTTTGATGGACAACTGTTTAACATATCACAAAATGTCTAAAGCTTTCATAAACCATATTGATCAACTAGCAAAAACAGCTAGAGTGAACACTCGAAACCATGTAATAACTTGACACAATTAGCTTGCTAATCTTGTACTATACTTTATTTAATGAATGGAATTGTTGACAAATAAATGGAAATATTGACCAAAAAAAATTGATACAGCTCTTCCACAAATTATGATTGAAGTTTTCTCAGAACCTGAAACATAAGATAAATACTAAAAAGTATACTGATATGTTTATTGAATATAGAAATAGAACAACATGAATATATAAATTTCATTTACATCAAAATCATGCGAAAGAACTGTTATTTTGAAAAACCATAAGGATCTTAAATGCAAAATATCAAATATAAATAGAAAGCATATTTGGAAATAGAAAAAAAACTGTACTTTTTTTTGCTAACACCAAAAAGACTGTATTTCTTATAGTATGTGAATATTATCAAATTTTCTTTGTGATGGTCGTTACTCATAAATGTTAGAAATTAGACGATATTGCGTAAAATTCTCTTGCCATTTTCCCTAAAACACCAAAACGATAATAAGATCTTCAAATAATTAAAATTTTGAAAATATTCTTCTAAACATTTAGAAAAGGAGAAATGATTACCTTACAGAGTTGTTTTCCCTTAGGCGTCGTCAGTATGTTCCTGTTTGCACTTTAATGTTTACAACTTAGGAGTTATATATTGTAGAAGTAAAAGAAGTTGAAAATCATGGGAGTCTAGGAACTTAGTAGATAGTAGGAATGAATAAATAATTTTGTTTGAAATTATTATAGGACACATATCATTCGCAGATTTATCAATTGATTTCTATTTTATAAAAGATAAAACAGTTGAAATTATGCTATGAAATTAGAGATAGTGGGCTCGTAAAATCTTTTTGTTAAGATAATTATTTTTCCAATTATATTTTAATTATGTGGATTATAATTAGTTTTTTCGAAAAGCATAATCTACATGTCAAATTTCTGCTGGAGGCATTTAGTATATAAAGGATGATTAGAGAAGTTTTTATCAGACTAATGACACCCTCAACCTTTAACATCATTAAATGCTACGTCTATGGATGTAAATGGGGAGAGAATAAAGCCCAACCAAGAATATAGATCAAGCCCAAATGAACAAAAGTTATACACTCTAGAGAACCAGTGCCGAAGGAGAAGGAACTGTCGAGTAGGGAGGGACTTTGTTCCATTTCAATTTGGATGATCCTGTCCGCAAATTCATGCGCTTCTCCGCCATTTTCCGCAAAGCCCCAATCCCAACCCGCCATCACCGGAGCTCCGTCAAGCCACTCCACTCTCTCCCCCGACCAAAACCCAACCGCTTCTTCCAAAAACCCAATCTCGCCAAAACACAAACCCCAGAGCCGCCCAGAGTCTTCTACACAAGAGACACAGTATCCAACATCTACAACATCCTCAAGTATTCCACCTGGGAATCCGCTCTATCCCAGCTCCCGCACCTCCCGATCAGATGGGACTCTCACATCATCAACCGCGTCTTGAAATCCCACCCTCCGATGCAGAAAGCCTGGCTCTTTTTCAACTGGGCCTCCGAGATCAGAGGCTTCAAGCACGACCACTTCACCTACACCACCATGCTCGGCATCTTCGGCGAAGCGGGTCGGATCCAGTCCATGTACTCCGTTTTCCAACTTATGAAGGAGAAGGGCGTGGTGATCGATACGGTTACGTATACTTCGCTGATTCACTGGGTTTCGAGCTCGGGTGATGTGGATGAAGCGGTGAGGCTGTGGAAGGAGATGAGGGATAACGGGTGCGAGCCTACCGTCGTGTCGTACACTGCTTACATGAAGATGCTTTTCGATGATGGGAGGGTGGAAGAAGCGACGGAGGTGTATAAGGAGATGTTACGGGCGAGGGTTTCTCCGAATTGTCACACTTATACGGTGTTGATGGAGTATCTTGTAGGTGCTGGTGAGTTTTAATCTATGCACACCAACTGTTTGTTAATATTCCTAAGTCAAAGTTGAACTTTTTTTACTTAATGTAGAATAGATGACTGTTGAATGTTGTGTTGGTATGTGCATAAAGATGATGTCTTAGTTTCTTTATTTGATTTGCAGGAAAATGTGAGGAAGCCTTAGACATTTTCTTTAAAATGCAAGAGATTGGTGTGCAACCAGATAAAGCAGCTTGTAACATTCTGATTGGGAAAGCTTGTAAGTTCGGCCAAACGTCTTTCATGGCTCGGATTCTTGTATACATGAAAGAAAACGGGATTGTGCTTCGTTACCCTGTGTTTCTCCAGGCTTTAGAGACTCTGAAAGCTGCAGGACAAAGTGACGATCTGTTGAGGGAAGTCAATTCGCATATTACTGTTGAATCTTTGTGCTCCAACGAAGCCGAAGTTGATGACATGGAAAGTTCAGATGACAGTAGAATTATCAGCTCCGTTCTCTTGATGAAGCAGAGTCTTGTTGCGGTTGATTATCTACTTAACCAGATGAAAGATAGAAACATAAAGTTGGATTCTTTTGTTGTTTCAGCAATCGTTGAAACAAACTGTGGCCGTCGTAGAACGGAGGGAGCTTCGTTGGCCCTTGATTACAACTCGGAAATGGGAATTCATCTCGAGAAGTCAGCGTATCTTGCGTTAGTTGGTTACTTTCTGAGAGAAAATGAGCTTAGTAAAGTTATCGAAGCAGTCAAGGAGATGGTGAAAGCCCATCACTCACTTGGTGTGTACCAAGGAGCAACGTTGATCCACAGGCTTGGGTTTGGCAGAAGACCTCGCTTAGCTGCAGAGGTGTTCGACTTGCTTCCCGATGATCAGAAGGGCGTAGCTGCTTACACTGCGCTGATGGATGTTTATATCTCAGCAGGGAGTCCAGAGAAAGCAATGAAGATATTTGAAGAGATGAGAGGACGTGAGATCATGCCTTCGCTGGGGACGTACAGTGTTCTGTTGTCTGGTCTTGAGAAAACCAGTGACTTCCAGAAAGAGGCTGCGTTATTGAAGAAGGAGAAGAAGAGTCTTGTGGCTAATGGCCGTTTCCGGGAAGATGTCGATGTAGAAGAGAGAGTCTGTGATCTTCTGTTTGCTAGAAATCTATAATCTAATTGCAGGTGAAGTCAACATATATGTTTATACGAAGCCCATTAGTCA
Organism: Brassica nigra; assembly: GCA_016432835.1. Lineage (NCBI taxonomy): Eukaryota > Viridiplantae > Streptophyta > Magnoliopsida > Brassicales > Brassicaceae > Brassica > Brassica nigra. Next base: position 12,362,885 of record CM028247.1, on the reverse strand, counting down.
CAAGTGTAGGTTCTCCACAGGTTCGAATTAGCCACAAGTGTGATCTCTATGCTAATGACCCGAGGTAGTTAGTTGAGGCTGAGTTATTAGGGATCGTTTGATCAGGCGACGACTAATGAATCCCTGAAGTTCATGTGTTGCTTCCAACTAGTGAGATTCACTAAACTTAATGTAACCATAAAAGATCTGTTGAGAGTTTTGACCTTTCTGCTGTGTAGCTTTTCGAATTTCTCTATATTGCGCTTGCCCTATGAAGTTTGGAAAAGCAAATATGATTTCTGCATTTATGAATGTGAAGCCATAAACGTGTGCAGAGAATTCTTTTTACATTTGTTCAAGACTTCCACATTAGATTGTTTGTCAAAATTATGATTAGTCTCATTGCTCCTGCAGTCCTGCTGTTACAGTGGTCTAATAGAAAGAAGATTGGTATTGAGTTTGTGTAAGCGTCAGTTTCCAAAGATTGTGCACAAGAGCTCTGAAAGACATTTTTTGCCAGTCTTTACTTAAGGCAAACATTAAGCAAGCCTAGAAGCCTCAAGTCCTTGATTCCAAATGCATTTCCAGAACAAACACGATGCTATATGTAACAGCTGGAGTGGGGAGAAAAGGAGAAGAGAAGAAAAGATTTAGAGTCTGAGCCAAGTCTGGAGACATAGAGAAAGACTTAAACACTCAACAATTTCTTCTTCCTCCACCTTTCCAACAACAAAGCCTTTGGACATGTGGTGGAAGCAAACTTGTAGCAATAAAAGCTATCTCATCTTTCTCTTTGATGCTACACAATGTGAGAATCAATTACTTCCATTTCATTACATAACCAAACGGCAACAATACATGATGTTTCCTTTTACAAAAGAAAAAAAGAAAGTGAAACTGTACCTAAAAAGAGAGGAATAAAAAAATAAGCTCAAGTGATCTTCTTGTCCATGTTTGTGATAAGCGTCTTCATCTGAAACCTCCAGAAACAAAAGTAAGCGAAACCAAGTCCGACCAACACATAAACCCAAACCTTATCATCCCCACCCTCTTTCTCCGACAAAACCTCTTCTATCTCAAACCATTCCCTCTCTTCTCCATCTTTGTAACTTCCCATTATACCCTCCATCACTCTCCCATATAACACATATACCCTATCCTGCTCCGCCACAGTCACCGCCGTCGGGAACCCCTCCACGTCGAGTTCAACTTCGTCATAAACCACTCCTTCTCCCCAGCTATCCTGGCTCTTAAGAAACCAAAGTTTCTTCTGCGACACCACCACGACCGACCCGTCTCTCCGCCTCCTCGCCATCCCATCCGCCGCAACAAGATCTCTATCCAGCAACACAAGCCTCGCGGTCCCGCTCTCTCCATCCACCTTGAACATCTTCCCTGTGTTGCTCTGCACCACCAAGAGGTAACCTCTGCTGTTGTAAACGATCCCGTTCAAACCGCAATCGCGGAAACTCGCGTCCGCGTCTGGCACCACCGGCTGCGAGTTAAACAACGGCGACGTGGAGAAGATCGAGGCTAAGCCGTCACGGTCCACTTTCCAGATGAAGTTTTTGGCCGAGTTGGTGACGTAAGCGTTTCCCTTGTGATCCACCGCCACGTCATTCGCGATGTCCCGGACGATGTCTTCTTCGTTGTTGTCGAGGGACGGTAGCGGAGATAGGAAGATTCGACGGCCGCCGCTGCGGAGATCGTAGGCGGCCAGGGCACTGCATGGAAGGAGAGGCGGCGCGCAGTGGATTCCGGCGAGCAGACGGCGATCACCGGCGTCAACGGCGAGGCCGAGGATTGTAGCATTTTCCGGTAAAAAAGGATCGGAGATTACTGTTTGCACGACGCCGGCGTCGGAGACGGAATGGACTGTGCGGCTGTGGAGAGAACCGACTAGGAAGTGTTGGCCCGATGGATCCCAGGTTAGTCCCTCCGGGTAGAGACCCGGCGATCGGAAGTTGATGACGTGGCGCTTTGTGGCGGAGGAAGGGATGAGAAGTGACACCAGTACGACTGTGGAAAGGATTGAGAGGAGGAAAGAGGATGTGCATCCAGAGGAAGACATATTTGCTTTATTGTGTGTTTCAGAAATATGCTCTGACAGCAACTTTTTAAATCAAATGTTTCTTGACCAACAAACTAGAGAAAACAATAATATGCACTAACAACAACTTTTTAAAATCAAATGTTTCTTGACCAACAAACAAGAGGAAAAAAAAATATTCTCTAACAAAAACTTTTCAAATCAACTAATGTTTCTTGTCCAACAAATAGGAAAAATTATAGAAAATCAGTATTATTAAAATCTAATATATATATATATATATATATTTGAACATAATTACCTCTAAGATATATAACTAAATAAATAAAAATTCTAAAATTCTAATATCCAGCTATATCAATAGATTTTGCTTTAGTTCTGAAGATTTATCATAAATTAAGTATTACATAATTAAAATACAAGATAAGATTTTAATATTTTTTCTTATCTTAATTAATCCTAAGAATTAGGAAGTAAAATTTTCATTATTTAAAATGATATTCGTATGTGAAGTTTCATATTGCTAAAAGAAGTCTACAAAAAAAGTTTATTGCTAAATAAAGATTATGGTGTAATTTTTTATATTTTTTTCTGCAAAGTGTCTTCATAAAATTTAATTTAACAGAACTATTATCTGGCAAGTCTTTTTTTTGCTAATTTTTTTTAATAAATTTATTATTTGATTTATTTGCAAATAGTAATTCGGTTAAAAAAATTTTGTTTAGTATTTTTCGATAACTATTACAACATTTAGTCTGTTAAAATAGTTTTTTCAAAAGAAATCTGCTAAAATAAAATTATTTGACAAATTTTATTATATACAAAAATATTCATGAATAGTATTTTCTAAAATTTTACTGCTGATTACTTTGATCATTATAAAATATTTAGTTGGTACAAAAAAAAAAGAACTCTATGATAGCCCAAAAATCAAATTATTTATGAATAACAAAAAGTAAAACATGATTAAACATCTGACTAAAAAATAATTATATTTCATTATGGTAAAACAAAGATACATTAAAATTATAAACGAAACACCTATATTTGTAAAGTCTAGGTGAATCTAAGTTGAAAAAGGAAACAAAAAAACTTCCAAAACAGTTATTAGAGTAATAAACCCAGCTTAATGAAAATCAAACACAAGTCTAATTAGAAAAGGATTCGAGAGATCTTTGAAAAAGGAAAAAGAAAACATGCATATCACAAACGGGGTTATAAATTAAATAATTAATTCATCTTAACGAAGTGGTAAGTAAAATCCGTAAGCGGCAAGGACTAGGTTCGTCAAAGGTGTTATAAAAAGAGAGTTAGGGGTCTTGTTTTTTCTTACTCACAAACTCATCACCGTTCTCTGACTTCTATTAATAATGGCGACAATAACAACAAGAAGAATGTTCAGCTTCGTGCTCGTGATGGTTCTAATGGGATGTTGTTGCTCGGCAAAAATCTACAAAGTGGGAGACTCGAAAGGATGGACAGCGAAGAAGGGTAGCTATTATGAATGGGCTAGGCGTAAGGAATTCCAAGTGGGGGATTCTCTGCTGTTCGAATATGATGGCAGCTTCAACGACGTCACTCAAGTTTCCAGTCGTTTGGAATACCGATTCTGCAACTCCCTTTCTCCTAAAGCTGTCTACAACACAGGGCACGATGTCGTGACTCTCACGGAACCAGGTTATCACTTCTTCATCAGCTCAAATCATTCTCAATGCATAGCCGGACAGAAACTCGTCGTTTTTGTCGTCCATGACCATTCGATGATTCCTCCACCACCACCACCGAGAAAGATCCTTCCATTCGGAAAAGATTACAAGGTCGGTGACTCCAACGAATGGAGGGTTCCTGAAGATAGTGATTTCTATTCCAAGTGGAGTGAGGAGAAACAGTTTCATGTGGGAGACAATCTTCTTTTCTACTACAACGACCAAGTCGATGACGTCCTAGAAATCAACACTGACCTTGAGTTCAAATCTTGCGACACTACTTCTCCTGTTGCCGTGCACAATGGGGGACAAGATCTCATAAGGCTAACAAAACCAGGTATCCGCTATTTTATTACCTCGAAGATTGGTCATTGTGAGGCTGGGCTTAAGCTTCGAGTTGTGGTCCGACCACTATCCAAAAGTGTTCCGAAGAAGACGCAGTTGTCACCTTTCGACCGCCTCATCAAGTGGCTACATGAGTCCTTCAGACCACACCCCCATCACAAATAATTCGTTTTTTTTTTTGAGCTAATTAGCTTATTATGGTTTTCTTTCTCACTGGTTTTTGTTCTTTAGTTCCTTGTTTCCAAATAGTGTGTGTTTTCTATTTTTTTATTTCTATCGTTGTGGAGAGACTTGATTCAATAAAAATATCCATCCTTAATCCTAACTGTATACACATAATAGACTCAATGGCTCCACCTCAATATTTGGCTACTTTCCCTGATTTCGATGATCAGCTCTGGCTACATTTCAATCGTCTTGTTACATTCCAATATTGTTAAGTTCTCAATATTCAGTTGTTGCATGTTGTTTTCTGCTTCCTTTGTTTCATCCTATCTCCCTCCAATTGTGTCTTTAGTCTTTAACAATCCATACTGGAAATCTAAGAAAAGGGTAATTGTTCTATTCTATGCTACACAAGAAAAAAGTGCAAATATCAACCTTAAGCATCAGTTGCTTAACTATAGTATCTCTTGTTCCAGCACACTACCGCATGAGATCCCTACAAAGGTTACTGATGTTAGTATCATAAGTAGCTCTTCTATTCTAGGTTTTCGCGGTTCAATAAAGCAGCAACAATCAAGATTTAAAGTATTAAAACAATGCAAAATCTTTTCTGATATAGCAAAGAAAACCAGCCAACATGACACATACAACTGATGATCTTTTCTTGAGAAAAAAAAACAGAGAAAAGAGAGTTAAATCTCTCCAACTGACCTCATTCACTTGAGCACTGCTTGATAACTGGAGAGTTCCTTTTGATTTGTCAATATGATGCTACTACACACATGACCATGGAGCTTTCATCACAATTCAATTGACTAATCTTGCTCTCCATAATTTTATAATATAACTGGAGAGTTCCTTTTATAATTTTACGTTGGCCTTATCAGTAAGTGAAAATTATTCTGAGTTGCATTTATGGTAAGAATCATTTAGTGTGGTCAACTGTAGTGACTTTGTCTTGTATTTTTTTGGTATAATCAATATGATTTGTTTCCATATATGTACACAAAGAGGAATAATATATTGAAAAGGGTAAAATATCTATGTCGAGATGCACCAACTATCAGCGGATCAAATCTGTGAATAGACTATTGAAAATGTTCTCATGAGGTTTCTAAGAAAAATATATTTTGTCAAGAAAATTCCAATATCCACGAATTTGTACTTAAGAGCGAAACAATAGTTAAACTTACAGTTTGTGAGAACCCATTTCCAAATCAGCCGATTTCATGGACTGGAGAGACTCGATGATGTGATCACAAATGTAAATAAAATCCTTAATGTATTTTCATTTGCATCTTTGTAAATCAAATTAAAATTCAAAAGTTTTTTCATACTTTTGGAATTGTGCAAATTGGATTCAAAAGAAACTAGAATTTAATTTATGAATGTGTTAAAGTAACCAATCTTGAAGTTCTGTCAAACAAATTTTTTTTTTTGTTTATAGAAAATAATTTTTATAAAAGATATACCCTTTAATTTAAATGCCTTAATCCGCGACTTATATGGATTGCCCTATTAATCATGCAATAAACCTCTATGTATATAAAAGTGAAAATAAACATGTTCAGACGTGCCATTCAAGATTTATTTTAGATTAACAAAGATAAATAAATAAAATGCATACTTTCAAAACATTCTTATTTTTATTATGGACAAAAAATACATTAAAATTATAAAATAAATTAGAAAAGTAAAATTTAAATATAACCGGATAAACCTAATCAAAAGAATTAGAGATATTAAGCGTTGATTATAATTTATATTTGCAAGAGTCTAGCTGTCTAGGTGAATCTAAGTTGAAAAAGGAAAGAAAGAAAGGATATATATTCCAAAACACTTATTAGAATAATAAACTCAGGTTAATGAAAATCAAACACAAGCCTATTTGGAAAAGGAACCGAGAGATATTTGAAAAAGGAAAAAGAAAACATGCATATCACAAACGGGATTATAATCAAATTCATCTTAATAAAGTTTTAAGTAAAATCCGTAAGCGGCAAGGACTAGGTTCCGTAAGAGGTGTTATAAAAAGAGAGTTAGGGGTCTTGTTTTTTCTTACTCACAAACTCATCAACGTTCTCTGATTTCAATTAATTAACAATGGCGACAACAACAAGAATGTTCTGCTTCGTGCTCGTGATGGTTGTAATGGGATGTTGTTGCTCGGCAAAAATCTACAAAGTGGGAGACTCAAAAGGATGGACAGCGAAGAAGGGTAGCTATTATGAATGGGCTAGGCGTAAGGAATTCCAAGTGGGGGATTCTCTGCTGTTCGAATATGATGGCAGCGTCAATGACGTCACTCAAGTTTCCAGTCGTTTGGAATACCGATTCTGCAACTCCCTTTCTCCTAAAGCTGTCTACAACACAGGGCACGATGTCGTGACTCTCAAGGAACCAGGTTATCACTTCTTCATCAGCTCAAATCATTCTCAATGCATAGCCGGACAGAAACTCGTCGTTTTTGTCGTGACCATCCGATGATTCCTCCACCACCACCACCGAGAAAGATCCTTCCATTCGGAAAAGATTACAAGGTCGGTGACTCCAACGAATGGAGGGTTCCTGAAGATAGTGATTTCTATTCCAAGTGGAGTGAGGAGAAACAGTTTCATGTGGGAGACAATCTTCTTTTCTACTACAACGACCAAGTCGATGACGTCCTAGAAATCAACACTGACCTTGAGTTCAAATCTTGCGACACTACTTCTCCTGTTGCCGTGCACAATGGGGGACAAGATCTCATAAGGCTAACAAAACCAGGTATCCGCTATTTTATTACCTCGAAGATTGGTCATTGCGAGGCTGGGCTTAAGCTTCGAGTTGTGGTGCGACCACTATCCAAAAGTGTTCCGAGGAAGACGCAGTTGTCACCTTTCGACCGCCTCATCAAGTGGCTACATGAGTCCTCCAGACCCCGCCCCCATCACTAATAATTCGTTTTTTGTTTTTTTTGAGCTAATTAGCTTATTATGGTTTTCTTTCTCACTGGTTTTTGTTCTTTAGTTCCTTGTTTCCAAATAGTGCGTGTTTCTGTTTTTTTTTTATTTACCAAAAGTTTTCAAATAAAGAACTGATTCTTCTTCTTTTTTTCTCTTTTTCTTTCTTACTTCTCTATTTTTTTTTATTTAGTTCCTAATAAACTAAGAGCCAATTGCTGCTCATGCTCTAAGAATCCCAAACTTGAAATGTTATATTCTTAAAACTACATATACTTATATCTCCAAACAAAAGTAGAGGATTGGATCTGATCAAATGAGTAAGAGCTCTTTGCTGCTCATGCTCTAAGAGTCCCAAACTTGTTTTTCTTTGACTGAATAAGAGTCCCAAACTTGAAATGTTTATATTTTCAAAACTACAAATATTTATATCTCCAAACAAAAGTAAGGGGATTGGATTTATGATCGAATAAGTAATATCTACAAAAATTCGCCGTGCGCGCATAGAATCCCTAAGTACTATATTTACACGAAATCATGTTATCATCAGTTTTTGTTTTTGGCTCATGCACGTGTTGCATTTCGTTCTTCAAAACCATATCCAAAAATAACTAAATTACATAAATCAATGCTCACTCTCTTGCGGCGGAAGCGCTTTCTGGGAAGGAACCGCCAGCGAGGGGCTGGCTGCAGTGGTGACTCGCTCGCAGCGAGGACACATGGTGAGGCTCGAGGCGGAGGTCACCGTGGCTGGTCCCACCTTCATGGCCCTAAGCTCTTCTACTTCTCTGTGGAGCCTATAGTTTTGCTCAGTTAACGAACCAAACCACCTTTTAAGATACTCGCATTCCATCTCAGTTTGCTTCAATTTGCTCCTAAACAAAAACAAATCCAAAACAGCACAGTACGAGTTGATAATTTTATCGATGCTAAAGAAAATAAACACAAAGATGCTTTATAGTTTATACAAGTTAATTTGATCAAATGCGTGTCGACTATGCAAATAAATGAATAATGAATTAAATAAATTAAAAGTAAGTGGAAAATAAAAACGCATGAACGGCCAAATGAATGATGAGTCAAAGGGCATTGATGAGAATGTCAGTACACGAGGCAGAAGAACACATTGATTGATTTACTAGGAAACTAATTTAATAAATATAATTAAAAACAAAGGAGGATTTAAAAATAAAAGGCTAGAAAATACTCCTATTATAAATAAGGATGTGGTCAGGATAATAGTTACATTTTGGGAAATCATAATAGGACCATAATACTATAAATAGTAATACGACCAATGTTGTAACTCTAATTATTTATTGCACCATACTTTTCCCATCTGTTCACAATTATTGGGTTCTGAATTTAATATTTTATTTTAACAATTACCAGTTGATTTTACCAAAAAAACAATTACCAATTGATTAGTTAATTCTATATGTTTTAAACATGAACAAATCTGATCATTCAGAAACGATAGAACTGTACTACGCTACAAGAAAAGGTATTAACATTGACTGTATGAAACTTTGTGACATTGACACGTGAATACAGGTATACGCAAGTTATGTATACACACGTATATGACGTACACGAGCTAAAGTATTTTTGAAACACGACTTACTCCAAGTTTCATCAAACATTAAAAATGTGTTAATGAATACTATAATCGAGGGCTTCAAAATGCTGTTGTCACTTCTGAAAATAACCATGCAACAACACATATATACGTGATGTGACATACTATATAACTACTTCAACGTTAATATATTATCTTTAGTAATATGTGTATTTAATTGAGTGGCTGTTATTTTATTTCTGTAAAATTTTGACTTGATATAAGTTTAGGTCAGCTAAAATTTTCTTTTTATATATGTAGTAAGTGGTGATTCAATTACGGTATATAACTCTGAGAGAATTTAAGAAGAACCTATAAGGAAAACATTATAAATTTTTTGATAGATGAATGAGATATAATACTGTAAAACAAAAAAAGAATGAGATATAATAAATGAAAAAGACAGCATTACCTTTTTAATATTTAAGGGTACGACTTATATGTTAACGGGGTGGGTCGAATCCGATTCAGATTTCATTTTTTGCTTTATTTTATATTCTGTCAACGTTTAACGCTTATGTTAACTCTCAAATTAATCATCAACCACCCGCTTATTGCTGAACCTTGTTTTCAACTTTTTATTGGTTAACCTTATTATAGTCAGATATTTATTTACTAATAATGTAAGAAAAGGTGAAAAACAAATGAAAAAGAAACGGTACCTTGCTCTACGGTTTTGGAACCAAACTTCAATTTGTCTTGGCCGTAGCATCAAATGCTTTGCAAGTGCTTCCTTTTGTTTCTACATGTTACGGAAAAATAGAGGAATATTTTTAATATCATTATTATATATTCAAGAAAACTGAAAAAAACTCTATATTATTTGTAGGGAATGGTAATTACGGGATTAAGAGTATGATTCTGTCTGAAACTATCTTCAAGAAGACGAGACTGTTCTCTGGTTAGACGGAGTTTCTTGCGGGGAGGAGCAGAGCCACCGTGACTGAGTTCTTCATCGTCTTCAGACGACGACGGCAATCGATTCATGTCTAGCTTTAGCTGCTCTCTTCCTCCGCCACTTCCTTCATCTGAAACTTATCGTATGTATAACATTGTGAAACGACAAATGAACGGAATATCGTGATCAAAAAGAGAATTTTTTTTTATTTGAACAAGATCAAAGAGATAAGACGATGAAAAGATAAATAAATAAATAAAAATACATATAGAAACATGTCGATGAATAGTTATTCGTATTCATATGTGAGATCTCGTTTTTATTATATATATATTTTCTTTGTAAAATGAAAAGATATAATCTAATCATCACAAAAATAGAATCCAAACACAACCTCCATGTATATATATATTTGCATGTATAGTTTACTAATATTCATTTTATAGAAATAGTATGTTATTGTGTATACATGGCTCACCGGAGGGTGGAGATGAAGAGAAGCCTGGAACGGAAATAGTAAGATCCAAGTGTGAAGAGTTTTCCGGTAAAATCGCCATTAATTCAGTAAAATTTAGGGTTCTTAAGAAAGAAGAGAAGGTAAAGTTAGAGAGGGGACTAGTAACGAAGAGACAAACTTGAACCTCGACGATGCCTTTATATTTATATTAACGCATACTCAAATTTTTAAAGATAAGTGTATGGTGTATATACACACGCACGCATGCGTATACTATTGTCATAAGGACGTAAATAGTAGTTTTGTCATAAAAGGATAACAAGTGTAAAATGTAAGGGGAAAATGTTAAGTTGCCTAATGTTACATTAGTAACGTATAGGTGCCCATCAAATAATTTACCTAATTTACTTAATTTATAATTTACCTAATTCTAAAATAAAACTTTAATTTTGTCATTGATTACTAATAAATACAAGAGCGCGGGCCATTCGACTGATGTCCGCGAGTCAAAGGAATATGAGAAGAGTCGCCCGATAAGGGACATGTGTCGAACAGTAAACCATAGCAAAGTAAATGCTGTGGGAGACTAACCAGCAGGTTTTCTGTTTGTTTGTGTCAATAATTAATTATTTACTATTTCATCCATTTTCAAAAAATAAATTTTCATTTTTTGTTTTAAATATTAATTGATTAATATTCATAAATTATATATTTTTGAAAATATTTAATATTTAAATTATCAAATATCACCGGCTAATATTATTGTAAGATAGTATAGATAAATAATATATTTCTTTTTTATAATTTTATTGTTATTTTATTTTTAGAAATCAAAACTTTGATCGATATTTTGTTTGGTCCATATATTTAGCTTGTGAAAGGGACCGAGACCCTGAACTTTTTTTTTTTATAAAAGAGACCCTGAACTCTTCTTAGACTTCGAATGTTTTGAACCGTCCCGCATTACACATACTTAACAGTAATAAAAATCTCTGCATATACCTTATATTTTATACATTTTTATAACTGTTAGAACCGCACCGCAGTAGAACCGCTCGCCTCACACCGTTCAATCTACAGTTACCATATATCTATATATTTTTATAACTGTTACTCTATACGTTTCTCCATATTCCATCATCTCGCATAGTTTATATTTAGTTTTCAGTTCTATACAAATAATATGTGGATGATGACGCATGTTATTACTTACTCCCTCCGTTTCTAAAAGATCTATATTTTATAATTTTTACACTTATTAAAAAATATAAAATTTTAGCTACCAATATATTGATTTTTTAATTAACTATTCTCCATAAATTTTAACCAATAAGATTTTAATAAATAAAATTATATTTTTTGAAATATACAAATTTTCATTAATTAAAGCATTGAAAATGTAAAAGATGTATTTTTTTTGAAACTAATTTTTTTTTCCAAAACATGAATCTTTTATTAGAAACGGAGGGAGTAATTAATTGGGGACTGAAAATATAACTGGTTGGAGTTATTGAGACAGAAACGCATATTCAATAATCATAAATACTACATTAATTTGGGTCTGTTGATTTTGTTTGTACCGTTATCGGCAAGACATTTAATACTCCTTCTGTCCCATTTTAAGTGGTGTTTTAGGTTTTTTATTTTGTCCCATTTTAAGTGATGTTCTCACAAATCTAGATATAATTTAATATCATTTCAATTTTGTGACCAATTAAAAAATATTGTATCATTTTCTTATTGGTTGAACTAATTTCATTTAATGATATTTTTATATTACCAAGATCAATTACATAAAAATATGTATTTTCTTAATCCATGTGCAAAAACCTTAAAATCCACTTATAGTGGGGTAGAGGAAGTATAAGATAAGAAAATACGCTGTTTCCAGATTTAATACCAGTACTAGTTTATACTCCTTCCGTTCCATAATATAAAATATTTTGTTCAATGCACAAGAATTAAGAAATTTAACTTTTTAAAAATAATATCATTAATAATATAAATATAAAATAAATTAACCACTCATAAATATATACATTAAAATACTATTGTTCAACCAGTTTCCAATAAAGTTAAAATATCTTAAAAATATCAAAACATCTTATATTTTGAAACATCGTTATTCTCTAAAACATCTTATATTATGAAACCGATGGAGTATAACTCTACGTGGTCAATGTCCACGGGCTAACTAGGAAACATGTAATGTTTCACTACTCGATTTTACTGTTAGTTCGTTAAGATGTTGCTAACTTTTTTTTTTCTTTTTCTCAGTGGCTCCTGAGACTAAAATAATGATTAGTTAGAAACACCTTATAATTTTACGTGTATTCTCAAGCATGTAAAATGATGTGAACATATAAGTTCTACATGATAAATTTGTTGAATTTAATAGCCCTACGTGCTACTTCAAGATAACTAAAAAGGAGTGTGTATACATATAGGATAACATGCATGCTGGACCAGTCTAGACTTTTTGTGGTGCATTCTGGGTCACTTGCATGAGTCATATATTTGTTTTATTGCATATAATAAGCCACTGAGAATGATCATACTCATTTCTTCAACTGACAACTTAATTGTTTGGTTGTGTGGACGATTATATTAGTATATATCCAGATTTCGTAATTATGATAATCTTATAGTAGCATTTGTGTTGTTGACAAAAAAAAAGCATTTGTGTTGGGTCCGATTTAATCCGGAACAATTAATTACTTATTCATGTTTCACTTTACTAAATGTAAAAGCATCATTTTTTTTTTACTTTTGCTATTTAAAGAAAAAACAATTGAGAGATGTAGTGAGAGACCACCGTTGATATTACTCAAAGAGCTTACAAAAAAACGGAAGTAATAATTGAATTGAGCATCTTTAATGTATTATTTGAGAAACACCATGAATAGACATTTTACAAAAACACCATGAATAGAATGTTTTGTTAGCTCGCGCCACTAGGGCTGGGCATTTTATCCGTTAATTTTGATTCAATTCGTTATTCGGTTCGATTCGATCCGAAAATTCCGAATATCCGTAAAATTTCGAAGCAAAGCAAATACTAAAAGTCAATATCCGTTAAAATCAAAGCAAATCACAAATATTAAAATGTTGGAAAGTGAATATCCAATCTGATCCGGTAATATGTAAATATATGTATATATTGATTATATTTAAAGTTTTAAATATATAAAAATATATAATTATTATTCTAACATATGATTAGACAAATTCTATTCACATTATTACTTATATAAAAGTATTACATAAAAGGAAAGAAAAAAAATGATGACAATTATAACTTTTTTTCTTAAGTTTTGTGTTATTATAATTGTTAACTAAATTTAAAATTTTTACAAAATATGTAGATTCACTACTTCTTTTAATTTTTATTTTATATATCATACAAAAAAATATTTTATAAAACAAACTTTTATCAAATTTTTAAAATTATTTGTATTAATCAAAATAGATGAGATATTCGTAAGTATTCGTAAATATCCGCAAATATTTATTTATTTTCCGAATATCCGTTTTTCCGAATATCCGTATTTTTTCGAAACAAAGCAAATCGAAAAATTAGATATCCGTGGCATTCGAATCAAATCACAAATACCTTCAAAAATCTGGATATTCGATCCATGCCCAAACTTACGCGCCACACATGAAAATAAGATGTAACTTAAGACCAATTAATTATAACACAAAAAAAACTATTGCATTTAAAGGTAGTGGTGACTCCTTCCAGACGGATTGCAATGACGTCAGAGTCCGAAGACTAACTCTTTTTTTTTCGCAAACTAAGACCAACTCTTAGAGCATCTCCAATGTAAAACTCCATTTTTTTTTCCAAAATAGAGTAAAAGTGATTATGGAGTAAAAATGCTCCAACCCTACTCCATTTCTCACTCCATAATGGAGTGATGAACAAACAAAAAATAGATTACTTCATTTATGGAGTAAACTTCATTATAGAGTGAGATATGGAATAGGGTTGGAGCATTTCTTACTCTATACTCACTTTTACTCCATTTTTTTGGAAAAAATGGAATAGGAATGGAAATACCCTTATATATTGAATGTTTTAACAAACAAAAACTCATACTGAACGAATTTATATTATGAAAAAGTTCTAGTCGTTTTTCTTTGTCTATATTTCATGCTCTTTTTATTTTAAGGTCGATTGTTTGGCCCGTTATGTGCGTTTATCTGCATTTTTTGTTTTCTTTCGTAAACAGTGTTGCCCTGGCTTGGTAATATACTGCAAGTTATATGTTGACAACTGAAAAAAACTGAAGACAAAAATGTGAACAGCATACCAAATAAATTCAAAACAGAAACAACAAAAATAAATTGATATCGATTAAATATTCATTGTTTTAGGTAAATATAAAAAAAGGCTGATGGCTCTTATCCTTAGACATTGTCTTATTCTACCATTGATGGCTTGTCTAGTTTCTGCCTTTGTTTCATTGGCTTGGGATTCAATACATCATGAAGCTTGTTTCATGCAAACTCTTCCCAACTATAAGACTTTGGTCTTATCTTGTAATAGTTTATGTTTTAATTTGAAAGCCCTTTTACAAAAAAAAAAAAAGGCTGATGTTATCTTTATTGCCGCCGAATGATGATTTGCGTTCATTACGTTTAGAAATAAATAAAAAACATCAAAGGCAATCTGTTAATATCACACCACATTTGCGTAGTCACCACCACCATATTCTTTGTGCGATTAATCGCACACAATTACAATCATTGTCTAGTTCTTTTTATTGAAAACATCTGTACATATGAACATGACGCATAATAAAGCAATGCTGGAATTTGGTTTACGGCTTTAAACACAATACCGTAGTAAATGACCACTGACCACTCTCTTTCAAGCTTCAATGGCTGCAAGTGTCAACATGGAGCATGTTGATTTCAAAGCTTCAATTATTACAGTCATGGAAGATATAATAGAAAATGATAACGGAGATCGATCCCCAATTTGCACAAACAGCTTTTGTAGCTTCCGATGAGCAAATCATTCATCTCGGGACGTACACAGATTCGTCTTCCGACATCACTATCTTCTAAAGTCAACAAAGTTTTGTCTTGTCTCATAATCATTTTCTTCTACTCTTTGGATCCAAACACATTTCATTTTACTTTTGCTACTCGAGAGGTTTCAATTTCAGTTCGCACACAAAAGACAATCATCAATAACATTAATGAAAATACTCTATATGTTTCATAATATATGATGTTTTTAAAAAAGTTTCCAGTGTTGTAAAATGTAAGATGTTTTGATATTTTTGTATTAATTTTTATTTTATTGAAACTATTTAACCAGTTATATCTTACCATTTATATAACTGGTTAAACTATTTTGTACATATATATATACAGTAAATTTTCAATCTTTGTATTTTAGACAAAATCTGAAATAGAAGAATAAGAAATAGTCTAATTATTGTGAATAAAACAAGTGTAATAAAACCGTCATAGATGTGTGAAAGCTTTTGTTCTTGAAGTGTTCAAATCAAACATGAGAATTGTCTTATCATGATTGTCTTTATTAACCCCACCACCCATGCTAATTCATCATAAACAAATATGCACTATATCATGATGTAAAAAAATCCCATAGCTCATCATGAAAAATAATGCCGACTTGCACCAATTATAGCTCTTACACCAAAAAGAAATGTTAATGGTTCTATCTGAAATAATGACCTATTATTGATTATGTTTGGTTTCCGAAAACATGTCTGATATTCTTTGATAATGATCAATTCGATCTAAGATCGTGTTGCAGAGAATCTAAGTGATTAAAAGATGGACATGTTTGCTGCTAGTGACAAAGAAGACGCAGAATGATGAGGCACACCGATTTGCGCACAACAAGTGTCCACGAGAAGTGAAACAACTTACCAACACTTCAATTAGTTTAAACATGGAAGTAGAGAAGCTTTTTTTTGTTGGAACAAAAAAAGAGGAGACAAGGAGGTTAGTGGATCCCACTCTTTGATGATTGGGTAGGAAACATTTTGTGGGTCCCCACTTGTCTCTTTGTCCCTCCCCATTTGTTGCCACCCCCAAAAACTCCTGTCGGGTCCCCCTCACCATTCCTATTACCACTTTTCTACAATAATTCACACTCCACAAAACTCTCCAATAAACTTTTATAGATCCCATTAGTTTTCAAGTCCTATTAAGATGAGATCACAATACTCTACAAGGCATCAACTCCAAGTATACTTCTTTTAGAACGCAATATTTAAAGCTCAGATGACACCAAACATGCTGGATCTCTACTATGTCTATGGCCATACAAGGATAATTTTGACCTCAAAAGACTATACTTCTAACAACATGCTGTGTCGTGTCACTGTACCGAAATACCAAAAAGGAAAGCGACATACCAAGTAGTATGTACTAGGAAAATGGTATGTACATTGGCCTGGTGCAACCTTTTAGTCCCCTAGAAGACAAAGTGGCTGTCTCATGCTAAGCTCAGCTTTCAGCGCTGGAAACTTCTCCAGGTCGTGAGAGTCTCCTAGAACTTTCTGTGGAAACAGAGAAACAAAGGAAAAATATGATTCCAGATAACATAGAAGTTTGTCTAAAATGAGAGTAACGGTGAGAATGAATGTTTTTACCAAAGCGGCTATGTGGGCTTCCTGCAACATATTGCCGTCCATTTCTAGCCTAGCGACCGGGAACTCTGGTAAGTGTCCAGACTGTTTCTTCCCAAGCAAGTCACCAGGTCCACGTAGAAGAAGGTCAATGTTCGCCAAGTAAAACCCATCAGAAGATTTCCCCAACATGTTCAACCGTTTTAGGCTATTGGCAGTTGACCCTATCAGTAAGCATTTTGATTTTCTGGTTCCACGGCCAACACGTCCTCGGAGTTGGTGTAACTGAGCGATTCCAAATCTTTCAGCGTTCATGACAACCATCATTGAAGCGTCTGGAACATCAACGCCTATCTCTATCACTTGGGTGGAGAGGAGTATCTGCGTCTCTCCGCTTCTGAATTTTCTTAGCGCCTCTTCTTTGTCGTCACTCTTCATCCTTCCGTGTAACAGTCCGCAGCTGTAGTCTGGAAACTTTTGGGATATTACTTCGAGATCAGCAGAGGCAGCACGGAGCTGTGGCAGTTGCTCTGATTGTTCAATCACAGGATACACAAGGTATACTCTCCCTCCCGACTCCAAGTCTTTCAGCATCATCTAACAATTGAAAGATGATAGGTTTAGATACTGTTGCATCTACTGTTGAGATGTAGTTATTGTCATAAGCATTACCGAGTAGACTTCGTTGAAGCCAGTCTCATTTCCCTCGAAAATGTGCGTCTCAACTGGTATTCTCCCAAGTGGCATGTCAGTAATCTGAAGAAACAAAGAGAAGACGTTTTGAATACATGGAACAAGTGAGCTTCTACCTGATGGATTAAAGTGGAAACAGTTCACGTTACCTGAGTCAAAGAAATATCTCCGTATAAAGCTAAGGCAAGAGATCTCGGGATTGGGGTGGCTGACATTGCCAGAACATGAGGAGCCATATTGAGATCAGCTTTGGTAGTATCGTCAGAGTCAGAAGAGCCGGTTTTTGGTATAACAGATGCACCATATAACTGTAGCACTCACGCAACGATAAACTTATATCAATTATATGCTTGAGCCGATCATATGATATTTCATTTAGGATCATTAAAAGCCTAACCTTGCTGTTGAATCTTCCTCTTTGGATTACACCAAACCGTTGTTGCTCGTCAACAATGGCAATACGTAATGCAGAGTACTCTATCTTTTCAGCTATCAGGCTGTGAGTTCCAATTATAATCGATATAGATCCACTTTGAAGATCCTGTCATCGGTTTCCAGCTATAAGGAAGGCAAACTGTATAGTATTATAAAGCGACTTAGTAGCTGCACGACTAACCTGACGAATCATCCGTGATTGTTTTGTTGGGGTTGAACCTGTGAGCAACCCAACGGTTGGCTTGGATGGTACACCCTCCATTTTCTCCAGCAGATGGCGCAACTGTTCGTAGTGTTGGATTGCAAGTAACTCCGTGGGGGCCATGAAAGCTGCCTGCATATGGAAAAGGCGTAACATGCCAACAGCGAGTCAACGCTGTATCTAAGAAGATTTTGATCATAAGGAGAGTTCGTTTACCAACCTGGTAACCAGATGCTACGACCTCCATACACGCCAAGAAAGCGACTACTGTTTTTCCACATCCAACATCTCCCTGAAAAGGAAGCTGGCCTATTAAGAAACTTCCATTTTGTTAAAAAGTTCACAAACTATAACCCCAACAGAAAAAAAGAAATACCTGCAAAAGCCGATTCATTGGAATCGGACGTTTTAGGTCCCATATAATTTCTGAGGCAGCACTAAGCTGACTAGGAGTAAGGGAATAAGGCAGAGCCTTCACAAGACTCTTGCTGAGAGTGGACCAATCTTCTATATAAACGGAGTTGAGCACTGGATTTTTGAACTTTTCCAGCAATACATCTTTCTCTAGTTTTGTGCCGAGACCTTGAAGCATTTGGTATAAGCGTGCCAACTGTATGCAAACAAGATTCAACTAACGAAATGCTTTTCTTTTTTACCAACAAATCATTATGATTCAGAATGCTGTTTCTGAGAAGACAATTAGCTAGCTGCCTACCTGGAGGTAAAAGAACTCGTCGAAGATAAGCCTTTTGCGAGCTAAATCAGCCTCATCTAAATTCTTGGGCTCGTGAATACCAATATAAGCCTACATTTAAGTGAAAATGAAGAGAAATTAAGGACACTAAGAAGTTAATCAAAGAGCAAGTCTCAACAGAGAAACAAGACTCACATCATGGAGAGATGGTAAGCCAAAAATTGTAGTGATTTCCCTAGGAAGCGG
This sequence comes from Brassica nigra, assembly GCA_016432835.1. NCBI lineage: Eukaryota > Viridiplantae > Streptophyta > Magnoliopsida > Brassicales > Brassicaceae > Brassica > Brassica nigra. The sequence goes on along the minus strand of CM028247.1, from coordinate 12,343,838 downwards.
ATCCATATTGGTAGGGAGAATCCGCAGAGCCCTAAGTGACAAAAAAGTGGGTGAGAAGACAAAATCTAAGCGACATGGCATTTCAAAACTATTGTCTCAACTGAAGATAACACCCTATCGCCAGTGAAGATATGAAATAGAGAAGAGAAACAAAAACCTGGAGATGACATCGCTAAGGAACTTTGGGGATAAGCCTCCTTTTGCCGGGTAAATAGGATATGGTCTCACCTGAGCTGAAAGAGATGACTCATCTTCATCTCTGAGTACATCAATATTGTATTCCTTCATTTCAAAATGATTTTCCGCACGCAACGCCTTCACCTAGATATATACGAGATTAACAACATATTCTTGAATCAGCAACTTGCCAAAGACTATCCATCCACTTAAATCTGGTTCTTTAATGGTACTTCATCATTCTAAATCAAGCCCAAGGTGCAGTTTTACCTCAGGGAGAGAGCTAAAGACTTGTGCAGCAGTATAAAAACAAGTATACCAAGTTGATAAAAAGCCAAGTTTAAGGGAACCAACCTTCCCGCTAACGCATACAAAGTCCCCAGGTCTATGTTTCTCTTGAATACTATTGAGAAATGGTTGCCACGTAAAGCGAGAGCCACGAAAAAATCTCTTCAGATGCAGATAAAATGTTTTTCCAACTTTATCATCATCAGCATTACAACTCAGATTCTCTGGAGTTCTGTCTCTTCCTGTAACGTCACAGCTGACAATAACCTCAAGAAATGAAAATGAAGAGCTAGCTCTGACTGCCCTGCAAACATTGAATTGCACAGAGTTCATATTTGAAATTTAAAAAACGTGTAGATGCAGCTTAACACTGATACTGGTAACAGAGTCTATTTGTTGGCAGATTTTTTTTTCTGAAAATGTTTACTATGAATTGTAGAATGATAAGACACAATTTAAGGACCAAAAAGCACTCACTTGGAAGACACGATTTTCCCAACAAATATCAAGTACTGTCCATCCTCAATATCAAGATGGGCGTTCTGCAAATCTACATAGGTTCGAGGAAAATGATGCAATAGTTTCCTCATCTGCATTCAAAGAGTGTTTTTAAAAACAGATGAGCCTTTCCTCAAGAAAAAAAAAGTTTTCTATTTGGTTTCCATGTATTGAAACACCTACCGTGTGAAAGCCACAACTGTCTAGCTGATTACTCTGCCTCTTGCTTAACCCAGGCATAGAACCTATAGTACAACTAAGGAAAAGCTGAGCGGAAGAATCATCTTCTTCTTCAGGGGGTGTTGTTTCAGCTTCAGATGTTGCAGTATGGACCGTAAAAGAAGAGCCATCAGATATTTCTTCTCTGAGACTACTTGAAGAATCAACATTAATCAGAGGCTCAGGACAGAAGGAAGATAACGTTCCGGAAAGACTGTCTGGATCAAGCCATCCTACAGGCATGGGAGTGGGAAGAAAACTGTTTTCGTTTGGCGTCGTCTTGAGAACACTCTTTGTCTCTTCAAAAGATTTGGTCCTGCTGTATAGTTCCACAGGACGAGAATAGCCGAGAGAGATCGCAGGGAACCTCTTACAAGCAGATTCAAGCTCTTCCTTAACTTGCTTATCAGATTTCTGATCAAACACATCATCATCATACTCCATCAAAGCTGCAACCTTGCTTATTAACTTGGACTGAGTTTCGAGCCTAGCGTTTGCACACTTCTCAACTTGTTCGAGAAGATTGTCAGGGTAACTATGCTTCGAACGATGGGTTATCTTCCACACTTTGGAGGAGGAGAAGAAGAGATTACTAAACCTAAACACAAAACCAGCTTTGATTGATTGATCAACAGCACAACAAACAAGAAGGAATCGTGAGTAGCAAGCACGAGAAAGTTACCTCATTTTAGACCAGTTTCTTCTCTGAGCTTGGATTACAATCACACTTGTCAATCTTCTACCCGCGAAACACTGATGAAAAGTTTTCAGAAGAAGACATTAAAAACCGAACAATAACCAAATGAACGTGTTTTTTCCGTAGAGAAGCAGGTGAGTACCATGCCACAGGGTGGTTGTATCAAGGATAGAGTCACTGCCGCCATTAGATTTCACAACATGGCTTGTCTGAAGAAACCTTTCGCATCGATTGTCTGAAAAGGGTTTCCTAGGATTCTGGTAAACAAATCAAAATGACGAGAATCGAATTGGGCGAGTGTCGTAAGAGATTCTAAGTCACTGAGCACGAATCGAGTCGAAGTTCGAGTCTTGCTGAGGTTTGAAGAGAGAGAGAGAGAGAGATGGACTTGAGGTTTATTGTCCTTTAGAAGGGTTTATATTAATTTGTTTTTTTAAATAAAATTTAAGATTTTTATGTGAATTAGAAATGTTAATACGATTTAACTAAAACATTTTTATAATCCCATCTAAAATTGTTAAACTTTGAATTATATTTTTAATTTACGAATTCCACAAAATAATTTAAAATCACAATAGATCTCTTAAAATTCACTATTTCAGAATATTTTTATTAACTGTATATTTTAAATCACAAGTTCACTCAGTTTTAAATTCATGTTTGAATAACACTCTACATCTTAAATTGAAAACACCTCGTAAGTCAATATTTTCCTTAAACACAGTTTGAAATTGTTTATGTCCAGAAAAATTTAAGATGCAATAAACACAAAGGGTTGACAAAAGAAATAAAGCAAGAAACCAAAAAAAAAATTTCAAGAACATTTTCAGAAAATGTTCATATTAGGTTGGTATCATTTGCAGAAGACCATTCTGGTGCTTCTTTGCAAGTTCTTAACGCATATTCAGTTCATAAGCAGATGAATAGATAGATAGATGGTATTTAAGGTTCTAAAGAGACAAAATATATATGAATTCAAGTTCCAAGAGAAACCATTACACACACAACATGACCAGATGAATAGCAAAGGAGAGGGAGAGAGTTCAAGTGAAAACACATACAACAACGCACAACAATCAATGGTTTGCTGCTAAACAACTTGAGAATCATTTTTTTTCATTTTTTCTTTTTTTGACTAAGACACTGCGGAGGAGACGCCCACACATCTGGAAGCACAGATACTATCACTCCTCGCTAGACAAGCTGACCGTTTAACCGGAGTTGCTGCTGTCTTCTTTGATGATAACCCAGTCTCTGTGTTTGGACTCTGCGGAGGTGTAAACACCACTGAACCCGAAGACGGCTGGGCGTGGGCGTGAACTGAATCACCACCCTCGTCCTCTGATGAGCACACCCGTTCTCTGCAACAAAACCAAACCAGGGTGTGGATTATATATCGCTTAAACTCAACATGGTTCAGCTTCAAGAAGTAGGTACTAACCTTGGAAGTGAAGTGTACTTCCTCTGGATTGGTGGGGAGTTACGCTCCTCTTCATCATCGTCATGTTCTTCCAGTCTTGCAAACTCTTGTTTGAACTGGTCAACTCCGCTGGAATGTCATAGCTATCAGACAAAAAGTACCAAACAACCAAGTTTTTATTCGGAAACTAAGTCAAACCTCGGGTACATAAAATGAGAGTTGATGTTCTCTTCTCCTTGTAGATACTCTTGCAGCATCTGTGGATGGTACTCCAAAATCTGTTTCATATCCATAGGAGAACTAATCAGTTCAAGGGAATTCCTCAAACTCTAATCCAATTCTAATCTCTAAGCATATGTTTGTGTATACCTCTCTGTACATGAGCTCCCTCACATCATCCCTAGTCAACTTCCTCCTTTCAAACTCAAACTCTAGCTTCGAGATAGGTTGCCTCGAAGGTTCGTAGTCCACATTTGCCAATCCTTGAAAATACGGATCAGCCAATGCCTAAAGAAGAAAGCAAAACAAAAGCATCAAGAATCATGAAAATGAATGGAAAACAAAAACAGAGCTTAAGCTTGTTCTCGTCTTACCTCTTCAGCAGAGGGACGGTCCTTTGGGTCAAAAGCAACTAAACGCTGAAGTAACTTCAGCGCCACAGGATCGATATTTGGGAACTTATGAGTGAAAGGAACAGGATCCTTTCGCCTCATGTTACTCAAATACTTTCTAGCCTTCTCATTCCGAATCTACATTTCCATTATAAACAGACAGCCTCATGACACACTATACTTTAAAAAAACTTGCAACCAAAGCAAGTTTATCTGGGAGAGAGAAGCCTCTTGTATTGCAAGTTAGCTTCCAGGAAAAAATAAAAACAAACCCTGGAGAGAGTTATTGGTGATGGAGTTCCAAGAAGATCCGTGACGAGTTCAAGCTGGTGCACAACGTTTTTGCCAGGAAACAAGGGCTTCCCAGTTAGCATCTCTGCAAATATGCAGCCAACGCTCCACATGTCAATCGCTGGCGTGTACTGCACATACATACCAATTCCATTAGCTCACACTTAAAGCATAAGGCAACCTTATAAGGAAAACGGAACAAGCATTTTACGTTGGAATAGAAGGAACCACAGAGCTCAGGAGCACGGTACCATCTTGTAGCAACATAGTCCTTGCAAAAGAACATGACAAGATTGGTTACTTAGCAGAACTACTTAAATCATTTGAAGTCAGATGCATAGACATACATACCTCTCTGTTACAGAACAATAAACTAACTAATTATTAAGCATTCAAAACTCTTTCCATATTAGAGATTTTTTTGCAAGAAATGAATAAATAGGCAAATGTAAAAAAAGATATGGATAGAGATGCATACAGTCCAGAAAACGGCAGAAGGGGAATCAGTGAAGGATACACGAGCAAGTCCCAGATCACATATCTTGATTTTGCAATCAGCATTGGCAAGGATGTTCTTAGGCTTCAGATCTCTATGGAACACATGCGCTAAAACACAAAACAAGAAGCCAAAGATGATAAGAACACTGTGATGGACATGAATCATGTATGAAACTCTTAAAGAGCAATACACACAGCAAGGTTGAGAGAAGGGAAACAAGAAAACTTACCTGAGTGCATGAATTTTAAGCCACGAAGAAGTTGGTACAAGAAGAATTGATGATGCTGAGGAGTGAGGTCGTCATTTACCTTTAAGACATGGTGAAGATCCGACTCCATCAACTCGAAAACAACGTAGATATCTTTGAACTCTTTCCGGCAAGGAGGCAGCATTATATGCTTGATCTCCACGATATCGGGATGCTTCAGTAGCCTGAGCAGCTTGATCTCCCTGAGAATCCTTATCGCGTCAGAGACGTGTTCAAAGACATTGGTCATCTTCTTGATAGCAACTTTGCCACCAGTGTGTGGACATTCGGCAGAGGCAACAACACCATAGCTTCCTTTTCCGACAACTTCTTGGATCTGGTATTGGCTCGCTTCCCCATACTCGGTGAAAAACTCTTTCTCCAACATGATTTGATTCTTTTCACTGTTTTAACAACATTCCATCATAAATGTAACAGAAAAAATACAGAAAGGATTGTACTTTCTTTTCAAGAATCTATGATTCAGCTATAATCCTAAAGCTTTTCATCAAAAGCAGAAACACATCTACAAGGAAGAACCCCTAAATATACAAAAAAATAGATACAAACACCAAATTGAAAGAGGAAAGAGCAAAAAGGTTATACCTTTAGGTGAATCTTTGGAATCAAAGAGTAATTCACACGAAGAAGCTGCCTGCAAGGAGGAAGATTTGATGGATGTCTGCAATTCAGAGAAGGGCCACACGCAATTATTTATATTATAATGAATCGCTTTAAAGACAACCACCAGCTCATTGTTGTAGCTTTCGTGATTACACTCCATTTTAATCACACCCCTTTTTAAAAATAATGACAAGATTACCTTTAAAATTATCAATTTTTGTAAACGTGTTTTTTTTTTATTAAAAGGAAAAATTTCACAGCAAATGATAAAAATTAGATTAAAAAAAAAAACAATCGGAACTAAACGACTCACAAAAGCAAACAAATGATGGAATAAAAATGCGAGCCATACCTTATCTTATCTTTGATTCCCAAATTTCTCGGAATAATTCCAAGACATGTGAACGAGCGAGAGAGAGAAGATAAGATATTTATAATAGTAATGGAAGTCACGGCCCGTCGCCGATCTGTCTTTTTCATTATTTCTCACCTAACCTTGCAACGACGTCGTTTGTAGAGGATCAAAGTAAGTCCCGAGGAAGTCTCTTCCCTTGTTCTGCGCTCCCAACTTCTCCCACCATTGTTGACCACCATCTTTGAAATGGCGTCGTTTTGAAGATGGTGCTTAATACGGAACTAAACGAGGTCGTTTTGATTACTATCTCGGACCTCTGATTATTAGACCGTAATCATATTGGATGTTTTTTTTGAACGGTAAATAATCAACTTTCACGTCGCAGCTTGGATTGTTCTTTTTTTTTTTTTTTTAAAGAAAGTTTTCTCCTTAACAAAAAAAAACGGTATAATGGGGTATATGGACAATTTAAATTGGTACTATTTGCATACCATATACAAGAAAAACTCTTTAATTAGCTAACTAGCATATGCAATTGTTTCGTACTATTACATTTTCATTATTCCGACTGTACCATTTATCATTGTACTTTATATTATTCTCTTTCTTCTCTGGTTCTTTATACTCCGATTCTCCACCTGAAAAATAAAGACAACACAGAAAAATAACATCTTAAAAATTGAAGTTAAGAGACGTGACTAATTTTTCTACTAAGCATAAATTTTTTTAATCAAGTTATCCAGTTATATTATATATTATCCGGATAATATAAATATATTTGCTAAGTGTCACTCCAATCCAATTCCCTGATTCATAGACATGTAATTAAAGTTGACTCCGTATTAATATCAGATGCGTTAAGAGATGAAAAAACTCAGGTAAAAACAAAATATAGAGAAAGCAAAAGAACCCACTAACTTAGATGTAGAACCGATATGCTAGCTTATGTGAGTTGTGCGGTGAACCATTTTTCCGGCCAAATCCATGACGCAGCGGCGAAGAAGCGTTGAATTCCAGCAAAGAACAAAAGTTGTTGAAGGATGGGGTTGATATATTTGGTCTTTTGAAATTTAATAGCTTAGAAACAACGCTAGATACAAACGTTGTGTATAGACTTATAAATACTTGCACGAAGATCAGTTTCTAATTTCACAAATGACTAAAACCCATTTACCTAATTAAGAAACATTATAGTCATTTACCTAATTACCACATCTTCCATGTATTTTCAGCTAAATGACTCATTTAAATTTCATTAAATATAATATTATGAATTTAAACAGGCAGAAAACAAAAAAAAAATTAAAATTATAAATAAACCATTAATATTTTAAGCCATAAATAATTTTAATCAAAAATATAAAAACAATCTATAATCAATTTAACTAAGACTGTAAAACTTAACATTAAAAAACCAACAATCTTTATTTATAGAAAACTAAAATTTATCGGTTGTTATGGATCAAATGTTTTTTCTTGTATCAGACGATATACTAAAATCAGATATTCATCACCAAATGCTCAAGTCCTTGTTTATTATGATATTGTCTGATTCGGATCTAAATTTTCATAGATTATTTTCTGAAAATTTTTATTAAGAAACATTAAAATTGAATTAGACTTATATATAAGATTTTCTTTAGTGATGTGAAAGTTGGATTGTTTATTTTTTCTAGCATTATTGAACATCTCCAGGTCCAACCATCGGTCTTTTTTCACTATAATAATTCTATCATATTTTAGAGTTTAAGATACCCATATACGGTATATTGTTAGGATCTTTTAAGACCTACGCATTTAAAAAAGATCAAACCTAATACACACATTTTAAAAAACTTTTCTGAGCCACATAATAGAATGTTGCTCACTGGTGACTTGGTCTACTCTGTTAATATTTCCATTATGGCGTATATATGGAACTTATTTGTTTGTACCAAAAGTCAGTATACATAACCAAGCTTTCATAATTATTCAAATTATTTAATCTTAGATAAATGAAAGCCTAACAGCACCCTTGCTATGTCATAAAATCTTGTTACAAAATCAAGTTACATAAACCAGCTGACTGACCTGAAAGTGACAATTTACAGAAGAAAAAAAAAGACAAACAAAAAACAAAAAACACAGCTGTTGTTAAAAGTTCCCAATTTGACGGAAGAGAATATACGGGACATGACAAGGACATAAATCATACTTACTAGAGAAATTGCCAAAAATACCATTTCCCTTGTACCACTTTTCAATTATACACTAATCAACTATACCACCAGATTTTTAATTGCAAAATTACCACTGTGTCCCTAATTAAAAAAGCTTTTATCTAAACCATATCTTCTTCTTCGATGTGGAAATCCGAGAATCCGGTGAGTTCGGTGAAGGACGACGATCGGACCGTCGGTGATGGCTCCTTCGTGGATCATGACGGCGACGCGTGAGTCGCTTGCCCAATAGATGTGGATGTGGCAGCTAGTAACGTCCAGATCTGAAGCTTCCTCAATTTGTGTTATCTTCTTCATTTTCAACGATAATTTTTCTCCCTACGGAAAAGATTGACTACGACGGATCTGGGGCAACCGGCTTCCACACCGACCTTCTGTCCTTTTCGCCAGATTTGTCAGCCTCCACAGCTTTGGACACGACTACCCAATCATCCCGCGAGGTACCTCTTTCAATCTACGCTCAAAGCGCACGCCGTACCGCGACACCGATGATCGCTTTCAACGCTTTTAGTTTCAGGACCAGCAGCTCAGAAACTTGGTGTTTAGATTTCTCCAAAAGTAGAAACCTACATTCATTTTAGATGTGGAAGAGTTGATTCAAAGTCACTGAAGTTGCGGCTTCATTGCACACCAACCGTTTGATTGATTTCATGACAGTTAACTTTTCGCTTGTTCTGCATTCTAAAGATGATTTGACGAGTGTTGATTCTAACAAATTCTCCGAATTTTAGTGAATTCGAGAACCTGTACTAAAGGTAAACTCTTTTATGAGTCGAGATGTTCTATGATCAAAGGTTAGTTATGTCTTGCTGAAAAGATGCTTTTTTTGGTTTGGTTGTAATTTCATTGCATTTCGAAGCCTAGAGCAAATTGCGATGCAGAGGCGCTTTGGATATAAAAACACCATGTCATCATCTGTCAAGTCTCACCGCTAGGGGTTTCTCCCACCGAGTTTGTTAATGCTTTGGTCAATGGGTTTGGTCAGTTCCCTTAGGGATCGATCTTGATGAAACCGCGGCACATGTATCTATCAAATGGAAGGATCTTGGGCTTGCTGTATGTTCTAATTGCTTTTGTATCTTGTGGTTGTTCCACAATGTGAGCTCTCAAACTAGCACCGTTACATTATCGACTTGCTTTTCTACAAAGCTAAGCATGTTTTGTTGAAGAGATTAGTTGGACGTGTAAGTGAGTTTGGTTCCAATCGCTTTTTTATAAGAGTGAGATATGGAGAAGCCTTGATGTTCTCAGATTATGTTAGTAATAATGTCCTGTTATTTTGGTTCCAAGGAATTATCTCTAATGTTTTGAAGTCGCCTTAACTCATAGTCTTGCTCTTTACCTTTACAAACCCTTATAAATTGTCTAAGAAGAGATATTATTTTCTGTTTTATAAACCTTTATATATATATATTATAAAACTAAAGAACACGCAGGCTTTGTAAAGAGATGATGATATGGCGGTCCGAGGCACATGACACAGAAGCAAGGCTCCACCGCAGAAATTTTACATACTTTTATAAATTGTTTTATAATCCCTTATAATGGTGTATAAATTAATTTTAGTTTTAAAAGTGTTATAAGCTGATTTATAAACCATTAAAATCATTATAAACCCTCATAAATTTTTGTATAAACTTTATAAATTGTTTTCATAAACTTTATGAATGTTTTATAAACTCTTATAAATTATGTATATATTCTTAAACCCCCTTATAAAATATTTTACAAATCCTTATAAATTCCTTTATTAGATTTTCTAGATGGTTATAAACTTTTTAAATGATTTAAAGTTCTTCTAACTGATTTATTTTACCTTTGTAAACCCTTATAAATTGTCTAAGAAGAGATATTCTTTTCTGCTTTTATAAATCTTTATATATATATATATATATATATATATTATTCAAATACTAATTTATAAAACTTATAAAATTTTTGATGTATTATCAGAATATCATAAAACCCAGATTTATAATAATATTAGTTTTAAAAGTAACATAAACTGATTTATAAACCAATTAAAAACCCTTATAAACCCCTCATAAATTGGTGTATAAACTTTAGAAATTATTTTCATAAACTTTATGAATGTTTTATAAATTTTTTAAATGATTTAGAGATCTTCTAACTGATTTATTTTACCTTTATAAACCCTTATAAATTGTCTAAGAAGAGATATTATTTTCGGTTTTATAAACCTTTATATATATATATTATAAAAAAAAGAACAAGTGACTTTGTAAAGAGATGATGATACGTGGCAGATTCGAGGCACACGGACAGCAGCAAGGCTCCACCGCCGAAATTTTACATACATTTATAAATTATTTTATAATCCTTTATAATGGTGTATAAACTTTATAAATTATTTTATAAACCCTTATAAATTATTTACATACCCTTATAAATCATTATTTACATATCCTTATAAATCCTTATAAATTATCATACAAACCATTATAAATTGTTTTATAAGGCTTTCTAAATGGTTAGACTCTTTTAGTTGATTTATAAACCTATACAACTCTTATAATACCCTTATAAATTGAATATAAGCTTTCATAAAGTTTTTATAAACCCTATTAATAGTATACACACCCTTATAAATCTTATATAAACTTTTTATAAACGTATTTAAACCCTTTATAAACATTTATAAACCCTTATAATTCTATATAAAATCTTTATAAACACATATAAGTGATTTTGTGAATCCTTTATAAATTCTTATAAACCATTATAAACATTTTTAAAACCATGATAAACCTTTATACATGGTTTATAATATATTTATAAGTTCTTATAAACCTTGTAAAATGATTTATATGAACTCTTTTAAATGATTTTTGAATTTATAAAAGATTTTATAAAGTCTTATAAATTTTGTAAATGGTTTTATAAACTCTTATAAATATACCGTCCAAATCGAATCAACATCCAAATCATACAAATGCAGCAGATGTGGACAGAAGGACACAACAAGAGTACATGTGTCGAGCCAATTGGATAACAAGAGTCTTTTATCAAAACTTGTCTTTATTTGATTATTTTATATGATGTTATAACAATTTGAATCTCATATCTTTTGAACCTTTTATTATTACTTTCATCATTTTATAGTATGCTTTACAGAATTTATAAGTGTTTAAAAGTTTTACGTTACTAAAAAATTGTGTGGTTGTGTTAATCAACTATCTTTTATAAGACCCTTATAAATTTTAGAGTTGAAATTTATTGCAGAATTTATATGTTTCTAAGATACTTGATGTCATTGGCTCACTTACCAATGTGAATATAGATCTAATAAGTTTCATAGAAAAGGATTAAGTTCAAACCAGAATGATTAAAGTACAAACCAAAAGATGTTCTTTCTTCAAAGACATTAAAAAAGATAACAGTTATAATTTCAAAAGGGAACAAAAGATAGCACTAAAAACTGAACGAGCTTCATTTCTTCAAATTCACCATGTTCTTATACTCTGGATCATCAGTTGAATCTTTCCCAGCTTTGTTTCTTTTGTATTTCCGAGATGGAGGTGCCTGCAATGTCTCTTCATAAACAAAAAAATAAGAGAAATCAGTAATGATTTTGAAGTAGCCAATGAAACTCAAAAGAACATTTTATAAGACGTTATAAAGAGAGTTATTTTACCTTTCTTCCTGTTGGTCTTCCTAGTTTCCTCTTTTCAACTTGCTCGGGCTTCTCGGCTTCATCATCTGCTTCCTCTTTTGTTTTGCCCTATTTCAAAAGAAAAAGTTATATTGTATTCTCAGAATCCAGATTTATAAGGGATTATAATTAGAAAAATGCAAGGTTCGCTATTCCAAAATCTTAATCTCAACACTGCAAGTAATAGTCACTACATCTCAACACTGAAGTAATAAACACTACTCCTCTATTGCTAAATCGTTCTTCTTTATAAAGACTTATAAATCGTAGATTTGAACTTTTAAGAATATCCGAAATCCAGATTTATAAGGGATTATAATTCGTAAAAATGCAAGGTTTGCTATTCCAAAATCTTAATCTCAACTCTGCAAGTAATAGACACTACATCTCAACACTAAGTAATAGACACTACTCCTCTATTGCTAAATCGATCTTCTTTATAAAGACTTATAAATCGTTGAGTTGTACTTTTAACAATATCCATAAATCTAGATTTATAAGGGATTATAATTCTGTAAAAATGCAGGTTTGCTATTCCAAAATCTTAATCTCAACTTGAACTCTAAATCAACCTTGTTTGCCTTTTGGATAAAAGCAAATTTTTAAAAATCAAGGATGTTCATCACAGAAACTATTTTTCTTATATCTAACCATCCCTTCCAATTAGAAGTCTAAACCTATAGTCAACAAATTACAGAGATTAGAAACTTACAATTTGTGAATTTGGAGTCGACATTTCGATGAATAGCTCGACGGCGCCGCGCGATCGTGGAGACAGAATCCGTGATGTTAGCTCGTCGGAGATCTCAACGGAACGATGACGATGACTTTCGATGACGACGACAACGACTTTCGACAACGACGATGACGACGACTTTCGATGACAACGACGGCGACGACTTTCGATGACAACGACGGCGACGATGGATCCTGAGGAGAGAAACGATGGAAGAAGGTCACGACTGAGAGATATCTTAGAGATAGCAGGGTTAATTTTGTCTTTTAAACATTAATGAATATGGTATTTATGAAAATGTCCTTTGAGTGGTGGTAAAGTTGAAAAGTGGTACCAAAGAAAGTGTAGAAGTAAAATTTCCCCTACTTACTACACCCATAATAGAGGTTTTTCTTTAACAAAAAAATTGAGATATTTGTTGAGGCAAGTTTTCAAGCATTTGTCCGGATGACTCATAATTACGTCTTGGTCGTCAAACCATTGGCCCAGGAAAAAGGATAACGCTTTGGTTTTTTCTTTTAATAAATCTTTTTCTTTTTTAAATTAATGGAATTAATCTGTCAGCCTTAGGGTAATCCAAGCTTTATTGGAGTGAATAATCTTCTCCTACTTCATTTGCAGAACATTGCTGACATAACTAACAGCTGAAGAACAAAACTGCCCGTTACTGACCTGGAGACTGGTACAAGATGTGGCTTCAAGGAACTTGAAGATTTTGAAGAGTGTGGTGTGGTCAGTGATCACTGTCTTAACATATGATGGTGTATTCTCTTTTAAATGGCTGCTGCCTTTGTTATCTTTTGAAGCGTATTTTTAACATCTCATTGCTGTTGAGATCAATCTCATACGCTTTGCATCCAGAAATCAGACAATCTCTGGACCTTTGGTTTGCTGTTGTAAGATACTCTTCTGCTTCCTGGTTCCTTTTCTTCCATTCATTTTGTTATCTTATAAAAAACATACTGATTTTTCTTACGCTTCATCAAGCAGGTGACGGGTGTCCATTCATAAATATCGTATTATACTGCTTCTCTTACAATGTTAGTTTACATTTCTATGATATAAAAGCACTCAAGTTTCGCGTTTTTTCTCGCAACACAAACTCAAAAAAGCTACAGGCCGACCGCTGAAAAAAGGGAAAAAAACAAAAGAGCATACGTTGGTTTCAACTTTCAAGCCTTTCGGATGTATCGTCGTGGGGTTACTTAGAAGGCTATTCTTTACCTATGACCCCCTTTACAATCAAGAAATCATAAGAAACTACTAATAGCAACACCAACAACAAAAACACCACCAGCCAGTTTATTCCATCTGCAATTTCATTTAACAAAACACACAGTTTTAGTTTTGAAGTTTAGAAGTTCATGACTGGTTTCTTGATATAGTTTTGGTTAAAAGTAGGGGTGGGCATATCGGTTTAGTTTCGGGTTCGGTTTGAGTTCGGTTTGGTTTGGTTAATTTGGGTTTTATGAAACTCAACCCAATTAAAACCAAAGTAGCTTTGGTTTGGGTTTGGTTTGGGTTTAGTTTGGTTCGGTTTAGTTCGGTTTGGTTTTGATTTAGTTCGGTTTGGTTTTGAGTTAGTTTGGTTTACTTTATTATGGTTTAGTTTAGTGCGGTGTGGTTCGGGTTGATTATAAAATATGATGGCATCAGTTTTATTAAAAAATAATCAACTTATAAAAGATAGAATGAGAATATAAAGTTATAAACTTTGATAGCTAAAAAATCAATTACTAAAAGTCAAAAACAATGTATCCAAAAAATAAAAATACCAAATATGGTCCAACTGAAAACAAATCTTCACTAAAAGCCAAACAAAAATCAAAAACCCAATCTACCTTTTTATTTTTATTGATCCTATAATAACTCTGTTACATAATTTTACCTTTAGACAACGGAAATTGGAGAAGATGAACGAGACGAGACGACTACGATTTAGATGCTTATAGTTTTTAGATTTTATTTTTAGTACAATCTTTAGGTATTAGGATTAGCGAAACATATGTAATAGTATTATTTGAATCATATCTGGATTTCTTAAAAAAATATATGGAAGTTAAGAAAAAATGGAAAACCAAACTTTAACTAAAATTTACAATATGTTAATATATATATATATAAAATATATTGGGTTATCGGTTTGGTTCGGTTTGGTTCGGTTTAAACCCAAACCAAACCAAACCAAACCATTCGGGTTGAGTAAAACATGAACCAATTGGGTTATGTAAAGAAAACGGTTCAGTTTGGATCGATTTAACTTCGGTTGGGTTGGTTCGGTGCGGTTCGGTTTGGGTTTTTTGCCCACCCGTAGTTAAAAGTCTAGGAAAGGTAATAAGATGGAGAGATAAGACGAGAAATGGCAGGATATACGTACTTGTTTCAGGCTTTTGTTCAATCACGATTAGCTTTGCCCTTGAATCAAAAGATACTGACACTAAGCACCTGCAAAACCAAACCAATATCAAAAACTTTTGAGAACGAATTCATTTTTTCTTCATCATTTTTATCTATTTCTTTGCATGATCATTGAAGCTGTAGCTATACAGTAAAAGCTAGATACTCAATGAGCAGAGAATAAAACCTTGAATCAGGGGAGAAAGTCAGTGCGGTGACCAAACCGAGATGAGCTTTCTTAACGTACTGATGAGTCTTCATTTTTGTTGAACTAATTATCAAAACATCTCCTTCGACGGTTCCGCTGCATTGAAAAAATAGTATGACAACAACCAAAACTAGGATTAGTATTTACATTTGTCTGTCTAGTCCCAAAAGTGCGGAAAAAAAAGAAACTTACAATGCAAGAAATTTTCCATCAGGTGAGACATTAAAGGCCGTTATAGAGTAGTTTTTCAAAAGCTTTGAATGTTTTCTTTTCCATGACGTTGTATCCCATGTTATAATACTCCCACCACGTCCTACTCAGACCAGATTCGTTATGATCGTGACAAAGGGAGAAAAAAAAGGAACTACAATCATATCTTCTTGCGCTGTCAGAATGTAAGTTTACCAGTTTTTGCAGCGATGTAAAGAACTTCATCGCCGGCATTGTCGACGGAGAATCTGCAGGAGGCAAACACCTCGTCCTGCATTATAATATTCGAACTCATCAGAGTATAATACAAGAATGTTAGAGCTTTGTATAGAAAGTTAAAAGAGCGAAAAATAAAAAATCACTGACCTTTTCTTTTGATAGACTAGCAATGGCAGTAGAAGCATTTACGTCCCACACCCGACAAAGTTGAGGTCCAAGAGATACAAGAAACTTACCACTTTCGCTACAAAACGAAAAAAAACTATCACTATCAGACAATCTGTTTTAAAATCATTCTAGTGACTAGAACGAACAACTTTCTGAAGATAGCAAAGTATCTTTATTTGATAAGAGAAAGTACACCTGAAAGTTAGGTTTTTAACTTCTGTATGTGCCTTGGATTCATTAAGTAATGTTTTCATACTAGGCCATTCGAAAACCCTCAAAGTTCCATCCTGTACTGCCATCATAACAAAAATGCATAAGAACCACTAAGACTCCAAAGAGATTGAATTCTAACGAGCTTTCCTGATCATACCTCTGCACCAGCAGCAAGCACAGAGCCCTCCTGATTAAACGCCAGAGCTAACTGTTGTCCAACATCTTCTAACTCGTTAATCACTTCCTCCAACTCTTCACCCTCTCTTGGCCTCATAATGTCTTCCCAATCAAACCGTCTGAGAATCACGAAGTAATTAATCAGATCCATAGAAGTTTTCTCTCCACTCAAATCCACTACATCTTTATGCACACAACTTCAAAATCATATTCTAGTTTCAATTTCCTAAAGAGATTCGATCACTAATGAGCTTGAAAAGATTACATACTTGCAACTCTCTGGCAATGCGCAGACAAGACCACCTCCCCGAGGATGAACAGCCATTCTATAAGGAAGACGAGTGACCACAAGCCTACCCACCTGAAACATTTTAAAAAACACACACAAATCCCTTGCGATCTGATTACAGACTCACTAGGAATGAATGATCAGAGAAACGTTCACGCTTACAGGTTGTTCCAATAGAGAATTGGTTTCGGCATCAACACGACAGATTACGATGACGTTAGGTATCCCGCTATTCCCATCTCCTCCTCCGCCGGCCAACACGATGCAGCTCCGGGAGGAAGTCGTCGACGAAGACTCGCTGACATCTTCCGAATTCGACTTATCCTTATCGATTTTCGATCTAACGGTTTCTTCCGGGATCCAGTCTGCGGCGAAGATCGGAAAGCCGTAAGTCTGCGTATTCGCCATTGCTCCTCCTCCTCCTCTTTCTCGAGCGAGCTTAATGCCAACAAGCCTTACCTTCTCTGATTCGTGGAAAGAAACTGCATTGGGCCGAGATTAGTACGTTCATGAGCCCAAGAGAGACTGAAGATTAATGACCGTGTTCATGGCCCAATACAACCGCGTAAACCGAAACGGTAATCTTCTCCCGATAAATTATTTTTAACGTTTTGGCTTGTGATATGTTATATGTTGAAAGATTTAATGGATTTCATTTGGTTACATATGTTACTAAAAATACACATATTCTCGATTTTTTTTTTTTCCAAACGTAACAATATCGTGTGTGTGAGAGATCAAAGGATAGTGAAAGATTACGTAGTGATTGTATAGTTAGTAATCAAATATGTTTCAAGCCTTCACTAAATTAGTGAACCAGCCGTCAACCGGTTGGCAAATCCATAAACCAAGAGAGGAAATGTATGGGATAACTGGTGGGGCGTTACACTATTACCGGTTTCTGTTTAACATGAGTATGAGGTCAAACTTGGTGAACACGAGTACGTTACAGTCGGAGGCTCGGAAAATATTTTTATTCAAATTCAGAGTTCTTATGGAGTTTATTAAAAATATTCAGAGCATTAGAACCAGAGCGGAAAATTATTCGGGATTGATCGCGGATCGAAAAATAACTAGAAGGATCGAAATCAGGCGAATGAACCAAGAAGCTCGAGGTGTTTCAATGCATGAATCCAAAACGTGCTATCTACCATCTAACAAGATGAGTGTCTACAGAAGCTCGAGGTGTCGCCGTGCATAAAGCACGAACATACAGCTTGACACACAGAAGCACGGGATGTCACCGTATTTGCAACCGACGCATGCGAGCTGACATGCAGAGAGCGTTATGTCGCAACGCATGGAGTCTGATCATGCTGAAGGACAGCGGACGTGGGTGTGTCTTCTTACATGCTGCTAAGATATGCATGAGGGCATGTGTATGCCCATGTGTCGCCGCGCATGCAACCGGAAGCATACGGGCTGACACAGGCGCCGATGTGGTTCGATATTATTGGTCGGGGATTTCTATAAATATCCCATGCCTCCCTTCAGTTTCAGACATCCAGACCACACCAAAACACTTCATAAACGTGGCTAGAGAGAGAGAGAGAGAGATAATTTATTTTAAGAGAGTAGTCATTTCTGAAGATCGATAATCCACCGAGAAGGGGAGTTCTGTCCAATCAAAGATTTTCTGCGATTATTACGCGGAATCTCTGTCCAAATTGATCCGTCCAATCCAGTTATATTCTTTGATGATCAAGTGGAGGTGCTGTCCAAGATCAGTTCAGTTCAGTCAAGGTCACAGTTCGATACTCTACCGGAAAATCCGAAGAACTGTCCAGAAGCTAAAGAAGGTTCTGCTCGAGTTAAGTTCAGTCCAGAATCCAGACCAGTATCAGGGGAGGTTCTGTCCAAGTCAAGATCAGTCTAGTCCAGTCCATTCAAGAAGTCAAGGTTGAGTTTGGCCAAGTCCGCTCCGATCAACCAGCTGCTTATCGGCATTAAGCACTGTGAGTTGGTTTGTTTGAATTCCACAGGATAGTTTTCTGGTTATTCTTGAGTTCCACTTGGAACTTAGGTTAGATCGAGTTGCATATATATTAGAATGATCACATTATTGCATGGTAGAGTCCTTAGGATTATTTTATTTAAACCGGATTCGGTTTAGCACGGGCTAAGCTGAGATGAAAGGAATTAAGACTGAATTAATTACCTGACTAAGACTAGAACTAGGATGCATCATGTTTGCTATTCTTGCGTGTTGATATGGTTGAGTGCAGGTTCCCGTTATCTTTAAAGATAGTTTCATAGCAGGAGACCGAACTATCTGGGTAATGGTTTGATTGAGTAGATTGCTTGTTAGATTAATCTAATGCTTGCTCATTTAATTAATCTTGTTGATTGAGGTTAGTCAGTTCTTGGTAAGAGAGTGACTAACTGGTTGAGTTATTATATTATTGTTGTTTAGTTTATTAGATGTTAGTACCAAGGGTCCTAGGCCATATAGGCGGGACTACTGGTACTATTGGTTAGTGTTGTAGAGTCGAGAGTCTAGTTAGAATCTGGAATTTTATCTTTAGGTTAGGTTCTAGACTGAGTTCGTGTTGTGAGAGTGATGCCGACAGCAGGTGCGAACCGCCCATGTTAGACATGTTTAGGGGTTGATTAGTGTTTCCTCGCCCTCGTATTCAGCGGAAACCCCTTATTCGCTAGATCGTGAAGACTCATAGAGACGGGATCATGGCCTATGGCTGAGTGTTACACGACAGTATAATGTGACAGTGACCCGAAGGACTGTGGGCTGTCGCGCGGTGACCCGAATGACTGTGGACCGCGGTCGGTTGAAAGTTCCTTCTTCTGGCCTTTGTGGTAGGGAGATAGGATATTGCCGATAGAGAGGATGAATACGAAGTCACCATTCCCCGGGTTAGAGTGAAGTGTTAAGTTAGAGTCGAGTCGTAGTTAATAGTATCTTATTATTGTGATTGTGGTTGATTTATTTTCAAGCAGGTTTCTAATATTGAGATCTAATTCCGGGTTTGGTACCGGATTAGGCTTGGTGTCTCTTTGGTTAGTGTAGATCATCAATAAATTTATAAAAGATAGATCAATATTAATTTTTTGATGGATTTTTGGTTCATTGATTATATGGTTTGTCTTACTCTTTAGAGGGAGAAGTAAATATTTGGCAAAAATATGTAAAAATTAGGAAAAAATAGTAAAAATTTAATAAAAAGACGAAATCATAACGAGAAAAACAAGAAGAGACCCAAGAAGATGCATAATATATGCATTGCAGAAATTAATGTGATAATTACATATATAATTCTACAAGTATTTTTATTACTAAATATTCATTAGTTACTTTTACATCAAATTTATGGAAACTTAACCACATTTTATACATAATATTTATTTTCATTCAATATTTATATCCGCGAATTCGCGGACAACCAGTTAGTATAAATTATTTCCTACAATTATAAACATGTACGGTCTAGAGGGCAAGTCACCTAAACGACCACTTAGAGAACATAGTTTTAAAGGGCATATTTTTATTTATTTTTCATATTTGGAATTTTTGTTAGTATTTATATGTAAATATAATTTGTAGTTCTTTTGTTGATAATAATATTTTAAGTATTTCATTCTTATTTATATATTTTTACTAATAAATAATGTTAAATAGTTCTTTTTAGAATGTAATTTTGCATTAACAAATTATTTAATAAAGTTATGATTAACTACAGTGTATTAACTTGATTAAATTATGCTATACCAATTATTAATGGAACTGAATAAGTTTATAAAGTTCTAATGTGAGTTATATTATATATATTAGATAAAATATAAAAATCATGTTGTTGTTTTAAATAAATCGGTTTCCGGTTTCAAACCTTTCAGGTTTGGATGAGACAGAATCTGGTTTTTCTTTACTCTTATCTATCTTTGTTTCTTTTATTTTTTTACATTTTATTTTTTCACGTATTTTTGTTCTTTAAACCAAAAAAATCAAAAAAAATATTACATATAAAAATCTTTTAAAATTTTTTTTGGTTAGGGCTCCCGAAAATGTTGGACTGGCACTGGTTATGCAAATGCCTTGTTTTGTGAGTAAGTTAACTAAAGATTGTAATGATATTATCACATTAGTTTTTTTTTAAATATTTGAGATATTTGTTTGTTGTAAAAAAATAGACAAAAATATATTTTTCCTAAATGACTTTATATGTTATAGATGATATAGGATAAAAATAGCACATAAAGTATGGTGAAAAACTGTAAATCTTTTATTTGACCAAAAATTTGGGTCATTTTTCCTAGTCACCCTGCAATTAATAACAATGTATCCCAATGCAATTAATAACCATATATCATAATCTTCTTGCACACAAGATTCATTTCCTTACCAATATAAAGTATAATAAGGTGAAAATAGACAAAAAGATATTTTTCCTAAATGACTTTATATGTTATAGATGATATAGGATAAAAATAGCAAATAATGTATGGTGAAAAGCGGTAAATCTTTTATTTGACCAAAAATTTGGGTCATTTTTCCTAGTCACACTGCAATTAATAACAATATATCCCAATGCAATTAATAACAATATATCATAATCTTCTTAAACACAAGATTCATTTCCTTACCAATATAAAGTATAATGAGGTGAAAATTTATTAGTCTTATGTTTGACAAAAAAAAATTAGGATATTTTTTGTGAGTAAGTTAACTAAAGATATATTGTAATGATATTATCCCATTATCTTTTAAGAAAAAAATGTTATTTGAGATATTTGTAAAATTCCACTTTTTAAATTTTAATATATTAAAGTATTTTTTAATGTAAAATATTTTAATGTAAAATAAGAATACTACTTGATTTTACGGTATATGTATTAATTAAATTGTAAAGATAAATTATTTTGTTGTTTTTATTATATTATTTGGTGTATAGAAAATATTTACTGTAAATGTAAACACATTTTAAGTTTAAAATAACAAAATAGCATCAAAATATTTTAAATAAAAATGATATTTAACAATAGATTTGACTATGAATAAAAGTCAAACTATATCATATATTTTTATATTTATATAAAATTTATATACATTAATTTAGTAATTTATGTTTATTTTGGGAAAATATATTTTACATAAGGTTTTTCAAAAGATTATTATTTTATTATCTTCTCTAATTATGTCTATATTATAGTGGCCCAACTTGGAACATCTAAAATTTATTAGTTTATTATCGTGTTTATTAATTTATTTAATATTAATTTATGGAGTTTCTACTGTATTGTGTAGCATATATATTAAAGAACATAACAAAATAAATAAGTAAATAGATAAATAAATAAATGGATAACTCTGTATATATAAGGGGCGTATATAAGTAGGTACGTATAGAAATTTAGATTATTTAAAAAGCAGTAATAGTTTTTTAAACAAATTTGAAAACACTAAAAATTTCTCCTCCTCCCCCTCAAAGAAGTGGCCATAAAATGAAATAAATATCAATTCACAATCAAATACATAAATCTGGATAACATATATGACACACACACACAGACACACAAACTTCACCTATTGAGAACTCATATTGGCATATTAACTTCTCCACGATGGCTTCCCTGGGTTTGATCCTCTATCTTTTCTCGGTTCTTCTCATGAGCTTTTGTCAGCTTCCTACAGCTACTGAGGACGATAGAAAGGCAAGTCATTGCTGTTATATATGTTTCGTTACCATATTTATGTTTGTCTTTGTTTTAGCCTATTCATCGTCATAGCATTTTGTTTGACGTATATGCAGGTATATATTGTTTACATGGGAGCTCTTCCTGCAAAAGCTTCTTACTCTCCTATGTCTCACCATCAGAATATCCTTCAAGAAGTTATCGAATCAAGGTTTTAAGACATGAGTCAAACCTCTCTCTCTCTCAGCTTTGTTTCTTGTTGTTTACGCCATTGTCTCTCACTGGTCTTTTTTTTTTTGTTCTTAAGTTCCGTAGAAGATTCTTTGGTCAGAAGCTATGGAAGAAGTTTCAACGGTTTTGCAGCCAAACTCACTGAATCTGAAAGAGACAAGCTTGCTGGTGAGATATATATGATTATATAAAAAAGATTAGGTAACTCACTATTATGGCTATTTCAATGTTGATGATTTTATGTGCGATGTGAAGGAATGGAAGGTGTGGTTTCGGTTTTCCCAAACACCGTTTATAAGCTTCTTACGACAAGATCTTACGAGTTCATGGGACTTGGCGACAAGAGCAAGCATGTCCCTAACATCGAGACTGATATAATAGTTGGTGTGATTGATGGCGGAATCTGGCCTGAATCCAAGAGCTTTTCAGACGAAGGCATTGGCCCAATACCAAAAAAATGGAAAGGAATTTGCGCTGGAGGAACTAATTTCACATGCAATAAGTAAACAACATTTTCAATTTTCTTCTCCATGTTTCTTGAGCCACAAGAAACGATTAAAACATTAACCTAATATAAATTGTACAGAAAAGTGATTGGAGCACGACATTATGTGCAAGAGTCAGCAAGGGACAATGATTCACACGGGTCACACACGGCTTCAACTGCCGCCGGAAACATCGTAAAAGGAGTGAGTTTTAACGGTCTGGCCAAAGGAACTGCCAGAGGCGGTGTGCCTTTAGGTAGAATTGCTATTTATCGAGTTTGTGAGTCAGGAGGTTGCAAAACCGCATCACTGTTAGCTGCATTTGATGATGCTATTGCCGATGGGGTTGATGTTATAACCATTTCCATTGGAGGAGCTGTTGTTAAGGTCGATGTTGATCCTATCGCTATTGGATCATTTCATGCGATGACCAAAGGGATTGTTACCACAGCTGCTTCTGGGAACGATGGCTCTAAACTTGGATATGCAAGAAACGTTTCACCGTGGATCATATCCGTGGCTGCCAGTTCAACTGATCGAAACTTTGTTACTACTGTTGTTAATGGAGATGCCATTGCCTTACCTGTAAGAAGTTTCTTAAACTTGTTTTAGGTTAATCTGTTCAGTCTGATGATTTAAGTAATGAACCATACAGGGAAAATCGGTCAATGACTTTGACTTAGAGGGACAAAAGTATCCTTTGGCGTACGGGAAAACTGCTTCAAATAACTGTACAGAGGAGCAAGCAAGGTAACTTGTGACCCAGGGCTTGAGCCCTAACTTGTCGCTCAAGAATATTCCTAGTTACCTAGCTTGTGGTATAAGAAACCGATGAAACGTCACCCGTTGAATACAACTTGATCTTCTTGTATTGCATTTCTAGGAGATGCGCTGCGCTAGTGGTTGCCTGAACACGGTGCAGGGAAAGATCGTTGTGTGCGATACTTGGAACAATGTTATGGAATCTAGAGAAGCGGGTGCAGTTGGAACCGTCCTTCACATAAATAATACTGAGATTTCTCGTCCTGATCCAATTCCGGTCGCAATCTTAGATGATACCAATTACGAAGCATTCAGAACTTACGTGCTCACCTCACCGTAAGAAAGTCTTCCATAATTAATCAAACATTCTTTGGTTTAACTTCGTTAACCACATTCTTCTAAATGAAACAGAAACCCTCGAGCAACTATATTGAGGAGTGAGACAGTTAAGGACAACGATGCTCCGATCGTTGCTTCCTTCTCTTCTCGTGGTCCAAACATTCTCTTTAGCGATATCATGAAGGTAGGTACCACTCTTAATTAGCAATATTCACATAATTGGGAGAAATTAATGATCAAAGTCTTGACATTATAAGGCTTATATAATATACATGCAGCCTGATATTACGGCTCCAGGGGTAAATATATTGGCAGCATATTCACCGATGAGTCCAACCGCAGTTCCTGGACAAAGCATGGATTACTATTTCATGTCCGGAACATCCATGGCTTGCCCTCATGTGGGAGGTGTAGCGGCTTACATCAAAACATTCCATCCTGACTGGTCTCCTTCTGCTGTCAAATCTGCTATCATGACTACTGGTAATTATCAAATACTCTTTATCTGTTTCATTATAAGAGTTGTTTAAGATTTTTCACACGAATTAAAAAAATAATTAAATTTTCTATTTTACCTCTATTTAATACATTATTTTATTTGATTTTATTAATTAATGAGTTAAAAAAACAAGAGTAAAAATTGGAAAAACATTTGATATTTGCCTCGAAAATGTAAAATAACACTTATAATTAAACAAAATTTAAAAGCTAAAACTACACTTAATATAAACTACACTTAACTTTTTTTTTTGTGTTTCAAAAAAAAAAAAACAGAGGGAATATTAAACAATTATTTCCCTAAAGAAAGAAAGAATGTATTATGCGAGCCTTTTTTGTTTTGTTGCAGCTTGGGCAATGAACGCATCGAAAAATGCAGAAGCTGAGTTTGCATACGGATCTGGACATGTTAACCCTACAGTGGCAGTTCATCCAGGGCTTGTTTACGACATAGAGAAAGAGGATTACTTAAACATGCTTTGCTCTTTGGACTACTCTGCCAATGGCATTAGTACTCTCGTCGGTGGAGCCTTTACTTGTTCCGAGAAATCAAAGCTCAACGTGAGAGATCTCAACTACCCTTCAATGACAGCCAAAGTTTCAGCCTCTTCATCTTCAGATATCACATTTTCAAGAACGGTCACAAATGTTGGGAAAAACGGATCTATTTACAGGGCAAAATTGTCTGGGGATCCTAAACTCAACATCAAGGTTGATCCAGAGACTCTCTCTTTTGAATCGACAGGGGAGAAGAAATCTTTCACCGTTACAGTCTCTGGCAAGAGTCTTGCGGGTATTTCTGGTACTGTGTCTGCCTCTCTGGTTTGGTCGGATGGATCACACAATGTGAGAAGTCCTATCGTAGTGTATACTTAATTAGGCTTTGACCCAAAACCCAGCAAATTATAAAAGCATGGGTTATATTGTGTTTCAATTAAACATATGTTATATTGTGTGCTCATTATATATATTGTGTTTCAATAAGAGCATGTGTGTTCATTTTAAGCCGATGTTATAACTCACAGGTTATTTGAGATAAAACTCAAGGTTTTTCAGTAATCAAGAACGGATTCTGTATGTGTATGGAATCCATGTGATGGAAATCCTAATTATCCTTTCTTGAACTATCACCAGTTAACTTGCTAACTTCACTAACTCCTTACATGAAGTTGCCCTTTTTATTACCATTATGAAACACACTATTCACTAGAAGATTATTGGGATGTAGCTTACTAATTTCGGTTAAAAAAAAAAGAGTATGAGATCAAACTCGGTGAGAACGAGTACGTTATTGCGAATTTCTTATTTTCTGTTGTTGCATTACTTGTCCCAATACTATTGATTTCATTAAAAATGTAAATTAAATATGTGGGTATTAACCAACCCGTTGGATAAAATACTTCGATTAAAATAAAAAAGGTTTTGAAATAAACTGATTTATATGTATTTACCCAGCAACAAGTTTAATAAGATGGGTATGGCAAATTATAAATCAAGTTCACGGACATATCCAAACCTGAATACCAAAACATAGAAAAACATATCACTAACATTCTTTTATATGGTGTTTTTGATATCTTGTATATTTTAAATTGTTTTAAGTACTTTATCAGTCTTTTTAGTTTTTTTCTAAGTCATTTTATGTTTGGAGTAGATTGTCGAGGGCCAGAAAAAATGCACACAAAAAGAGGACAATTTGAAGATTTTTCACATAGAGCAACCAGATGGTGAAGGTTTTCATGGAAAAATCCCCAAGAATCAGAGATTTAATGATCGTAAATAAAATCTAAAAATTATAATTGTCATTACTCACAACAACCAAAATGACCTCATTTGAAAAACTTATACTCCACCAGAAAACATCTTGTCTCTCTCTACATACAACGGCTTCGAATGGGTAACGCAGATCAAAAAATGCAGATCAAACAGAAATGCAGATCAAGCAGAACAAATGCAGATCATGCAGATCTAGCAGAACAAATGCAGATCAAGCTAAATTATAATCTATTGTATTTAAAATAAATGTTGAAATTATTTTAATGAAAATTAAATATTTTAAAAATGCAATTTATTATATAAAATTAATAAATATCATGTTGACAAAAAAACAATAAATATTATAAAATTTAAAATTGTGTTGATCTTTTACAACTCCATTCGTATATCTGGGAAATATCATTGATCCGTAGATTTAGCTTTTAGATTCAGATTTTGGTATTCAGATATCCATTTAGATATCATACTATCTCATGTATCCGATCCGTCAGTAAAACTTTTAATTTTTTTAATACTAAAATTTTTAAGATAAAACATAAATCAAATATTTATACAAGATTTATAAAGATATACATGTATATATTATTAAAAGATGAAAATATAAGATTATAAAACTAATTTTATATATAGATATTAATATATCAGATATAATTATTAATAAAATTAAAATTTAATATTCTAAAAAATATGGATCCAGATATCCAGATTGAAATCAAGATATTCAGATCCAGATTCGATTTTGACAGATCCAAAATTTTACTATCCAAATCCAGACTCTCCGTATATTATATCTTGATATTGATATCTGTATATGGGGGAGTCAGGATCCGGATAGTAAAATCTCGAAGCCATCAAAACTGAATCCGGATCTGAATATCTTGACTTTAGTTCGGATATCTGAATCCGTATTTTTAACCAAATATAGAACATATATATAAGAACGAAAACATATATTTACTATTACATTATCCAAAAAATATTAATTGGTTATAAAAATATTATAATGTATAAATATATGTAAATACTATATGATTATTAACTAAATGCATGAATTTAATAAACTAATTTACATAAAATAAGAATTAATTAACTAGAACATACAAACTAATATATATATATATATATACAAAATAGTGTTACTTTTCTGATTGTATATGTGTACATGAAAATTGGAGCTCCAATTTGACAGCAATATGTTTTGGTTTGGGTAAGTTTCTTTAATTTGTTTCTTTTTTTGAAATTATGTCTTTTAATTTGTTTATTTAATATGTATTGATGATCTGCAAGTAGTCCAGTCCATTTTTCTTCTTGTCTATGCAGATCAATAATTTACACTATCTAAGATCTGCATGCAGATTTTTGATTATTTAATAATTTTATTTTGTTCTGCAATTATTATGTTGAATGGCAAAGAAAATGCAGTCTGATCTGCATTCTAAATGGCCTGCAATTATCCTGGATTTGGCCTGCTTCACAATCAAAGCCAACATCATCTCCCTCTCTCTCACTCTGACAAACAGAGCTGTGCCAATGTTTTTGGATGTCATAGGCAAATAAAATATAAAGAAAGTTAAAGAATTAAGTTGGCATAAATCATTTAATTAGAATCCATTTAAAACAAATAGTATTGTTATATAAATTAAAATTTAATAACTAAGCTAACAAAAAATTATAAAGTTTAATACATTTGCACTTAATCTTACAAATTACTGCAAGTTATCAAAATTAAATTTTATAATAGATTTTTTCAATAGATAAAATAGTCAAGTGACTCAATTTTTTTCCTATGATATATATAAAACAAAGATAAGTCTTGTTGTTTCTCAGTTTAAGAAAAACCCTAATGGCTAGCAAGAGGATTTTATAGGGGCGTGGACTCACCTTTTTCTTATTTTTTCTTTGTTTTTCTTATTGGAAAGTGGACCAACCGTAATGTTTATCTTGGTTCCGAGGTTACTGTTGAGAGTGAAGAAAACAGTGAGGAAACATTCTCTCAAAGCTGTGAGGCATATTACTAGATAGGAGCAAGGTTTCAAATTTGCAAGATCAGGTTCGGATAGGTTTGTACAATGTCTAATCCTTTGGGACTTAGAAATTTAGATCCAGATAAATATTCAAAAAAAAATTTATTCAGATTCGGGTATTTCTTTTCAGATCCAGATCGGGTAATTAAGTAGCGAGTCTGGATTGGTTCAGGTACTCAGGACTTGAAAAAAATCTGAAAACCTGAAAAATGAAGATCCAAAAAAGTATATCATATAACACAAACTCATATGTATCATGTGTGTTCATGTGTGACTGGTGTCCAATCAATCCTAAACACTTATTTAAATTCTAAAAATGATAGATTTTTTAAGGAAACCATGATTACGATTCATAAATTTGTATTCTCAAATCTAATTTATGGTATACCATATTTTATTCAAATGTGTAATAGCTTTGTTTGATTTTTTATGATACCATTAAAACATATATGAGAAATTTAATCAAAACCTTTTAAAAATATTACCAAAATTTTTAGGTGTTTTATCGGTGAACCAGTATCGGATCGTTACTGAACTTATCAGATTTTTAATTAACGATTTTTATTAAATCCAAACTGAATTATATATATGTTGTCGCGTCTACCAATTTAACTACAAGTCTAAAATCGGATATGAAATCACTTGATACGTTATAGATGATGTAGGATAAAAGTAGCAAAATAAGTAAGGTGAAAAATGGTAAGTATTCTCTTTGGCCAAAAATTTGGGTCATTTTTCCTAGTCACCATGCAGCTAAGAACAAATACATCCCAATGCAATTAATAACAATATATCATGTCTTCTTGAACACAAGATTCATTTACTAACTAGTATAGATTATAATGATATTATTTGTGAGAGACCAAGAATGAGATAATGTTTTATTTAATACCTAGCTAAAACCATTCTATGTAACTATTGTGTATTATATTAAAGATCATTACAAAATAAATAAATAAATAGATAAATGGATAACTCCTTATATATAAATACGTATAGAAATATAGATTTACTAAAAAGTAGTAGTGTATACTATTATTTGAGAAGTGAATTTGCTGATTTGTCATACAGAAAAAAATTATTTTTTAAAAAAATTATTTGAGATTTTTTGGTTGTCAAAAAGATAGACAGAAGGATATTTTTTCTAAATGATTTGATATGTTATAGATGATATAGGATAAAAGTAGCAAAATAAGGTAAGGTGAAAAACTGTAACTATTCTATTTGACCAAAATTTGGGTCATTTTTCCTAGTCACCCTGCACCTAAGAACAAATATATCCCAATGCAATTAATAACAATATATATCAAATCTTCTTGAACACAAGATTCATTTCCTAACCAGTATAGATTATAATGATATTATTTTGTGAGAGACTAAGAATGATATATTGTTTTATATAATAACTAGCTAAAACCATTATATGTAACTATTGTGTATTATATTAAAGATCATTACAAAATAAATAATTAAATAGATAAATGGATAATTCCTTATATATAAATACGTATAGAAATATAGATTTACTAAAAAGCAGTAATAGTTTTTTTTAAAAAATATGAAAACACTAATCAATCAAATTCCCTCTCAAATAAGTGACCATAAAATGAAATAGGTATCAATTCATATCGGATACATAAATCTGGATAACAAATATGTGATACACACACACACACACACATATATATATTGACAAATAAACGGCTCAATAATGGCTTCTCTTGGCTTGATCATCTATCTTTCCTCGGTTCTTCTCATGAGTCTTTGTCAGCTTCCTACAGCTATTGAGGACAATAGAAAGGCAAGTCAATGCTGTTATATATGTCTCGTTACCTATTTAACCATCTATGTTTGTCTTTGTTTTAGCCTTTTTTTTTTTTGAAACACTTTTAAAGGGGTGCAACACGTAGTCTTTGTTTTAGCCTATTCATCATAGTAGCATTTTGTTTGACGCATGCATGTAGGTATATATTGCTTACATGGGAGCTCTTCCTGCAAAAGCTTCTTACTCTCCTATGTCTCACCATCAGAATATCCTTCAAGAAGTTATCGAATCAAGGTTTTAAGACATGACTCAAACCTTTCTCTCTCTCAGCTTTGTTTCTTGTTGTTTACGCCATCGTCTCTCACTGGTCTTTTTTTTTTGTTCTTAAGTTCCGTAGAAGATTCTTTGGTCAGAAGCTATGGAAGAAGTTTCAATGGTTTTGCAGCCAAACTCACTGAATCAGAAAGAGACAAGCTTGCTGGTGAGATATATATGATTATATAAAAAAGATTAGGTAGCTCACTATTATGGCTATTTCAATGTTGATGATTTTATGTGCGATGTGAAGGCATGGAAGGTGTGGTTTCGGTTTTCCCAAACACCGTTTATAAGCTTCTTACGACAAGATCTTACGAGTTCATGGGACTTGGCGACAAGAGCAAGCATGTCCCTAACATCGAGACTGATATAATAGTTGGTGTGATTGATGGCGGAATCTGGCCTGAATCCAAGAGCTTTTCAGACGAAGGCATTGGCCCAATACCAAAAAAATGGAAAGGAATCTGCGCTGGAGGAACTAATTTCACATGCAATAAGTAAACAGCATTTCCAATTTTCTTCTCCATGTTTCTTGAGCAACAAGAAACGATTAAAACATTAACCTAATATAAATTGTACAGGAAAGTGATTGGAGCACGACATTATGTGCAAGACTCAGCAAGGGACAACGATTCACACGGGTCACACACGGCTTCAACTGCCGCCGGAAACATAGTAAAAGGAGTCAGTGTGAACGGTGTTGCCAAAGGAACTGCCAGAGGCGGTGTGCCTTTAGGTAGAATTGCTATTTACCGAATTTGTGAGCCAGCAGGTTGCAATGCCGCTTCAATGTTAGCTGCATTTGACGATGCTATAGCCGACGGGGTGGATGTTATAAACATTTCCATTGGAGGTGGTGTTATTAAGGTCGATGTTGATCCTATCGCTATTGGATCATTTCATGCGATGACCAAAGGGATTGTTACCACAGCTGCTTCTGGGAACGATGGCTCTAAACTTGGAAATGCACAAAACCTATCACCCTGGATCATATCCGTGGCTGCCGGTTCAACTGATCGAAAATTTGTTACTACTGTTGTTAATGGAGATGACAAAACCTTACCAGTAAGAAGTTTTAAAACTTGGTTAATCTGTGATCTAGAGTTAGTTTGTTGTCATTACTCAGTCTGATTATTTAAGTAATGACCCATACAGGGAAAATCGATCAATGACTTTGACTTAAAGGGACAAAAGTATCCTTTCGCATACGGGAAAACTGCTTCAAATAACTGTACAGAGGAGCAAGCAAGGTAACTTGTGACTCAAGGCTTGAGCCCCAACTTGTCTCTCAAGAGTATTCCTAGTGACCTAGCTTGTGGTATAAGAAACAGGTGAAACGTCATACTATGGATATAACTTGATCGTCTTGTAATTGTATTTCTAGGGCATGCGCTAGTGGTTGCCTGAACACGGTGCACGGGAAGATCGTTGTGTGCGATGGCTCGAACAATGTAATGGAATCTAGAGAAGCTGGTGCAGTTGGAACCGTTCTTCACGTAGCTTATGTTGAGAGTCCTGATCCTGGTCCAATTCCGGTCGCAATCTTAGATGATACCAATTACGAAGCATTCAGAACTTACGTGCTCACCTCACCGTAAGAAAGTCTTCCATAATTAATCAAACATTCTTTGGTTTAACTTCGTTAACCACATTCTTCTAAATGAAACAGAAACCCTCGAGCAACTATATTGAGGAGTGAGACAGTTAAGGACAACGATGCTCCGATCGTTGCTTCATTCTCTTCTCGTGGTCCAAACATTCTCTTTAGCGATATCATGAAGGTAGGTACCACTCTTAATTAACAATATTCACATAATTGGGAGAAATTAAACATTATAAGGTTTATATGATATACATGCAGCCTGATATTACGGCTCCAGGGGTGAATATATTGGCAGCATATTCACCGATGAGTCCAACCGCAGTTCCTGGACAAAGCATGGATTACTATTTCATGTCCGGAACATCCATGGCTTGCCCTCATGTCGCAGGTGTAGCGGCTTACATCAAAACCTTCCATCCTGATTGGTCTCCTTCTGCTGTCAAATCTGCTATCATGACTACTGGTAATTATAATCAATATCAAGCCAATATATT
Organism: Brassica nigra; assembly: GCA_016432835.1. Classification (NCBI taxonomy): domain Eukaryota; kingdom Viridiplantae; phylum Streptophyta; class Magnoliopsida; order Brassicales; family Brassicaceae; genus Brassica; species Brassica nigra. The sequence continues at coordinate 12,311,462 of CM028247.1, read as the reverse complement.
TCAATCAAGAAAGAAAGAATGTATAGAGATGCATGTGAGCCTTTTCTGTTATGTTTTGTTGCAGCTTGGGCAATGAACGCATCGAAAAATACTGAAGCTGAGTTTGCATACGGATCTGGACATGTTAACCCTACAGTGGCAGTTCATCCAGGGCTTGTTTATGACATAGCCAAAGAGGATTACTTAAACATGCTCTGCTCTTTGGACTACTCAGCCAATGGGATTAGTACTCTCGCCGGTGGAGCCTTTACTTGTTCCGAGAAATCAAAGCTCAACGTGAGGGATCTCAACTACCCTTCAATGACAGCCAAAGTTTCAGCTTCTTCATCTTCAGATATCACATTTTCAAGAACGGTCACAAATGTTGGGAAAAACGGATCTATTTACAAGGCAAAATTGTCTGGGGATCCTAAACTCAACATTAAGGTTGATCCAGAGACGCTCTCTTTTGAATCGACAGGGGAGAAGAAATCATTCACCGTTACAGTCTCTGGCAAGAGTCTTGCGGGTATTTCTGGTATTGTGTCTGCCTCTCTGGTTTGGTCGGATGGATCACACAATGTGAGAAGTCCTATCGTAGTGTATACTTAATTAGGCTTTGACCCAAAACCCAGCAAATTATAAAAGCATGGGTTATATTGTGTTTCAATTAAACATATGTTGTATTGTGTGCTCATTATATTGTGTTTCAATAAAGGCATGTGTGTTCTTTTAAGTCGATGTTAGAACTCACAGGTTTATTTGAGTTAAAACTCAAGTTTTTTCAGTAATCAGAAAGGATTCTGTATGTGTATGGAATCAATATGATGGAAATCCTAATTATCTTTCTTGAACTATCACCAGTTAATTAACTTCCTAACTTCACTAACTCCTTACTTGAACTTGCCCTTTTTATTACCATAATGAAACACACTATTTACAAGAAGGTTATTGGGGTGCAGCTTTTCGCGTTGTGCGCTACCTTAAAAACAGTCCTGGTCAAGGCATACTTCTGTGCGCCAACACACGGAGTTAACACTTTCAGCTTGGTGTGGTGCTGACTAGGCCTCATGTCCAATTACTCATCGGTCACTCATAAGATGGTTTATCCAACTTGGAGGCTCTCTGGTATCTTGAAAGACAAAGATTCATGATGTCATCTCTCGCTTGTCTGCCGAGGCAGTATACCGGGCAATGGCTGACACAGTCGTGTCCCAGCAGCAGTCGATGCGATTCAGGATTTGAGCAACAACGGGTGAAGAAGAAACGAGGAAGACCTAAGAAGTATGCTCCTGATGGCAACATTAGTGTGATGTTTTCGTCAAGCTAGCAATCCTAATGGAGTTGTTAAGTGTGAGGTATAACATTTCATGTACTTACACTTCTTGGTCTGATTTGAGCCTCTATTTGAGGTTTTTTCTTACGAGGGTCTTGTGATTGTCTGTGCGATCTTGTATTTGAGCTGTTTACGTTGTATTGTATTTGCAGGGGTCCATATGAGATCATTTCTATGTCAGGCTTTTTCCTGAATACTGAGGATGATGGTACTTAACCAAAACTGGTAACTTAAGTGTGTCTGTCTGGCTTAGATCAGATGGTCAGGTTGTGTTGCTGGAATGCTCTGGATCACAAGTCCAGGTTACTCCATTTCTCAAACCTTTATACTCGAATCAATTAACAGAATTATCTTCACGATTCTGACTTTGATTCGGGTTTTAATATAAAGGTCTTATACATAGACTTACTAAAACCTTTTTGCTTCTTCAAATACACAGAATCATCAGCAAAGGCTAACCATTGTTAGTTTTTTTTTAAAAAAAAAAATTCATTACTAGTTTTGATTATTTCAAATTATCATTGGATCATCATCCATCGATGATACCTTCTGAGCGTCTGCTGCTTCCCCACTTATCTGCTCCACAGGCATCACCTCAGCTGCACACTTCGCCGCAGCTGCACACAGTTTTGATTATATCTGTTTGTATTTTTTTTTTTTGTGAATTTACAAATGGTATTTTACATAGACTATACACATACATATGCATATATGTATTTCTGAGAATGTCATTAAGCCGTATCTGTGAAAGAAGCTTTCGGATTTGAACATGCAAAAAGGAAAATAAAAATGATGAAACACAACTCACCTGGTGATTGATCCAGAGACATACCTCTTGCCATTGGAAAAATAATAAGTCAGATTCTTCCTAATGTGTGATCGACAATGAATTCTCCAGTCACTCACTTACTTGAAAACAGATTCATGCCGCTACATAACATAACATGTTAGGCTGGGCATCATTTATACCCGCTACTTGACCCGTACCCGCCTTGAAAATTCAAGTAATCGGTGTTGTCAAGTCGAGTAACAAGTCGACAAATTTTATTACTCGCAAAAACAATGCAAGTATCAAGTATCATTTTATTTTTCAATATTTGCCTTGTTACTTGCTATTCGTTACTCATTCTATAAAATATTTGTTACTTATTAAATAATTGTTACTTGTAAAATAATACTTGTTTTGTTTTGATATTAGTTTAATATTAATATTAGTTTAATAAACATGACAGTTCATTACTAAATAAGATATTAATTCGTTATTCGGTTTAAACTTGCTATTTTATAATATGTTTTATTTAATGTAATTTTCATGTTCTTTTTATACAATAAATAAGCAAACTTTCATGTCAAATTATAATAAAGTATTATTTAGTAAGTAATTTTTAAATACTCAGAAATACTCGTAAGTAATTCACAAGTATTCGTAAATAGCAAATAATAAAACGGGTTAAATAACTTGTAAGTAATTCATTTTTAATCAAGTACTCGAGATAGCAAGTATTCGTTTTTAACAAGTCAAATACAAGTCGGAAATTTTATTACTCGTACAAGGCAAATCTAGTATCAAATACACGTAAAATAGGGAATATCGCCTTGTGCCCAACCCTATAACATGTTACCAAAGCCGGTCCTAGAAATTTAGTGGCTGGAAGCAAAAAAAAATGGGTACTTGTTAAAGAAAAAAAGGCAGAGATAAAAAAATTTATTAACTGATCTGGAGAATATGGAGTTAGAACCTGGGTTAGAAAGACTAGAAACTTGCAGTAGACCACTAGACTAAAGGAAATGTTAAGAATATGTGCCCGAAATGTTTTCATAAATTGAATGCTTGAAGCAATTGCTTCTTCCGGTGGTTCAAGGGCCGGCACTGCATCATGTTACTGAATTTAAAACAGAACAAAGCTACAAAACGGAAGCGAATGAAGATGGTGAGGAAGAATACAATTTCCTGGATTCCAAGAAACATAGATACTTTCTATATCAAAACAAGTCTTAACGTAACAAAACCAGAGGAATTGTTGACTACATCAAAATAAGTCTTAACATAGCAAAATAAAATGAAATAATAATTGTCTATTTTATTCTATCCCATCTAACTCTATTATATAGCTGCTAGTCACATCAATGTTAAGTTTATCCTTCTGAATGTCAATAATATGTGTAAAGGTCTCCCACACAACTGAAATGATGCTTTCTCACTTTTTTCTTCATCGACGGCAAAGATCCATCACTATTAGCTCTTAATATTAATTCACCACGCATCTTACAAATACATAAACATATTAATCGAGATGAATATTACTAGAAAACAAGAAAATATAGTGATTTAGTGCAAATGTTCTCTTTGAAAAGAAGAAAACGTCAATGGAGGAATAAGATATCGTGGAAGAGTTTTTTTTTGTTGAAGCCAACAAATCTAGATAAAATTTTCTAACCAAATTTCCTAGATTTCGAAATTTCATAACTGTTCCCACAGAAACGTTTTCTACAAACATAGAATAAAAGGTTTTCTACAAACATTGGGTATTTTTCGTAGAGTAGATCGAAAGAAGATTGGTAGATAAGAGTGGAAAGAACTTTCAGTCCATTACACGAGTTACGAAAATGCTAAGTGGGTCTCTTGTTGGCTTTTGTGTTCGTGGCAAGAATCATTTTCTGATAAAATGCGATTGAACAAAAATATATATTGAAACTTTTGTTACTTGTCATCATTGTCTCCTTGAATTCTGGCTTATAACTTGTCTTAATCTATTGTCTAATCGTTCAGTGGTCATCAATTAAATGATTGAGATATCAAGAGTTCAAGACAGATTATATCTCATATATATTCGAGCTTGTGGTTAAGTTATTGACGTGTCATGACATATTTCTCAATTTTCAGGTCTCATCAAAACATTAAGGCATATTGTATTTTACTAAATTTGGAATCTTCTCATATATTCTGCATATATAAATAGTTGTCGCTGTTGCCAACCACTCCCTCTCTCCATCTCAGTTGCACATGCAAACACAGCCACAGGCTAATTCCGTGCAAACTCACGTTATTAGTACTTAACGATGCTAACTATTTTGTAACTATTACCTGTTAAATATTCTACTATATAACTTTTAATACAATTACACAACTTCCCTCGTACAGTTATACACAAAATCACATTTGAAGCTCCAAACGTATTCAAATCACAACATGTTTTAATATATTTTTGTATAATTATGTGGGGATAAACAATAATAATAATTATGTGGGATTATGTCATCCAATCTACATCAAGTCACAAGTCAACTATTTTAATCGGTAGCATTTTAAAAGTTTTGTTGACTAAAATATATGGAACTTCTGTGGCGTATTAAGAAGCAATCATGCTTTTTTTAAATTATAATATTATCGTCAAATAATTACACCTTATAGACCCTAATTCCCTTACCAGAGCACGTGCCGTTGCGGGACGAAAGATTAGCTCAAACAGAGTATGGAATCAACATTGCTTGTCGTGTTGGCTCTGTCAATTGTCATCTGAATTGTTTTTTTTTCTTTTTCAAAGGGCTCTGAATTGTTTTGTTTTTGAACTAAATATTAATATCGTTATACTACTGATGTTTTGAGATAACTGTTATTCCGATGATTTTTATTATACAGATGCTTTTCTGTCATGGTCTTTGCCGACTAAAATAATATATATATATATATATATATTTGTAAATACATCTAAAACTTATTTGTTTTATGATAGATAATATTGATAATTTCATACGAAAATCTATATTTGCAAAATGATTATTTGATGTTGAGTTTTTTTTTTGTAAAATGATTATTCGATGTTGAGTTCTCATGTTAAAAATTAGAACTATTAAAATCAATGACATCTTTCATAAAATATATATAATTTATATTAAATTAATCACTAATTATTGTAATGAAAATAGAAAAAATCAAATTAAGGAAATACTATCAAATAACTCAAAAGAAAATCGTTAGTTTTGATACATCCCATATTAAAAAATGGATAATTACAAAAAAAGACAAATAAATTAGTATATACCTGCAAGTTTACTTTACCTAATAGAAAACAAACATAAAAAATAACAAACATATCAGCTAGGGTCAGTATGTATATCATTATGGTTATTGAAAACTTATTGTAGATTGGATTTTGATTGATTAATTTTTTCCCGGTTCTGAATGTATACTTATTAACAAACCCAGAAGATATAGATGATTTTGTGTGTGATTTTGACGTCCAATTCTGAAACATATAAATAATACCCTAATAAATGATAAATAATTAAATTTTTATTAGATAATTATTTATGAATTAATATATATACATATATAAATTGGGAAAAATTAAAAAACATATATATTTTTGAAAAAGATAATTCTTACATATATCCATTGTTATTCAAAACAAAATTATCAAAAAAACTAAAACTAAGAAATAAATAATGTATACAAAATAATTAAGTAAAATAAATAAATTTTAATAATGTTATTTGTAAAATGATTTTTCCAAAATGAACTCTCACTAACAGCCAGAGTGGTTATTATATAATTTTTATAAATTAATATATAAATTGGCCAAAATTATTTTAAAATAATAATTTCTACATAATATTTTTATCCAAAAAATATTTTAATCATATAAATTAAATTAAGAAATAAAAAGATATATAAATAATAATCATGTAAAAATATCAAATTTTGTAAATTTTGATAATAAACATAATAATATAAAATGATTACGTCCATTCGGACAAAATACCAAGTATACAAAGATATGGTTGACAAAAACAAAAATACCGTGAATATTATTCTGGATATCTATAGTTTTATTTTTTTCTTGAAAGGAAACATCCACATATACAGATAGACAAAACGTTAACCGTATCCAAAAAATGCACATATACGAAAATATCATTTAGATAAATTTTAATATATATTGTCCATAATCCAAAACATGACAAGAACAGATTTCTTGTTGGATGTTTTTGTATATCTTATGCGAATAATCAAAAAGTAGAACAAAGACACAAAACTCACAACATCCTAAAAACTGAATGAATTTACTTTAGTCCTAAAATAAAACAAAATTAAAATACTTTTAAGAATATTTTAAAATAATGGAATTTAGCAAAAAAAAAAAAGCCTGTTTTCATCCAGAATATTTCATATAATATCGTTTTACAAAATTTTCCAATTAAAGAAAAATGCTTATAATAATAAAAATTTGAAATCTAAGGGCAACATAAAAAGGAACAGAGAGAGAAAGGGTGCATGTGATCAAGCCTCCACCGTAAAACAGAAGAAAAGAAAGGTCCACACTCTCTCTCTCTCTCTTACGGCGAATCAGTTCAATTTTCGCAACCGTGCTCCGCCGTGGGTGACACATATTCGCCGTATCTCTACGATTCGCCGCCGCCGCAGCTGCTAGGGGGACTTATTATGTAAATGCTCTGACGAAAAATTTAGGATTTGAGATCTGTCGATTTTTATTAACCTCAAATGCTCGCGAAGAACCGGCTGCCGGGAAGCGGCCACACCACGCCCTCTCCACCGGGTTCTCCCCGCCGCTCTCCTCGTTACCGACGGTCAAAAGCCTCGGGTCGATTTCCCGCCGTTCAGCCGAATCGGACACTCGCTCATCGCCTCTCGTGGCTCGTCGTATCGGTTCTCCTCCGGCGTCAGGGGGTTTTCCTATTCGCTCCTCTAATCTACATCTCGTGTATGCTGCTCTACATGGGCACCGTCTCGTTCGATGTTGGTCCTATTATAAGGCATCGGTCTCCTCCTGGATCCGTCTACAAAAGCCCCCAGCTTTACGCCAAGCTCCGACCCGAGATGGACGCTGATAACTCCACGGCTGATGCGGTTAGTATCTCACGATTCTCTGGCTCCTGATTTGATGTTGAATGTTGAACAAAGGTTTAGTCTTTAGTTCTAGGTTACTGTTAGATTAGGAAACCTAGGTGAGCCTTATATCATGAACGCTAAGTTGGTTCATTGAGCATTGGTTAGACACAAACCACTCACTACACATGCTAATTTTTTTTTCATGTATCATCATTGTATGCATCTCAGATATCAACCATTTGGAAACATTCATATAAAGGTGGGGAGTGGAAGCCGTACGTGAACAAGTCCACTGGAGGTAGATAAGATACTTCATTGCTTTTTAATGTCTTCGTAAATCTGCTTGCTGGCAGTAAACTGTAGCGGTTCTGAAACATTTCTTGTTAGAATTAGCCTGTTCCTTGGATCATAATCGGATTTTGTGTACAATTGTAGCCTTGCCGGACTCAAACGGTTACATATATGTGGAGGCAAACGGGGGCTTGAATCAGCAGCGGACATCGGTACGTTTGTTGATCTTTTTACGAATGCATTTCCCTCTTGTTAATGTTAAAGTTGTTGACTTTTTCTCTACCATGTTATTCTCAGATATGCAATGCGGTTGCTGTCGCAGGCTATCTTAATGCAACTCTAGTGATTCCCAACTTTCACTATCACAGCATATGGAGAGATCCAAGGTTTACAGAATGCTTTCTTTTGAAATTTTTGTCTTGACGTTTTCTGTTCAAGCAAAACCAATCTTTTGTAAGAATGCTTTCTAACCGAGGGTTTTCTTTCAGTAAATTTGGAGACATCTACGATGAAGAGTTCTTTGTCAGTACCTTAGCAAATGATGTGCGGGTGGTTGACACAATTCCTGAGTATATAATGGAGCGATTTGACAATAACATGACAAATGTCTACAACTTCAGAGTTAAAGCTTGGTCACCCATTCAATACTATCGGGACTCGATCTTGCCGAAGTTACTTGAGGAGAAGTAAGTTACAGTTTGTTCTTTAGAAGATCGTTTTCACATGCTTGTGTTGGTTACGCATTGTTCTTAACTAGGCAGCAAAACCACCTTACTTTTAGCGGAAGAGATGTTTTGGGTCTGTAAAGCATTTTTCATTGAAGATTTGTTCTCTTTATGTGGCACAGGATTATACGAATATCCCCATTTGCAAATAGACTTTCGTTTGATGCTCCTAAACCTGTCCAGAGACTTAGATGTTTGGCGAATTACGAAGCCCTGAGGTTTTCAGAACCCATACTAACCCTAGGAGAAATGCTGGTGAAGAGAATGAAGGAGCAGAGTGCAAATCACGGAGCAAAGTACGTATCTGTACATCTGCGCTTTGAAGAGGTTTGTTCCATGTAAAGGAGAGACTTCTCAAGAATCCCCACTGGTCTTTATCATGACTATAACAATTTTGAATGAGCTTTTTGTCTGAGGTGAGAGATTTAATAAGCTTGTTATACATGTTGCAGGACATGGTAGCTTTCTCATGTTGTGTATTTGATGGTGGCAACCAAGAAAAACAAGACATGATTGCAGCAAGAGAACGAGGATGGAAAGGAAAATTCACAAAACCAGGCCGTGTTATTCGACCTGGTGCTATCAGGCAAAATGGGAAATGCCCGTTAACTCCTTTAGAGGTACTCATCAATTTGTTTGTTTCTGGACACTGCTCCTACTATCTATTAGCATTCTTGGATCTTCAAATGTTAGTCGTCCTTTAGAATTGCTCCACAAATCCTTTTGGCATTAGTGTGTCTTGTTCTGTTGGGTGAGAACTGAGCAGTAGTGTTAGTTGTCCTGTTTGGTTTATACTTTTCTTGTAAACCGTTCAGGTGGGTTTAATGCTTAGAGGAATGGGTTTCAACAAAAGCACATACATTTACCTTGCATCTGGTCAGATATATAATGCGAATAGAACAATGGCCCCGCTACTAGAGATGTTCCCGAATTTACAAACTAAGGAGATGCTTGCCTCAGAGGAGGAACTTGCTCCATATAAGGTCTGCCTTTTTTTCCTGCTGTTTGTTCCAAAAGTATTAGTTGCGTGGTCAATTATTTATCTGACTTGAACTCTGTGTTTAGAACTTCTCTTCCAGAATGGCTGCAATAGATTACACGGTCTGTCTCCACAGTGAGGTATTTGTGACAACACAAGGTGGAAACTTTCCACACTTTCTCATGGGTCATCGAAGATACTTGTTCGGAGGACATTCCAAAACTATTAGACCAGACAAGCGAAAGTTAGCAATCATCTTTGACAATCCCAACATTGGGTACTCACCTCTTCTACTCCTTCAAGCTCCACGTTTCATTATTTGCATTGTTTCCTTTTTTTAATTCACCATACCAGTGTTGGTCTTTATAGTCTTCTTGAGCTTTTTGCGTTTGCTTTCATCTGCAAACGTCAAACTCTGTCGCATTATCATCCCTTGAATGCTGAAACGCTGTTTTTGTTGTGTTTTGTCACGGCAGATGGCGGAGTTTTAAACGTCAGATGCTAAACATGAGGTCTCATAGTGACTCAAAGGGGTTTGAGCTAAAAAGACCTAATGATTCCATTTACACGTTTCCTTGCCCTGACTGCATGTCCCGTAGGAACAAAACAACGACCCCAGATACTAGGCCACCTTCTGCGTCCTGAGAATACACGTTCATTTAATTGCCGGTAGATTGCTGTTCATTCCCTGTATTTCTAATCAGAGTGGACTCGGGGACTTGGTCTGCCCATAGTTTTAGGGGAAAGCAGCTGGAGGGGCTGCAAAATCGTCTATTTATCTCCGGGAAGGGTGGCCAAGGAGTAACAGCCACAACATTGTTTGATTCATTTTGACACATTGAAACTAACAGGAGAGAAAATGAAGGATTAGTTCAATCCCTGACTGCTGCTGCTGGGCAAAGATTAGGACAGCGTCTGGATATTGTTTTCTTTTTTGGTGTTTTGTGATTTGAAGCGTTTGCGTTTTGTACATTGTGTGTAAACGCAGACGTGAGTCTTTGGTGTTAGGAGATATATAGAGACGGGCAGGAGGAGAGAAGAAGCTGCCTCGAAAGTTTTGTACATTGGTTTGGTTAGAGAGACCATCGTGTCCTTTTTTGGGTTTATTGGAATTCTCTTGTTCAGAGGGTTTTTAATTGTTTCCATCATATTCTTACGATTCTTGCGAGGTGAATCTTGTTTAGGAAATAAATTCCCAATATTGGTTTGATTCTTTATTTTACTCCCAATTTGTTTCTGCTTGGTCGATGTAGTTCTTTCTTTCTTTAGATAAAGTTCAGTAAAGTGTGACAGTGATTACTTGATGTTTGTGTGTGATATTAGATTTGACTTCGCAGTAATTTAACATTGAGAAAGTTATAAGAAGTATCTAGAAATCATAAACAGAGGTAGAAGAAAGATTTGAGAAACAATTTCCATTGGATACAGTTTTTTTTCTCTAATTGTCAAGAGACGTTTAACATAATAATCTGAGAAATTGGACAAAGTTATCTGTCCTGTCGTAATTGCAGCAGCATAAAACGTGGGACTGATCTTTTTAGGTGAAGATTGAAGAAAGAAACAATCGAGTCACAATTAAAGAGTTATGGTCGAAGTTATAAATGCTTTGTGCGTAGTTGTCTTTAGGAAGCGTTCGTCATCCTCGTCTGTCTCAAAAGGCAGTTTTTTTCATACATATAGAGTACAATAGTACATTCATGTTATTAAAATGACAAAAAGATGGGTCAATCTTATGTTTCTGGTAGAGATTATTTTCTCAAGATTAAGAATGAAGAAATATAGACATAAGCTAACACCTTTTCAGTTCATTTTTAAAACAGATCAGAAAGGGGCAAAAGATTAAAGATTGTTTTGTCTTCACTCCATCAAAACTCAAATGTCAGGTTCCAGTTTTTTTAGGTATATGATAAGACTTCCTTCACCGCAACACACTTTTTCTGATAATAAACCCACACATGCTAAATCCACTAAAAATGTAAAATGATTCTAATTGCAACAGCATTGAGTGTCTCTCTCACACAGTCACATTTAAGTTGCAGAGGAAGAAGAAAAATGCATGTGAACGTTGACAATTAGTGGATCACTGAAAGCTCTCACTTTCGGACATACAAACATAGGCTGCACTCCAAAGTCCTAACCCAACCCCCAACGTGGTCCGACTTCACATTCGGGTAATAGTAGTAATAACTATGATCTTCAAAACCCTATAATCCTTTAATATAAAACCTTAAAATATCATAACGATAAAACCTCGTAGCATTTACTTCACGTTTTGGTCTTTCATTCTCCTCTGAGTCCTCTATGTCTACTCTCTTCAACTAAACATATATCACTATACCCATATTTCTCAACAAACAATAAATAAAAACTTGAATTAAATCCATTGTCCAGTTTACTGGTCACACATTGGTTTTGGTTTCAGTTCTTCGTTAGAGGTATGAACTCATAGTAGTAACAATAGTTGCAACACGTTGGTTTGCTTTTGTATCCTTCTTCTCTGTAAATTAGTCCTTTTTTAATTTCTCTTGCTTTCTCAACATGCGGAAAGAGATTTAAAGTTCGGTTGACATTGTATCTATTTTCTTCGATATTTATCTTTCCTGGTTCTTGAGTTATCACTGAAGTAACAAGATTTCTCCACGTCCCGTCTTTATTGTAACTCTCCCCAACTATTCTTCTGACCAGTGAAAAAACAATAATCATTAATCACATTTTTGGCTCTCAATTATCTTTTAGCAAAAACATATTCACTTTAAACTTGAAAACAACAAATACTAAAAGAGATCACTGAGAGCAATAGAAAAAAAGCTAGCAGCCCTTTTTCCTTATTGTTCCCAACAACTCATGAGAAAAGATTCTCTTTAACTCTTTACTTGTCTTTCCCGTAAATAATGGGCTGATTAGGGCACATGAACTATGTGATCTTTTTTTTTGTAATGCATGACTTTTGCTTTTTTTTTTATATATATGAGCATACATTTATGTCTATTTTTACTTAGGTCATAAGAAAACTTGGTAATGTTTGGAGAGGTAATATGTATTTTCTAGTCAACTATTTATATACGTCCATATAATACATATATTAAGTGCTTCTTTGTATATTTGTATCCATAAACTCAGTATATACATTAAAATAGATACATGTGGTTGTGGGTTTGTGTGTGGAAAAGATGGGCAGCTCTTTGTCTGATCCACTCGAAAACCACCTATAATTACCACCAATTACAAGTAATATTCCACTAAATCTTATAATAATCAATATCTTGTATATATATATATATTCAGCTAGTAATTAATCACTTGATGATGAATATCCTTGACGTCTTGAAGTGGTTCACGAACGTCGTTAAAATCATTATCATCTTCTTGATGACGGCGTTGTTTAGCTCTCTCTCTCTCTCTAGCCTTATGATTCTGAAACCACTAGAAAACGTTTTTGCTCTCGATTCTGCCATACTTACGGAGCTTAGATGCTATCTGTTGGATTTGTTCTGTGGTCGGCGTCCGTGTTGCTCTTCTGTAAACCTCTTCCAGTTTCTGGTGTCGGAGTCCATCTCGTCGGCGCAGCCGTCTGCAAGTTATTATCCGATCACCGAGTGCTGCTGATGATCTGGTGATGAGCTGATGCTGATGATCGTTCCTGTCAATATCGCCTACAAAATCAACGTATTAATAACCAAAAATGTCACATTAGGAAACTTCCCGGTTACAAAACCATAACCATACAGCTTAGAAGTTAGCTAGTTTATATACTTTTTTGTAAATGCCTATTCTTTGTTCATTATCAACAAATTTGAGATTTCATCAAAAAAAACCATACACTGATTGATACATAAGAAATAAAGAGATAATCAGGGCTTTAATACATTGTGTTAGAAGAAGATGAAGCTGAGTAGTACAGAGGGTCAAATATTTGAAGGTTGTTGTTGGAGATGTAGCCCATGATATAAAGCAACTCAAACTTTGCTGCCCTAGTTACTTTTATTTCAGGGAGAATATCAATAAAAGAGACAAGAGTTTTCAATAAATGACATGTTGTTGCTTTGTTATTGTGAAGTTGTGAACCTTTAGCTAGGGGAATGGGATTTGGAAGGGTAATGCTTGAGTTTCAGTGTTGTGTAGATGAATGATGAGTTTACTTGTGATATCGATGCAAGAGAGATCAAAAGGGTACCAATAATTTTTTATTTTTTTTGGGGTCGATCATACTTTGCCTTTATAAACAAACCAGGGGGGTCTATCATACTTTGCCTTTATAGAAAGACCAAAATATTTGTGAACGTATATATATAGAGGTAGAGTAAAGAATATTTGCACATGTATGTATTAAATTTTGCTTATAAATTGAAGCAAATTGTATAATAAGCTGAAAAATGAGGAAACCAGGGGCTACAATTAGCATTAATACGTTTATACATCGAACTATTAGTTTGAATGATGTGAAAGTGGTGAAGAATGCAATGAACATGGTTCGTTGCTTAATTATTTTGACTTATTTTAAATATTCTTTTACTGATGTTGCTTGTATTATCTTTTTTTAATTGGACTTTAAATGATGTTTTTCTTGGAAAAGTGCAAGAAAGAATAGCTTGATCTCAAAGTGATACCCGATCCTCATCACCTTTGTGATCACATCATCGAGTCTCTCTAGTCCATTAAATCGGCTGTATTGGAAATGTGTTCTCATAAACTGCAGGTTAAACTAAAAAACAAAAAAAAAACTAGAAGTTTAACTATTTTTTCGCTCTTTTAAAAACCTTATTGGTAGAACTCTTCTAAAGTTCTCAAAAATTAAAAAAATAAATACTTTTGTTTCATAAAATCACTTTAAAACCAATCAACCACTAATATGATGACAAATGGAAAAAGAAGTTTTAAGAAATCAGAGAAAAAATCTCTACACATAATCAGTTATTTCTCTCCTACTTTATTTGTACTTTTTACCTTTTTAATATTCGGATACCCTACTAAAACTCATCAATAGAGTTGCTCTTGAGTACAAATTTATGGGTATTAGAACATTTCTAATGGTGAGACTACCATTGGAGTCCTTAAGCTTTATTTTAATAATTTTTTTAGAAGAATTAAGGATTCTAATTCAAAAAGTCAGCCCAATGGTGTACTCCATTTAGGAATCCTTAAGAAAAAAAAGATTTATAATGTGAAATGCATATGTTTAGAAGTGAAACAATATTTGTCAATTACATCGAGCTAAAAATAATATGAATGCATTACACAAACATCAATGTTTGAAGATAGACTTGTTCTTAATATGTTGAAGTTAGACTTGTTCTTAATATGTTGAAGTTAGACTTGTTCTTAAGATACTCTCTTAGTTTAGAACAAGTATAAAACTCGACAAAGGCTACTTCAAATTAGTTAAAGACTAGAGTAAAAGATGTTAACAGAAGCTTAGAGCAATATCAATACAAAGACATAATTTGGAGAAATCGTCTGAGTAGATTACAAAGACATAAGTTTGAGTGAACAAAGACGTGAGAAATACTTCACATGTCCTATAGAGGAAAAGACTTGACCATTCTCCTAATTCACCCGTGAGCCAGAAGCAATGTGACCTGCAGAACAAGACAAAACAAGCAAGCTAAACCTGAAGCAATGTAGTAAAAAATGAACAAGCAAGTTAAAGACGTCTCAAGCAAGTCAATGGAGAAGACTCACCACGCTTTCTGCTCAAGTGTTTGCTCAGTAGTTCAGAACACTCTTTACTTTCCGGACATACACACAACAATGGAGTAGTTTTCCCATCTCCAACCAGATTGAACACAAATAAGTCTCCTATCTCGCATCTGTTATCAAGACAGAACTTTCTCCAGCCTCTTGTGATGTAATACATGTCGTCTGATTCGCTAAATCGCAAACTCACAATCCATGAATTTCCCTCTTTGTGCACTAGTATCATCTCTTGGCATTGTTTGTTTAAAGCAGTAGAACTCGTAGCTTCCACAGGAAGATACTGCAAACACAGAACGTAAAGACACAGAACATATCAAACCATATATTTCACTAACTAAATATGGTTTATACGTATGAAAATTGACTCACGAGTTTGTCTTCTTTTAAATTTGAAGCAGTGACCTCAGCCAAAAAGCAGTAGTCGAATGAGAAAGAAGACATTGCCCATGTTCCTCCTGAAATATTAGAAACAATTTTCCACGTCACAAACATCTCACAAGTTTGCTATGCTATTACGGTGAACTTTGATTGAAACTTACTAATCTTGTGGTGATGCTCATTGTCATCAGCATCACCCGCAGCATCATCCGCAGCATCATCTGCGTCGGCTTCTTCCTTGATGATGTGAGGATGTGTATACTGAATCCCACAACAACTAGGACCAAAAGGAGTGACATGAAACACCATGTATCCTTCGTGTTTGAAGATGACAATGTCACCGATTCGAAGGTCATGTGCTGTGGTGAAATCTTTCCAACCTCCAGTGAGTCTCCTGCCTTCTTGTATCACTTCCCAAGTTTGATCTGAAGTGTCCGATCTTAGTTTCCATGTTTTCTGGTTCGTCTTCCCTTCTATGTGCTTTGAGAAGAAACCAAGTGGTATTGTCTGCAAGTCAGAAAAGACAAAGTTAAGCAAAACTCCAAAATAGGAACATATACAGAGGAGAAATAGAGAGCGTGTGTCTACGACGCCACTGTGGAAACCAGGAAGCAGAGGCTTGAAGAAATGAGGTTCATGCGGATTCGCCATCTGCAAACAAGGAAGCTAGAGAACTCATCATCATCAAGGCTATTTAGTCGATAGAAAGCAAGAGAATCGGAAATCCTAAGCTCAACAGACTCAGAGCACATAAGAGAAGAAGATAACCCTAATCGTTTTGAAAACCTAACTACAAACGAAAATATTTCCCAATTGATTGAAACCCTAATCGTTTTGAAACCCGAACTACAAATGAAAGAATCCCCAAATCGATTGAAACACAAATCGTTTTCAAACCCTAACTTCAAACGAAAAGTTCACCAAATCGATTGAAAACCCAAAATCCGAACCCTAATTTGCGAGAAAAACAAAATGAAACCTAATCTAAGTGCATAAATCAACAAGATAACCCTTCGATCAACCTTGTTTATCCTCGACAGCAAAATCGCCTCTCGCCGTCACAAACTTTCTTTTCTTCTGTTGAGTCGAAATGAGACGTCTTTTTCCCAAACTCGCGAAACCCCTAACTCAACCGAACCAAACCACGTTGCCACGTCACCAAGGACCAACCCATTTTAATTCTTATTTAAGGATTACTCCTTAACTTATTAACCTGTAATATTAATATTATATTCGTAATAGTTAAGGATTATGGGTTAAAGATTCGGTATAATCCCCTTTGCAGATGCTTTTAGAATTTTCACGAGAAAATATATTTTTCTCGAAAACCTCATGAGAACATTCACAATAATCTATACACAGATTCAATCGGTTGATAGTTGGTGTATCTCGACGTAGATTTTTTACTCTTTTCACCATATCATTCTTATCTTAGTGTACATATCCGGAAACAAATCATATGGATTATACCAAAAAAAAAAGCATATAAAGTCACTACAGTTGGCACTTGGCAGTTTGACACTGAATGATTCTTACCATGAATGCAACTTAGAATAACTTTCACCTATTGATAAGGCCACCATAATATTTTGTCTAGTGTTGAATATGTATATACATATATACATACATACATGTGTAGATAATAATAAGTGAAAATAGTTAGTGAAGATTAAAATATTAAATTTAAAATTATAATTAAGCAACAATAATATATTTTTCGTAGAAACCTCATGAAAAAAATGCATGGGTGTTGGAATTCCATGAGAAAATATACTTTCCATAGAAGCCTCATGAAGACATTCACAACAGATAAACACACAGATTTGGCTGATATTTGGTGCATCTCTGTGTAGATCTCTTACTCTTTTCAGTATATTTCTTCATGCATATATCTGGCAACTAATCATATGATTATGGAAAATATCAAAAAAAATATTTATATATTGAGTCATTACAGTTGGAAACTTTGAATAATTTCACCTATTGGTAAGGCCACCATTAAGGGATCTGTTTCGTCATATATTTTGTTCTCTGATTATAAATTGTTCAGGTAGTCTACATGCATTGGAACATATACTTTTAGACATCTTCACTATACAGACAGATCAATTCCTTAGGGCATCTCCAACCCCACTCTATTTTTTACACCAAACTCTATAATAGAGTAAAACCTTCTCCAACCCCACTCTATATCCCACTCTAAAATAGTGTAACTCTATTTTTCACTCTATATTTGGAGTAACTCTATTTCTCACTCTATTATAGAGTGGAACTTTTTTATTTATACTTTAGTCCTTTGATTCTTTAATCTTTTTATTTTGTAACTATTTATGTAATTTAATTATGCAAACATCATATTATTATCTTCAGCTAAATATATATATGTTGAAACTTATTATTATTAGACAAAGAAAACAAACACCAAATTTAAAAATTAACCAAAAAAAAGAAATACTAAAATTAAAAATAAGCAACATAACGTAAAATTAAAATCATAGAAAATTGTGATTTAATATTCTGGTAAATTGCCTCCAGATCCAATCGCGTTTTGCTATTATAAAAACCAGTTCGTTTTGGAAAAAAATGTGTTACATGACATTATGACGACATGTATAATTCTACACAACATGATAATTGAGGATGAACGAGATCTTGACGCACCGATTGAAGCGGGAAGAGAAGCTCCACCTCCCGAGGTTCAAACACCAGAGAATGATAATATTCGGTTTGAAGAGTTTCTTGGTCGATTTAGAAAAATCAAAAATAAAGAAGCTCATTTTGCACTTCGAAATTCGTTAATTGATCATTTGTGGAAAAGATACACTAATGGTGATGCTTAAGTTGAATGTATTATGTTTTAATATAATGTAATTTTTAAGATAATAAATGTTTGATATAAATATATAATTTATAAGAACATTGTGAAGTATAAAATATAAGGGATCAATTTTTAAATTTTGTAAGTAAAAGATATTAAACATAAAATAAAAAAGAATAAATTTAAAAATATCCCTTTTTAGAGTGAAATATAGAGTAAACCATTGGAGAGAAACTCTACTCTATTTTAGAGTTACTCTATTTTAGTGTAAAATCTACTCTAAAATAGAGTAAACCATTGGAGATGGTCTTACGGGTTCAGGTTTTTAAAGCGTCAGAAGTGTCGACCTCTAAACGCACAAGAAGAAGCAGGAGAAGTCGCAAGAACGCACAGACCTGCTGCTTCTTCTTCTTCTTGTGCATTCTGCTGCTTCTTCTTGTGTGTTTAGAGGTCGATGCTGCTGTCCCTTCTGCTGTTGCTGCCGCTGCTGCCCCCTCTGCCGTTTATTCATATGCGTTCTGGAGGATGATCAAATGCAGTGTTTGAACTACAAATACATGCGAGAAAAATAAAAAGTATGAATCTCTTACGATATTATTTTATCACTATTCTAATTTAGACAATTGAAAAATTATGTACATGTGTGTTTTATTCTAGAATATTATCATCAGAATTATAAAATTTATGAATTCTTCCTAAAGTTTTCAAAACTAAATTTTAAATATCGTTTTAGGCAAAAAAAAATTAATTTATGTTGTGACATTTTAGATCTTATCTCTTCTATTTACTATTCAAGATAATTAATGGCTTTTTCTCTTCTTATGCCACACTTTTATTTTTCTTAGGAAAAATCCAGGTGGGAAAATCAATTTACACCTATATGGATTCTAATAAAGAAACAACCATGTAAAAATTTCAGCATTTCGTTATTAGAGTCCATGTAGTTGTAAATTGATATCCCACCTGGATTTGTCTTAAGATAAATAAAAGTATGGCATGAGAAGTAGAAGAAGCCATTCATTTTAACTAGGAAATAGAGGAGTAAAGATTTAAAATGCCACAACATAACTTTAGTTTCTTTTGCTTACAAGTCGATACTTAAAATTTAGTTTCAAAAGTTTAGGAAGAATTCATAAAATTCTATGATTTTGATGATAATATTAGAAAATAATACACACATGTACATATTTACAGAATTTTCTAAATTAAAATAGTCATAAACTTATATCAAATAAGAGATGCATACTTTTTATTTTTCCTCGCCTGTATTTTGTAGCTCAAACACTTAAGAAGTAAAGGTGGCTTCATGACAAAAGAACAAAATAGTAATTAAAAATAAGACCTCCCATCCACAGTTCAATAAAAAAATGTAGTGTGAAAAAATAAATTTTTTGATTAAAAACAAATAAACCATTAAGCTATTTTAAAATATTTTTTCTATTTTAAATAAGTAAAAAAAATTTGAAAAAACAATTTTCAGTATATATTATTTTATGTATTATAATAACTACTAATACTATTTATTCTAATATTATTTTCTATTTTAAATAAGTATAAAAATTTTTAAAACATTCAGTATATATTATTTTGGGTTTTGAAAGTGACGTGATACCACACTATGTGTCATATATATATATATATATATATATATATATATATTTATATATAATTTTGTGACCGATATTCTTAAATTATAAAATAGAATTTACACTTAGGATTTTGTATGATAATTGGTTAGATGTTTGAATAATTCAAAAATTTAGGAACAATAAAGATAATTTGGTTAAATGTTTTAAATTGAAATATTAATCGAATTTGTAACTCAACTTCTAAGTGGGGCTTATTGGATTAGGTATTTGAAAGAATTCCGGTTTTTTAGCAAATCTTACCTTATTGGATTTAGTATTTATAAAAACTTTTACAAATCCATAGTTATTGAACTTATCATTTGTATAAATCTCATTAAATCCTCCCTTATTGAAAAATTGGGATTTCATCAATAATATTTATCAAGGATTATTTTGGATTATCTGAAAAATGATTTGTAGTCAAAATTCAGTTAGAGGAAATACCACCTAATCAAATGGTATTTCACAAAAATAGAATAAAAGTTATTCGTCGATAGTTTGTGTTAAAAAAAAGTTATTCGTCTTCTTCTGTCACTAGTAGCCGCCATCACCACCGGCTGTCATCAGCCCCCACCACCGTCTATTCTCACTAGTCGGAGACGGTTTGTCCACATCGGTTCTTGGACACACCGGTAGAAATATTATTCAGTGTGATGATGAGCCTCTCAAGATGATAAAGCTTTTAGTCGTGATAGATAGGTTTGTTTCCAGATTTTATGTGCTTAATTCATTAAAAAGGTAAAAAGTTCATATATATCTGAATCTCCCTTTTTTCTTTTTTTTTGATCAATATATATCTCTTAAAACTCCAAAAATCCTTTTTAATCACCTCCTAAGATTTTATTCAAATCCCGAGTTTTTCAAATTTCCTTTGAGTTTTGTATATAGTGAAATCTTCTCAAATCATCAGTTCAATAAACCCCCTTAGTGGGGCTTATTGGATTAGGTATTTAAAAGAATTCCGGTTTTTTAGCAAATCTTACCTTATTGGATTTAGTATTTATAAAACCTTTTACAAATCAATAGTTATTGAACTTATCATTTGTATAAATCTCATTAAATCCTCCCTTATTGAAAACATGGGATTTTGGTTGATGTGGATTTTTGATTTGAGTTAACAATTTTATAGAGGGTCTAAGTCAAATTAGTAACTCAAGTACAACACATCTTAAATCAAACCTAAAATCAAAAAGATAAATTTATAGCATAATTGGTAACATTTTTGAGTTATAAACCTAGCTCAAACTTAATCAAAGGTAACTCATGTCACCGATCAAAGCCTAAAGCCTAGCTCCTTGGATCTCTCCATTTATGGCTCCCACTGTTCAAAAATATTCATTCCATATGCAACAACTTCTATCTCTCTCTGAGGATATTCCTCTTTGACTAAATGAACCTAAATAAAGTATTAGGCAGACTAAAAAAATTTAACTAAATGAACCTAAATAAAGTACTCCCTCTGTTGCTAAAAGATCCATATTCTAAGATTTTCACATATATTAAGAAAACACATTAAATTTGCATAGTTTTTTGTTATTATCTTTTTCCCACAATTTTAAGCCAATAAAAATCCAATAAACGCAATTAAGTTTTTTGAAATTTGTAATTATTTAATAAAACATGCATTGAAAATGCAAAAAATAGATCTTTTAAAAACAAAAATTTTCTCTAGAATATAGATCTTTTAGAAACAGAGGGAGTATAAGTCAGAGTAACAAAATTTACATTTTAATTTATTTTTTTCATTGATGCAATTTTGATGTGGCTTATTTCAAATCAATGTTTTCTTTATTCTAAAAGTAAATTAAATTTTAATTTTTGGTCAACAATTGATTCTTTTTGCCTCAGCAATTTGTAATTTTAATGTGGTTGATTTTAAATTCTGCATTTAAGTCTACTTAGCCAAAGAGAATCATTAGTCCGTGAGAGAATTAGTAGTACTGGTATTCATGTGAGCATTAAATGTGTTTTTGTAAGTATATAATTGTGAGAAAATAAATATAGAGGTCACTGGAGACAGGCAGGCATCACCATCGAGAGACGTATGCATTAAGTTCAAAGTTCAAACACAAACAAATGATATAAAAACCATTAAAGCTAAATCATCAATGGCCTACTGATATAAATAATAGGAGTAATTATCAATTTCAAAAATATTAAATTTATAAATGTAATTCTTTATCGACTATTCTATTATTAGGATTTCGAGGTGGTATATTACTCAGCATATATAAGTAGACAATTTACATGTGTCAGTCTAAGAAAATTACACGCACACATATCTAATACTTAAAGCACCACCTAAAAGTATGTAGTAAATTTTTTTTTTTTCATCATCAGCCTATTATATTCTGACTTTTATAATATATGAAAAATCCAAAACAATGGGCAGCTCATCTCCTATATGATTAAATAGTTAGTATTATGCATGAAATTCACCAAATTTCAAGTCTTTGGCTCTCCCTTTTTCAAGAGCTAAGAAGCAGTCAACAGCTTCCATGTTCATTTATAAATTTTAAAATGGACGTATAACTATACGATTTACATCGACTTTATTAGTACTATATAGTTTAGGAGTTTGGAATCTTTGAACACATCTAACATCAAGTTTTAGAAAACAATAAAATACATACATATAGCATTAACTAATCACAAAAAGACAACCTTCTTTTATGCAAAAGAACATGATCCTTCGAAGAAATCCATGCATCCGAATCTTCAGACTACTGTTTAATGTCTACTTTCTTAGAACATGGAACTTCTAAACATACTGATTTAACTTAATAAATAAATTAAAAAAAAAAACTATTTTTAGTAATTCTTGGATCTTGAAGGTCGATGGTTACCGTTGAAGCAAAAGAGTTACAACAAAGAGAACACGAGATCATTACTTCTTAGCCTAATCAAGGGAAAAGAAGGCCAACAATAATGATCTACATCTCATATTGACAATAAAAAAAAAAATTACAGTATAAAAACTCTACCGAAGTAAGGAGACATTTCAAAGCAGATATTGCAGGCGGTTGCTCAAAGGAGAAAACAAAACACGTGATGCTAACTAGTTTTTAGTTGTGGAGAGGATTTGGACCTGTGTGAACTAATCTCTTGTCGTCATTATAAACATCATCTATGTTTTCTTCTTCTCGACGTGGACTCATGAACGACACTGAGGCTCTGGGGGATTGAAACGAAACCGTTTTGCGGAAAAGACCAGCCTTCCTTGGTGAAGGGAAGGATTGGTGATTATACTGATCAGGAGACAGAGCTGATGAAGAAGACAACCAAAACTGAGCGAAGAGAAAGATTCCCCACAAGAACATGGTGGAGACGGCTGCTCGTCTTCTTCTTTTGTCACGCTCTTTCCGTACAAAACCTTCCATGGCGGTTTGATGATATGAGTGAAAAGAAAAGGTTTTTATTAGTTTTATGAGAAGCCTATGAGGTAGTGAAAATATTTGAGTATGTTTCTGTTTTCTTTCGGAAGAAGTTACTTTCCTTTTTGTCGGGTGTTTGGTAGTGCAGAGCAGGTTTGGGTTCAAGAAACAGATGAGAAAAATGGGTTTAAGACTAGCTATAATAATAGTTCTTTTAAGAAGAGAAAGGTGATAACTTTGAGTAGTAATAGAGGATAAACCCAAAAGATAAAACTCTTTTTTCTTTCTTTGAGTGAAGTCTAAGTAACAAAAAGAGTTGTCTTGGACTTCTTTGGATAGTGAGAAAGAGAAGAAGTAGAAGAAGGAGAAACAAATTTGGAAAGATATTAATTTATTTTATTGAATTAGCTCTCTGTGTTCTATATTTTTGTCTTTTATCTTATGGGTCTTATCAAACGATCTTGACCCTTGATTCCTGGGAGAACCTTCTCATATCTGTACTACTCAGATCTAGTATAATCTTTTTATCTCACCTCCAAAAATGCTTTAATTGTTCTCTCTGCATAACTTTTAAATATGCAATTAAAATTTTAGATTCTGCCATTGTGCTTGGAGATAATGCAGTGTATGTACATTTCAGTATTAATAGCCGCTGTCTCCGGGGAAAATAATATCGAATTTATGTTTTCTGAGAGGAGAGAGAGAGAGAAGGAGATACTATGTGTATTGATTATATAATGTAAAAGTACAAAGTGTTCTTTACTAATCAAAGCAAGTAGCTTTTAGTGGAGGTAGACTTACCTTAGTTTTACTAAACTGAAAAATAAGTTAAATAACCCTAGTTGCAGAGATTTTGTTGCTTCACATGTCTTGACGACAAGTGATATAACCTCGGTTCTCTGTTTTGTCCATCTCTCTTTTCATTCTTGTTTTGTCTTTCACAAGAAAAAGAGATCTTTCATGTCCATCCATGCTTTTTTCAACTTCTCAGAGAATACCATAAACAGAGGCAAACTCGGTTTTTTTAAAAAAATAATAATCTAATTGACTGACATGAACATTGAATTCTAATTTCACAAATTTGACGCTTATTAAACTACTGCAAAAAGGTATCAAGGTAGTTTAGTTTCAGCTATATTTTACTTCACCAGAGAAACAATAGAGCTAGGACCTGTAGAAATAAATGACATTTCTCAAGAAAGATATCAAAACAATTAATTGTCAAAAAATGATGCAGGTCCAGGCAAAAAATGTACTGCATAATAATGATCTAGTATCAAAGTTCAGGTAAGCAATAATGAGCGTAATGTACAAACTGACGTAGCTTTCCTCTACCTTATTCAATAGAGTCTCTATGTTTCAGGCATCTGACTGCAGAAGGATGAAACCAAAGCTTCACTTGCCATATCCAAGTTTTGTAGATCAAGAACATGGTTTTGTTATCAACTGATCTTCTGTATCTTATTCAAAACCCGTCGATGATATCTCATCATATCTATTTTATCAAATCAGAACATATGAACAAGTGAAGTCACCAGAACTCTCTGCAAGAGCAAACACCATTCCTGAAGTGGTGAAATCTGTTCTTGTCTCTCATGATGATGTCTCTCGAAGTAACCCTGGAAACAAACTTGGCGAAAACGTGGCAATCTTCACAGGTTCTCAAGTTCTTCATAACCCTTATAGGATCTTCCCCTCTCCCATTGATGAGTCCAAATGCAATCGCTAGCTTCTCACTGTGATGACTGAGAGAACATTCTTTTTCCTCTGTTTCCACATCATGAAACACCGAACCAGTCTGGGGAACATACCCCATGTTCCTTATTTTCTTCAAGATCTCCTCCAGTTTCTCATATATCGCCTTTGTCTGCGGATGTGATTTGTCTCCTCTATTGAAAAAATGGATTTTCCCTTCAAATTCAACAGAACTGTACGCAGCAACCTTCTTAGTGCCGAGCTTCCTCATTTTACTCCTTACTCTGTCAACACAATCCCATTTACCAGCAGCTGCATATATATTAGACAGCAGCACTTGGTATGCACCAATGTCCGGAGCTGTCTCCATAAGAACGTCTGCGACTTTCTGTCCCATTTTCACATCACGATGAACCGCACAAGCACCCAACAAGGCTCCCCAGATACCTGCATCAGGTTCCATTGGCATTTTTTTAATAAATCCATAAGCCTCCTCTAGAAGACCAGAGCGTCCTAATAGATCAACCATACATGCGTAATGCTCTTTCCTCGGCTCAAGATTCTTATCCTTCGATCCAGCCATGATACTGAAATACCTTTTCCCTTCCTCCACTAGTCCAGCGTGGCTACAAGCAGATAAGACCCCTAGAAACGTCACGTAGTTCGGTCTTATCCCCTCGTTCTGCATCGTACTGAACAATGCTAAGGCCTCATGGCTATCTCCATTCATTGCATATCCTACAATCATCGTGCTCCAAGAAACTACATTCCTCTGTTCCATTCCTTCGAACAGTACCCTCGCGTCTTCAGTGCTACCACACTTCAAGAACATATCAAGCCTTGCGTTTTCGACGATTACGTTACAGTCTATACCTTCTCTCCTCGCACGATCATAAATCTCTTTACCTATCTCCAAAGAGCCTAGCTGGCCACAGGCAGAGAGCATACTCACAACCGTAAAAGAATCAAACTGAACAGCATCATCCGCACACATTTTGTTATAACACTCAAGAGCTACAGCCGAGTTTCCCGTCTGGACACAAACCGCAATAAACGCATTCCAAGCCACTAAATCTTTGCCTTGCATAGACTCAAACAAGAACTGAGCCGACCTCAGTTCACCAAACTTCATGTACATCATAACCAACTCAGTTGCAACGATCCCAAGAGCCTCGAAACCATGTTTCACCACATGGGCATGGAAGGCAAATCCACAGGGGCAAACACCCAGCTGTGAGATCGCCTTCACCACAAACGGGTAAGTAAACTCATCAGGACGGACATCAAGATCACGCATTTTCTTATAAAGCTTGAAACTTTCGAACGGGAGCTTGTTTTTGACGTACCCTTTGAAAAGAGTGTTCCAGAGAAACACCCTCGGCTTGTGCATTTCGTCGAACACTTGGCGTGCGTAACACATGTCACCCACGAGGATGAGATTCTCTAACAGCTGGGTTAAGAGGCTGTTTTTGATAGATAAACCGGATGTTAGTACAAGGGCGTGAATCTTCTTAAGCTGCTTCGGCTTTGAAGAGCTTGTTTGTAATAGCTTGGAGAGCATTTGTTTTGTTAATGGCGTTTGTTTCGCAAGCATCTTCGTCTAATCTTACTTTTCTACGACCTTAGAATGTAAATAACTATATTCCATGATTTTTCAAAAGACCAACATCTACAAAAGGCCTAATAGATTACTATGTTAATAAATATGGGCCGAAAGATCCAGTGACCCAGAAAGGTAATACCATTTTTATGTCTATCTAATCTTCGAGATCTTAAGCGTGTGAATGTGTTTCTAACTAGATTTTTTTTTTCAAGTTTTATGTAAATGTGTAAAGACTCGGATGTTGTTTAAACCAATTAAAAAGATAAGTTTTTGGTTTATCGCAGGTTTATTTGATTTTACTCAAACAAAAGAACATGCTATATTTCTAGTAATCATTGTTGTTGATGAGTTTCACAAAGTTTCGATGTGGGACAATTACACTTTATATATAAAGATCTTAAATATATTTAATGCTTATAGAGATTTTTACATAAATTGTTTCCTAAAATCTCGAGGATATATAATATTCTAAATCTTGTTAGGTCAATAAAATCTTGTTAATCATGATTTATATTATATTATTTATTGTTTAAAAAAATTAATAAGGAAACAAATATAAAAAATAGAAAAATATGTTAAGTGGTTTTATGTTTTAAAATGTCTAAATTAGCTTTAGTGAATTACACGATTTTTTCTTTGTAAGTTTTATATAAATGTGTCAAATATTTGAAAGTTCATGTTTTTATATATTATTAAACTTTATTTCAAAATGTGTGAAAGTATTTGGAGTTCAATGTTTTAGAGAGTTGTTCATGTTTTTCACATGGTAATAATACTCTCCTCGTTGAATTCAAAAACCTGGCCGAATTTTCGGTTTTGCAGCTAGAAAAACGCTAATGGAGGTAACTTACCACGATTATGGCTACTCGGCACAATAACTATGTAAAGATTTAATGGTTGATTTAAAATAACTAAATACTATTACTCGGATTAATTGCCAAAGAGTGATAAAAAATTTTGTTTAAACCCAATTAAAAAATAGGCTTTGGATTTTCTATGACCCATTTGATTTTTTTTCAAGCAAAAGAGCATGCTATATTTATAGTAATTATTCTTTTTGATGAGTCTCACAAAATTTTGATATGGGACATTTATACTTCATATATATAAAATCTCAAATATATTTAATATTTAATATTATAAATCTTGTAGATTAATAAGATCTTGTTACCCACGTTTTGTATTATATTATTTATTTTTTAAAATATTAAAAAAGAAACAAATAGCAAGAAAATAGAGAAATATGTTAGGTGATTTAATGTTTTAAAACGTCTAAATTACCTTTATGGGATGACGCAAATTTTTTCTTTGTAAGTTTCATATTCACGTGTTAAAATTGTTTAAACTCAATCAAAAAGTTATGCTTTGCGTTTATTATGGCCCATTTGATTTTATTCAAGCCAAAGAGCATGCTATATTTATAGTAATCATTCTTGTTGATGAGTTTCACAAAGTTTCGATGTAGAACATTTACACTTCATATATATAAAGATCTCAAATATATTTAATTCTTATAAAGATTCCTGCATAATTTTTTTCTTAAAATCTTGACAATATATAATATTTTAAATCTTGTTAGATCGATAAAATCTTGGTACCCACGATTTATACTATCTTTTTATTTTTAAAAATATTAAAAAGGAAACAAATATCAAGAAAATAGGGAAATATGTTAGGTAGTTTCATGTTTAAAACGTCCAAATCACCTTTAATGAATGACATAATTTTTTCTTTGTAAGTTTCATATAAATGTGTCAAATATTTGTAAGTTAATGTTTTTATATATTATTAAAATTTAAATTCAAAATGCAGGAAAACATTTAAAGTTCAACGTTTTAGAGGATTGTTAATTTTTTCACATGGTGACTATATTCTCTTCTTCAAACTAAAAACTTGGCCGATTTACCGGTTTTGCAGCCGGAAAACGCTAAAGAGGTCGCCCGCTGCAATTTTGGCTACTCGACATAGTAACTCAGTAATGATACAGTCGATTCAACATAAATAAACACTATTACTCGACTAATTGTCAAATAATAATAAAAAAAATTATTGTTTAAGCTAAATCAAAAAGATAGGCTTTAAGTTTACTGCAGCCCATTTGATTTTACTCAAACAAATGAAGATGTTATATTTATAGTAGTCATTCTTGTTAATAAGTTTCACAAAATTTCGATGTGGGACATTTATACTTGATACATATAAAGATTCCAGATATATTTAATGCTCATTTCCTAAAATTTCGAGAAATATTACTAAGGAAACAAATAGCAAAAAATTAGGGAAGTATATATTAGGTTATTTAATATTTCTCGCAGACCGGACTAGAATTAGAAAAACGCGGCTTAATGTCAAACCAACAAAATGGTTACGATGAAAAAGACGCGGAAGGTCCAAAATACCCTTAATAAAAGATAAGAAAAGGCTAAACTGGTAGGGGCAATTAGAGTAAAATATCCAAAGTGTATCATGTTTTAATAGTATAGATTGACGACTTTTATGGTAGATAAAACAATAATAGAGTTAGATGATGCTTTTATTTTTTTACTTCGGGCTGGGAAAATAAACCGAATCCGAAAATCCGAACCCGATCCGATAAAAATGAATCCGAACTGATCTGAATCCGACATAAATACCGA
The DNA here is from genome assembly GCA_016432835.1 of Brassica nigra. Classification (NCBI taxonomy): domain Eukaryota; kingdom Viridiplantae; phylum Streptophyta; class Magnoliopsida; order Brassicales; family Brassicaceae; genus Brassica; species Brassica nigra. The sequence continues at coordinate 12,282,475 of CM028247.1, read as the reverse complement.
ATGGATCTTGTTTTTTGGTATTTCGGGTTATGAGTATTATCCAAACCGAATCCGAACCTAAATGGATATCCGATGGAATCAGAAACATTCAAAACTCCAAAAAAAATTGTACCAAACATGATCTCAATTCCTAATATGTATCCAAAATACACTAAGATATATTGAACATCTAAGATAATTATCTATTACATGAAGGTTCATGGTTTTACTACGTGAAGGTTGATGGCTGAAGGTGGAGGTTGAAGCTTGAAGTTTTTGGATTTTGGTTTTGTTTTCATGGAACAGTTTCTCATTTCATGAGAACTATTTTTTTTATGCTTTCATTTATTTGGTTTTCTTTCTTTCTATCAATAAATATGTGTATCTTTCATTTGATTTTGAATTATCATAGTAGATGTTCCTTTCTTATTTTTGAACCGATTTTACTTATATTTTGGTTACAAGGTAGATACAAATCAGGTATTTTTAAACCGAAGAACTGATTGTGACCCGAACCCGAAAGTACATCGGGTTGTACCGGTTCTTTGAGGATTTACTAACCCTGACCCGAATCCGATAGAATCCGAACCGGTCATAAACCGACCTTTCATATAATCCGAATGGGACTGACTTTGATAAATCCGAAAAATCGAAATCCGATTGGACAAAACCGAAATTCGATTGGAAATGCCTAGTCCTAGGTTTTCTATCGATATGGACAGCAAAAGCGTGAAAAACGTTTAGCGAATAATCCTTGTTTCTTATTTCATTTTATTTTCTCCAAACTATTTGACCGTGTCTGTAGATCTACCTGTCCCATTGTAAACAATAAAATTATTAATTTCTACAATATATTTTTTATTGATACTCTCTATTCACTCACATCAGTAAATATATATTATTTTGATTTCTGTGGTTACAAATCATAAAATCGGAAACCATCTGAATTAAACTAGTATTGTACTATTGTATAATACAATTTTAAAAATATTTTGGCTATCAACAAATCCTAACTGAAAAATGATGAGAGATTCAAGTGAAAATTATATAAGCGTGTGGCATATATATATATATATTAAGATTTTTAACTATATATTATCAGTCATAACTAATTGCAAATGGTTGGGCATCCGAGTTCTCGGGTCGCATTCTTCGAATCTTAGATATTTGGATCTAATTAAGTATTTTAGATTCACAGATCTCGGTTTCGAGTATTTTGGGTTTATGATCGGATCTTGGGTACGATTCGGAGCCGAACCAAGATACGTGAGTCCAAAATAAACAGACACAATATGTACTTAAGTATATGCTTGAACTTTGTCATGTATTTTTGGGTCAATTCAGGTTAGAATTTTCGAGTACAATTTCCCGATATAGTTTAACCAAATAACTTAGGAAAATTTGCCGATAAAAAACAAAACAACTTACATATTGTCATTTTCGAATTATTTTACGGGTTTTTATCCACTTAAAACTAGCATTAATATTAATTCCATTATGATCCTCTAATTATGCAGTTAAATTTTTTTTCTAACAACAAACTAATTAAAATAATTTTTAAGTATTAAGTTGTATTATCTTTTTGCATTTATTTGAAGTTACGAAAGTAAAATTTTCTATACTAAATTTATTTCAATTTTTATTTCTTTTACAGTCGTTTAAGGTTACAGTGAAGATGAATCAATGTAGTCCATGATTCATTGGTCTATGCAAATCCTAATATTCCAAGATTATTGATGCAATATCAATGAGGTTTTATCCGTTGACATTACATGACAGCAGAGGCTCGTAAAATTTCATGTTCATAGAAACAATCAACTATTTCAACTACGTTTCTTCATCTCCCTCTTATCATCTTATCATGTTTGTTACTTGGTCTTGAAAAATTTCATGTTCATAGAAACAATCAACTTTTTTTTTTTTTGATAAAGGATTTTCATAGAAACAATCAACATTTGTCCAGAAACAGTCTTATCATATTTATTACTTGTTCTTGTGTAACCCATTTGGGCAAACAATTCCTTAGCTCTTTCACTATCTCCTCCTCGCAACAGTTTTAATAAATCCTTTTTATCCATAGTTTTGTTAACAAGATTCTGATCACCCGTCATTACATTACCTTTATAAGATCTCAGACTTCTCAAAAGAGACAACGTTTTACTTGCTGAATGTCTGTCCATTTTAGAAACTTTACAAGTTACAAGCAAATGATTCTCAAACTATTCATGGTGTTATACTCTGTCCAAATAATTATGTTTAAAAGTTAATGCGTGCATGATTTAACAACTGGAGTAGCTAAAAGTGAAAACACTACCATTGTTCATTAATGCCACATAAGATGATACATTATCAACTTCTTCTTATTCTGAGATTGACAACAGAAATGAAGAACCAAGTAAAAAAGAAAAACATTGAGGAAGAATAAGATTGCCTATTTTTGAAAGTTCCTACGAAATAATGTAAATTCTGAAAATGAAGATTTTTTTTGTAAGCTTCTGAAAATGTAGATAGATGTTTAATGTTTAGACGTTTTGATATGCTACATTTCAAAATATAGAAAGAATATAGATGATTCAATATTCTGTTGTAGTAGAAAGATATATATTTGATATATTACGTAAGTTCAGTAGATAATTGTGTTTATAGTGCATTCTCAATTCTATGTCGTACTAGATGGTAGATCAGGTCTAACGACTTTTTTCGACCAATTTTGAAATTGAAATTTCCAAAATAATTTCATTAAAAAGTTAATTTTCCTAAATTTACATGCATATTAATATCATGGTTTGTATCTTTTTTCTTATGTTTTGGCTTTTTGATATGTTGATATAAATTTTTATAAAATGTAAGAGCAGTCAATGTCCAAAAGTGACAAAAAAAATTTGTTCTAAGAAGACAATAGATCTTTTTTTAGACATTGACATTTATGATTTTTGTTAACTTTTTTTTAGACATTGACATTTATGATTTTTTAGACATTGACATTTATGTTAACTAAAAGTTTTATGATTTTGTTAACTTTATCAATAAGAAAGACTGTAAGGTAAAATGTAAAACATTTTAGGTCTTTAAAACACTTTTTAAAAGATGTTAACAAGAGAAAATAAAACAAAAGAAATCTTTTTGGAAGATATCAGTTTCAGCCAGGTTTCCTGTCGGATTCACCTATTTTTGAGGAAAGACGATAGGGATTGTTTGCTGGCCTCACTAAAATATTAGTATTCATTATCCATGGCTTGATTATGATATTATAGCCTTGTATTATACTGTTTGGCGACGGCTTCAATGCACACAAATCCAAATAAATATTGCACACGTTAGAATTCTAAAATACAGCATACAATAATTAATAATAATGTAAGATTATATATTCTATATTTCTTGATATGAATGACGGTGATAGTCGTCATAGCATATGCATTATTGCATTTTGTCAAACCTTATAATCATTCTATGATAAGGACTTCTTAAACGTGAATTACGCGACAGTACAACTTTTAACTTTTTTACGCAGAGTGTAATATGCACCAACTCTTTTTTTTTCGTCAAACCAAAGACAACACCGTATATTTACGTTTAAACCGTGACGCTCTCTATAAGTGAAGAAGAGCACAGGGAAAGTTATTCATTCATCAGCCAGGAAAAAAAAAAAAAAAAAGAAAGATCAGAGATGGCGACGTCAGGAACATATGTGACGGAGGTTCCATTGAAAGGATCGGCAGAGAAACACTACAAGCGGTGGAAGAATGAGAACCATCTCTTCCCTGACGCCATTGGCCACCACATTCAAGGTGTCACCGTCCACGATGGTGAATGGGATTCTCATGGATCCATCAAGATTTGGGACTACACATGCGGTAACAATACAATCATTTTTATATAACTGAATTATCCAAACATATGTGGTGCTATATATTTTTTTCATTTAAACATTGAGTTGGTGCTAACTTAACGAATGAACATACTGTATGTAATTATATATCTATGAAGATGGGAAACCAGAGGTGTTTAAGGAGAGGAGAGAGAATGACGATGAGAATATGGCGGTAACGCTCAGAGGGCTCGAAGGTCACGTGATGGAGCAGCTTAAAGTTTATGACGTCATCTTTCAGTTCATTCAAAAGTCGCCTAGTGATATAGTCTGCAAGATCACGATGATATGGGAGAAGCGAACCGATGACTCGCCTGAGCCCATCAACTACATGAAGTTCGTCAAGAGCGTCGCTGCGGACATGGATCAACACGTTATCAAATCCTAAATCCGTTTCGAACCATCGTCACCAGGTTCCCCACCGTCATATATGGCTGCTTTTGTGTGTGTGTGTGTGTGCGCGCGCGCCTTCCTATGATGTTATAATAAACGGGGCTCTTGTATGGTTTCATTAAAATCAATATATTGATGTTTGTGTGTTGTAGTACTATGCTTTGATGTCGTTACTATGGTGATTAATCTCGAGGTTTCATGTATTCTGACTCTATCAGTTAAATATATGTATCCTTGTTAATTAATGATTTTCTAAAGAGTAATGCTCTCTTGTTTACCCATCGTTCGCAGAGAATTTAATCCACCATTTCTTCGTTCGGTGGACGTAGACTTTCCAGAAAACCCATATCGGTATCATATAATTCATTATTATACTTTGCTTAGGACTATAAGGAGTTTTTTTTGCGATGGATGATTCGGACAGTGGTCAATATATGTTGTTATCATTGTATTGTATGCTAAAAAAAACTTAAAAATGTGAATAAAATTGGGGTGGTCTACTGGTTTCCACTAGAGAAGTAATTATCATGTTGGTTCAGGTCATTGACTTCTCTCTATGTGAAATTATTAACTTCTCTCTAATGCGAAATTATTAGTTTTACATGTGAGGATATAGACCCATTATTTATGGTACAATTGAATTTTTGGGAAAAAAATTTATCTGTGGACTGCAACTCCCATCTAGAAATTAGATATGTATTTTTAATAGAGTCGGGGTTTAATCTTTAAAAAAAAAAAAAAAACATGAACAATGTTTTCTCATACTGGAGCAGTCTATATATGACAAGTGAATTCCTATTAACCTGACGTATATTGTATTTCACAACAAAAAGAAATGTGGAGTTGAAAAGGTGAACGCGAAGATATTCACTTTCGGTTCTTATCTTCTAAAGGTACATGGACCTGGTGCTAATATCGCACTCTCTATGTTGGTCCAAGATACGTTACAAGAGGGAATGATTTCTTTGGGGAGCTACATAGAATGCTTTCGGAGTTGCTTAAAGTGACAGAGCTGCCCTCTGTGCCTGATGCTTATATGTTCCCTTAATGGATTTTCAAACTTAGTGGTGTTTCTATTGATCTCTCCTCTACGCAAAGCTTCCACTATGGATCATCCACGAGGACTTGGATTTAGCATATGATTCTATTCTACAGAATGCCGATGAGGAAACGGTTCGAAGTCTCAACGGTTATATAGAGTTATTGACCAGATCTTCCGCTTGGTTCCTAACATTCAGAGTTTCAGGACAACGTTAAGATGCATTAGGTTTTAGTAAAAGAAGCGTTGAGTATACTCTAACGTCTATAGTTTTCTTGGTGGTATAAATTGGGTGTTGCTTGTAGCTAGGATCTGTTAGCTTTATCCTAACGCCTTACCAAACATGTTGGTGTCTCGGTTCTTTAGGGTCTACACTCAATGGCGATGGCCCAATCCCATCCTTCTTTGCTCTATAGATGAAGAAGGATCCTCTTTAGGTCTTCGAGTTTGGGATCCTAGAAGAAACCCTAAAGACTTGCTGCACAAGATGCCAATCATTACTCATGCTTATCCTTGTATGAACTCAATTAGTTGCGGATTATGATAGGAGAGTTTCAGAGAGGGAAAGAATGTATGTGCGGCAGTGGAAGCAAACGAAGCTGATTAATGGGATACTCTTTTTGAGCCGTTTGGGTTCTTTGAAGCTTATAACACTATCTTCAGATCAACATCTCTGCTTCAAGTGTCAACGATCTGAAAAAAGTGGAGAGGCTGGGTTGAGTCACGTTTCAGAGAGTTGAAGTTGATGATTTAGAGACATACTTATGGCATGATTCAGTGTCAGCCTCATCCAGTGGAGAAGATAGTGCTTGGGTAGGTTTCAAGTAAAAATGCAATCTCATCCACTACTTCAAGTAAAGATGCATTCTCCAACGGAGCAGTGGAAGTGGAAAGAACTCGAAGATGTTCCAATGCAACAGCCCCTGGTGACGCTCGGAGCTTTTATACAACAGCGAAAACCGATAATCAGAATGAACTTCACGTCTGTAAGCACAACCAATACCAAGAATCTCAGAGCTTGTTGAAACTGGAGGTGTCAAGTTGTAGAATTTCTTCTTAGTTTATGTTTAAGGAAGGATGTTCGTATAAAATGGTTTACTTAGATGTTGAAAGCAAGTCATAAATCTATGTTAAATTAATAAATCATATTGTTTAAATAATTCCTACTTCTACTGCAATTACTTCTTCTTCTTCTTCTTAGTTAAATCACTGTCAAAGATACTCGGCAAAAATGAAAAAAAGCACATGACATGCGCCTGACTTACATGAAAATTTTGGCCCATCTGAAACGTTAAAGATCCCAAAACAGAAATTGCAATACACACAATCAAAAGACACTCAAATGGAACAGATACAAAAAAAAAAAGTCTCGAGATTATCTTCTCGATCGAAATGGTCATCAAAGAAATAAACGATTTATCTAAATACATATGGAAACAACAATAGATAATTCATTCAACAGGTATAAGACAAGAACAAGAACAACCATAATCTTTTAGGTAGAGGAAGAAGAGCCACCACCTACTCCTTTGGAAGTGATACCTCTGCAACCAGCACCTTCATGCCATTCAAGCATGACCTCAATCTCTCCGCACTCGACATTGTTGAGCCTAAGAATCATGTCTTGCGTGATCTTACCATTGTTCCACACAATGCTACTCTCATCAGATAAACAGTTGTGCCTGGAGGGCTGAACCCTTTTGATAGCGCATCCATTAGGGAGCCTCAGAAGCTCCATCCCCATTTTGAGAGATTCTAAGTAAGGTTGAATGTCTAAGTTAGCATCTCCCATCTTGTCATCTCCCGTGAACTTGTCCCAGTCAAACACTGTCTGAACAAAAAATTAAATATTAATAACTCATAAACAGAGACAAGAATTGTCTTCTTTTTTTTTTTGGTCTGAATCAATAGATCTCAATAGAATGTGTTACCAATCGGATAGGGACGTTGGTATCTTTGATAGCAACAGTCATCTCTTCATTCCATACAGGATTGCAGTTCTTCTTCACCACACGCGTCTTCAATGTCTGAACCATTTTAAATTAAAAAAAAAAACAGAGACTTTAAAACGACGACGAATCATATGGTTAGGTATCAGAAAATCTCGATGTGATTTATTTATCTTCAATTGTAATAATCTGAGGCTGAAAACGCGATTCTTTATGATAAAATCAAATTAAAAAAAAAAAATTGCAGGAGAAAGAAATGAGAATCAGAAAACGAAGCTGAGGATGTTATGAAGAAGAGGAACCTGGTCGGCGACGGTGATAACAACATAAGGATCGCTGCTTCGATGGTCGCGAATGGCGAGATTAATCCCTCTTTTGACGTGGATCGTTAGCAATCCCAGAGGTTTTTGATCCATTGGATTTTTGACAAAGATTGGAGACAATTAACGGAGCTTTGGAGATAACGAGAAATTATGATTGGAAAAAAAAAGGAAAGAGACGAAGATTAGAAGAAAGAAAGTGTTTTTTTTTTTGAACACAAAAGAAGAAAAGTGTTTATGTAATGTTATCCTCCCCCAACTATTCAACACGTTCTTTCCAACCAATGTATTTTTTTTTTTTTTGAAAAAAAAAGAGACTAAACTATATGAAGAAAAGACTACCCATTTTTAATTCAGAATCTCTTGTTTGATTTTCAACGATATCATTTGTCAAGCTTTTAAACCCGAATTCGAAATTATTAAACCAAATCATTTGCGTTTTATTTTCTTTATTCGTTTGTTAATTATTTATTACCAAAATATAATTATTTTTATTTAAAAATTTTTTATTTTATTTAAAATATTATATTAACGATTCTATAGTCCATAAAATTTTATTTTATATAAAAATTCAGTATTCCAGTTTTTACCATTAAATGGTTTTAATTATATCTAAATTTTCTATAAATTCTTTATTAATCTACATAATAATGAAAATATAGTTTAAAACTATAAATTTCAACTTTCGAATTAATAAACCAGGAAAAAAATAGCTGCCATCCAAAGATTTTTTTTTTTACTTTTTTTTTGGTGGCGAAACCATATTATTCTTGTTGATAAAAAAAAATATACTTTTTAATTCAATGAGTTTACTTTTCAACATTGATTAAATATTACAACCCACTGATCATAAATCCATATAATAATGGCCTTTGACGAACGGGCTAATATTTTTGCCGTGTCAAAGAAATTACGAAACAATTTTGTTCGAAAAAAAAGAGAACTTACAAAACAACCGAATTGACTGAAGAATTGGGAGACAGTTTCAATTTATCAAAGGGTTTAGTTTTCGTCAATTCAATGGTATGAGATGTCCGAAAGTTAGCTACTTGTCTTTTACGTAATGTGTGCGTCACCTGAAGCAGCTTATGATTACGTTAAATCAGGCCTAGGGTGAAATTAGCTACCGCCCACTGGAAGGTAATCGACAGGGGGCATGTTCTTGTTCTGTTTGTTCTTCTTCTTCCTCCTCTCATTCCTAATTGTGCCTGCAGGCCGTTCTCGAGTGCTACCATGCATGTCATGGTGCTGAATACTCAGAGTTCCTTAACTGATGCAACTTCAGCTTTGATCCCAGGAAATGTAAAGCAGGTTTGTTCCGGGAATGTAGTTGTGTCGGTGGTGGTAGTGATCCACTCGGATGTAGAGGGCTATGATGATGACTTAAAGAGGATGTTGCTGGGAACGAGTTATGGGTGAAAGTGGTGGGGCAGGCTGCATTGGCGAGGATCTCGTAAAATACTTGGTTTTGTGTCTGGGTATTGTAATTAAAACCTACTTTGTCCCTCATTAACCTTTAATTTGATGAGGAAGAAAACATGAATTAATCTTCTTTTCAAGTATTATAATCTTTCTTTTGAGTTTGTGACCCCTTGAGGTTAAACTTTTCAAGAATCATAATCATTCTTTTGAGTTTACGACCATTTCAGATTTATTAAGATTAAACTGAAAGTGTACTTGAAATAACTTGAAAGACAGGAAATAATATCAGAGACTGATCTCAGTCTTGATAGGAGTATCGGAGTTTTAAAATAGTTATGATAATACATTTAGAAAGGAAGATCTTGACGGTAAACATGGCTACTGTTGTTCTTCATCAAGTTCCATAGGTTTTACTCGTTGTCATTAGCATTAATTAGTTTTAGAGGTGGATGCTGCCGCATCTTCTACTACTGCTGCATGTGCTGCTTCTTCTTCTCCATGTCCGTCCTGGAGCATGATACTGCATTTAGAAAACTGACCTATCTCTGGTTGAGTTATTGTCTGAATGTCCCTGGTCTTTTCCGACAAGTGAGTTCTTGATAGGGAGGATGAGATATTATCACCGTTCACATGATCTAATTCATATGCTGTGTCACGACCATCTCTTTGGCCTCGCTTACAAGATTTAGAGATGCATGAATTATGGTTTGACTAGGTCTAAGAAGATGATGCTGCATCATAATTTAGTACCTGTTAACAGAATATGTTAACATATACCTAAAACCTAAATTATGATTTAGAGGACCAAAATCGTGTTAACATATACCAAAAACCTAAATCCATATAATATTGGATCTTAACATTTTTTTTTTACATTTTACCGTTTATATTAATTTTGACTCAATATAAATCTAATATAAAATTACATAGAATAAAAAGCCGGCTCTAAACTTAAACTTCCAAAATTTATCACCAGTCACTACTAACTACATTATGATATATAAAATACCACAAAACCTAAATCCATATAATGTTGGATCTTAAAATTATTATTTTTTACATTTTACCGTTTATATTAATTTTGGCTCAATTGTGATTTCTGAGTCAATTATACCATTTACATTTTACGTTTTACATAATTATACCAAAAAAATGTATAAAATTATACCATTTACATTTTACGTTTAATTATGATTTAGAGGACCAAAATTGTGTTAACATATACCGAAAACCTAAATCAATATAATATTGGATCTTAACATTTTTTTTTACATTTTACCGTTTATATTAATTTTGGTACATTTTACATAATTTCGGTATAATTTTTTACATTTTCCCCACAAGCAATTGTTTTAAATATTAAATAAAGTATTAAATAAATAAATTTATTTCTGATTTTGGTTTCTCAAATTCCAAAATTTCGTCGAATATATTAAGAACTAGGAAATACAACTTCCGTATCCGTCATTTTAGTTTTATTAGACGACCATCAAATAATGCCGCAAAAATGGTCCATCAATCGAATGGTGTATTTCCATCAGTTGTATTTATCCTTCTAACTGGTTAATCCCAATCTTGTATTGCTCAAGTTAACAAAAGTTATAATATTGTCAAAAAGACAAAATCTTACTCATATCTTCTGATCAGCTGTTTAAAATTTTGCTTTACTACGTAGTACATACTAAAACCAGTTTTGGTTTACCAATACTCATTTTAGGTAAATGATTTAAAATACTTTATATGAAATAAAATTTCCAAAAACCAATAGAAAACTAAGAACTCCTTACAAATGCATTCATCAAGGCATAAATGTTAGGAGGAAATGATGGGAACACTTGTTTACTTTGAAAATCATGCTTATTATTGAAGTCTAAAGGATGGAACAAACATTAAGTGCAGGCTGCTGGCCACCTATACATTTGACCACCAAATTAAAATACGATTAATAAGAGGGCATGTTCCAATCAATAGCGCTGAAGAAAAAAAAAATGAGAACCCAGCCACCATTATAGTAGAGTTGTTATATGTTCAGCATTCGGCAGCCTTCATTTAATTACATTAAAAACAATAGGCTAAGCACAAGTATATAAAAGTAAGCTCACATAATCGGAACAACAGTAAGAGAGATGGCTGCGGCTAAGCAAATGATGCGCAACGAGGTCAGGACTGCTTCAACATCATAACCATCAGGTGAAAAACCGTGGGCAATCCACATGCCATTGTTGAAGGCTTAAAGAATACTTTGATTCACCATCCACGCTTCTCTAGCATGGTAGTAATTAATATTAACTACCGTAGCTCATGTTTTCATTCCTTCCTTTAAGATGATATTCCTTCAGTTTCATTTTATATAATTTTTATGTTGAATGCGTAAATATTATATTTATTCTTCTTCTTTAAAATGGATGAATTGTTCTTAGTTTATAAACGATGCTAAAAATGATAAGAGAGAAGAATGATTTGGACAATATTTGGAAAATGATATGAATTCTTACATTGAAACACACACACAACAGATATGATCAAAAGAAATGGTACAACTACTTTTACTTAGCATTTTCTTAATCCTGTGTTTATATATACATTTGCAGGAAACAGGTGACAGTGAGCACAAAGTTAGCTAGGTGAATTCCTACAAAAGGAAAAGTGGAAGAGCATGTAACTGTTCCAAATATAAATCCGAACATTGAAAATCCTGATAAGTTTCTAGAGGATTATACAACAAACATGGCTATTTCTCCAAATGGATAAGTCCAAAGGCTGAATCAGTAGCCGAGGCTAGATGTCACCATTCTCTAGGTGATTAGTGTCTCTTATGTCTCTTTTACTAGTTTGAACCCAAAAACATGCGACCCAAGGCATTACCAACTTTCGTAGTCCCAAAGAAAAGCAATGCGACCCACGCTTGTTGCGCATTACATTAGTTACTTGGTTTTGGCTCATAATAAGACTAATGTTTCACACTTGTGTTGAAATTTTCAAGTCCATGATTATCGTATGCTTCCCCAGAGACAATGCAACACCTCATGAGGGTAAACTAAGTGCTATAGTTACCATTGATAAGTTTATACATCAAATTATTATATTGGATGATGTGAAAGTTGTGAAGAATGCAGTGAATATGGTAGGTTCCTTAATTATTTTATGATTATTTTAAGTACTCTTTTAATGGTGTTGATTTGATTGTCTCTTTTTCAACTAAACTGTAAATGATGTTTTTCTTGGAATAAGCCTGTAATCCCCAAAGCTTGAAACCACTGCATGTAATATTAGTTTTCGTCTCAACCGTCACTCGAACTAGGGACTTCTAACACAGTGGACATGATCCTTTCAAGTTGGGCTAATGACTTCTGGTTATTATCAAACATTATATTAATTACAGTACATAATTTATTGTTTTGAAAAATAATTACTTTTTGTTGAAAAAGGGACTGACAATACATATACAAAGCTAAGTAAAGAAGGTTATCATCAATCTAGCTGTTGATGTCAATGTCAGATACCTGATCCTCATCACCTTTTTGATCACATCATCGAATCTCTCCAGTCAATGAAATCGGCTGTTTTGGAAATGGGTTCTCATAAACTGGAGGTTTAATTATGGTTTCGCTCTTAAGTACAAATTTATGGATATTGAAATTTTCATGACAAAAAATACTTTTCTTAGAAACCTCATGAGAACATTCACAATAATCTATACACAGATGCGATCGACTGATAATTGGTGCATCTCGACGTAGATCTTTTTCCTTTTTCAATATATTATCTTTCTCTTCATGTACATATCTGGAAACAAATCATATGGATTATACCAGTAAAAGAAAGAAAAAAAAATACGAAATCACTACAGTTGACACTGAATGATTCTTACCATGAATGCAACTTAGAATAATTTTCACCTATTGATAAGGCCACCATAATATTTTGTTTAGTGGTGAAAATGTATATACAAACATGTGTAGATAATAATGAGTGATAATAGTTAGTGAAAATAAAAACTATCAAATTTAAATATACAATTAAGCAACATGTAATATAATTTCCAAAGAAACCACATGAAAAATGCAGGAATATTGGAATTTCGTGAGAAAATATACCTCATGAAAACATTCACAATAATAAACACACATATTTGGCTGATAGGTGGTGCATCTCTATGTAGATGTCTTACTCTTTTCAGTATATTTACTTCATGCATATATCTGGAAACAAATCATATTATTATTGACCATACCAATAAAAAGAAAGAAAGAAAACATATATTGAGTCATTACACTTGGCTACTTTGAATAATTTCACCTATTAGTAAAGTCACCATTAGGGATCTGTTTCGTCATACATTTCGTTCTTTGCTTATAAATTGTTCAGGTATTCTACATACCTTGGAACGAATGCTTTTAGACATCTCCACTGGGCAGACAAATCAATTCCTTACGGGTTCAGATTTTTAAAGCGGTTGCAGCGTCCACCTCTAAAAACAACAGGAAGAAGCAGAACTCACATGAACGCGCAGACCTGCTGTTCCTTTTTCTTCTTGTGTATTCTGCTGCTTCCTGTTGAGTTTGGAGGCAGACGCTTCTGCTTCTTCTGCCATTGCTGCCGCTGCTGCTCCCTCCGCTTCTTCATACGTGTTTGTGTTTCTGTCACACAAACGAAAAACTAGTAAGGCCTAGATCTTCTCTTATCCGCTACAAACTCCAGTTTAAGTGTTTGTGCGGTAGATCTCACAAATCTTTAAAGGGTACTTATAGGACATAATAACGTAAACCTAAAACCTAAAACCTAAATCTATATGCAACAGGATCTTTTATTTTTTTACATTTTACAGTATATTAATAGGGGCACAATATAAACCCAATAGAATTACATAGTATAAAGAGCCGGCTCTGAACTTAAACTATAGAATGTAGATTTAAAGATTTTAAAATTTACCACTACTAACTACATCTTGATATACCAAAAAAGCCTAGACTTAGAAGTTGATCAACGGTCATATTTGAGAGGAGAATCGAGGTTTCGAGGAGATGTAGAAGGTGAGGGTAAGCAATCATCACACTTTCTGCGGGCACACTTTTCATTTGTTTTTCGTTTTTGAAATGATAGTTTCATCTTGTCTGGTAAACACGACGTTATCGAATCTCTAATTGTTGAGTACCTGTTTTCAACAGTGTCTTGTTGAAATTAAAAGAGTTGATGGAGTAGCCCCTGTGGAATACAGAAAGAAAGAACATAAGTATGTTGACCAAGTGTTCTGTTTATGTATATGACAAATATGATATGAGTCCCCCGGTTATTGTTTCCAGAGTACAGCGCCATTAGCTTTGGATTAAGCATCTTACTTTTACTTCTCTTATTATCCAAGTTACTCCTAAACATCAAACTTTCATAAAAATCCACATTGCTTGACCATCTGAGAAGGATATGGCTCTAATAAAATTGTAATTGAAGTGTGAGACTACCAAGTAGTAGACGTTTGAATCACCAACCTTTGCGAGTTCCAATTCTTTGTCATTTGCGTGTTGCAATGAGTTCTCGAGTATGCTATGAATCCATTGATTGACTTACCATGAACGTCTTCTGTTTGAAGTTTGATCCAAGTATCAATTGTATTTCAGTGTTGGTAATATATTCTAAGATACATTAGTGGCCAGAAGTTTAATTTCTTTATGCATATACGTAATGAGTGATAGGTAGATAGATCTGTAAGCAAAAACTATATTGACGAGAACTATATACTCAAACTACCTAAACAACTCTAAAATTTATAAAAAGATATCTTAACAAATCACCTATAGATTCTCATTTGTAGTTTTTAGTTTTCATCAAAACCACCTTAATAAATTAAAAGCTCATCTAAATTCCACTAAAATTAAAACACCCTAAAATCTTTTAAAACTTATAGTCCAAAATACACCCCTTTACCTATTGATAAGGCTATACGTACATACATGTGTAGATAATAACGAGTGGAAATAATTAGTGAAAAGAAAAAGTATTAAATTTTAAAATACATACTTTTCGTAGAAACCTCATGAAAAATGCATGGATATTGGAATTTCATGAGAAAATATACTTTCCATAGAAACCTCATGAAAACATTCACAATAAATAAAGACACAGATTTGGCTGATAGTTGGTGCCTTTCTGTGTAGATCTCTTACTCTTTTCAGTATATTTTTCTTCATGCATATATCTGGAAACAAGTCATATTATTATGGACCATACCAATAAAATAAAATAAAATAAAAAAAAACATATGGAGTCATTACAGTTTTGGTCATACCGAATGATTCTTACAATGAATGCAATTTTGAATAATTTCACCTGCTGGCAAGGCTACCATTAAGGAATCTGTTTCGTCCGTCATACATTTTGTTCTTTGAGTATAAATTGTTCAGGTATTCTACATGCATTGGAACGAATGCTTTTAGATATCTCCACTATACAGACAGATCTATTCCTTACGGGATCAAGTTTTGTAAAGCGGCTGCAGTGGCAGAAGCATCCACCTTAAACCCACAAGAAGAAGCAGCAGGACTCACACTAACACACAGACCTGCTGCTGCTTTTTCTTCTTGTGTGTTCTGTTGCTTTTTCTTGTGCATTTAGAGGTCGACTCTTCTGTCCCTTCTTCCGTTGCTGCCGCTGGCGCCCCCTCCGCTTCTTCATGTGCATTCTCTGACATCATGTGCATAACAAAGCGGAGCATGGAAGATGCAGTCTCCAACTTGACTAAGCATTTGGATACCGTTTCAGAAGCTATTTCTGTAGGGCGATTCTCCCATCAGTTGTTACTACTGCCTCAGGCCTATGATCATTAAGGGATGCTAATTGTATAGTGATTTTGCATTTATGTTGTTGGTTTAGAATGCTAAGAAGCACTTGTCCGAGCGGCTTAAGAGGACGGACGATAAGATCGAATTGCACAAGGATCTCTTAAAGGGAGTCCAGGACAATGTACGAATATCACGTTTAAGTATTAACTAGTTTCAAGAGCTGTTATCTGTTTCTTTTTTAGGGTGATATTAATAGAGTTTCAAATCTATGGAACAGGTGGGTTTGGCTCTAGAGGATCTTGTTAACATTGGAGATGATTTTGATGCAATGCATAGCATCTTTGGTGGTATAGTGCGTGTGAAGCTGTTTTAAAGAACTTTTTCTGTTTATTTTGACCACCAATAAGAAAACAAAAATTTAAGAGCCTTAATCCTCCATGATTAGTTCGTTGAACAAACCTAAAAATCACGTCAAATATGTCCTTGAACTCCACAAGAATAACATATTGGACCATGTAACTTCATAGCATAAGCTTGCATCATATGATTCTTCTCCCTTAATAGCTTGGAACACCTTGACCTAATATGCCAACAACTCCATAATGATGACAAACATGCCAAAATGTCCGTTGAGATGCATTCTTAAAGTAAGAAACATTACCTGAATCAGCCATAGTAGCAGTACTCGTAGTAGTTGCATTCTTCACATCAGTTGCAATCTTCACATTAGTTGCAGTCCCTGCAACAACCTTAACTGCTTGCTTTCTAACAAATGTATCTACATTCTCTGTTTTCCTGCTGACACAAAAACATATTCATATGTTAAAGATTATATTTTTAATCAAAGATCATACCAATCATTTTTCCAATGTTGAAAAGATGATATAGCTGCTTCATCCATTATTCAGCATCCTCAAACTTTCTGAGTTTCTACAAATTCAAAACTAGTATGCCTTGAATTCTCATCAACCAACTTGAACCAATGCTCATACAATGTTTTGTAGTTCTTAACAAGTCTACATCATCGATACTTCCAGCATCTTCATCACTTCCATAATAAGAGCTTGATGCAGATCACGTCGTAATTTTTGTTGGACTATTGGACTCAAAAGTTGTGAATGCCACAAAATTCTTTAGCTCCTCGCCATCATCTGAATCACTTCCAAAATCACTCTGATGACCATTTTATTCCACTTCTGCAAATTTGCACATTCAACACGTAGATACCAAGACCTTTTACATTCAAAAAACTATATAACCTTTGGAAAACTACCAAACTTTCCTCTTGTTCCACTCTCCTTCATGTAATCTTTAGCCATGAACGTAATATAAGTTTCATTTTTTTGGCCATTTCAAGAAAAAACACCTCTTGAAAGGCAATTTTGCTTTTTATGAAATGCATAAAATGTGAAGATATTTTATATTTTCAAGAAAGTTTTTTTAAAAAACTTTTGAATATTTTGAAATTAAACTATTCTAAAATAAAATTAGGAGACTAATCCAACGTGTTACTTTTTAATCACAACCCCTACTTTATAATAATGAGCTTGAGGATATCATTATCGAGCTTTTTTTTTTTTGCCGTGCCAAAGAAATAACAAAAATACCGAATTGACTGAAGAGTAGGGAGACAGTTTCGGTGCTTCAAAGGGTTTGCTTTACTTGCGGATGAAGAATTGCGCATCCTCCCTTTTCTCTCTTTCAAACCCTTATTTTAACCCTTTCCACCCCCTCACACATCTCCTCCATCTCATTTCATCCGTCTTTCAATCTCTCTCTCTCTCTCTCTGAAGCAGCGTCTTGAATGGTAGAAACAACTCCGACTACCAGAGAATTTATGCTCTCCCATTGCACCACCGCAAGGGCGAGCTTTCTCCTCCCTCTCTCCTCCTCCTTCACTTTTGGCTATTGCAAGGAATCCTGGTACTTCCGCTGCATCGGCGTCGACCCTTGAAGCAACTCAACCTCCCATCAAAAGTTTTATTTTCTTTTTTTTTTGGCGTTTATTGATAAAGATGTTGCTGTACAACAACAACAACAAGCAGAAGAAAACACACAAGTCCAAGATTAACAGGTTCCTCGTTAGCATCAGTTTCTTAGGAAGTGCTGGTCCCATTCGTTTTGTTGTCAAAGAAGATGAAACTGTTTCAAATGTCATTGACTATGCTCTCAAATGCTATGCTCGTGAAGGCAGGCTTCCACTACTCGGTTCTGATTCCAGCTTTTTCCTTCTCTACTCTCCTTACTATGCAGTTGAAGGTTAGATTTGATTTTTCTTACTGCCATATGTGTTTTGCTCATTAATGGCTTTGATTCTATCATGTAAATTTTTTTGATCATTTCAGCATTCAATCCATGGGGAAAGATTGGTTCAACCGGATCAAGGAACTTCGTTCTGTCTAAGAAGTTAGAAGCAGGTTCTGTGGACACATCAACAACAACAGTCAGGAAGACCTCTGGGAAATGGAAAGCATGGCTCAACAAGTCTCTAGGACTTATGGTTCCTTCTCACTAGATCATACTTTTTTGGGACTTCTGCATTTCTCTTTTGGTTTTCTTGTCAAGAGGAATAAACATCACAAACACTTGTGCTTCTGTTTCTTTGTAGTATTTTGTCACACTAATAAATGGACTGAGGTTTTGATAGACTGAGTATATGTTCTTAACTTGTAACATGTTTATCTCTTTTCCACAGTTTGATAGAATGAATATGTTCTTTAAAATGATACAATGACATAAATTGACTTAGCTAGCAGTGAGTATATGAGATTAAGAAAGCATATCATAGCAGCATATGTCTCTGCAAATATTTTCTGGTAACCACAAAACTATGCTAAATGTGAGAATCTCATCTCTTTCTCGATCATCTAATATGTTTTCTAGCAGTTATTGATTCTGATCATGCAGGTTCTATGCTTCTTCGTTGTCACATTTCACTTGCTCCTTATCTATGCACCGTGTCTTGAGGAATTCAGCAGTAGAAGAAGGTGCTCCAAATTCATGGCCTTCTGTCCATTAGCTTGAGCATTTGGTCTCAAACGAGGCAGTTGTGATGATGGACCAATCCCCATTACTGACAGAAGCAAAAGACCATGTCAACAAACAATAGAATCTTCAAAGTTTAGGAGCACACAGTGAGGGAAAAGGATAAGTTTAATTACAGCTTTGACCAGGAGGACATGTGCGTTGTTTCTCTTGCCTTTTCACCTTTATATCCTTTAAGCCCCTAAGTACGAATATCCTACTAGCCACTGATGTCGAAGCTGCACAACGATGACAATCAAATGAAAAAACAAAACTCAAAATCAGTTCTGTAACTTTATCCTGTTTAACACTCTTGCTAGGAAGACTTACAAGAACTAGTTTCTGCTGTGATCTGAGCATTAGCCGTTACTTCTTCACCAGTTACAAGACAAAACGAACAAAAAAGAATGGTTCAAGATAAGAAAACTTTTTATCAGATAATCTCTTGCGTGACAAGAAAACTAAGGCTTGTCTACTTTTTAAGGTTTCTAATTGCTTACTTGGTGCTTCTTGTTCACGTAACTTCCGATTCTTCTCGCAAGCTTCATAGTAAGATCTGAAGTTATCTTGATAGCCTTGTTCAAGACGATCCCAAACTACAAAAAATATATTTATATTTCGAATTACTGAAACGTTTTGCCTCAAGACCCATTAATGGTTAAATCTACTTACCTGTGTTGGTCGATTCAGGTGTGATTCGATACTGATCCAATAGATGTTTCACAGTTTCTTCCTTGCTCTTGTAGTCTCGCATACACTCCATGATTCTTCCATGAACCTGAAACAGAGCAAAGAACAAAAGAGAGTATGTGATTATAATATAACTTCTAATTGATTGATGAAAAGAAACGATTGAATCTTACGTAATATGAGAACTCCTCCACGCTCTTAAAACCTCTAGGGAATAAGGCAGATTCTTGAGGTGCTTGTGATGTTGCAGCATCGTCATCATCATCTCTCTGGATATTAGAGCGGCGTTGTTGATCTTTCTCTCTTTTATCTCTGAACCACCTCGGTATAAGTTTGTAGCTGTCTATTCTTGAAGCTTCACGTATCTTCTGATAAGTCTCGCAAGATTCGTAGTGGGATTTGAAATTCTCTGGGTACGTTGATTCAAGAAGACCCCAAACTACAAAAAAAAAATAAAGATTTCGAATTACAGAAGCGTTTTGCCTTATACACATCGATGATGATTCGGTGCAAAAGCAAAAGGAGACTGCGTGTACGTACCTATGCTGGTCATATCATGTCTGATTTGAAAATGATCCATTAGATGTTTCATAGTCTCTTCCTTGCTCTTATAGTCTTTCATGCATTCTTCGATTCTGCGATGAATCTGAAACAGAGAGACTAGTGAGTATAGTGAATCTCTTCGTTTGGTTCTTGGATTGATGAAAAATCTTACGTATGCCGAGAACTCTTCCATGTTCTTACAACCGCCGGGAAGAGGAAGATCTTCCATTCTCTGCGATCTTTTCTTGAAGAATGGTTCGATCTGAGTCGTGATTTCTTGGAGAAGGGAAGAGAGATTCTGATAACAATACGTGAGGTTAATCTCGAGGGAGAGAGAGAAAGAAAGAAGGCGCGAGATTGTTTGCTCCTTTGATTTGAGGACCTTTATAAGATCTGCTGATTGTTATTTGAGGCTTTTTATGTCTCGATCCATTTGTTCTCGTTGGTCTGGCATGTAACTGAAACATTACACTAACCGTAGTTCGCAAGAAAGTACCGTTCATCTTCGGCTAGTCTAATGGTTACAATCAGGATTCAACTCCACCATTTGCCTTTTGATTTAAACTAATTAAAAGTAATACATCGAATCTAAATCAACTATCTAAAATTCAAACCAAATAATTTTGTTTTCATTTTCTTTATATGCACTAAAGTTTGAGATATCTGTTAATGATCTATTGGTCTAAAATCAATAATTTAAAATTCGTTGCAAATAATGTATATAATGTGGTTGGAATTTTGTTTCGATTTTCTCTCACATGCATTAAAATGATAACAGTAACGAATAGGCTTATAAGCATCATCAAGTACAAGAATTAACAATTAAGAAAACGTGTAGCTTGACTGCATGAAAAGAGTGGTACACATATTGACTTCGTGAACTAGGCATGTGTATTTTCATTGATTCTTTTACATATTCAATGGATTGGCATTACTATTAGCGTTTGGCTTTCGAATATCTTCCGGAAAAAAAAATTGAATTCATTTTTCAACAACACTGAAGTTTTACAAATGGTGGTCAATTTTGTAAATAATAATATAGTTTGAATAAATTTTATAATTTTGGTAAGATATACTTTAAATATTTTTATATTTAAATATTTTTATAATCGGGTTATAATAAATATAGAATTGAGTGTCTGAAATTTATTTAAGTTTTTACTATTTATTTTGGTTACTAGGAATTTCATATTGAAAATTTTCATTTTTTTGTATATTCGTTCGGATTCTGGTGGAATTTAGAAAATATTGTTATTCAAAATATCAGTTTACATTATTTCTTTGAGTGTTTTTTCAGTTTGAGTGTGATACAGTTTCAAGTTTTCTATTTGGATTTGAAATAAAGTTATAGACCTAATTGATATCATTAATAATACTATTAGTGTATAAAGATGAATGATCGGGAAAAATCACAATTACACAAGCCTGTAAATAGAGGAGCTCTTTTTCAATGTCAAATGATTGATGACACTATTTTATTTTTGAGTCTAACTGATTGATGACTAAGACTGTTACTGTATAACCGTGTTAAACACCCAATTAATTTTGGTCAGAAACTATATGATAAAACAAAAAGTAAAATATGCAATTATTAATTTTAAATGGAACTGTTCGTCCGAAAAAAAAAGTAAAAATTATTAACAGTGACAGTGAGCCGTACGGATATTGGATAAATGGGAATTAATTAGCTAGATAAAAATCGAATGTCACATTCATTTAACTATTGCTTCTCTGTTTATCTTTTTTATTAAACGTTTTTCATAACTATTTAGAGGTTTTGCATTCTATAAAAAGCATCTCTCTTACATAAAGAACTGTGTCTGATTACCAAAAAAAAAAAAGAACTGTGTCGTCAAAGTTATAAAAGTATGATGGTATTTTGATAGTTTTCCGAACACTGAAGGTAAACAATAAAGAAAGAACAATTCTTAACATCATAAAATATATGCCTTTAGAAAATAAATTTAGTTTAATACCGAAGCGTAAAGAAAAGTAATTATTTGCTTAAAATCAGTTTAAAATAATATAAGAAATTCGTGAAATAGAAAATTTTGAAATGAAAAATGGCTGTGTCGCATACAAAGACCACGATATTATCTTCAAAAAACAAAGAATAAGATTTCTTTGAAATAAATACCGTTTGTTAGCATATATAAAGTCTGGAATGTATTCACATGTAATTAAACCATCTCACCCTATTATGAAGTCGTGTATAAATGTAACCTGATAATATCGTGGTCTCAAAAAGTTAGAAATCGAAGTTGAGAAAAATTATAAATAAGTAATTTTTTTTTTTGTCAACGATAAATAAGTAATATAATTCGGTTTAATTTTCAGTGCCTCCTTTGATAAATAAATCAAAGTAAAACAATGAAAACGACTTGAGCATTATACAATCTGGTCCGCCTACTGTCCCAAATACAACTCTGACGTGAAACAAATGAATGGACCGAATATATTATAAACTAGGGAAGCTATACAGAAGTAACAGAACTATAAATATATAATTGTGTACCGACCTTGAAATAGCTAAATGGGATTATCTAAAATAATTATACTTTTATGTTTTACTTTGCGGTTTAGCTCCGGTCCGACTCTTTTTATGAAATCTCATTAATCATACACTGTTCTAATAGCACCGATAATGAATACTTTTTATCAATATTGAATCTGAAAATTAGTAATTAACAATCAAATACACTGTCTTAGCTGACAAAATAATATTTGAGTTTTAATACTAGTAATAAAGGGATTTGATTTGGGTTCAAGAATGCATTGTGTTAGCTGCCAAAAATAATAGAGAATAAGGGAAATGCAAATTCGATTCGCACTTTTATAAAAGTTGTAAATAAATATCGAATCTTGCAGACATTGCAGAAATCCAATGTTTCTGTATGGTTAGACGTTTAAAATTATAATAAAGTACTGCGATGAAATATTTGAGAGGACAATGCTCGATTAATATATGAACTCGATGTGATAGAAGAAAAATCTGTGAAAAGGAGAACTCGATGGGGTCAAAGGAGAATTTGCACACATGCAAGTTGGCAACTTGGTGGTTAAAAACATTTCATGCATGTGGGACCTTCCTCTGTATCAAATTTAAATAAATTATTGCATTTTGCAAAGATAAGATTAATAAATCTACATCAGTGATAGTTATGTGGGCTATTATTCATAGTTAACAAAGATTATTATGCAATTAATTGTTGAAATAATGATATGCGTCGGTTCAATCTTTTTGAAACTGGCTGGCGTGTGGGCGGGCATTTACTAATTTCTGGAACCTTACTTTACTAATCATATACCTAACAAAAATAACTCGATACATTTTGAGTATTTTTTTAAGAACATCGAGCTCATAATGCGTGGTTACATTTTAAATAATTATAATCACGTCTTATCTTTTCTATTGTTCCGGCGGTTTAATATAAAATTATGTACTTTCAACATAAATTATGCATCTACCAGATTTTAGATTTCTAAAAGATGCATGTAGGCAGAACACTTAAAACACATATTAATATATATCTCCCGTATGTTTATGTACGAAAGTTTCTTTATTCCTTATATAAAAAGAAAAAGAAACACGTTAATAAGGTACAGAGCCATGCAAACAAAATGTTTTTACATTATAAAAGATTAAAAACATCGGATCCATAGTTGCTTTGTAGATCTAAATCTAAATTAATACTATTGTTAAAAATATCAATAAACAGATACGAAATGTGGTTTTCCGACCAGAGCCAATAAGAAATTAGTCATATGTAAGCAAAAAATCGTTACATCAAACACTACATTAATAAAGTTTCACAAAGATTTTTTAATGAAAGTATCCCTTTTAGCATTCTTTGTAATAAATAAATAAATTTCGCTCTCAGTCCTTTTTCTTTATCAACTTTACATTTAAAAGTCATTAACAAATTATAAATATCTTTTCTAAGAAAAAAAAAATTATAAATATCTAATATCACAGCTATTGATTTTCTGCGAAGTTAACAGAAATTTTTCGGCCGTTATTTTTTTGTTATTTGACCATTAAATTGTGAACAAACTTAGGTTTATTATAAAATATATAAATATTTAGTAAATACATACTCTGCATATTGACTTACTCCCAAAAAAGCATATATTGAAAATGATCTAACAAAACGATATAACAATTTTAAACAGGTGAAATTAAATAAATAAAAGGTCAAACGGTTCGTATCAGCACGGCTTGGGTCTGGTCCGAACATATGTCATCACCGGTCCACTGATTTAAGCCCAAATAACCGAGCGAACTCACCTGACCACCACCGTCGGCTTGGGGTCAACTCACCACACGACCAAAGTCGACCTCGAGTCAAATCACCATACCACCATCGTCGACATCGAGCCAACTCAGTGCACCGCCGAGAGCTTCCAAGCGGATGTCGTTATGAGCGGTCGAGTGTGCCAACCCAACATCAAACACCCATTATTCTCTTCCACACGATAACCCTCGCCGCCATTAAACAGAGCCAAAAGCGTACTCGCCTGCTTAAACGCGTTAGACCCGAGATGAGCCGGCGCAAAACCGGACGAACCGAATCGGTTCGTCCACTGACTCAATGTCTCGTGCCTCTCAACACGATCCGGGCCTTCGCAAGCCACCAGATTGCAAATCTGCTTCCCTAAGTAAACCTCCGACATGACTTTGTCCTGGCTACTCGGAGCACCTTCCAAGGAATCAAACAGGGTCGAATAATAATGCAGCGACTCAGTAAACCGGTCTAAGAAAACCGGTCCGTTATGGCTCGATTCTTGCTCGACCACCGTGAAAATCACCGGTTTGATCTGTTTCACAACGCCGAAGACTTTCTCCACCGCCCCTGGACGGCCTAGTAGCTTGTGCAGCTCGAAAACAGAGTTAACCGCCACAGCTTCGATCTCGCTCGGTCTAAGCTCAAGCATCGAAGCGTCAAGATCGGCTAAACTATTAGCCACGAAGCCACGGTACTCAAACTCCACGTGGATCGCCTCCGCGAGCTGAGCCAACTTACATCCAACCTCGTGTAAATGATCGGAGTTATCCGCCGCGGGAGGACCAATTCCGGTTAACCTGAAACTCGGAGGACCTCCTTCTCTCAGCGCAAGTGCTTGCATAAGCGCGGGCCACTGAAGCCCCTGGTTCATCGAGAAATCGATGACGTGGACTCTCTTCTTCCCTTCGAAAGCTTCAAGAATCGCTTGATTCGCCGTGAAGTGAGCGAACTTGAGGTAAGGGCACGTCTCGTAGAAGTGCATCTGGAGAGTATCGGAGAGGGAGTGGTCGATCTGAGTCTGCGGCGGAGAGAGGCGGTAGATCCGCCGCGCGAGAGCTTCGGCGAAGTAGGTAGCCACTTTCCTCATGGCGCCGGCTTGGGAGACGGCCAAGAAACCGATCTGCTTGACGAGAGCTTCCGCTAGAGTCAGGTTGCCGCTCTGCACGGCCTCCGCGCAGGCCATGAGCGCGTGGACTAGACGCACACCGTTGTCCTGCGAGTCGACCAGGATTACAGGACGAGTTGACTCGCTAACCGTTGTTGTGGTCACCGTCGTTCCTATAACCGGTGATGGGGACGTAACCATTGAATCTTGTTTCAAACGCTTGTTGTATTGATCCGAAGAAGACGGGGAAGAATCAACCGCGAGATGATTAGATCTCCGGCAAACCGCGTTTCCCGGAATGGCTTTGAGGTCGTAATCGCCACCTCCGGTGAAGAACGAGTTATTATTAATCTCCGGCGACGGAAGAATCTGATTCAAACCATTAGACCCAGACGCAGCGGGAGGATTAAGCTCACAGAGCATATTGTCAAGCCACGAGTAGAGCTCAGCCGGGTTGTAATGAACAGTATCCGTCGCGAGATGAGCTAAACCATCTTCTTGAACATTACCCATCATCGTCTCTAGCTGCTCGAGCTTCAACGCAACCTCAGCCATCTCAGACGACCTAACCTTGTAACCCAAGACTCCTAGCAGCTCGTCGTCTTCTTCTTCCTTCACCATCATCATCTTGTCTTTACCAAAAACGGCCGGGGAAGAAGTGGAAGAACCGGCGATCGATGTCCCGTGGTTGGGACCTTGAAACTGATGAAGATCTCTCTTCATTTCTGATCTGGTGAGATAGTTGATCTCAGATCGGTCTGGTTTTGGGTTCTGGTCTTGGATCTAGGGTTTGCCTTTTAAGTTTTTTTTTTTGGGTAAGGAAGAGGAGGAGCATGTGACTAATAAGGTGAGGAATCTTGAGCAATCGAGCATTGGTGGGGATTGCTTTGTTTTTCACTGCGACTACCACTTCAATGATCATACGAGTTGATAATAATAATACTAAAAATAATTGATACATTTTTATTTACCAGAGAAATTGAAGATATTTATATAAAATTGGAAAAAAATTAAATAAATACTAAAAGAATGGTGCTGATGGGCTCGACAACCGATGAATCATGTACCAGAGAAGGGCCAACATCTACACCTCGAAACCGATAAGGTTGAGAATATACAAATATTTAATTTTGTAGTACAGCATAACTTCCTTTTTTTTTTGGTAGCATAACTTTAATACAGTAGTTAGGTAAAATAAGGAGACATAAACGGTGTAATTGATTAAAAAAAAACATGAACGGTGTAAAAAAACAACTTGACTTCATGTATGAAGAAGATTAGTTATTTACATTTACGCTATCAATGGTAGCTCAGATGTTAAATTTAAGTCACAAGATCCGATAGACTAGTCAAATTTCGTGGATGTTCTATACTGTTGTATGTAAACCGATATTTTAAATGTTTTCAAAAGTGAGTAATAAGAAGACTGAGAATCATTAACCTTTAGTAAAGTCTTTTAAAATGCAGATTTAGGGCTTCGTAGTTGATTCTTTTGATGGAGAACTGAAGATGCTTTCCAGTGGATAATTAAAATTTACTTAAAAGCTGAACTCAGTTCATGATACACTGTTTAAGTTCCCAGGTTCGATGCTAATAGTAATTCAACCAACCAAGTCTTGGGGTTAGAAATACTAAAATAAATTCACAGTGACAGGTTTTTAACAGAAAAAGCTATTATTTCTTACTCCGAAATAATGAATTCAATACATTTCTTTTGTTACTTTTCCAGCAAATTTGCTAACCGCAGCAATTGAAAACATCAATCTACAATGCCCTGCGATTAGAAAAAAAACCATTGTAGATAATAATTCACGGAAACTTTAAGTAATAATACTAATGTATAAACATTTATATATATATATATATATATATATATATATATATATCCAGTAATTATATGCAGAATCATATCTCTAAAAAAGATTCTGCAATTGGGTTTTGGGAAGTCATCGGACCTAGGTGTTTCAATTTTCGAGTCGTTCTTTAACCTTGGAATTGAACTTGGCCTTTGTTAAAAAAAAAAGAATCGAACTTGGCCTATAACTGTTCTCTAAGTTTAAAAATGCGCACAGTTAAAATAACGATCACTTGTCAAGCTACTTTTTACATGAAAAGTTCTAGTAGACATACTTTTAGTTTAGTAGTGAACATGCTAATCTACTATTACTGTTAGTCTATATATAATATAACATCAATTTTAAATTACGAAGACAACAAGAAGCTATCTAGCTTTTTTACCGGAACCTATTTAATTTACATCTACACATGCAATTATTTAATCTATGAAATTTGTTTGTTTTAAGCTTCAACGATATAAAGTAGTATCAACTATCAAGCATGGAAACTTTATATTAATAGGGGGAAATGGGATGAAGTATTAAATGCAAATTACTACCGCAAACACTAGATGAACTAACTTTTCACGATACACTTCTCTCCAACTATTGACAACATTAAACCGGACTTGGAACCCATCATGCGACAATGAACCCGGTTTTATGCAAAACGGCCGCGTCCGTCAATGTCAAATCATTCATGACAAACTAAAAAAGAGGTTTCCGTTCATTGTTTAACGCCGTTAATAACGGCCTGTTTCATTATCAGCTGTTAAAAAATAAGAATTTATTAAAGATGTATTCGTACCCTTCGGCAAACTCGAACTGACAGCACATGATGCCTCCACGTGTACCTGGTCCCACCCTCCATTGAACGGTATAGCTTTCATTAACTGAACGCCGTTCAATTTGTGGTCCCTACAACTCATGTAACTGACCACGTGTCCTATTTTCATAGATTAAAATGTAGACCCTGAGTCTGCTTCCGTTGACGGCCGTTTTCACGGGTCCACTTGCTTTGGCCCTTTTTTTCATCTCTATCCTTTTTAACTTCATGGTTACATGTTATAAATGTCACGTCATTTTCTTAGTATATTTATTTGCTTCAAATTTGGGTTAAATTACTACTTTCCAGTGCGGAAATCGAAAAACCTTACATAAGTATAGCTATTATGATCAGGTCCACCTAATTTACATTCAGATCTTTTTAAAAAAAAAATTACATCCATTCTATCAAGATCAGTTGCTAAATTTGCCTATAATAATAAGTTTTCATATATAAAAAGTAAATAAAAAATAAATATATTTCAGTAACTCATTTAGTTTAGTAGTTTGGTTTTATCGAAATAGTGATTACGTTGGTATTTTATCATATTTGTTTGACTTATATGACCATTGGGGGTTAAGATATCTGGAAGTGATATGGGTTCCTGACCAGTATTGCTTACGGGTAGTAAGTAATTCGTGAAGCGGCGAAGATCATCTCGAGTATAAAAGTATCAAGGGTGACTGACTCTATGGTTAATGGTATAAGTAAATATTTAAGTTTTAAGTTATTCTAGGTTTTACTAAAACATTACCAATTAAATGAAACATAGTTTTTCCTGTTACTCTAATTACCGATCTAACAGAGAAAATACACATTTACTTTTTCTTTTTAAAAACATTTACTATCACCCTAGATTCTGCTAGTAACACCATTTACTCCATTTTTCTTTTCTATTTCTTATTTTCTTTACTCGACCAAAATTAATCTCGAAGACTATTAAGAAACCAGTATCAGCTCAGATCACAAACACACAGTCCATACAAAAAATTCACACTGATATCTTTATTAGTTCTCTTTTATTGATTGCAGTCAAGTTCTCCCATAGATTTTACCTTTGGGTGGAAGACAGGAAATGAAAATGGTATCAAATCATCTGTCACAACAAATTAGTGTCTTTGTAGCAAAACATATAAAAATATAAATTATTTTAAAACATACTAAAAAGCTACAATAATTGAAGAAAATACAAATAGATAAAATGTGAATTGCCATCAATTGATTTGAGGTGGCAGGGAGACCACTCATAGTTGGGAGGGGCACCTAGATTGCATGAATTCCAGAAGTAGAATTATTCCCTTTTTGCTTAGCTTATCAAGATGTAGACTATTTTTATTTTTGTTCTGTAAACCTTTTAATCATTTAAGAACTTAAGAGAAAGGTGACAGTTTGATTGTAAACCCCTGTGGAATACACGGGGCCCCTGGTCTTGAAGCGGTCATTAATACTCATAACAACGTATATCGGTCGAAAACAGCCCCAAATTACATGCATTAATCATTCACTAGAGTAAACTTCGATTTTCCATCTTATTCATTATAGAATTACTCTATATCTTTAGCCAAAAAAAGAAAGAAAGAAAGAATTACTCTATATTGAAGGAAAAAGAGAGTCTTAGATGGCTCTAACAATCAAACTGGAAGAGAATTTATATAAAAAGAGGTGATTCAAATTCACCTTCAGAACTCCTGAGAATCAAAATAATTAGATGAAATTAAACTAAACGGAGGCGCGTGTTGTACGAAGGACAGAAAGTCGCGTGAATATACGGAAGCTTTAGACAGCCTGGAAATCACATACGTGTCGTGTAAGAATGAAAGTTAGCACCTTTCTATTATCACCGTCGATCCGGAGGTGAATTGCACGCTCTGTCTTCATGCCACGTGGCAGTGCTTCCATAGGATATAGTTGGAATTAACTGAAAGCAATTACTAGAACGTACTTATCGAAACTGCTAAAAAATACATTACGGAAATAACACATCCAAAAGTGATCCCACGGGAAATAATTATTATTGAATGTTAAAAAGGTATAATAAAATAATAAAATTTTATATAGCAGTACATTTTGTTCAATCAAATCAGACAATTATCCAAAATTTGATTTGTTTTCAGGAAAACTTTAAATCAAAAAGATAAAGAAGACGACTCCATTTAAAAATTCGTTGGGCATTACTATTGTGCGTGTCTTGGTGCGACTTTTAGATGTATTGTGATATAAAGTAATAAAATCAGTGAAATATTAATTTCACTGACATCATCTTATGGTTTGTGATCATTTTGAGCAATTTTGTTTCAAATTATGTGGTTGAATTAACAAGTGAAAAAGTGGTTGGATGAACATTTAAAAGACATAATGCTAATAAAATTGGTTGTTTTTATTAGTAAAATAAAGTTTTTGAAAATCTAGTAAAATAAAAAATTTGAAAATTTTAGTAAAATAAAGTTTTTGAAAATTTTAGTAAAATAAATTAACCAGATTAAACAATTAATGAATAATGCATATTGGAAAAACCAACACTACATTTTGTTTTATCAGAAAGAAAACATTGTATTTTTGTGTGCCTGATTATTTTACCATTTAAGAGTTTACAAAAAGCTAGTACTATCTATAATTGCCAAGAAGTTCCAATTCATGGAATCTATGCAGAAGTCGGAACAAACAATATGCCCATGTGAACTTCACATTCACATCTCAAAACTTCGTTTCCCGATATACACACGACTCAAGTATATGTGTGATCTATAATAAACTAATAGACATTGTAATCGATAAATGTACCTATTACTATTACATGAATACTACACGTGAAGGTAAAAAAAAGTGTGAAGCATCGATTGGCTAGAGCCAGAGGAGGAGGGACACAGTTCTCGACTGCTCTGAGTAATAAGATTTGAGATTTGCGACGTCAAAACGAGTCTAAACCAAATAATTATATAATTTTTTGTACTGTCATCTTCAACTTGCTTTATTAAAACGAGACGCAGGAAATAGATAACAAGAGGAGGAAAACCAAATTTGCTTTCGTTGGCTTCAGGTGCAAGACGCATGAGGTCGACACGAATAAAAGATGGCTCGTTCGTGTATGGATTTATCTGTACTAAAAATATCCGCCGTATTTTTTCACTGGCCAATCAAAGATAATGACTGGTCGTCTCAACAGAACTAATTTTATTACATCATAAAAAGTACTAGTATATTTAACACACAGCGAAAGAAATGAAAGCGAGTATGAATGAATTAAAGGCAGTTTTGCCGACATGCAGACATGTAGATAGATTGCGGCCCGAGAAGGCGACATGCGCAAATCTATCTGATAAGACTCGGAATCTTTTCATCACGAGATCTGACCCTATCTTCCTCCATTATTATCTCTCATGATATGGTTTATCACTCTCTATTTCGCATGTGTGGATACTGTCTGACGATAACGGTTTGAGGATTCCGACTGAAAATACTTTTAACCAAGATCAACCACACACGAATTACGAGTTGATTCATAAATATTGAACCAACTCTATAAGGAAAATAAAAGATATACACACATTTTCTTACGCAAAGGTTCGCCCTATTTTTCTCTCTCGGGACCAGAAATCGAGGAGCCGTCAACCTTCATTTTTCTCGACGCCGGTGAGGCCTCTGGCCGCCGGCGTCGGGTCCTTTGCTCCGCCTTCTGCTCTTCTCTGTCGTCTGCTCACTCCTCACGGTCTTCTGCTATGTTCCATCTCCTGTTTCTTCGTTTCGGAGACTGGACCACCAGATCCGTGACGTCTTGGGAGTCTTCCCATCTCACCATCATGCCTGTCAGCTTCAACCACCCCCAAACCTCTAGATCTGCGTCTCATCATCCGCCGTCTCTGCCGCATCTAGTTGGCCGCAGTACTCTAACCCCCTGTGTATGTGGGATTCCACTGTTTTCCAGGGCCTCAGTTCCGGTACTGTGCTACTTGCTAAGGACGAGCTCCTCCTGGAACTTGCTCACCAGATCCAGCTCGACAAATTCACGTTTTGATGGTCCTCTCCGGGATTCCGAGAAGACCCGATGTACCGCTCTTCCACTCTGTCTTGCTGAAGGACCCATCTATTCCGGAGGTCCCATCTCGCCATGCTCTGAAGCGCACCGTCTCTCTCTCGACGGCCGCCTATCCATCTTCGCCGTGTTTTCCATCTCCGACGTTGCTTTCCTCTCCTTTCCGTTATTTCCAACCAAGCGACATAAGGTTGAGCCAAGAGTATCTCCTAAATGGACCTGGACTGCCAGGCTTACTGATTTTGCTAGCCCAAAAACCAGATACCCAAACCAGAGAATTAAGGTACTGAATTTATTGAAAGTTAAGGTATTGGGATTGGCTTGTTTGATAAGGTTTTCCGGTGGATTCACGGGAGCGTTTAGTTTGCGTATAATGACATATTACCTTTTTAAGAAGATTTTATTGGTGCATACACCGAGACGATTTCCATTGCACCCTTCCTCTTCTCTGGAAGAGATGACTTTTCTACCATGCTTTCTTCCTATGGAAGAAGATGTCTTCTCGGACTCGTTGCCGAGCATCGGTTCCAGCTTTATCACCGGTTGTTTATCTTGCGTAGCGGTCTGTACGGGGCCAGAAGATACAACCGAGATTACCATGTGTTATCTCGCAGGTGAGGGTTGGCCTTCAACGTCACATTATGTGACTAAGTTTCAGATGTCTGATGCTATTGGGAAAGCTTCATCGACGCATCCAAGCCTTGTCTTGAATTCGCTGTCATCTTCTTTTGAAGACCTATCTTTCTTAGTTTGGTTTGGTAGTGTAGCTTATGCTTTTTATCAAAGAGGATGTATAATTCACTCTTGTATTTGTACTCAAGAAGTTTGATGATTAATATTAAGTTGTGTTCAAAAAAAAAATACACACATTTTCTTACTACCTCCCCGGGGTGTACTCTGTTGTAAACTTCATCTTCACCATTTCGTAGTATTATAGAAATAAACTGTTTTCCACTTCAATTGATACATAAACACATGAATCCAACTAAAGCTTACCCGAATCGATCAGAAACTAACAACAAACTCGAGAGCTGATCAACCCGCAATAACGGGTTAGCTTATTTGGTTTAAAGCATTACTCTACTATTTGATCATCAAAATAAAAAAATAGATATGAAACACATATTTATAATATTGAAATAAGATTCAAAAGATTTAACAGTCGACACTGGTTACTCAACAAGTTATGCTATGCTATGCAGCGATCGTTTGATTTTCTCAGTAAAAACAAAAGACTCGATCGCTCGTCTTTCAACAACTACTCGTATATAGTCTTGTTGTCTGTCTCCATCAAAAGTTTTCTTCACCGCTGATGTTTGAACTTAGAACCTTATCGACTACCATTTTTGGTTGGCTATACGATACTTTGGTTGAGCTACTAACACGAAAGATCTTTTATGCTACATACAAGCAACTTACAAAAAAAGTATTTTATATAAAAAAATTTCTCATATATCATCTGAAATTTGTTTGGAGTTTTATGTGATCTTGACAAAGTAATTGCCCATTCAGATTAGCAAAACGCTCACCTTTACCTTTAGGGTTACGAAAAACCATTTAAACTTTCCATAGTTTAGAGCATTAGACCATGATTAATCCTGAGTTCTTAGGGTGGAGTTTTTAGAAAAATATAAGAAACAGTTTCTTATATTTTTCTAAGAACCTACCATAAGAATCCCGGATTAATCATGCTCTTAGCATTAAAATATTTTTTTTGAAATTTATTATGAAGTAAAAATAAGAAGAAGATAAATAGAATCTTCTTTTCTCGGAAAAAACTCGAGCAATTAACGAAAACTATATCGATTGTCACTTTTTCATTGGTAAATGTCAAGCCATAGAAAATCACTTCCCTTAGAAGATTAGGTTTTGCTCTTCTATATGTACGGAATATTTCCAAGTTAATCAAAATTTCTTTTTTAACTTCTAATTAAGGAACTCGCTAGAGTTTATAAACGATAATGATGACCTTGTAATCTCGCAAGCACCATGGTTCGTGCTTTCTGTATTTGTATGTGACTTGTCCAGCTGGAGCTTAATGGTATGGTGTACAAGTGCATTAGACTTAATATCTGAACCCAAGTTCAAATAGTCGAGATAAGTTTTGTCAAGAAAAAAAGAAGGTGCGAGAAGAGTTAAACTACAACATCAATTAGGTTTAAACGGTAACGACTAACAAAGCAAAACTAAACAGTTTTTTTTTTAATATAAAAAGCAATAGTTAGCGTGTTACGTCAAAGGGATAATACCACACCATAATACCCTACTAAACATCTAGTAAATTCATTATGCACGAAAGTCATACATGATTTGATAACTAGCTTCTTCTTTTGGTAATGTATTTTAAAATCAAAAGAAATCAGAAGCGCTTTGGATTTACCAAATATAGACAATAATCATGATTCCGATCTGCATGATGACATGTAATCATATTGTCTTACTAAATC
This sequence comes from Brassica nigra, assembly GCA_016432835.1. Lineage (NCBI taxonomy): Eukaryota > Viridiplantae > Streptophyta > Magnoliopsida > Brassicales > Brassicaceae > Brassica > Brassica nigra. The sequence continues at coordinate 12,247,940 of CM028247.1, read as the reverse complement.
ATATCTGTAACGTGGATTAAAAATGTTAATACCAGTCTTGTCGTGACAACCTGATGTAACCACGCGTTAAATTTATCACTGGACCTACATCAACATTGAACAGACGCATTGGGCATCGAAGGTGTAAGGCTAATTATGGCATCTTGTTTCAATTCCAAGACGACCGATTACATGGAATGGTTAGTAGAGAGACTGGGAAGTGACGCTGACCGTTGCCGTTTTGGAGTCCTTCGTATGGAAGTATATGAGAATCGATGAAACACATTTCATCAGATTTTGTAGATCGAGCCTGGGTATCCGTAAGCAGGGGAGAATCTAGATTTAATTTCCCATGGGTGCACAAAGTGTAAAAATGAATCAATGGGTGCAATAAAAAAAAGAAGAGATTTCCATTTTTTCTAGTATTTTCCTCTCATTTTAACATACAAAATATTAAAAGTTGAAAAAATAATGGGTGCCCATTGTCTTTGCTGTAGCTTCCCCACTGTTCCTAAGTGATCCTCTCAGCGTGTTTTGTTGGTGCATACAAAGCCGATCATGAGAATTCATAGACTATAAGCAAAAAAAAAAAAAAAGAGCAATGTGGTCACTTTTAAAAGAAAAATGTGGAGTTCTACCTGGGTTGTGGAGAAATGCTTTCTATTTTATGGACTCAACTACTAGACCAAAGAGTCAAAGACAACTTTTACAAAATGTGGCTGAAATTGATTTTATTAAATAAAGGCTTGAAGCATGGGCTTTTCTGGCTTGGTCCAAAGGCGGGCTCTGGGTGAATACGAATGTTTCTGATTTTTGAAGTTTAGGTCTTAGCTGAAAGAGATTTAGATAAAATTATCTTGGAGTTCTTTATTCAATTCGTGCTGGTTATTTTTAATATTGGCAAGAACAGGTTTCTTAAAAATAGTCTTGGTTTTGATTTTCTGGCTATGGTTTGTAGACGTGGTAAGTAAATTTGTTTTATAAATTTCGACGATGCTGTGCTGGTCTTGTAAGGTTATATGTATTCATGAATCTCTGTGTTTAGTTGTTTAGTTTTCTTTAAATCAATTTGATATCTTCAAACTGTTTTTGAATCTTAATGATAATCACATCTGCATTTTTATACTACTCAGATATTCCACATGATTACCTGTTTAGTTCTATAGATCTTTCCGTCTATGCTTTGTTTTAGCTTGCATTCCATGGAGATAGTTTTCACTTATTTGCGTTTGCGTGGCTTCCTTCGAGTCCGAGACAAGAAGTTGTGAGCCATGTTGTAATGATTAGATGAAGTATTTTAAATCTGGTCTCTTTTGCCATATAGGGGGACTGTTTTGGTTCGTTTCTTGAATTATTTATTGCAGTCTCTAGGAAGGAATTCAATCCATTCTCTTTAACCGAAACATACATATTTGCTTACGTCTATTAAATAGTATTTTCTTTCTTTACGCAGATTAGATAGCAAGATACATGTATATACTTATATCACTAATTTGACAACTATATGTTACTTTACAAATTAGAACTATCAGTTTTTTTTAATATCATGTAAAAAGATAATCAATCATTTCCTGAAAGAGTAAAACACAGTGAAGATATAAACACTAAGAGCAGAAGAGACCAAGACCACAAGCGCCAACACGGTATGGATAGCCAATGAGTTACCACAAGAGAGCAACCCAAGACGGAGCTGAATAACTTCAACCATTGACAACAGAAGGAACACACATCCTAAGACGGATCCACCGGCTGCACCAACCACACCGAGACGAAGCAGATCACTGTTGATATTTGCTTTAAAAACCTCGTCCGTTTCTTTGCTGTTCAACAAGTTGATGGTTAGCTTCAGCCCTTGAGCCACGAGGGAGGAGAAGAGGAAGAATGCAAATGAGATGACTTCGAACACAACGAGGTCACGTTCCACGTCTAGTCCCGCGTTGCACTCCGTTCTGTCCGCGAGGTTAAGGTCACGTGGTTGGTCGAAAGTGATTCCGACAAAGACTGCAACTGTGAAGAGTGAGTTTGCGTTGACTATCCCGTCCAGAGCTGAGACATGAACGCTTGTGGTTGATGCCGTTGAGTGGTTGCTGTTATGGTTGCTGCTGGTCTCTATATCGGAATCTGCCATTTTATCTAATGGTTCTCTTTGGTGGGTTTACGTAATAGCTAGAAGCTTCTTCTTTGTAACTAATGATGGGATCATTTATTCTGTTGTGTTCTTAAGATTATCCTTTTTAATGATTATTTAAGAGTGGGTGGGGTTTGGTTTAGAACGATTAGGCGTGAGAAAACGATAGTTGTATGTTTAATAACTAAATGTAACCATTTTAAGTCATTACGGAAGCAACGATAGTTGAACACACCTTTCTTCTTTGGTTATAATGTAAGAAAAAGTCTTATTCTAGTGACCAAATTTGACTTTTTTCACACGTAAAACACCACAGTTTTGTAGCAGGTTTACACGTTAACCATACTTTTCACTCTCTTTATTTGTTCCGGTCTGTTGGTGTCCAGTTAATCGTGTTAGGCCAAAACGGCGCTTATGCGCAACACACTTTTATAGTGGGTTTAGTTAGGAATGATAATTCAAAGGTGTAAGCAGTTTATGCGTCGCTTGAGTCATTTTAGTGGATCTATATATGCTTGTTGTCTGTTTAATTTTCGATTCGTGTATTTTCAATTAGTATCATATGTTATAGGACCAATCGGTTTGTTAACCTACTCTTACAGTTAAATTAAGCTTCAAAAGTTGTTAAAAGGAAAGAGTAAACGTGGTCTTTTAATTCTTAACCAAACCGGAAAATTCTCTTCTCACCATGATAGCTTTGTTAGCATTACTTCATCATTAATATTACTTCATAAGTAAAATATAATATTTTATAAAAAAAAAGGTTACAGATGTATGATCACATAAGTCCCTATTATTATTTTATACGTTAGTCGTTGGGTCGGTGTTGTCCAATTACGTGGTTCCTCAAAAATGTAATTTAATAATTGTTGACAAGGAAAATGTAAATGACTATTATGCTGTTTATGAATCCTCTCACTTTCGTTAATACTCTCCATTGTTAAAAGTTAAAACTCCATTGTAGATTACTTATTGATAGGAAAATGTATATGATTAGTTCTCTCCCTGCCATGTTTCATTATTTCTACTTTTCAGTGTGATATATGGATCATATGATATTAATCTTAGAAACCCAAACTCATATGTCACACAGCCCATTAACCTGATAAGTTGGTTGGTAAGCAGTTGCATTAAATAGGTTTTTCGATTGAAAGTGTGACTTAGCTTAAAGTTAGTGAAGACCATATTAACTCATTTACATATATATATATATATACAACTTTTCATATTTAATATAGTCACTAAAAATTATAGTTATGCAACTTTTCATATTTAATATAGTCACTAAAAGTTATATTAAATTATATTAATATTAAACATCGTATGATTACAAAAAAACATAAATATTAAATTTTAATTTCTCAAAAAAAACTAAAACAAAAAATATATCCATTCTTTTAAGGGCGAATCAAAATCTAGTGTTAAGATAAACTGTGAACATGTCTTACGAATCTTAGTTGTGAAACTGTATACATAATAGACTTTGTGTCACTATGTATATCCAAGAAATCTATCAGATTATGGGTCTGTAGCAGCGAAAAACCGATATCAAAATCACACTTTGTGCAGCGAAAAGAAAAACATGTTCAGCATATCATTTGTAGGCTTTAAACCTTTCAAAAACGAATAATGTTTTGTGCATCATCAAAATATGTATAGGCTGGAGGCTTAGACACGCTCACACTGAACAGTCTATACGACGATGGAGCCTACATAGCTTCCCAACGCCTGTGCACCAGCTCCCGACCCATTCGAGGTTCACGATCCTTCTGCAACATCTAATAGCACTCCACCACCTCATCAGACAGCTGTCAGCAACCCCTTTAGTGCTTACCAGCCAACTTATCAGCTGCAACAACAACTACAGCTAGCATTCCCAAACCCCCCAGCCAGTAATAATCCATTTGGTGATTTTGAGGAATTCCCGGTTAACAGCAGCCAAATACTAGCGGGTTTGGTGATTTTGCGGTGAACCAACACAATAACCCGTTCCGGAGCACTGACCTCTCGTGATTGTGTTTTCACGTTTGTATCTTCTTCACTGGGTTTTGTATAATGTGAGTATCGACTCCACATGATTTGTTTGATCTCTGTTCTTGTTATTGTTCATTGTCTGTAGTAACGTCATATCTGGGATATATGCATATATGAGTAAATCCCTTAACTAAAATTAATATTTAACATTTACACCCAAAAAATTAATTTTAATTTTTAAACTATGATTTTACGTGGTCCAATGGGCCTTTATTCTAATAGGCCTTGGGTCAGTTTATCATTTCTTTTTCCCCCTAACCACCGGTGATAAATCGACACGTGCTGACTTTAGTAGCCGAATCACCGGATTATTCGCCAATTGTTTATTCTTTTGTCAAGTTCAAAATCAGGGAGAGAACAGTAAACTCACAAAAGCTATCGCTTATCGCTACTTCGTCCATGTCAGCAATCCTGCGTGATAATATTCTTTGAGCCCCGCAGCCGTTAGATCAACTTTCGTATCACTCACACCCTAACCGTCCGATCAGCTTTCCAAACAAAAACAATTTTTATTTAATGAAAAAGAAAACCACTATTAATCCACACAGCTTCTTTGCTTCAGCGCCCATTCAAGCAACAGTACTCTCTCTCCTACCCCTCACTCTCTCTCTCTGCAAACTCATGACGACGGAGACCGAGCTTGAACCTCAGCAATCTCCAATGGAGGAGCAGGAGCCGAGTCCCTTCTCTCTCCCACCGTATCCTCAGGTATAATCTATAACTACCCCGTTTCAGATCTCGAAATTGTATAGTGAACCGTTCCATGTAGTAGATCTGAATTTTTTTTTCGGTTTTTGGTGGAAATCAGATGATCATGGAAGCGATCGAAGCATCAAACGACGCGAACGGATGCAACAAAACGGCGATCGCGAAGCACATCGAGTCAACTCAGACGTCTCTACCACCGTCTCACATGACGCTCCTCAGCTACCACCTCAACCAGATGAAACAGTCCGGCCAGATCGCGATGGTGAAGAACAACTACATGAAACCGGATCCGCATGCTCCGCCCAAGCGCGGCCGCGGCCGTCCTCCGAAGGCGAAACCTCAGGGAGATTCGAGCCACGTGGCGCCGGTCCCGGCTCCTTCGGTCTCTTCGCCGAGGCCTAGGGGTCGTCCTCCCAAGGCGAAGGATCCGTCGTCGGAGGTGGAAACGAAGGTGGTAGCAGCACCGAGTGGCTCCGGGAGGCCACGTGGACGACCACCGAAGAAGCAGAAGACGGAATCCGAGGCGGTTAAAGCCGATGTTGAACCTGCGGAGGCTCCGGCTAATACTGGGGAGCGTCGAGGGCGTGGAAGGCCACCGAAAGTGAAACCTGCGATGGTGCCTGTTGGTTGCTGAGGTGTGAAGCCTTGAGCTAATCGAATAAGCTTTGATTAGAAGCTTAAGCAACAAAAAAAAAATTCTAAAAAAGAGAGTTCTTTTAAAAATAATTAGTATTTTTATAAGTCGAGTTTAATGGTTAATTGTCTGTTATTTTAATTGTAGGGGTTGAGTAGAAAAAAAAAATTGATGTCTGAGAGAATGTAATTCGAGTTTGCATGTGGTGGTGTGATGTATAAATTTCGGGTCTTTCTTTACCCTTTTTCTCTAAAGTAACTCTTTGGTTAAAAATGAATATTTTATTGTGAGTGACTCAGGAAAGCTTACTCAAAAAGGAGGTACAAAATACAATTGAATGAATCTTTGTGAGAAATTAACAAGATTCAAAAATTTTCGTAATTTTGTTCTAGTCAGTTTAAGGCGGGAGCTAGAATTTTTCAAATGATAGCCAACATATTTTGATCTCCCTTTCGGGTATGTGTGAGAGTAATGAACAGTTCTTCGCGGTTTGATTATTGATTTGTCTTCCCATTGAAAAAGAAAAAAGAAATTTTGAAGAGAGGGCCAAAATCTCTCTAGTGGACCTATACTGGGCCTAAGTAATACAAGTTTTAGAGGGATTTGGTTTTGGAGTAGACATACGTTAAACAAGGGGTATTTTTTTTTTGGTTAAAAAGAAAACAAGGGGTATTTTTTATTTTCTTTTAAACTTAGCACAACATTTTAACAAGATTCCAACTCTTTTCACGGGTCGACAAAGAAGAAAACGCACACCAAAACTTAAAACAACTTCATATTATTGTCCTAACTATTTTCATATATACGTTTATATATGTATATTCATATATATATGTTGAGATATAAAAAAAAGTTACATAAACTAGTTTTAAATATTTGAACATATTTATAGAAAGAAAATATAATACTATTTATGTGCTAAGTTATGATGATTTGGTGAATGAGAAAACAAGGAGGTGATGGAAAGAACTTTAAATGGGTGGATGGCGGTTTGGAATCGAATAATGTATGGGAGGAGTCAAGGAATTTTGCACTTAAATACTTTCAAACATCCAAAATATACCAAAGTTAAAAATAATTTTAAAGTTAATGGGGGCGAAAGCACTTTTCTTTCTAGATCCACCTTAGTATATACATATTCCTATGAATGCATGCACTATATTCAAACGATGGTGTAACGGTAATGCACAATAACACTAGTAAAGACTGATTTAACGTCAATTGGTCTTTGAACTATGATTACGCCGTACTTGTGATTGTTTTTCTTTTTCTATGGTGACTGCTCGAGTCTCGAAGTCTCGAACATAGGCTGGAATTTACACATGTAGGTGTTCGCATACCTGACGAACTCAACATGGGGACTTTGCTTCATCATAGTACTTACAAATTGTGAAATTTCTTATTACAAGTTTGACCGTAAATGTACACATAGGTTCACATATTGTTTAGTGTCAACCCACATTGATCTCAGATTAAACAAAACCCTAAATATAACACATTCGTTAAGCGTTACTAGTTATAGCATTTGTATATATCAAACATAGAGACGATCTAAAGAAACATATAAACCGTTGAACTCTTACTATATTTTAGAAGCAAGCACTCAGTTTTCACACAAAACCAAAAAAATCTTATTATTAAAACCGATAATATATTAATTTATCAAAAGAAACCTTTAACAATATAAAAACAAATTACCAGACGAACCAATTAAATTAAAAATTGAAAATCTTCATAATCTAATCTCGTGGAGAAGATCCATTGTTGGCTAAACTGGCAGCAAGCGAAAGAGCAATACTAGAAAACATTTTCAGTTTGTTCACCCGATCACAAACAATAGTCTTGACCTTTCCTTCTTTATCTTCATATTCATCTTCATAATGGTCAGTACACGTTTCCTCATACGTCATCGCTGCAGTTATATACGTCAGCACGTCATCCATCCGAGAAGCAAACACCTTCGAGGATGGTGGAGCAGCAGGTGACGGAGCCGCCGCGACATCGCCTCCATGGCTTATGTTTTGTAGTATTGGGAGACAATCTCTCATTGAGTCTATTGCGTCTTCTACGAAGGAAACACAGTCTTTGACTTCGGCTGCGGACCGAGAGAGCTTGGAGAGAAACACAACCGTCGATTTAGCTTTTGTGATCGCAACATCGACTGAGAGTTTGGTTAGCCTCGCCGGACTTTCATGAACGGTGGAGGCGTAGCAGGAGAGAGACTTGAAGCAGAGCTCTGGGTGTAGAGTAACGTTGCAGCTTGTTCGGATGAAATCTAGATCGTTGGTGGTTGCGTTAAGTTGTGGAGAGGAGTGAACGGCTGAGATTGATCCGGAAATGAAGAGAAAGGTGGTGAAGAGGAGTAACGTCGCCGTAAGATTTTTGCTTACCATTTTCACTGTTTTTCGAGTTTCTTTTTTTTTTTTCTTGTTCCGACAAAGATTTTAGTTGAATGGTTGGCGGCTTATGTAGGCGTTAGGGTTAGGGTTGCGACCAGTAGCGTATCAAGCAATATAATTTAAGATCTTAAAACTATAATTTTAGATATGTTGTGGTATAAAACATGTCTCGTAAGTTAGGTTTAGATATATGAACAATGTCGTCATAGAAAACATAATATAGTAAACATTGAATGTAGTTTATTTAGGTTTACCTAAAAAGGAAAACAAATATGTCAAAGTAAAGGAAAACAATGACGTCACGGAAAGGAGCTCAGATCAGTGGAGGTAATAAAAGGCAATTTGCATTAGGCTATAAGTTATTAAGCAATTAATTTTGGGGTCTTGTATAGAACTATTCTTTTGGAAAGTTAGATTTTCTCATTAAAATTTAAAGATGTACACAATCGACAAATGGAAATAACAAGAAATTTCGAATGGTATCCACCAGATTCCATGGAGATTTGCCTACCTTTCTTTATTTTGCGATCGTGAGATGGTGTTTTTATCTGCCATGACAAAAGTATACGTTAGGAAAATGTTCGGTCACGCAACAGTTAATAAACACCATCCATCTTCCAAATTACTCCAGAGTCTGTTCCTCTCTTTTAGGCATCGAATCTTTAACTCGTGTTGTTTACGTCTTGTTGTCGATTACATATGGAAGTCTTAAAATTTTCACAGAAATATAGTAACGGTGCCGTCAATTTATGTGGAACTAAACAAATTACTGCTAACATATGATTTGGAAAGGTTAAATATGCAAATTATTTGATGATGAATCTATGTATTTTCAAATGAATGGGAAATGATTTCTGTGTATCCGAATAATTAGGAAATGATTTCTGTACGTCTAATGTTCTGAACCTACGATATATAATGCTATGAACTTATGATATATTCATGGCAAGATTTTAGAAAATGAATGGGAAATGATTTCATAAATTCATAACATTAGACGTTAGTAATTCATTTTCTATTCATTTTGTAGAAAATACCATTAGATTTTTAATTTGATGGGCTCTAATAAACAACACTTGAATGTATACTAGATTGTATCAAATATCCAATCGCTAATAAGCAGAGTATTTTTTTTTGTTGAAATGTTAACTTTATACCAACAAAAAAGAATTGTAAAATCTTCTGATCCTAACCTATGGAATCAAAAGACAAAAGAGAACTGTTATGAATGACGGGCACAAAGAACGCTCTGCTTTGACGAGGAAAGAATTAAAAAACCAGAAATTAAGAAAACCCAGAGGAGAGTGAAGAAACCCGACAGCTATTGATACTACTGAAGTTAAGGTAACACTGACTTTGTATTGTTAGCAAAAAAAAAAACACTGACTTTGTATTCCATCTTCTGAAACCTTCATTAGCATCAATTCCAACACTCACATGCTGCTACGCTAGAAGACGATTCTGCATTTCTCTATGGACGGTTCGGGCAATATAAGCAGAGTATTGCATTTCCCTATCAAAAATATGTATCATATTTTTGACTAAAGAATTACTAAACTCTTTGCATGATACGTGAAATCCCATGACTTTCATGTTCTTACGAGAATGTCGATTTATAATTTCTTATGGTAATAAGCCAACCATAAAGTAACAAATTATTATTCCATCTGTTGCATAAAAAATGTTACTTTATATTTTTTATTAAATAAAAAGTGTTTTCCTAAACTTTTTGTTGTTGTAAACATAGTAAAGTTTGTAGGAAAACTTAAGTTATATTCGTTTCGGCTTTTTACTATTGTCTTAGAGTGAAAAGCTATTATGGAAGGGTGATGTCTACGTTGCTTTCAACAACATTATAATTTTTTTGACAAATGTGATTTACTCAAAATCTTAAACAATGTGAATAATAGTATATGAATTTTTGTTCTAGTCACCAAAAAACTGCCAACTAAGAATTCTTAGTGGGTATCTGATGATTAAAATAACCAAAATTATGAATAGTATAAAATTAAATTAAGAATCTGTTTTATTTAAGAGACTCAAGAAAACCTCTTCTTCCACTTGACATCATCTAATTAGTCTAACTATCTAATTTAAATCAAAAGGCAAATGTTAAATCAGAATATATTAAATTTTTATAACAATGATATCAAGAACATTGTTCATTTGCAATCCTCTTTTGTTTTCCTGCAATAACAGGAATCTTTTTTTTTTGTCACGAAACAATAACATGAATCAAAAGCGGATTTTTTAACCCTACCGTGGCACTATTTCTGACAAAATAGATTTAGAAGAACTTTAACTGTGTTGTAAAAAAGTAATTTTGTTGTGTTTTTGCCAAATTACGACACGACATATATTCATTGTTCATGCTAGTGGCAGTGTCTATACTCAGAGAGTTGTGATCAACTCACTAAGAGGAAACTCATAACTAATAGGAATAAGTAGACAGCAAAACTATATGTGGTACACTCAGCTGCTCATGCCACCTGATCCATACACAACTCATAGATCGTCTACTGAAACCTTGTCCAATCCCTTAGTAGAGGCCCATCAAAGTCCACAAAGTCTAAAATACGTAAAGCCACTTTGGTCGTACGTCCCACCTCGGAAGACTGAGAGTAATTAGCAATAGGAGTTGTGTTATAAATAAGGCTCTCTCTTCCTGTTACAAGGCACGCAGCCATGTGGTGAACACAAAGCGAACTATTCTTTCGCCTTTTACTAAAGAATACCGTGTGTTCTCCATGCTAAGTGGCATACGCCAATTTTTGGAGGGTCTTGCTTTCTCGAGTGGGCCCAACAATTTTTAGTTGAAATTTTTATTTGGCTACGAGTCATTCGTTGTCGCCGTTCTCTCTATTCGTTTATCAATAGCGTTCGTCGGTGGTATCTGTCAGCAGGATTTTATATGGGCTTTTTAGGCCAAACGTATTCTGGTTCACATGAAGAGCTTAGGCTCAAGAGTTTTGTCGCGAGATGCTTTTTGGTACGATCAGTTGGAACGATTCACTGTTTACATAAGCGAAAACAAAAATATGAACAGAGGAAGGATAATTAGAAACTGTCAACCGCCAATAACATGAGGACAGAGGAGAAAGAACAATGGAGACCAGAATCAGTGCACGAGATGCTAATGATTGTTCTTCCCTATCTTCATACATTATACGAGCTCCTTTCTATGTCCCGCGTATCCCCGTCGCTCAGAAATGCGGTTAGAGATGAGACAATACTATGGACTGAAAGAGGATAACAACCATTGTTCCTCTTAGATAAGTTAGAATATTATGCATAGAATATTCTATAAAGCTAAGGATAGTATCCCTAAGATCTTGTAACCGAAAGTGTTATATTTACGTGAATAATATACATAACATTTCAAGGGAAAATCATTTGCTTTCATGGTATCAGAGCTAGTCAGGTTCGAACAATGGTTGTTATCCTCTTTCATTAACAAGGTTCATATCTTTAGATTACGACTTGAATACATCGTCAGGAATTTGATTAGATTAAACAAATAAAATATAAAAGTATTAGATATTGTTTTAATTTCTTGAAAACAAACGTCTTATGAAATACTTTTGTAAATTTGGACTATATACATGAAGTTAGTTACTAACGTCATGTATTGTTCTAGTGGAAGAGTAAGCTTTTGGATATGATGAATCTTCAAATTTGATTCTTAATTATTATTGTGCAAATTACACAATTTGTATCATAAAAGTCCCTATAATATGTTCGAATCACAAACACAGAATAATCAACCACACCATAAAATAGAGAAACTTAAACCGTTTGATGCCAAATCTCCCGTGTAACTCGAATGATCATGTGAGTGGTTCGCTGATCTCCAGGAGTTCATTGCATAGACCAGTGTAGACGAGAGAGTCAGTCTCAATCGGTCTAAACTTGATCAGCGCTGAGGGAACAAGCTCTTCATCCTCCAAGGTTCTTGGTTTCTGCCCCGGGGCTGGAGTATGCGGAATCACACGCCGTTTAACCAGGACCGGATCCAAAAGCTCGAACTGCAAACTTGGCTCTTTCAAAGCAGAGCTCACAAACTGAAAAAAAAAACATAAATTTCAAAACTTTTGTCTTAATTTGAGAAAAAAATTTAAAAGATTTAGTTAGTATGAACCACCTCATAGAGAGCAATGGTAGGTTCCCAAGGAGCAAACACACCTTGAAGCACAACACCGTCTGGAAACTGAACTCTGATCATACTCCTTTTGTACCTCTTTCTAGCTGCTTTCGCTTGTTTCTCCTTGTAAGATCTTGGGATCAAAAGCTGTGATTCCGCAATCTTTTTCCTCCTCAAATCCGCTTCTCTTTTGATCTCATCCGCAGAGAGGCTATAGAACGAATCAGGCACCTCTATTCTCGACGCTACGTTCTCAGCAACCGAGAAAAAGACACGAATCTAAACCCAAAAAGAACAAGATAGTCACAAACTAAAATAGGTTCTGTCATAAGAAAAAGCAAACAACTTTTTACCTCTCTATCGATCTTCTTCGGAGCCACTGGTTCCACTGGAACCTCATCATTTCTAGTCATTTCAATCTTTCTTTTCTCCAACATTCCGACAACTTCGTCGATGAGCTGAGTTTGGTCTTGTCCAGGAACATCCATAACTGCCCAAACCTCGTCGTTTTCCTCTTTCAATTCAAACCCGACGATCTCAAGAAGCTCAACGCCTCCCGCAACATCACCGATAGCTTCCTTAATCTTAGCGTTACTCATTCTAATCCTCCTAAACTTGCCGTTCTCAGGCTCTTTCACTGTATTCTTAAGCAACCTAAGCAGAACATCGACCGAACTCTCCGCTGGTTTCCCGGAGAGATACACAACCACAAGCTTCTCCATTTCGGATTTGTCCTTCTCCGATGCAGGCTCGTCTCCGTTGGTGGTGGTGGTGGTTTCACCGAGACAGCTCTCCTCCACGTGGACGGAGACTTCTTCCTCTGTTTTGAAAGGGTTACCGCAGATCGGACACTCGAACATGTTCAGAGAATATCCGTTTTGAGATCTGTTTGAAGACGTGATGAAGGAGCCGTATGGGTCGAACCCGTCTTGTGGAGGAGCGCGAACCGGATCAGGATCCGGTTTTTTCGGTGACCCGGAAGATACGGGCTTCTCAGGCAACGGAGCTGAAGATGGAGAAGGAGAAGGTTTGGTAGGTTTCGGAGTCGGATTCGGATTCGGATTGGAAGATTGGGGAGGGTTAAACCGGTTTTGAATCGGGTTAACGGGTGCAGAGGAAGAGGAAGATCCGAGAACTCTACCTGAGCCTTTGAATTTGCCGGAGGAGGAAGAGAGATTGACTTTCTTCATGAATCCTTTTAGCTTATCTTTAACATCATCCATCTTCTGCTTCTTGAAATCTATGTGAAAAGACTTATCAGATTATAAAAAGGACAGGAACATAAGAAGAAAGAGATCAGAGAATGATTTTTTTTTTGCTCGGGTCGTCGAGGAAGAGTTTTCTTCTTCTGTTCTGTCTCTCTTTTCTTAAGCCAAAAGTTAATGTGACCTTAGCTGCGCGATAACTCTAACTCCTATCGATGGGTCGGTTTGGGCAGAAATGATCTTAGTTTATATCATTTTCGGGCCAGTTGTTGAACGAAATGGGCTTCGTTAGACATCTTTTAAAAAATCCATAAAAATGTTACATTTTTAGCTAGGATATGCTCATCTCATAGTATTTCCCATCCCATTGGCTGCAGTCAGTCTGGCTTCAGTGAGGCAAACTCATAATTGGTACGTTTGTGAGGTGAGGTTCAAGTAGGACATCGAGAATTATATTCTTGTGCGGATAAGTTAGCTCAGAAAGCACTGTTTTGTAACTCTCCAGTCTATGATTCATAATTGTCCAAGTTTTTATTTTTTTACTATTTTTTATAACTTGTTTTTTAAATATAAACAAATAACGGTTGTAACCATAGAAATCAATAAAAAGTATGTTCAACAAAAAGTATTAATAACAAACATAGCTCGAGAATATTCATGCATGGCTAAAAGAGCAACTGTTAAAGAGTGTATTTTAGACACTGAGCGTTTATCAATCAAGCACCGTTTTTTCTTTGTAACTAATCAAGTACCATTTCAAACGAGACAAAACTGGTGTTTTGAAAAGGTTCTCAAGTGCAACATTGACTTCCCCTGGGTTAATTATCCATAGATTAGGCTTGTGGCCGGAACTTGGAGTTGTAAACGAGTAACTGAAGGCATTAAAGACCGATCATACATTAATGCGATCGATTCCCGTATCTGGACCATACGTTCCCTCTCGCCTCTTTTAATTGGAGTTATATTTCTTAGAAGCTTTATTTTGTTTGTGGGGAAAATGCAACCAAAATTTTCTAGAAAGTACGTCCACTATGCCCAAGTGAGTGAAGTGACATTAGCTTTGGTCATTTATAAATTAAAAATTGATACGAATTTATACTAATATACTATTACAATAGCAATTTGGTCAAAAAGAAACTATTACAGTTTTGTCCAAAAAAAAAGAAATTATTACAGTAGAATAAACTTTTAAAATATTGGTGCTTGGAAACGCAGTTGCCACTTAAAAAAAATTTAAGCAACTATAAATTACGTACATATATAACATATGGCATCCGGATCTTCTGGTCAGGTTCAGGTCGGATCTTGTCGGGTCCGGATCCTTCGGATTCTGGATATTTAGATTCATTTAGGTATCCATAATTTTTCTGGTCGGTTTCAGATCGGGTTCGGGTCCGGATAGGGTTCGAGTGTTTAGGATATAAAAAGAAATGAAATACTCAAATTCCAACTAATTTAGTCAAAATTTATCATATATATCTAAAATTTTACAAAATAACTTAAAATAAATTATTAATAGTTAAAATATAACGTTTTTAATTCTATATTTTACATTTCAAACTTCATATTACTTAAAAATGTCACAAAATAATGACAAAGATTGTTAATAAAAAGATTGTTAATAAAAAGATACTTTAAAATTTTTAAGTCGGGTTTGAATCGGTTTTTATCGGATCGGATCTATTCGGATCGGGTTTTTTCGGATCCGGGTCTATTCGGATCGGTTCGTTTCGGGTCCGGGTCCGTTTGGATAGAAGAATTTTGGACCCAGTAAGTATTTGTAAATTTTCGGTTTGGTTTCAGATAGGGTATTTTCGGATCGGTTTCGGTTTGTATTTTAGGATCCAGATTAATATGCCCAGTCCCATTAAATGGTATATATATAGAATGAAAATATAAAACAAAATATAGAGCCCGTAGACGCTTCTTTTTGGCCTCGGATAAGGTCGAAAACAGAAAATGAAAAAAAAAAAAACAATTTGAAAGAAATCTTTATTTATTTATTTATTTATACAAACTAGGGCGATAATTGATGATAGAGAATGTATCACGTAAGCTAATGGTTCCACCTATTGTGCTTTTATTCCCCCCCTACTTTTGTTTGAAACATAATGATATTAATCTGGCCACTTTATAAACTTCTTTTTACTTAGACAAATCTATATGTTATGGCATGATTACTGATTAGTATCAAAACCAATCAACCATACCCACCATTTGAGTACTACCTTTTTATTTTAGTAAAAAAATATCGCATATCTCTCAAATCCAACTTCATGTTTTTTTTTTCATAGCCGTTGACGCTCCAAAACAGCGGGTAATATTAATATCTACAGAAAAATGTGGAGCTAAGTTGATATTGGACAAAATATTTACTATTATTTTACGGAATAGAAAAATGTGTAGCTATAGTTCAGATTCAAAGATGACAATCACACATCTACAATATTTAAGTGAGTATGGATCTATATATTATGATAAATAGTGAGATATCAAAAGAATTGCATGCGCCACTTTATATAACGTTATTATACGAAGACACGGATACAAGTCTATAAACGGCGTAAAATTCATATACATTTGATCGAGACTTGATATAAAGTGGGTCAAAAAGGAAACATTTGAGTGGAGAATATGAAGAATCTCTTCGCTTTTCTTTCTCTTTTGCGCATTTAATTCTTTCTTTTTTTTTTCTTAATATGATGATACAAGAGTCGAGAAGTAAAAAAACCCATAACGTAGTTTATTTTCCACCTGAAAAACAAAACAAAAATAAAAAAATTAGAGAATGAAAGAGTCGGATCCACCATATTAAAGCCTTATCTTGGGGTCCATCCCTTATACAAATTGATCCGTTTATCATAAAACCATTTGATTATGATGATTGTGTTTCATTCCATTACGTATATAGAAAAATGAAAAGGAGTTAGGGGATGAGTCATTTACCTTTAACTCTCTCACACGATTTTGACATAAAAGAAAGAAGAACTACGAGTAACGTAACTCCAGCAATTAATCCAACTATGATTGCAAGTGTCTTCTGTATCTCATCGTCATTATTGTCACGATTCCCACCTTTAATCCCAAAACGTTTATCAAATATTGCATGCATAATTAATTATATAGTATACAATATGATATGATATGTGTTAATGCATGGAACAGTTTGGATTCACGAACATGCTTAACTAATTAATTAAATTCTAAAACACAAACAAGAACACTAAGAGAAACAAAAGCAACGGAGCAGAGAAGGGCTTTACCGTAGCCGTTGCCTCGCGAGTGCCCACCGCGTCCAGTGTACCGCGCGTAGCACTTGGCTAAGTAAACGTCACCCCAAGCGGCGTTGCCACAATCAGATTTCAGCCGTCCGATGGCTTCCATCAAACAGTCCTGACACTCGCTCGCACTGAGATCTCCGGTGCACTGCGCCACACCTTGCAGCTCCCCCGACACTCCCACTCTGTAGGACCCACCGCCACTCGCCGATAAATAACCAACCACCGAGTCTCTCCGAGTCAACTCGTCCGAGTTATACCCAACCGGCGATCCGCACCGTCTGACGACCACCGTCTTATCCTCAACGCCGAGGAACGTCGAGTTGTCGTACTTCACGAAACACCCTTCGAGCTGCAACGCGCCACCGGTGGCGCCGGCGCAGAGACTTCCGAGACGGCTGACGGCTCGAGCGACGCACCTGGCGCAGTCGCCGGAGCCTAAAGAGAGGTCGCCGCGACACTGGTAGAGTCCGTAGACGGAACCGTCGCCGCCGGAGATGCCGTTGACGGTGAAGTTGTTGTATGTGTAGAGAGAAGCTGAGCTGACGAAGGAGGTGAGGAGCGAGTTGACGTTAGACTCGTAAGGTGATCCCGGAAAGTATTTTGTTTGCGAGCAGCCACCGTAGACAAAAGTATCGACGGCGGCGAATGTGAATGTTCCGAGAAGGAACAGGATGGTGATAAAGAGAAGCGTTTTTGTGGAGAACATGACTGTGTGTGTGTGTGGTATGACTAGGAGCAAATATGAGAATGAGCAGCTTTTTATGCTTGGTGCGTTGTTACATTATTATGAACACAAAAATGTTAATACACTTTTTAATTATCTGGTTGCAGTGCTACAGTGTTATTGTCAACATTATTTAACTTGGTAATCTTATATTATCAACGCTGTATTTTCTGTTAAAATAATATGTACCTGAATTTACACAGCATCTGAAATTATTTCCCTACAAATCAACTAAGACTAAACCCAAAATAAAAGACGCCCTAAATCTCCAACAATAAAACCTCTAAACAAAAAATATTAATATTTTAATTAATTATAATTAGATAATTAAAGTTAATTGTAAAACAAAAATTCAACCAATCTATTGTTTATAAGTGTCATATGAAATTTTAGTGGAATTCTAAGAAGTCTTAATATTAGAACTTTTCTCTATTCTCTCTCTTCTCATTTAGTTATTTTTGTTTCTTTTATTCTTAGAAACTTACTTTAAAACCCTTTGTTGGGAGTGTTAATTTAATAGCTGAATATCGTATTCAATGATTTAATTATTGTTTTGTAAAATGTAAATTAAATTTTGATCTGAATTTTCAAAACATAGAATTATATTCTACCAATGATTATATGCTGAAAATGATATATTGTTTTCAAATCATGGGATTTTTCTAGCATATAATCATTTTTAGATAATATATAGTTATGAGTTAAAAAAAAAACAATATTATAATACAGATATAACAGTTTAATATATGCTAATAATTTTTCTTACATAAAGTTATATAGTTTACAAATTTTAATTCGTTCTAACGTTAATGATATTTATTTATTATTTTATTTAGTCAGTATATTTGTAAATAAACACATGAACTAAATGTAAGTTCTATGATATGATTCTGTTTTAATAAAAAAAGATATTTCATGTAATATAGTGTTAATTGCTTATGCTATTATTAGGCTGGTGTCAAAAAGAAAAATTATTATTTGAACATAATTTAGTTTGATAAACCACATACACTAAAAATCTATATATGAATAATGTTGGGATTATAAAATTTATTATTTATAGAGTTATTAATTCAAAGAAATTTTTTTTGACACTTGTATCTTTAATATATATATTTTTATTAAAAGATATATTTCATTTATGGTATTATTTATTGGTTAAATTTTAAAGATTTGAATTGAATCTAGTTTATTAGATTTGATATATTTGATAAATATTGAATACATATTACAGAAAAGAGATTCATTTTATACTTAATTTGATAAAATGAAAAATAAAATTAGAAATAAAATTAGAAATAGAATTCATTTAAAATAAAACAAACTACAAAATTCTTTATATATATTTACATAAAATTATATATATTAATTATTAATTAATAGTTTTAATATAATAATAATAATATTTATTATTTTATTAATCATATCATTATTTATACTAATCTAGTTTGAAGCTGAATTTTTTTATTAATTTATAAATTGTTAATTTATGAAGTTTTTACTATAGATAGTAGTATATCACTACATCGTAAATCGACATGCAATTTTTCAGAATTGGGCCACCTCACAAAATCAGTTATGTTCGATTAAATAACTCACACACATTTGCTCAGAATTATCTCTAAGCCAATCTATTCTAATAAATTAGAAAATGACCATTTGATCTAGGTTTATTTTAACTATTTTTTCCTCATAACCTACTTAAAAATAAACCAACAATTTTATAACTGCATCTAAATAAATTATACAACCATAGTTACCTTTTTATTAATCAACACATAATTTGTAACTTCCATCCCAAAATTCTCGGTAACCATACATATATTACAGACAATTTTGTTTTTGAAAAAATATATTAACGACAGTTATATATATATATATATATATATATATATATATTAACAAATATTCCTTCTTTTTGGGTTTATATCAAACGTAGTTTGATCCTGGTTTTTTTATATAATCATCACTCCACAGATTTAAGTGGAATGGATTTTGAATATTGTATAATTTTAAGTAGGCATCTAATTATAAAGTTTTATAAATCATTATATATGAAATCAAATCATGAAAATTTAATGAAAATATATAATTTTATCTATTTAATTACTAAACAAAATTGTAACTATACTTTGTTATTTTTTTATAAAAAATTAATCACTATTTAGAAATAAAGTACAAAATTTATGTATGAAATGATGTTGGCACAATTGTATAGTTATGCAACATTAAAAATTCAATACAATTATCAAAATTTTTTATTAATAATTTTTAAAATATTATACACAAACATATAAATTAAATTTTTTATAACATCTAAAAAAAATTCAGAAAATGTAACATATTCACACAAAAAAACAAAAAACTACAAATCAAGAATATACCGCACTTGAAGCAGCGGCCAAAATCTAGAATAAACAAACATGATTACAAAGAATTGAGCATGCGGACATATGATTACAAGGAAACGAATGTATGTCGGATCAACATTTAAATTGCTATTATTTTATAAAATAGATTTTGATTAAGATTTATACACAAGTATGATTACAAAAGAAAAATACAAATATGAAAAATTAAATTTGTAAAAATAAAATGTAAAACAAAAAATATATCACCCCTTTGAAAGAGCGACTTAGAATCTAGTTTTAATTAAGATGACAAAAATATCAACTTATATAATTCTAATGTTTTAAATACTTCTTCGATGAGTATCTCTATCCTCATTTTATATTTTACTCCAAAATAGAATGAAAAATTAAGTAATGAACAAAAAATAAAACAATTACTCTAAAAATGGAGTAAGCTTTTTTTTTTTTGTTCATTACTCATTTTTCACTCTATTTGTAGTAAAATATGGAATGAGGATAAAGATACCTGAAGATGTATAACATATGTGTTTTTTTAAACATTAAAAAATTAATAATTTTTTTGTATTTACCAAATTCTATTATTCTAAAACAATAATATTTAAAAATTCAATTTGCAATTTTAACATTAACTAATAAAAAATTGCATAGAATACTTAAGGAGAAATACCCCAGAATATCATTCAAAAAAGTTTGTGTCACAAATATAGCTTTCAAGGAATAAAATGACCAAAATGTTAAAGAGGTAAATATACATTTATAGGTTAACTAATCTAGACTTAGAGTTTAGAGTTAAATGCTGGAATTTTGGGATTGAAGTTTAAATTTTAAAAATAAAAAAATAAATATTAAAAATGGAAAATTTAAAATAGTTTCAAAAAGTATTTTCGAATATCAAAAGAAAATTTGAAAAATCGATTTTTTTTATAAAAATTTTCAAATTTGAAAACATATAATTCAAATTTTTATTTATATTATTTATTTATTTGTATTTATATATCTGGTGTATAAGTATCTTTTGTCTCTTTAATGAAACATTTTGATCATTTTTCTTCTTTAGAGCTATTTTTGTGACATAAACTTAAAAATTGTCTATTTGAAAGAATTAATTGTCCATACTTAAAACATAAATCTTTATGAAATAAACTTTATTTAAACTATTTATCTTTTATGAACAGAGTAAACAGTTGATAATAGTATTTTAATAATATAACACATTACTAAAAATTAGTTATACTATGTTTATGTTTTAATATGATAGATGAACATATTTATAAGGAATTTAAGTTAACTTTTCTTAAGAGATGAGTGATCAACTAGTCATGATATCAACTTCTTGGAAAATAAATTTGTAGTGTTTTTCGTACACCTTATATCATCATATCTTAGAACAAGTTTACTGCACATGATCTAAGGGAGATTCAATATTACAAAAGTATTTATACATTTAAAAGTTAAAAGATATTTTGCTCATTGTATTTTCTTATTAGTTTTTATTTTGTATGTGTATAGTTCTGGTCAAATAAAGATTTTGGCCACTTCTCTATTCATTATGCTGATGATTTTAAATGACGGAGAGTTAAAACAGGTTACGATGTATTGTATATAACTGCCTTAATTAACTTTTTGGTTAATCAGAAATATTGCAATAGTTAAAATTAATGTCCACAAAAAGAAAGTTAAAATTAAACCCCAATTTCAGGAATACAACCTTTCTAGGTCATTACACACATACAAGTTAATCTATATATATATATATATCAGTTTTTTTCATCACTATCACTCAATTGTATTAGTTTTTAGATTCATTTTGAAACTTCTGTTGAAGATACGGTTCCAACCTTGCCGAAGTGGAAGGGAACCTTTGAACGGCGGCAAAAGGCATCGTTATAATATTGTGTCCATCATACATCCAAATGCAGTTGGTAGTATACGTCTATCAGTTCATAAGAACCCAGCAACATTATTGTATATATGCCTAAATATTTTGATTTTTTCAAATATTTAATCCACGTGGTGACACTATAATGGTAATTTTTTGAGGTCTAGGTGCAATGTGTATTGTCATGAGTTCGAATCTTGCTGAAAATTAGATTATCACTATTTGGTTAGTCTAAATTTGAGTTGGGGTCCAAATAGTTAACATAGTAGTGGGTTGTAGCAGATGATAGGTCATTTGGTATTAGTTATATGTATTTTAAATTTGGGTTATGTAGTATTACGCTTTCAAAATAGTCTACTCTATAGTATTAAATGTGTTTCTTCCGGCGTTGACTGGATCAGCCAATAAACATATAAATATTATCATGAAATTTTTTGTCTATTAAGATCACAAAATTGGGTTTTCTCTTCTCACTCTTACAAACTTTTATTGTGATAGGCAAAGGTTTAGGAAATGGGGTGAGAGAAGATTCTTTTAAGCAGAATGGGCCTCAAGAAGAAAAAGCTATGATAGCTTACCATTAGGATGGAATCATTATATTTATTTATCAAGAGGAAAATACCACTAATGCTCACATATATATATATGATTGTGTTTCTATTGTCGAATTTAACAAACAAATATATATTTTTACGATTTTTAGTTTTCATCCACTCCTCTTATCAGTCTCGATGATTTAAAGAAATGAGGTAATGTGATAATATGATTAACCAAGAGATTCAAGATAATATTTGCTTGAACTTGTTTTATGCGAAACAATTATGACGAGTAAAGAATTTCAGAGACATAGCAAGCAAACCCTTTCCAAAAACATAAAAGAATCTAACAGACATAATAAGTCTTTGATAATCTAATAGTAGGTTAACATCTTGAGCCTCGCTTAATTATTTGTGGGATGTTGTTGTTATGTCGTTAAGTCATATTGTCTTTCTATTTAGCTATTTATGCATTGTCAATAAAGAATATTGAATATCCAGAGCTGTTGTCTCTGTTGATATTCTGGTCGGTGCCAAATTTGAGTCGCAGTAACTGGGAATTTAACAATCGGTTCTTGTCCATAGTCCAAAAAATTACGAGTTTCAGATCATAATTTCTTGAATTAAAAGCCAATATTAACACTGTAAAAAATAGAATACTGGAAATATTATCGATTTATTTTAGAGAATTTTTTCTTCTTTTCTTCACTTTTACTTTTATTCTTCGTTAAATTTCTTTCTCTTTTTTTTTTTATATTATAGTAGACGAAATATCCAAGAACTATATTCTTTTTTCAGAACTACTTAGAAGATGCATTTTTATAAAGGATGAATTAGCCATATACACATATTGCGTTGATAAATTAAATAATTAACCATGTAAGAATAATTTCATTGGGAGCTATGTCAATATTTTTCACAAAAGTGAACAACAAACTTCTTTCGCGTGTGACACTCTGTGAATTTGGCGCGTTGTAACAAACATACTAAACTATTTTTGTTAAAAAATGGTAGAAAATCGATCTAAATTAATATCATAACAACAAACATAATCGGTTACTATGCACTTACACTTCTATTTTACGGCTTATAATAGAATGAAACAAAAGAAATAAAACATTACAATGTTATTTGTTTATAAATTGTGATAGGGTTCGGGAGGAGTGGACACAAAATATAAGCTCGCGGCACTGATGACTGTCTGCTACACCGGAACATGAAGAGAAAGAGGATGATAAATAGGACGAGGAGAAGGATGAGAATGAAGAGAAGTAGGAGGAGGAGGATGATGAGGAGAAGTAGGATGAGGATGAAAAGAATGAGGAGAAAGAGAGAGAGTATGATATTGTATTGTGATCATAAAATAAAATAGTATACTATAATATATAAAACAATACACGTCTACATATTGGTTGTTGGAAACGAACAAAAAGAAAATATGAGAGAAATTGTGTGTGCACTGAATCTAGAGTTTCAGAGAATTTTAGACCGGATTATTAATAGCAAGAGCATATAACTATTTATATTACCATGAAGTCTGAGTCTGTAGTCGTCTATTCTATTTGTCACTTAACCAAAATTATAGAATAGAACATATTATATATCACTTTCATTTTCTCCAATGCATATAGCGTTCATTATTTATCTTTAAAAAATTTAGTGTTCAACTTCTTTCCTCACTATCGGTATTGGGTTGCTCCTACTCCTTTAACATTATCAAATGCAGTGACAAAAGATGATGTACAAACATAACTGAGAAATTAGAATTACAAACACATATCATACTATAATGACTACATAGGCTAAAAATGATCTAATACTGACTGTTTAATTAACTTTACTTTTAAAACAAAAACACATATAAGGATCAAACAGAGGAAATAAAAATTTCTAGTTCACAGATGCCATACTAATATAGGATAATTGTAATTTTGGGCAATTCGATTTGGCGGTTTTGGTGAGAAAATTTAAATATTTTTTTTTTCCATTTTGTTGGGAAAACTCGATTATGCGGTTTTAGGATATTGACATAAAACTAGGTTTTTACAGTATTCGCGAAAAAAATTCGTTTTTCCAGTGTCGGCAGAAAAACTAAACTCAATTTTGCATAACCAAAAGAATTCTAAATTATATATATATATATATATGTATATATATAAAAAGGTGTAAAGTAAATCAGTGGCTAAAAACTTAGCCCTATAAACTCATGGGCTAATTATGTTCAATTTTATTTTAACCATGTCTCAAAAGTCAGGGTTATGGCTAAATATTTTGATATAGGGTTAGGGCTAATCAAAGTAGGTTGAACACATTTTAACATCTCTACACATAATCATGAAACAAATATCATACAAACCTAGCTTTAACATTGGCTAGTTCACAGCCGTACATAGACATCAATCGTTAGCTATACTATAATACCTAATCATCAGAATTGTATAGAACAAAAGAAATACACAATCCAGTTCATATATGTCATACAAACCGAGGGTCATTATAGAAAAAGGCAATACCCGTACTAACTACATGAAATTCAATATACAATACTTGTTTACAGCTAGGGGTAATATATTATTTGAACTAAAACACACAATAGGAGATGCTTCCATACTATTCTACGGTTCTACCAATATACAAAACACATACATACAATTGGAAAACCCAAGTATTGACTCTATTCGTAATACATCTCAATATAGCATAGTACATCCGTTAACAACAATTAAATACAACATTACGATCAGCCACCACGTTTTTTGTATGTATGTTAAACCTAACCCCTAGAACTATCATCTACCATATGAAAACAATTTAATTGAAGCGCTAACCTTTTCCACCTTTGATACATCCCTACTCTCTGTCACCGTCTTATACTCATCATCGCCTTACACATGATTGCAGGATGCTCTTGAGCCCTCCGTCGGTTTCTCCTTTCCATGATCAGTCTGCATATAATTGCTCTCTGAATGCCTGTGCAAAGTCGCTTCCTACACAATGACGCCACAATCTGATTCCCCCCGATGAACCCATAAATGTAGAGACACCGGGAATCGCAACTCTCGGACCCGATGTCTTTTTTTTTTTAAACTTTTTTATTTTATTTTGAAGCATTTCATCTGTTGTAAATAGGAAGAAACATTACTAGAAAGAGGATATTTTGGTCATATTAAAAAATAATGTCTAGCATATCCTAAGTTCCTAACTATAGCTTTCTTATGGCTATCGGATGAATTCAAGTTGTCTTACAGGATGCAATTTCTCATTCATCAGAATGTAATCAAAACCAGTACAAAAAGATGAATAATACTTTTATCAATCATTCAAAATTAAGTAACCTCGACGACGCGTAGGTAGATGCTAAAAACCCTAATGATTAAATCAAAATATATGACATGAGCAACAATTAGAAGAAAATCAAAACAAGGCCCAAAACTTTATTGGAATACACAGAAAATATTAGAAGTCTTACGCGCCACATCAGTATTACAAATTTATAAATCATTGGTGGCCGGAGAATACAGTGATGACAATAACAGCTAGGCCCTAATAACAGCAAAGAGAGACAACTGATTACAATTTTACAAGGGCTATCAATGAGGCCCAAGTTTAAACTAACAAGCATCACCTAAATGAAATTCCTTACGGACATAACAAAGCCCAAAATTTTATTAAATAATCAATCTCAAATATTTATGTAAAATAAAACTAAGAATGATGATATTTTAATAGTAATTGATTAAAAAAACGTAAACATGTGACTCATCTTTACAAAAATTTCGTATCAGAAGTAAGCTAACAAGCAGAAATACAGAAAACTGGCGTTATAATTCTAAGAAATTGGGATATCAATGTATATATGAGTATTAAAAATTATGAAATTTACTCGTCTTCTATATGCTCATTTAGCAACATCGAAGAAAATAAAATAAGTTTATACGTTGTTTTTCTCTAATTTTTTTTAAAACCATGAAAACAGAAGAAGTGACCACATGAAGATCCCACTATAAAGAAATCAAAATAAGTTTATACGTTGTTTGAGAAATAGGATTTAAAATGCTTTTTAAGTGATTTGGTTTGAACATAAGGAAACGATTCATACGTCAATTTTTAGTTGTTAAAAAAAAGCGCAACTTGTTGTATTTTGTATTACAAAATGACAAGTAAACAAAAATATAAATAAAGTATAAAGATATGGATCTTCCCATTTTCCAAAAACTATAGTATTATAATCGATCTTTAGTAGACTTCTAAATATTGTCTTTTTCAAAATTGCAGCATGAACCTTTGTTGAAAAACAGACACTTGTTACAAAAACAAACAATCTAACAAATAATGTTATTGTTATTATATCTAATTAACTAATGACTAAGATGTGGTTTAGTGACAATGAATAGGTAGGTGGACCCAAAGAAAAAGCAAGTTAATAAAAAACAGTTTTGTAAAGATAAAGCCAATTTTGATAAATGACTCATCAACCTTTTTGATATTTTCATAATGGATTTGGAAAAGGACAATTTTCCTTTAGATATTACTCTATCTGTTCCATAATAAATGTCATTCTATCATTTTTTATTGTTTCAAAATAAATATCAAAATACATTTCCAATGATATTTTTCATAAATAATATTTTCTTACTCTTCCAACTAACTAATAAATATTTATTAAAATTATTTTTTATTTAAATAATTATACATTTAATGAGAATACATTAGTATATTTTATTATTTTCTTAATCTATGTGAAATGTGTTTAAGTGACATTTTTCATGAAACTGATTATATCAAGTAGCTTATGATTGGAGTAATTTATTGTTGCTTTTTCATGTAAGCAATCACACCATGACACGTATACTCCACTTGCATTATTAATTTTTTTCTCGAACACAAAAAGCATCATGAAACCAAAGTGTCTCCATTGCAAATTCAAAGAGAGATGAAAAACATAAACAGAGGGAAACGCAGTTGTCTAGTTTTTCTTGCACTCTTCGCTTAGTTCGTAACTCTTCATCGTCCCTTTAATCAAATCTTGCAGAAACATTATAAACAGGACATACAAGACTTGTTAACATGATAATTTTCTTGCTCCAAATTAAACCTAATAATCTACTCATAATTCTTGTTTTCCGGCTCTGCATTTGTTTTGATCTTCAGCTGTCTCAATACTAATTGAAAACATCTATTTGTATGATACAGAGACCCACTAGTCCAAAAACTCCCATCACAATCAACAGTCATCAGCACATTGTTTCAATAGAGATGGAAAGAGTCTTCTCTTCCTTTGGTTGAATCATTGGTGATGAGAGTCTCGCAACCAAAACATCTAATGCTTCTTTCATCCACCAATCTCTACAGGCTTCTCTGGCGTCTACTACGTTCATCTGAAAAATTAGCAAAAAAAAAAAACGTTAGATAATGCAACCAATATTAAAATTAATCGATACGATAAAAAAATGGTAGCTACTGACCCAGATTCTTTGCCTAGCCTGTTGTTCAGGCCAAAGCTCAAGTTGTTCTGTAACAAGCATAGGGAACATTAGTCCTTCGTAGTATGTTCCTCTGCTTTTGCTCAAAAAATCCCATTTTCCTAATTGATGCTGCCAAAATTAAAATACAGGAAAACAACAAAATTGAATTAGAAAAGAAAGAACAATGATATCATATAAAAACATAAAAGAAGACTTTTAATTTTAAAATACCTCAACGTTGCCAAGAACTCCAGCTTCTTCAAGAGATTCTCTTGATGCAGCTTCTTCTACAGATTCATCAAGCTCCCAACCACCCTGATTTTTTAAATTAATTATTGGCAAAACAATTAATATGCAGAAAAAACGTTTAACCTTTAAAACACCAAAATCATCAACCTTTTTTAAAAAAAAAATTGAGATTTTTTTCTTTTGAGAAAAAAGTTTATACCTTAGGAAACATCATAGCGTGACCCTTTTGAGAAGAGATAACAAGAACTTCTACCTCGTCACTGATTTTACCATCGCTTGATAACTTGAATCTGTACGGAATACATCTGCAGGATTTTTACATATTCAGAAACTCAGAAAAAAATTCCAAAAGTAAATGTTTGTTTTAGTGTTGTTTTGGTAGTGAACATACCCGACGACTTGACGACGGCCTTTGTTGTATCTCTGAAACTGACGACCAGTTCGAGAAACCAAACATACCATTTTTTCAACACCCATTTTTAGCTAAAAAGTTTCACAGATGATCTTGAAGAACCCCAATTTCCAAGACAAAGGAGGAAAGCAAAAGAAGTCTGCTAGTTTATATAAAAACAAAGGTTTCACCGTGTCGTTTGAAACAACTATAACGGATTAGAATCTGTCTAAATAAAGAAGAGCCCAAGAATCTATTGTCAGTTAATAGATCAGGAAGTTTTAGTTATACTTTTAAGTGTTTATGATTCGATTTAGTTGTGCCTGAAATGATTTGAGAGAGAGAGAGAGATAGGAGGAGAAGGTGAAAGAGATGAGACAAAAAAGCGTTGTGTTCAACCTCCAATGGCTTGTCTTGTTTATATAAAAAACGGCCGCTCTAACATACCCCTTTTTAGTTAGTTTATGTTAATATTGTTGACGTAGGTATCAGGCTTATCGATATATTAATTACCTCACATTTAAAACGAAAATATTATCTCATTTTCATACATTTATTACATCACTATACTTTATAAAATCATTTAAAATAATATTTTTGGTAGACGGGTCTAGCTATCCAATTCTTTTGTCATTTAAAAAAAAAAACTGATTCACAAATTGGGTAAAAAAATTGCTGACTAAGCTTTAACTTTTCACCAAAAAGATTTCCTAATTAAATATAATAATGATGCTCTATTTTTCCTTTCCTATAGTATATTACATTTCATATGAAAAGATTCGAGAATTTTGTAAGTTTCAAGGTAGGCCCAACGACGTGTGTGAAAAATAAATGAGGACAAACCAACCAAAAATTTGGATTGTATAATTATAATTTATAAACAACTCGTATTGCAAGTGTGGAAGAGATTTTAGTTATCATTTAACTTAACGACATATTTGCCGACGTCAATATGATACGTACACTATAAAAGAATGAATCGGGTTGATGTATTCTTATTAATAATAATGATATAGCTAATAAAATTATATTTGAGTAACCAACTTAATTATGGTATACTTAATTAAGTAATCACCGTTCTTTAGTTGTAGCCAAAGAATTTTCCAAACTTACATTAGTAAAATTTATATCGTAGTTAATAATTGGACGTTGTCCATGTCAACGTATTTAAGGGGTTTCTCTGTCGTTTCATGGTCTAGGCTTGTAGGGTTGGTTAGTTAATAACGAGAGACATTAATTAGGTTAATAATTAATCACGTAAGTTTGATTAAAACAAATGTTGTAATTTTAACATTTCAAAAACGTAGCTAAACAACAAGGTCTGTATCCTAACGCGGCACGTTTATGTTGACTTTGGAAGGGACATGGTCAGGTGCGTCGACGCCTCCAATCAGTTCCTTAAACTCGACCAAGTCCGTGTTTGAATCGTGGTTTGTGGACGCGTCTACGTTTGATGTTTGTTCGATGTATCTCGTTTTTTTTTCCTTACCCGAGTGGTGCAGTAGTTACGTACTGAAAGTAATTCGATCGTACTATTCAATATAAAACTGCTAATGTATAATGCGTGGTTTGGACCGGGCTTTAATTAGTTAACACAATATATAATATTACCCCTTTGAAAATCCAAATTTTATCCTTATTATATACCATCCTCATAGATAGAAATATGATTGTAGTAATCTGTTTGATTGCAATATATATATAGTGCCATGCATGGAACAAATAGGCACAAATTATGATTACCGATTAAGGTTGTCAAAATATATGCTATGTTGGTTTACGATCCAAAAAGAATTGAACAACTTATGTAGAGCAAACCAAATACCAAAAGTATTTATGATATTTGCTTTGCTCTCATCGTTTTGCTTAGCCTAAAAGTAACAAATTAACCTCAGAAAATGTCTACTATTGCTATAAATTGATTATAATGTTGTGATCAATCATATTAATGATATAACACATCAATCTATGTTTCTCAATGTACTTTTAAATGGGCTATCTGCCTATTCACGTGATTAGTTACTTGTTTTGAGATTGGTGTAATTAAATACTTCATTACAAATAAGACGTATGTGATCGATCGACTCAATAAATATGATTTACATCGATAAACAACATATATTATCATAACTATTCTAGCCATTTGATTGATAAATTACTTAGTCCTATTATCTAGGCGCTGAGATTGTAGAAAAAATACGAAAAGAAATTATCTCGAGGATTGAGTAGGTAAGTCACATAAGACATTTTACCAAAAAAAAAAAGAAGTCACGTAAGACATACTACTAAGTTAAGTGCATTAAAAAGGTTCAATGAATTTTGCTGAATGCTGAATAAAACTATTCTTACTAGTATATAGGCATAGACTTATCAAATGTGGATACTTCCTGCAAATGTGTGGTACGTGGATACGAAACCAGTCTTTAAATGCTTCAACCATTAGTATTTAAATTTTGCCCACCGTTTTAGAATTTTTCCACTATAAATCCACAAAAGGTATTTTCTTTCACCAGCGCACATGATTAATCTCTTTAGTCTGCACCTAAGCCTGCGACTTCGGTTTTCCGAAACCGAACCGAACCGTCGATTTTCGGTTAACCGAAGTTTTTAAAAACAATTCCGAAATAAACCGAATGAAATTCCGGTTCGTATTATCGGTTTATTTCCGTTTTCAATTTTATTTCCGAAAATAACCGAATTTTTAAATTTTCGGTTAATTTTGGTATAATTTTTCTAATATTTCGGATATTTTCGGTTAAATTTGGTTATTTCGGTTAAATTCGGTTATTTTCGGTTCGGATTTTCGGTTATTTTTGGATATTTTCGGATATTTTTGGTTTTATAATTTTTTTTTTGAAAATCGAAAAATCGAACCGAAAACCGAATTTATTTTTAAAACCATACCGAATTGAGAACCGAACCGAAACCCGAAAAAACCGGTTCGGTCCGGTTCGGCCCATTCGGTTCGGAAAAAAATCCCAGGCCTACTGCACCCATCGATAGTTCATGTGTTCAAGTAAGATTTCTAATCACCTAATAAAGTTCTTTTTGTTTTTTTGTGTGATTCACTTAATAAAGTTGAGCTAATGTTTTTTAACATAGCTAATGTTTATTATTATGTGTCAATTAGAAAAACAGTTGAAGTTATTTTCATTGGCTATATATATACCTATGGAATAGCTAGTATTTTCACATTCACCTACGATTCACGGCATCATCTAATTTCTTATCGTAACACTAAACGTACCGAAGGCAAGTCTAAACGTTACAGATGTCCATTTGGTGATATCTTCTATCTTTTATTTATATCATTAAAACTGAAGTACAAATATAATTAACCTTATTTTCAAAAATTTATTATATTGATTATCATTTCATTTTTTACTGAGTTTAGTAACTTTATTAATTACATTACCTTAACAATATATCACATCATAAATTATATTACCATAACAATTCCATCTTTACTCAGTTTAATAACTTCACTAATTATATTACATTAACAATATATCACATCATTAATTATATTAACATGATAATAATAGTGCAGATTTTTATTTTATTAATTAATCAACATTAACTCTGCATCAATTATAAAAATCAAAATGTAAAATAGCCGAATTTTGCATATGGTTAAAATTCCGGTTTAAGTTTGTTTTACTAAAATCTTAGTTTCAATCGGTGAAAAATATGTAATCAAACACATAAATAATTCAAAAATATAGTTTACGTGAACAAAATAATAACTAAAATCAAAATAATAAAAAATGTATTATATTTATTATCACTTAACTTTTCACTTCATATAACTATTTTACTAAATAAAAAATTCTTTCTATTCACATAATTTAGTCAAAGACATAAAAAAAATTTCTTTTTATTTGTTTACATAATCAATTAGACATACACATTCGAGTACTTATTCAGGTTCAAGTTATTTCTTTCGGATATTTTTTTTTTTAGATTTTGAAATTAGGCCTGTTAAGATATTATAAATTTATGTATGAGTTTCATATTGAGTTTTTCTGGGTCTAGATGAGTTCGGTTTTGATTTATAAGAACCTAAAAATATCCAAATAACCAATGTATCTCAAACGAGTTTGGATATTTGTACCAAAATAACTATATTACCTGATTCGGTCCCAGTCTTTCGAATACAATTAGTTATACGGCGACATATCTAAAATATATTACATTAATTATGAAAAATAAATAGCAATGTATTAAAACGTAAGAACCACGCGGATCACTGTAGTATATTATTACTAAAAGTGTACCTATGGGAAATTTTCAACGCCAATCCATAACCCATGCCTATTTTTCTGATACTTTTTCTGTAAATGTTAAAGAGATTTTTTTCTGATTAGATATTGTTTTTTTCACAAAACATGAAACCAAAGTCTTGAGAACTGAACCAGACAAAATAACTATTCATATCGGTTCAACTGGTTCAACCAAGTTTTTAAAAGTTTATTATACATATATATGTGAAGATATGATAAAATTAAAAATACTACTTTAAAATATTTCATATTTACAACTTAAAAAACTAAAATAGTTACCATATTAAATATATTTGTGACCACTGTTTTATGTCATTTCACTCATTTGTTACCATTATTGTTTATATAAAAACAACTAAAGTTTGACAAAAAGACAATTACAGTAAAAATATAAAAATGCATATTAATATAAATAAGTATTCATAAATTCTAAATATAAAATTATATAACACGAGTCATTATAACTGGATATATAAAATTATTTCCATCAATGCTTATAGCCTTATATTAACATATAGTAAGTGTATATAATAAAAACAAAACAAAAAGAAAAAAAAACTGATTTTCGTTTCTAAGAGAGGACTTGAAATCTCGAATCAATCAAAAATTGCCATTTATAAATATTTTAATAACCAAGATTCACAAAATTATATTTTATATTAGGTTGAAACACGTTTATTGATTGATCCGGTTCACCGGTTTTGCCAGGTTTTAACCAGGTTTAACTATTTAATTTAAATCAAGTTTTTATTCAACCCAGACTCAGATTATCAAAGGAGTCACTTGGACCGGAACATTATCAAAATTCTAAGCTACTCACATAGCATTGGAAAATAAACAGAACAAAAAAAAATGATATAAATGACGGACAATAACTGGTCGGAAAGAGAGACCGCCGCACAATATGTTTCTCTCAGCCACAAAGACACTCACCTACAAATTATATGGACAAGAAAGAGTCTTAAATTCTTAATACTCATTTTGATCAAGAAAAAGAAGTAGAAGAGTCTTAATCTTAATACTCATTTATCGATAATCGCATCTTCTTTTTATTCTACTATAGATTCCATGCGCTTTTTTTTTACTTCAAGAACATGAGTGTTTGTTTACGAATTTTTTTTTGTTTACGAATTTGATTAAATTGTTATTTTGACTTAAATTATGAGTATAAGAATGATTTTCCGAGAATATAGGAAATTGACGAGGGTATCATGGGTTTATGGATCGTCAATAAATGATTAGATGAAACTATATAGGGACCCAACTATATATCTTTCAAATTATTAGTTTTTCAATACGTTTTCATTTTTATTTAACAAAGCTCCTCTAATAATTTATTATAATATTGTACATATATGTATTGGATTTGTTTTTGAAATTTTCTGGCTCTTTTATTGTTGATACTTTCATCTGTTTTGCAAAAGTACAATCTTAGACGTATGTTTTATATTACCATAAAATTTACACATAAATTCATACAAATTGTAACAATATATATAAACAAACTTTAAACATCATTATCCATTAAACAAAGCAATTTTTTTTGAGAAAAGGGTTCGAGTAAGTTTTTTTTACATAGTTTTTTTCATGTAATATATATACTCTAATCGGTGTATATATATTACATAGTTCAGATTATGTATTTAGTATGCGTTGGTGTCTTTAATCGGTGTATTATAGTTGTACCAAAAAAAAGACGTTGCATGAATATAGTAAATATATTATAAGACGAAGAAAATCAAGTTTCCTTTCTTATTCAAGAAATAATTTTGTAGTCTCCAGAAAACAGAATATTAGGATAAAGACTCTGCCCACAAAATTAAGTTTTCTTCTAGAGTTCAGTAGTTCACATTCAGATTTGGGAATATTTTTCCCATCCAAAATTATAAACTTATAATCAATTCGAGAAGAAGGTAATTGGAAAAGCGACTCTCTAGAATTTAGAATCTTAGTCGTTTCACAAAATTGATTGTAGTTTTTGTTGAGAAGTAGACTGCGAAGAAAGGAAATTTTCATAAATTTGTGGGAAATATAATATTTTTATTATAAAACCTAAACCTGACCTCTATGATATTATATTTTTACTCGGAACTTCTGCGTAAAACAAAATTTGGTTCTTTAAAAAAAACAAAATTTGGAAACAACGTCGACGTCTAATGATGTCCATCTTTACAGTTAATTATATGTATGACATGATAAAGGGTGGAAAAAATGGGTTGCATGAGTTTAAATAAATGAAAAATGGTTGCATGAGTCGAAAAACTGATCTCGCATCATTTCAAAAAAAAAAGCAGACAATGTTGCCCTAAATTGTCAGTTAAGAAACCAAAATAAGGTTCTTAACTATATGATATTATTAGTTTATCTGTTTATGTACATATAAATTGTGTGATTTTTAAATATTTTCTTTAAAATGACAAATCAAAAGTGTCAAGTGTGTTTGTAGTATCCAGGAGAGGTTCTTACAGTAGCTAAAATAAGAAACGAGTTCCAATTATTTTCTCTTTTTTACTCACTTTTGATTTACTAAATTATTTAAATTTTAAGATACCCTCTATTAAAACTACCGTTGGACATGCCTTAGCTACTGCACTATGTAATAATTAATAATTACATATATAGTTTAAAATTTTTGGGGAAAAAATTGGGAAAATTTGAAAAATAAGATGTCGGCATCAAAGGAAGACCGGAGCAAGTCGTGATGGTTGATGCACTCCTTCCCTCTCTAATAATTTACATTCTGAGCCCACCTTATTGAACTCTCTCGCGTCCAAGTCTCTATATATATTGTTTCTTTATTGTTGTTCATTTATGATAAATTGACAAATTATGATTTTTAATATTTTGTCTTTTAAGTAGGTTTACATATTTTGTAACCAAAGATTAAAACATGCATTATTTATTCTTTTGAGAAATTTCCTTTTGATAATTATTCCATCTGTTTCATATTAATTATCATTTTAACATTTTTTTGTTATAAAAAGTGTCAATTTAGAATTCCAATGCAACTTTCAATTTAATATTAATTAAAAATGTATTGATTTTATAAATAATTTCATTTATCTCAAATACTATTGGTTGACTATGTGTACTTAATAATAACTTAAAATATATTTCGATCATTTTCTTAATCTGTGTGAACAATGTTAAGGTGACATTTTTTTTTGAAACGGAAGGAATATAAGATAAGAATTAAATCCCATAATAATATTCGAATATGTGGAATATACAGATTTCTTACATATAAAGCATATATATATATACACTAAGGGCATTAGTATTGAAGAATCATGAGAGAGGTTCACACGCGTCCCAAGAAAAAAAAATATTAAAATATGCCAAAGTAGTGAACTCGGCTCGTCCCGCTTCTCTCTGACGAACCCGTTTCATAACTGTTTAGCGAACTCCACGCCACGTGGCGGTCCGCTATTGGACAGTTTATTATTATTATTATTTTTTTTAAAGAAAATTAAACGAAAAAAAAAATAATAATAATAAAAAATTGATTTTGTGAACTCCAACCGGGGGTTCATTGATGCTAATGGTCTAACAGTTACAAATATAAACTTACAAAAACTTGTATGATTACTAGTATACAAGAAAAAAAAGAATTTATTATTATTGTTATTAGTATACTAAAAGTAATAGCTAAGTTGCTGACAAAAAAAGAAACAAAGAAGTAATAGCTAAGATTGTTAATTGTTTAGAAATACATCTTAATTAATAATATTGATGTCAAGCAAAAATTATACCAGAATCTACTTTTATGGACGC
Organism: Brassica nigra; assembly: GCA_016432835.1. Taxonomy (NCBI): domain Eukaryota; kingdom Viridiplantae; phylum Streptophyta; class Magnoliopsida; order Brassicales; family Brassicaceae; genus Brassica; species Brassica nigra. Next base: position 12,211,758 of record CM028247.1, on the reverse strand, counting down.
CTCTCAGTTTTGGTTAGTTTCGATTCTTGGTGTTCGATTGAAGAGTTTTCGAGTACATATCGTTAACTAGAGAAGTAGTTGGATTTCGTAATGCCTCAACAATACGTTAAAGTTTTATAAGAGTAAATTTATCTGGACATTTTAATTATAACAAAGGTTTTTCCGTCTAATTATGAACATGTTTATTTCAATGTATGGTAACCCTCCAACATTTATAATGATTACATGATTCTCTTTTTATTTATAGAAACATTAAAGTGAGTTTCAATTAGTACCACCATGTGACCTGATGGGCTCCTTGTAGACAGGTGTGGGGGCAATTTTGTTGGATCAACCAAACCCAGCATTTTATAAATTATATTGGCATTCAAGACTACAGTAGCTAGGAAATACTGTACTCGTTAAAACAATGGTTAAAGTCAAATTATTTATACGAATGTGGACCCAACTGATAATACAACTGATTGATGTCAGATATTCGAAAAAGAATATCAATGCGTATAATTCCACATACATTTAGTTTGGTTTGATTTCTCGCAACAACTGAATAACACTATAGAAAAGGATCGAAAAATCATTCTGAATTACGATAGAGATAAAATACATTTTCAAGAATACATCTTAAAACGAGATAAGTTTGCATATGCATCAGTGAAGATATGATCATATTTGAGATCTTATTAAAAAAATTCAAAATGGACTATTCATCATTATGTGGTTGTAGAGATTAGTTGGATTTCTATCTATATAATTCTCGATTGAAAAATCAGTTGCTCAATATTTGTTACTCTTCTCGAACACTTTCTTACTTAAGCGAAGGTTTCGGAAATACCATCCTGGTATTCAAAAGTGACTTTTTTTAACCATTTTTTTTAAAATAGCATTTTAATTTATACTAATTTTCCAAAAGGGAAGTCAATACACAGCATAAGAATAATGATGATAGAAACATCTGTGATTCTGTGAAGCAAGCTCAAGCAAACTATGGTAAAACAGGAGATGAAGCGGGGGTTTACGTCGGTTGAAACCATCTGAACCAGGTGGATATGAAGGATTCTTGACATCTGAAAGAGCGAGATCGATTGAGGGTCCTTGAGACAGTACGATCCATTCCATAGAGCTTTTTAACCATTTTACGTGGTGCATTATGCATATTCATATATTCGATAATAATATATAATTCCGAAAGTGTATAATGCATGTATACTGTATACACCAGTGCAAGTTAATTAATACCTTAATGTAATTTTCATTTGTTCCACACCAGCAATATTTTTATTGAAAGTTTTATATGATTTGTTGCGAGACTACAAACTACTGTATATACTTTATAAATGGTTTTATTGTATTGGATCCGAGTAGGATTTGGACGACTCCGAAGGACACATCTTTTTCAAAGACTTACTTATCTATTAAATGTAATAAAGTCATTTTTAAAAGGGAGTATTTTCTAGAACACATAAATTTCCACAATATGATAATTTAAATTAATTGAATTTTGTTTATTTACTTTTAATTTGTTTGTTTTCTGGATAAAATCCAAAAAACCTATAGTCACTTTCGGATGACGTGGCTCACTTACCACCCAATCCCTTTACTACGTTCAGTACGCTGTAGTTTTTTTTATGTAGTTTTCTTATTTTGGCTCTTAATCCAAATTAATTATAATGATTTTGTGCTACAAATGATAAAATTCAAGATGACAGATGAGCTAATCGTATATTCGAAAACGAACCAGAATAATCAAATTTTTGATAAAATAAATAATCATAATTCAAAGTAAACTCGTTGTTATACTATTCCTAATTTTCTACAAAAATCAATAATATGCATTTGAAAAACTAGCCTTATATAAAACTTCTGGAGCTAATGATGACCAATGAAATGGCGGTGATGCTGGTCATCTAGGTCGGTGGCGGGTTCCGTTACGGCTACGTTGACGGTGTGCTAGGTCATCAAGATAAACCATAAATATAGTATTTTATTTAATATTAATTGTTAAATATAATGGGCTTTTGCTCTTAATAAATATGGCCTTAAAACAAAATAGAAGCCTTGCTTTGTATTATACAAGCCCAATAGTCTTTTAAAGTTGGCTGTTACAGTTGGCTGCTCGGGCTACGGATGTTTAATTCAACTGTTACACGTAAATCTTTTTAGAACTGTTTCTACTACTAATTAGTACAAAGATTCATATTCTAAGATTTTCACATATATTAAGAAAACACATTAAATTTGCATAGTTTTTTGTTATTATTTTTTTCCCATAATTTTAAGTCAATAAAAATCCAATAAATGCAATTAAGTTTTTTGAAATTTGTAATTATTTAATAAAACATGCATTGAAAATGCAAAAAATAGATCTTTTAGAAACAAAAATTTTCTTTAGAATATAGATCTTTTAGAAACAGAGGGAGTATATGATATCTACACAATGCAACACAACTTTTACAGTTATTGAATTTTATGTGACCAGTCTAGTATTGCATAATTTTCTTATTGGCTGAGAATTTATATATTAAATGCTATTTTAAAAAATACCCCTTCAATTTCTTAATAAATATCACTTTTTGACACTTTTCACAAAGATTAAGAAAATTATATACTCCCTCCGTTTCTAAAAGATCCATGTTTTAGAAAAAAATTTGGTTTCAAAAAGATATATTTTTTACATTTTCAATACATTAATTAATGAAAAATTGTACATTTCCAAAAATATAATTGTATTTACTAAAATCTTATTGATTCAAAATTATGGAGAATTGTTAATCAAGAAAAACAATGCATTGATAACTAAAATTTTATATTTTTCTTAATAAGTGTGAAAATATAAAACATGGATCTTTTAGAAACGGAGGGAGTAATAGACTAATATATCTCTATTAATGTATGATTGATTAAATAAAAATGATTTAAATAAAAATCTATTAGTTATATAAACAGGTAAAAAATAGATTTAATGAATTACATTGTGATTGTAGAATAACATTTATTTTAAAATAAAATATAAAATCTAAAGTGACACTTATTATGAAATAGATGGAGTAACATTTTTATTAATATTAGTACTTTTATCTAAAACTATTTACACATTGAAATAGAGGGAAGATAAGAGAATAATTGGAAAATAAAGATTAAAAACTGGCACTTGTTAGAAAATTATAGAATATTATATTCTTACACATGATCATTATTCCCAGTTTTTTGGTATGCTATTATTCCCAGTTTTCTATAGAAGAATTTAAAATCTTAATAATAAACGAGTGATATTTTTATATAGCTTAATATATATATATATATATATATATGCTAATTTTAAGTTAATGAATATTCATTCAAAGAACAATCACATGCATATTTTGATATCTTCCGAAATTGAAATCGCTTAAACTGTCAACGGTCCACATGATCATTCGTTATCAATACTAAAATAAGTTGGATAAAATAATAAGTTTTAGTACAAAAAATAGGTGCTGTCTTATCAAATTAGGAAAAATACAATTTAAAATGAATAAAATACAGAGAAATGAATAATTGAAAGGGGAAAATTCACAGACCATTCAGGTTTTGATCGAGAGAAAGATTCCCATTATCTTTTTCAGTGTCAACTCTCCAACAAAAGCAAAACTCTTTGGAAAAAACACTTTCTTTCTCTCTCAATAATACATTATAATTAAAAATAAACTAAAGCAAGAACCCAACACGGTTTCACATGAATCCCAATTCGATCGCAAAGCATAACTTTCAAAAAGATTTGTCGTTTTGAAACTATCGAAGATCCAATCTCGTAAATTTTATGGGGTCTGCGTTAGATTTCTAGAGAGAGAGAGAGAGAGAGAGTGTGTCTGTGAAAAGCTGAGAACTTTATCCATCTAGAGAGAGAGAAAGCTCATAGCTTTAACGAAGATGGAGGCGAAGCAGATGAGGTTTCTTACTCACCAAGCTTTCTTCTCCTCCGTTCGATCAGGAGACCTCAACCAACTCGAAGAAATAGTCGAAAAGTTAACCGGAGACGAGCTCATCGATGAATCATCGCCGTCTTCTGCTGTCTCTGAGCTTATGTCCGTTCAAAACGACGCCGGAGAAACCGCCGTGTACATCGCCGCCGCGGAGAATCTGCAAGATGTTTTCAGTTACTTGATTAGGTTTTGTAGTTTGGAAACCGTTAAGATCAGATCCAAATCCGACATGAACGCTTTCCACGTCGCCGCCAAGCGAGGACACTTGGGTATATGTCTTGTCTGAATGTCCTAATCTCTCTGTTTCTCCTAATTTTTTTTGGTGAAAATAAAGATTTTTAATTTGAGTTCTAAATCAATCTTCAAGACTATAATCTTGTTGAGATTTTAGGGGATATATACAATTTAGTAAGAGTCTATAATAGTTTTTTTTATAACAAATTTGAGGTTTAAATTATTATATATATAATATTTTCCTAAATTTCTGGGGATCATAGGCTAATTTGAACTTCACTAGCTTTAATCTTGACCCTATTGGCTCTGACTATCTTCAGGCATAGTGAAGGAGCTACTGAGTCTATGGCCCGAGCTCTGTAGAATCTGCGACGCTTCCAACACGAGTCCACTCTACGCAGCAGCGGTTCAAGATCACTTAGAGATAGTAAACGCAATGCTAGATGCTGATCCGAGCTGTGCGATGATCGTAAGAAAGAACGGGAAAACATCGCTGCACACAGCTGGGAGGTACGGTCTTCTTCGGATAGTGAGAGCTCTCATAGAGAGAGACGCAGCGATCGTCGGTGTCAAAGATAAGAAGGGTCAGACGGCTCTTCACATGGCTGTTAAAGGGCAGAGCGTGGAAGTAGTTGAAGAGATTTTGCAGGCTGATTACAGTATATTGAACGATAGAGATCGTAAAGGGAACACTGCTCTGCATATTGCTACTCGAAAGTGCCGACCACAGGTATTAAGACCGCTCTATAGTTCAAGTAAATCCGATTTATTATATTTAAATCAATTTAAATCATTCTAAATTGATTTAAACTGTTTTAAATCAATTTAAAACGATCTAAATTGGATCAAATCTGTTAAATTAAACTTTAATGTAAAAGCAAATTCACAAATTTATTTAATTTCCTTTTATATAGATAATTTTTATTATTCACTGAAATAATTTTATAATTAAACTAAAACTTAAAATATCTAATATCAATGTAAAATATGTGAAAAATAAATTAGCAATTTGTGGATATTTAAGCTCTGTTTAGGCTCTGAATAATCTTCGTTAGTATTTTACAAAACAAGTAGTTACCGCCTAGAGCTTGCTTTTAAAAAAAATATATATATATATTGGTTTTTACGATTGTCTCTTGAGATTGTTTTTTGATTGTGTTTTATGTTTTAGATAACGAGCTTGTTGCTGACATTCACGGCGATTGAAGTAAACGCTGTTAACAACCAGAAAGAAACCGCAATGGACTTGGCTGATAAGCTTCAGTACAGCGAGTCAGCTCTGGAGATCAACGAGGCTTTAGTAGAAGCAGGTGCCAAACACGGGAGGTTCATCGGCCGCGAAGACGAGGCTCGAGCCTTGAAACGAGCCGTCAGCGACATCAAACACGAGGTCCAGTCGCAGCTTCTTCAGAACGAGAAAACCAACCGTCGCGTCTCCGGGATCGCCAAAGAGCTCAGAAAACTCCACAGAGAAGCGGTGCAGAACACAACTAACTCGATAACGGTCGTGGCGGTTCTGTTCGCGTCCATCGCGTTCTTGGCGATATTCAACTTACCCGGTCAGTACTTCACCGACGGGTCGCGAGCGGGTAAAGCGGAGATCTCGGGGAGCACGGGGTTCCGAGTGTTCTGTCTTTTAAACGCGACATCGCTGTTTATATCGTTAGCGGTCGTGGTGGTTCAGATAACGCTGGTGGCGTGGGACACACGTGCGCAGAAGAAAGTGGTGTCGGTGGTGAACAAGCTGATGTGGGCGGCTTGCGCGTGTACGTTTGGAGCGTTTTTGGCGATTGCGTTTGCGGTTGTGGGGAAAGGGAACTCGTGGATGGCGATCACGGTGACGGTGCTGGGGATGCCGATACTGGTGGGGACGTTGGCGAGTATGTGTTATTTTGTGTTTAGGCAGAGGTTTAGGAGTGGGAATGATTCGCAGAGGAGGATAAGGAGAGGGAGTGGGAGTAGATCGTTCTCGTGGTCTTACTCTGCTCATGTTTCTGATTTTGAGGATGAGTCTGATTTCGAGAAGATTATCGCTCTTTGAAATTGGCTTCCTCTTTGTATAGTGGAGAGAGGAGAGATCGTCTCTTCTTTTTCTTTTCTTTTTCCATGTTTGTGATGTATTTTTGGAAAAAATATGAAAATGTAATGTTGGGTTGTAATATTAGAAAATAAAATATTGTATTCATAGAAAATAAATAAACAAAATATATAATCTTATTCGTAGTTGAGTGTTCATATTCTGTGATTCTAGCTTAACACTTGTTAACCTCTAACCAAATCAAAGTAAAAACGATGAATGTGAAAATCAAGAAAAAGAATACAAATCAAACGAAGTGTTCACTTTGCTTCTTAATGTGAAAAAGAGTTATAATATCTCATCAGAGATTGGCTATGCCAGTAAACACTAAAACCAGCTCAATCTCGTTACTGTTACAACCTTTCTTTCTCTCTGGAGGGTGAACTTCAAAACTCAGAATCTTACCATTAAGAGTAGATAAGGGATGATTTATCGACTGATTCCACTTTATACTTGGTCGATTTATAACAGACTGATTCAATGTGTACAAAACAACACGCACCCCTTACCGAAACCCAGAGAGCTTGGCTTACATTACAGCCAATTGATACAGGGACACTTTCTTCAAATGTAAAGAAATAAGTGAGATAACTTTTTATTTGGATGACAGTCAAATTCTTGCAGCAATGCTCGGACCTACACAGAGCTGCAAACTTTGTACAAATCTTTATGTAAATATATCATTGTGAAAAAGAGAAGTCATAAACAGCTTTGCAGCACTATACCACAACCGTGTTTTTAAATCAAATAGAGCATATCATTCAACATTAAGTGTACAATAAGTAATCTCTACAACATTCTTCTCATGTGGTTTTCCAGTTTTAAGAAAAAAAAAACAACACTAAACCACATGATGACTTGTTTTTCTTACATCCACAAAGCTTAATAAAAATCTCCTTTTTTTAAAAAAGAAGCAAATTCAATAAAACATACCATATCAATGGGTAGGCTGAGGAATCTGTCGTAAATAAAATACCCGACAGAGAGAGATAGAGATATAAAACTTTACAGGAGACAAGGGATCAGTGGTGTCTATACCAGGAGGTTTATAGCTGCAAATGACCAGGGCCTTTTCTTGAGGATCTTGCTGGAGGTCGATTGTTTTCTGCAACTGGTGATGATGTCAAGGAAGGTGGTTGTTGTTCTTTAGATGTCCTCACCTCCTTACACATCAGTTAAAACACAGTGGTATTAATTTGTCTGAATCAACCCCTTGACAGACTACTCCAATTGGTAGCGTTTGTAAATTCACATAAGCGCAGAAAAATGTAAGAACAGGAACCTTCTCTTGTGTTTGTCACAAACCCCAAAAGAATGATATAATATGACTATACATAAATCTTGATTTTGGCAAATACTGTGTAACTAGTATTAAAATTCCTAAAACAGTGTCATCAATCAAAGCATTTCGATAGAGAAGTGTTGCGTTGTGTGTACCAACCTTTGATGTAGAAGAAGACGAAGTGCTATATGAGTAGTTCACTTCATTCCTTGCCTGGCCACGATGCTGATTCTGTACATTCTCAAATTGTTGTAACCGTGCAGCAAAATTGATTCCTTGGTGAGAACTGTTAATATTATAGTCTTCTGCATCACCGTCCTCATGATGATGCATATACCGAGAGAAAGGAACTCCTGAAAATGCTCTGCTTATTTGGTCTCCACCGCCACTGAATGAGTACGTTGGGACAGTTTTGAGCCTCGTCTCAAGTATCTTAAACGCCGCACTTTGCTGAATACAGAAAAAAATAAACCATGCACTATCAAAAACCACCATTTTTGCTATAAACCGAACACGTGTTGTTCTATTCTTCTTTTTTGTTTGTTTGTTTGTTTCTTACCTGTGGAAGTAACATTAGAAAACCATAAAGTGTCTTAAGCAACCATGGGTGCCTTCCTGGTTCCAGAAGCTGAAAAGAGAATAGGTTCCAATTAGCAATGTATAGAAGAAGCTGGAAAAAGGAGACAGCTCTTCTGGGTTGAGAAAAATCAAGCAAACCTGCAATCTAAGGTAAGTGAAGATTGGAGTTTCGAGAAGACGGATCAATTTATCAAGCTGTACGAGAAATTTGACGTTAATGTCTTCTTCTACCAATGACTGAATCACGACACTTGCGTGCTGGTAAGCCTATCAATGATTCCATTTGCTGAAATTCAATAACGGATGGTGATATCTAAAATATAAACAATAAAAAACATTTATGTAATTACCTGAGCTAATAAGCAGAGGCTTAGAATTGCCATAGGTGAGTGGCACCATGAAGCATACAAGGCAACCAAAAGTTCTTTCCCGTCACGATTGACGACCGAACCTCTTAAAATATTTCTTAGCTTTGATAACTCCGAGGATGTAAGCAAAATCAAATTCAATGCCTGAAAATATATAAGAAAAATACAGTTAACTCATTAACAAAACAAAGTGAGAAATAACATAAACGAATAAAGGCCTGCCAAAGACCCTCAAACATTCGTTAGGTGAAGAAATTTGGGAAAGGAGAAAACACCTGAACCATGGTGGAAGCAAAGTCAAGATTATCTTCTCCCTCTAGTATAGTTGAGAGCTCTCGGTACACTCTTTCGGCATCCAAAAGTACACACAGTCTCCGGACAATAAGGGCACCACGCCTAAACAAGATAAGTTTTGACTAAATAAATAATATGTTCTTTCTAGAAACCTTAAGACAGATTATAAGATGGGACTAACCTTTCTAATAGAGAACTATCAGCTCGAAAATTGTGGATTAGAAAGACAATGAGATGGCGAAAGTGTTGTGGATCTTTTGCTACACCAGCATGAACTTCCAGAACCAAGAGTACCACCTTCGATAATAATGTCCACATAGTTCAATATCATATAAATTTATACTAGACAAAACCAAACCTATACAGCATAAAAATTCACGAAACAAACACTCAGGGAGATAAAACTTACGTCATCAGAAGAATCAGATAATGCTTTTAGCAGTGTGTCAAATATGTCATTCAGGAAGCACATGGCCTGTTACAATATTACCAGTTAAGCTTTAAAGCGATGAGCAAAAAGGGCATTTTGGAAAAAGAATGATGCCAAACAAAAACTGGTCTCTTCACCTCAGAACGATGCTTGTTTAAAAGTGTTGCCATCCAATTCAATGCTTCAATTCGAGTAGCCTCATGATCGCTTGATAGCTGCCTGGTTGAAGCAAGAAGTCACAGATCAACCAAAAATCAGGCGAAGAATGATAGCATTCGGAAGGACCAAAAACAAGGACATAGGAAAAAAAACAAACCTCTTTGCTACAGAGAGAATTGCACCAACATCAAAACCATCTGAGGGTTCAACATGGATTGAACGAAGTTCTTCATTGGTTTCACGAGCAACCTTTATGCAAGTAAATAAACACAAAGAAAGTGAAACGTTGCAGACGAGACCAACAGTTTCCATCGCTTAAGGAAGAGGAACAAAACCTACCACCCTGATATTTTCATTTTTGTCAGATACGCAAGGCAAGATAGCACCAAGAATATCAGCATAGTAGCGCACGAGCTGGTCACCCCCAAGTATTACAAACTCGTTTATCTACACAAGTACAATTTTTTCTATTAAAAAAACTGAGTATCTCCCATATACATAACTGCCAAGCAGAAGAATGTTTTCTTTTTCTTACCCACGCGATGGCCGTTAACCGAGTGAATTCATCAGGAGACGAAGCCCTCTGCACCAGTATTTCAGCCATGCGACCATAATCTACAGACTTTCAACAGTAGTATAGCTCCAGTCAGAAATATACCGATGAAATCTTTAAAAGGCACACTAACTAAAAAAAAGGTAAGAAACGTACAGAGAAAAAAAAACAGGAAAAGGGATTATAAACGTACCGGTGAATTTTTAATCTCCTGGAGAAACTCTGAGAGGGCAGAAACAGCCTGCTGTCGTATTTCATGACTAGGGTCGCTCAACATATTGAATAACCCTGGAAACTTATTGACAAGTTAGTTCAGCTGAACATAACACAAATAACTATACTTGAATAAGGTCATAGTAAGGTTAAGTTGACAAAGTTGCAATTACCATCAAGAAAGTCTGGCAGAAATCCGAGCATATCAAAGTCTGGAACACTGTCAAGAACAGTGATCCATTCTACCAGAAATCGTCGAACATAAGGGTTTAAAACGTTCATGCGTTCTTTTAACAGAGGTATGAATTCCTCAACACTGCAAAATCCAAGAACCAACAAAGTGAACCAGGAGAGTCAAGTCATTTTTTAAGTAAATAGTAACAGAGATATCTTTCACACACAGAGAGAAAAAGGCTAACTACTAAAAAACACACCTGAACGCATCACTTTCCGTCACAATATCCTAGTCCACAAAGTACAACTCTAATCAGCAGCATACGATTTAAAAAACCGATATACCACTTGTGTGAAAGAGGGAATACCGATGATACCTTAACAAGGCCATCTAAGACATGAGCAGCGCTTTGGACACTGGGATCAGAATCTGCCGAGAGTTTGCATAAAGCATCAAAGATGTCATTGAAGAAAAAAATGAACTCGCCTCTGACAACCTGTAGTAAAACCAGAGAGATAAGGGAGATGGTGCATCAATATGGCACTACCACATAGTCGAGTATTATATATATACCTTTGCAATGTTATAGAGAGCTTCGCAAGCATAGTACCGAACCCGGCTATCTTGATCAGAAAAGGATTGAATAACAGGTGGCACTATTTGCTTCATGTTTCATAAAATCAAAAAAGAAGAATAATCAGAAACTATAGTAATACCACTTATTACATGATAGTAAAACAGAACATTCATTAACCAAGTGCAAATATTTAATTAATTCGAAGTCTTTAATTACATAGATACCTCAAGGTATTGAGGAGCTTCTGAAGACAAACCAACGGTAACAGCAGCTAAGGCAAGAACTCCACCCTATCAAAAAGACAAAACACTGAGATCAAAGTAAGCGCAGCTAAAATGTAAAAAGAGAAAGAATGAAGCAAAAACCTGGCGATGATAAGGTTGAGGAGATTTGGCAAACTCCTTGACCAACATGTCAATGACTTTGGAGAGCTTGTCATGGTCACACGCTGAAGTTAGATTCTTCACAGTGTTCTCAATCTACAGTTAAAAGAAGGCGAAAACAGTTACAAATCGCCATCTCAGAGAATAAAAGGGGAAGAGAAGTGAGAAGCGGAGAACCTCGAGAGCAGCATATTTGCGCTTCTCGTAGAGTTTATCGGAGAGATTGCGATGAACGGCGGCGGGAATCAAGGAAAGAGCGTCTGACATGTCAGATAAAACCCTAAATCTTCTCTTACAAAGCAAAGCAAAGCAAAGCAAAAAGAAGGGGAGGATTATTAGTAAACGTCCTTTGCAGGGATCTGGTCAAAACACGGAGGAGGAGGAAGTCATCTATGGCTACCAGTTGTTGTTACAGTTTCCGGGAAAAACCAACCTTTTGATTATTACTACTTTTTCTCTTTGATTTGTCTTTTACAACTGCTTTTTTTTTTTCTGTCTACTTTTCTATTCTTCCTTGTTTCCTCAGTGTATTTTCCTTTTACTAGTGTCCTATTATTATTTTTCTTTTGTCAACACAGTAGTCTATTATAATACTCCTACATTTAGATTTTTACATATTTTCCATATTAAAATATATTTTATGATTATCTCCAAGAGTTCATTAGAAACAAAGTGGATAAAAGATACAACTACAAAAGGCAATAGCAACTACAAAACTCTTGGTTTTTAACAAAAAAAAAGAAGAAAAGTTATTATAGAACGTCTATATATCTTTTAGGAGTCTATTACAAAGCAAGTGAAGGATCTCTGAGATTTCTACTTCTTGACGATATTGAGATCGATGTGTACATACGCAAGAGAAGCCACAAAGACAGAGAAGAAGGCTGATACAAGCATGAGTGGTTCCGCAAGCATGTATATTGGTTTGAACGTATAGTACACCTGCCATAAACCGTGACACAACGTTAGTCAGTTTTGCAACAACAGTTTGTAAAACTCATGGAACAAATGAGTGTTGAGCTTATTGCTGATAACACTATTGCACCAAGGTTTTTTACCTGGAAGGGTACGTTGTGAGTGGGAACTACATTATCCTTTTGCAACACAACCACGGTTCTTCCTACGATGTCAAGGTATGAATATTTGACCTGACACAGGAACATTTATATACATGTTAAAATGCAGATCATGTATCTGTGCAGTTGATTATGTACCTGTAAGTTTTGATTGACTGTGAAGGGCAAAACAGCAGAAGGGTCCTTTGATCCTTCAGGAAGCACGACCTGAAACAAAATCTTCATGTGTTAGCGAGTGATTGCTAAAAACAGAGCTTGGATTAAAGAAAACAATAAGATAACGCTGGTAGAAAATGCAAACTAAACCCACTTTGAGAGTCAACTTGTTAACTATAGTTTCAACGAGCGGGCAGCCAAAGGTAAAGTTCAAGTAACGTCTGCCATCGGGTGCTTCAAAGAGGTAGTCCTCCAATGGAACTCGGTAGCCGATGACAAATGTTGCTTTCCACCCTCCAAATAATGGGTATCGCGGTTCAAATTCAAGTTCTGACTGCAAAGACCAACACTTGTTTTTAGAAGTACTAAGGTATTTTTGATCACTTTTTCAGTAGAAAGTTTGAAGTAGACGTTCCTGAGCATCATTGTGAATTTATAACCTTTGGAGAATTTTGTAGGGAATAAATATTACTTCCTAAATGGCCAGAGATCAAGAGAAGAGGGCAACACACGCATACCTTCTTAAAGCCTGTACGCAAATGTGAAGTTGAGATGTTTCCGATGTCATCCCTGTAGTAGACAGAGTTAACTCTGGGAGGAAGTACTGCAAGGAGCGCATTGAAAGAGGATGAACCACTGATAGAACGTCTAGATTGATATTCCACCCTGCAAAAACTCAAGAAAGTCAGAAAACCATTTCCGAAGAATGGGATACGTATTAATTATCATACATAGCTATTGACAAGATAGTGTCTGTCACTAAAAGAGAAAAGTTGTCAATGGTAGCAGAAAATGGAACCTTAACAATTAGCTCAAAAACATTTTCAGAAACTCTATAGCATGTAGTTACTAAAGACAAACCTTAGAGGTCACACCTCCTACGTACAATATGCCATTAAGACCATTACATACCTTGAGAAAACACCCTTATGCCGAGCTCCGCCATGGGTCAACCTGTAATTCTCCGTTATCTGAAGGCTACCCCAGTGTGAAATCTCAATTTCTCGCACGAGTTCCTCAACAACAGCAAACGGACTGTTATTCTCAAAGTGAACGATAACAGGTGCGTAGGAGTATGGAGCACGATCCTCGTATGGTCCATATTTGATCTCTTTCCCAGCTCGGTTAGCAGGTTCGATGCTGGTGAACGACTCTACTTTAGTACTAGGAGTCTTAAAGAAAGTCGTCTGCTGCTTAATATGATATGGTGACAGTATCACTGCGCTATCACGGTAGTAAACCAACTGAGATTCTGACTGGGTTATCTCCACTGGGAAAGGTTCCAAGGAATGGGTCAATATATATAGCACCTCAAGTGTAACAGTTTCACCCGGGCCTAAGGGGCTAGCAAAGGAAACAAGGAAGTAGCCAGCGTCGTTTGGTGCGTCAGGCTGTTCGCTTGGTTTCACATCTAGAGGCAAGTAGGCTTTCTTCTTCTTCTTGCCCGTAACTGCCAGGGCTTGGACCATAGCTAAATTCTTGATCTGGGTAGGTGGGAAAGCAAGAAGCATATCTGCAGCAGGATCTTTCCCAATATTTTCGACCTAAAGAAACAATCCAGATAAGAAACCGTTACCTTTAAAAATAGATTTGACTGATAGAAATATTTACAAAGGGTTCGAATACCAGTCCTAAAGTTCTAACCTTGCAGTTTATTATTATCAAAAGGAGTAGCAACTATAAAGAGAGAGAGAGATGATACCTTAAGAGTCAAGAAGGACTTAACGATATGTGAGCTTAAATCAATCTGCAGACAAAAACCAACACAAAGGAGGAGCCTTTTAACATCAATTTAAGACACAACTTTCAAGAAAGAAGATTCTGCAAACATTAATATATTATTAAACTCTTCGATCAGTGAAATCAAACGTAGATATGATGAAAGTTACACACAAAGAGTCGCATTATTCTATCAATGTACACAACTATCCAACCGTGAAGTGACCGATCACACAGTAAACAAGCATACTACATGGATCGGTAAAGCCCAACTATAACCTTCATTGACTCGAAGTTCCATTAAAAAGTAGAGATAGACAGATTCGAGAGAGAAGATAGATACCCTTCGCTCAGCATTGACGATCTGGAGATCCTGAGCGGAGGAAAATGAAGAAAGAGATAAAAATACAGCTACAACAACGGCGAAGATCCAGATACGAGAAGCCATTGTCGGCACCTGCACTAGGAAGAAAACTCATTAAACCAAAGAGCTGGTGAGATTGCAAACTGGCAATAGCCAATAGGATTTGGAAGATCGGAAAGAGGAGGGAGTTACAGACCGGTGAAGGAAGATGCAGCGAGATCTCTAAGGCGGAAGAATCGTTGGCCGGCGAAGTGACTGTGAGGAGAGGAGGAACGATCCAGTCAACTCCAAAAGTCTCTCACTTCTCTTTCGATTTAGGGATGGAACTTTTCTTCCTCCGAATTAAAACGACAATTGACGTTATCGTTTTAACTTTTATGGGCCGGGAGAATAATTAGTATAGCTAATAGTAGGCTTTCTACTACTTGTAAGCCCATTTTAATGGGTAACACATCAGGGGCCACTTTTTTCAGCCTTTTGTCTTCTTCTTCTTCTTTTTTTTTGTCGGCTGTTTTTTTTTTTTTTTTTTCATTGCTATAGTAATCGCAGTGGATTTGAACTTTGAAGCAAATAGGCTAATCTTTTTTTTCTCTTTGACTAAAGAACAGTCTGATCTTACAAATAAGCAGCTTTACTACTTTAGCGCCATTTTTAAGCTAAACAAACATGGCAACATGAGAAGGTCAAAGGGTAAATTAAATGATAATTAATATGTATATCACTGACATTAATTGTTATTATTATCCTAATTGTATTTAGTTTAAACCCAATTTTAAAATGTCCGCCATGGCTTAGCGTTTCCTAAAGAGAGAGAGAAAAAAGTGAAAGCATAATCACAATTCTTCTTCGTCGGTTATTAAAAAAATAAAAAAACCGATGTCGTCGTCATCTTCTCCTTCAGATTCCACGGCGGCGCGTGATCAACAAACACCACTCCTCCGCCCGCGTCAGGACGGCTCTCCATCAGCCGCCAGGCCTACAGCTCTCGCCGTTCTCTTGGGCCGGATCACCGGCCACCGCGCGCCGTCCATGCTCGTGAGAGAGACGGCGGCGCGTGCTTTCGAGGAGAGACGCGTCGACTGGAGCTACTCGAAGCCCGTCGTTGCCGCTGACATACTCTGGAACGCCGCTCTGGTAATCGCGTCGGCGGTTATGCTCGTCGGCACCGTCGAAGAAAGACCAAACGAGCCGATCAGGGTTTGGATCTGCGGGTACGGGATACAGTGTTTGGTCCACGTGGCCTTGGTCTGGTCCGAGTACTGGAGGAGGAACACGAGGCGTAGAGCTAGAGATTTGGAGTCCGGTGACGATCTTGAAGAGAGTGGAGGTGGTTACAACAGTGAGTATGATCACGAAGAAGAAGATGGTGACAGTTCAACAACATACAGGTTTGGTTTTTATGATGATGATGATGATTTACATTTAGTTTAGTGTGTTCTTTGTCTTTAACTATGATTGAATGTGGTGTTGTGATCAGTTTTACGAAAAGATGTGAGTCGATAAACACTGTGATATCATTCATATGGTGGATACTTGGATTCTATTGGGTTGTTCAAGGTGGAGATAGGCTTTTAGGAGAAGCTCCTAACCTTTACTGGTAAGTGGTAACAGAGTTTTTTTATCACATTGCTAAGATTTGCTCTGTTTTCCTCAAATCTTGTTTTTTTTTTTCTTTTCCCGCAGGTTGTCTGTGATTTTACTGGCGATTGATGTGTTCTTCGCCATTTTCTGTGTTGTTTTGGCTTGCCTTGTTGGCATAGCTCTCTGCTGTTGCCTCCCCTGCATCATCGCTCTTCTATATGCCGTCGCAGGGACGGTATGAATTTCTCAAAAACATCCATCTTTGTCATCTTTAAAAGATTACAACTTTGCGGGTTTATACAGGAAGGGGTATCAGAGGCGGAGTTAGGTGTTCTTCCGTTGTACAAGTTTCAGGCTTTTCATAGCAACGAGAAGAGCAATACCGGAGCTGGTAAAATGGTTCCTGTTCCGACTGGTGGCTTATGCTTGGCAACTGAAAGAACATTGCTTGCTGAGGATGCGGTAAAGTCAATCCGTTATTGATAAGGAGTTGTTAGTGACAAACTCTGTTTTGTAAAGTTTGGTTTCTTTTTGTGCAGGACTGTTGTATATGTCTGAGCTCATACGAGGATGGAGCAGAGCTTCATACTCTTCCTTGCAACCACCATTTCCATTCTAACTGTATAGTTAAATGGCTAAAGATGAGAGCAACGTGCCCTCTCTGCAAACACAACATCCTTAAAGGAACCACTGATCAATCTTGAAGACAATATCTAATGATACAAGCTCCATTCATCAGTTAATACTCTTCTGGTGTATATATATGACAATGACAAATCATGTATCTTTTTTAAAAAGGTATCCATTTTAATTGTAAACGATCACATTTTACATATCATCTCTAAGTTCAAGTACAGCTCACTTCGTTGTCACATTGTTTACTGCATATCGAGAAACAAACCCAAAGCAAGCGATCATGCTTCCCTCCTTTTCATAAGCTCTAGTCAAGAGATCAAAAACAGTTGCATCAGGGTTTTAACTCTTCTCAGCATTTCATTCTAGCCTCGACCATCAAACCCTCGCTAGCTAAACCATAAATCAATGTCGTGTAGGTTAACAAGTTCAGCTGGAGACACTCGCGAACATTATTTTTAGAATCCTTATATATATAAAAGCTGTATAATTATCAAAAAGTACAAATGAACATTATTTTTAGAATCCTTATATATATAAAAGAAGTTAATAATATTACGGTTAAACATTTGTTAATTGAACGTAAAATTAAGATAAAATAAAAAATTTTGTTTAAATTTTAAATTATACTTAAGAATAGATATGTATATATTTAAAATTATAATCTTAGATAGATTTTTATCTATTTTTAATAAAATATATTAAATTAGTTTGTATAAAAATAATAAAATTGATGTAAAAGCTGTATGATTATCAAAAATACAAATGAACAGTATTTTAGAATCTTTAGATATATAACAAAGTTAATAATATTACGGTTAAGGATTTATATTTTTTTTAGAAAACTGTAAAACAATTTGAAATTTTTTTTTTGGTAATAAAAGTGTATAATTATAAATAATCTTTCAAAATTTTAATTTTTTTTTTTTTTATTATTTATTGTCATATTTGAATAGATTTACCTTAATGATGATGTATAATTTACTTCTATATTATAAAAAATTTACCAAAAATATAAATAAACATTAAATATAGTTGTCCATGTCACATTTAATCTTAAATCGTGTCATCATTTTAACATGCAATATCACATTTATTTGGTCAATATGATTATAAAGAGAAAATGTGTCAAAATCACTTGAAAAATAATGTACAGGGGATTAACAAAGAAAAACCCCAAATTTCTATTAGTTTCGATAGATTGGTCTAGGTTTCAGCTTAGTATAGTAGATCAATTAGCATATTCAAATATTTCAAAACAAATATGTTACTATTACTCATAGATATAGATATATTTTACCTTTATGGCACAATGGCATCCACAATATAAAAAGGATTGAGCTAGCGTTCTAAGATTGTCCCCCTTAGCTAAAAAAATCAACCAATGACGAAGAACTATTATACTGCCACGCCACATGAACTTTATCTACGGAATTGAGAAATTAGACCTCTGTGTTGTCTCCAATTTTTTTTTTTTTTTTGTGACCCATATCTAGCTCAGCTTCCTAAACCTCTTCTCCATGCATAGATAGAATCTGACTCTTTCACTTGTCTTCAACATCTCGGTTCTTCTCCCGTTCATTACTTCATTAGTCCATATACGACAGTTTCGATAGATTCACTTCTTCACTAATCATTTATATATCATGGTGCTCTCTATTTTCTTTTTTTTTCACGTAGAAAGAAACAAGCGCTCCTGGGAATCCATGAAGCCGTCATCGACGCCCTGAACAATCTGGCCTAAATCATTTTTTGCCCTACTTCTGTCAATGCAAGTTTTTCATTGAAACTAAATACATGATTCTTAGTATATCGATCAAGTTGTTTCTGAGATGAATTTATCAAGATTTTTCATGGGACTTGATATCTGTTTTTCTGAATTGGATTGGAATGAAGGAGTCGAGCTAGAAAGGCCGTTTTCGTGGTTGATGTTGTTAGTTTTTTTTTTTCCAAAGACACCGTCTTGAGATGATGTTTCCATCATCTTAAGAGTTTAATTATGTGCGCCTAACATAAATTAAAAGGAAATACATATGATTGGCCTGCAAACCTGTATTAAATTCGTTAGGTAACATACGTTGATTGCTTACTTATTAATGGTAAGGAGAAGCCAGAGTTTTGAAAATATAAAATCGCTAAAACCATCAAAATAGAATCCAATGTCCCCTGACCAAAATTTTAAAAGTAAATATTTTGTTACAGATATGTAACGTATGAAGTAAGACTCGTGACTTGTGAACATACACATATAACTACAAAACCGTGTTGAAGAGAAATTGACTTTTCAAGAAGAAAAAAAAAAAAAAAATCTAATGACATTTTTCGAGTTCTTGAGGACGTGATTTGTAGTGTTTTTATCCCTACACGTGAGGACAGATTGGATGGCTGATAATGGAAATCTAAAGAATGGACCGATCGATATATACTTGTCAATGGCTATATAGCCTATATTGATTCTCCACTTACAAATAAAATTTCACAATGGCTATAGCCTATATAAGTAAGAAAATAACATATATAGTAAATGTGATAGTTTTCTAAAAATGATTATTGTGGAAACCTTTTTGTTAGTGACATTTAAAATATCGTCTTGCTTTTTTTTTATTTTTCTCTGATTTATTTGCAGTTTCTCAGACTTTTTTTTTGCTATAAAACTAGAGAGATGCAAGGGAAATTTTCTTATTGAAAAAAAAAGTTATCACTTGGCCACTAAAAATATCAGAAAGTATTTTAATAAAAAACATATTTTTACAGAACTCTTATAAAATTATATGAATGGCAAGTAACTAGTACTAAATCCCAAGTCGGCAACCCTAAACTAATTAAACGTAATCTTGCACCCTTGTTGTGACGCAATCATCTGTCTTCTTTTAGCTAACACTTATATTTATTTACGACATCTATACTAATAAAGTAGGCTTTTTTATCTCCTTGGGGGAAAAAATGACATGTGGCATTATCTTTTTAATAATTAAAATATTTTCTCAATTTAAATTTAATGAATTTTGGTATTAATTGTGAAATAAATTGGGGGTTTTAAACTTTCCTTCATACGGGTTCAAACGTTTATAAGAGTGTTTTGAATCTGACCCGGACCCGTAGTTGAACCGTAAATCCGGTGATCCAATATAAATCGGATTTGGGTTTTGTGAAAAACTCATAAACACACACAAAAACTCACTAAAACCCGATACATGTTAAAGACTGGTTGAACCAATAGATAATTTTTATGTTTTACTAATTTTAGTTCAAGTTATGTTTTAAAATTATTTTTATATTCTAAATTTCTAATTAAAAATTTAAAATTTTCAGTTTTATTGCCGTCGGGTTTTAAACTTTTCTTCATACAGGTTCAAACGCTTATAAGAGTATTTTGAATCTGACCTGACCGTAGTTGAACCGATAAATCCGTGATCCAATATAAATCGGATTTGGGTTTTGTGAAAAACTCATAAACACACACAAAAACTCACTAAAACCCGATACATGTTGCAACACTGGTTGAACCAATAGATAATTTTTATGTTTTACTAATTTTAGTTCAAGTTATGTTTTAAAATTATTTTTTATATTCTAAATTTCTAATTTAAAATTTGAAATTTTCAGTTTTATTGCCGTCTTCCTCTTCTTCTACACTATAATTTAAGTTTGCAAGAAAGGCGAGTCATGATTGTATTGAGTCAAGACGTCCGTAAAACGGACTAAAGCACGATAAGGCTTATTATTCCTCTACACTACAATTTACGTTAGCAAGAAAGGTGAGTAAATTATTTTTTTTATTTTTTATTTAACTTAGTTTATAACAAATCATTACATTTAGTTTACAGATCAAAAAGAATAAAATCATATGATCATGTGAATTACAAAACAGAGTTTTTGATTGTTGAAGAAGAAAAACTTGCAGCTTGATTATAATAAATTAGAGAATGCTCTTGCTGAAGAATATCCCAAAGATAATGAAGTGACAAATTTAGAAAATTTTGTTGGTAAGTTTTAAAATTTAGAGAAAACCAAAATTAGTTGATGTGATCTGGTGTTAGTTTATTTTTGTTATTGAAAATTTATTACAATGATGTTTTAATTTTGGTTTATTTTGGATTGGAAGTTTAATTTTATGTCTTGATTTTTTTAGATGTCATAACTCTTATGTTACAATTTTTTTAAATAGTCTAAACTATTTCTTAATATTTTGTATGTACACTTAAAATACTTAACTTTAGTTTATATATATATTTGTTTTCAGAGCTAATATATTGTTATATAATAAAACTAATTCATTCATTAACCCGCGATTCATCCGCTGGTTGATCCAATGATCCAGTTGATCCCAGAATTATCCGATTCATTGTCCGGTCGGGTTTCAAAACACTGGTTTATAGGATTTCTTTGTATTTGATGTTGACGATGGAGAATATGGCCTTTACAATTCTCCTTATTTAACGCAATCGACGTAATCGTTAATATAATCAATCCATAAATCCCACTCATCCCACTATCTCCTATTGAATGCTTCTTTAGTTCCTCGCTTCTCGTTTTTGTATATGTATAGACGGTATGAAAGTTCGACGATAATCCCTTTACTTTTCCCAATTCAATCATTGTCGAATTCCCACCATTACTCTGAGTTGAAGATAAATCGGTGTAGATATCCAGACTAGCTACTACAATTTTGGCAAGCCTAAAATGTTAAGAAAGGGGGTGAGATATTGGGGTTGATATGTTGTTGATTAATGGGAAGGTACACCGGTTTCTTATTTCAGTTTACCAGTTAATGATTGCTTACTTTTAAAGTAGTAGTTTTCTTATGCATCATTTTCTTTCTCGCAGAAGGCTTTTACATGCTAATCAACTTTTCGCGTTTAACACCTTCAAACATTTCTTGAAAGAAGTTCAGTCTATGACATGAGTATTTAAGATTCCAACTAAATTAATTTTTTACTTACTATCGATTTTATTCTATTTTATTAATCGATTATTAACAACTACTTATGCTATTCTACTTTGAACTAAACAACTTCAAACAAAATAATATATTATGGTCGCTAAGCACTATCAAAAGATCGAAAATATCATTTTTACATATTTTCATTTTACATATTTTAACATATTTTCTTTACTAAGACTATATAATAAATTATAAATTTAAGTAGAATCATAACATATGAATCCAGCGTATACTGAATATCACTAGTAAAAAATAAAAAACATTTAGCCCATAAACCTCTTTAAAATCCCTTCATTCTTTTCGAAAACTTATAAACAACAAACTTCCCATTTCTCCCATTCCTGCATCTCTAAGCTATAGAGCAACCAACAAAGATAATTCAAATCCAAACCCTTTTGGATTACGACAAGTCTCCTTGATTCTTCTTCACGATCTCAGGTCTTTCTGCATTTCTTTTTTTTTTTTCTCGATTACACGATAATGTAACTGATTTAAGTATGTGTGTTTAGTTTCTATTGTGGTGTGGTCTAGCTGAATTCCACTGGTGGGATTTGAGATCTTGATTTTTTTGGAAATTTGAAATTAGGGTTTTGGATTTGGGGGAAAACAATGGGGGAAAGAGGATATGGGTTTGAGGTTAACAATGGCCGACCGGCGGCGAGTGAGTTCGGGAGTTCACGGAGGAATTCTTCGCCGCAGCGTCCGTCATTGACGAAGTCATCGTCTGTCCGCGAAGGAGGAGGTAGAGGGCGGAGGTCAATGAAGCCGAGTTGTTCCGACGCGGATAACAATGAGTTCATTACGTTACTCCATGGCTCAGATCCGGTGAGAGTCGAGCTCAGTAGGCTCGAGAATGAAGTCAGAGGTAACAATAACCATCTCTTTATTCTTATTGGTCGATTCAAGTTTCCGTTGACAATTTTTTTTTGATTTTTTTTAGATTTTATGTTTTCACTCTGCCCTTACGTGCATGCGTGTCATTTTGTTTTGGTTTTGAAACATTGACTTTGGTGTGACAGATAAAGATCGGGAATTGTCTGAATCCCAAGCTGAGATCAAGGCATTGAGGTTGTCTGAACGCCAAAGAGAAAAGGCTGTCGAAGAGGTTAGTTAAGTCATTACTTTCTTTCCTTTTTTTTAAAAAACTCGAGAGGTGATTGATGGACAAGTCTTGTTAGCCGCTATAGGTAGAATTATCTGGAGTGCATTGATTCGACTTAGTTTTTTCACATTGACAGGAATATAACTTGACATATTTGGGTTCTTTTTGTTTAGTTCGGGTTATATTAATGGGTCATTAAGAGGTTAAAATGTGTGAAACATAGTTCAGATTTTTAAGATTTACTTAAAACTATTATCCTTCAGCTAGTAGTTTCTGCTCAAGTTGCGTTAGAGTTCTTTGTGGCGCAGTACAGCTTTGTTGAAATCAATAAACTTTTGCGTTGGTTTCTAAATTTGGCTTAGTTTTCCTATATGTGGTCGTTGTACTTTTTACCGTTGCTTTGTTATACGTTCACTCTTGTTTCACCTGTCACCAGTTATTCTATGAAGCATACACATATTGTTAAGTCCTTGTTTCTCCAAAAATAAAACGTTATGACTGGGCTCTCAGCCTCTCACTATTGTTTGTAGCTAGATTTTTGAAATGCTGTGTGATATAGTTACCAGTGAAAGTCACATGTATATGTAGTTTATTTATCTGTTGTCACTTAAATAATTTCTTCTTATCCATCTTTGTATACGCTGACGTTCTATTTTAAAAATTTGATTGCTAAAGCTTACTGAAGAGTTGGGAAAGATGTCGGAGAAGCTCAAACTATCTGAAAACCTTCTCCAGAGTAAAGTATGTTTGCAACGTTTCCTCAGTTACTTTTTTTTTGTTTCTTCTGGATTTGTATTTGATGGAAGATCACGTCTTGTCACAGAACCTTGAAATCAAGAAGATTAACGAAGAAAAAAGGGCGTCCATGGCAGCTCAGTTTGCAGCAGAAGCCACTCTTCGAAGGGTCCACGCTGCTCAAAAGGATGACGATATGCCTCCTATTGAAGCCATTCTTGCCCCTCTAGAGGCTGAACTCAAGTTGGCGAGACATGAAGTATTTTTACTTTATTTCTAATTAAATATGTCTCTTCTGCTTATTGAGTCCTGGAACCTGTTGAAAAAGTTGGGTTTTGCATTCTTCATTTGTAGATTGCTAAGCTTCAAGACGACAACAGAGCATTGGACCGTCTAACCAAATCAAAGGAAGCAGCTTTGCTGGATGCCGAAAGAACTGTCGAGACTGCTCTTGCTAAGGCTTCAATGGTTGATGATCTCCAGAACAAGAACCAAGAGTTAATGAAACAGATTGAAATCTGTCAGGTATTGCTTTACTAGGCGGAACTTTGGATTTCATTTCCTTCCTTCGGTTTTTCTGAGCATGCCTTGTTTACTGACTGTTTATACCAGGAAGAGAACAGGATTCTGGACAGAATGCACAGGCAGAAGGTTGCAGAAGTTGAAAAGTTTACACAGACTGTGCGAGAGCTCGAAGAAGCTGTTCTTGCTGGTGGAGCAGCTGCTAATGCAGTGAGAGATTACCAGAGGAAATTCCAAGAAATGAATGTAATCACATTTTATTATTTCCACTGTTTCTTATAAAGATTCAACTCGTGTGCTGATAATAACTGTGGCCACTGATCTTTTCCTTAGGAGGAGAGGAGAGTCCTTGACCGGGAGCTAGCGCGTGCCAAGGTAAGCGCGAGCAGGGTTGCAACTGTAGTGGCAAATGAGTGGAAAGACGGAAGCGACAAAGTGATGCCTGTGAAGCAATGGCTCGAAGAACGGAGGTTTCTGCAGGTCACTTATCTTTTGTTTTTGTTTGACTTCTCTTTGCTTCTTCAGATTGTCTCATTGATATTTATAGCAACCATTCTAACCAATATAAGTGCATATCATGATCAGGGAGAAATGCAACAACTACGTGACAAACTTGCCATAGCTGATCGAGCTGCAAAATCAGAAGCTCAGCTGAAGGTATAAGAATCGTAGCTACGAACCATATCTTAAAGTCTTCTTCAGGTTCTTTTATATCATGGCTTTAGTTAGAAGTTAGAACTGATACTTTTGACTTTTGCAGGAGAAATTTCAACTGAGGCTTAAGGTCTTAGAAGAGAGTTTAAGAGGGCCTCCAAGCGGTGGCAACCGAACGACACCTGAAGGAAGAAGTATCAGCAACGGACCTTCTCGAAGACAATCACTTGGCGGAGCCGATGTTATACCAAAACTGACCTCAAATGGATTCTTCTCCAAGAGAACACCGAGTTCTCAGCTCAGATCTCTGAGTTCTAGTGCAAGTACAGTACTGAAGCATGCTAGAGGAACATCCAAATCATTCGACGGAGGCAGCAGATCTTTAGACAGGAGTAAACTGCTAACAAACGAACGTGGCTCGAAGTTTCCATTGAATCAATCTTCTGAAGGAACCAGCGAAGGCGAGTCACCTAACTCAACAAAACAAGAAGAGTCAGAGAAGTCGGCAGGAGGAACGGGTAATGATAGTGTCCCAGGAGTCTTGCATGATTTGCTTCAAAAGGAGGTGATAACTTTAAGAAAAGCTGCTCATGATAAAGATCAAAGCATAAGAGATAAGGACGAAGCTATTGAGGTCAATTTAGTGTTTTAACCCTTTATAATCTCTGATGAAAAAAAAAACTCTAATGACAAAAAATGGTTGCTTAGATGTTAGCCAAGAAGGTTGAGACACTAACAAAGGCGATGGAGGTAGAGGCAAAGAAGATGAGAAGAGAAGTAGCTGCAATGGAGAAAGAAGTTTCAGCCATGCGTGTGGATAATAGAGGACCAGAGAGTAGAACGAGGCGTCTCTCTACTGCTACTACCACTAACTCAAGGGGATCTTCAACAACTACTGCACATTTGCTTTCTGGAAGGTACTTAAATCAAATTTAATTCATGACCAAGTGGTTATTATATGAGTTTTTAACTTGAACGTCAATGTTTTAATCGCATAATTGGTGTTAAGCAGAGGCTCAGGACGAATGGGGATGACAAGGAGCACGCAGTAACCAGAAAGAAAGTCGATTCCACGAGCTAAATTTCACTCTCAATCAGTGGTTAATATATTGAAGGATGATTAAAAAAAAGCACACAAATGTAGAAATGGAATTGAGAAGGTTTGTGTGCTTCTCTAACATAGTAAGATTTTCTTTGCTAATCTTCTGTGTGCTGGTGATGTTTATTGTTTTACTTATCTTATAGTATAATGCAGAAAGAGTTAGCCTGTGTGTTTTTAACTACGCTTTTAAGCTTCTTGTGTGATTTGTTTTATTTCTCTCTTACCTCTGTCCATTTTTCTTATAACTTTTACTTATAAATTGGACACTTGAATAAAAAGAGTTTGGACATTAGAAAAAGACTAAGCATTTACGCATTTTTGGATTAAGATATTGTTTTAAGTTTAAGAAACTTCAAAACCCTCTGACCTTAAACTTAACATAGTGGTAAGTAGTTTGGTTTCTCACAACTGGATACTACTTGTCTGTCCAACGCAGAACTTACATGGATTGATGCAATTCCTGAAATTTTCTCATTAGCATTCTTCTCTTTATTAATCCAAACACAACATTTATTGACCATAACACACTCTCGACACAATCTTGTAATCAATGAATGTAATACATTCATGGCTTCAAACCTTCTGACCTTAAACTTAACATAGTGGTAAGTAGTTCGGTTTCTCACAACTGGATACTACTTGTCTATCCAGCCTAGAACTTACATGGATTGTTGCAAATCCTGATATTATTTCAGTAAAAGAGGTGTGAAATACTGAATTTTTACCATTTCACTAAATTTTCTGATTAATTGTTGAGATTTTACATCAAAAATTTAAATAGTCAACACTAACATGTAAAGAGATGTGTGTTATCACTCGCTGCCAATTAATCTTCAATTGAAAGCAAATGAGATTAAATTTCATATTGAAATAAAGAAACCAACACTTATATATAGAAGATTGAGATCATTGACTTAAATTAGCATTCTTCTCTTTAACTAATCCAAATGCAACATTCATTGACCATAACACTCTCAATAATAAATAGTGTATTATCTATAGAATATTACTTGAACGTGATATCATCGTCTCCTTAAAGGCTTGAAAAGAGAGTCCTTTCTGAATGTAATGAATCTCCGAAGGATCAAAAGGACCTCTCACTCTATCTATCTTTGTAATCACTGCTCTCTCCGGCAACACACTCCTCGCCGGATCCACCGCCGTCTCCCCGCTCAGACACGACGAAAACCCTTTAAAGATGAGAACTTCCACCTCTTCATCACCGTCAACAGTGGCCGTCACGATGAGCGCTTCTTCTCTACACGTTTGGCTATAAGTCTCCAGCATCGCTATCTCCTCGTTGTATCCGTACGATTCGTCTTCGTCTTCTCCGTCGTCTCTCACCCTTCTCCGAGCACCGCACCGTAACGGCTTGGAAGCTCTCGCCGTCGTAAGAACTGCTGAAATGGTGTTACGGGTATTCGAGTTTGTGCTGCATGATGGTAACTCGGTTACTGGAAAAATCTGCAGGGAAATGCGCCGGGAATGGAATAACCCGGCTATGTTGCAGCATGGACTCGCCGGCGTGATAAGCATTGTATTTTTTTTGTTATGTCATAGTATACGTGAGGTGACCATTGTTTTATGAATTTTTGGATAAGGTTTTTTTTTTTTTGGGTAAAACTTAGCATTCTCATTGGATCTATGGACTATTGTATTCACATTTTAAATATTTAATTAAAATTTTATTAAACAAAACAACAAAATTAATTTTTTATTTTTTGAGATGTATTGTATTTTCGTTGATTCGTATAATTAATAAAATGGAAAAAAACAACCTTGTTTTCCTTACCAAGATCAATATTATTAAAATAGAATCACAATTTGAATTTAGATATAGTTTTGGTGTACCGTACAATATTATCAAGTTTAGAACTTTGATCAATTATACATCATAATATTTCTTAATTATTCAATTGAATTAACTAAATATTTAAATATTTTAAAATAAAAATATCTAAATATATTCATACAGATTTTCTGAGATTACAATCTAATAAAAATATTACTATATCTTTTAAAAATAGATAAATGTATAATTTTTAAAATATTGAAAATTTATAAATATCTACATAAATAAATGATATTTAATATTATTAAATAATTAATATACATTCATATTAATTTAATTTCGACTTATTTACATAAATTAAAATAAATATAGTTAAATAACTTAAAATAACTTGAATTTTAAATTATTAATTATAAACTAAATTAAAGTATATATACACATAAAATAACCAAAATTCTTAATTTTATTAAATAATTTAATTCATAAAATATATTTAAAAAGAAATGTTAAATTAATGATAATTAATTATAATTTACAAATAAAATTTTAAAGTAGATAAGAAAAATTAGATAAATATAGCTTTGCTTGTTAAAAATGAATTTTATAGAATTAACTAATATTCATATTATTTTATAATATAGTGGAGTAAGTTACAATCATATTTTTTTACTGATTATTTTAACAATCATACAATATAGTAACTAAATACGAGATAGTTTAATATACACATTAACTCATTTATACAAAAACTATATAAAATTAAAAATATATTTCTATTAAATAAAAATTTATAAACAATAATAATATGATTATCGTGCCAAAGCGGCTTCTTGAGTTGATGAATGTGCCTGTTTTAATCTGAGAGAACGTCGTTAGTCATTCACAGGTTTGTTTGGTCTGTATCTTTCTTTTTTAAGGCTCTTAAGGTTTTCTTGACTGAATCAATAATTGCAGAAATTCTGCTGATTGTATTTGAGGAGATTAAGCGGTGTAGCTTGTCACAGTAGGGACGCCGAGTCAATGGAAATATATGAATACATTCAGGCTAGTTTCCTTGTAAGACGATGACGAGCTAAGGACAAAATCCTGTGTTTGTATTGCTAATGCTATTAATTCCAAAAGTAATAATATGAAGATATATGAGTATGACAACTCTGAACAATGAACAACCAAATACTTGCTTCCTTAAGTTCGCACTCTGTCACAATAAGTTGTACTTTCACCGTGATAATAAACACATTTCACGCAACAAACAACTCCAGTTTTATTTTTTGAACAACAAACAACTCCAGTTTTATGTTTTGAACAACCAACAACTCCAATTTAAAACATTAAAACGCAACATTAGTTTTATTAAAGATGCACCACTTTAGCCAAACAAAAAGCAGCAGCTGAGGCTACCGCTCCTATAAAAGCCGTTTCAAACGCACTTTTAAATGGTCTGCTGCCGGTGAAATGCCCTTTTCCATAGCCGAATATGAAGAGAGCCAGCAGAGTCATAACCACAGATGCCACTACCGCATCCATTGCTTGCGGTATGAAGATATAGGGAAATAGAGGTACGAAACCACCAAGAACATAAGCGATTGCAATCGTGAATGCGCTTTGTAATGCTCTTTTTGGTTCAGGCTTCTCTAATCCCAGCTCAAACCTGTGTGAAACAATTAATTATAAGTTTATAACTTTAAAGTTTGATAAACGGAGTTACGATATGCATGATGATAGCTAAAGATTGTTAAAGTTGATTACCCAATTCAATAAAACCGAACCGGCCGAGTTCATGCAGAGATTGAACATAATGAGAACAATTTATTTTTGAAAACTAAAAGCTGTTTGGATGAAAACCAAATAGTCCAAATCCACCGGCACCCATATCATATCAACCCGATCAGGGTGTAAATTCAAGTTCATTTGAGTTTTATTTTAGATTAAAAAAGCAGAAATTTCTGAATTTAAAATATTAATTTCGTATAAATTCATTTCTTCTTTCTTTGATGGAAAAAGACTGGAACTGGAAATTGAACCATATAAAAGTATAACTTATAATCCCAGCGTTCACAGAAAACTAAAAGTATTTTCGAAATCCTACACAAACAAAGTAACTATTGTTATTAAAACGTGTGATTAAATTAGTGGAACCAACCTCATCATAAAATCAAGCCATGCTTGAGGATTCTTACGAAGAGCATCAACAACAGGTGAACATTCATGTGGCTCTACTCCATAGTATGCCAGCATCTCTGCCACCTCTGCTGCCTCTGTTAAAATCACATACGTAAACAACTTAACATTTAATAATTCCTTCGGATGGACGGTTTGAATGTAGTAGGAAAATGGTCTTACCAGTCTCAGGAATGGTCTTGATCTCTTCTTGTTCTCGTCTCACCTCTCTGGCATAGTGATCTGCTTCGCTCTTGGCCGCTAGATACCTAAATTTGTAATTCAAACAAATTTTATCAAACTCCATAGTTGCATCACGAATCTTTACTAACTAGACCGGATACTCTAACATATGGTTTACATGTACATTAAAGCCGATCGAGTAAATAAATAAATGTGTTTGGTTACTTATTAAGTTATTAACTAACCCGCCGAGTCCCATGGAGATAGCGCCAGCGGCGACTTCCGCGATACCAGCGGTGAGTATGATAGAAGAAGCGGCATTAGCACCGGAGAGGCCGGCGGCGAGTGCAAAAGGAACGGTTAAACCGTCAGAAACACCGATGATGATGTCACGAACGATCTCTCCTGCGGTGAAGTGTTTCTCGGTATGAAATTCGAGAAGTGATGACTTCTCAGGGTCTATAAAGATCCTCGTGATATTATCTTCTCCCGGCGACATCTGAAGATGAATCTTTTTTTCACTCTTTTTGTTTTGTTTCTTTCTGATATATGTTTGTGTGTGTATATATATATGTACGCGAAGAACGGAAGAATGAATGGAATATCAGATCGTTTATGTATTTATTTTGTTTCGGTCTTACGTTTACATTTTTTAATATAATGATTTTCATTTTTTTTATTTTAGTAACATGTTTATTGCCACTTATAAGTAAACTATATTAAAGAAACAATTTATACATCCGCCGTCTTTTAATACTTCTTTAGTTCTTTTAATACTTGATGTTTTAAAGATTTGTTTTTGTTCCAGTTAGATGATGTTGTTAGTTTTCTTTATAAAATTAATTAAATTTTATATTATATGAGCTTTAACATTTTTGAAATTGATATATTATAGATTGAATTGTGATTATGTAAATAATTAAAAAAATTTGTTTAAAAATTTAAAATAATGTTTTATATATTTTTGTGTACAGCTTTAAACACCATTTAATAATAAGCAAAGGAAATAGTTCTCTACAAGTAGTTTTGAAAAATATTTCTTATGCCTTCTTACCTATTTACGTTGCCACATATACCAGATTACAGAAATCTATGTCTGCTTAAAGTTTGATAACAATAAGTTTGTAAATATGCTTGTTTACTAACTAAAAATATAGGGATACACTGGTGCTTCTAATGTAAAGTTCTTCAACACAAAATTGTAAAATAATAGAACTGATCTTTCGTACTAGAGATTCTTTACACATCGTAAGAAACTAGGAGTCAATGTACACTTTTTAATTGATACAGTTTTACTTTAAAATTTAAGTTTCAATATACATTAATAGGTAGGTAGCCGGTTGGAAAAACATATTGATAAGGATTCTCTAAACTTTTATACAAACATAAGGTCTTTAGTACATATATCTGTTTTAATTTTTTTTTTTGAACAACATATTTCTGTTTTAAAATAGAATACGAAAAATTGAGAACTGGTCTTTTGTTGGAGAGATTCTTTACACATCTTAAGAAACTAGTCAATGTATCACTTTTCGTTGATACAATTTTGCTTTGAAATTTAGACTTAATTAAACAGTTAAATTTCTTAAAAATACTGATACATTTTTTTATCAACAAAAAAAAAAACTAATACATTAATAGATAGATAGCGGGTGGGAGAAACCTATATTGTTAAGGATGCTCTAAAACTTTTATACAAACATAAGGAGTTTAATAATAAAATTCATCAAATCACGTATTCATCACATATTTTTAAGCAAGAAAACTGGATTTTAATATAACAATCACATCCCATTAAATAGTTAAATGTTTAAGTTTATATGAAAAGAAAATAAAAGACTGAAGATCTCACACAAAGTCTTATTTTATTTTATCAAAATAAACCCAATAGTGTTAAACTACTAACTCACATAAGTGGATATAAAAAAAAAACAGATCTTGTTTTGTAAGGAATGTTCAATTTATTCATCAAAAAACCTTTTTTACATCAGGTGTGTCTGTTTTTAAATGATTAAAGAATAAAATATCATACTCTATAATAATCTAGCTGAGTGTACTGAACTTTAAATTTCTAGATTAGAAAAACAAATAACAAAAATAAACATCAAAACATTTTATTTATTGCGCAGAAAAGAACATATAAATATAACAAGTTCAATTAGCAAAGAACAAAATCGTTGACCAAAACAAGAGAATAAGCTCACTAGCTCAGACCTGTGTGCAAAAGTAAGGTAACAAAACGCTTCCAAGTTCCGACACACCTTCAACCTCATTACACAAAATAGCGGTGATCATCACCTCTACGTTGTGCAATGCATCATACATATTCTGAATCTTAAACACCTTCTCTAATGATCTTCTACCTATAGGCACAACCTCAACCGCATCACACAAGTTTTAATTTTCTCGTTGAAACATACTTCTTGGCTCCACTCCGAGCTTCTGAAAATCTCCTCACATGTAGTTTAGTTTCCAAGGTCGACCTAGTTTCAATTCAGACCTATAACTGAAACTGAGAGTATCAGTGTAACCATTCACTGAAACAGATAAAAGTAGAGAACATCATTAAGAAAATGAACATAACCAGAACGGAAGATGTGAGACTGATTTCATTGTTCAAATTCAGCAAAACAGAGAGAGAGATGTTATCAACTCTCAACCAAATATCCATCTCACTAATTTCCCTCATAAATATCTTCAACTTAAATCATGTAGAAAGAATCATAGGAAACTGTCTTCAGATAAAAATGATCGGATCCATCCAGCGTCCGCTTAATCCAAGGCTGGTCAACTCTGCCACTTCTTCCACAACCGCAGCAGTATTTACCAAATTGTCATCGAGCCCACAGGAAAAAATGGTCGAATAATTTCATTTTGAATTG
Source organism: Brassica nigra (assembly GCA_016432835.1). Lineage (NCBI taxonomy): Eukaryota > Viridiplantae > Streptophyta > Magnoliopsida > Brassicales > Brassicaceae > Brassica > Brassica nigra. Next base: position 12,178,869 of record CM028247.1, on the reverse strand, counting down.
TTGGCTTGCTTATCATTTTGAATTGGGGTTTGGTGTAAAACTCTTTAACTTTAGGTCCTTGATTTGAAGGAACATTTATTTTGTTTACCAAAATAACCAATACCCAAATAAAATCTATACTATTAAAACATGTTACACTTCGGATTTTTTACTCTAATTATCCCTACGAGTTTAGCATTACCATCTATTTCATTAATGGCAATTACGACCTTCCACACCGGTTTCACTTAAACCATTTTATTGGTTTGACATTAAACCGCATTTTTCTAATTCTAATCCGATCTGCCATTAAATAACCTAATATATACCTCCTTCTTTTTTTTTGCTATTTGTTTGCTTATTAATCCGGTCTGGATTATTGCTTATGGTTCTCTTGGAACAGGATACGAATGCTTTTGGAAGCCAGTTATCTTTCCACACTCCAACTTGTTCTCCATTTCCTATTATTCAAGCATAGCTATAGGTTTGGTAACTTTGGGCATCAAAGAAACTTTTTTTCCGAAATATTTGGCTAATATATAAACTCTACATAACAAGGATGATGGCTTAGTTATTAATCACCAGGCTTGTTTGACTACTCTAGTTTTCCTGAAGAAGCTGAGTTGATGTAACTTGGACAACAGTTTGAGTGTTTTATGGTTTTTTTTTACCAAATTGATTTATGATATTTTAAACATAAATACCTTCAGTTCAAGAATAACGTTTATTTTACGGTGGATCAAACTTTGCAAAGTGTAGTTATCATATACTCCAATTTCTCTATAAAGTTTCTGTAATCGTTTTGACTACTCTATGAGCTTGATTGGTAAAGCATTAGCATGAGCATTATGCTCCTTATTATCTAATCAACAATTTTTACCAAAGCATTTAGGATAGTATTTAGAAGATGCAAATATTCTCTAAATGCTCTTCATCAAATGCTCTCATATGAAGTTTTTGAGAGAGCATTTGCATTTACAATATATAAAAAAAAAATTAAAAAAATTAATTTATTTTGTTTAATAATATGTTTAGTTTTTTTTTATTTTCTTAAAATAAATAAAATATTTTTTTATTTTTAAAATATAATTTTACTTTGAAAAATAATAATAAGTTTTATTATTTTTTATAAATATTTTTATTTAGAAAATAAAATATTACTTCTTAAAAATTTATTTTCAAAATAAGTCTCAATCTATAAAAATAAACTTTTAATTAAATTTTAGTATTCAAATAAATATATATTATTTTATTTTTAAAATACATTTTATTTTTAAAAGTAAAATTTTATTTTTAAATATAAAATATTAGTTTTAAATTATTTTTATTTTTGAGAAAATAAAATTTTATTTTTATTAAAAGTAAAATATATTTTAAAAAATTTAAAAATAATATTTATACATTCAAAAGATGACATATATATAAATAAATATGATTTATTATTGTGAATAAAATTATAAATTAATATATATTATAAATATATCTATATAATTTAAAATAAATAAATAATATATTTTATACTAATTTTTAAAATAGTTATATATATAAATCATATACTGTTTTAACGCTCTGTCAATCACTTTATTAACTAGATTTATGAGAGCATACTGCTTCTGCTGCATACACTTTCTATAGCATACTGCTACTGCTTTTTCATCAACCGTGCCAATCAAAACTTATATCTTGCCTGCCTGCTAGTTTGATTGTAAAAAAAAAAAAAATTTACTTCCAAGTTCGTTTTTAGGCTTAGTTCATTTATGGGTTATTTCGTTATGGACGTGGTTCAATTTATTATTTCCTTACATATTATATTGGGCTTTATTTTAAAATTTGGGCTTAAATCGTTTCGTAGATGTTAAGGGTAGTTTCTTATTGGTTTTAATATTTGAAAATACTACTTCATCAGCCAAAAATTATAATGATTTTTTTTTGAGAAAAAAATCATAATGTTTGGATTCTTCGTAGAGAAGGAAACAACTTTTCTGCTGAGACTATTAGTTACAATTTTTGTTTTACTTTCTTACATTTTTGTAATTAACGATATTATCCATCAATAATTTATAAATTAAAAAGTATACTAAAAACAAACAAAATCCCTAAAACTCATTTACAAAAGAAAATGCTAGTCATAACCTAAAATTAGACGAATTTGTTGAAAAATATAATAAACCGGAAATCCCACTCTAACTTTTGACAAGCAAATGACCAATGAGCCCTGGAAATCATAAAACGACAAAAACAGTACGAGATTTGCTAACAACTTCGCCGCCATAGTGGCAAAATCGCCATTTCGTGAATCCAACCCAAATCCCCTCCAATGTCACGTGATATATATATACCACAAAGGGTAAATAAGAAAAAAAAAAAAAAACTCTCTCCTCTCTCCTTTCGTCGTCGTACTAGTCTCTTTTGCAGTCATGGCAATAACCGTATTCGACGCCTTCAGGGAGAGGACAAGACCCGCAAAGATCATCAACATCAGCGATTCCGCCTCCTCTTCCTCCTCTCTACTTGACCTCTCGTCGACTGCTTTCCGCGACAACATCAGATCGCTTCTCCGCGACTACGCCGTGACAGAAGATTACACCGTCGACGGCGACACCGTCTCCTGTATCTTCTTTTACAGCGAAGAAACCGGCGTCGTGTTCCCTCTTCTCACCGTCGAAGAACGAATCTCCGACGCCGATTCATCTCCTAGTCCTCTCTGCGATGTTTGCAGATGCGTCGGTAAAATCAATATCTCGATCGATTTTCCGATCTAAAAAACCTTTTTAGATTTTCGATTTTGTTAGGTTTCTCATTCAAATCTCGTGATGTTCTTCTAATCATTTTCTAGGGCTTTGTTTTCACGATAATAATAAATCTGATGATTTTATTATTATTATTTTTATTATTATTATTATCATCGTTATTATGTGTTATAGGTTGGGGTCATCATTATGTAACAAAGAGAAAGTTTCATTTGATAATCCCGACGATTGATAAATGGAAGGAGCCATTGACGAGAGAGAGCTTGAAGGAAAGCACTCATTTGATGCATGGTGTGATTCACTGCAATGGATTTGGTCACTTGCTATGCATCAACACTGACGATGCTTTTCATTACTTCTCTGGCGACCGAATCATGTACTTTTGGGACCGTCTTTGCTCAACTCTTCACACCAGGTAAACTAATATTTTTTGGTATTCTCTACATCACTTATTTATAGTTAGATCCATTATCAAAAAATTGTTTCTGACAATTTCATAAGAAATGAAACAAAAGATAAGGTGAAAGAAAGACAGCCAAAGCTGTTTTACTTCACAAAAAATATCTTATCATATGTAAGATAAAACTAGAAACTTCTTTTTTCTTCTAGTCTTAGGAAAAAATTTGGCGCGCATCTAATGTTTGAAATCTTAGATCGAAAAATAAGTAAAAACTGATTATTTTTTCCTAATTATACGAGGTATTAGTTTAAAATTCTACATCTGATATTTTTGCCAAATATAAAAGATATTTGTCGTATTTATATGTAAGATAATACTAGAAACTTTATTTTGCTAATTAAAGAAAAAAATTTGGCGCGCATCTAACGTTTGAAATCCCACAACGGAAAAATAAATTAAGATGAATAAATTTGATATCAATAATAAATACGTTTTTTATCATAAAAATATTGTAGAATTGATGTTAGAAATGTGTTGCCGAATGATTATTTTTTGCTAAATATAAGAGTTTTATTTGAGTTTAATGTTTGCAAAAATATTTTTTACTATAGCTAGATTCTGGCATACATTACATTTTTAAGGCGAATATTTTTTGTTAATTAAAAACAAATATAGGCATTAGAACAAATAAATTTTCTTATGATGTCATAACAGTTTTCTATAATATTATAGAGAAATAGTGGAATTGGTGCTAGAAATGTTTTTGGCAAGACTAAGTTTTTCTTGATTATAAGAAATGTGCCTTTGGTATTAAAATTTCTCTCTAAAATTAACTGAGCCAAATAAGTTTTTCCATTAGATTTCAAACATTAGATGAGCGCCAAATTTTTTCCTATAACTAGCAAAAAAAAAGTTTCTAGTTTTATCCTACATATGATAAATAAAAACCGATTATTTTTTCCTAACTATACGAGGTATTAGTTTAAAATTCTACATCGGATATTTTTGCCAAATATAAAAGATATTTGTCGTATTCAAATGTAAGATAATACTAGAAACTTTATTTTGCTAATTAAAGAAAAAATTGGCGCGCATATAATATTTGAAATCCCACAACGAAAAAATAAATTAAGATGAATAAATTTAATATCAATCATAAAATAAGTTTTTTATCATAAAAATATTGTAGAATTGATGTTAGAAATGTGTCGCCGAATGATTATTTTTTTCTAAATATAAGAGTTTTATTTGAGTTTAATGTTTGCAAAAATATTTTTTACTATCTGTAATAGCTAGATTCTGGCATACATTACATTTTTTCAGGCGAATATTTTTTGTTAATTAAAAAGAAATATATGCATTAGAACAAATAAATTTTCTAATGATATCATAACAGTTTTCTATAATATTATAGAAAAATAGTGGAATTGGTGCTAGAAATTTTTTTGGCAAGACTAAGTTTTTCTTGATTATAAGAAATGTGCCATTGGTATTAAAATTTCTCTCTAAAATTAACTGAGCCAAATAAGTTTTTCCATTTATGAGAGATAGATTGTGGCATTTCCATGTCAGCTACTTTTCTAGTTTTAAGAAAGACTAGAATTGGGTGTTCAAAAAAAAAAAAAAGACTAGAATTGATGTTAGAAAATTCATGTCGACAATATCAACAATGATGAATAAATTTTATTGTTGAGAAAATTAAAAGAATAGATTTTAGTTTACGAACTGTATGTGTTCGATATTTCTCATCATAATTTATCTAGTTATAAAACCAAGTTTCCAAGTACGTTTGTTCTTTCTATTCCAATTTCTAAGTTTATCCATCCATATATATCATTGTGGTTAGAATACACCTTTTAGTATATACCCCAGCAAATAATAGTAAGTGGGTTTAATGAGTAGGGTTTATATGAAATCGTTAATCAATGTTAATGTCTTTGCATTGTCTTATCTGTAATAGAGATTATGGCATACATTACATTTTTAAAAGGCGAAAACTTTTAACTAAAAATAAATGTAGGCATTAGAACGAATAAATTGTTTTATGATATCATAACAGTTTTCTATAGTATTATAGAGAAACAGTGGCATTGGCGCTAGAGTTTTTTTGGCAAGACTAAGTTTTTCTTGGTTATAAGAAATGTGCCATTGATATTAAAATTTCTGTCTAAAATTAACTTAGACAAGTAATATTAAGTGGGTTTAGTGACTAGTGTTTATATGAAATCGCTAATCAGTGATTATGTCTTTGCAATGTCTTCAGAAAGATTTCACTGGATGATATATCGAGGAAGGGGTCGATGGATCTGAGGCTGCTCCATGGTGTTGCATATGGTCGACCATGGTTTGGGAAATGGGATTACATGTTCTCTCATGGAAGCTTTGGTATCAGAAAAGAACAATATTGTCGAGCTATTTGCATTCTTAGCTCTATGGAAGTTGACAAGATTAAGGAAGATTTCTCCAGAACAAGAAGAGAGAGAGTGATGAAGATGATCATCAACTTTTACATAGAATCAAGTCAAACCCCAATAGTCACTCTCTCTGAGTTGCTTCAGTTCATGCTTGCCTTCAGTTCCAAAGCTCCCGTTGAAAGAACCACTGCAATGGCACTAGTAGCAATGTCTTCACATCATGTTTCAAACCCAATTATTGAAGACGATGGAGACACTTCGCACAGCTCTTTTACCTCATCCCCTGATGATCAGGAGGAGGAATCAGATGATGATGGGAATGAGACTGACACAGACGATGTCCTAGCCGATCAAGATAATACCACAATGGTTGGCATGATTCCCCCTAAGTATAAATCTTTTGATGATATGGCCAGGGGAGAAGATGCTAGGTGGTCTGCAAAGAGGTTGGGTAACGCAGCTCAAGCGGTTCTCAAAGTTTTCAACGAGAGAAACAACAGCGTCATTACTCGCCAAGAGCTCCGTGAAGCTGTAAGAGGTAGCATTGGTGATACAGGGTTGATTGACTTCTTGCTCAAACACATTGACAAGGTTCTAATAGGTGACCAAATAGTTCAGAGGTTCACAAACCCGGTATCACGAACGCTAGAATTCTCTCTCAGGAGCATCACTCCTCGTACTGTAGATCGAGAAGCCAAAAAGAAAAGGAAGACACATCCGCAAGAAACCGTTGCATGGAGATCAACAACTCCTGGACTATATCCTTATGAAGACATTCTCTATCTGTATCAGAATCTCTTTCTAACTTATCCTGATACAGACTTATACAGTGATGCCTCTGAGGTTATCTTGAACAGCAAGGGCTTTGTGAAAGAATGGTCCTTACCGCCTCACCAGGAACAGAACACTTTAACAGTAAGCTGCCAAGTCCTTCTCAATCACGATGAGCTACTCAGAGACTTCACCAGGAAACTACCCCCTGGAGAACTCGTGATGATTCCTCAGAACGCAACCATCAGAGAACTGAAATCTGCAGCAGAGAAAGCTCTGAGGGACACTTACATCGTCATGGATAATTTTGAAGTGTCGGAGATCAGAAACAAAGATCTTGAGAAGATTGATGAGACCACTGGTGTCATGTCGGAAGGTAATAAGATTATGGTCGAGTTTCTGGTGACAGGGTTTGGTCTGGACACAGGGACAGAGCTAAGGTATGAAGGCGGGTTTGATGACTGGACCGTTGAGTGCAGATGCGGAGCTAGAGATGATGACGGTGAGAGAATGGTGGCTTGTGATGCTTGCAAGGTTTGGCACCACACCAAGTGCCATTCCATAGAAGACGATGAAGCTGTGCCTCGGGTGTTTTTATGTAATAGTTGTTTTGGAGACAGCGTGAGATCCAAGAAACGCAGTGTCGCCAATCGTTAGCCCTTGCATAGCTAGTGTTTTGGAAGATCGCTTGCGGCCCAAGAAATGCGGAGTTTCCCTAATATATTTAACATAAACCATTTGTTATATTAATTAACAATTTAACATGCATAGCTGGTATTTTGGAGATCGGTATGATCGATCGATCGTACATTTTTTATGGTGAACATTTCCAAACCATTGATTGCTTTAGCATTGATCGATCTTTAATTTGTTGCATAGAAAATATATCTCCACCAATATGTCCATATATTTTTTATCTCGAAGATGATTGTTATTTTGCACCAGACATTGTACTAGTAGAGCTATACATTTAGTATATAATATAATATTGTACAATTTGACGATAATATTGAAGATGAATGCATGACATGTGGAACATGCATGACATTGAGATTGAAAAGCACATGCATTACTCTCCATTGCTCCAATATATCTCCTTCAGTTAAATCTGTCATATCCAATTGGCTCACAACATTCTTCTTTTATTCTTTACTTTTTGTCTGCCATAATCATACCCAATTAATAGTTTTTATTGTATTACTTTCTGTTTTGATTTATAAATTTCGAAAGTGGATTTTGCTGCCAAAACATTATGACCATCATTCTTCTTGTATCATTGATCATATATCTTTTTAATAAGGTGAGTCAATAATTATCTAAAACAGTGATCCAGCCATAAGACGAGGATGCTTTTTGATTAAAGATTTCTATCTTATTGAGTTGGTTTGAAAAACAATTAGCGTCTTCTTTATGTTTTAATTTATTTTGTTCGACAAATATCACGACAAAGGTCTCTGGCTTGATAAACGCGCCGTGCGGACTAGTGAGGTGCTCAATATTTATGTGTTTTCTAAATATTTATTGTCTACTTAACTATTAAGAGTTCAATAATTAAAAAATTTAAGATAAAATTCTACAGATTGTATAAAATTTAAAGCGTCATGGTCAAATTCCCTATACACAGATATTTTGGATTTATATTCTATAGAATTTTAGTTTTGTAATTAAACAAAATAAATTGCAGAGAGAGGATCATTTCATCATAAATATACTTGTTGGATCTAATAATGTTATGTTTATGGCAGGAATTTAAAACTAACACCACTCCTGATTTTTTTTCACGTATATATTAAATCACCTCTTCAGATTCATGCTTCTGTTCTTCTTTTTGTCAGTCGGTGCTTCCATCTTTTAAGTTATGAATTCTTAACATTACTACATTTAAATACAGAGAAAAAATGAGATGATGATGGGTAATAATATTTAAAAGCTTTCGGATATAATGCATATATAAAACAAAGTTGCCATAGACCATTATCCTACGGATCATTTGATATAATTTACGCTTTTATTTACATAAGTTTTTGCTAAATATTGATTTACAATTAAAATTTTCTGATAACTAATATAGACTTTGTTAAAATACTTTTTTTTCTGTTTTGTCAAAAAATACATTTCTTTTATCAATTCTTAGAAAAATATGACGAGCGAATGTACCTATCAGTTTGATCTTTAAAATCATTAAGAATAGTGCATAATATTCACATTTTTTATTTGTGGGTTCCAGTGAATCAACACAATCTCATAAACACCAAACTTTGAACACTTTTTGGACCCATATCTCTCTTTTCTCTATGATGAATAATAAATAAATCATTCATACGGCCTTCAACATCACTATCTCTCTGGTCTCATTTCTTCTTTTTGTCTCACAGCATTCACTATATGTTTTTATAAATTATTAATTTTAAACATAAAATTAATATCCAATATAATATCATTTTCAGATAGAAAATGCAAAGACTGTATAGCTTTGAACACAAAATCCAGAAAAAAAAAATCAATGAAGAGGAGATCTTTGAGAAATTCCTTTTCTCTTGAGTAGTCTCATGAATGGTCTCAGTGAAAGATTACTCAATAAAGCTTCCGAGTCTTCTGAAACATCGGTGAGTGACGATAAAGACGATTTTTTCTCTTCTAAACTTCCTTCTTGATTATAATGTTCTTTCTCCAGAACAATTTGTGCCGCTTCGGAAGAAAAACAAAACTTACGCTTTTTTGGAGGAGCTGATGAAATCTACAAAAACAAATGTCATTCAGTTATCTATTCTAAACTTGAAAGGAAATACTGTATTTGGTTTCAAAAGAATTCTTTGAATTTCACGTTTTTGAAACGTGTTTTTAACGTATATACAATTCACATAATGTCCAAATTAACGTTTTAAGAAATGATACTCCTATGTTAATGTAGGTTACGTGTCAAAAGTATAGATATATATGACTGATACTCTAACATGTTTCTTGGTGTGTTACGATTATTCCAAAAGAAAATATAAAAACTCCATGCGTTAGTGTTGAAAATAAAATGTTAAAAGAAATGTCGACAAAAAATGTTTAAAGAAAAAGTTTACTTGAATGTACTCTAAGACCAAAGTAAAATCGAGTGTGAACTGTACTATTGACGATGTGTAGAATTCAAAGTTATCTTGTCAGAGATGTATGCCTCATTCATCTACTGAAGACTAACTCTTTTTAGAATTTCAAGATTGTTCTGTAAAACTTTTATACATTCTAATCAATACATTTCGTATACTAACTAATAAACTTGGTTTTTAAAAAAAAAATGCATAACCATCAAAGTAACAATAAACAAATCGAAAAACCAATGTATAGATCAAAAAACTTCAACGAAAATAAAATCAAATTTACCTTGCATGAGATGGAGCAAAATCGATTAGGACGATCTTGAATATATCTTTTACAAGTAACGCATGAAGCTGCATTCTTAGACTTTGTTGAAGGTCTTGCATCTTTTGCTTGTGGCCTCGAATTCAAATGTATTGCCTTTTCTCCATTTATTTTATATGTCTATTGCCAACCAATAACAAAAAGGTAAAACAATAGTACATATCAAGTTAATTTTGAATTTCATAGACACTGAAAATCCGATCAAAAAGATACCACAACACAATTTTAATAAAATATTCCATATTAATGACTTAGATATTCAAAATAAAATAAAAACCTGTATCTCGGAGCAATCAAAGTAGTGTTGAATATCGAGGAGACGCAGAACATCTTGATAAACATATTTACAGATCTGAAGACGACGATGAAGAAAGTGAGCTTCTGTGTCACAACAATGTTTGCAGATTTGGACGTTACAGTCAATGCAAAAGACGTTCTTCTCGTTCCTTCGAAGATACTTATGATCCATACATGTACCAAAGAACTCTAAGCTCAATAGGGTCGCAATCCAATCTCCATCAACATTTCTCTTCTCACTCTGCAAATGTTTTGAAAATTTTACTTATAATTTACAGAAACTTTATAATAAATTTATATATGGTTTAAGACGAAAATTCAAAAATTAAATCGGTTTATTATTAATTTTTGAAATATGAAATCTGTAGAAAGATTGAGATTCTACTGGCTTTATATATCAGTTACATATGAAGTCACTTGAAACTTGGATTAGAGGTTGGTTCAGAAAAAGCCATTTAATTCTTAAAGGGATGGAATCAGCAGAAATTTGAAACTTCACTGATGTTTATAATGATTATATATGAAGATATTACAAATTTGAATTAACGAGATTTATTAGACAGAAGAAAAAAACAAATTTGATAGTTGTTAAGGATAAATTCTGCAGAAATTTTCTTGTTTATGATTACTATTTTATTGTTGAAACTAGAAAAACTTGAATCTTAGGGATTTGTTAGCAAATAAAAGGGTGAGATCTGCATAAATTTTGAAGCTTATTGGTGTTTATGATGAATTGATATAGAAATTAAAAACAGATAAAATGAATCATAAAAATATAATATAAAATAAGCGTTTGTACCAGATTCATTTGGGTATGAGAAATTGGATTCCTTCAATCGATCAGATGAGCAGCGTTAAGAAAAAACATTCAGGTTTCTTGGGGAAGAGGAAGGAGAGGCCAGAAGCAAAAAGAATAAGAAAGAAGTGATTGTGGTGTGAATAGATTAGTAGAAGGCAAAGGAAATATAAACAAATTATATTAGGAATGTATCATCAATTGTATATTGTGTTTTGTGAGAAAATATTAATAAATAAGGAAAATAAAAGGACAACTTTTTATAATTAATTAAATAAGGGAAATATCAAAAGTCCTAACAGTCAACATAAACTGTTGCTCTTTTACACCTATAGAATGGATAGCATGCGGGAATATGAAAGACGTGTAACTAGATTAACTTTTTAAGTTTTAACCTTCAAAAATTAATCATTTTAAATACAAATGAAGTCGGCTAATGAGGTCATTAATATGCAAATTATAATACATAATAATTGAGTGGACATAATTCGACTTTGAGGAAGAAAAAGGTAGTCTTTATAATTTAGATGGTGCGATAAAGGTAAGCAAAGCTTCCTATATTTACTCCGAAATTTCCAAGGAAAAAGCTAATTAATTTTGGAATTATATCAATTTGTACATATACACATGAATATTAGATGTCGAAGAGAAACCGCTCGCATTGCAGATAATATATTACTAAAAACTCTATTAACTATATATTTACCAGCAAAAACTAGCAGGTTGACCAAAAAATAAAATAGAAAAATAATCACCATCTTTCTGACAAACGTTATTCAAACTAAAATGCATGAACATAATACAAAATATGATTTTATTAAGGTCATATATTTTGAGAGAGTTTGAGAAAGTAGCTTTTAAGTGAAAGTAAACTTACAATTAGTTGTGCAAGAGTCCATTGTATATTTGTATTTAAGTGCAATTTACTCAACTAGTGAAGATATTGTATTTTTTTTTTCTGTCCAAGTAAGATACTATATCTCATAGCCAAATTCAAATTCAGCGCATACAGGCACTATGCTTAAAAGAGATGATTTACGTTGTGTGAGATTATCACGTGTGTTCTCTCATAAACAATATTACGTTTACAGAAAACAAGTGCTTACTAATATTTTTAATTAAACTGAAAATTTTTAAAAGGAAAATTCAGAATTTCAGTGACCAAAATTAATATATATGCATCGGTAAATAAAATTAAACAAATAAATAAATTAACTAAATTATAATTTTAGACAGACTTTTTCTTATAGTATAATGTTAATTTTAGGCGGATTTTTAATAGTATTTTGATAATAGAACATATAAAGGAAACACTAAAAAAACACACAAAGAAAACTATTCAAGATATATATATATATATATATATATATATATATATATATATATATATATATATATATATATATATATATATACCATGTACTCTTTCAATTTCATTTTAGTTGTTCTTATATAGTAAAAAATTTGTTTCGAAATAAATATCGATGACAAAGAAAGGTGTAATTTAAAAAATTAGTCCAAAATTTATTAATTTTATTAGCTATACAATTATTTACATTCTCTGATTATTTTCTATTGATTAAAATGTAGTTAGATATATATGTAATGATTTTTTATTAAGAAAAAATGCAGAATTAAATGATTTCTTAATTTGTGTACGCAAAATACAGAATTAAATGATTTCTTAATTTGTGTACGCAAATCTAAAATGACAATTAAAATGAAACGAAAAAAGTATAAACTTAATCTTTTTTGGAAATATTAAATTGTGGAACTTAATCTTAGAACAAACGACATGCAAAACATGTTAAGTTTATAATTTACTCCATACGTTTCACAATGACGAGTTTTCTAGCTCTTTTTGTTGTTTGTTAAAGATAAATATTTCAAAATTTAATGTATATTTTATTAATATAGTCAATGTAAATATCAAAAAATATTTATAGATAATAATCATATTATTGAATTACTATTTATTTTAAATTATATAAATTAAATGAAAATAATTAAATAATACTTCTAATATGTACAAAAATTCTAAATATTATCTTTAAGAGAAATTAGTATATTTATTATTTATTGTCGCGTAGCAAAACGGAAAAAGAAAAGTTAGATGTTTCAAATTATATTTTTTTTTATTAAATGTAAAATTTCTTGGTCAACTTGTAATTATATATTCTTTGAAGAAAATATAACTAAACCAAACAAAAACAGAAACTGAAACAAAAACTGAACCAATTGTTTCGGCGTAATCCATAATTTAGAGAAAAAGGGCTTTGTATAATCACACTCCATATAAAATATTGTGGATAACTGGATATGATCACCTACATCTCTTAATATGCTTTGTCTATCACATTTCAGTATGTTTATATAGCATTTTCAACTTCACTTTATTTTTTTATTTCAAAATCTGATTTAGAGTAACATTTTCAATTCTACTCCTTTTTAACTTTGAAACTTAATTTACTAACCAAACTGTGAAAGGGTAATACATATAGTCAATAAGCCATTGAAGCAAACAATCATATACTTTCTTTGACAAAATACCGGCAGCTTGTTACATTCCTGTTTGACATGATACAAAGAGCATTCTGGCAACAAAGACATCCAATACCGAATATCAAATAGTACTTTACCAAACTGCACAAACTGCACAATGTGTTCTGTCAAATTTACAATCCCGTTGAGTTCACTATTATCCCCTTCGAACCATACGTTTTTTTTTGGTCGAATTCGAACCATACATTTTGCCAACCCTTTATCCAAATTTGTTGAAGAACATACAATAAAAACATGACTTCTGCTTCTAAGACTGATGTTGCCCCACCACTCTTGCCATCCCTGAAGAAATATGCATTCCAGCATCATTACATACAATTAGGGACGGAGCCCCGCGCAAGCACAGAGTTGGGTACGAAATGGTGTTTTAACTGGTATTGCTGTAGGAGAAACTGATGTTTGTTTAGATGATTTTATAATTGTGCTGCTGTTTAGCAGAATTTTAAATTGTAAGAGGCGTGAGGTGTTTTGTTATGTTTGCCTTGTGTATGTTTTGTGGGGGAGAGCTGTTGATTTGGTGTGTATTTGAGGTGGTATATAGTCTCGGTAAATTTGCATTGTCCCGTACGGTGGAATATATTGTTTGTTTTTCTGACAACAACATAAATTTAGAAGTTGTTATGATGTTAGTTATTGGTTTTGTTGGGCCTTAAGAATGTGAGTTTAAAGGTTCATTGCACTGGTAAAATTTGAAATGGGAGGACGGGCTCAATAGCCTACTGATGCGGAGGAAATGATTGAACAGTTTTAAGTGACCGCTAGCCGTTGCTTGGTTGCGTCTTCTTAATTAACCTGCAATGTGTGGGTTTTTTTTATCATAGAAGTAACACATAAATTGAATAAGAGTTAATTTGACTGTGTAGAATTACTTACCTGTTTTGTTGCGTGATGGGGAGGTTAGGTGTAGTTGACAATGTTGTCGTCTACTATGTTTACAGAGCCGATGTTTATGCCGTGTTACAATGCTGCATCTATAATTAAAAAACTAAGGTTACTCTTCTCCTAAGGGGAGGAAATTTGCAGAAAATGGAAAAACAACCCAAGTTCTTTTTTTTTATGCAAGGAAAAACAACCCAAGTTTAAATAAGGATAAACATAAGAATTTATCATTTATTAAAAGACAAAAATATGAAAGTTGGGTTGCCCGTTGGATGGTCTTGCAACTATCACTCACGGTGGCGTTTGCCGTTTTTTTCTTTGCTTTCACAGCCGGGAGGCTTTGCTTCATCAGCTCCCTTTGCAATCTTCGCCGCATCAACCGTATTGCTGGCAGATGATACTGCTTGTCCACATTCCACAACTGGAGATTGATTGCAGCATACTCTGAAACATAGTTGCACATGTTTTATTTTTAATTACAAAGAAGTTAAAGTGTTGGAATACTTATATAAGTCCACCTCTGCCTAAGTGCGAAAGAAGCTAGCACCACTAATTGCAGAAGCGGTGAAGGTACGGTTGTTAGGAGTGATATTTTATGGCGTGAAACGAATCTGGAAAATGTAGTCTTTGCCAGCTAGATCTTTCAAGGTAGATGAGTAGCTCATGCCTTTCCACCGCCATTCATTTGTAGTACGTTTAAGGTTTGACACACTTTCAGAGTGAGCCTAAAAATTTTAAACGTAGAACAAATGGGGTTTAGGAGCGAAAACATACATGCTCAAGACTCAAGAGCAAGAGTAGGTGCACCTTTCTTGGTTAGCTTACTCATATCCCTGCCGAAGACCACAAACCCGGAACCTGGAATAAGAGGAAGCTTTAGGTGAGCGTATATGTAGATAACGTTGTGCCTTTAGATATGGGTTAGGATATGCACTTCGTACCTGGGGATGTTGGGAGAAGCACATCTGTTGCACGAAGGAAAGTGCCGGATTTGTCCAACTTCCTGCTGCATCCGGTGCAAGCGACAAACAACCAACCATTATCTTAGAGGACCCCAACAAACTGAGCTTTTACAAATAAAATCAGCTTCATGCGTCTTAACAGAGACAAAAAAAAAGTAGCCATTTACTGTTTCTATTTTTTATCCACATAGGCCGAAAATATGTGTTCAAAGACTGAGCGTTACCTGGTCGTTAGAGCTGGAGATGTTCATGTTTAGTTCTCCAATTGACACAAGTTCTTTCTTTTTGATCCCTTCCATGGTATCTAAACAGGGGTAAACCTCTGCTGATGCACGCCCGAACTGCAAGAACCACAAATGTTAGACAAATATTAACATACCTTTGAAGATGACTTCAAGCCAAGACAGTATGAACTCTTTGATGGTAGAAACAGTGGTGTCAAAGTAAAAATTGGTAGCTGGTGTGGAAATCAGATAGAGGTTTCCTGCAGAAGCAAGTATTTCCTAATCTAATTGGCATGGAGTCAGAACAGTAAAATGCGACATGATTTTGAGGCTTCATGACACAAAGTTAGACTATATGATCAATGAGAGAGTAAAAATTACGATAACGAGGAAGAAAAAGGTGATTTCCATAAATTCACTGTCTTCACGTTATGCGAATCCAAGAAGCTGAGGAGGTGAGAGACTATGAATGAGAAGCCCAACCAAGTGGGAGAGCGTCAAAGGTTGAGTCGCAGACGGCGAGCAACAGAAGTAGGAGGAAGGAGACATGCTCGATAGCTGTTGAAATCTGCTCCAGTTAAGAAAAGCTACAAATTGAAATGAGACGCAAGGTTTCGTTGTGTTACATAAACTGCATACATAGGGGAGAGCTTCGAAGCGGTTATGAAAGCCAACCATTATGGATAGATAGAAGTTAAGATAAACAGTTCATGAATTAAATCTAAGAAGTAGAAAGAGTAACGTCTGTAGTGCTTTGATGGAGGAACCCTAAATCTAAACTGAAGAGGAAAATTATGGGACTAAGAAGTTTTTTTTTTCCCTCGTAATTCGGTCGAATGGCCCATTCAGCATCAATAATGATTCCACTAAGCATTCGTTAAACAAAGCTTAAAATGGATTTACAACTTAAATTTTCTGCGGGACCCACTTACTGATGTGGATGCTCTAAATGGAGAGAAAACTGTAACATTATAATATAGATTAGGGGTGTTCAATAAGGAAAAAATCAAACAAATAAAAACTGAACAGAATCAAAATAGAAAAAAAAATCGTCTCGATTTGGTACTACTAAATAAACTGAATAGATATTATTTTTGTAAGAAACCGTAGTATATGAATATAGTTTAATATATTCGAGCTGTGCCCATCTCTCCTAAGGTAAATTCGATTTGTCATCTCATTTTTCAAGCATCCGTTTACTTCTTTGGAGAGAAAGAAATGCTAGATTTCATACCTCGGAGCAGCTGCTACCGAGTACTTTGGTCAAGCAAATCCGCCTCCTTCTCAAAGCAAAAATGGCAGCTCTGGATTTCAGAGCAAGATCAAACGTTGGTTCATCTCTACAGCACCACGACCACGCACAGCCATCTGGAGAATCCTTCATCTACACATGGTTCAAGTACTTTGACATCTAAAAAGTTTCAACCTTTGCTTCGCTTCACTTTGGTTTCAAATTATGTATTTTGTGCTATCCTATAAATTCCGATGTATGCAACTTCTAAATGGTCTCTCCTTTGAAGGGACAAGTGAAATAAATGTAATATTCAGAAAATATATATATATATATATATATAGTTTAATATATTAACAGTTTCAACCGAAAAAACAACTAACTGAAATACATTAGTATACTTATATATAAATGTTATGATAAAATTAATAATATATACATAAATTATTTTATTAATATGATATTCACAATTAAAACATTGATTTTAACAATTTAATATTTTGTTTTTAGTTTCAAGGTTTTTTTTTTAGTTTTCATCAAATTAAATTAAACATAGTTTTAATTTTAATTTGTAAATATTTTCTAAAATATAGTTATATAATAATATTATGATATTATTATTTTTCTTATTTTATTTTAATAACTAAATCAAACAGAAGATACGATATTGTAAAGTTAGAGTAAGAAATATAAATTTATGTTTTAATAAATCTGATATCTAATCATATAAACTAAAATTTGCTATAGAATATGAATATATTTATGGATTTTTTGTATAAATAATAGTTAACTTTTATAAATCGAAATACCGGAAAATCAAAGAAACCGAACCGAAACCAGACCAAAATCTGAATTGAGCATAACTACTGGCAAATTGCCCTTTAGCCAATCTAAGGGTGGTGGTTGGTTCCATTTGAGCTTCTGCACTTTAATTTGTAGGGTATCAATGTCCCTACATAGAAGGTATTGCCATTCAGCTGCCGCGTCTAAGGCTCTATGAACATCCACTATAGAGAATATTTCGCTTATTGAAGCAAAATCAATTTCGAGGTTTTTATATGACCGGATATAAAGTCCGAAAACAATTCTACTTTATTTTATGTATATCCTACAATAAAAATGAACTCATTATTAAAACTGAGTGATAAATTTATTTTTACTTATTATTTCGTTTTCACTATAAAATGAAATGAGTATTAAGTTTCACAATTCCATTATAGAATTATTCTATTTAAAAAAAATATAAAATAACAATGGATATCTTTTTAATCTTACCTCTAAATTCTTCCCATTCACCATAATGAACAGAGGATTGGTGTCTTCTCCAAGAAAACCAATTCTGGTTTATTTGGTGTTTACATCATTACTATTATTAAAACTGAAAATAGAAGTCAAGAAAACATACAGATACAGTCCAGTGTTTAAACAGTTGATGTCAAATAATTTTGGATTCTTTAATTGACTATTTTTTCTAGCTATTCCAATAAAATAAAATTGTGACATTAAATTGAGCACGATTAGATCTAACCGAAAAAAATAAATATGAAATGCGAAGATAATGAATTTACCTGAGATTTATAGATGAGACAACTGTTTAGTTCATAGGAAAAAGCTGAAGAAAATGAAGAACTATCAAACCATATGTAGCTTCAAAGGAGGAATCATTATCATAGTTCATCTGCACATAAACCAAACCTAGAATGAGCAATCCAAATATAAATATATAGATACATATACATATATATATTAGAAATCTTAACATTCTAAAATAAAGAAAAATTACTAAATAGAAAGCATCAAAGAGTTAACATCATAAAAATTTAGTGACTTTGTTTTTCTGATGTAAATGTCTTATTAGATCGATAAACGTTTCTAAATGACCTAGCGTTCATGATAAGCGTTGAAATAGAATATTTTTTAGTAAATTATTTAAAATCTTATGCTTATAAGGTAAGATTATTTCTGGAATATATAATTAGTAAATTAAAAAAATATCTCATGGGTAGATTGCACCAAAATTTTGATTGAAAGATTTCAATTATAAATATTTAAATATTAAATGCATGAAATTAGAAGAAAAATATTCCGTCAGTTGATTGTAATATATTTTTGATTGACATGTTCCACTACATATATTTAAATATAAAATGTATATATAAGACAAAAAATCTAGAGAGTAGACTAAAACAATTTTGAATATAATAGTAAAAATATAATTTTAATATAATAAATTATTTAAATTTTAAATATAGATAATAAAGAAAGAGATACTCATGATGATTTTTTGATTGGCATATCTCAATATAATTGGCATATCTAATATAAATATTTAATTCTAAAGTGAGTATTAAAATAAATAGTTATATTGCAACCATGTTTTGGTGTTTAAAATTAATATTAAAATTGTTTTGATTAAATTTGTTTAGGAATGCAACCATGTTTGTTTCCAGTTTGTGTAAAATAGTCAAAATGATAAACATACTAATTGTTTTGATATTATGCATTTGTTTAGGAATGTTGATCCACCATTTGATATTAACATTCGTTTTAGGCGATTTGTTAAATATGGGTAACTGTTGGAATATTTCATAATTAATTTGGAGAATTATTTACAATGAAAGACTACAATTAGGGAATGACATGATAATATCCAGAATACAATACTGTTAATGAATGATCTGATTTACATTAGAAAATCTCTTTTGTCTAGGACAAACAAAATATTTGTTTAATAGTATAGGAATCAGAAAAATTAAGAGTTGGGTCGAATTACCCATTAAGGCCCAAAGTAAGTGTTAGTTTATTTATAAAAAATAACCTTTCAAATATTGTGAATGTAGTTTACCTCCTATTAGATCAATTTCGTTAATAGTATGGGAGCTTGTTACAAAGAGTTAATGAAAGAGATTTGAGGAGTGCAACCACAGTTGATTTTGCTAACAAACCAGTGTCGAGAAAGACACAGAAGGTTGGCGAAACGCGATCCGCTGGATAAAGAAAGGATTTATAAATGTTATTTGACATTTGTTTGGAGCTAAGCTTTAAGTTAGTGTGTTGCCGTTATAACCTTTAACAAGCCATTGCCGGTGGATGCAATAGGTTGAAACCAGTTACGCTAACAAGGCATTATAAATGCATTTCAGAAGATTGCGGCTAAACTTTAAAGTTAGAAACTGTTTGCATTGTTTGTTATTTTTGAAAATATGAACATCGATAGCTTCAAAACATTGTGCTTCTTGCTACATCTTGGAATGAGACGTTGCATCTTCAAGAAGAAACATTTGCTCTATATATTATGGGAAGCAGCAATTTGGAGGATTTCACATGCATCGGTGAGATCGGAGTTGGTTGGACTTGTTAGTGGATTATGATTGAGAATCGGACTTGAACACTTCGACGAGAGTCTCATTTGATGGAGGGAGGTACAACATCATGACAAGTTAACCACCGCTGAATCAAATGCAGCACTATCTGAGGACTCGTGAATACCCAATTGTCCACATCTGGAATATATCGGATCGATATGATGATGGGGTGGTTCTCTGCTTGAGGCGTGAGGGATGAAGGAGCATAGGTGCCAAACTCCAAAAAGTTACTGATTTCTTGACTAAGAAGTTACTGTCGACCGGATATGCTAATAACATCATCGACAATGGTAACGAGGTGGTTGATGGCAATGGGATGTACTAGTGCGGAGAAAAACTTGCTCTTGTAAGGAGTTAAGGTGGCATCCACGCCTATATCGCTATATATCTGCAGGGAATTCCGTGGAGTAAAGGTTTCACCACCGCTTACTGGGCTATAGATGAACATCGAGCAGAAATTGGTTTGGTGATGGATGGAAGATGGATGTCTTCAAACCTCAAATGACTCGTGAGATCCTCTGGGAGGCAAAGAAAGCGAGGATTCCATCCGATGGGGAATTCAAGGTTAGTGACGTTTATGGGATTTATATTCAAATTGTTTAACTGTTACTCTGTATGTTAGCGTTTACTGATTAGTTATCTTGATAAATTCATTTATGGCAGGCAGGTGGTTTCAGCCAGCGGACCTGTAGCAGATGTGGAGGAACTGACCACAACAAGGTCACATGTAAGATGCTATATGAAAGACCAAGTATGGAGGTGAGGTGGAGTTTAGTGTTTCTTTGTAATGGTCAGATCTGGGCCTTTCTTAGGATATGAACTCTTATTATGATGTACTAAAACTAAGTTCCCAAAGCAGCCCACATTGTCACATACTATGTGCAATGCGGTGTGAATCTACTCACCCATTTTATGTTTATGTTATGAACTCGGTACTACTACGTTATGTTATGAACTCTTTCATTTCAACTATGTTTTGTTGCTAAGTTTGTAAGGTAAATGCGATATATATTAGGTGCTAAATGATAAAATAACTCGTATCATAGGGTTAGCAGAAACATTAGGTAATTGGAATTGTTAGCGGTTCAGAAACATTTATCAATATCCATTCTACCATTCAATTGCTTTGGGTGAAGATTCAATACCAATGAATCAATAGAAAAACATGGATTTGGAGATTTGTTATAAGGTTAACTGTTATCGATAAGTTTAACTGATAAACAATATATATTGTACTATCCCTAAGTTTGGAGATTTGTTATAAGGTTAACTGTTATCAATATATATTCTTAGGATATGAACTCTTATTATGATGTACTAAAACTAAGTTCCCCAAGCAGCCCACATTGTCACATACTATATGCAATGCGGTGTGAATCTACTACCTATTTTATGTTTATGTTATGAACTCGGTACCACTACGTTATGTTATGAACTCTTTCATTTCAACTATGTTTTGTTGCTAAGTTTGTAAGGTAAATGCGATATATATTAGGTGCTAAATGATAAAATAACTCGTATCATAAGGGTTAGCAGAATTGAGGTAATTGGTTGTTAGCGATTCGAGACATTTATCAACATCCATTCTACCATTCAATTGCTTTGGGTGAAGATTCATACCAATGAATCAATAGAAAACATGGATTTGGAGATTTGTTATAAGGTTAGCATTATCGATAAGTTTAACTGATAAACAATATATATTGTACTATCCCTAAGTTTAATTGATAAACAATACTTATGTGATGGAAACTACAAATCAAAAACAGCAAGTGATGTTGTTTAAAAGCATAGATCCATAAGAGGAAGATAAATGTAATAAAACAAAGATTCCAATTTAAAATCCAGGGGAAGAAAATCTAAAACGAAACAGACAAGAAAACAACCATATAACATCACAGTTAGGCCGATATATGATCGAAGAGTTTAACAGCCAATTGCTTGGATGCTGGGAGCAAACGAGGAGTGCTGCCTTGCAACCAACAAGACCATCGACGGCATGAGCTTCAATAAACAGCACTGTCATGACTGCTGCATCCGTATGAGCGGAGCTCTGCGGGATTCCCCTGCATCTGGAGACTGTAAAGGGCTTGATCACAGCATTAGCTTCTGTATATCCGAGCTGCTTCAGAACATACGGGATGAGGTTAGCAATTGGGGTGAGCTCCTTCTTCAGCAAACTGTCACTTCGAAGGGAGGTTTTGCAATCCAAGACGTTGAGTGTGCTCGCTTTTGTATCAATGCAGACTCCAACCCAGTGTTGCTTGTCCATGTTAAATGGGAAATATATCCTCTCGGGCACCTTCGGAATAGGGGTTACCAGCGGGATATTGGTGAATTTAAGCTTCACACGATCTTTGACTGCTGTCTTGACAAAGCGAGAGTGGTGGTTCATTATTGCAACTGGAAGGGAGGTGTCGTATATCGCAACTTTGGGGCTGGCGGCTGGACCACGATTCACGACTCCGATCAGAGCATCCACGATCTGGCAGGGTTGAAATCAGTTAGTATACATGTAATAAAGTCATGAGAAAAAAGAGGAGTCTTTCATACCCCAGAAGGTAATATGGACTGGCGATGAGCAATATCACAAAACTCTTAAGTCACTGCACTAACCGACTTTCCTGTAACAGGAAAAGTTACTCGTTACTTATTCCGTTAACGGTTACATAGTAAAATATCAGGTGTTATAAGAACAATGGTTGTTTACTTACGATTCATTTAGCAACTTCTCCTCAATGAGCTGGAAACGTTGGTCGAGATCAGGGATTATGGCTTGAACAATTGTTAATTTAGGATCACACTTGTAGTCTTGGAGACCAACCGGAGCGATCTTAGCCCTTTGCTCTTAGCTGCGCCACAGCCTCTTGATCTAGTTCCATGGGTGCTGAAACATAGTTTGTCGGATGAGCCGACTCCTTGCCAACGGTCGAATCCTCCTGCGATAGTCCGAGTGAGAAAGACGGCATTTCGAGAAGATAAAAAGGTAGATGCATCTGATTCCGTGTAAGTAGGCATTAGCAAACAACTATAATTAATAGGAAATGGATTGTAATATCAGGATTAAAACATAGGAAAAATGATTACGATCCATGTCAAAAGGTTCAACAGGTTCGCTAACATCCTTTGATTTGGTAAATATTACGAAAAAATTAAGATACTTAGCGGTTTCATAAAACCTTAGCCGTTATTGAATAGGTTACCTGAAGTGCATATGCATTATCTTGTACATGTCCCGCGATCTGCTTTCGAGCAGGGCTGAGACTCGTCGAATATTGGGGTCTCTTCAATAGTGCGGTTCGTTGGCTGAGAAAATCTGTTCCTGCACATATGACAAAATTGACGTGCAAGATTGATAGCAAAATAACAAATTCAGCTTAGCAGTAAATGTTTGTTCTTACCCTCCGTGTTGGTGTTAGCTCCAACTTGTTGCCCGACTGTTTCAATAAGTAATGTAGTTAGCGAAACAGAAATATAAAAGCTAAAAGTTATGTAGTTACCTGATCCATAGGTGCACTTCGTGTAGCTGCTCCTCTATATGCTCCTGGAGTTGTGGGTCATCAGCGTCTGGTACTCCTTGATTCTGTGGTTCGGGGCTTCGTGGTTACTGAGAGAGAAACATCCGCGACTATATTCAGATCACGAACATGATTGATGGGAATCAGCAGCTTCGATTGGGTGGTGAAATCAAACACGGTGGTTCTTTGTCGTCGCCGGCTGCGTTGCTGGTATTGCCTACGAGACCAGCGAGTGGAGCAGGGTCGCCGAGGACATCAATTCGCCCTTTATAATTGAAGCTTGCATATCCTTCAGCTGACAAGCGAGAATCGCGAGATCTTCTCCATGTCCCGAGGCATGACACGGTGGACTGGAGAGCAGCTTGCTGAGATTGACTGGTAGGAGAAACAAGTTTGTCTAGCTTGGCATCGAGCTTCATATATACGCTTCTCCATTGGCGTATCATATCGAAAATCGGAGGATCCTCGCCTTCGAAACCTCCGCAGCGTGATCCTTGTCGTTTTGTCTTTCGGTTCTTTCTCCTTCAGTTTCTTGTCTCCCCTCATCCGAGAAAGATCATTGGCGGTAAGACCACCTTTAAACATTTCCTTCCTGAAAACAAAACCCTCACTTATCAATAGGACCATGTGGTCAAGAGCGGATCATCGGACTCATCAGCCCATCTAAGCCAGCAGACCACTCCTCGTATGGATCATCGAGAATAGACTTTACGGACACCTGAAACATACACGTCAAAACATTAGCGGTTATTTAGTGATTACAGGTGTTAAACAATAGTTTAGCAGCCATGGCAAATTTTTACAGTTATCAGTTATTTGTAACTTCATATCGACTTAGTTTTCAATAACCGTATTAGCGGATAATTGTTAACTGGTACTTAAAATTTTAGCAAATAAATAAATGGTTAACTGATCGGGTACCTTTTCGAATCTGGTCTTTGCATGCGGGTATGAGACGATGCCAGTCGCTGCGGTGGTTTGACCTGCCCGCAGCGTTATCATCCTCGGTTGCTTCTCCACCGTGTTGGTCTCGCCATCTGCTCCACTATGACATGACAACGCGTTCAGAATGGGTGACTTCTTCTTTAAGCTGTGGGATGGCAGCAAGCATAATCAGCTGAATTGCCTCAACGTAACCACGTATCGCAACAGCGTTTGTGACAATGCGATCTCATCTTTCCCTTTAATTGAGGACTTGGCGTGAGGTACGAGGCTCGCCCTGGGAAGGCAAGAAACTCATCTAGATCTCGAATCAACTCCACATGTTCAGGGATGATGCGGTGTGTGTGAAGAGGCAAAGAGAATAGACGAGGTAATCGCAAGGCAAGCAATTTTGATTCGCGACTCTTTTGTTTTACGACCTTGTTCTCCAGCATGTCGATGGCTGTCTCGACAGTGCAGAACTTCAACGACCCAAACAGTTCATTCCAGTACAACTTCTCTTTCAATGGGTTTTTCTTCTTCTTCTGCACCGGGATCTTCGCACAGTTCAAACCGGTGACGATGCCAAACTCTCGGAGGGACATTCTGACTGGGTTTCCCGCAAACAGAAACCAAAACTCGTACTTTTTGTTGACTTTGAGAATTCGAACGAGGACGTGCTGTCCAAAAGCCCCAGAAAACGGAGGGTTATCATCAATCGCAAGAATCCTACCGAATGTAGAATTCGAAAGAAACTGGAACTCGTCAGGTTCGAGTGCGGCGATTATTGATCTGGTCGTCTTCATTTTGTGATAGGAATTGATACGCTCACCCACTGGTTCAACACCAGCAGCGAACATTCTTGGCGGCAGCACAATTTCATCCATCTCGTCGATCTGTGATGTTAGGGTTTTCTCTTGGGAATTTTAGGGGTTTTCTCTAGAGAAATCGAAGAGAGAGATATTGAAGTGATAAAGGAGAATAAGAGAGAGACGGGACACTGTATAAAAACGAAGAGGGTGGTTGGGGGATTAAATGGCAACTTTTCAGAAAATGAAAAGAAACAGAGTACTATCACGCTTCTCCGACAGAGAATCGGAACAGTCATGAACCTTGAAATTGTCCAATGGGTGAAAAGGAGAAGCCTGACACCTCTCTGCATGCGACGCGCTTACACTCGCCGAAGGGTGGAGCACTTTTAGGGGCAATATCGTCAACGAAAAAAAGGGTTGGAAGTAAAGGTTAAGTGACAAGTTATAGGTGTGTTTAGGTACATCTGTGCCAATTTCTGTAAAATTAATGTACTATAGTCTCACGTAATCTTCATTCATTGGTCCAATCACATTGTTTACCAACACATTAACATGGACACCAAAAATTCGAGGATCAACCTGGCCATGATGTCCACTAATCTCTCTATTGGAAGCCAATGATCAAACCAAACTAAGTTGAAAGTACGCCTAAGTAGTTGTGGTGCTACTGCTGTGTCTGAACATAGGTCTATAATTTTAATATTTCTTTAAACATCATAATATGATGGGCTGGGCCGGGCCTAAGTGAAAGAATTATTCAGTACCTCCCTTCTCTTGAAACTTCATATTTTCTTCCAAATACATGATTCGAGTGTAGTGTTATGGAGATAATCTCTAAATGAGTTTCAGATAAACTCCGTAGATACCACCTCACGCATTTTACGCTTTAGGTTTATACATCTCATCCCAGTAAACCTTTGCGTCAGTGCAACTATTTAGATTTCTCCGACCATACAAAAGTTATTCGATTTCATCTTAAACAATGTAACTAATTCACAAATACAATGGTTGATAACATGTTGTCAAATACAAGATGTATAGTATAGATATTTTATGGTTGCATAAACACTACAACGATAATAGTACACTTAAACCAAAAGTGTGCATGAAAAATAGATGTCATAGATGCGCTTCAGAAAAAAACAGAAAACAAGAAAAGAGAATTTTCACACAATGCTTCTTCATCTACTACTTCTATACTACTAAAACGTTTTAACGATAATGAGAAACGCAGTCTTTTATTTTCTTCAACGTCCATCCACAGAAGTGAAGGAGTCAGCAAATCCAGACGGGCGTGTTGGGATACTTGTCTGCGTATTATCTTTACTTCCATAGACCGAGGACGAAGATCCAGAGTCATCTCCCGTTTGGCTAAGCCCCTCAGAAGCTTGCCACTTCTTAACCGCCTGCGGAAGGGGAAGATCATAGTCTATCCCGTAGAGGTCATCAGGATCGACCTCAGTTGGTTTCCATTGGACGGTGAGCGAAGAAAGAACGTTAACGATGTGAGACATGTCAGGTCTTTGGTAAGGCTCACGTGCGCAGCAATGACCAGCAAGCTCCCAAACTTTTTCAACGCTGGCTAAGGTGTCTTCGTCCAGCTTGATGTTTGGGTCTATCGCGTTTTTGAAGGCGTTTTCGTCTTTCTCTTTGCTGGCTGCTACACGACGGAACCATGTCACTAGATGGACGCTGTCCTCAGGTTGCGTCTCATCCAAGGCTTTACGACCAGTGATTAGCTCCATTAGTATGACCCCGAGGCTGAATATGTCTACCTTGGTTGTCACTCTTCCAGTCACTGCCATAATCAAAACCACAAAAAGATCAAAGTAGAAACTTTAGTAAGTTCAAAATCAATCAATGTATGAAACTTTAGCATTTGGGTAAGTTCAAAATCAATCACAGTATGAAACATTAACAGTTGCAGACCTGCATATTCAGGGGCAAGGTATCCGAAGGTCCCAGCTACACGAGTCTCGATGGAGTATTTGCCTTCAGGGGCTAAGCGGACTAACCCAAAATCAGAGACTTTAGCACGCATATCATCACCAAGAAGGATGTTTGATGGCTTCAGATCCCTATGGATGAAACTCTGATGAGCAAGTGTGTGTAGATACTCCACACCCCGAGCTACATCCAAGGCAATAGCCAACCTTCTAGTCCAATCAAGAGGTTTACGCTCTTCTTCTTTCCAGTGGAACAGATGCTGGCTCAGTGTTCCCTGCGGCATGTACTCGTAGACAAGAAGCCTCTCGTTACCATCAAGGCAGTACCCTAGAAGCGCAACAAGATGACGGTGACGC
Organism: Brassica nigra; assembly: GCA_016432835.1. Taxonomy (NCBI): domain Eukaryota; kingdom Viridiplantae; phylum Streptophyta; class Magnoliopsida; order Brassicales; family Brassicaceae; genus Brassica; species Brassica nigra. The sequence goes on along the minus strand of CM028247.1, from coordinate 12,151,277 downwards.
ATTTTAGTCAAAACAGTAATCTCTGATTTGAACTCAGCGAGTCCCTTATCACTCACAACCGAAGAAGACTCCATCCTCTTCACTGCTATTTTGGTTCCATCGTGGAGTTCACCTTTGTAAACTACACCGAAACCGCCTCTCCCGAGAATATTCTCTTCGCTGAAGTTGTTTGTCACACTCCTCAAAACCTGTATGGATATAACCAAGTTACCAGACTCCACAACGTGTATGTCACTGTTGGCACTTCCGCTGTGACTGTAAGAGCTCTCAGTTCCTCCTCCCCCGTTGTTAAGACTAGAAGCTGCAACGGTGAGTTTAATGGCATCGCTGTCACCAGAGTGATGCGGATGAATCACCATGTTGGTGTTTGGACTCTGAACTTTAGCGGGTCTCCTTCTCTTCTTGGCGTAGAGGCAAACACCGAGTCCAACAAGACACAATGCACCAACAACACCACCAACAACAGGAACAATGATCTTGACACTGCTTGACTTCTTAGAACTTTCGCCACCACCACCACCACCACCACCGCTATTATCTCCAGACCCTCCTCCATGAGTTCCAGGAGTTCCACCACTCGGTGAGACAGGTCCATCCTTATCGATGTTAAGGTTACCAGTAGTCACCACAGTCACACTTCCCCTGAACTTTGGCACACCACCGTAGATATTGTTGTTAGACACATCGAGTGTCCTAAGCTTAGGCAAAGTGGTAAGCTCTGTCGGTATACTCCCGGTGAGTCGATTATTAGAAAGGTTAATATTCTCCAAAGAAGTAAGCTTAGCAAAACTCGAAGATATCGTACCCGTGAGCTCCGCCCTCCCTAGATTAACCACTGTAATATTACTTCCAGAACAAGTAATCCCAATCCAGCTACCACACGGATCATTCCCTTTCCAACTCATGGCTAGCTTCACCGGATATCCAAACGACTCAGCTATAGAAAGCAAGGTCTCGACACGTGGATCACACGGAGTACCGGGAGTATCCAGACAGAAGCTATTCGTTTTCGCTATTACATCAACACCAACTGACTTGGCGAACAACGGCATCGGTCCTTGAAACAAGTTATTAGTTAAATTCACGACAGTAAGCGATTTGAGACCAGTAAACGACGGTGGGACAACACCGGTGAGCTGATTCTCTCTCACATTGAACAATCTCAGAGACTGCAAACCAGAGAGATCAGGGATCGGACCCGAAAAGGCGTTACCTTGCAGATCAATCTCGACGAGAGACGTCATGTTCTGCAACACCGAGATCGACCCGTTGAGCTTCTGTCCGTTGAGATATAACTGCTGCAACGACGAGCCTGACAAACTCGCAGGCAACCCTCCGTGCAGCTGATTCTGTGACAGCTTCAGAGAAGCGAGGCTCGGAAGCGTCTCGGAGCTGAAGAAATCAGGAATCGAACCCGTGACGTTGCAGTTAATGAGGGAAAGATTCTTCAGAGACGTCGCTTCCTTAACCGTCTCCGGAATCTCCCAAGCAGGGAAGGGATTGTGGTCGAGGTACACTTCTTGTAACGAGTTCATCCCCGAGAAGAGATTCTTCGGCGTCGAATCGAAGAGATTGTCGTGAAGATTGAGCGTCTGGAGATGCGTGAGACCGGAGAGATCGGGAATCGAGCCGGAGATTTTGTTGGAGAAGAACTCGAGGACGATGAGCTCGGAGAGTTTCCCGAGATCCGGAGGGAGAGTTCCTCCGATCCCTTTCTGCTTGAGCTGGATCCTCGTGACGCGGCTGCTCCCGTCGCATTGGACGGTCTCCCATTTGCAGGGGTTGGGGTTCGACCAGTCGACGTCTGTTGTGAGTTTCAGGCTCGATTTGAGGGATTGCATGATCGTCGCGTCGTCTTGAGAAGCGGCGGAATTGAGTAAGGAGATGAGGAGGAGACAGAGGAGGGAAAGATGAGATCTGGTCATTTTCGGTCGAGGTTGGAGGTGGGGGAAGAGTGTGAGACTTCTTTATCTTCTTTCTAGGGTTTTACGGTGGCGGCATTGAAGAAAAGGGGAAAGACAAATTGAGAGATGGAATCGGCGGAGATAGAGGAGAGAATTAAAGTGTTGGGAGGAGGATCATAAAAGCATTGCCTTTTTCCCCAAAGATTACAAAAAAAAGAATAGTATGAACCAGCAAGAAAATTAAATTTAAAGATGAAATTATTAAAGTTTTGTTTCTGGGGGACTACTCGAGAAGAGAGACTGTGTTGTGTGTGGGAGAGAGAGAGAGTGTCTCTATTAATAATTACTCCTTAACTTATTTTTTATTTTATGTTATGAGTACAGCTGCCACGCGGCCTAATGGAATGGTAAAACAGTATAAAATTGGCAAAAATATTCATAAAGTCAAACAAATGAAACTATCTGCTATGTTAACGTTTGTATATATCCTGAATATTCATATTTTAAGTATGAATTTGACTGATTTAATGAAAATTGGTAACTCTCTCACCCCTTAAATGGTAAGAAGGAAACAAAAATCTACAGATCAAAATGAGAACAAAATGATACGATGGTCTTTGATTTATTATTCTCTTGCCTGTATATCTATGATTGCATTTTTCGTCATTTTCGGCTACCACTTAATAATGTTGATTTTTTTTTGTAAACTAACTTAATAATGTTGATCGTCTTGCATAATTTGAATATTGGTCTATAGATCTTGGATTTTTCTTCACGTTATATCCATTTTCTTCTATAAAATAATACTTCTATTTTCTTGTATTAGCTTTTGTGTGACAAACTCTACAATGCGTGAAATGTATCTGTAGACTATTGAAAAGGCATTTAATATGGTGGCGGTGTATATATTAATTACGGTCAAATTTGTGGGAGAAATCATCGTAACGTGCTAAAGACAGTTTAGTAAACATCGTTTATTTATTTTTATATAGATTAATTTCTTTATCCACGAGTCACGATTCTGTGAGTCATCGTGGTATTTATGTTTGTTTTTTTTTAATCTTTCAACGAATTAATTAAGAAAATATCTGAAGATTAAATATTAATGAGTCATCTGAATGGTCTTATCTTTTCACTAATTATTGGACAACAAGATAAATGCGATGGTCCTGACAAAAAAGAAACTGCAAAGACAGACGCCGTCAAATCCGGAAGATATTAGCCACGCATTATCTTCATATTCGGCGGGTTGTATAACGGTCGTTATCTTACACCGTTTACTTTTTAAATATTTTTTGTTAGTGGGGTCATTTGACGCCGTTTAACTTCTATATGGTGAGTTTTTTACTGATGAATAGTGAGAATACTGACCACTTTCACGGTAATCTAAACTATTCTATTCTCAAAACTATTCTATTCTCATTGCATTGAATGTCTGTTGTATTGTTGTATTCGCTGATACAAAAATACGTACGACATTAAAATAATTGAAACTATAATTTTTATTAAATATAGTAGGGACGATTATAAAAGTTTTTTTTTTTTTTGTGAACTATATGTAGAAACTCACATATATTACTGTAAATATAGACGAGTAGTTGAAGGAAAGTAGCTCGCACTCAACACCGTCGTATTATACGCACCAATCGTAAAAAAAAAAAAAAAATCGCGAAGTGCTAGGTCGAAGACCTTTATTTATGTCTACAAAACAAATGGTAAAGACTACGTGAGAACAACTAGTTTGCAATGTTTACGGTGATGCATCAACCAACACACCTGTTTCCCTTCTTTATCATTAACAACTTCAAGTCTTCAATGCATATAAAAGTATATAAATTATTTATCATCTTAAGTAAATAACGATTGTTTTTTGTTTGTTTGTTTAGAGTAATCTTTATAGAAACACAGAAGCTTAGAAAGATTGTGTTCTTGTTTTACCAAGAAAGAAAGATTGTGTTGTGTTCTTGTATTTAAATGGTTCAAATCTAGTAAGATGAAACTGCAGGCAAAGACAATGAGGAGAGGCCAGATCATATTGTAGCCACGAAGCCGACAGACGCTCTTGCCTACACATGACTTCCTTGTCTTTTGCAATCACAATCACAATCACATTCTTGCATGCACATCAATAACGTAACTCCACATGATAATAAACCAAGCTCCAAAGACGGCCACTTGTAAAGCCGTTTCAGTTTCCATCATTCAAATGAATGTGTCCTTTACAGAACCATTGCAATCTGGCTAACTCAAAAAACAAAACAAAAATCATTCTCCAGAGAACAACTGAGCCATTGTCCTCCATCTTATAGCTATGCCAAACAATCTCGTAAATCCAACGGACCCTTCAAAAAATGTATACTTTTCAGGACACTCGATCACATGAGTCAGATTTGACCAACTGATCAGTTGTTACTTGTTACTAGCTACAGCTTAAGGCTACTCCACTCTTTCACATCACCACTGGAAAATTAGTTTAACACAACAAATGTTTTTTGCAACCAACTTAAATTTTCCAGTCCCTTTTCTAACAACAGAACTATCTTGAAAGTACCGAGTCTGAACACGACGTAGCCACATGAGAAATAACTTAATACTAAATCTTGATCTGCTTTGCAAAATATTTTATGATGAAAATTTTTACTAATAATTTAATAAATATTTTATTAATTTGAAAGAATTTTGTGTATTTAAAATATTTTTTGCATTTAATCGGCGCTTTTAAATTTAATCCAGACCCCAGTCAAACCAGTCAATCTGTGATTCGATAATTCAGTTTAGATTTTTAAAAATATCTATATTTAAAATCTGTAAAAATCAATAAAACCCGAAATTAAACTATTAAAAATCAACATTGAATTTTAAATTTTAGCCCTCCTGTGTACTAGGCTTTCTAACTGTTTTTAAATCAAAATATTAATCTATTACGATTTCTTATGATTATACCAGTGTTCTTTTATTATCCAATCCCTAATAGATCGACAACTCATTGTTCTCAATGCTCAATTAATTAACTATGAACACGAATTTGAAATTAAAGCTTCCAATTCTTCATTAATATTTTAATGGACAGGATGAATGCCAAATTGAATGGAGTTTGATCTGGTTTGGATGAAGAGGATGAATGCCAAGTTGAATGAAGTTTGATCTGGGTTGGAGATCGACAAGAGAGATAGAAAGAGAAGATAGATTAGGAGCGAAAATAATTTGATTGGTTTAGCCAAAAAAGATAATTTAGACTTTGACCATTTATGACATATTATATTTTCTCATTTAAGAGTACATGAGATTAGTCTCTATATATATAAGTGATAAGTGAAATAATTAATACGATTAGTGAGCAACATAAAATACTAAATTTGCCATTAAGTTTTAGTTTAAATATGAGTGACATTTTGTGTAATATCCCACATGTATTTAGCTATAAAAGGAAGACTTTTGTGACATATGAGAATCATCCGAAAAACAAGACCAAAGAGAGAGAGCTAAAGAGAGATTGGGGTAGAGAAGAAACTTAGGATAAAACACATTGTTCGAGTCATGTCACGTTATATCTTCCTATTGAGCTTTTAGAGCGTTTATTTAAACTCTTTGATTGATAGTGGAAGTTGTGGGAGACGGTTCCCACCCAAGCCGAAACTCGGTGATCAGATTATCTGTATTAAAAAATTAAGCAATCTAACGATCAATAACTCCTAACAAAATAAGTAGCAAAACAAACAAAATATTTTATTTTCACACACTATATTTCAACCAGTCGTCATAGAGAAGAAAACCAAGAGGGATTGAATCGTCTCAGTTAACTTCCAAACACTGTTTTAAGAAATTTATGACCACAAAATTGACAAAAACCTTTCATAAAGAATTTATGTCTTACTTCATCTCTTTAAAGTGAAGGATATTCAGATATTCTTTTTCTCTTCTCCAAGATAACAAGGTAAATTTTCCAAATCATCTTGACCAGAGGTGGATGCAAATTTATGTAGATTCTCCAAATCAACTTCATCAGACATGGATGCAAACTTTCTTTTAGGCTTAAAGTATTTTCCATTAAAATCCGCCTGTGAAAGAAATCAAAATTAACTTAGCACATATTTATAGTTTATGAATTCTCACGATACGTGTTATTTATAATCATACAAATCAGAATTTTCATTTAGTTTAAAAATAAAAATAAAAGTAATTTAGCACATATTTATAGTTTATGAATTCTCACGATCCGTGTTATTTATAATCATACAAATCAAAAATTTCATTTAGTTTTTAAAAAAATAAATTAAAGTAACTTAGCACATATTTATAGTTTATAAATTCTCACGATCTGTGTTATTTATAATCATACAAATCAAAATTTTCATTTAGTTTAAAAAAAAAAAAAATTTAAAGTAACTTAGCACAAATTTATAGTTTATGTGTTCGTGAATGTTGTTTTGTAGTTAGCCAGAATTTGATTTGTATAAAGAAAGAAGACAGACAAAAACGAGGGTGCATTAAAGCTTAAGTCAAATTTTCAAATTTTTTTTTTTTGTCAAGGAGTCAAATTTTCAATTACCTTTATTAATTTCATCTAGTTTTTAAATGGACTTTTCAAAAAATTATCTTTATTCTTTCTTTGCAAGAGTTCCTTTATTCATTTTTTCTAACAGTTCCACCAATCGGTGAAACCGGTCCTTCTTTCCGATGTTAGCGTTACCAGCAGTCACCACATTCACACTGTCGTTGAACTTGGGCACATCACCGTTGATATTGTTGTGAGACACATCGAGTGTCCTAAGCTTAGGCAAAGTGGTAAGCTCTGTCGGTATACTCCCGGTGAGGCTGTTATTAGAAAGAAAGATTGTTTCCAACGAAGTGAGCTTAGCGAAACTCGGAGATATCGTACCCGTGAGCTCTTGCCTCTCTAGGTTAACAACTGTAACGTTACTTCCGGAACAAGTAATCCCGAGCCAGCTATTACATGGATCATTCCCTCTCCAACTCTTGGCAAGCTTCAACGGATATCCAAACGACTCAGCTATTGAAATCAATGCGTCGACACGTGGATCACACGGAGCGCCAGGAGTATCCAGGCAGAAGCTATTCGTGTTGGTTATTGCATCAACAGCGACTGACTTGTCGAACAAAGGCATCGGTCCTTGAAAGTAGTTATTAGTCAAATTCACAACGGTGAGCGACTTGAGACCAGTCAACGAAGGCGGGACAACGCCGGTGAAATGATTATCTCTTACATTGAACAATCTCAGAGACTGCAAACCAGAGAGATCAGGGATTTGACCTGAAAAGGCGTTACCATGCAGATCAATCTCGACGAGAGAAGTCATGTTCTGTAACACTGAGATTGAACCGTCGAGATAGAGGTCCTGTCCGTTGAGATAGAGTTGCTGTAACGACGAGCGTCCCAAGCTCTCAGGCAACCCTCCGCGTAGATAATTATGAGATAGCTTTAAAGAAACGAGGCTCGGGAACGTCTCAGAGCTGAAGAAATCAGGAATCGTTCCTGCGAGGCTGCAGTTGACGAGAGAGAGGATCTTGAGAGAAGTCGCTTCCTTAACGGTCACAGGAAAACCCCAATAAGGGAAGGGGTTGTTGTCGAGGTACACTTCTTGCAACGAGTTCATCCCAGAGAAGAGGTTCAACGAAATCGAAGAACTGAAGAGATTGTCGTGCAGATTGAGAATCTGCAGATGCTTCAGACCGTTGAGATCAGGAATCGAACCAGAGATTTTGTTGGAGAAAAACTCGAGGACAACGAGTTCGGAGAGTTTCCCGAGATCACGATAGAGCCACCCTTGGATGCCTTTCTCATTGAGCTGGATCCTCGTGACGCGGTTGCTTGCGTCGCACTGGACGTTGTCCCATTTGCAATGGTCAGGGCTTGACCAGTTGACGCCTGCAGGTATGAGGTTCAGTCTCGATTTGAGATAATACATGGTCGTCGCTTCGTCCTCAGAAGCGACAAAATTCAGTAGGAAGAGGAGGAGACAGAGCAGGCAAAGATGAGATCTGGTCATTTTAATGGGGAAGTTTCGAGCTTTGAGGTTGGGAGAGTAAAGACTACTCGAGAGAGTGTTGTGTGTGGACTACTCGAGAAGAGTGAGTGTTGTGTGTGGGAGAGAGAAACTGTCTCTATTAATAATTTGATAAAATAGTATTAAAATGGAGAAAATATTCATAGTCAAACAAATGAGACTATCTGCTATGTTAATGTTTGTATATAGCCTGAATAATCATATTTTAAGTAAGAAGATCAAAACTATTGACTTGATTGAATGCAAATTTTGTAACTCTCTAACCACTTCTATGGCAAGAAGGAAACATAGAAAAAAATCTACTGATCAAGATAAGATAAATTAAATTATTATTTTCTTATCTATATCTCATTTTTTATGCTGAATATAACTATAATATTACAAACTATAAAAAATATTACAGACGATTTTATAGCCGATAATTTTACATGCCTTAGAAAAATTTATGTATAAGTAAGGATAGAGAAATTGTCTCTATTAATAAATTTTTTTTGTGCAACCAGAATTCTATTAATAATTTGATAAAACAGTATAAAATGGGGAAAATATTCATAGTCAAACAAATGAGATTATCTGCTATGTTAATGTTTGTATATATATATATATCATATATTAATGTTTGTATATATCCTAAATATTCATATTTGAGGTAAGAAAATGGAAAGATTGACTGATTGAATGAAAGTTTGGTAACGCTCTAACCACTTTTATGGTAAGAAGGAAACAAAAAAATATCTACAGATCAAGATGAGAAATTGAGAATGTTACAAACGATCTAATCAACATGAGTTCGTCGTAAAATAACGACGAAACTATTTCCTCGTAAAAAGAACGTAATATAATGTGGTTTTTACGAGGAAAAATGATTTCCTCGTAAACTCGACGTAAGCTTAGCATCTACCTTACGAAGAAATATTTTACGTGTACTTAACGACGAAATTTCGAGTCCACCAATTAATTTATTTGTAACATGTTTTTTCGGTTACCTAACTAAATTTTGTCGTAAATTCCTACTAAAATCTCAACTACCAGATTCGAAAATTTCCTACAAATATGGACGTCTGAACATCATTTTAAACACACCAACAAGAAAAAAAAAACGTGAAAGAGAAAAAAAAATGTCGGGCTCCGGGAATATTTTCGAGTTGCGGAGGTGGATGTATATGCACATAGATGCTAATGGGAGTGTGACGAAAGAATATCTCGAAGGGCTGGAGATATTTATGCATCAAACAGATTCCACACCGCTTGCCCAAGAAAGCGGTAAGATGTTTTGTCCTTGTCGAAAATGCAACAATTCGAAATTGGCAAAATCGTGAAAATGTTTGGAAGCTTTTAATAAATAGAGGTTTCACGCCAAATTACTATATCTGGTTTCAACATGGAGAAGGTTATAATTATGAGAATGAAACTAGTAGTAGTAATAGCAATTTTCAGGAAGATAAACGTCACCTGAAGTGGAGAAGATATGTGATTTAGCTGCGAGGAAGTACGCAACTAGACAGACTAAGTCTCTACATTGATCGGAACTCGACCAGAGCAAGTCGATTTCATGAGCTCTTACTCTAAACACCTTAGAGAAATCATTAAATAAAAAATCAATCACCCTGAACAGTATGACACTCCTCTCAAAGGATATCAGGCAAGAGTCTAGCTTCATAATCTCTTTGTCTATGGCCTCGATTGGTACAGCAGATGAAGAAGTAGTAGCAGTATACATTTTTAAAATTATCATAAAATTAGTATATAATATATTTATTTTAAAATAATATATATATATATATATTAAATTATACTATATATTAATAATATTTTTTATTAAAAATAATGAATCTTATTTAATTATTAGATTAAATTAAATTTTAAATGTAAAATGTTATTATTTAAAAATAAATGTAAATATTATTTTAAAATATAAATTTATTTTGGATATAAAAATAATTTTGATATTATTAAATAAAATAAACTAATTATATATATAATTTATATATAAATTATCATTATTTATCTATTGATAGTAAATGATTCATATAATATTATCAGAAAATTAATATATGACACATAATTTATTTTTATAAATAATATAGATATGTTTAGTTTCTAGTATATAATATATAAATATATTATTTTATTTTTAATTAACAATAATGAATGATATGTGAAATTCTATAAGTTATATTATATTTCAAATGTGAAATACAGTTCTTTTTTAAAAAAGTTAAAATAATTAATCACAACTTTTATTTTTCTAAATATAAATTTATTTTTATTATGAACATAATTTTTATATTATTAAATAAAATATATTAATTATATATAATTATTTTAAAACTTTATATATTCTAATTGCAAATGTTATACCAAAAGCTCCATATGAGAGCATTGACTAAAGAGCATTTGAAGAGTATTAACATCTTGTAAATGGTCTTGTAAATGCTTTTGTAATAAATGTTGATTGGATAATCACAAGCATAGTGTGCATAGTGTTTATGCTAATGTTCTGCCAATCATACCCTATGTCTTCGGTGTGTCTATATGTTAGATAGTATTAAATGCTGGTAATGGGATGTTCTAGACAAAATAGGAGCTGATACATTCGGTTCGCTATATCTTAACCCGTCGAGGGGATGTTCCCTGATCACATTCTTAATTCTGAAGACAAAACTGCAATGTCACTCTCCGGAGCCGCGGTTCTAGAGAACTCATCAGTTGATCTCGGGGTTGCATTTTGACACGGATGTCAACAGGAGTGGGGTGGTGGATAACAGAGGAAACCCTAGTAACGGAGATAAGCTCATTGCGCTTATGTCAGCATTGTACTTAAAGAACATCCAGGTGGGTCTACACTACTGATGTTATTTGTTTATCTTTATGTTTGATTAGTTTTTATTACGTATACTAATGGTATTATGTGTGGATATAGGAAGTACGATAGTGACGGACACAAGAACGGGTATGGGGCTAACCAGGTTTATAACGAAGAGAGGAGGGAGACATTGTTTGTACAGAGTAGGGTATAGAAACGTAATTGACAAGGGAGACATTGTTTGTACAGAGTAGGGGTATAGAAACGTGATTGACAAGGGAGTTGAGCTGAACTAAGATGGCATAGAGTATCATCTCATGATGGAATTTCAGGGCATGGAGCTGTTAACGAGAACCACTTATTGTATGATGGTTAGTTAGATACTACTCTTCAAATGATTTAGGCCATAATTGTTTATTTTCATTAAACAAATAACGAATCATGGCCTAGATCCCTCTTTTATTCGTATTGGTTAATTAGTTATATTTATATATGGTCTTCTTATATTTTTCTTTTCTCTACATTGTGACACATCGTAGATACATACTTGGTGGTGAAATTTATAATTGAGATGGGGAGAATGAGACTCGCGGGATCAAAGGAAGGTATCAATAGTCTGATTGAAGATCTTGAGGAGTCACTAGAATCGGCTGACCTGCGAATTAATATTTTGTCAGAGCCATGAGATGCCAAAGCAAAAGTCATTGAAGCTATTGAGACATTCAGGCAATATATCTAGGCATGATATCTGATCGATTATGACTGTAGTTTAGACTTTAGTATTATTAACAAATAAAACGGTTGCCAGAAGAAAAATTAGAAGGATGGAAATTAGATTCTTGTGAAGAATGTCGAGTGAGTGAAGGTTGCTTGGTAGACTGATGGCATTGATATTCTTTTGCTTTGAAACCTATAAAGCCATATCTTCAGTTTGTTATAATTTTAAAACAGCATCTTACGACTCTTTATTGTTTAAAGTCTTCACGTCCCTGTACCTGCTTTTCTTATTAGTAAGAGTAACATGTAGATCCCCGCGAAATCACGGGGAAAAATAAATGTTAAGTTTTCAATATTATTTTAAAATGACTCTATTTCAAATGTTTAAAATAAAGTAAAAATATATAATTGTTTTTAAATTGATATAACTGATATAGTTAAAATAAAAACATTAAAGATGAAAAAATAAAATTATTAAAACTTTATTATAAATAAAAGATATTGAAAACACTAATGTTAAGTGACGCAACCCTTCAAAAGTATTAAGTTTAATAATCAATATTAATTTTCAATATTATTTAGAAATGATTATATATTAAATGTTTTAAAATGATAATATATAAATATCTATTTAAAAATCATATATATAAATGAAATAGTTAAATTTAAAAGATTGAAGATGAAAAATGAGATTACAAGAATTTTTTAAAAAAATAAAAGATATTAAAATACTAATGTCAAAGTGATGCAATTGGTGTATATAAATGATTTTTTAAAGTGATGCCATTGGTGTATATAAAAATACTAAAATACTAAGGTCAAAGTGATGTCAAATTGATGGCATTTTTTAAATATATTAAAATACTAATGTGAAGTGATGTCATTGGTGTATATTATATATTAAATATTTAAAACCAAATGATAATATATAAATGAATTTTTAAAAATATATAGCTGATATAGGTTAAAAAGATTTACGGATAATAATAAAATTATTAACAATTTGTTATAAATAAAAGATGTAAAAGACTAATTCCAAAGTGATGCAATCCTTCAAAAGTATTAGGTTTTATATTATATAATATAAGTTAAATATTGTTTCGTTCAAAAAAAGAGTAAAATATAGTAAGCAAAGAGTTAGAAGAAAGTGGTATAACCTTCCAATTTCTTTTTAGCAGTTATGAAAACAGTAATAGAAGATAAGTTTTGTTGAAAATACGCAATTTTCAAAAAATAAAATTAAGATTATAAGTGAAGAGGTATAAAATGATGATTTAATACACGATTTTCCAAATTTAGAACTTTATGATTAATTTTTAGAAATAAATTATATTTTAAAAAATATTTTCCATAAATAAATATATTATGAGCAACAATTAATAGTGAAAATGTATATTACAAAAATGATGATGAAAACGCTAAATTCTTACTCTAAGACAGTTATGATCATAAGTGAAAATACAGATATATGAAAGATATTCAACCTTTTAAAATAAAGCTTAATTATTTTAAAATGATATGGTTATTCTCGAAAAAATAAAATTCATCATAATCTTTAAAACCAAATATAAATTATATATTGCACTACCAAATAAAAAAATATTTTATGACTTATTTTTACAAAAAAAAAAATCGTTCCATAACCCAAAAGTAGCAATTTAAATGTGAAAGAGGATAAATAAAAGTCTGAATTGATTTTCACAGACTATATTAGAATTTAGAACGCATTTCCAAAACTTGATTGTTATTAAAAGTATACATGCGAAAAAACACAAATTTTAAAAGCTACTATCTTTGACAAAAGAACAAAAATCAGTTTTTTTCGTGGATCTAAATTGGAATGCAATTCTACATTAATAGAAGCGGAGCCCCGCGCAAGCGCAAAGATTTTATTTGAAATTTATGGTTTCAATAGATAACAGTGATACAATATGTATTGTTTTACAATAATAGTTTTAATCCTTTTTATTATGCATGTTCTTAATGGCTGCCTAAATTTTCATATACAATGATGTGGATATACTGATACAGTACATGAAAGATCAGAGAACTTAATGGATGGCTTTGTTCATATTCTGCTTTTATTCAATCAAAATATATGATTAGTGACAACAAAAAAAATAACAATTACGTGACATTATAATGTAATCAATTGTACTCATAATCTGAATGAGGATAGTATTGTATACGTTCAAAATTAAGAGTTCTCAAAACTCAAAAACTCTTCCCAGTGATCAAGATCGTTTCACAATAAAAAAAGTTGGAAAGATTTTTAACATAAAAACGAAAAACAGAGTTTTAGAGTTGTTCAGAAATTAATGTAGTTAAAACAACAATTCATATTCCAATGCAATTTGAAAGCTCATGGCTGAAGGGTGCATGAGTCCACCTTTTGACCTTTGTAAAAGGAAAAAATACACTACGATTCAGGGCTTGGTGGAGCCTGTGTTTGTTTGGAAACATGTCTTTGGACTTCTTTTGTTTGTCTATTTATGGGCTTTGGAGTAATGTGGGTGGAGAATATGTTAAGTTGACGTTAAGGTCTCCGTAATTAATTTGTTGGCCAAACCTTAAAGACGCCATATTTTCAAAAAAAAAAAACAAGCTATACTCGCACGTTTGCAAACATTAATGACTTTTTGATGTTAACGGAATCGAGTGCCAAAAAAATATCTTTGAACCAATAAACCGTATGTGGTCTTTCTGTGATATTAAATCACACCATAAGACAGAGCTGGACGATACAAAGTTTGGGATGTCGACAGAGGTTGACACCTGTGATGCAGTGGTAAGAGTATCACGTTATATTGGTGTACAATAAGTCGACTGACTGTGGGGGTCTAAAATGACAGTACCAGACTGCAAGACATATGCATTAAACGCTTAGGCGGTACCAGAGTGTAGCTTCTTAATGCTCCATATATATTTTGTGGGAGTTGTAGAAGATGCCACATAAAAAAAAAAATTGACTAGCGGGGTAGAACAAAAATTGGAGCACATGCCGTTGTTAATTTTCTTTAAGAACAAACAGACAGACGCTCTAGATAGATGTGGCTAGCAACACAGTCGTTGTCAAAGTAAAAGTGTGTCCCAAAGGTAGCATTGAGGAAAAGGCAACCTGGGAAAAAAGAAACCCCAACTTGTAAGATGATGTGTAGCAGAGTTTATTTATAAATCAGTTTGAGACAAACATTTACCTCCGACCAATTTGGGAGTTGATGTTTGTGGCGAGAATGACCTTTGGCTTAACACCAGAGGCAGCTAATTTGTTATTGAGGAGGTTGGGCAAGACGTCAAAAAAGACTCAAACATAGAGTTGTTTCCCTGCAGTGTAGGGAAGATTAACAGAGTTGTAAATTTCCAGAACTAACATTACCATATCCCCGCCATAAACGGCACCAATGGAGTCATATTATTACTATCTTTGAACCATTACTAACTTTATCAACGACATATGCATCAAAACAGGAGGCGTCTAAAGTATCAAATGACACACTTTAGTTGTCAAAAATTGAAGAGACTAACCTGGTAATTAAGTGGCATCAGCTGTCATAATTACGGAACCGGAACATCTGCGGTCGGATATGGCAGACCATTGCTGCTATCTAAACAGAACTTGTTTGGTCGGTGAACCTAATACAAACTGGTGGGTGCTCTCCTTCTTTGAGGAGCTCTCACCTTTCTCATAATGTGTTCAGACTCTGTACGTTAATAGAACCATGAATTAATTAGGATAGGCTGCGATTAATAAAAAGCAATCAGATGTGAGGAAGATAAACTACCCTATCTAAATGTGATCACAATAAAGCTTCAAGGTTGAGTCGAAATATCAAGTACCTTATCATCAACTAATACCATAACGACGACGCCTTTTTAGTATCCTGCAAACACACATAATTCAAAAGATTTTGAAACGCATATAAGAACATGCAAACCTATTAACAGATTAGAATCAACCCTATCTAAATGTGATCACAATAAAGCTTCAAGGAGTTGACTAATCGTGCTGCAAAACAGAAAATGCGAACCCGTGGTATTGATAGCGGATAGCCATTGATCTTTCTCCCCTGAAGAAACCCTTCTCCTCGTGCTCCTCCACCTTGAAGAACCAGTAACAAACTAACAGCTTGTAAGCCTAAGAGTAGATTAAAAAAATTTGAGATTTGCAGCGAGAGGAGGAAGAGTGTAGAGATTTATAAGAACAAGAAGAGATATCGACATGGGAGGTAAAGAGATTGACAAGACAAACATGAGTTTTCCAGTTTCTGAAAGGCTGAGTTTTGCGAGAAGAACAACTACGAAGCCCGAACTATTCGGAACGCAGAGTTTTACTCATTGACCAAACCAAACGCGGAAGACACATATCAGACCGACCAAACTTCAATCCGATTCGGACAAACTAAACCGGACCTAAATACACACCTACTCGACATTAAGTAGGCCCCACAGTCTTTAAGAAATGGACACGTGGATAGCCTTAGGAAAGGTTAAAAATGCCTCATTAACTAAAATAGATTTTAAAACAATTTTAATATATATAATGGTTCTTCCGAATTATAAATTGAGATTATGTAATTAAAACCTACCAATGAAAGATGTGTGAAATAAATTAAATAGAGTTGAAAAGGTGCAAGTGTTAATAAAGACAACTTTTCATATAAATAAATGGTTATAACCAGACAAATATATAACAAAACAAAAGTCAACCCCTAATAATAGTTGTTTCTTTCTTACTTTATTTATCTTTTCAACTCCAAGATTCAAAGAATATTTTAACCTCTGATTTCCTTATTGAATAAACAAACACAATATCTCTAAAATTTAGAATAAAATTATTAAATTAGAGAAGATTTAGAAATTTATACTTGTTAAATGAGATGTGATCGGTTGCTTGTGATGTGAGCTTTAAAAATGAACCATGAGTTTGTTATTAATTTTCTTTCTAAAAAATAAAAATAAAAACTTATTTTGCTCGATTGCAAGTAGTGAACTAATACAAAAAAAATACACAATTGACAATTGTCAGTGTATCCAAAGCAATGTCATTTAACACTCTTTATCCACCATCTGATAAAACATTGCAACACATGCATGTCTAACAAAGTTATACATCAATATTAATATAACCAAAACTTTTATAGTATTTTATATAAATGACTTTTATTTTTTTTGGCAATATTTTATATAATTGATTAATATTCAAAGATTATATAATTGTCCAGCAGAAGGGTGAATTTGTTGGTTAATGAGTAATAAACATTTTCCGAATATTTTCACCATTGTCAATCATTGAGTTATACAAATCCTTTTGTAAAATAAGAAAACCAAGGTTTTATTTTCAAAGCTAAGATATAAAAGTTACAGTAGAAGAGTCAACATTTTTTATGATCCTACGGAGACTCTTGAATACCTCTCATTTTTATCTATTGATTTTCTATTTCACTATCTCTTGTTATTGTTTTTATCATTGACCACAACTCCTTATATAGATATCAAATGTTACATTGGCTAACCATACAAAATTGTATTATTTAATTTTCAAAAATTGCAATGGTTGATCACTAAAGGTTAAAGTTGCAATGGCTAAACAAATATAATATTGCAATTGTTAATATTCAAAGATTAGAATGGTTTATTTAAAAGAAGATGTAAGTTTATTCTGATAACTTGATGAGAGGTGAAACTATTCAACCATAAAGAAAATATGAGATGTCGACACAATTCTCAACTGATCGCAGTTCGGGGAAATAGATGGGCTATAATAATAAGAATTTCATTTCAGCAAATTTCAATTAATATGTCTATATATGGTTTTCTATCAGGATGTCTATTCATACTGTTTTTATAAAACACATATAACGTAAAAAAACTGTTAAAAAATCTTGATCTTAATTTGATATGACAAAATAGATAGATTAAGAAAATTAAACTATGAAGTTTTTTTTACCGAATACGAAAATTATATTTAATTTAAGATAATGTAATAAATTTAGTTAAGCGAACAGTATAAATATATGTCAAAAATGTAGTACTTGTGCGAAATTTTTTATTTAAATATTTGTATACAAACAAGTCATACTCTTAACTAATAGTATAAATTAACTTACTATTTTAAGTGATATAGATAATCAATTTTATCTTCTTATCCGATGATGTAAAAACGGAGGTCGTAGAATAAATACAAACGACGCATAAAATTATAAAATTTAAAAATGTCAATTATTTTGACACAGAAAATTAATGTTGACCAACAATTGTTTGACTTTCTGTACAAAACATCAACGCAGCTTATTTTAACGAATTATATCAAATACAATTCAATTATTTGTTTCGAAAATACAAATTAACTACTAATCGCCTGGACAACAAAAATCTTGAACACTACTTACATCATACATAGCTTCTTCATGAGGAACAAAAAAAAGTTAGCACACCTGAAGTCAACGCTTAACTTAGCAACCTACAACATATACTTATCTTATACTATTGCAAAGGCTAAACAATATGTATTAACCAAAACTCATATTATAATGTTTAATATTCAAATAACAATTTGAATTTTTAGTTTTTATGTAGCAATAATAGCGCGGACCATAAATAAATATTAACACCTATGGGTTAAAGTCTAGTATTTGTTTATTTACGCAACGATCTATACTACTAAAACATTTTAACGAAACTGCGAAATGAAGTCTTTTATTTTCTTCAATGTCCATCCACAGAAGGGAAGGAGTCAGAAAAAGCAGACGGACGTGTAGACGGGCGTGTAAACGGGGGTGTTGGGATACTTGTCTGCGTATTATCTTTATTTCCATAAACCGAGGACGAAGATCCAGAGTCATCTCCCGTCTGGCTAAGCCCCTCAGAAGCTTGCCACTTCTTAACCGCCTGCGGAAGGGGAAGATCATAGTCTATCCCGTTGAGGTCATCAGGATCGACCTCAGTTGGTTTCCATTGGACGGTGAGCGAAGAAAGAACGTTAACGATGTGAGAAATATCAGGTCTTTGGTAAGGCTCACGTGAACAACAATGACCAGCAAGATCCCAAACTTTTTCAACGCTGGCTAAAGTGTCTTCGTCCAGCTTGATGTTTGAGTCTATTGCGTTTTTGAGGGAGTTTTCGTCTTTGTCTTTGCTTGCTGCTACACGACGGAACCATGTGACTAGATGAACACTGTCCTCAGGTTGCGTCTTATCTAAGGCTTTACGACCACTGATCAGCTCCATTAGTATGACCCCGAGGCTGAATATGTCTACCTTGGTCGTCACTCTTCCAGTCGCTGCCAATAATCAAACCACAAAAACGATCAAAGAATGAAACTTTAGTAAGTTCAAAATCACTCAAAGTACGAAACTTTAGCATTTGGGTAAGTTCAAAATCAATCAAAGTTTGAAACTTTAGCATTTGGGTAAGTTCAAAATCAATCAAAGTACGAAACTTTAGCATTTGGGTAAGTTCATAATCACTCAAAGTATGAAACATTAACAGTTGCAAACCTGCATATTCAGGGGCAAGGTAACCGAAGGTCCCAGCTACACGAGTCTCGATGGAGTATTTGCCTTCAGGGGCTAAGCGAACTAACCCAAAATCAGAGACTTTAGCACGCATATCATCACCAAGAAGGATATTTGACGGCTTTAAATCCCTATGGATGAAACTCTGACGAGCAAGTGTGTGTAGATATTCCACACCCCTAGATACATCCAAGGCAATAGCCAACCTTCTAGTCCAATCAAGAGGTTTACGCTCTTCTTCTTTCCAGTGGAACAGATGCTGACTCAGTGTTCCCTGCGGCATGTACTCGTAGACGAGAAGCCTCTCGTTACCATCAAGGCAGTACCCCAGAAGCGCTACAAGATGACGGTGACGCATTTTAGTCAAAACTGTGATCTCTGATTTGAACTCAGCGAGTCCCTTATCACTCACAACCGAAGAAGACTCCATCCTCTTCACTGCTATTTTCGTTCCATCGTGGAGTTCACCTTTGTAAACTACACCGAAACCGCCTCTCCCGAGGATATTCTCCTCGCTGAAGTTGTTTGTCGCGCTCCTCACAACCTGTACGGATATAACCAAGTCCCCAGACTCCGCGACGTGGATGTCACTATTGGCACTTCCGCTGTGGCTGTACGAGCTCTCAGTTCCTCCTCCTCCCCCATTGTTAAGATTAGAAGCTGCGACAGTGAGTTTAATTGCATCGCTGTCACCAGAGTGATGTGGATGGATCACCATGTTGGTGTTTGGGCTCTGAACTTTAGCGGGTCTCCTTCTCTTCTTGGCGTAGAGGCAAACACCGAGTCCAACGAGACACAATGCACCAACAACACCACCAACCACAGAAACAATTATCTTCACATTGCTTGATTTCTTAGAACTTTCGCCACAACCTCCTCCATCCTTTCCGATGTTTGGGTTACCAGTAGTCAGCACCTTCACACTTCCGCTGAACTTGGGCACACCACAGTAGATATTGTTGTTAGACACATCGAGTATCTCAAGCTTAGGCAAAGTGGTAAGCTCCTTCGGTATGCTCCCGGTGAGGCTGTTATTAGAAAGAAAGATCCTTTGCAAAGAAGTAAGCTTAGCAAAACTCGGAGATATCGTACCAGTGAGCTCCTGCTCCCCTAGGTTAACAACTGTAACGTTACTTGCGTAACAAGTAATCCCGAGCCAGCCCCAGCCACACGGAGTATTCCCTCTCCAACTCTTGGCAAGGTTCACCGGATATCCAAACGACTCAGCTATAGAAAGCAAGATCTCGACACGTGGATCACACGGAGTACCAGGAGTATCCAGACAGAAGTTATTCGTGTCGGCTATTGCATCAAGAGCGACTGACTTCTCGAACAATGGCGTCGGACCTTGAAAGTAGTTATTACTTAAATTCACGACAGTAAGAGATTTGAGACCGGTAAAGGAGGGTGGGATGACGCCGGTAAGCTGATTCTGTCTCACATTGAACAATTTCAGAGACTGTAAATCAGAGAGATCAGGGATCGGACCGGAAAAGACGTTGCCTTGCAGATCAACCTCGACGAGAGAAGTCATGTTCTGTAACACCGAGATTGACCCGCTGAGATTCTTCTGTCTGTCGAGATAGAGTTGCTGTAACGACGAGCGTCCCAAGCTCTCAGGCAACTCTCCGTATAGTAGATTCAGAGATAGCTTCAGAGAAACGAGGCCCGGGAAGTTGTCGTAGCTAAAGTAATCAGGAATCGAACCCGTGACTTTGCAATTGACGAGGGAGAGGGTCTTGAGAGAAGACGCTTCCTTAACGGTCTCAGGAATCTCCCAAAAAGGGAAGGGGTTGTTGTCGAGGTACACTTCTTGTAACGATTTCATCCCCGAGAAGAGGTTCTTCGGCGTCGAATCGAAGCGATTGTCCAGAAGATTCAGCGTCTGCAGATGCTTCAGACCGGAGAGATCGGGAATCGAACCGGAGATTTTGTTGGAGAAGAGCTCGAGGACCATGAGCTCTGAGAGTTTCCCGAAATAAGGAGGGAGAGTCCCTTGGATGCCTTTCTGTATGAGCTGGATCCTCGTGACGCGGTTGCTTTCGTCGCAATGGACGAAGGCCCATTTGCAAGGGTCAGGGTTTGACCAGTCAACGTCTGATGTTATGTTCAGGAAGGATTTGAGGGATTGCATGATCGTCGCGTCGTCCTGAGAAGCGGCCAAATTGAGTAAGGAGATGAGGAGGAGGAGACAGAGGTGGCAAAGATAAGATCTGGTCATTTTCGTCGAGCTTGGAGTGAGAGTTTTATCTGGACGGGGTTTTACTGTGGCGGCAGTAAAGAAGAAGAAGAAAAGTCAAATTCAGAGATGGAATCAGCGGAGATTGAGGAGAATCAAAGTGTAGGGAGAGGATCATAAAAGCATTGCCTTTTTCTCCAGATAAAAAAATTTGTATCAACAAGAGACAAATTAAAAATGAAAGATGAATTATTAAAGTTTTGTTTCTGGGACTACTCGACTAGTAAGAGAGAGTAAGTGTCTCTATCAGTAACTACTCTTAACGAGTTTTTGTTTTTATTTCATTTTTTGTCTATTGAAGTGGTTAAAATGTTACTAGCACAGCTAGCACGCGTAATTAATTGGTAAAACAGTATAAATCGGGAAAGTATTTTATTAGTCAAACAAATGACGCGTTATTAATTCTTGTGATTAGTTAGATTATGAAGGTTAACAAACCAAAGAAAATGATAGTACTTTCTCGTATCCACATATGAGCATTCACAAATGAGTAATTAGTTGGTAAACCAGTCTAAAAATCGGGAAGATTATCCATATGTGAAACCAGATATTCAGATATCATTTTTCTCTCTTTAAGATCACACATTCAAAAAGTACCTTCTCCAACTCATTTTGGCTGGATGCAAATTTTGGTAAATTCTTCAAATCATTTTCATCAGAAATGGATGCATATTTGGTTAGGCTTTGAAATATTTTTTCATTAAAATTTGTCTGTGAAGAAAATGGTTAACGTTAGGTTCTTAACACAAGCTTTTAAAAAAAAAAATTTTTTAAAACAAAAATAATAAAGCAGCTACGTTTAAGATACAGTTTCGAAACCTACACAGATATGTGTTGATTTTACCTTTTACAAAAATTAAAATGTACATAATGTTGTAAATAAAGGTGAGGGAAAGTATATTATAATATGTATTTGTCAAAGGGAATAAAGAGAGAGATGGGAGATGGGATGTGAGAGAGAGATGAGAGAGTAATGTCTTTATATTATTTTCTGATTCCTTATCGTACAAATAAGAGAGTTTGGTCATATATTTATACTTAAAAAGGCCGTACGGTGGGTGGATCGGCCCACATATATCACTAAGTATTTTTTTAAAAAACATCTGTGATTCATTGTCTATTTTTGCTGGTGATGTCCGAGTTATAAATTTTCCTTGAGAACATGCATTACATGTAAATTCGCCTGTTTGCAAAAATTTTTCGTTTTTCAACGGATGGCCATTCGAATTTTGCAATATCTTTTCCATCATAACTGAATCAGGATGTCCTAACCTCTCGTACCAGATTTGAAAAATATCAGTATACTTCATGTTTACCATGGTATAGGACTCAGTCATGTTTATTTTTCTACAATATAGTCCAGAGATAATATTCTTAACTCTTCCAATATATGTTTTTCTCGGACTTAATGCAAAGAAATTCAATACCATATTTACTCATAGTCTCAATATGATATCCATTTCTTCGGATATCTTTAAAACTTAACAAGTTTCTATGAGACTTGGGAGAATACAATGCATCATCTATTTCAAATATTGTTCCCCAAGGCATTGAAAATTTCACTCTACCAGAGCCCATAATAATCTTTGCACTACCAGATATTGTATTTACGCTTCCAGCGTAATCTTTTATTTTGAGACTGGAGAAATATTTCTTATCTTTAATTATTGTGTGCGTTGAATCACTATCTGCCAAACACATATCTCCATCCAAAGTCTCAAAGTCTGGCATTCTTTCTGAATTTAAAATATTCATAAACATGCATTAATATTAAACATAAAACATGAAAATATAACATCTATTTTACAACAAAATATATAGATACTATAATATAGTAAATACTACATCACATCGATTCTATCACTCATCGATAATTTCTGGCTCAACCAGAAAATCTGATACGTCGAGATGAGTATCATCATTTAAACAATGAAAGGATGGCCCGGGTTCATCAGAGATGAAGTTCGTTTCACCTCCCTTCTCTTTTCCCTTTTGGGATTCTCTATACAGATCAGCTAAGTGTTTTGGCGTACGACAACTGCGTACCCAATGACCTTTCATACTGCATCTGTAGCAAACCCTTTCTATTTGTCTTTTATCATCCCGGCCCCTTTCATTTCCATGGAATTCCTTATTGTTTCTTTCGTCATACGGACGAAATCTTCTTCCTCGTCCTCTTCCACGACCGTGATTTTGATTTCGACCACGTCCATGTCCTCGTCCTCATCCTCTCCAATTATCATAACTGGATGCAACATTCGCTTCGGGGAATGCTGCAGCTCCAGTGGAACGAGCTTGATGGTTTAACAGCACGAGTTGATTATTTTGCTCCGCTACAAGCAGGATTTGCATCAACTGCGAGTAACGTTTAAATCCATTCACTCGATACTGTTCCTGCAGGACTATGTTTTCAGGATGGAACGTGGAGAGAGTTTTCTCGATCATATTGTAGTCACTTATTGTTTTTCCACATAACATCATCCTGGATGTAATTCCGAACATAGCGGAATTATACTCACTTACACTTTTGTAGTCCTGGAACTGGAGATTGATCCACTCTTGTTTAGCTTTCGGTAAGATCACATATTTCTGGTGATCGAACCTCTCTTTTAATGAGTTCCAGAGGTCACAAGGATCCTCTTTCGTAATATACTCATCTTTTAAACCATCATGTATGTGGTGTCGTAAAAATATCATGGCTTTAGCCTTTTTTTCATCCGACACCGTTTTCAAGATATCGATGGTTTCCAAAAGCCCGTTTCCTCTCAGGTGCATTTTTGCACCCACTGCCCAGATCATATAATTATTTCCCGTAATATCTAGGGCATTAATTTCGACCTTTGTCAAATTCGACATGATAACTGTATCATAGAATAATAATATAATATAGACGAGAATTTAAATATATAATTTAAATGCAGAAATTAAAAGCATAAAGTAGAGACAATAATTAAAAGCATAAAGTAAATTGCAGAAATTTAAAGAACATAAATAAAATAGGAGGTTCAGCCTGCCATATGATCCGAGGAATCATAGACTACCATATTGATCATTTTTCAAAGTCAGAGAAGACATAGCCTACCATGTTGACTTTTTCTCATTTTTCAAGATCGAAGGAGGCAAAGCCTACCATAATTGATCTTTTCTTATTCCAGGGTCCGAGGAGATAGGGTCTTCCATGTTAACCTTTTCTCTTTACTAATTATGGAGGCAAAGCCTACCACGTGTTTCTATGATCGTGAAGGCATAGCTTACCATAATGACCAGTCGGGAAAGACAGACAACGCCTATCATCCCGAAAAATAAACAGAGAAGGTCTAATCTTTCACTCCATAACAATAATAAAATTAAAATAATTAAAATTATTGAAATACATAAATTTAAACATTACCTCACCGGTATAACCTTGGTTGGTATAAGAACGATCAGTATAAGAAACTCGTCGTGCTGATAACGTGTTGTAAATAAATGTGAGGGAAAGTATATTATAATATGTACTATTGTTAAAGGGAATAAAGAGAGAGTAATGTCTTTATATTATTTTCTGATTCCTTATCGTACAAATGAGGAGAGTTTGGTCACATATTTATACTTACAAGAAAATATTAAAATATGACATCAGTCAGTTATAAATATCAGTCAAACCTACTTTGACCGTTTGAGATAAGACTTATCTCTTTTGATAGATAATTATTATTCTAACACATAAATTATTATAAGAAAAATTTACACCTAAGGATACATTTTAACTTTTCAATTATTATAACACAGCTTACCTGAGATCCTTGTTCGGAAACTCGCTAGACGCTACGCGTGCGGTGCGTCCGGACATAGTGATTTATTGAAAAATCGGAAAAAAATCGGGAAGTCGCGGAAAGAAATTTTCACTATTTTATACGTATAATATACAATATTTATGTATAATACATATTTATGTACAAACATCATTTGTACTAAGATCACAAAATATAATTAAATTTATTTTATTCCATAAATTTTAATAAAAAATACAAAAATAATCCACTTATAAGAAACAAAATAAAAATATTGTTGGACAACATCTACAAAAATAGAAATATTGGGTAAAATCTATTATATTAAAACAGAAGTCATGACTTAATTCATGTGTGATTTTTTAATCTGGATCACCTTTTAAAAAATTGTTTTATTTAATTTTTATATAAATATTTAAATAATTTGAATTATTCTAAAACAAATAAATAAAATAGATGTTCCTATATTTACTCTGAAATTATACCTGAATAAAATCTTTTCATATCTTTTATTTATAATATAAATATACATTTCATTTTTTCACAAAAAAAGTTTTAAATATTTAATTAATTTTGCATTATTAATAAATGAATATTTCATTTTTCACTTTAATAAAATTTTAAATGTTTACTTAATGTCGTGTTTATTTAAAATAAAATTTATATTTCATTTTGACTAAAAAAACTTTTTTAAATATCTAATTAATCTTATATATTAAAAGAAAAGTTACAACCTTGATTCATGTGTGATACTTTTAAAAATGGACATTCCCTAGAAATAAATTATTATAAATTAATGTTAATTATGATTTTATTACAAAATGAAAATAAATTTTTATATTATTTTCTTAAACTTTCTAATTGTAATCTACATTTTGAAAAATTATAGCGAATCTGTTTAAAAGATTTTAACAAGATCTTAATTTCAAAAATTATATGTAAATATTTTCACTAATTTCGAAATTAGTTATGAAATATTATTATATATTTATATAATTAAAATATAAACTCTATCCGATTTTATCTATTATATAATCATAATCAATCATTTTAGATAAAATTATTATATTGAGCTAAATATAATAAAATTATATTAAACTGTTAAATTCATATATTTTATTTTCTTAAGTATTTATGTTCAAAATATAATAATAGGTAACACGTGTTAACATTAGTAAACTATATAATACATGTAAAATAATTAACATGTATTTCATTAAAACTAATAATATAAAATCTTTTAATCATGATATCTATTCATTTTAAATATATATAATTTATATATAATTTTTAACAAATCTCTTGAAAATATTTTAATAATTTCATAGTTTTCAAAAGTTTATGTTAATATTTCAATTTAATTAGCAATGAAATATTATTATGCATTAATATATATTCAGTTATCATTTATATAATAATAAGTAAAAGTTTTTATCTTACATTATCTATTTTATAATAATAATAATTCATATAGAATGGAATTATTATGTTGAACTATATATGATAATGTTGCATTAAATTTATAAATTTATAAAAAATCAAAAATATAAAATATTTATGCTAAAAATATAAGACAATGACATAACGACTTAACATTCATAAACTATATAATAGATGTATAAAAATTAACATATCTTAGAAATTTGAATATAAAAGAATTATATTATCTGAAATAAAAAAACGTAAAAAATATTGCTAATAAGAAATCAGGCTTTGATGGTCGGCACGTTAAAATTGAGCATACATTTAATTAAAAAAATAATTTTTAATATGTTGTTTAATGCATATAATAATTTTTTCAAAAACGAAACACAAATACAATATGATAAATATTTAATAAGAAGCGAGAAATATATATATGATAGTTTTAAACAATTGATTAATTAAAACATGTAAGTATAAAATTATTATATTTGAAATAGTTATATAAAATTTTAAAATATGATTAACATTAAAATGTATGATCTAAAATAAATAAATAAATAAACAATATATAACTGAAAGCAAACAACACTTTTGATGGATCAAGATCTAGTCTATACTATTAAAAGAGAATCATTTTAAGAAAATATACTTAAAAAAGTTGTTGGACCTATTCATTTTTAGTCCAACCTATTACTTATAATCAAATATTATAATTAACAGCTAAATAGCAACCAAATAATATCCTTAACATTTAAATAATCCACTTTAACCCACTTAACCTTCTTAAATAAGATCTTGAATTCAATATACCACGTGACTATACAAACATTAATATAAACTTCATCAAATGTTTCAAATAATTCACTCAACTTTTTGTTTAAACCAATTTCCTACAATACTTAATATAAACGATATTAAATAAATTAACACATAGAGGTCATATCACTTATATCTATTTAATCCTCTTCCATTATATCAAATATTTGCAATATCCTGTTAAACATATATTGATCAAACAATATTCTAATACATCATTGTCGTTTATAGAATATCATGACTACACAGAAATTTCGTGGTTCTGTTAAAACTAGTCCGACTTCACGATAACAATATTTATTATTTATGAATTTGAAATTTTTTTGTTCAGATATTATACTTTTTATATACTTTGCACTTAAAATGAATTTATACTATTAAAATCATTTTAAAATCTAATATAAAAAAGGTTATTGGAATCATGTATAAATATTTATTAATTTTTGGTCTTACCATTAATCATTCTAACCATATAATATTTTAAATATTTATAATACATCATAATACTACTCTTTATGATATTTTTTCTCTAAAAATATTGCATCAACCATATTTTTATACAATAACGTTACAAACCTAATATAAAAAGGTTGTACCCGATTTGGACGTAACGAGTTTAGATCTATTTAGCTATTTAGAATTAAAAAATTCAAAATATCAATAAAATCTGAAAAAATACTCAGCACACGTAAAATACTTGAAACCTCAAACAAATATTATCCGTATACCTAAACTATTACTCGAAATCTGATCCGATGAACCTAAAAATAACCAAAAAAATTTTCCAAATACCCAAAAAAAAAATTAAAAGTTTTAAGTTTTACCTAAACCAAAGACTATAACCGTAAACCAAAACTCAGAACTTATAAAATATTTGTAATACTGGAAACATATTCAAAATACTCAAATATACTTAATATATAAAAAATATTTCTGATAGGACTCGGACTCAAACAAAGACCAGTCGGTCCAAAAAAAAATACCAATAAATAATTTTCTCTAGATCCGGACCCAAATCAATCCTATATTTTTAGTTTGTTTTTTTTGGTCCAGATAAACTGTCGAGACCTAAGAAAAAGTAATATAAGAATGTACATCTAAACTAATTCATAGATTATATAATTTTAAGAAAATTCTCTTCCTCGATGACTTTGTATTATAATATAATCCAAAAAAACTCGCGCTTTTGAAGCGCGGATCAAAATCTAGTACGTGTTACAATACAACTTATTAACCTTATGATGTGAGTCACTTTCTTCTTCTATCTATTTGAGTGTATTTTTTCTAGACTGAATCTGCTTCTTTTGTCAAGATATGAGACACACAAAGCTAATCACCAGACAAGAAAAAAGGCCTTTGTTTCAAGTCCGAAGTCTTCTCACCAAAGCTCTGTCAGCTTCCGCTAATTATCATTAGCCCCCGATGGTAGGATCGTTATTAGTCCCCAAACTTATCTAGTATTTTGACTCTTTTTCTTTTGTGTAGCGTTGTCTGATGTTTTATGCCAGTGCAGAAACAGTTTTTTAGCTCTGAGTTTCCATTCAATTGAGAAGATTCAAATCCATTGTGGAATCAACGATTTTAGATCAAACAATTTCGTCAATTACGCGGCCGCCTTTTATACTTTTATGGAGTCCACGCTCCTTACTCGGCTCACCGCGTTATGTAACCGAAGTGGCTCAACTCGCCACGTTACACACCCGCATCCACGGCCGATTTTTAGAACAAGGCCTGAGACACACATTTTCTGTGTTGTTTGTCTTTTCTACCATTCCTCTCAGTTAAGTTTCCTCCTAACTAGATAGATAATATATATTTATTTCTAAAAAATTATGAACTGGAATCACACAAAACTGAAAAAAAAATATTTATTAATTTTATTTAGTTTTTAAATGGACTTTTCAAAAAATTCATCTTTATTCATTTTTTGCAAGAATCCCTTTATTCTTTTTTTGCAAGAGTTCCATCAGTCGGCGAGACAGGTCCTTCGTTCCGATGTTAGTATTACCAGTAGTCACCACATTCACACTTCCCCTAAACTTGGGCACATCACCGTTGATATTGTTGTAAGACACATTTAGTGTCCTAAGCATAGGCAAAGTGGTAAGCTCTGTCGGTATACTCCCGGTGAGGCTGTTATTAGAAAGAAAGATTGTTTCCAACGAAGTGAGCTTAGCGAAACTCGGAGATATCGTACCCGTGAGCTCTTGCCTCTCTAGGTTAACAACTGTAACGTTACTTTCGGAACAAGTAATCCCGAGCCAGCTATTACACGGATCATTCCCTCTCCAACTCTTGGCAAGCTTCAATGGATATCCAAACGACTCAGCTATAGAAATCAATGCGTCGACACGTGGATCACACGGAGCGCCAGGAGTATCCAGACAGAAGCTATTCATGTTGGTTTTTGCATCAACAGTGACTGACTTGTCGAACAAAGGCATCAGTCCTTGAAAGTAGTTATTAGTCAAATTCACAATGGTGAGCGACTTGAGACCAGTCAACGAAGGCGGGACAACGCCGGTGAAATGATTATCTCTTACATTGAACAATCTCAGAGACTGCAAACCAGAGAGATCAGGGATTTGACCTGAAAAGGCGTTACCTTGCAGATCAATCTCGACAAGAGAAGTCATGTTCTGTAACACTGAGATTGAACCGTCGAGATAGAGTTGCTGTCCGTCGAGATAGAGTTGCTGTAACGACGAGCGTCCCAAGCTCTCAGGCAACTCTCCGTGTAGATAATTCTGAGATAGCTTTAAAGAAACGAGGTTAGGGAGCGTCTCGGAGCTGAAGTAATCAGGAATCGAACCCGTGAGTTTGCAATTGACGAGGGAGAGGATCTTGAGAGAAGTCGCTTCCTTAACGGTCTCAGGAATCTCCCAAAAAGCGAGGGGGTTATTGTCGAGGTACACTTCTTGCAACGAGTTCATCCCCGAGAAGAGGTTCATCGAAACCGAAGAAACGAAGAGATTGTCGTGCAGATCCAGCATCTGCAGATGCTTCAGACCGGAGAGATCGGGAATCGAACCGGAGAGTTTGTTGGAGAAGAACTCGAGGATGACGAGCTCGGAGAGTTTCCCAAGAAAAGGAGAGAGAGTCCCTTGGATGCCTTTCTCGTTGAGCTGGATCCCCGTGACGCGGTTGCTTGCGTCACACTGGACGTTGTCCCATTTGCAATGGTCAGGGCTTGACCAGTTGATGCCTGCAGGTATGGGGTTTAAGTTCGCTCTGAGAGATTTCATGATCGTCGCTTCGTCCTGAGAAGCGGCAAAATTCAGTAAGAAGAGGAGGAGACATAGCAGGCAAAGATGAGATCTGGTCATTTTAACGGGGAAGTTTCGAGCTTTCAGGTTGGGAGAGTGAAGGCTACTCGAGAAAGTGTTGTGTGTGGACTACTCGAGAAGAGTGAGTGTTCTATGTTGGAGAGAGAAACTGCCTCTATTAATAATTTGATAAAACAATATTAAAATGGAAAATATATTCATAGTCAAACAAATGAGACTATCTGCTATGTTAATGTTTGTATATATTTATCCTATGTTAATGTTTGTATATATCCTGAATAATCATATTTTAAGTAAGAAAATCGAAACTATTGACTTGATTGAATGCAAATTTGATAACTCTTTGACCACTTCTATGGTAAGAAGGAAACATATAAAAAATCTACAGATCAAGATGAGATAAAATGATATGGTCTTTGATTTATTATTTTCTTATTTATATCTCATTTATTATGCTGGATATTATAATATTACAAACGATTTTATAGCCGATAATATTACATGTCTTATAAAAATTCATGTATGAATAAGGATAGGAAAATTGTCTCTATTAATAATTTGATTTTTTTGTGCAACCAGAACTCTATTAATAATTTGATAAAACAGTATAAAATGGAGAAAATATTCATAATCAAACAAATGAGACTATCTGCTATGTTAATGTTTGTATATATCCTGAATAATCATATTTTAAGTAAGAAATCGTAACTATTGACTTGATTGAATGCAAATTTGGTAACTCTCTGACCACTTCTATGGTAAGAAGGAAACATATAAAAAATCTACATATCAAGATGAAATAAAATGATATGGTCTTTGATTTATTATTTTCTATCTATATCTCATTTATGCTGGATAATTATAATATTACAAACTATAAAAAATATTACAGATGATTATATAACCGATAATTTTACATGACTTATGAAAATTCATGTATGAGTAAGGTTAGAAATATACCGTAATTTTCAGGTGATTTGCATCATATTTTACAGAAATCTAATTTTCCGATTTACTTTGCTTAAAAAGTATGATTTTTATAAATTACTCATTGTATTGGAATGTCTGTTATATTGTATTCGCAGATACAAAAATACAAATACTTACAGCATTAAAATAATTGAAACTATAATGTTATTAAATATAGTATGATTATAAAGTTTTTGGTCAGCTATATATAAATTTTATATATAAAACTCACATATATTACTGTAAATATAGATAAGTAGTTGAAGAAAAGTATCTCACACTAACTTAATGACTTCTTTTGCCAATATATAGAAGGTTTCTAAAAGCAACTATAACACAGACTGGTTCATTGTACTAGTCAGCGCATTCAATCAACTCTCGGTGAGATTTCTCCACCGGGAAACGTTGTTCTCTATCACAAGACACAAAACCAAAGTTCTAAATTGGATCCCACTTGAATTTTTGTTTAAAATGTGCTAAATTTATTTATCAAAAAACATGTATGTACATCAAGTGCAACTTGTTTTAGAGTTTGTTTTAGCGCATTATATCACATACAGCATAGCATGAAACTACTTTTGAAATTTAAGTTTTAGAGTTTGTGAACCCCACCTTGTCATAGAGATCAAACCAAGAGGGATTCAATAATCTCAGTTTACGTACTCTCAAACATTATTTAGGAAATTTAAGACCAGGAAGTTGATAAAAACCTTTCATAAAATATTTGAATTTTACTTCATCTCTTTAATGTGAAAGATATTTGGATATCTTTTTTCTCTTTCGATCACAAGGTAAATTCTCCAAAATCATTTTCACCAGACATGGATGCAAAGTTTGGTAAATTCTCCAAACCATTTTCATCAGACATGAATGCAAATTTTCTTTTAGGCCTAGAAGTACTTATCCATTTAAATTAGTCTACTAAGAAAATCAAAAAGTAACTTAGTACAATTTTATTTTTCATGAATTCTCGGATTCATGTTATTTATATCATATAAATAAAATAATTCATTTATTTAGTTTTAACTCTTACCTTTTTAGCTTTTCTGTTGAATCCGTTATCCGAAACCTTTGTATTTGTGTGCGTTAATGTTGTTTTGTAGTTAGTGGAGAATTTGATTTGTATAAGAGAAGTTACAATCTTGATTCATGTGTGATACTTTTTAAAATGGATATTCTCAAGAAAATCTTATTTCATTTATTTCTAACTAACATTTTGGCATATCACATCTTAAATAATTGACATATAACAACTTCACGTATAAAATTATTTATTTTTAATTATAAAATTTGTTGAAAAAAATCTAAACAAATCTTATTAAATTTTTAAAATATTTTTATAAAATGATGCATTAATTAATTTCGTAATTAGTAATATAATATTATTATAAACTAATGTTAATTAACATTTTATTACAAAATGAAAATAAAATTTTTATATTATTTTCTTAAACTTTCTAATAATAGTCTACATTTTGAAAAATTCTAATAAATCTGTATAAAAGATTTTAACAAGATGTTAATTTCGAAAATTATATGTAAATATTTTCACTAATTTTGAAATTAGTTATGAAATATTATTATATATTTATATAATTAAAAATATAAACTATATCCTATTTTATCTATTATATAATCATAATCAATCATTTTAGATAAAATTATTATATTGAGCTAAATGTAATAAAATTATATTAAACTGTTAAATTTATATATTTTATTTTCTTAAGTATTTATTTTCAAAATATAATATGTAGGTAACACGTGTTAACATTAGTAAACTATATAATTCATGTAAAATAATTAACATGTATTTCATTAAAGTTAATAATATAAAATCTTTTAATCATGATATCTATTCATTTTAAATATATATATAATATATATATAATTTTTAACAAATCTCTTGAAAAATATTTTAATAATTTCTTAATTTTCAAAAGTTTATGTTAATATTTCAACTTAATTAGCAATGAAATATTATTATGCATTAATATATATTCAGTTATCATTTATAAAATAAAAATAAAAGTTTTTTCTTATTTTATAATAATAATAATTCATATAAAAGAAAATTATTATGTTGAACTATATATGATAATGTTGCATTAATTTTATAAAAAATCAAAAATATAAAATATTTATGCTAAAAATATAATACGATGACATAACGACTTAACATTCACAAACTATATAATACATGTATAAAAATTAACATATCTTAGAAATTTGTATATAAAAGAATATATTATCTGAAATAAAAAACGTAAAAAATATTGCTAATAAGAAATTCAGCTTTGATGGTCGGCAGGTTAAAATTGAGCACACATTTAATAAAAAATAATTTTTAATATGTTGTTTAATGCATATATTAATTTTTCAAAAAGAAACACAAATACAATATGATAAATATTTAATAAGAAGCGAAAAATATATATGATAGTTTTAAACAATTGATTAATTACAACATGTAAACTATAAAATTATTATATTTGAAATAGTTATATCAAAATTTAAAAATATAATTAACATTAAAATGTATGATCTAAAATAAATAAATAAAATATATATATATATATATAATGAAGACAAACATCCGCATGGTTACGCGGATCAAGATCTAGTCTATACTATTAAAAGAGGATCATTCTATAAAATATACTTAAGTGGAAGAAAGTATATTCATTTTTAGTCCAACATATTACTTATAATCAAATATTGTAATTAACAGTTAAATAGCAACGAAATAATATCCTTAACATTTAAATAATCCACTTTAACCCACTTAACCTTTTTACATAAGATCTTGAATTCAATATACCACGTGACTATACAAACATTAATATAAACTTCATCAAATGTTTCAAATAATTCACTCAACTTTTTGTTTAAACCAATTTCCTACAATACTTAATATAAAGGATATTAAAAAAAATTAACACATAGAGGTCATATCACTTATATCTATTTAATCTTCTTCCATTATATCAAATATTTGCAATATCCTGTTAAACATATATTGATCAAACAATATTCTAATACATCATTATCGTTTATAGAATATCCTGACTACACAGAAATTTCTTGGTTCTGTTAAAAGTAGTCCGACTTCACGATAACAATATTTATTATTTATGAATTTGAATTTTTTTGTTCAGATATTATACTTTTTATATACTTTCCACTTAAAATGAATTTATACTATTAAAATCATTTTAAAATCTAATATAAAAAGGTTATTGGTATCATGTATAAATATTTTTGGTCTTACCATTAATTATTCTAACCATATTATATTTTAAATATTTATAATACATCATAATACTACTCTTTATGATATTTTTCTCTAAAATATTTCATCAACCATGTTTTCATACAATAACGTTAAAAACCTAATATAAAAAGATTGTACCCGATTTGGACGTAACGAGTTTAGATCTGTTTGGCTATTTAGAATTAAAATTTCAAAATATCAAAAATCTGAAAAATACTCAACACACGTAAAATACTTGAAACCTCAAACAAATATTATCCGTATATCTAAACTATTACTCGAAATCTGATCCGATGAACCTAAAAATACCCAAATTTTTTTCCAAATACCCAAAAAAAAAATTAAAAGTTTTAAGTTTTACCTAAACCAAAAACTATCACCGTAAACCCAAACTCAGAACTTATAAAATATTCGTAATACTGGAAACATATTCAAAATACTCAAATATACTTAATATATATATAATATTTCTGATAGGACTCGGACTCAAACAAAGACCAGTCGGTCCAAAAAAAATACCAATAAATAATTTTCTCTAGATCCGGACCCAAATCAATCCTATATTTTTGGTTTAGTTTTTTTGGTCCGGATAAACTGTCGAGGCCTAAGAAAAAGTAATATAAGAATGTACATATAAACTAATTCATAGATTATATAATTTTAAGAAAATTCTCTTCCTCGATGACTTTGTATTATAATATAATCCAAAAAACTCGCACTTTTGAAGCGCGGGTCAAAATCTAGTATGTGTTACAATAACACTTATTAACCTTATGATGTGAGTCACTTTCTTCTTCTATCTATTTGACTGTATTTTTTCTGGACTGAATCTGCTTCTTATGTCAAGACATGAGACACACAAAGCTAATCACCAGACAAGAAAAAGGGCCTTTGTTTCAAGTCCGAAGTCTTTTCACCAAAGCTCTGTCAGCTTCCGCTAATTATCATTAGCCCCCGATGGTAGGATCGTTATTAATCCCCAAACTTATCTAGTATTTTGACTCTTTTCCTTTTGTGTAGCGTTGTCTGGTGTTTTATGCCAGTGCAGAAACAGTTTTTTAGCTCTGAGTTTCCATTCAATTGAGAAGATTCAAATCCATTGTGGAATCAACAATTTTAGATCAAACAATTTCGTCAATTACGCGGCCGCCTTTTATAATTTTATGGAGTCCACGCTCCTTACTCGGCTCACCGCGTTATGTAACCGAAGTGGCTCAACTCGCCACGTTACACACCCGCATCACGTTTACTCGGCCGAGTAATCGCCTCAGCGGCCGATTTTTAGAACAAGGCCTGAGACACACATTTTCTGTGTTGTTTGTCTTTTCTATTCTTCCTCTCAGTTAAGTTTCCTCCTAACTAGATAGATAATATATATTTATTTCTAAAAAATTATGAACTAGAATCACACTAAACGAAACAGCCAAAACTGAAAAAAAACTTTATTAATTTCATTTAGTTTTTAAATGGGCTTTTCAAAAAATTCATCTTTATTCATTTTTTACAAGAGTCCCTTTATTCTTTTTTCGCAAGAGTTCCACCAGTCGGTGAGACAGGTCCTTCGTTCCGATGTTAGCATTACCAGTAGTCACCACATTCACACTTCCCCTAAACTTGGGCACATCACCGTTGATATTGTTGTAAGACACATTTCGTGTCCTAAGCATAGGCAAAGTGGTAAGCTCTGTCGGTATACTCCCGGTGAGGCTGTTATTAGAAAGAAAGATCGTTTCCAACGAAGTTAGCTTAGCGAAACTCGGAGATATCGTACCCGTGAGCTCTTGCCTCTCTAGGTTAACAACTGTAACGTTACTTCCAGAACAAGTAATCCCGAGCCAGCTATTACACGGATCATTCCCTCTCCAACTATTGAGCTCTTAGAGCGTTTATGTAAACCCTTTGATTGATAGTGGAAGTTGTGGGAGACGGTTCCCACCCAAACCGAAACTCGGTGATCAGATTATCTGTATTCAAAAATTAAGCAATCTAACGATCAATAACTCCTAACAAAATAAGTAGCAAAACAAACAAAATGTTTTGTTTTAACACACTATATTTCAACCAGTCGCCATGAAGAAGAAAACCAAGAGGGATTGAATCGTCTCAGTTTACTTCCAAACACTGTTTTAAGAAATTTATGACCACAAAATTGACAAAGATCTTTCATAAAGAATTTATGTCTTACTTCATCTCTTTAAAGTGAAGGATTTTGGGATATTCTTTTCCTCTTCTCCAAGATAACAAGGTAAATTTTCCAAATCATCTTGACCAGAGGTGGATGCAAATTTTTGTAGATTCTCCAAATCAACTTCATCAGACATGGATGCAAACTTTCTTTTAGGCTTAAAGTATTTCCATTAAAATTCGCCCGTGAAAGAAATCAAAAGTAACTTAGCACATATTTATAGTTTATGAATTTTAATGATCCGTGTTATTTATAATCATACAAATCAAAAATTTCATTAGTTTTTTTTTTAAAAAAAATTAAAGTAATTTAGTACATATTTATAGTTTATGAATTCCCACGATCCGTGTTATTTATAATCATACAAATCAAAATTTTCATTTAGTTTTTTTTTTAAAAAAAATTAAAGTAACTTAGCACATAATTCTAGTTTATGAATTCTCACGATATGTGCTATTTATAATCATACAAATCAAAAATTTCATTTAGTTTAAAAAAAATATTAAAGTAACTTAGCACAAATTTATAGTTTATGTGTCCGTGAATGTTGTTTTGTAGTTAGCAGAGAAATTGATTTGTATAAAGAAAGAAGACAGACAAAAACGAGGGTGCAGTACAGCTTAAGTCAAATTTTCAATTACCTTTATTAATTTCATCTAGTTTTTAAATGGGCTTTTCAAAAAATTATCTTTATTCTTTCTTTGCAAGAGTTCCTTTATTCATTTTTCTAACAGTTCCACCAGTCGGTGAAACCGGTCCTTCTTTCCGATGTTAGCGTTACCAGCAGTCACCACATTCACACTTTCGTTGAACTTGGGCACATCACCGTTGATATTGTTGTGAGACACATCAAGTGTCCTAAGCTTAGGCAAAGTGGTAAGCTCTGTCGGTATACTCCCGGTGAGGCTGTTATTAGAAAGAAAGATCGTTTCCAACGAAGTGAGCTTAGCGAAACTCGGAGATATCGTACCCGTGAGCTCTTGCCTCTCTAAGTTAACAACTGTAACGTTACTTCCGGAACAAGTAATCCCAAGCCAGCTATTACACGGATCGTTCCCTCTCCAACTCTTGGCAAGCTTCAACGGATATCCAAACGACTCAGCTATTGAAATCAATGCGTCGACACGTGGATCACACGGAGCGCCAGGAGTATCCAGACAGAAGCTATTCGTGTTGGTTATTGCATCAACAGCGACTGACTTGTCGAACAAAGGCATCAGTCCTTGAAAGTAGTTATTAGTCAAATTCACAACGGTGAGCGACTTGAGACCAGTCAACGAAGGCGGGACAACGCCGGTGAAATGATTCTCTCTTACATTGAACAATCTCAGAGACTGCAAACCAGAGAGATCAGGGATTTGACCTGAAAAGGCGTTACCTTGCAGATCAATCTCGACGAGAGAAGTCATGTTCTGTAACACTGAGATTGAACCGTCGAGATAGGGTTGCTGTCCGTCGAGATAGAGTTGCTGTAACGACGAGCGTCCAAAGCTCTCAGGCAACCCTCCGCGTAGATAATTATGAGATAGCTTTAAAGAAACGAGGCTCGGGAGCGTCTCAGAGCTGAACAAATCAGGAATCGTTCCTGCGAGGCTGCAGTTGACGAGAGAGAGGATCTTGAGAGAAGTCGCTTCCTTAACGGTCACAGGAAAACCCCAATAAGGGAAGGGGTTGTTGTCGAGGTACACTTCTTGCAACGAGTTCATCCCAGAGAAGAGGTTCAACGAAATCGAAGAACTGAAGAGATTGTCGTGCAGATTGAGAATCTGCAGATGCTTCAGACCGCTGAGATCGGGAATCGAACCAGAGATTTTGTTGGAGAAGAACTCGAGGACGACGAGTTCGGAGAGTTTCCCGAGATCACGATAGAGCCACCCTTGGATGCCTTTCTCATTGAGCTGGATCCTCGTGACGCGGTTGTTTGCGTCGCACTGGACGTTGTCCCATTTGCAATGGTCAGGGTTTGACCAGTTGACGCCTGCAGGTATGAGGTTCAGTCTCGATTTGAGATAATACATGGTCGTCGCTTCGTCCTCAGAAGCGGCAAAATTCAGTAGGGAGAGGAGGAGACAGAGCAGGCAAAGATGAGATCTGGTCATTTTAATGGGGAAGTTTCGAACTTTGAGGTTGGGAGAGTGAAGAGTGTTCTGTGTTGGAGAGAAAAACTGTCTCTATTAATAATTTGATAAAACAATATTAAAATGGAAAAAATATTCATAGTCAAACAAATGAGAATATCTGCTATATTAATGTTTGTATATATCCTGAATAATCATATTTTAAGTAAGAAAATCGAAAGTATTGACTTGATTGAATGCAAATTTGGTAACTCTCTGACCACTTCTATGCTAAGAAGGAAACATATAAAAAATCTACAGATCAAAATGAAAAAAATGATACGATGGTCTTTGATTTATTATTATCTTGCCTGTATATCTATGATTGCATTTTTCGTCATTTTCGGCTACCACTTAATAATGTTGATCGTCTTGCATAATTTGAATATTGGTCTATAGAACTTGGATTTTTTTCACGTTATATCCATTTTCTTCTATAAAGTAATACTACTATTTTCTTGTATTAGCTTTTGTGTGACAAACTCTACAATGCGTGAAATGTATCTGTAGACTATTGAAAAGGCATTTAATATGGTGGCGGTGTATATATTGATTACGGTCAAATTTGTGGGAGAAATCATCGTAACGTGCTAAAGACAGTTTAGTAAACATCGTTTATTTATTTTTATATAGATTAATTTCTTTATCCACGAGTCACGATTCTGTGAGTCATCGTGGTATTTATGTTTGTTTTTTTAAAAAAAATCTTTCAACGAATTAATTAAGAAAATATCTGAAGATTAAATATTAATGAGTCATCTGAATGGTCTTATCTTTTCACTAATTATTGGACAACAAGATAAATGCGATGGTCCTGACAAAAAAGAAACTGCAAAGACAGACGCCGTCAAATCCGGAAGATATTAGCCACGCATTATCTTCATATTCGGCGGGTTGTATAACGGTCGTTATCTTACACCGTTTACTTTTTAAATATTTTTTGTTAGTGGGGTCATTTGACGCCGTTTAACTTCTATATGGTGAGTTTTTTACTGATGAATAGTGAGAATACTGACCACTTTCACGGTAATCTAAACTATTCTATTCTCATTGCATTGAATGTCTGTTGTATTGTTGTATTCGCTGATACAAAAATACGTACGACATTAAAATAATTGAAACTATAATTTTATTAAATATAGTAGGGACGATTATAAAAGTTTTTTTTTTTGGTGAACTATATGTAGAAACTCACATATATTACTGTAAATATAAACGAGTAGTTGAAGGCAAGTAGCTCGCACTTAACACCGTCGTATTATACGCACCAATCGTTATGAAAGAGAAAGAAGAAGAGTTCTAAAGCAACTACGTTTAAGATACAGTTTCGAAATGTATATATGTACATATATGTGTCAGTTGATTTTACCTTTTACAAAAATTAAAATGTACATAAATTATTATAAGAAAAATTTACGCCTTAGGACACATTTTAACTTTCCAATTATTATAACACATCTTACGTGAGACCCTTGTCCGGAAACTCTCTAGGCGCTACGCGTGCGGTGCATCCGGGCCTAGCGATTTATTGAAAAATCGGAAAAAAATCGGAAAGTTGGGGGAAGGAATTTTCGCTATTTTATACGTATAATATACAATATTTATGTATAATACATATTTATGTACAAACATCATTTGTACTAAGATCACAAAATATAATTAAATTTATTTTATTCCATATCTTATAATAAAAAAATACAAAAATAATCCACTTATAAGAAACAAAATTAAAATATTGTTGGACAACATCTACAAAAATATTTCGGTAAAATCTATTATATTAAAACATTAGTCATGACTTAATTCATGTGTGATTTTTTAATCTGGATCACCTTTTAGAAAATTGTTTCATTTAATTTTTATATAAATATTTGAATTATTCTAAAACAAATATATAAAATATATGTTCCTATATTTACTCTGAAACTATATCTGAATAAAATCTTTTCATATCTTTTATTTATAATATAAATATAAATTTCATTTTTCACAAAACTTTTAAATATTTAATTAATTTTGTATTTTTAATAAATGAATATATCATTTTCACTTTAATAAACTTTTAATGTTTACTTAATTTCATATTTATTTAAAATAAAATTTATATTTCATTTTAACTAAAAAAACTTTTTAAATATCTAATTAATCTTATATATAAAAGAGAAGTTACAACCTTGATTCATGTGTGATACTTTTAAAAATGGACATTCCTTAGAAAATCTTATTTCATTTAATTCTAACTAATATTTTGGCATATTACATCTTAAATAATTGAGATATAACAACTTCACGTATAAAATTGTTTATTTTTTAATTATAAAACTCTGTTGACAAAAAAAATCTAAGCAAATCTTATTTAATTTTTAAAATATTTTTATAAAATGATGCATTAATTAATTTCGTAATTAGCAATGTAATATTATTATAAATTAATTTTAATTAAGATTTTATTACAAAATGAAAATAAATTTTTTATATTATTTTCTTAAACTTTCTAATAATAGTCTACATTTTGAAAAATTGTAACAAATCTGTTTAGAAGATTTTAACAATATCTGAATTTCGAAAATTATATGTAAATATTTTCACTAATTTTGAAATTAGTTATGAAATATTATTATATATTTATATATTTAAAAATATAAACTCTATCCTATTTTATCTATTATATAATCATAATCAATCATTTTAGATCAAATTATTATATTGAGCTAAATGTAATAAAATTATATTAAACTGTTAAATTTATATATTTTATTTTCTTAAGTATTTATGTTCAAAATATAATAATGGTAACATGTTAACATTAGTAAACTATATAATACATGTAAAATAATTAACATGTATTTCATTAAAGCTAATAAAATAAAATCTTTTAATCATGATATCTATTCATTTTAAATGTATATAATATATATATAATTTTTTAACAAATCTCTTGAAAAATATTTTAATAATTTCTTAATTTTCATAAAGTTTATGTTAATATTTCAACTTAATTAGCAATGAAATATTATTATGCATTAATAATATATTCAGTTATCATTTATAAAATTAAAAATAAAAGTTTTATCTTATTTTATCTATTTTATAATAATAATTCATATAAAATGAAATTATTATGTTGAACTATATATATGATAATGTTGCATTAAATTTATAAATTTATAAAAATCAAAAATATAAAATATTTATGCTAAAATATAATACGATGACATAACGACTTAACATTCACAAAATATATAATACATAAAAATTAACATATCTTAGAAATTTGTATATAAAATAATATATTATCTGAAATAAAAAATATAAAAAATATTCCTAATAAGAAATTCGCTTTGATGGTGGCAGGTTAAAATTGAGCATACATTTAATATAAAAATAATTTTTAATATGTTGTTTAATGCATATATTAATTTTTTCAAAAAAGAAACACAAATACAATATGATAAATATTTAATAAGAAGCTAGAAATATATATGATAGTTTTAAACAATTGATTAATTACAATATGTAA
Source organism: Brassica nigra (assembly GCA_016432835.1). NCBI lineage: Eukaryota > Viridiplantae > Streptophyta > Magnoliopsida > Brassicales > Brassicaceae > Brassica > Brassica nigra. The sequence continues at coordinate 12,108,704 of CM028247.1, read as the reverse complement.
ACCATAAAATTATTATATTTGAAATAGTTATATAAAAAATTAAAAATATAATTAACATCAATATACCACGTGACTATACAAACATTAATATAAATTTCATCAAATGTTTCAAATAATTCACTCAACTTTTTGTTTAAACCAATTTCCTACAATACTTAATATAAAGGATATTAAAAAAATTAACACATAGAGGTCATATCACTTATATCTATTTAATCCTCTTCCATTATATCAAATATTTGCAATATCCTGTTAAACATATATTGATCAAACAATATTCTAATACATCATTGTCGTTTATAGAATATCATGACTACACAGAAATTTCTTGGTTTTGTTAAAACCAGTCCCGACTTCACGATAACAATATTTATTATTTATGAAATTTTTTTGTTCAGATATTATACTTTTTATATACTTTCCACTTAAAAATGAATTTAAACTATTAAAATCATTTTAAAATCTAATATAAAAAGGTTATTGGAATCATGTATAAATATTTATTATTTTTTGGTCTTATCATTAATTATTCTAACCATATAATATTTTAAATATTTATAATACATCATAATACTACTCTTTATGATATTTTTTCTCTAAAAATATTTCATCAACCATGTTTTCATACAATAACGTTAAAAACCTAATATAAAAAGATTGTACCCGATTTGGACGTAACAAGTTTAGATCTGTTTGGCTATTTAGAATAAAAAATTCAAAATATCAAAAAATCTGAAAAAATACTCAACACACGTTAAATACTTGAAACCTCAAACAAATATTTTCCGTATACCTAAACTATTACTCGAAATATGATCCGATGAACCTAAAAATACCTAAAAATTTTTCCAAATACCCAAAAAATTTTTTAAAAGTTTTAAGTTTTACCTAAACCAAAAACTATAACCGTAAACCCAAACTCAGAACTTATAAAATATTCGTAATACTGGAAACATATTCAAAATACTCAAATATACTTAATTTATAAAAAAATATTTCTGATAGGACTCGGACTCAAACAAAGACCAGTCGGTCCAAAAAAATACCAATAAATAATTTTCTCTAGATCCGGACCCAAATCAATCCTATATTTTTGGTTTGTTTTTTTTTTGGTCCGGATAAACTGTCGAGGCCTAAGAAAAAGTAATATAAGAATGTACATATAAACTAATTCACAAATAATATAATTTTAAGAAAATTCTCTTCCTCGATGACTTTGTATTATAATATAATCCAAAAAACTCGCGTTTTTGAAGCGCGGGTCAAAATCTAGTACGTGTTACAATACAACTTATTAACCTTATGATGTGAGTCACTTTCTTCTTCTATCTATTTAACTATATTTTTTCTGGACTGAGTCTGCTTCTTATGTCAAGACATGAGACACACAAAGCTAATCACCAGACAAGAAAAAAGACCTTTGTTTCAAGTCCGAAGTCTTCTCACCAAAGCACTGTCACCTTCCGCTAATTATCATTAGCCCCCGATGGTAGGATCGTTATTAATCCCCAAACTTGTCTAGTATTTTGACTCTTTTCCATTTGTGTAGCGTTGTCTGGTGTTTTATGCCAGTGCAGAAACAGTTTTTTAGCTCTGAGTTTCCATTTAATTGAGAAGATTCAAATCCATTGTGGAATCAACGATTTTATATCAAACAATTTCGTCAGCCACGCCGATCGCTTTTATACTTTTATGGAGTCCACGCTCCTTACTCGGCTCACCGCGTTATGTAACCAAAGTGGCTCAACTCGCCACGTTACACACCAGCATCACGTTTACTCGGCCGAGTAATCGCCTCCGCGGCCGATTTTTAGAACAAGGCCCGAGACACACATTTTCTGTGTTGTTTGTCTTTTCTATCCTTCCTCTCAGTTAAGTTTTCTCCTAACTAGATAGATAATATATATTTATTTATAAAAAATTATGAACTAGAATCACACAAAACGAAACAGCCAAAACTGAAAAAAAAAAATCTTTATTAATTTCATTTAGTTTTTAAATGGGCTTTTCAAAAAATTCATCTTTATTCATTTTTTTGCAAGAGTCCCTTTATTCTTTTTTCGCAAGAGTTCCACCAGTCGGTGAGACAGGTCCTTCGTTCCGATGTTACCATTACCAGTAGTCACCACATTCACATTTCCCCTAAACTTGGGCACATCACCGTTGATATTGTTGTAAGACACATTTAGTGTCTTAAGCATAGGCAAAGTGGTAAGCTCTGTCGGTATACTCCTGGTGAGGCTGTTATTAGAAAGAAAGATCGTTTCCAACGAAGTAAGCTTAGCGAAACTCGGAGATATCGTACCCGTGAGCTCTTGCCTCTCTAGGTTAACAACTGTAACGTTACTTCCGGAACAAGTAATCCCGAGCCAGCTATTACACGGATCATTCCCTCTCCAACTATTGAGCTCTTAGAGCGTTTATGTAAACCCTTTGATTGATAGTGGAAGTTGTGGGAGACGGTTTCCACCCAAGCCAAAACTCAGTGATCAGATTATCTGTATTAAAAAATTAAGCAATCTAACAATCAATAACTCCTAACAAAATAAGTAGCAAAACAAACAAAATGTTTTGTTTTTACACACTATATTTCAACCAGTCGTCATAGAGAAGAAAACCAAGAGGGATTGAATCGTCTCAGTTTACTTCCAAACACTGTTTTAAGAAATTTATGACCACAAAATTGACAAAGACCTTTCATAAAGAATTTATGTCTTACTTCATCTCTTTAAAGTGAAGGATATTGGGATATTCTTTTCCTCTTCTCCAAGATAACAAGGTAAATTTTCCAAATCATCTTGACCAGAGGTGGATGCAAATTTCTGTAGATTCTCCAAATCAACTTCATCAGACATGGATGCAAACTTTCTTTTAGGCGTAAAGTATTTTCCATTAAAATTTGCATGTGAAAGAAATCAAAAGTAACTTAGCACATATTTATAGTTTATGAATTCTAATAATCTGTGTTATTTATAATCATACAAATCAAAAATTTCATTTAGTTTTTTTTTAAAAAAAAATTAAAGTAATTTAGCACATATTTATAGTTTATGAATTCTCACGATCCGTGTTATTTATAATCATACAAATCAAAATTTTCATTTAGTTTTTTTTTAAAAAATAATTAAAGTAACTTAGCACATAATTATAGTTTATGAATTCTCACGATCTGTGTTATTTATAATCTTACAAATCAAAAATTTCATTTAGTTTTTTTTAAAAAAAAAATTAAAAGTAACTTAGCACAAATTTATAGTTTATGTGTCCGTGAATGTTGTTTTGTAGTTAGCAGAGAATTTGATTTGTATAAAGAAAGAAGACAGACAAAAACGAGGGTGCAGTACAGCTTAAGTCAATTTTTCAATTACCTTTATTAATTTCATCTAGTTTTTAAATGGGCTTTTCAAAAAATTATCTTTATTCTTTCTTTGCAAGAGTTCCTTTATTCATTTTTTCTAACAGTTCCACCAGGCGGTGAAACCGGTCCTTCTTTCCGATGTTAGCGTTACCAGCAGTCACCACATTCACACTTTCGTTGAACTTGGGCACATCACCGTTGATATTGTTGTGAGACACATCGAGTGTCCTAAGCTTAGGCAAAGTGGTAAGCTCTGTCGGTATACTCCCGGTGAGGCTGTTATTAGAAAGAAAAATCGTTTCCAACGAAGTGAGCTTAGCGAAACTCGGAGATATCGTACCCGTGAGCTCTTGCCTCTCTAGGTTAACAACTGTAACGTTACTTCCGGAACAAGTAATCCCGAGCCAGCTATTACACGGATCATTCCCTCTCCAACTCTTGGCAAGCTTCAACGGATATCCAAACGACTCAGCTATAGAAATCAATGCGTCGACACGTGGATCACACGGAGCGCCAGGAGTATCCAGACAGAAGTTATTCGTGTTGGTTATTGCATCAACAGCGACTGACTTGTCGAACAAAGGCAATGGTCCTTGAAAGCAGTTATTAGTCAAATTCACAACGGTAAGTGACTTGAGACCAGTCAACGAAGGCGGGACAACGCCGGTGAACTGATTCTCTCTTACATTGAACAGTCTCAGAGACTGCAGACCAGAGAGATCAGGGATTTGACCTGAAAAGGCGTTACCTTGCAGATCAATCTCGACGAGAGAAGTCATGTTCTGTAACACTGAGATTGAACTGTCGAGATAGGGTTGCTGTCTGTCGAGATAGAGTTGCTGTAACGACGAGCGTCCCAAGCTCTCAGGCAACTCTCCCTCTAGATAATTCTGAGATAGCTTTAAAGAAACGAGGTTCGGGAGCGTCTCGGAGCTGAAGTAATCAGGAATCGAACCTGTGATGCTGCAGTTGACGAGGGAGAGGATCTTGAGAGAAGTCGCTTCCTTAACGGTCTCAGGAATCTCCCAAAAAGCTAAGGGGTTGTTGTCGAGGTACACTTCTTGCAACGAGTTCATCCCAGAGAAGAGGTTCAACGAAACCGAAGAAACGAAGAGATTGTCGTGCAGATTCAGAATCTGCAGATGCTTCAGACCGGAGAGATTGGGAATTTTACCAGAGAGTTTGTTGGAGAAGAACTCGAGGATGACGAGCTCGGAGAGTTTCCCAAGAAAAGGAGAGAGAGTCCCTTGGATGCCTTTCTCGTTGAGCTGGATCCTCGTGACGCGGTTGCTTGCGTCGCACTGGACGTTGTCCCATTTGCAATGGTCAGGGCTTGACCAGTTGACGCCTGTAGGTACGAGGTTTAAGTTCGATTTGAGAGATTGCATGATCGTCGCTTCGTCCTGAGAAGCGGCAAAATTCAGTAAGAAGAGGAGGAGACATAGCAGGCAAAGATGAGATCTGGTCATTTTAATGGGAATTTTCGAGCTTTGAGGTTGGGAGAGTGAAGACTACTCGAGAGAGTGTTCTGTGTTGGAGAGAGAAACTGCCTCTATTAATAATTTGATAAAACAATATTAAAATGGAGAAAATATTCATAGTCAAATCAAATGTTACATATCTTATAAAAATCCATGTATGAATAAGGATAGGGAAACTGTCTCTATTAATAATTTAATAAAACAATAGAAAATGGAGAAAATATTCATAATCAAACAAATGAGACTATCTGCTATGTTAATGTTTGTATATATCCTGAATAATCATATTTTAAGTAAGAAAATCGAAACTATTGACTTGATTGAATGCAAATTTGGTAACTCTCTGACCACTTCTATGGTAAGAAGGAAACATATAAAAAATCTACAGATCAAGATGAGATAAAATGATATGGTCTTTGATTTATTATTTTCTTATCTATATCTCATTTTTTATGCTGGATATTTATAATATTACAAACTATTTTATAGCCGATAATATTACATGTCTTATAAAAATCCATGTATGAATAAGGATAGGGAAACTGTCTCTATTAATAATTTAATAAAACAATATAAAATGGAGAAAATATTCATAATCAAACAAATGAGACTATCTGCTATGTTAATGTTTGTATATATCCTGAATAATCATATTTTAAGTAAGAAAATCGAAACTATTGACTTGATTGAATGCAAATTTGGTAACTCTCTGACCACTTCTATGGTAAGAAGGAAACATATAAAAAATCTACAGATCAAGATGAGATAAAATGATATGGTCTTTGATTTATTATTTTCTTATCTATATTTCATTTATGCTGGATAATTATAATATTACAAACTATAAAAAATATTACAGATGATTATATAACCGGTAATTTAACATGCCTTATGAAAATTCATGTATGAGTAAGGTTAGAAATATACCGTAATTTTCAGGTGATTTACATCATATTTTACGGATATCTAATTTTCCGATTTACTTTGCTTAAAAAGTATGATTTTTATAAATTACTCATTGTATTGGAATGTTATTATATTGTATTCGCAGATACAAAAATACAAATACGTACAGCATTAAAATAATTGAAACTATAATGTTATTAAATATAGTATGATTATAAAAGTTTTTTTGGTCAGCTATATATAAATTTTATATATATAACTCACATATATTACTGTAAATATAGATAAGTAGTTGAAGAAAAGTATCTCACACTAACTTAATGACTTCTTTTGCCAATATATAGAAGGTTCTAAAAGCAACTATAACACAGACTGGTTCATTGTACTAGTCAGCGCATTCAATCAACTTTCTGTGAGATTTCTCCACCGGGAAACGTTGTTCTCTATCACAAGACACAAAACCAGAGTTCTAAATTGGATCCCACTTGAATTTTTGTTTAAAATGTGCTAAATTTATTTATCAAAAAACATGTATGTACATCAAGTGCAACTTGTTTTAGAGTTTGTTTTAGCGCATTATATCACATACAGCATAGCATGAAACTAGTTTTGAATGCTAAACCAAAAAGAAAGGGAATCAGCCAGCTTCCCTCCTTTCTTGGTCTGCAAAACTACACTTGTTTTGATTGTCTTGCTCTTGCTTGCGGCAACATTGGAGGTTCTCCATGCCTTCGCTTGGAGCCCACTTGATCAAGGAACATGTTGTCTTCATATACTGTCTTGATTCACCTAAATGAAATCTTCAACTTGTTTACAAACACTTGCCATTTTGCAACAACAATTATTTCTGTTCTACTAGACGATCTCCGCAAAACCTGCAACCAACCTCTGTCCAAGTGTTCTATCAGCATCACATGACTCTTTTCCTTAAGCTAATTCGATGGAAGAGTTCTATCATCATTCTGCAGCTCCCCATAGATGATCTTTTGCCTGTGTGAGTTGGTGGGCGGACCACGTCTAAGTCTCTCACCTAATATCATTACCCTTTTGAAAGGACATATGGTTGCCATCTTCCTACAGGTTCCACGTTCCAACTTAAGTTACAACAAGTCAACAAGTTTATGATATTTTTTTTTGTGTCATCCTCCAAGTTTTGGGTATGTACATGTATAAAGACGTTTATTGTACTATTGCGAATGAATCGATATTTATTAGTATTGTCTTAAAATAAATAAATAAAACAAAAGGATTCGGTACAAATCGAACTCCGGTAAGGATTAATATCAACACCTGAACCGTCGTTTCACAAACATTACTATTACTGGTCAAAAGCAAACTCTCTCAAAATCTCTGAACCCTATATGTACACTCGAACCAACCAAGTTGCATGTTTCTTTTTCTGACACGATGATCAAAAAAGAGCTTACTCTTTCTTCTTCTTCAACTTTGGCTGCATGATGAATCTGAAATTGGGTTAGCTTTGAATGATTTGGCCACAGACTTGTAGAGATTCTCTTCTTCAAATGGTTTAGAGACATAACCATCCATTCCACTTTTCAGACACTCCTCGTATGTCGCGTGGATCACATCAGCCGTCATGGCTAGAATCGGTAAATGCCACTCCAGCTTCGTCTTCTCTTTAGCTTCCTTCTCCATCATCCTTATCTGACGAGTCGCTTCAAACCTGAGAACAAAACAAGAGTTATACCGAATCCAAACCAAGTAGTACAAGACCAAACCTAATGTGTTTAAAGGGCTGGGATTATGAGCCGAACCGACCAACATTTTCGGTTAGTTCGGTTAGACTCTGTAGAAAATTTTGAAAAAGAGTTTGGTTTGGCAATCAGTTACTTCGGTTTTCTAAAGGAAAAAATTTATAACCAAACCATACCAAAAACTCAAACCCAACTGACCAAATTTTCAAATGGAACTAACCGAACTTATCCGAATTTTTAACAAAACTAACCAAAATGTAACCCAAAATCAAAAAACTTATGTAGAATTTTCAAAAACCGAACCGAACTTTATTTCGGGTTAATTAGGTAAGATTTATTTTGAACCGAACAAGCCGAAAACCTGAACAACCCGAACCCACAGGCCTAGTTTAAAGACTTACCCGTCCATCTGTGGCATTTGAATATCCATGAAGCAAGCATCGAAACTGTGTGGAATCTGAAGCAAACCCAAAGCAACTTGACCACTCTCTGCACACACCACCTCTGCTCCAAATTTCTTCAGAGCTCCTGCAGCTACTCTCCTGTTCACCATATTATCATCAACCACAAGAATCTTCTTCCCTGTAAGCAAACTCTTGAGCGTTGCCGGTGATGATCCCTCAGGATGCTGCTGTCTCGTCTTTCTCAGCTCGAGAACTTGCTGTAAACACGCCCCGATCATGCTTGCTCTCAACGGTTTCATTATCACCGTATCCGCAAACCCTGCTGATTTAGCTCTGTCGAACTCCGAGTTCGTGATGTTCGTTGCGAACAGAGCGAGTTTCGGTGACTTGTGATGCACGTTTCCGTTGGTTCTCGAGTTCATCTGACGTATCTCCGAGTCTATATCTTCAGTTGATATCCATGAGTCCTTCTCCACCAAGATCATATCCAGTTTCGTTGTTCTGCAAAGAGACTGAAGCTTTAGATGTAAACCAACACAAACGTATAGAAAAATATGAAAACCTTTAACTTACCCTGAAGAAGGGAGAGGAGAACCGTTTCTTCCAGACGAAGCAGTAACAGTAGAAACCGCGGTTCTGAGACTTGTCATGACATCAACACTGATACCGAGTCTTTTCATATGGTACCTAGTCACAGCGGCTCGAACCGGCTTAGCATCAACAACAATAGCTCTCATCCCTCTAAAAGCAGAAGGCAGATTCTCAACCGTAGGCTTCTTCAGACTGCATCTGTCACATCTCTCGAACACAGCTGTGAACCAGAACGTGCTTCCAATACGAGGACGGCTCACGAAACTTATCTGACCGCGCATAAGCTCGACAAGACACTTGCTTATGCTCAAACCAATCCCAGTGCCTCCGTAGGTTCTCGAAGTGGAGCTGTCCGCTTGCATAAACGGCATAAAGACACGCCCTTGCGCAGCTAAAGGGATGCCAATACCTGTGTCTTCGATAGAAACCATAAGCCTGACGTTACTACTGGAAGCGTCGAACTCTGACGACGACAACAGGTCCTCCTCGGAGACCAAGTGCTTGAATGAGTCCCAGCTGTTTCGACCATCAGCAGCTTCGTAGCCGCTCAATGTGTTGTAACTCGACGGTTTGGAAGCAACAATCATATCTTCAGACACTCCTCCGTTCAATGCAGGTTTGGATTCAGCTCCATCTTTTGATTGTTCTGCAAGATGGACTTTAACAAAGATATGTCCTTTCTCTGTGAACTGTCAAAAAGACAACACATCTTGATCAAACAACAATCTTACTTCAACAGGGGACAAGAATAGAGTTGGGAGTTTTTGAACCGAGCATAACCAAAATTTCGGTTAGTTCAGTTCGGAGTTCGGTAGTTTTTTAAAATGAAGTTCTGTTTTCGGTTCCACAGTAGGTTACTTTGGTTTTCTTAAAAAAAATATATAAAAAATTATAACCAAACCATACCAAAATCCCATACCGAACTAACTAACCGAAATTAACAGAACTTATCCCAAAATTTAACAAAATTAAACCAAAATATAACCAAACTCAAAACTTCAGTATGATTTTCAAAAACCGAACTAACCAAATACCAAACCGAACATTATTTTGGGTTAGTTCGGTAAGATTTGTGTTGAACCGAACTAACCGAAAACCTAACTACCCGAACTACCGGAATCCGGAGGCCTAGACTAGACGAACATAGGGGGAAAGGAACTAACTTTAACAGAGTTTCCGACGAGGTTTATGATTATCTGTCTGAATCTCCCTGAATCTCCTTTGACTATCTCTGGTACCTTGTCTGAAACAAAAACCGCAAGCTGCCAAAATTCAAAAAAAAAATCAAAAAAGTTAGTAGCAGCAGCAAACTACAAAAGTGGCTTTATCTTTTATACTCTTTAGTACCTCAATGCCTTTGTTCCTCGACTCCTCAGAGAACAGAGAAAGAACATCATCTAGTATCGAACGTATATCGAAAGGCACAGACTCCAGCTCCAGCTTCCCAGCTTCGATCTTAGCACGGTCAAGAACCTCGTTTATCAACGCAATCAAAGCTTTCCCACAAACCTGCGCGGTCTGAGCGTAATCTCTCTGCGTAGAGCTAAGCTCTGTATCGAGCAGCATAGCGAGCATGCCGAGAATGCCGTTCATAGGCGTCCTGATCTCGTGTGACACAGTGGCGAGAAACTGCGATTTGGCGACGTCAGCAGCTTCTGCTCGGACTTTGAGCTCTTGCATCTCGTGGAAATCATCTTCCACTTTAACTATGTGCACACCCGCGCTGTAAAGTATGTAACCCACCAAGAAGCCAATAGCAAAGAACAACGGCACGGTCGTGAGCACGTTCAACGGTATTGGCGCCTTCTGGAGGTACCTGCAAATCATCTTATGCTTCCTGAAAGGGTCGCCAAAATCAAGCTTGCTCTCGTGGTAGAGAGACGTGTCGCCTTCTTCGTCTTGATTCCCATACATGACAAGTGGATCTGATGCGTTGGTGATGTCATACACATGCACTACTATCGCTTGGTTACCAGCGAGCTGACCGAGTAGATTCTCAACGAGAGACTCCACATCAAACGCACCACCAAGGTACCCTGCAGTGGCTGCGATACGCTCTTGGACGGTGGGGTCTTTAGGAAGAGAAGCTTTATACACAGGGAAGGTCAAGACAACTCCTAGATGATGAGAAGCCAACAGCCTAAAAGGGCTTGTCAAGACAGCTTTCCCCGTCTCTCTAGCTCTCAAAATGTTCTCACGATCCTCCTCGCCAGACATCATATCGAGCGACTCAAGGTAAGAGACACTATCTTGAGAGAATATGACAGGAGCATACTCGTCCCTAACCGGTGAAGGCTCCCCTGTGTCCATCGTCTTTATAACCCAATTGTGCTGTCTCTCAAACATCTCCCTCTCAGCGTTCACAACTTTCTCTGCGTATGCCACTCCACTTAGCAACGGTCTCTCAAATGCTGTTCTTGCTGTGTATTCCGCAAATGTCCCCTGCCAAAAATTTCAAAAGTCAACTATTCAATTATAAATCAAAGATGACTAAATCTGATCACTTTCCACAAAAGGTTTGAGCTTTGATAAGGGCAAACACTGACCTGATCGATTGCAGATGGATTCTTATGGTAATGAAACGTTGACACGAGAATGGCCAAAGCATGAACATGGTTAACACTAACACTAAACTGATCCTGCAGCATCCTGGCTCTCTGATCACACATACTGACCAAAACCTCTTCTCTTCTAACCTTGCTCGTATCATCCATCCACTGGTAAATCCCTCTGCTTATGAACCCGACAAAGATGGTCCACAGAATCAAACCCTTTGGCAACAACCCTCGATGTTCCTGTATGAAAGTTGACCCCTTTTTATTATTATTACCCACTCGGTCGTTGTTACCGTTGTTGTTCATCTTCACCGCCACTGAATGCTGCTGCTGAAGCTGCATCTTGGCGAAACCCATTAACCCAGAACGCCAAAATTCGATTTTTCTGGGCTTTTCTGGCAAATCTATAGCACCCAGATGGTAAAGATCGCTGCTTTTTGGCTCCTTTTCTTCAGGATTTGAGTTGTTGTTGAGTGCCCAGTTCATATCTGAGCTACAAAAAACAATGGAGACAGAGGAATGTTAGTGTGATATATACATATAAAGCATGCGTAGTGATATGATTAGAGCTTACCATAAACATTGTTTTGCGTGATTATCAATACATTAAAAAACCAAAAAAGACGGGTTTTTAGCAAATTCAAGAAACTTTTTTCCTCAAACGCATGGGTCTCTCAAAAGAAGGAACTTTGCTCTGTTTCCGAAGGTGTTTCTCTACAGAGAAGAATTAGTTAAAATAATTAAAGAAATGGGGTTTTACTTAATTAATTGTCAGAGAAAATGATTAAACAAGACACTAATCATAAGGTTCTTTACAGGCGTGAAATGTTTAGTTGATGTTTCTTCTCGGAAACAAGTTCACAGCTATGTTCACTGTCTTAAATCCACACAAAAACAAAGCTTTGACCAAACCAAAGAACACACAATAGCAGCAAAACAACGAAGCATAATTAAAAAAAAATTAAAAAATAAAGCCGAAAATTTCGAGAGGCGCACATGGAAGAGAAGAAAGACAGAAAGTTGCTGCAATTTTTTTTAACAAACAGAAGAAAAAAAATAATTGATTTTGGTTACCTGTGATGAGTTGTGAAAGGATTGAACATTGTTGCATTATTAAACCTTAAAGCTCTTCTTCATGATTCAAAAACATATTCAAATGTATTCCATTTCGAGCTCTTCTTGTTTCCTCTTTCTTCTTCTTCTTATCTTTTTTTTTGTATATAGTTTTTTTTTTCTTTGGTGAGATTTGTTGCTTTTAAAAGTAAGAAAAAAATGAATCGAATTTTATAGATTTTCGACGGATACGTTTCTCTCTCTCTCTCTCTCTGCGTCTATATCAGTTGTTTTTACTCTGTACTACTTTTTCATTTTTTTTTTCTTCTCACGTCTCTGTAGCTGCTCTCCTTTGTGGCTTTCTCTATCTTTCTTAACTTGAGTCCAACTTTGAAGAAGAAAAGTTTTTAACTTTTTTCTTAATGGCTCATGATTTGATCCAACAAAAGCTATATCGCCTCAAATATAATCTAGGTGAATGGAATTATTTATTGTGACACTGGACTTTGTCTTATTAACTACACTCTATTGTATTGTAACTGTTACTAGTTAATTGTGTTCTTGCTATATTTATAAATTAATTGGTTTTATCAGGATTATTCAAACAAACAAAAAAATCATAAATTAGTCCAACATTTTATGTCAAACCTATAGCCATGTCTAAATTTTTCATGAAATTAATTAAACCAATTGGTGTCTTTACATATATATATTATTTTTGTGTAGTAAAGCACAGTTATCTAAATAAAAGGAAGTTTTTCCCCTCTGAAAATAGAAATTTGTACGAGTCGCTATCGCATATCTTGGTGATAATGACATCGCGACAAATCGCAGATCTGGCCCCAGAGGCATTTTCTTGATATACCAACATGGTAGCCACGTAATGACGATACTACCCCTGTCATATAATGGGCCTTACTTTAAGCCCACTCTAAAGCCACGTGTAATCTTTAAACAGGGCACCAAATGCATGAGGTTTTGGTGCAGAGGAGTGTTGAATTTTAGTTGTTCAAAAAAAAAGGAGTGTTGAATTTTAAAAAGTGAACAAATTTCTTCTGTAAATCCTCAATCACATGATATAATTTTAATATGTACATTTCAAAGAAGTTTCACGCACATTTTAGTAAAGTACGTTTTTTTTTTTTTTTTTGTAACAATAAAGTACGTATATTTGTATATTGGTACATGATTCAGCTATATGTTGACTAATGCTCCAAAAAAAAATATATACTCCGTGTGAATAAACAACGTTTTGGGGGTATTTTTCATTGACAAGCATCGTGTCAGACCTAACAAGAACCTCAAAACAAAAAAAAAAACAGTGTGTGAATATATCATATTTAGTCAATGCCTTGAATATTTGCGTTTGAAAACTGAAAATGGATTGATGAAAATATTTCTTCTTGATGTATTAAATAATTGTAGTTGTATGCTTCTCAAAAGTAAATAAATGGAACTGTATGGTTTATTTGGGGAAATGTCTTATAAATATGATGAGTTTGAAATTTAAAGAAAAAACTCTATAAATTAATAATGTTAGAATTATGATATTTTCTAACTTATAGAGTTACTAATTTACAAAAAAAAAATATATTTTTCTATTTTAGAGTATACTTTTTATAAATTAAAAACTAGTTGATTTTACGGTATATATATTAAATTTTAAAAATCTGATTGTTTTATTATATTTTTTGGTGTATGTGAAATATATTTCATAACATTTAAATGTGATTTTAGATATAATATTACTAAAATTATGAAAATATATCAAAATATCAAAAAAAATTAGAAATGCGCTCTACTGCGAATATAAAACAAATAATACAATTTTTAATAGTTATTAGATTGTATATATTTAAATTAGTTTATTATTTTAATGAAATTATGTATTTATATAAGCTCCGTCCTTTTATAAGCCATCAGTTCTATACAATTTTGCGGCTGCTGTAACACGTAATGTTGTTGTCAGTCCTCTATAGCTAACTTTGCTCTTTAAAATGTGACACATCATAAAAATCATGATAAAATTTTTGATCAAAACACTGGAAGATAGTGCGAGTTTCGGTAAATTTCTGGGATTTTTCGACGTTAGATTCTAAAAAAGCATCCATGTTCATGTAGGACACACGATATTTTCGACAAGATCACTAATTTGTATTTTTATTCACTAAAGGTGTAAAAGTAGAATATATGGATTTGGTAGTACACAAAGAGGGAAAAGAGAGGCACACAAAGGAAGTGGTGCTAAAAAAATGTGTGTGTCGGCCATGTGAGATTCATGTTTGACTTTATATCATTAAACCATTTTGTGGTTACAAATTATCGTCTTCTATTTGGATTTTAAAAGATTTTGTAACATATTTATAATTTCAGTTTTTTTGTATTTACTCTCAGTTTATATGTCTTGGTCACATGCTTGACAATCATTAAACCAGTTCATCTATACTATAAACAAAACCAACCCACTGCGTTTGTTTTACCACAACATCGTATAATTTCATTTAACTAAATTAGTTGTGTTCTGGTAAGTTATAACCTGGTATTTTGTAGCATTTATAACGTTTAACAATACACACCAAGTGGTTATTAGTTGAAGTTTCAGGAGTCAAAAAAGCAGGACTAGCTAGGCATAATCCTCCTTTCTTAAAGGTTAAATAAACAATCACGATTTAATAATTACTATCTCAATCAACCATAATTCAAAAGTCCAATAGAATATTCTATAGAGATAAGATCAACTTCATTCATTAAATATCATATCCTATGTTAAAGTATAATTATCACTCTTAAATCAACATCGATCAATGATTCTTTGACCGAGAAAAAGGTCACCGAAACTAAGTAAAAACAAAGATTTCACACTCGAATTGAAATGGTTCTAATTTTCTATATATTCTTCAATATAAATTTTGATTCTTTTTTTGTTAGATTTGTTCCACATTTTGGTTTATAAATAATAGTATACAAAACGAAACATTATTATGGATTGCTTGGTACAAATTTCGGTTAAGTTTTAAAAAATATTAAAAGTTTAGTTTAGTTTGAATTGTTTTTTTCGGACTATGACAAGATAAATTCTTGTCTAAAACAAAAACCATCAACTTCAAACAAAAATTGAATAAAATATAAAACTATTGAATGAAACAAGAAAGTTGTAGATTTAATGATTCAAAGAAATTTGAAACTAAATTCAAATTTAATTAAATAAACCGAACTAATCAAGATTATTGATTACAAGTTAATTTACTATATCAAATTTATTGAAACTAGTTTAAATATATAAATTTAAATAAGTAATTATTTTCATTTCTATAATCTCTTTTTAATACCAAATTAAACTAAACACAAAATAACCTAAACAAAAACTGTTTAAAACCTAACTGATATAAAATTTGATTTTGAATGGAACTTCTTTTTTTAAACCCAGAATTTTGGAAACTTGAATTATTCAAATGGAGATGAAACCAATAATCAAATGTCCACCATGTACCGGATACCAGATTAAATCCAGTTAAACCATTATTTGAATATGATTCCTTTTTTTATAAAGAATATAATTCCTTTTTTTATAAAATGATGGGCCTTAAGAAATTGAATATTAAGTAAGTGATTTAATATTTGTGTTGGGTAGCTGGTCTATTAATTACTTTGTCGGGCTGGGCCAGTCTGAGAAAAGAGAGATCCGATAACGTCTAATAGCAAACCTAATAACGGCTGATTGTAAAAGATACGGAGTAAAAGAAGATGGCAAGCTGAATTCGAACACATAAGGAGCTGGCTTTATCTATTTACTATTGATAGTAAATTAATATTCATAGTAACTTGTTTTTTTTGGAAGGTTGGCTCACTATTGAATAAAGAAAAGCAAAAGATTACAGGCCCATTTAAAGAGTTTTGAAGTGAATATTTTATGCCTCAACCCAGTGTAATAGCCCAACACGCCCTGGGTATTGTTTTTCAGTAATCTACTCAAAATAAAAAGCCCAGACCCAAAAGAATTTAAAATTTAGATTGAATCATTAATTATAAATAAAATACCCAATTTCTTAGTATAATTAAACTTGTAATGCTCCTATATATAATTAAGTAATGAATTTTAAATAATATATTAGTATACATCAGTTACAAACAAAATTGGTATTTTACATGTCAAATATTAATAAATATGAAAATTAAAAGAGAATGATAGATATAAAAATTAATATAATTATTTGGAAAACAGATTATTGTAAAAAATTTAAAATATGAAACTTCACATATAAAATTTTGAACAGTTAAATCTCAAATATTAAGTTTCATTATTTAAGCCTTTAAATTCGAAGTTTTAATATTGTTCTTGTAATACATAGAATCTCATATCTAAGGTTTTAAAGTCGACTTTTGAAAATGTTCAAAGCCACAGGGGTTATCACTGAATTTGCCACACAATTCTCAAAGCACTATGTAGTGCCTTCTTAATTAGTAGTATTGATTAATATTTTTCTTTTCAACCTTTTAATATCATCTAAGAATGAGACGTTTGTTGTTTTGATTCTTTATCAACAAGATTACATAATGATATTATTGTTTCTATATAGAGACGTAAAATCAGAAATATAAATGGTTGTGAAATAGAGTCATCTATAGAACAAAGTTGTGCAAGGATTTATAGCAAAAAGAAAGAAAATAAAAAATTAAAAATAAAATTTAAAACTTTATATTCATAATTTCTTAAGAGTCGGAGTTAATTTTAGAAATTTGATTTTTTTTAAATAACATATTATAAAATAATTTTGAACTTGAAACATAAAAACTGATATATGTGTGTTAGGCCATCAACACTTGCTTAAGAAGATAAATATTTTATACATCAGATTATAGAGTTACATAGATACAATAGGTAAAATGCAGTTACAAAATGCATGTTGAAAATCGATGTGTTGTTTATGAATTATGTAGTTCGTTGAGTTTTCCTCACTTGTCTACATTATATGAACTGTTTTCTGTAAAGAGATGCGTATCTTGGGATGTCACGCCACAATTTTAAAGATTTTGGCTTATATACATTTTTAAGTGAGAGAAATCGCAGATTACGTTCTTCAAAAAATAGCAGCTTAATTATCTTTCTGATTAAATCAATTGAAAAACAAGAGAAAGCCATTGATCTAGAAAGGAAAAAAGTATTATCTTTGGTTGGAAACCTCCTCCTTTGTCTTGGATCAAATGTGACATTGGATTTGCTTGGGATAAAACGAAAAATCAAAGTGGTGCATCGTGGATTATCAGGAAAAGAGAAGGGGAAGTTCTTTTACTTGGCAGGCGTTTCTTCTCGGGCATTTTTTGTAAGCGTGACGCTTCTGTGGAAAAGCTGGTTATGGGCCATTGCTAGTCTAAAGACTCTGCATTTTAATTCGATCCTTTTCGCTAATGATGATCAAGACCTAGTGCATTATCTAAACCTGTCGCATGGCCTTCTCTCAAGTTATTCTCACCAAAGATTCTTTTTTTTTCTGAATAACCTTTCAGATTGGCAGGTTCAGTTTCACCCCTATCATCATAAATAAGGAGCTAAGCTTATTGCAGAAAGTGTTATCAAGAAGGATCTCTTTCAATCATATATTGCTATGGCACTTTAGGTCTCTGCTTTTGATTTTCTATCATCCTTCTTGACTGAAGTTGATCCTTGTAAAGCCTTGATTTTGGTCTTCTCCTCAGTGATATATATAGTGTTTAAAAAAAAAAAAAAAAATTAGACAACGACATCATATCTTCACCACAAACTATTTTTAAGGTTACTGATTGCGTAGTTCAAAACGCGATACTAAAAAGACTCAAAAATGTAGTTATTTGATAAATTTGGTGCACTTACAACCAACTAAGATATTTTTTTCTAGTCGGTTTTATATAGGTTCTCCCTTATTTTTTTTGAACATGAAATAACCTTCTAATTAACCTATTTAAAAAATTCTACAAACCTTCTTAATTTTACGTTTGTGAAATCATCAGCTACTGCGACAGCCACACTAATTGCACTACATCTTATCAACTTAGATATATTATCCTAATAACGAAATTAAATAATCTGCCTAATATTTTGGTCCATAGCTGTCATGAAGTTACATACACTTTTCTCTATGTTTTTTCTTTGTATTTGTAAATCTATTTAACTTTCTTATCTAGTTTATGAAATGTAAATGAATTTGTTCGACCAAAATAGAAAAAATCCTAAATATAATTTATCATTTTTAGTTTAATTATTTATGATTTTAAACTTAACACATAAAATTTAAAATATATTTTACTAAAAACATTTAATGATAAGTTATATCTCATGATTAATTAATTATGAAAAGACTCTAAATTTTTAAAACTCAAAAATATAAGTAAAATGTGTAAACTAAAACAATATTTTTTTTTTGCTATAAGCATCTTATATTCTAAGATAGAATGAATGCTCTGCAAAAAAGCTATTCGTTATTCGTTAATATAATGTTTCCGCCCTTAAATGTCGATCATCCCATCAAATCCATTAGTTTAAAAGAAAATCATTCAAGTTACATATACGTTATAATTTCTGCAAGTTGTAATCATAATTTAAATTTTTCCTTTTTCTGTTTGTTAGGCTGCATGGACCCATTGCCATCGCAGGTGTTGCCCCAGTTTTTCTTCTCTGTGTGAAAGAAAAGGCACTCTCAACTAACCACGATCACGAAGACATACAGTCAACAATAAATATCGCGGGGAAAACGATATAGATATATTATACACATACAATGACACATATATATTGCCAAAACGTATCAATTCGATTCTTACACACCCAAAAAATTATAAGATGCATATTCTAACTTTGAAGATTGATGTTGTGACTCTTAGGACACACATACAACGGGCCCCGTTTCTTTGGTCCACACGAGCTACACAACACGGTACTGGATAAGATAACAACTTTCGTTTTTATATTTTTGAAACCAATTATGCATTCCTCGATTGTTGTTTTAAAAAATCAAAATAGTCACGAGGGTTGGGAAATTGAGTTGAGATATTGCCACACAATGGTTCGAAAGAGATTATGTGGCAATTTGAAATTAAGATAAATTCACAACCACAAGCAATACATAGTATCAATCAGTATCCATAATAACAATTATGCTAGCTGTCCATATCTGTACCAAATACGTTATTTCATTTAAGTTACTTACACGCAACTCTAACTCCCAACAATGACATAATCATGATTTAAAATGATTGTTTAGCCTAATGTTAACCTATTTTGTTTAGCACAAACTTGTTTCTTTTTCAAAATTGTTCTCTTAAAATGTTGTAAACTAAAAGATTACGAACATAGCCAGTTCTATATATTTACGGACTCCAAACATAAAATTTATTCGACTACTGATTGTGGAACAAATATTTAAAAGTAGTTACTTGAAACTTTGCATCGTAGTCATAGCATAATATAAACTTTGAATTGTATTATTGTAGGATCTCGTGCCTCGCTTGGCTTGGTCGAGGACATCGTCGTGCGGGGTATGATCCCCATGAGGATCATCACTTGTTCTAGCAACCACCCCAAATATAGAGAAAAAAATAGACCAGCTGGTAGATTTTCTCAATTACCTGCTATTCAATAGATTATTTGGTGGATTTAATTCACTAGGAGTGCTAAATTTTTCGAGATTGTTTCATAGCAGTCAGTATTAGTTACAAAAGGCAGTCAGTAGTTCTTTAACAATAAATAAAGAAAAGTCAGTGCACACAGTTTGAATAACTCATATGGGGTCGATTCGTTGGAGTGTAGATGTAGAAAATTTACTGTAATTTTTTTTTGATGTAGCTGTATCTAGTGTAGCTATAGAAATTAAATGAGAAAAATAATAAAAAGGAAATATATTCCTAAACTAATATTTTAAAAAGAAAATAAATTACTACATCCATATTTTATTGATTTTAGCTTTAAAAACTAGTTAAAGCCTGATTGATAATTTAAGTGGTTGTAGATAGAAACTAAAGCTAAAATCATTAGTTACAACCCAACCAATCACTTCCAAAATATTAAAAAGTTACTAAGGGTTTGAATGTAATGCATGATAGATGCAGTACAAATGCAGAATGAAATGATATGCAGATTGTTCTGTGTTTTGTCTCCATTCATCGCAAAAAAATGCAGAAGAAATAATAATATTTAAAAATAAAAAGAGCTGCATGCAGGATAATTTATGTGATAAAAAGTTGATCTGCAGGTAAAGAGAAAAATGGGACGGGCCGATAATAATTATTAAAATTTGTATTTTTATTTTAGATATTTGACTTACAAATTTATTTATTATAACAAAAATCGAATAAAGATACCAAAAATAAGAATAAAACAAGAATACTCTATATAATTTGTCTAATTATTATGAATTTTCATATAATTTTAAATTTCACTATATCTATTAAATGATGATTATAAGTTGCATTTTATTTAAATATTTAATTTTCATTAAAATAAATTCAACATTTATTTTAAATACTATAATTTAGTAAATTAGCATAATCTGCATTTGTTCTGCTTGGTCTGCATTTGTTCTGCTTAATCTACATGATCTGCATTTATTCTGCTTGATCTTTATTTCTGTTTGATCTGTATTACCTATTCGATGTCTAAAATTTGATCGTTCATCAATCATTGTTTTGTTACGGTTTTTATTAGCTTTTACATGTATATGGGTAAGGACTTTGCATTTGTTTTACCCGTCTCATCTTCTATGCAGACTCCAACATTATACAAAATTTTCAATCAATTGACATAATAAGAAAAGTATTATAATTTCAAATTTCTAGTTTAAAAAAAAAGAGTTTAGGGCATCTCCGGTGACACTAAATTTAGTGTTGAAATTACGCCAAAGTTAATGTTTTGATGTCATAATTTTTTTTTTATCATCTCTAACAGTAACACCAAATTAACATTATATATTCTTTAATGTTTATAATTCTAATTTTTATGATTTTATTATTTGTAATTAATAAATAATTATTTTACCATATTTAGATTCTTATTTATATTTTTATTATCTGTAAGTGATAGATGATAAGTCATTCAATGATTTACATTGAAAGTAAAATTAAAAGAATATTTTAATATTTTGATTATTGAAAATAAATTAAAAATACAAACAATATATTATATTTATGTTTAATTACAAAATTTATAATAATTAAATTATATTATTTAATGAAACATAATATAATATGTATTTTAAAAATTTGGTGTGATGAATAGTGTTGTATCGAATTTGGTGTAAAAATATTCACAAAATCACATTATATTAAAATTTAATGAAATAGTGTCATTTTAATATTGTTTGCGATGAAATTATACCAAATTTGATATTTTAGTGTTTTGTTGGAGACGATCTTAAACATTTGAATCCAGAAATTGATTAGTGATGAAATAAGCCGTCGGATCAAGAAAAAGTATTTGTTGGCCAAAAATGAGCATGTAAGATCCCCATGCAGATATAAACGGCTGTGATTCGTCATAAGACATCGATCCCTGGTGATTAGAGTCATGCAAAAACCTCACGTGAATATTCTACATTGGGATCCGTTAATTTTAGATTCACATGCGCTGATGCTAAATCACGCACACGTTAGCCTTAAGCACCTTTTGCACTAAATTGCGCGTAGCAGAACGAGTTGTGAGGATGACGATGTAGCCTTCTAGTGATAAGTGAATACATATATTCGTAACCACTAAATAGTAAATATAATAAATTAATAATATGGATTGTGGGTAGGAAAAGTTTTTAAATGCAATTATTATCAACGAGAAAAGTTATTTAGGCGTGAAGTACTGGACCCATCAGACACGGCTGTTTGTGATTAACGGCATTACCATCCAACTAAAATTATATATTCTTTATTTTGAAAAATTAAGTTTGTGATTATAAACATGTATTATTCTTAGTTACATAATCTAATCTTATTAACTATAATTATGTTGTTAAAAATCAGTAATTTAAATTTTGAACTGCTGCAATTGATCATTATGAATTGTAAAATGATACCAGAGAGAGAGAGAGAAACATTTTAGTTGTAGTCATTTGATTACCGTCGTATAAGTTGTAGTCATTTATCTCAGCAAAGCAACAAAGGAAATAAACATGGCAGTTCTAAAAGAAAAAATAAAATAAATAATAGGCCTGGCTAACGCTGAGTCGTTAACAGTGTTCAGTAATCGGTACAACACCGTTTACTCAGTGCATTCATTGGCACATAGCCGCGGCGCCAAACATTACGTTTCCGACCTCCCGCTCCACACGTTTATTGCCATATGTCAATCTTTAAGACCCGCGTTTCTTCACGCGATTCTTATTTTATAGAGCCTCTATACCTTTTTAAGTTTACCGTTGAAATTTCAAATGTCTCATTGTCCTCTCAGTGTCAGCAGCACTGAGGGCAAAGATTATCAGTGGTTCCGAGACAAAGTCCCTTAAGTTTTGTCGGACTCTTAAATTTTTTTTTTTTGTCAGTTTTCGTGAAGGTCCGGCCCTTAATTAAGGGATTTTCCTTCTGTTTTTTCCTCGGTCCCCGTGTTTTTTCCTTAAGGGCCTGTGTTAAGACACCCCCTATAATCTTGCCTTATGTAATAGTAGCAATACCACTAGATGGTAGTATACTACAATAATGGCATAGCCGTGATTGCACTTAACGGGAAGGGGTATTTCAGAGAATGTGGCATCAGGGACGGAGTATTGGGACGGCTAAACCAATCCGACTTTAATCTTCTCCGTTATGCGCTTTATGGGAAATTTCAACTAATAAACTAAAAATACTATTTAAAAAACTAAAAATTCAATGATACGCCTTTTATTTTTGACTCCGAAAGTCTCAAAATAAATTGTTTTTTAAACCCTAATGATTCGCCTTTTCTTAAAATGTACCCCGTTTGTCTTCGAGGAGAGATCTCTGGTCCACAGTTTTTGATATACAACTAAAATTTATATTCTTCTCTTTTTTGATCAAAATAAAAAATATATTCTTCTCTTTCCGGTCTGTATAATGATTTTTTTCCTTTTCTTTTTGCTCTTTATCCCTCCTCAAAGAAACCTCTACAACACGTAAAGACACAACAGTTAGAATAAATTTCGCATTAACGAATACACTATAAGTAAGACAAAAAAAGAGAATACACCAAATTCACATTAAAATACACTATAAGTATGAAAAAAAAGAGAATACACAACGAGGCAGAGTTATTAAGATATACATTTAAGATTTTGTACGAATACTGTTTATTTGACATGTTTGCTTACGGAGTTCGGAATCTCTCTATATGTATATATTTAAAAATGAAGTGTTGGTTGAACAGAGCTGACACAGCACCTGTGACTATTTGTCGGGACACATGTGTAAGAAGCAAAGCCCTTCATGCTTTCTTGCTTCTCTTGTTTTTGCCTTGACGTCTTTTATATATCGATATATTTATTTCATATCATCTTGTTAGTAATTAACATTTAGATCTCATATTAGTATACTTTCGTCTGAAAAAGTAAAAGAAAGTTGATGTGCACAAAAATAAGTAATCATGCCAATGCTTTAGGATCATTACTAGCAATACCAAATTTATATTATGCAATGAGTATTCTTCTCTCGACTGTATCCACATTCAAAACTATTCAATGGTTATCAATTACAACACGGATTTAGGCAATTAGGCTCATTAATGTAATTCCGAGACTTAAAATAATAAATTGTCATTTTATTGATTAATACGTAAAACTACTTTAGTGACATGCAAATTACCTAACTATTTAAATGTGAGTACATTAATAAATAACATTTTTCTCATTTTTAAAAATTATATACTAAAAAGCGAATAATAGGAAATATTATTTTTAATTGCTATTAAAGAAAAATATTATTTACCTATGTTCTTCAATATCTTTGTGTAACTTAAATTTCTAAATCTTGTTAGTTCAAAATATCGTCACTAGTATCCAAAAGATAATTTGTTACAAAATATTTCCAAAATGTACAGACACTGTAATCAATTTAGAATTTTTAATTTATTCAGTTTTGGCTAAAATCTTGTCACCGCGTAAAATAGAGACAAACTAAAAGGAATATGGAAAGAAAAATATTTAGAAAATCGTATATTACAAAATATAAACCCACCCAAAGCCAGATGGAAACCTCATATTCATTTTCCCTCTCTATCTCTCCCGTCCTCTTTCTCTCTCTATACCTAAACATATACTCTCCTACGCAAGTTCTTATCTCTTCCTCTCTCAGACACACGGAACCGTTTGGTACTACAGATACCATCTTAAAAATGGAAACTGTGAGTCGTTTCTTAGTGTTCATGTCTCTGTTCTCTGGTTTTGTTTCTGGATTCACTCTGCAAAATCTTCCAATCACATCTTTCGAAGAAAGTTACACGCAACTTTTTGGTGACAAGAACTTATTTGTTCATAAAGACGGCAAATCTGTCCGGTTAACGCTCGATGAAAGGACCGGTATGGTTTTTAAATTTTCCTCTGTTTTGAGGTTGCTCTTTTTCTCGGTTTAGTGATGATTTAATTTATTTCCTCTTAATTTACAGGTTCTGGCTTTGTCTCAAATGATCTTTACTTACATGGATTATTCAGTGCTTCAATCAAGTTACCTTCTGATTATTCAGCTGGAGTAGTTGTTGCCTTTTATGTAAGTGAAATATTTAGCTTAAGTTTTTCTCAAAAAAAATATTTAGCTTAAGTTTAAAGCTGTTGGGTATGGTTAACGATATTTTTATAATATATATGATTAATTTTACTATTTATATATTGGGATTAGGATTTTAATATATTTTTGTGATTTGTAATATTTTCAGATGTCAAATGGAGATATGTATGAGAAGAATCATGATGAGATTGATTTTGAGTTTCTTGGTAACATAAGAGGAAAAGAATGGAGGATTCAGACAAACATTTACGGTAATGGAAGCACTCATCTGGGAAGAGAAGAGAGATCTAATCTATGGTTTGATCCAACTGAAGATTATCATCAATACAGTATCCTCTGGTCTGATTCTCACATCATGTAAGTTTTAAAATGAAAACCTCCAAAAAACCATTTCTCTATTAGTTCTCTGTGTTTGTTTGATTGTCTTAAATAAAATAAAACCTTAGAATCTTTGAAAGGAGGTTTGGTTCTTGACCCCATTTGATTTAATATCCTTCAATGTTATTTTCTTTTTAAGGAAAATTCAAGTGGGGCTTAATGTTTGTTTTTTTTTTGTTATGCTCAAAATTTTGATGGATTTTGATTTTTATTTCTTCTAGTGGAAAGTTTTG
Organism: Brassica nigra; assembly: GCA_016432835.1. Taxonomy (NCBI): domain Eukaryota; kingdom Viridiplantae; phylum Streptophyta; class Magnoliopsida; order Brassicales; family Brassicaceae; genus Brassica; species Brassica nigra. The sequence goes on along the minus strand of CM028247.1, from coordinate 12,083,343 downwards.
TGATGCTTGGGAAATCATGTACTTTTGTTCCTGTCAATTTCAAGTCTGTGACCCCCAAGAATGGTTTACAGCTTTTGGTTTTTGGCATCAGCACCCCATACAGAACTGTGTTTTCCTCTGGGGGGTCCAATTCATGTTGAGAATCTTTACTTAGCTCATCAAAAGCTGGAGTTTTATGCTAAAAATGTTATCTTTTGTGAGTTAAAGTTTTCTCCGTATCGATCTAGATCGTAATTTCCTCCACTAAAGTGGCATCGATGACTCATACAGAATCTAACCCTGTTTTATTTAAAATAGAATTTTTTTTTACCAAAAATGTTTATTTTTTGGATAAATAATCTTTTTGCAGGTTATTTTTATGTGTACTGATAAAAATTGTAATTTTGGTATTTGTTTTTTTTTGTGTTATGCAGATTCTTTGTAGACAATGTTCCAATCAGAGAGGTGAAGCGAACAGCATCGATGGGAGGTGACTTCCCGTCAAAGCCGATGTCTCTCTACACAACGATATGGGACGGTTCTAAATGGGCAACTAACGGTGGCAAGTACGGTGTAAACTACAAATATGCCCCTTATGTCACGCAGCTCACTGACCTAGTCCTTCATGGCTGCGCTGTGGACCCTATTGAGCAGTTTCCTAAGTGCGACGAAGGAGCTGACGAGGATATCCGTGCGGCTCAGGAGATTAGCCCGTCACAGAGGGTTAAGATGGGCGTTTTCAGGAGGAAGCACATGACGTACTCGTATTGCTACGATCGGAACAGGTACAAGGTTGCTCTGCCTGAGTGCGTGGTGAATCCGGCAGAGGCTCAGCGGCTCAGGGTTCATGATCCGGTCACGTTTGGCGGGATTCCGAGGCGTCACCGCAACGGAAAGCACCGGAGCAAGCGAAGCCGTGTTGTTGGAACAGAATCGATATGATGGAATATATAGTAAAATATGGTGTTGGATGAGATTTGGTGGGGGTTTCTACAATAAGTCCATTTTTATTGGTATTTTTAATGTTCAGTGCGTTTTCATTTCACAGTTATAGTGGGCATTTTTGTCATTTGTTGCTTGTATATGAAATAAAACAATCTATTTATTTATTATTTGAGAGATTTGGGTTTTTCAACACTTATTGTATGAGATAATGTGTAGTTCTTGTTTATTCTGTTTACGAATAATTGGGGTTGTAATTTTCAGTTTTCTGTTGATACTTATTGTCATTTTCCTGTTGGATAGATAATCTTCGGATTTGATTTAATTTCAATTTGGGTACTTTATAGACGAATGTTTTGTCTCTCTTGTGCTTGTTTTATTCAAGGGGTCCAATGAATATTATTTGATTAAATTTTGGAGTGGCCATGTTCATGCACATATGTATATATATGAAATGACAATTTATATGCAATCATTAAGTCGGGCCGAAAGCATAAGGGAAAAGAAGTCATGAGACTCATGACCTTGTGTAGTTATGTTGCAATTTGTTAAAATCAGGGTTATTAACATTAATGAGACTCATGACCTTGTGTAGTTATGTTGCAATTTGTTAAAATTCGGGTTATTAACATATGAAAATAACTTTCTGCGGGCCCTGATAGTATTACATTTTACTTTTCTTATTTAGATATTTTTTTTGTTTTTTGTTTTTGCTAAATACATAGATTCTTAGTCGGAGTAAACAAATTCCGGTCTGGTTCGGATTTATAGATCATTCTAAAATCTTCTAAAAACAAAAACAATTTTAGCGTAGCTCAGTTTTCATAGTCGAGTTTCGTATTTTATTTTAGGGACCACCAAGTAAAGAGATAAAGACTAGTGAGAACTGGTTTCAGCTCATATCTCATTCCGCTGTTTTAGACGCCAATGTTTTGATCTGCCAGCTATTTTCCCACTGGGGGAACCTCTAGATGCTTCCAAAGGTCTCGCCACGCACCTAGTTCTTATCCCGAAAACAACTTTATCTTTTTTTCGCCTTTTCGAACCGGGTCAAGTCAGGTCGGTCGGATCAAATAATTTCGGGTCGGGTTAAGATCCATCGGATCGGGTAAATTAAAGAAAAAAAAAGAAGAAAAAACCAATTCTTCTGACTCGTGCTATCTCTATCTCCTCCTTCCTCGCAAAAAGGAGGTCAGCTTCTTCGATTGTGTTTCTCTTTTGCGTTTATTCCGGAAAGATGCTTCGTGTGGTTTCGTTTCAAAACGTAAAGCTGATTCATTTTCTAAGGTCTGTGTTCGACCTCAAAACTCTAGCTACGTATTGAGCTATAGATTCAATCCGAATTAGTCTGGATACTACTAGCTTTGATTCAACTTTGATTCAGAGAATCCTAACGATACGATGCATTGCGCCGTCTCTTCGTCGCTTATCTTCCACCCGAGAGCAACATCAAAAGTCTACGCAAAGAAGAAACTCACTAAGAATCTCCGTAACCCACGCCGCACCAAGCTCCCTCCCGAGTTCGGTGTCAACTTGTTTCTTAGGAAACCCACTACAGAACCGTTGCCACTAGTACAAGAAGAAGAAGAAGATCAAGAACAGTTAGATGATACTGATGTCTGGGAACCAAACGAAATCGAGGCCATTTCATCTCTTTTCCAGCAGAGGATCCCTCAGAAACCAGAGAGTGTGGTTCGAGTCAGACCTCTACCACTTCCTCAGCCTCACAAGTTACGACCTTTAGGCCTCCCAACTCCAAAGCACAACATCAAGAAACAAGTTCTGTCATCATCATCATCATCTTCTGTATCCAAAGACCCGACCTTTCTCATCAATTTAGCTAGAGACATCAGAAGCTTACCTTCCCCGGACGCAGACGTCTCTCTCGTTCTCAACAAATGGTCCACCTTCCTCCGCAAAGGCTCCCTCTCCACCACCATCCGCGAGCTCGGCCACATGGGTCTACCCGAGAGAGCCTTGCAGACTTACCGCTGGGCTGAGAAGCATCCTCATCTCTTCCCTGATAACAGGATCCTCGCGTCCACCATCCAGGTTTTAGCCAAGCACCACGAGCTGAAGCTGCTTAAGTTCGACAGCAGCTTGGCTAGCAAGAACGTCATCGAGGCGATGATCAGAGGTTGCATCGAAGGCGGGTGGCTGAACCTAGCCAGGAAGCTTTTACTCATCGCCAAGAGTCACAACCGGGTTCTCGACTCTAGTGTCTACGTGAAGATGATTCTTGAGATCGGTAAGAACCCTGACAAGTACCATCTCGTGGTTCCCCTCCTCGACGAGTTGAAAGACAGAGAGGATTTGAAACTGAGCCAGCAGGACTGCACGAGTGTGATGAAGATCTGTGTGAAGCTAGGGAGGTTCGAGCTCGTTGAGTGTCTCTTTGACTGGTATAAAGAATCAAACAGAGAAGCGAGCGTTGTCATGTACACTACCATGATACATAGCCGGTATTCGGAAGAGAAGTATAGAGAGGCGATGAGTATGGTTTGGGAGATGGAGGAATCAAACTGTCTTCTTGATCTTCCAGCTTATAGAGTAGTCATTAAGCTATTTGTGGCGTTGGATGATTTGGGAAGAGCGATGAGATACTACTCTAAACTCAAGGAAGCTGGTTTTACTCCAACGTATGATATTTTTCGTGATATGATTAGCGTTTGTACAGCTTCTGGGAGATTGGCAAAGTGTAGAGAGATATGTAAGGAGGTTGAAGATGCTGGATTGAGGTTGGATACAGAGACTTCATTTAGGTTGTTGCAGCTCGAAAACCAAACAATGTCTCTATAAGTATTAACCATTTTTTGCACTTTTGTAATAGAGTTTTGTGTCCTGAGATATAACATTTTAGTGAATACAAGAAATGCTATGATTATGTAAAAGCATAGAGACATTGGAAACTGGACCGAGAGACATAAACTAAACCGACAACCGAGTTATGAGTATCTCTACATGATCCGGTTAAGAAACGCTTATGTGACACGCAAGTCAACGAGAGAAGACGCGTTTGAAATTCTCTCATCTCCTTTCTCCACCACTTATGGCTTTACCAAAACACGCCTCTGTCAACAATCTGTGTGCCCTTGAACCACTCACGATCCTCTCTCTCATGGCTTCTTCTTCCTCGCCTCGCACTTGGAGATACCGCGTCTTCACTAGTTTCCATGGACCAGACGTCCGTAAGACGTTTCTAAGTCATTTACGCAAACAGTTCAACTGCCATGGGATCACAATGTTCGATGACCAAGGGATCGAGAGAAGCCAAACCATAGCCCATGCTCTCACACGAGCGATTAGAGAATCAAGGATCTCGATCGTGATTCTCTCCAAGAAATACGCTTCTTTGGATGAGCTGGCAGAGATTTTAGAATGCAAGAGAGCTTCAGGACAGATCTTGATGACAGTCTTCTACGGCGTTGATCCATCTGATGTACGTAAGCAGAGCGGATATTTTGGGAGAGCTTTCAAAAAAACATGTTCCTTAAGTACCAAGGAGGAGATGCGAAGATGGAGTCTAGCTTTGAACCATGTTGGCAACATTGCCGGAGAACACTCCCTTAACTGGTTTGTTTTCTTTCTTCAAGTTCGGTCTATTTTTTTTTTAGGCCTTGTGATGAACATAATGATTGGTTAGGGACAATGAAGCTGAGATGATTGAGAAGATTGTCAGAGATGTTTCAGACAAACTAAATGCAACACCGTCCAAGGATTTTGATGGCATGGTTGGAATTGAAGCTCACGTTAGGAAGATAAGTTCTTTGTTATGCCTAGAAAGCAACCAAGTAAGGATAGTTGGAATTTCTGGCCCTGCAGGGATTGGTAAGACCACCATTGCCAGAGCTTTGCATAGTCTACTCTCTAATAGGTTTCAGCTTACTTGTTTTATCGACAACCTTAGAGGAAGCTACCATAATGGTCTTGATGAGTATTGTTTGAAGCTGCACTTACAAGAGCAACTTCTTTCAAAGATTTTGAACCAGAGCTGCATGAAGATATGCCATTTAGGTGCTATACAAGAAAGGCTATGCGACCAAAGAGTTCTTATCATTCTTGATGATGTGGATAGTCTAAACCAACTAGAGGCTTTGGCTAATGAACCAAGCTGGTTTGGTCCTGGCAGTAGGGTCATAGTGATCACAGAAAACAAAGAGATTTTGCAGCAATATGGTATCAACCATACATACCATGTGGGTTTTCCATCTAGAGAAGAAGCTCTGATGATATTTTCTCTATCTGCTTTTAGAAAAACCTCTCCACCTGATGGGTTTAGGAAGCTTGCAGATCAAGTTACAAGGCTTTGTGGTGATCTTCCATTGGGTCTGCAAGTTTTGGGGTCATCATTGCGGGGAAAGAGCCATGATGAGTGGATAGATGTACTACCGCGGTTGAAAAACAGTCTTGATGGACAGATTGAGAAAGTTTTGAAAGTGGGATATGAGAGTTTGCATGAAAAAGATCAAGCCCTGTTTCTCCACATTGCCTTCTTTTTCAATTTCCAGTCTGTTGATTACGTGAAAACCATGCTGGCTAAAACTAAGCTGAATGTTAGACTTGGGTTGAAAATATTAGCCAATAAATCTCTTATACAGACAATCCGCTGCTCGAAGAACAGAGTGGTAATGCACCGTTTGCTACAACAGATGGCTAGACAAGTAATCTCAAAACAAGAGCCTTGGGAACGCCAGATTCTAGTAGATCCCAGGCAGATTTATTATGTATTAGAAAATGCCACTGTAAGGCGTACAATCTATCTATCTTCTTCATTGCTATTCTAGCCTATCATCTAGCGTCTAACAAGTTCTTTCTTTGGAATATTTGCTTAGGGTAATGGATCAATTTTAGGTATATCATTTGATGTATCGGAGATGGAGGAACAACTAGTCATAAGCCCTAGTGCATTTGAAAGAATGTGCAATCTTGTATTTCTAAAAGTGTATAGCGAGGGAAGTAGATTATACATACCTGAGGAGATGGATTATCTGCCTTGTCCAAGATTACTACATTGGGAGGAGTATCCGAGAAAGACTCTTCCACTTAGATTTTGTCAGACAAATCTCGTGGAACTCCATATGCGGTATAGCCAGCTGGAGAAACTCTGGGAAGGAGTTCAGGTTAGTGATCATGTATATATTTATGTATGTTTCTCAAGGGGTTAATGAAGTACTTTTTCACCATATCCTGATGCTCTTATGTCTCATTCAGCCACTTACAAGTCTCAAGAAAATGGATTTATCAAGGTCCTATCATTTGAAGGAACTCCCAGATCTTTCCAATGCCACAAACCTGGAGAGATTGAAGCTGAATGGTTGTTGGAGTTTGGTTAAGCTTCCATCCTCTATTGCAAATCTCCATAAACTAAAGGAGTTAGTGATGGTATGTTGCGTAAATCTACAATTTCTTCCAGCTAACATCAACTTGGCATCTCTTGAAAGGGTCAATATGGAAGGATGCTCCCGATTGACAACTTTCCCAGATATATCAACTAACATTAGCGAACTCCTTATGTCAAGAACATCGTTACAGGTAGAGCCTGCATCATTTAGTTTCTGGCCTCGTCTTTCATATGTTGATATAAGCAACAGTGGGAGCTTCAAGATATTAAAACATGTCTCAGAAAGTGTAGCGTTTCTAGACCTAAGCTACAGTGGTATTGAGAATATTCCAGACTGCATTAAAGGTATTCATGGTCTACAACACCTTAAGCTAGCTGGCTGCACAAAAATTGTATCGTTGCCCGAGCTCCCTAGTTCGCTCACATTCCTAAGTGCAGATAGTTGTGCGTCTCTGGAGAGAGTTACTTGCCCTTCTGACACTCCAAATGCCAAACTCAATTTCACCAACTGCTTCAAACTGAGTGGAGAAGCACGCAGAAAAATAATCCAGCGATCATTTCTTAGCGGGTGGGCATGCCTACCTGGAAACCAAGTGCCTGCAGAGTTCAATCACCGAGCCAAAGGAAATTTCTTGACCATCCATCTCAAGGGTAAGAGTGTTTTTCCTGCATCCTCCAGATTTACGGCTTGTGTCATGGTTTCACCTAAGCAGCAGCACACCAGAGAAAGATGTCTTGATTTACGATATTGTCTTACTGGAAAAAGCGGTCAGCCCATTTTTAAAAATGTCTTTTGGGTGGGACTACCTCGTGGATCTCCGGGTATTGGAACTGAACATCTATGTTTATTTCATTGTGACTTGCCTGAAGAAGAGATAGGCAGCGAGATATTGTTTGAGTTCAGTTGTCCACTCACACGGTTGGAGATTCTTGAATGCGGTGTACGCATCAATGATACAGAAAATGCAGACATAATATGTATTGACGGGTGCGATGAATCTACTAGGTTAAACCAAGTGTCTGAAGTCAACGTTGGCGGGAGCGATGAATTCGAAGCGTCTCGAGACCCTGACAATAGTGATGGACTATGTGACTGGAATTCAGACAAGGTATTCGAAGAAGAAGAAGACAATGTCAAAGAAAAAGAACACATATACTGTTGGAGTTGGCTCTTCATCTGTTTTAGTCTCTCCCATTAATGCATGGAACATTAAAGTTTGAGTTGTGGAAGAAGGTGACACCGAAAATACATCATCAGCCAAGATGATGGCGCAGCCTGAGCCAGTACTCTTGTTGTCTCTTTTCTGTTTATCGCTTGAGGTTTACTCAGTGATGGAAAATCAAGTACTCTTCATGTCTCCTCAACTTGTTGACCCAAAAGTGATGGAAACCGTTTGGATCATTTATCAATTATGTTCCCTGTCTTTTTAAGAATCCAAGATGATCTCATTGCGTAAGGAGGTTGAAAGATGCTGGATTTGAGGTTGGATACAGCTCGAAAACCAAACAATGTCTCTATAAGTATTTAAAGACTTTTTGCACTTTTGTATTAGAGTTTTCTGTGTCCTCTTTGATTAGAGATTTAACATTTTTGTGGATAGAAGAAATGCTATGATTATGCAAGCATATATAAAAACACTATGGTTTCACTGTTTAAAAGTTTTTTCAGGAAAAGACGAAAGTGGAAACTGGACAAGTTCAGAATCAGACATAGCTACTGTCTTTGCTTCTGGAACTGATTCTGGTCCATCCATGGATGGTTTGATCACTGTAAAGAACAATATATTATAGAACAAAGTGAAAGCTAAGAGAAGAAAAGCTGTAGTTGTGAGGAAAGATCCGGACATCTCAGGTGGTTCTTCAAACATGAATGGATCCATTGACGAACCTCCACTGCTTGTTCTGACAACGTCCGATGATGTTGTCTTGACTAATGTTCTTGGTTTTTCATCGGCTTGAGATTCGATTTGTTGGTCAAGCTGTTTCAGAGCTTCTCTAGCTTTATCTCTATCGATTTTGAATCTCTGTGAAGAAGAAGAAGAAGAGTCGTCTCTGTCAGTGGCTCTTACAATACGCATCAGATGTTTTTTATTCTTCTTCTCCATGAATCCACCACGTATGTGCCAGTGAAGAGACTGTATCCCTAACACCACCATTCTCTGTTTTCTCTGTTTTTTTCTTCTACGGCTCTGTGATGATAAATGTTTGTTTGTGTGTGGACATCGTTGTTGGCAAAATTGTCAGACACCACACAGGCTTCTTATGGGGTTTTTATTGTCATTTGTTAGTTTTATGATTATGGGCCTTCAAAACAAGGCTTTAAAGCCCATCGTAAAAGCTTTATGAGAATTAAGAATCATTAGCGGATTTATGCGAAGTTCCAAGAAGTGACACATGAAACTCATGGTGACCTGACTTAACACCAAAAAAGCGTGTCTACTACACCATCGACGCAATCATTGTGAAGGAACATGATGTTTCCATGTGAGTATGGAGAAGCTAGGTGAAGAAAACTTTGTTATGTAATAACAATAATACCTACTTTCTAACTTGTTAGAACATCTCTCAATGAATCTTTCATAGATAAAAATAAAAAAGAAAAATGGAAGTAGAAAGGTGTGAGATTCTCTCACATGTCAATCAAAAAAAAAAAAAATCTCACATGAGAAGTTTTCTAATTTTTGTGAAAAAGATCTCTAAACATTTGACAGTATCGTAGTCGTGTAGTTTTTAATTTATTGGTGAAAATTTCAATGAGTCTCTTAGGGCAACTACATTAAAGGTTTTTAAGGGGATTTTGGGCTGGGTATCACTGGGCCAAAAATAATAAAATAAGGAAAAAAGAGATGAGACTGGGTGGGCAGCTCGTTCCCCACGAACCCGGTATGGGCGGTTTTAAACACGTCAGCTCTCGATTTGTTTTTTTTTCGGTCGATTTAAAGCGGGGTTTCGCTAAAACACATTCATTTTCTTCTCCCGATAGATCTAGGTTTCATTCGCTCGGCGCATTTTCATGAAGGTTCGTCCGTCGAGTTTTCACCGATAATCGACGCCGGTCAATCTCGGCCCACTCGCCCACTCCTCGAGTTAGTTTCGAGAACTTTACGGTTAAATCTCAAGAGTTTGTTCTTCCTTTTCGATCTCGGGTTTCTTTCTAATCGATTTGGGGTTTCGATTCGGTTTTCAAAATCCGTATATTTGTTAATCGTATTGATTGGTCGAATTAGGGTTTCGATTTAGGGATTTACGGTTTTCGATTTAGGTTTTAGATTTAGGATTTGTAAATCGATTGATCGAATTAGGGTTTCGATTTAGGGATTCCGTTTTCGATTTAGTTTTTTAGATTTAGGGATTTCGATTTAGGAGTTATCGATTTAGGGTGTTTCAAAATGATATACTTTTGTTAATCTTGTTTGTTGTTTTGGATATAGGGTTCTTCTGAAAGGAGTTTAGGATAATGGATCCAGCAGAAGAGATAAGAGAGGCAAAACGGCAAAAGGATGATTTCAACATGCTCAGATACGTGTGTGATTCACAATATGGGATTCCTAGAAGGTGTTTTCATGGGTCTAGCATCATTGATGAGGTTCGGGCCAATGACACGATCGACACTCTTCCTGGCGGCCTTCTTTACCCGCAAAACTACGAGGTAAAGCACAACATACATATCTTTTTGTTGGTTATCATACTAAATAATTTGGTCTGTATTTGTTGGTTCTAATATTTGTTTTCTGTTGAAACAGCTTTCGATAAATTAGAGGGTTTAATGTTGCTGAAGGAGAACATCTCGAAGCAGAGAGTCCTCGAGCGTCTCCTAGCTCGCAAGGAACCACTCTCTGAGATAGAGGAGTCTCTGAAGAATAAGCTTGTTTCTGAAATGCTCTAGCTTGTGGTTTAGCTTGATTGATTGGTTTGTTTAGTTTACGTTGTGGTTTGCTATGCTTGATTGGTTTGTTTACTGGTTCACTAACTTGTTCTTTTTCTTTTGCAGGTCACGGGTTGTTGTTCGCTACTGTCTGCTTGTCTGAAGGATTATCTAGTTGTCTGAAGGTTTATCTAGGTCTCACGGGAAAGTGCCTCTGTTTTCTATGTCTGAGCACTTGTATTATTAGGTGTCACGGAGAAGTGCAGTTTTTTGTTTCTGTCTGCACTTTTATTAGCTGTTGTATTTGGCTCTGTCTTAAATGTATTCGAAGCATGTCACGGGTTGTAACAAAAACTATGTAACATCACCCTATAAATCATTTGTACACTCTCGTTTGTTACTTACTCTCTCAACCCACTTTCATATAAAATCAGATCGTCACCAAGTCTTCTTCTTCCATATCACTTACTCTCTCAACCCACTTTCATATAAAAACTATGTCCAAGTCTTCTTCTTCCATATCAAATCAGATCGTCACCAAGTCTTCTTCTTCCATTTCACCATTTCACCTAGTCACCAAGTACTACTCCTCCCTCTCAACTTCCTTCTAGATGTAAGTTTTAAAATCAATGTTTAATTAGCAAAAAATATATAATAAGCAAAAAGAGAACTTGTGTATCAATAAAGAGATTTATTTGGAAAAAAATATATAATAAGCAAAAAAATATATAATAAGCAAAAGAGAACTTCTATAAAGAGATTTATTTTGATAAGAACATCATATGTTATCAATGTTGCAGATTATTTTTCATAATACTAAAAAATGTCTTTCTCATCTTCATCCTCTGATGGCATAGATGATGCCCTTGATGAATTATTTGAAGAAGAATTTGACCATCTCTTCCAGTACATACTTAATGGTGATGAAGACGAACCGACCAAACGAGCTTATATTGAAAGATATCGTGAAGAAGGACATACTCAACTATGGAACGACTATTTCGAGAGCATGCAACCTACGGACCGCCATGTTTAGCGACGCGAATGACGAAGTCATTGTTCCTTCGATTAGCGATCGCTAAGAAATGAAGTTCCTTACTTTCAGCAAAGACCAAATGGTTACGGACGATCGGCCTATCTACACTTCAAAAGTGTACCGCAGCCATACGTATGCTCGCGTATGGTCAATCCGCTGATGAAACTGACGAATATCTCCGACTCGGTGAAAGTACTGCGCTTTTGACTTTGGATAATTTCACTAAGGCGATAATCCAATTGTATGGAGAAGAGTATCTAAGAAGACCTACAAGAGATGATCTGCAACGATTACTCGACATTGGCGAAGTCCCGGGTTTGGGGATGGTAGCAGCGATCAGATGCATTGGGAGTGGAAGAACTGCCCAACGGCTTGGAGAGGACAGTACACACGTGGTCACGGAAAGCCGACAATTATCTTAGAGGCAGTGGCATCACAAGATCTATGGATATGGCACGCTTTTTTCGGGCTTCCAGGTACCCTAAACGACATTAATGTTCTCGACCGGTCACCGGTTTTTGATGACATTGTACAGGGTCGAGCTCCTAAAGTTAATTTCACGGTCAACAACCACAACTATCGTATGGCGTACTACCTTGGCGACGGAATCTATCCAAAATGGTCTACATTTATCCAATCTATTTCACTTCCTCAAACTCCTAAAGCAGAGCTATTTGCTCAACGTCAAGAATCAGTCAGAAAAGATGTCGAACGTGCTTTTGGAGTATTGCAAGCGAGGTTTGCAATAGTAAAAAATCCAGCATTACTATGGGACAAGGAAAAGATAGGAAGGATAATGAGAACTTGTGTTATACTGCACAACATGATAGTAGAGGACGAACGGGACAGGTACAATCCTTATGATACATATGAAGCCGGGTCGGGGCAGTCAAGCAGCAGTTCTCAGGTTGATGATGTCACCTCCGCAACGGAAAGCCTTTCTAATATCGGTCAAATGCGTAGCATTCAAAATCAAATTCGGGATTCTCGTATCCATGAACGTTTGAAGGCTGATTTAGTTGAAAATATATGGCAAAAGTTTGGTAATCGAGATGAATAATCATTGTATGTTGATGATTTAACAATGTATTGAATAAATTTTAAAATATAATAATCAATAATTTTTAAAAAAAAAATTTCTGAGTTTATAAATAATATTATTTTATTCTATAAACCCCTTTTTAAAGTTCTTCAATGCAAGCAAAAAGTTAATAGAGTATCATCACTATTAACGACCCCACTTAATAATACTTAAAAATTGTTAACATCCCCATTTGGAGATCCTTTAATGTAGTTGCCCTTACTAATCTTGATGCTCTTAATTAAAAGCCTTATTTGATCACACAATTTAGCCATTATATAGAATTTTATGGAATTACAATAACTTGAAGCAGAAGAAACCATTGATGTGCACATCAGGTGGTCTCACATATTCCACACAACAATCGAAATGGATACATCTCTTACTATAAGAAGTCTCAAATTTGCTCAAAAAAAATCTCAAATTAAAAGTATTTTTGAATCACTCTCTCCCATATTTTGGGCCCCATATTTTGAGGAATAAACTTTAGAAGTGGCCGAAAGTGTTGGACTTTTTGGACAATGTGAATTGGTGAAGAACATTGCCGGAAAGATCGTAGTAGATGAACTTAGCTTGAGAGTGAGTAATGTGAAGAGACATGAAACCTTGGCCGTCGTAATAGAGTTTGAGTTCTTTTGGATCCCATGGCAGAATAACTCCTCTCCATGCCTTTGATCCTCCTCCACTTGTCAGAAATTGAATCCCACTTCACCAATTCCAATCAAACGAATTATTTAGTTGTTGTTTTTAAGTAGTAAACATCAAAACTTAACTAAAAATGTGACTAAAAAATTCAACTAGATTCAAATATTTTTTTTTAAACAAAATGATTTAATTTCGTGTTTTTTCTCTCTCTTTCAAGAACGTAAACCAAGACTCCAATTGATGAAAAGAAGATGTAAATAGAACTTTACCCGTCAGACCCAATGTGTTGCAAGCAATGATCATGTCCATTCATGTACACGTCCACTTTATTCTCCTTCAATAGCAAATAAAAGAATTACGATAAAGTACTAAATAGATATTTCATACAAAAGATTACAATAATAGCAACAATGAATAGCAACAAGTGATCTAATGATTGTTAAATAATTACTTCTAGAATGGGAAGTAAACAAGAAAACGATCTACCTCTAGAATTGGAAGAAGTTGATCGACTAGCTCTTGGGTCACACCATGCTCACCTGCGGTTGCGATCCCATGATGTCCCACGACAAATTTCCATGTGGCACGCGACTTTTTCATTGCTAAATCTAGATCCTGATATTTCAATAGACAATATCAAAACCAAGAAGGAGGTTTCTGACTATTAATTTTTCAGAAACAAATTGTATTACATGTAAGAGGTTGGAGATATATCTATCCCTGGGTAACACATTGCTCCAATCATAAGTGTGGTCTTCTGGATCTGTGAAGTAGTTTTCTACAAATGGAGTTGTGTCCACGAAGAAAAACTCCACCATTCCTATAATCACCAAAAAAATTATATACTAATCAACCAATTTTTGTAGTAGTAAGTGATAGTGTATATATATATCTTGGTTAAATATTATAATATAGAATGTTATTTTCTTGGTTATCATTGGTAGTTAACTTAAATAAAGATAGTACCGTATAATAAGAAAACCATAAAATCCATATTCTGGTCACATATAATATTACTCAAATTAACTAAACTGATCTTAGAATTAAACTTATATATTACTTTGGTTACAATTTATTTTACTTGTTTCTATAAAAAATGAAAACTAATTGAGCTAATAAAAGAACAAAGAGCAAATTCTTGAATTTAAAAGAGTGTTTAAAATATGTTACTATAGCTTAATTTCAAACTTAATTAAATATGAGTTTAGACCGTACCAAGGCAATGTATATTTATATACACGGATATACCCAAGAAATCCAACAAATCTTTGTACCAAATCCAACTTTACCGTCATTAGTCTAATATAATGGATGCATGAATGAAAAGTAGAAACAACAAATAAAACGGAACCTGAGAGTAAGACAAAAGATCTGCGACAAAACCATCTCCAATCTTTTTGGGTGAGAACATGACTTAGTTGTGCTGAAACATTTCCTCTGTAATCATGATTCCCCAAAACTGCAATAATATCAGAGTTTGAACCCACGTTTATTATTTAGAGATATCACAGCTAAGTATTGGTCAATCATTACAAGGAAGTCATATTACCAGAATACCACTGTTTTTGGAGACTAGGATGAGTGTAGATGTGAGAGAAGGAAGCTTCAAAAGCAGGATCAGTGTCTCCTTTTAAACCGTCGTCATAGAAATTATCTCCCACTGATATCACATAATCTATGTCTAGTTGCTCTCCCACAATTCCCATCTGCCATTTTTCAAAACATTCTGTTTATATAAATAAAATTCTTGATTTGCCCAATGTTTTCTTATTAAGTTACATTTGATCATGGTTTTCTAGAATTTCATATTATATGAGTGAGCTATTTCTACAATAAAAATAATATTGAAACTCTTTTTACTTCGTTGCCAAACAAAAAGTTAGTTATAAGGGGATTGTTTGTAATGTTAGTTTTATTGATGAACCAAAACTTCAGCTTCTTTGTTTCATCAGTTAGGCAATATGCTTTGTAATGGAGCGTATCAACTTTTCAATTACAAGAATATTTACAGGAATATGTTGTTCAATCATTTTCAATCAATTCAATGTCTATGTATTTTTGTAGAAGGAACGATTTCCTATTAGAAAGATATGTACGCAACATACGAATATATGCTCAATGTTGAATGTTTAAATGGAAACAAACAAACAACCAGATTAAAAAAATAACACATTTCCACTAACAAATCAAACCTAATCATTTAGGTGGTATATACAAACACATATTCCAGAGAAGAAAAAATCAAAAAATTCAGCCATAAAATTAATTAATGTTAATCTTTTTTTTTTGTATTTGACTTGAACACGTGAGACACGTCAAATATTAAAGTCGACTTTTTTGACACTCTCCAACCAAAGTATAAATCTTGAATAATAAACACATAATAAACACATACTAGTTATTAATTACCTGATGAGCAACGATAGATTGATTAAAACCTCCTTGTCGTCCCCAATCTCCGACGACCAGAATGTTCAAAGAGCCATCAGATTTCGTTACCGGATGCTCCAACCTTTCAAGCTTTGACAAAGAACGACTGAAGAACATACATAGAATAAGAAACATATAAAACGCCCACTGAACATCAATGCATACATCTTCATCTTATATCTTCTTAATTACTTTCTCTGATCTTAATAAAATCAAGAAAAACTAATGTATATATTGATAGATCAGGGAAGTATAGGTGCCAATTTATATAGATGAATCCGTAAGGAAAACCTGGTCCATAAGTTATTGAAGAAATTTTATATACAATCATTTTACTATGTTTTTTGTCAACTCATTTTACTATGTAAATTAACAGACTTTGAGTCTGAAGAAATTATATAAACAATACAGCCTTTTCCTATACATAATATAAACTATATACAGCATTTTCTAATATAATATGTTTTATTTTCTGGGCCATGCTGCATGTACTTACCCGTTTAGGGCAAAGTGTTTATCTTCCTGATTTTTTTGTATACATTTATACTTTTCGTATTTATGTCTGGTTTTATTATTGTATCGGATATTTGATGCGTTAATATAAGAGTCTTTGAGATTTTGTATAACTAGTAAAATGTCCTTCTAACATTTTGGTTTTAAATCATAAGGAATAATAAATTATATTTATTTGAAATATCTAAATATTGTAGTGAAATATTATACTAATAAATTATACAAAGTAATTTGCACATTTTAACCTAAAATAAAAAACCAATGGAGAGAACCATGCATAATTAAAATGTTTTTCCCAAAAAAATATTTTAGTTTAGTTATAATAATTTTAATTTTAAGATATATTATTTTAACAGAATATTAATTTTATCATAAATTTATAGTGTATTTTAAATTATATATTTAAATTATTATATCACTAGTTTTAGTCTCAAATCAGTTTTAAACTTTATATGTGTTATATATTTATTTAAGATAATATTTTGGATGAATAAAAACTGAAATTATGCAGTAGTCTTTTTGCTATTAGTTATTTATCTAAAATAAGAAATTATTAAATTTTGGTTGTAAATATTTTCCTAGATTGTAAAAGAAAAAAATACAAAATATAATTGTCTAATTATGGAATCAAAATATTTCCAATGGATAAAATTAATATTTTAAAAATATATGGAAAATAAAAATAAAAGAGGTAAAGTAACTAATATAAATTGATTTTGTTTCATTTTAATAGCTAATTATTTTTAGTTCGTTATGATAATTTTATGGGACAAAAATATTACATTTTAAACATTTTTAATATTTTATGATTTATACTTGGATTAACTTTGATAAGTCCAATAATATTGAGTCACATGCAAAGTCGTGCGTACAGTGTAAGAAGAAAACGCAAATACGTCAGGGCACACTTCATTGATTTTGATTTTAGTAGTTCCTTACTTCATATATTTTTTTATTTATCAATTTTATTTGAATTTTTCCTAATGCGTTTCATTTATATACAGTTTGTTTTAAACGTAATCTATCCAATTTTTTAAAAGTTATTTTATTACATAATGTTCTAAGTAGTTCATTCGGTATCATATTTCAACATTATTTGTAACAATATAATTTAGTAATCACTACTTAGATAAATTAGTTGATATAATCCCATTTTAATAAATACAATTTTATTTAAAATTTAATTATTTATTTTGATCTATTAAAATATTTTTCAATAAGATATTATATTTTACAGAATATAGTAAGATACTTTTGCTAATTATATTTTTATATGTATCACATTTTTAAATTTTGCCTTACACCCATGAAAGCTAAGCACGTCCGTACATGATCACCTCCTCACATACTGCCTCCGCCATCGCGTATCTATGTATATAAAAAAATTAAATAATAAACAAATTAAAGGAAGACATATGCCTTTAGCCTACGAGTATATTTCCCATTCTTAATCTTTATTACCTGGATCATAATCACACATCCTTTAAAATGATTACGTTACATGAAAAAACACCACCAGATAAAATACAGTGAACTACTAATATGAATATTTGTTTCTCACCTTTTTGTAATCAGATCGATCATCAACGTGTCTACACCATCGACAAAAACATTATAACGGAAAAGATGTTTCCATGAGAATGGAGAAGCTAGTTGAAGAAAAATTCGTTTTATCAATGAATGTAAAATATAAAAAAAATTATATTCATTAGAAAACAGTTTTCCATCAAAAGCTTCATAGAAAGTGTACTAGTATCTTGAAAGTGTTTATCATTATCCATAGAAAGTGTACTAGTATCTTGAAAGTGTACTAGTATCTTGAAATGCAGACTATATATAGAAGTAGTAATGGGTGCTCGTCATAGTCATGACAGACCATGGCCGTTTGTAGCTGAAACCAATCATCTGTATATTTGTTTTTCAGAACTCCTTTGATGAGGTATCTCTTTATCTTACTTGAGTAGCTTCATTAAAAAGAAAAGATGGTCTCCTGATTAATTCCTAAGCGCTTTTGCCATTCTGTCTCCCTTTGAGAGCCGATTTTGCAACGATATAGTGATGGCGAACTTTGGGGTAGCTTGGAAGAATCATACACTGGCAAACCAGTTGCAAGGTTGTAACAATCATTAAGCTTAACAAATACATGTGAATTAAGCAAAGGAAACTTAACCACCCAGTATAATGTAAACTGAAGTAACCAAAATAAACCTATATAGTCTAATATACTCCATGAGTTTGCTTTCCAATAACTTGTTAACTAAAAGCCATATTTAGTCACACAATTTCACATATATAGAATTATGTAGAATTACAATTTCAGGTAGAAAGATCACCAATGATATGCACATCATGGGGTCTCACATAACCCGCACAACAATCGAAATGGATACATCTCTTATAGATAAACAATCTCAGAATTAAGTATGTTTTAATCTATATCTCTCTTTTTAGAGGAATAATCTTTTAAAGGGACTAAAAGTTTTGGACAAGGTGGATTGGTGAAGAACATTGCCGGAAATATCATAGTAGATGAACTTAGCTTGAGAGTGAGTGATGTGAAGAGACATGAAACCTTGTCCGTCGTAATAAAGTTTGAGTTCTTTTGGATCCCATGGCTGAATCACTCCTCTCCATGCCTTTGATCCTCCTCCACTTGTCAGAAATTGTATCTCACTTCACCAATTCCAAACAATGATCTATTAAGCTTTTGTTTCCAATATTAAACATTTAAACTTACCTAAAATCTGATACAGAAACTCAACAAAGAAAATGAAATTTGCTTATAAAAAAATTGATTTCGTGTTCTTTTCATATAGTAATGTAAATCAACACTCCTTTTTTTTTTTTAACACAGTAAATCAACACTCCTTATTTGATTAAAAGAAGATGTAAATAGAGTTTTACCCCTCAGACCCAATGTGTTGCAACTTGCAAGCAATGATCATGTCCGTTTATGTACAAGTCCACTTTATTCTCCTTCAATCGTAAATAAAGATGTAATGTGATCTATTAATGGAGGGATTATTAAAAAAAATTCTCTAGAAATGGAATTAAACAAGAAAAAAATTTACCTCTAGAATTGGAAGAAGTTGATCGACAAGCTCTTGGGTCGGACCATGTAGACCTGCTGTTTTGATCCCATGATGTCCCACGACAAATTTCCATCTAGCACGGGACTTTTTAATCTCTAAATCTAAATCCTAATGTATCAAATATCAAATGTTAGAATTATTAGACGATATCAAAACCAAGATGGGGATTTTGTGATTATTTATCTTTGAGAAACAAAATGTATTACATGTAAGAGGTTGGAGATATATTTATCCCTGGGTAACACGTTGCTCCAGTCGTAAGTGTGATCTTCTGGATCAGTGAAGTATTTTTCTACAAATGGATTTGCGTCCACGAAGAAAAACTCCACCAAAACAATTATCATTAATCAACCAATTTGCATAGTAGTAATATATATTATTATTATTTGAGTGAATGAAGTAAAGAAGAGGTAGAGCTGAAGTTAACAAGATAAGGCTGATATTTGATCAAAAAAAAAAAACAAGATAGGGCTGATCATCTCTATGTAAGAGAAGAAGAAGAGGAAGAGAGTCAAGGCCCAAAACCCACCTCAATACTATTGACATGAATAAATAAAGAGAAGCATAAATGTGGCAAATTTGACTTCACCAGACTTTACCAGATTTCAAGTGTGAACAGATTTTAATTTCACATTCAAATATGTAGCTAGTTGTTGGGAGTTGATGCATTCGTTTATCCTTTTTTTTGTCACTGATGCATTCGTTTATCCATCGTTTATCCAATGTATTATTTTATCTCTCTCTTGTATTGCCTATTGTGTTCTCTCTTGTAACACACACAGAAATAGACAAGTATTCTCATCAAACTTGTGCTCTTTCTTCTCTCTTTACTTGTGTTTAATCAGTGTTCACAATGTAGAGTGTTTAGGAGTCATGGTTTAGAGACTGCTTTAAGGCAGCCTAATACTTGTCAAATACTCACTAAACTCTTCTTATTTACTCATTAAACTCTACCTTATTGATTCTAAATCTTTTTACTCATAAGTACACAAACTCTAAGTGTTATATTATTTTAGAAAGATTAGACTCTAACTAGAAATTCTCTTCTTTGTACTACCTGTTTACTCACTAGTATATCTCGTTGTATTGATTCAACCACAAGTTAGTTATCCCTTCTCTAATCAGGGATGAGTTCCTATTGTGTAAGTAAAGGAGATTTAGTCACAAGTTGATTGTATTCTCTTTTGATGCGAGAAAAACTATCATGAATTCCAACAATTATATATGTTAATGATTTAATCTGTATATAGAATGTTATTTTCTTTGGTTGTCATTTGTAGTTAACTTAAAAAAGATGGTACCGTACAATACTAATACAACCTTGAGGAACTTATATATTCTGGTCATATACAATATTGCTCAAAGAAATAACCAAACCGATCTAAAAGTTAAACTTATCTATTAATTTGGTTACAATTTACGTACTTTATTTGTTTATATTCGAAAAATGAAAACGAATATGGAGCTAACTAAAAAAACTTGAGTCTAAAAAAGTTTTTAAGATATATTACTATAGCTTGAATTTAAACTTAAATATGAGTTTACTAGAAGTACCAAGGTAATGTATATTATGGAACAGTACATTTCTAAGTCAGAATCCAACAAATTTTTGTGTCAAAACCAACAATACCGTCATTAACCTAATATAATGGATACATAAAAAAAAAAAAAGAAGAAAAATGAACCAGAGCATAAGACAAAAGATCTGCGACAAAACCATCTCCAATCTATTTGGGTAAGAACATGACTTAGTTGTGCTAAAACATTTCCTCTGTAATCATGGTTCCCAAAAACTGCAATAATATAAGAGTTTGAACCCACGTTTATTATTCAGAGATATCACGGCTAAGTATTAGTCAATCATTTAAAGGAAGTCATATTACCAGAATACCACTGTTTTTGGAGACTAGGAAGAGTAGGACTGGGCACGGATCAGATATTCGAGTTTTTGAAGGTATTTGTGATTTGATTCGTATGTCATGGATATCTAATTTTTCGATTTGCTTTGCTTCGGAAAAATACGGATAAAATAAATTTCATAATTTTTCGATTTGCTTTGCTTTACGAATACTTACGAATATCTCATATGTTTTGACTAATACTAATAATCTTAAAAATTCGATACAAATTTGTTTAGTAAAATATTTTTTTACATGATATATAAGATAAAAATTAAAAGAAGTAGTGAATCTACATATGTTGTAAAATTTTTAAACTTAGTTAACAATTATAATAACACAAAATTTAAGAAACTCTTCCTTTTATGTAATAGTTTTATATAAGTAATAATGTGAATAGAATTTTTCAAATCATATGTTAGAATAATAATTATATAATTTTATATATTTAAAACTTTAAATATAATCAAGATATACATGTATTTATATATTGTCGGATCGAATCGGATATCTGCTTTCCAAAATTTAAATATTTGTGATTTGTTTCGATTTTAGCGGATATTGATTTTTAGTATTTGCTTTTGCTTCGAAAGTTTATAGATATTCGGATTTCGAATCGAATCGAAACAAATAACGAATCGAATCAAATTTAACGGATAAAATGCCCAGCCCTAAAGATGAGTGTAGATGTGAGAGAATGAGGCTTCAAAAGCAGGATCAGTGTCTCCTTTTAAACCATCGTCATAGAAATTATCTCCTACTGATATCACAAAATCTATGTCTAGTTGCTCTCCCACGATTCCCATCTGCCATTTTTTCAAAATTTTATTATATGGATATATTTTTCTAGTGAGGACATTTGATCATGTCGAATTTTCTAGAATTTAACAATACCTGGGTGCACTAACTTTTTATTAAATCTACAATAGAAGATAATACTGAATAGCAAACAAAAGTCGTCTTGGTTAGGATATGTTAGTTTTATTTATTGTTTAGTTTTATTTTGAATCAGAATTTAAGCTTTTTCTTTCATCACTTAGGGAATATGCTTTGTAATGAAAGGTATCAACTCTCCCCAAAAAAAATGAATATGATTCTTTTAATCAATTCAATGTTTATGTATTGCGTATAATGAATGACTTCCTCTTAGAAAGAACTGTACGCACCATACAAATAGTCAAATAGATGCCCAAATGTTGAATGATTTAATGGAAAAACAGACAAACAACCAGATTAAAATAAAAACCCGTTTCCACTAGAAATCAAACCTAATCATTCTGTGGTATATACGGCCCATAGTCTTGATATAAAATAGTGCATTTCTATCCCACAGCCAACCATCAGAAACATCTATATTGCATCCATCGAGTTAGGGCTGTGCATTTTATCCGTTAAATTTAATTCGATTTATTATTCGTTCCGATTCGATCCGAAAAATCCAGATATTTGTAAGTCTCCGAAGCAAAGCAAATATTAGAAATCAATATCCGTTAAAAATGAAGTAAATCACAAATACTATAATTTATTAAATTTTGTAGATTTTTATATTTTTAAAAATTTATTTATTTTGTAGATTTAATAAATAAATAATTAAAACTATAAATGAGGATATAATTATTATTTAACTTTTTAGTGAAATCTATTTTGGACGATTAAATTAAAAAAAATAATAAATATCTAAATATAGTGGAATATTATACTACTCATAAATTATCCAAAATAATGTGCACACTTTTAACCCCGAATCAAAAAGACAGTGCACCACGAGAACCATGCGTATTGCTGCTATGTATATAAGAAAATGAATGAAAGATGAAAGAATAAACAAGTTAAGGGGCTAGAAATATGTCTTTAGTCTACATGTAAATTTCCTTTTCTCAAACATTATTAGCTGGATAATAATCACACATCATGAAAAATGATTATGTCAAATCACATGAAAACCACCACCAAATATAAAAACAATGAGCTACCAATATGAATATTTGATTCTCGACTTTTTTTGTAATCAGATCGTTTAGATATCCGTATAAATCGCTTCCTTATAAGTGTTCCATCGATGCAGAACGCGACCATATCCATCGTAGAAAACTACACGCAGTTCTGCTTCCGATAGATAAACCGACATGAATCCTTGTCCATCGTAGTAAAACTTCATCTCTTGCGGGTTCCACTCATTCACATCCCCTTTCCACGCCTTGGACCCACCGCCACTTGTCATAAATTGTATTCCACTGGAGATAACAACAAAACATGCGTACAGTTTTGCTTTTGACCCTCTTACGTTACATGTAGAATCCAAAATTAATAGATGAATTGATTAATACAGAGTATGAGTCACCTCACCTGTTAATGCCGCTTATGTGCTCCAAGCAATGATCATGCCCGTTTATGTAGAGATCCACTTCATTAGCCTAATTTTCAAGAAAACAAAAGTCTTTCATATTTAATATTACACAGTTTGATTTTTATGATAGTAAAAACTACCTCGAGGATAGGTAAAAGTTGTTTCTCAAGCTCTTTCGTGATACCGTGATGACCTGCACTTTTGATTGTGTGGTGACCTACCACTATTTTCCATTTCGCCACTGATTCTTGAAATGACACATCGAGATCCTATAGTTTTATACATCTTTGACAAGGTGATTATATTTATCAACTTTTAATAATAAAGTTTTATAAATAAGCTAATGACGTAGAAATATCTTTTTTTTTTTGTTCACAATCGTAGAAATATGAAATATCTATTAGTACTATTTCAATATAGACTGTCAAAAAGCTAGGTTGTGAGAGAGTACAAAGTTAATTACCGCTAAGAGATTGTTAAGATACTTGTTTCTTGGTAATACGTCGCTCCAATCATAAACATGGTCTTTTGGTTCATCAAAATATTTATCTACGAACGGTGTTGTGTCTACGAAGAAAATATCGACGATATCTACAGAAAGGATTGTTTGAAGTAGTTATTATATTTCCCCAAAATGAAAATGGTATTTACTTTCTGTTGTTAAGTTAATTACCGGCGTTAACAACGTAAGATCTTAAACAAACCCATCGACAGTCCAAATCCTTCAGTATCGGGCTGAGTTGAGCATCGACGTTACCTCTATAATCATGATTTCCTAATACTGGTGATAGATAGGAAAAAAGGAGTGAGAAAAAGTAAATATAAAAACCTCGTTATAAGAAAATATAAATGATATATAGTTCAACTGAATTTGTCTTATTTTCAGTTGGAAAAGATAGCTTGCCTACCATTATACCATGGCTTTTGTAAGCTAGGTGCTGTGTAAATATTGGTAAAAGAATCTTGAAATTGACAATCATATGGACTTGTTATTCCGTCATCGTAAAAATTATCTCCAGTTGAAATGACGAAATCGATATTTAAATCCTTTCCTGTTTTTCCCATCTGACAGAAAGAATTCTTGTAGTCAATATGATTAGTAAAGTAAATCAAAAGGGGTAATATACAATATCAAACTAATATACTAGAAGAGAACTAGAAATAGAAGAAGCAACGCAAATAATTTAAGATAATTAATTACACCGCAACATTTTATTATGCAATTTTAATAGGAAACCCATCAACACACACAAAAGAAAAGTTACGTAAATAACAAAGATATATATAATCATCATTTTCCCCTCCACTTAAAAGTTTAAACTGCTATTTAGACATCTAATTTTAAAATATTAGATTTTAAAATAAGACTGAAATTACGTTTTCCACGCAATAGTCAGTTTATTAATTGTTATTATTATCGGTTACTTCAATAGCCTAATCAGTAATTTACTCAAGAATGCATTAGACGTCAAGAAAACACAACATTACACGCTTCTCTCGCGTAATCTTCATATAATAAACTATGATATTGTTTATCTAATCATTTTCGTCCTCTCTTCTAATTCTTCTCATATCAATTGTAACCAGTAACCACTCCATATGAAAGAACTTGAAATGAACCAAATTACAAACAAGGATGAAATATTGATTCTGGATAAGGCATACATACACACGTATTTACATATGCATATGTTTACGTACCTGAAGAGCTACTTGAGATTGATTATAAGAACCTCTTCTTCCCCAGTCGCCGACAACAAGAAAACTGAGTGTACCATCAGATTTTGGTGGTTGGACCAACCGTCGTAGCTCCGCCGTGGAGTTATAGGCCAATAATAAAATGATCAAACAGAAAACAGAAGATGAGACTTTTATGGGCTTATCCCTCATGGTATCCATTGAGAGACAAGCTATGGTGGTGGTCGTTGATTTTTGTCTTGGTGAGGCTTTGTGTATTTATAGGACTAATGTGGACAAGAAATATTTTAAAATTAATCAATGTAATGATTGTGAAGTTTGTACCTCATAAACTTCCATATGTTAGGTATTTAAGAAAATTATAGGACGTAATAGTCATTAGCTATAAACGTTTATCAAATCTTTGTTATCACTCACTGCTTAATGGTTTTATATCAAAAAGATAAAAAGTAAAAAGGTCACAAGTTATATATTTGTCTTTTTGTTTACCGTTCATCAAAACTTTATCATCATTCACCGCAAGATGTAAACAGTCACAAGTTATGCCTCTCAATCGTCTGGATTATTCCTAAATTTTTTTTTAGAAATTATATATATAATGACTTTCCCTCAATATTTTTAAAAATAAAACTGCCATAATTATTTAGAAATTAACATTTAGAATAATACATCTACACATAGTTTTCTTTTATTGAAATGATTACATAGGCCAATTAAAAGACATCATGGTTGAAAATTAGGACGTAAGTAAGTTATTTATGTAATTAGCAATGCATTTAAAACTAAATGGAGTTTAGGAAATTACGTGAAACATTTTATGTTTAAACACGTACGTAAACGAAAAGGAGCGGTCGACAGGACTGGCCATTTAGACGTATATGAATATGTTCCACACACAAAAGACGTGTGGCGTATGCTAACTTGGTCTATATACGAACACAAACCGTATTAACTACATTTGAAAGGACGCAGTACACTTTCGACGGATACATGAGATATTTTGGGATTTGAAGAGTGGAATTATATATGAAAATATTGTAACGAGTGTTTTTTTTTTTGTTCACCATGGGATTTAAATGGTTCTATAAAATCAAGATATTAAGGTATCGATGTTTGCATCTCGACCATACGAATTGCCATACGAGCCTAGCGGAATCTTACGTCGATCGACCCATACCACACCAGTGTTGTCATAATATTCAATTATTGATATTGTTTGGTGAACAAAAAAAATCTTGTTGTTTTCTTCTTCATGTGTTTTCTTTTTTTATTTTAATAAAATCCAGCTAGACATCAACACAAAAATATAATAATCCAAAAGCCATGTGAGAGTCGATGAAAACATCCAAAATTTCAATTATTTTGTAGATCCTATACCCATGCATATTAAAATACATTTATGCAGGATGTACACATTGGACTAGAAGGAATTTTAATTTTACTACAAATTTGATAGTATTTTTAAATTTACCTTTAAATAAGAATCATTTTCATAAAATATTTTAAGGTTCCAATGAAAAATCTAAACTAACCAACATAAATCATCGAGAAATTCTAACTTTACTTTAAATTAGATACTATTTTCAAATTTATCTTTAAATTAGATACTATTTTCAAATTTATCTTTAAATGATATCATTTTCATAAACACCTTATGTTTATTATGAAAAGATAAAATTAATATTCCTAAATCATTTATAAATGTTTAAAAATTATTTATAGAAGCTTAAAAACTCAATTTTCCTTCTTAAATAATAAACTCTAATCAATACTCACTAAATCTCAAACCCAAATATTATGGTATTTTTGAATGAATGTATCTTTCAAAAGTCGTATCTAACTTAGGGGTGTTAGTGAGATATGAATTTTTAGTTATTGTTAAAATTCTCAAATTCTATTGTTATTGGTTGGTGGATTCTAAGAATCTTAATAAAATCTTGTGTTATTGGTTTGATGATTGTTTAATGATTTACAAAATCTCTTGTTATTCAAAAGGTTTGGTTTTTAATGATTTTAAGTTTCTATCAAATCTAGTGTTATTGAGAATTGAATTCTACACCATTTTACTTATAAAACAAAACTTCAAGAATCTTGCATATTTCTTTTAGATTCTTAAAATCCTTGAATTAGATTGTTTTCATAAAGTTTTAAAATATGAAAAATTCTTTAGAAATCTTTACAAATTTAACAAATCTCTTGACTTTTAGAATCAATCAACTCTACAAAAATACTACTCCAACTAACCCCATCCCCCCTAGTGTATTTCAATCAATTTCTCATAAATCATTTATAAATGTTTAAGAATTATTTATATAAATTTATAAACTCAATCACACCCCCTAAATACTAAAACTCTAAACATTAATCACCAAATGCTAAACCCAAATGTTAAAGTATTTTTGACATAAAATATTATTGAAAAACGATATCCAATTTCAAGAAATTTCTCTAGATTAGGATCTGAGTAATAATATCCACAAATTAGTTATAAGTAATCTAAAACTGAAATATATATATATATATAACTATGTTATGTATAATAATTAGGTTAACTTTTTTAAAAAAAATTTGATTTAAAATTTAATGAATTTTACAAAAACAGATTTCTAAAATTAAAAACAGTTTTACATTAAAATAAAGGATAAATCATAATTTTAGTTAATGGTATAGTGGGAAAATCTCTCTTTGTGTGTTATTTTTGAAAAAATATATTTTTAGTTCTATCTTATTGTGTATTTCTAAAATAAATTTCATAACATCAATGTATTTTTTATTAAAGTACTTTTACATGTGTAAAAAATAAACCATAAGGTTGGTTTAGTTTGATTTCAAATTCTCTCGCATATTGTTTTTTTTTTAATGAAAAATAGTTCTTCGTTTTATAGGGAAATTCCTTTGATAAGAAAAAAAATAAGTTATAACAGAAATAGCAAAGAAAGGCAAAATCTTCAAAATAGCATTTATTATAAAGTAAAATAATTAAGTTATTTGAAATATTAAATCTCTTAACCCCTATTCTTTAAATAGTAAACCCGAATCACTAAATCATACACTCAAATATATAAAAAAAATTTACAAATTTTTTTTCGTGTGATATTTTCTCCTTTTTTGCTATTTTTGAAACAATAATCTGTTAAATGTTATCCAAAATATTTCTCTTTCTTTTTTTTTTTTCTATTCAGCATCAATCATGTGGCAGTCAACTATATGCATCCGATTTTCGTTTAATTTAATGTTTTAGTTTCTATTGCTAGTACTTTCCATGTTTGATTTCAGTATAATTTAATGTTTTAGTTTCTATTGCTAGTACTTTCCATGTTTGATTTCAGTATTGCAATTTCAGTTCCAATGAAAATGGAATCAATAATACCCGCGTTCATTGCAAAGAAAGCCATCCATTGGCCCACTTATAATGGGCCTCGGCCCACATCCAAGGTTCTTATCGAAAGCATGATATTTAAAAAAAAAAGTTTTCAGGACTTTTCGGCGCCATTAAATACTTTCAAAAGTTTCATCTGAGAGCTCTAAAATCAGCTAGAGATGTCTACAGAGATCGCTCATCTGCGACGGAGGCTGGTCGAGTTCCTGATTCAATGCAATACTGTAAGTTAGTCTCCGTCTCGATCGATATCCATTAAGTTTCACTTCGTCTCTTGATTTTGAATTTTTATTTTTTGGGATCTGGTTTTGGGCGATGAAAGCAACTCGAACTTCCTCCGATCGTTAAATACTCAGCACTATCGCTCTTCTTCGATCGATTTCGTCCGTGTGTTGTCAGGTATTGCGAAATTTCTTCCTCCGATGTTTCCTGATTTCGATTGATGTTTAGGGACGAAAGCGGTAAACAATCTAGGTTTAATTGATCGTTCCCTTTGATTTTGATTGGTTTAGCTGCGATTCAGATACTTTTGATTTGGATTAGTGATCATTTCATCGTAGTTGCGAGCACCGCCCGGTCTTGAGATTTTGGCTTGAAAAAGTTAATACATATATTTCTTTAATCAATCTTATCTGTACATATGAAATGTTTTGTCTCGCTATGTCAATGACATGAGATCTCCTAATCTGCATCTGCGCTTTAGATCAGTTGTATGATAAATTGACAACAGATTCTGTTTTTAGTATGGGGAAAATATAGGTATCATGCCATGTTTATGATTCTTCTTCTATGGATGTCTCTTTAAAGTGTTATAATCCCTTGGAGATGTAGGTTCTTACAGAAGAAGAAGAAAGCAGAGCATTGGCTATTGCAACCACTGACTGAAAGCAATCTTCAGCTGTTTGTGTTAATCTCTATATGGATCTCTTGCAAAGTGTGTCTGACTTCTTTACCTCTGCTAGTGTTTGTGTTGTTCTCTTCTATTATATATCTATCTACCCTGACCTGAATGGTTTGCTTCTGCAGATGCACTGTTCCAGAGGTTTATCGGTTCAAAGTCTGAAATCCTTGGGTGATAAGATGATCACAGAGCAGCTCTTCACGGTTCGGGATTTCATGGAAGCAGTAAGCTATTCTTGAAAAACCTTGAAGTCATTACTGAAATGTGTTAGTTGATTTGATTCTTTACATTGAATTATGAGGTTCTTTTTGCAGGAACTAGTTTTCCTGAAGGTTACCATTTTACACTTGGGGGATGTTGTTTACACAATAGATAGAAGTTCTATCAAACTTATTGTATGTCTTCCTCATATAACATGAGAAGCAGGTGATGAAATTTGAGATTGGCACTTTAAATATAGCTTATACACTGCTTGATGACCTTTTTCTTCAGTTCAAGTAAGTTGTTTTATCCTTATTAAGTATTTGACTTCTTAAAGTTCCTGCTAAAAACTAAAAATGTCTTTGCTAGTTCATGTTCTTAGTATCTAACTCCTAAACCGTAATGCTTCAACTAGAGAAGTTGCAAAGGTTGGAGAACTTTTGAACTTTGAGGCATGTATGGATATGATGGATCTTCTTTACGAGAAGGAGGAGACATCAGTTCTTTATCATTCTTCCACATCTCTGGCTGCTTCCATTTTGGTTTCTTAGTTGCTCTCTTTATTCCTTATTTCCATGAATAAACATCAAAAATCAAATGAAATTGTGCTCTTCCCTTGACCACAGGTCTCTTCTTACATAGTCACCATGCCTAAACAGCAGTGGGAGTTCCCTATTCTCCCATGGGGTAAGCATTCTGCTTTTTCCGCCAAAAGCATTTTATATTTGCTCTTATCGATGTAGATTTATATAAATCAAGTCATAGGATATTGAATAAGTTAGAAACAAGTTATAGCATTTAGGATCGCTAAGGGCCAAATGTTCACCTTTTTGACTACTCTGCATTTCAGCATCATGCAAAAGAAGAATACATTGTTGTTCCCACTTCAAGTCTTCTTCATCTTTCCCTTTAGACCCGGACATTGTATGATGTTCCTCAACTTAATACTTGTAATAATTATGATTATGAGCCATCAAGGTTGACTTACTGAGCTCGGACCACCGGCCTTATACGATTTACTGACCAGTCAATCTTTGTGTCCCTTCAACTTTTTCTAAACCTAACGTATCTCTGGTCTGGGCCTCCCAAATATTGTACCGGACCGTATAGACTATAGATATAGAGACAGTAATAGTAGAAGTCACTAGTCAATCGTCAGCATTTCCCTTTTCCCATTGAAAAATTAATCCTCATTCTCATGGAGTTATAGCTGTAATACACTCACACACACACAAACGTAGAAAGAAGAAAAGTCTATTTTCAATTTATTTCATAGGGTCCCTCTCCAAAAAATTTTCTTCTTCATTTATGGAGTCTACACCACATTGTCTGGACATTTTCTTTCACCATATACCCTTTTTTAGTTTTTACGTTTCATGGTAACAAACATGATAACTTTCATACTAAACTCTTGGAGAGATGATTTATGTCTTAATCTTTCACCTACTCTTTTTTCTATACACATGTACAAGTAGATGGATCCATGTGGCCTGAGCCTTTGCTATAAAGTTAAAAATGTTAGGCCTATCTTATTTGTAGGGACCATTGCAGAAACTAGAAAGAAGTAGAATGAGGTTTCTAAGGTTAGGAGAGGGTGGGCGCTAGACATCGTTTTATTCTGCTTCTGTGTTACATGACTCTGTTATGTGTCTTGCTGACTATAGTAGATAAGACGTTACAAATTTAAGACTTGCAGGCAATGTGATCTTAATTATTATGAGGAAGGGATATATAATTTCTTCATTTCACTAAAATGAAGAAATTATATAAAGGGAGTAAGGCATGACCTGACCAGTTTGTTTTTTGACAGTTAAAATGGTGACCAATAAGGAGGAAAGGGAGGTGGTGGAGCTTGTTGGATACATACTTTCCCATGTCCTTTACTCTCACCCTTCCTAACACCTTAAACCCTACAGGTACACGCATCCCTGGTTCCTTCTTATCTACTTTTTTTTGTTATGCACATTATAACATGTGTGTATAGCTGACAGAAAAAAAAAAGCTACATGTGTGTATATATGAAGATATAAGGACATCTAGGGTCTATCTATTTACACACGTTATATAATATATACGCATCATATAGGCATTTTCCTACTTTTAAAGTTTAATTCTCTTATACATCGTTACAAAATTCCACTCACGTTTTTGGTCCAAACGTTTGACCTTTCATATTGTGGACTTGTAGAATTGTAAGAGAGTGATTGATCGGAATAAAACTTTACCTTAATACTTTAATTGAAAAAAAAACTGCAAATGAAATGGCAATTTAAATTGCTAATCAAAACAACATTTTCATACAGTAATAGTATAATACAACTAGATGATTGGGTTCCTGGCAAAAAAATCTAGGAACATATGGTAGAGAAGTTTCTATAACTCGTTTATTTTGAAACATTTTATGATATTAATAATATAACTACACGGATAGATCGATCGTTATACATACTACCATGTGGATCTATGCTTCACAAGGCAATGACGGTTGCGATGCGACATTCGAGGCATGTGAGTTACTACGTATCCACTTCATTACATATAAAATACTAGTACTTATTTTCACCTGCATAAATGTGCTAATTTATTATCTCCTAAATGATATTGGTACTCTAACTCTGCATATTTGTCCTTACTGTACTACATTAGATTTTGTCTCCTCCAAATATCCTCGATAATTAGTAGTATCACTAACTGTTAAATCTCACCAACATAAAGGACAAATAACTAATAGTAAAGACAAAAGAAAAGACACAAAACTGTGAAAATAAAGGGAGAGAGAGAGATTTCACTTAGCATGCATAGATTTTTTTTGTTTGTGAGATTTCTCAAGACGAATTTTAACTCCACAGTTATATGACACTGACGCAAAAGTGAGCTGTATTATTATATAACTTAGATTAAAATAACTATTTGACCTTTCCAATTTGGAGAATTTTTGAATTTAGCGTTTATTTTGATTTCCAAACAACCAATAATTTAGGATCATTGAGTTGTGAATTAGGTGTGCCACATTGATTATCATATCCAACGACTAGATAAGTATATGATTAGAAGGAATGATTACTTAATCCTAGTGGCATCCTAAGGGGCTTTGCACAACATTATAGTGATTCAATACCCCTCAACAGTGTTAAATCTCATCATCAATTTTAGTAGTTTTATTTGTTTCTGTTTCATGATATAATTATTATGTATAATGAACCATGTGATTAACTAATTAGCTACCTTTCTTTCTTTGATAAAAACTTTTAAAGTAATAATGTTTCTTCATAATCGTATCACGACTGTATCCAGCACGACTTTGACTTTTCATATTCAGTTTCTCACACATGCGGTATTAAATTGGGAGCTACATAAAACGAAAAGAGAAAAATAGTAAAGATTACGGATGTGGTTCTGGTTTCTTATAAAGTAATCCAATACGTATTAGTGAATATACGTAGATGCTAACTACTCCAATATACATAATTACATACAAGAATGCTCCGTGGGTTTTTTTTTAGTTTTACATATACAACTCTTATATTTGCTAAATGAATATAATATGTACATACATATAATGACAAGCATTTTGATTAGTTGGTATGGAGAGCAATAATAATGTTTGGATGGGAATGGGATAGGGAACTAACCAAAGTTGCTGATTAAAATTCTAAAAAGAGACTTCTACTTTCTTGATGAAACTCGTGGAGGAGAATAGCGGCAATGAGTGACCACTCGTTTGATTAGACCTGATTAGCATCTTTCTTGTTATCAAGGGGGGTACGTATAATATCATTATCATCTTTAATTAAACAAGAGTTAATCCACTAGTAACAATAGTCACCTGTCCTCCTCATCCATAGTAAACTACAGTATTAACTTTTCTGGCAAGTAAAGTAGTAATTTTTTCTCATGATAATTGTTTGGTTGTTTTTCTTTAACATTTGATTATAATTGTTTGGCTGTTATAATAAGGCTTATGCAAATACCCTAGTTAGGAACAGTTTTTATACGAACACTATTTATGACACCCAAATATAATTAATGCAACCAATTAGCAAAAGTTATCTAGAGTTTGTATGTACTATTTGATTTCACAATGTGCAACATTAGAAATATGAACATCTAATCAATATGTTAATATGTATATGCATAATTGCATGCAATATGGACATCTAATCAATATATTTATAATTATTTGTTACAGAAAATGAAAAGAAATTATTAAACCGATATAAACACTAGTATAATATCTCAACTTTTACATTAACAAACTAAATAACAGTATAATACTGACAACAAATCTCTGACTAATTAATTAGTGGTAGACCCTTTTCAGTATTGTATTGTCTAAACAAATTTTTAAACACTGCTTTTATGCATGGAATATTAAATTGTGCATTATAATATAACTTGGCTACCTACTTTGCCAAAGGAATTAGCTACCCCAATCTTTTTCATATAGTATATGATTCGTAAAAAAATCATATTAAAGAAAATATATTCAGTAAACAATCGTATATTTGAAAGAACATAAAACAAAATGTTATCGTAAAGAATAGACTTCACCGTCAAAACACAGCTACTTATGTCAGTGACTCTTCTTCTATCACCACTACACGACATAAATTCTAACTCACTCTTCACGTAACTCGCGTGACTCTCACTCTTCAGTTTTAATTGGAGCATATCTTCCACGCGCAATTAATTGGTCACGCGCTTATCGTCTGGCGCCACTCAGCCGCACCGTACCCGGCGTCGGTCTTTTCGCCAATCTAACGTATTTTGCCGCGAAAGAGAATAGTATATTATAGAAACATTTATAATATATAACATTAATAAAAATAAATGAATAAATATCGAATAATGTAAATTCGATTAAAAGGAAGGTCATTATTGTTTTTTTTGTTTTTGTTTTTGTTTTAAATCTTCTCTGTTACTTGCTACCTGTTCTTTCTCTCTATCTTCATTCCCCTTTTTGAGCTTAAATCAGCAAATTGTTATCTTTCTTTCTCTACTTTGCTTCTGTCTATTGGTTTTTCTTTCTTCTGGAAAGCAATGAATGCTTTGTATAGTTGATAATGTCTCTCTCATCTTGAAGCTTCAGATCTGGTTCTTGTTTCTGCAAAGTAGTTGTGTTCTGTTTTTTCTTTCTTCAATTGAGCACCCATTTTTGTGAAATAAAAAAAAAACTCTTTGGTGGTTGCTTCAAGATCCCGAAAAATGCTGGAAGTTGGAAATTCCAATGCCCTCTTTTTCCAAACAAATACTACTTGCAATAATCTCCTCCGAGAGCTTCAGGTTCCTTCTTCTTCCTCTTTTTTTTCTTTCTTTTCTATTTCTTGATGATGACGGTTTATGGAAAAGAATGTCACTGTTCGTTTTACTTTCAAAGGGGGTAAAGGATGAATCTCTTGGTCATAATGGGTTTTCAGTAGAGACAAATATAACTGAAGTAGTCTTTTTGTTTTCATCATCTTTTCTTCTCTAGGTCAAAGGGTTCCTGTGAATTTTGACTAAACATGCCTCTTTCTTTCTTTAATTTGTAGTCACTTTCCCGGTTTTATCTCAATTTCTTGAAACTTTCATTACTATTTTTTGGTCTACAACTAACTGTTGATGTTTCCAAACAAAAGCTCTTGTACTAATATTGCTCTGTTAGTTTTCTTATATAGAAGCTAATTTCATGAGTTAAAATTGTTTTTTTTGGGTGTATGAAACAGCAAATATGGGTTGAGATTGGTGAGAGTGAGGCTGAGAAAGACAAGATGCTGATGGAATTGGAGAAAGAATGTCTTCAAATCTATCAAAGAAAAGTTGACGAAGCTGCAAATTCCAAGGCACGGCTTTATCAGTCTGTTGCAGCTATAGAAGCTGAAGTTGCTTCTCTAATGGCTGCTCTTGGAGTCTTAAACATCAACTCAACGGTACCAGCTATCTTAATGATAATTTAGATTATCCTTCCATCTATATAGCTCGTATTTATTGATATTTGTGTTTTGATACTCAGATAAAAGTGGATAAAAGCTCAAAATCACTGAAAGAAAAGCTTGCAGCTGTGACCCCTCTAGTTGAGGACTTGAGGATTCAGAAAGAGGAGAGGATGAAGCAGTTTTCTGACATAAAGGCCCAAATCGAGAAGATTAGTGGAGAGATTTCAGGATACAGTGATCATCTCAACAAGGGCATGATCAGTTCCTTGACTCTCGAAGAACAAGACTTGACTCTCAGAAAACTTAACGAGTATCAAACACATCTCCGCACGCTTCAAAAGGAAAAGGTGAAAGCTTTTATCATATTTTCAAAACACCGATGAAACAACAAAACCTCCATTAAGTTTCTTACTAACCTGCTTATGTTCTTCTCATATGCAGTCTGATCGTCTCAACAAAGTCTTGGGTTATGTCAACGAGGTGCACACGCTTTGCGGCGTTCTAGGAATTGACTTTAGTCAAACGGTTTGCGAGGTTCATCCGAGCTTGCATAGGACAGACCACGAGCAGTCGACAAACATTAGTGATAGCACATTGGAGGGACTAGACAACATGATTAAAAAGCTAAAAACCGAAAGAAGAGTTCGATTTCAAAAGGTAGCTTCTGCTTATAGACATGTTTACACTATATTCTTCTTCTGTGTCATATTCATAAATGATTTCTCATTGCTGAGTTTTCAATCATACTTCCAGCTGAAAGATGTAGTGGCGTCGCTTTTCGAGCTATGGAATCTAATGGACACACCACAAGAAGAGAGAACGAAATTTGGAAGAGCTACATATGTTGTAAGATCATCTGAATCTAACATCACCGAGCCAGGCATCCTTTCCGCTGAGACAATCGAACAGGTTTTCTAGAAGTTGTTCTATTATTCAACATTCATGTCTTTAATCTCATTCTTGACATAAGTCTTTGTTTTTGCCTTTTACAATAGGTATCTGCGGAAGTGGACTGTCTGAGTAAACTGAAAGCTAGCAAAATGAAGGAACTTGTGATGAAACGAAGGTCCGAGTTGGAGGATCTTTGCAGACTAACTCACATTCAACCTGATACAAGCACTTCAGCTGAGAAATCAAGTGCACTAATAGATTCTGGTAAGAAAAGTGATTCAGCTTTTGGTTTTGAACCCTCTTGTCAATTTCTTTTGCTTTAACCAAGCTTTTCTACGTTTCTTTCAGGGTTAGTGGACCCTTCGGAGCTTCTTGCAAATATCGAAATGGAAATAAAAAAGATTAAAGATGAAGCACAGAGCCGTAAAGATATCATGGACAGAATTGACCGTTGGCTGTCCGCATGTGAAGAAGAAAACTGGTTGGAAGAATATAATCTGGTATGTGAGAAGCTTAAAGCTTGAAATGGTATCTTTGAAGGATGTATTCTAAAGAAAATACTTTCTTTGGTTTCAGGATGAGAACAGGTATAGCGCTGGAAGAGGTGGACATGTAAACCTCAAACGTGCAGAACGAGCCAGAGTTACAATCAATAAGATCCCAGGTACTTTCCACCAGTCCCATTTTACTAGTTTTCAAAGATTAAATCAACTATAGAACCTTATCTTAATTCCTTTCTTTGTTGTTTTTCTGCAGCGATGGTTGACAATCTTATTAAGAAAACTCTAGTTTGGGAAGAGGAAACGCAGAAGTCATTTCTCTATGATGGTGTAAGTTACCACTCTTTGAAGTAATTGTTGAGAAAGCCAAAGTCTTCTCTCTGATGCTTGTGACTACTACTTTCTATAGGTACGATTGGTTAACATACTAGAAGACTACAAACTGACAAGGAAACAACAGGAAGAGGAAAAGAAAAGATACCGGGTTTGTCGGAAAAAGACTCTCTTACAACTCTAGTAGATCTTCAAATTTTGCTTGTCTGTGTAAAAGAAGTTCTATATATCCTTGTGGCAGGATCAAAAGAAGAGGCAGGATCTCCTACTAACCCAAAGGGAATCCATTTATGGATCAAAACCGAGTCCAAGAAGAAGCAGCAGCTTCAGAAAGCCCAATGGTTACAGTATTAGCAACGGGAATGGTTCAATGCCTCCCACACCTCGTAGAAGCTCGGTAGGTACAACAACACCTGACCTTCTTCTGACCCCGAGATCTTACTCTGGTCATCATCGCCAAAACGGGTATTTCAAAGAAGTTAGGAGACTCACTTCCACTCCCTTGAACTATGTGGCTATACAAAAGGAAGATACTGTTTCTACTACTTACACATCGATCTATAGCTCTGAGCCAGACTCACCTCTCCAAGGCTGACTTTGACTCTCCTTTGCACTGGTAAGAAGAACAGATCAAGAACTTTTTTAAGTATCAGTTGTTTAGCTTAACATGGCCCTTTACTGAAGTGATTTTTAAACTTTGTTTATGCAGAGATGGATGATTAGAAGGTGGATATATGTGGTTCAGGAGTTATGTAGTAATCTTAATAATGATGTTACCGTAAAGAAGAAGGATTGATGAATGAAGATGCAGACTTGTGAATACAGAAAGGTGACTTGACTTGTTTAGGTGATATGGAGAGACAAAGAGTATAAATAAAACTGAATCTGTAACTCTTTAGAGGTCACAAGTTTATTTTTAATCTTTCAGTGAGAAAATACTATTTTTGCTGTGTGAAAGTGCGTGTGTGTGTGTGTGTATAAAATATACGTATTTGTTTTGAGATGTGAAGCTGTGTTTGTTATGATTTTAGTAGTGCCTTTTTTTTGTGTTACAATAAAAAAAAGTAGTGCCTTTTTTTTGGTGTAAATTACTGGTTGTCATACTGAATCATTGCTTTTTAAAATTTATTTGGATATCAGAAATCGGTTGGATTGCAAAGCAACTGAGTTGTTAATTTTCTCTTTATTTTCTTAATAAATATACTTAATTATAGTCAACAAAATAGTGCTTACAAGGT
Source organism: Brassica nigra (assembly GCA_016432835.1). NCBI lineage: Eukaryota > Viridiplantae > Streptophyta > Magnoliopsida > Brassicales > Brassicaceae > Brassica > Brassica nigra. Next base: position 12,045,118 of record CM028247.1, on the reverse strand, counting down.
TAGAAAACAAAATACACGAAATACTGTATAAAACAAATTGTATGCAACTCATTGTCACTATACATGCACAATAACTTCTTTTTTACTTTTGTATCAACGATTGAGACTAAAAAATTTCTCTGTTATCTGTAGACATCTACATGATGAATTATACTTTATTATAACCGTTTTGTGATTTGTATTGATACTTGGTTGGACTACAAAAAACAGTTCTGTCACAAACCGATTTGATCAAGTTCCTGAAAACAAGTCCTTTGTTTTTCATTCTTTTTACTTTTTAACGACTCTTATTTACTTATATGTATACACTTTTATCATATAACACCACTATCTGCTCTCTTCTTGGTCTTACTAACAGAGAACCGTTCAACTTACAAGTCATAAAAAAAAAAACTTACAAGTCATATTTTTCAAAGGCCGTGACAAAAACTTAAGTATGGCGCATTTAAACTCATATTTGGACTTCATAAAGCATGGGCCATTAGTATAATACTGATTGAAAATGTTGCCGCAAATTTAACATTCGGCCTCGCATTTACATACACGAAAATATAAAATTTTATATCTGCGAACCATACCTAACCGGGCCGGTTAACGCCGAATAATAATACAACACCTATACCGAAAGCTTGGTACTACATAACGACGGTCTACGTTAAACCCAACAAAAACTTAAAGCAACTCGAACATGAGATATAGTTTAAAATCTCAAAACATAGAGTTGGATTCATCACGGTTCAAACTCGTGAACTTGTTGAAGAACTTGGTAGATTGTTGTGACGTTGGTTCTTCGAGATGTGGTTTCGTCCTCATGAGTCGATGACGAGAACAAAGATCTCCTGAAGAAACTGCTGTCTCCTTCGACAAACGAGTTGCGTCTCTTCCTTACGTTACGGACATGACGTGGAGGTGGATAAACCGGAGTTTCGTAGCTGGCTCTGTGTTTAACCCAGTCCGGTTTGGTTTTCTCCGTTGAATTCTTCACAATAAAAATGAATTTTCACTATTAACTGAGAAACTTGGAGTAGTTTCGAGAGTAAGGGGCTTTCAAAAGACGAAACTTACGTGGATGAGAGCAGATGAGATTGGTACGGGACATTTAATCGGACGATCTTCTTCTTCCGGTTCAACTGGATGCTCAACGGGACAAAACTCGACTTCGAGTTGGTTGTTCTCCTCATCGTATTCCATCAACACTGTCTCCTCCATGCTTTCTGTTTTTCCCTAACGAAATGAAAGAAAACAAGAGAAAAATTAAAGCAATGATTTTCTTTTGCAGTTTTCGATCATAAGTTATTAACAACGTGTCAAATTTCGTAAGTAAAGAAAGCTTTGGTTTGGAGAAAGAAAGAAAATACACTCACTGAGGGATCGAAGTCCATTTGCTTCATGAAGATGAAGGAGATGAGAGAGGAGAGGGTTGTGAATGTGAGAGAGTTGGTGTGTTTAAAAGGGTAAAAAAGAAAGAACAGAAAATGAGGAGGTAAAAATAGATAATTAAAAGTTGGTCTTGCATGAAAAGGAGGGATTTTTTTAACCCCACAGTGAAAAAGATGCGAGGCAGAAAAAGATTCCTTAACCTCCCACTATTTTTCTTTGCTTTTTAGGTCCCATTTTCATCTAATTCAAATTGTGTATGGGTAATAAAACTTTATGTAGATCGTGTTACTTATAGCAATCGGTGCCAAACTCTACGATACGTGTAAATCGATTGTATAGAAGAAACTATCAAATTTAAATTGAAAACGAAGCGTAAATAGTATTTACAAAATTATTTAGATGACAATGAAAATATTTATCTAGAGAGTTAATTAAACATTCTACGTATGTTTCGAAATTTCAAAACTAATGTCGTTTTATGTATTTAACAAAATTGCATCAGTATTATTTCATTTTTTGTTTCAAGGTCTAAAAAATAATTCAAAGAACTACTATATATTATATACACTTTCCTGCTTTTAACAAGAGGAGATGTTATCTTTCTTTGAAAATCTGAATAATATTTCGCTTTGTTTCATGTCTTACTTTTTCTTTCTTTCTTTCTTCTTTCCCTTTTAGGGTGTGAAGAAGATTGGTGGTGTAGAGAAATTATCGCTTGTATTCTGTTAAATTAAAATTAGATATTAACTTTCACAGAAAATAAATAAAGCCGGCCGTTATGGGGAAAGCGTGAGGTCGACCACTTTACTTTACTCAACAAGCCGTTTTCTGTATGGACATAGAAAAGCAATCTTACTAAAAGTACACAAACACAACTCCAGTATATGTAAATGACGATATATACTGTAAAATATTAGCCTTGTAGCTATAGTAGAAAAAATTGGTAGATAAATATGTTGAACTTATAATGATTTTGGTTTTATCAAATAGGCAATTTTTTTTGGACATAATTATAAACATACGACATTTACTGATGTATACAACTTCATACGGCAAGGACACGTTTTATTTGAATAACTACGTCTACGAGCATAATAACAATGATGTTCATATTAAATCATTTACCGAAATTTTTCATACTTATATTTACACGAAATATTTATATATATTCGAAATAATAGAAAGGCTATTAGAAATAAATTGGTTTTATTATTCACTTATTATTAATGGTAATAAAAGTACGTACGTAAAATATTTGTATAGTTTTTTTCAAAAAAAAAAATTGTATAGAGTTTGTAATTTTCAGGACTGCCATGGTCATTACCAAGTCAAAATCATCAAATAGTTGAGTGACTGAATTATGGTTAATGTGAATTTTGGTTGGTTTTTAGGATTAAATAAAATTTCTTTTGAAAATATGAAGTCTGTAGAGATTTTTGAGCATATAGTGGTGAACTCATGTTTAGATAGAGAGACGATCCATTGCTGATATGTGAAATGGTGTTATTACCCGTTGTCCAGTTCTCGGGAAATGGGCCTAAAGTATAATGGGCTAATTGTTGGCAATGCTAGATTTCATAGACCACATTAAATAGTTATTACTTCCTCAATTTCATTATAATTGTCGTCTAAACATTTTTTGTACACCAATTAAAAAAGATTACATTTATTGTTTTATTTTTATCTAATAAAATATTTGTTTTAATTTATTAAATAATGACCTAAAAATAAAAACTGAACAAATATTTAATATTTATCTTGAAAATATAAAACGACAATTATAATAAAACATATTTTAAAAGTTCAAATAACATTTAATATGAAACGGAATGTGTATTATTTTTGGGACAACACTCATTCAGATCAAAAGAGTACTCTCTGATTGGTTTGTCCAATCTGAAGAAATATAGTTTCAATAATTAACATAAAAACCTAGTTCTATAATAGCATTAGAACAACAATAAAGTTTTAAATTTTAAGGTTTTAAATAGTCAAATTTTATATTTGAAATTTCACTATTCAAAATCTTATATATAATGTTTCATATTTTTTAGTCTTTACAATTATCTATTTTTCAAATAATTTTATTAAGTTTTATATCTATCATTTTAGTCTCTATAATTTTTATCCACTAATATTTCATACGTTAAAACAATTATTTAATTTGTAACTAAAATATATTTTGATGTATTATATACTGTGTTGAAATAGTTCAATCTATCTTTTCAATCAGTTTCAATAAGACATTTAATTTAATTATTATTAATAAATAAGGATTAAAATACTTTCAAATTTTGATTTTGTGTATAAATTTTTAATACTAAGATATTTGATCCAATCAAAATCTTTTTATTTAATGATATAGGTAAGTATGCTTAAGATTTTGTAGTTAAGAAATATTTTCTTAATATGAAGATTTGATGGTAAATATTTGAAATAAAATAATAATATTTGGTAGTTATGATTTCTAAATTACTTTAATGATATTTTGGAATTTGAAAATTACAACTTCTATTTTAATTTTTGCAAACTAAACTCTATTCAATGTTAATTTACATTTTTATCCAGATTAGATATTTCAATAATTAAAATATAATTTAAAATTAATAATAATATTATTATAATTATTTTTGTTTAAGATAATTTTTGTATTGAGATAAATATGTTATTTTACCTTTTGAATTTTAAAATAACAAGGATACTATAAAATAAACAAATTATGATTTTTCTCCACTCTCCAAAAAGTCATGCTATATGCAGCATGATTTTCCAAAAAAAAACAGAACTATTTTTTTAGAATAAACAGAAGTAGAAAATAAAAAAATATTTCATGAATTAACAAATTTCTTAATGAGATGAGAGAAAAAAACTGTGAAATTAGAGAAAGAAAAAGGTTTCTTTCAGAAAGAAAGAGACGAGACACCGTCTTGTTTTTTTTTCAAAAATAAATAGTTCAAAATATATTTAAAATATTGTGTAGATACTCTAAAAAAATTTATTAAGGAAGCAATCTTTTGTAAAACCGTTACTTTAAATATAAAATAAATTAGGAATTGAGAAAAATGCAGATTGGACAATTAAGTAAATTTATATATACATAAATGTATTTTTCAAAAAACTTAAACAATGGTGTAGTTTTTAAATTAAAATCTAAATAGAGTGTATTTCTCCAAAATTTCCCTAAAATAAAATGTACGAAACTATAGAAAATTTAGGATGATTTTATTTAGATTTTCCTTAAAGTATTCGAATGTGTAGTTAAAATGAAAAAATAGAATATGAAATTTATTGTTTATATTTCATATAATCAAGTTGATTGGTAGATATATTTCATGAAAAATATTATATCATGTTTTTATTTTCATATATAGTTTATATATTTTAAATAATATAAATAAATGCAAACACCCAATATTATATTTTTAAAAGTGTAAGCACATATGATATAATATTTTAAAACTATATATTACCAATGAAATGTATATATCTAAGAAAGTTTTGCTAAACTTTTCATCTTTCCAAAATGATCAATTTACTGTACCAAGTAAGAATAATGGAACAAAGAATGTCATAAATCTAGGGTAACCAAAATATGTGTGTAATGGTTAATGGTCTTACTGATATTCATTAATTTTATTCCATAGCAACTTATGGTTTAGATCAACTATGTTTGGTATTCCAAAATTAAAATATCACACATGAAATGCAAATAGTCGATTACAAAAGAGATTACGAATTTTTTTTTTTAACAATTAACCTCGTTTTCTAATTGAGAAGATTCTAATAAACAATTAACCGAAGTGGTGACGTGGAGCGAGAAGTTATTTTCAGTTGATATGTCACAGATCTCATTTGATGACGTGAGACGTCCCTCATCCGACGGTCGTCGATGTTCAAACAAAACCGTGGATTGGCCGTGGTCACGGAGCGTTTGTGGGACCCACGAGAAATGTAGTTTGCACGGTGGTTTTATACATAATCAAATAATGTGAAGGGACCATAGTGTTTTTTTTCCCTTGAACGACAAGTGGCGGTATAGTGTTTTACAAAAAAGAAAAAAAAAAAGAAAAATAGGTAAACATTTGGCGGTCTTGTTTTTTTATTAATTATTAGTAGGCTTCTTCCTTCCTCCTTCCCCTTCTTCTTTTCCACCTTCCTCATTACACTATATAGTATTATATAGGTTGTTCTAAGAACGGATAAATCAAGCTCTTTCTTTCTCAAGAAATTTAACCGACATAGAGATAAAGAGACGACCACGTTTTTTCTTCTTAATCTTGTGTCACTTTCTTTGCAAATCTAACAAAAGAAAAAAAAAAGAATATGGGAGAAGGTGCGTACTCCGAGCCCATCTATCTTGGCCGCTACATTGCTTTATACGCTATACTCTTGTATTACGTTGCGTTTTGTTCAGCTTCCACCATCCACTTCCTCTTTCCATTCACTCTCCGCATCATGCACATTGGCTGGCTCATTTTCATCGACAAACGATGGAACGTGCTCGCTGTTCTTTTATGTTTAGCCGCTTTTGTCCGCTACGTCTGCTCCAAGAGCAACAAAGAGTACTCAACTGATGTCGAAGATCTGCCATCACAATCATCGTATATGGCTTTTGACCTGCCGTCGTATCCGCCATTAATGTCTTCTCCTTCTTCTTTGCTATCTCCACCGACTTCTCCGTCTTCTTCTTTTACGTCTCCACGTTCATCTTCGTCGCCTTCGTGGTCATCTTTACGGTCATCTCCCCGTTCTTCTTTTTCTTTTTCTTCACCGCGGCCTCCCCCTCCGCCGTTCAAAATGAGGCCTTGTAAAATCAACTACGTTAGGATGGCTAGCAATGCCAGTCTTAGCTCTGAGGATTCCGGGGACAGCGACATAGATTCTAAAGCTGAAAAGTTTATCGCTCAGTTCAGAAGTCGACTCGAGTTCGAGAAAGAGAATGTTTGGTGTAACTCTGAGTAGACAATGTGCAGATGAAGAAAACGATGTAACAAACTATTTTGTATATTGATCTTATCTTGCAAATGTGTACCACGTCACTTAAATAGCGAAATGGTTTTCGGTTAAGATAACAAGTAAACTGGGGACTAAACCAACATAACTAAACCATTCTAAAACTCTAACAGAGAGTTGGGCATTTGGGTCCTCGGGGGTCGGATTCGATCAGGGTCTTGCCGGGTCTGGATATTTCGGGTCTTAGATATTTAGATCCAATAGGATAATTAAAATTGTCGGTTCGGGGTCGGTTTGGATTCTGTCGAGTCCGGTTCGGATTGTATCTTAGATAGTTGGATCCAATGGAGTAATTAAAATTTGTTGGTTCGATTCTGAGTCGGGTTCAGTTCGGGTCATGTTGTGTTCTGCCCGAAAAAATACCCACACACAAAATACCTGAAAATATTTAAATACCCAAAAAATATTCAAATTTTTATCCAAAATCTAACCCGAAAACATGAAAAACAATCGAATTTTTATCCGATTATCCGAATGATATTTTTGAAAATCTAATATATATACCTAATATATACTAGAAGTTTCAGGTATTTCAGATATTCTATTGGGTCTTAGGTTCGGTCGGCTCGGTTCTAAGACCCGCGGGTCCTTCAGAATAAGACTCAATTGAGTAAAAAGATCGGTTAGGTTCTTACCTGAACCAGAAATTTTAGGGTCAGTTTTTGGATGGGTCCTCGGTTCGGGTAAAATACCCAGCCTAAGAGAGACTACATGAATGCATGAACCAAACCTTGTGATCCTAATAATTAATCAATTACTGCTCTGAATCTTAGGAAGTTGGTTAATATATATAATCACTTGTCATGTCCTCACGACAGTTAATGTACCGGTTGTTTTGCTTTTTGTATAGGAGTTAAACATAACATAACTCTCGTAAAACAAGATCAAATGTTAAACATATTTTCTGTAGAAATGCCAAGTTTAATATCCGGGAGTTCTTGTTACCACACAATTAAAAAGAAGCAAATTCTACATACGTCTGGAGTTTGAATCCATATTTACTGTCCCATAAATTGAACAGGCCCATATACGAACCATTTTATCATATGGAGCCCCAAACATTCACTTCATCATAACCTTAATTCGAAAATACGTCCGGTGGATTTACATATGGCCCAAAACTCTTACCGTCCAATCAATAATCACATGTTTACAAAGCTTTTGGCTCTCTGGAAATTTAATTTTAGCTTAATTAGATTTTTTTTTAAATATTATTTAACCAATTTAATATATATATATAAACATTTTCGCTTGTATTATAGATGTTGTCTTCTTTTTTTTTTTGCCGCTTTTTGTATAATTTACAGATGTATGCCAAACGTGAGGATGAAGACATGAAACCAAAATATCCGAATAAAATGTAATGATGAATTGGGAGTGTTCTCCTTTTCCATATAAATAATAAAATTGCTTTGTATCATTTTCAAAAATAATTTATGTATAGATAATGAATATAAGAAGAAAAGATAAAGAGAATCAAAGAGAGGAGTTGGGGGAGATGATGGCATTTCTTTGCTTTGTAAATTTGGAGCATGTGACTTGATCTCTCTTTCCGACTCAAGCTACCATATTCATATTTAGTATTCTTATTTTCTTTTCACTTTATTATGGTTATTCAATTTTTTCATATTATATGTTATGATTCTAAGCTTACATACGTCAATATCCGAAAGCCAATTCAAAGAGGGAGACTGTCATTTAGCATATGTAACTGAAGCATTCAAATTAGCATTGTACCAATTTGAAAAATTGATAGAAAAACATAAATGATGGCTTATGTTTTTCTAACAACAGACGTTTTGTCACATCATATATCTCTTCTAGTAAAAAAAACTGAACATACAAGGAGATGGTCCTGGAAAGAGTTACACATTTGTTGTTCTATGCAAATTTCAACTTTTAATCTTCTATGTAAGGATCCACCGTTTGATCAGTGTCATCCTAGTTGTCTTTCAAAATCTATGCAGGCCTTATAAAACTATTGATATAGTTAACTAAAGTAACTAATTTGCTATAGTATAATTTTGCCTAAATAATAAAATCTAGTCACCAAAACCGATCTCTAATACGTCTCTAATAACAGGTATATTGTTTTTTAGAACTCTCATTTGTAAAAACAAAAGTTTTAAATGTAAAAATCTTCAACTAAAGACAGTTTAAGTAAAAAGATATAATTAGAAATTCAGTATAAAACCTCTCTAAACAATTCTCTGCGAATGTTCTAATCCCTTCATCTGTAATATAATTAAAAATCGGGTCAAAAAAATTAAATTATATATGAAATTTTACAGCTTTCAAGTGGGTTTTAACACCAAATTTCATATATAATTAAATTATGTTTGTTGTAAATACATTTTCCTCTCATTTTTAGATCTGCTAATAAAACCTGCCTAAGGAAGTGACTTGGAAGAAAGGCAAAAGCCTAAAAGGAAACGACAATGGAGGGTGGTGAAAAAGGTCACGTGAGTAAGACGTAAGGTCACGTGAGTAAGACGTAAGGTCACGTGACAGATCGAATAATTTTCATATATATTTTTGAGATCCAGTGAGTTTTCTTTTGTTTGACATAATCCAGTAAATATTGATAGTATATAATAAATTAATACTTTCACATTTATTCTTTTTTTTTTTTGAGAAAAAACGTACCCAAGGTCAAATTATTATGCTAAGCATGTATTTTAAAGTATTTATCTTTTTTTTTTGGAGAAAGATGCATTTATATTTATCGAACGTCTGTTTTCTGCTATACATTTTTTAAAAAGAAAATGTCTTTGTATTCTTCCCTTAACTGTATGGGCCAATATATAAGCCAAATAGAAAATAATAGTTTGTCTACATAATTGAAAGTTATAGAGTCTGGTATTTAATGCAGCTATACAATTATCCTTGGATTATTCACAAGAACCATACACATTTTTCCTCTCCTTTGTTTCCAAGTGTAATTCGAAAAGAATCTTAACATGTAGTCATGTCGCTGTGGACCAACCTTAGAAAATTGATGACATATCATTTCATATATAGTTAACGATGACAAATTTTCTAAAATCGTCTATATATTATTGGATGCTTTAACAACGATGGAACGCAAAGATGTATTAGTGATGCATAATCACACTATTTATAGGACTTGAGAGTGACACTCAAAAAAATATTAATCAGACTATATATAAATATGTTAACCTAGTTTTTTTTAAAACTAATATGTTAACCTAGTTATTTAGTAGTTCCATCCATATATAAGAGTGATTCTCATTATTTGCAAATAAGAAAGACTCCTGGTATTTATATGATTATATGTATTTTTGTGAGCATATAATCATTTTTTCGAGCATATGATCATATATGATTATATGTATAAACTGCATTATTGATGGTAATCCTAAATTCGAATTTGCATCGAACTAGAGCTTAGTTACTGAGTCTACATACCATTAATGGATATATAAACTCGATATCAAATTATAGTTTGTTAATGAAAACAATATATTATCTAAATTGTTTCTTTCATACTTCAGGTAAATTTCGTGATAAGAACGATATATTTACAATCAGTCTGTTTACAATGTTTTTTTTTGTAAAAGGTCTGTTTACAATGTTCTTAAAATGATTAAAAGAGTCTATGAAGGTTCAAGGACATCAGACAAATTTATCAATCAGACAAGATATGGGTCCAAGCCAAAAATCATTATATGCAACATACTCTAAGAAACAAAGTCTTAAATATAAATACAAAATAACAAAAAGAAAAATCCAAGTGTAAATCTGAATAAACACCCTCTCTCTATCTCTGTCCAAGAGTGTATGTAATGATGGAACAGTGCAATGAGCTTTATAAGCAGAGGCAATATAGACATCAAAGCCCCCTAACTTGCTCTAAACTCTCAAGTGTATGAGAGAGAAAGGTTAATAATGATTCGAAATAGCTAAGAGTGAACTAGAGGGAGAAAGAAAAAGCTTTCATCATAATGTAACATAACAGATCTTTGAAGAGTCTAAGAAAAAGTTTTGGAAAGCTTTTGATGCAGAAAGCTTAAAAGAACTTTTCTCCCCTATCTCTTCCTCTCTCTTTTTTATTCCTTACTCTTATTTGTAAAGCTGAACCTCCCACTATCTTAAATTTTTTTTCTTATTCTTATTTTTGTTTTTGTCTCTGGGTCTTGTTTCATCAAATCAATCTCTACAATCCAAATACAATAAAGTCAAAAAGAAAGAGAGAAAGAAAAGAAGTGACTGATGAAAACAGATCAAGGAGCAGTGGTGATGTTGGATGATGCTGCTTCCAACGAGAACACTACTAACACACGTTGTGTGGTTTTTTCTTCTTCTGATCCTTTCCTCTCTTCTTCAGAAAATGGGGTCACCACCACAAAGACATCCATTCAAAAGAAGAAAAGAAGACCTGCAGGTACACCAGGTAATAATAAAGACCCACTACAGAAAAATTTAGTTTTAAGTTTCAATCTTTTTCTGTATTTACTTCCTTGTCCATTTTCAACTCATGGGCATCATTGGTACTTTTAACTGGTTTTCTCTAAAACTCCATTAAAACACACCTTTGTTAATGTTTAACCAAAGACATATTCTATTGATATGTTACAATTTAGGTTACACCCGATTAAAAGTCTATGTTTAATCAAAGACATGTTTTATGATGGGTTTTATTTTAAAGTTTCATTAGGTTTTTCATATTACCAATTTCAAATTTATGGGGGTATTAATGGGCTCGTAAACCCCCTTTAAATTTTAAACTTTTAAAAATAAAAAGGTGAAAAATCTCAAATTATTAATATATCTCGAAATCAAAAGATGTGTTTTAATAGGTTTTGTGTCTTCTCTTCAGATCCAGATGCAGAAGTTGTGTCACTATCACCAAGAACTCTTCTTGAATCAGATAGATACATATGTGAGATCTGTAACCAAGGGTTTCAGAGAGATCAAAATCTCCAGATGCATCGAAGACGTCACAAGGTTCCATGGAAGCTTCTGAAGAGAGACAACAACATAGAGGTGAAGAAACGAGTCTACGTTTGCCCTGAACCCACCTGTCTTCACCATGATCCTTGTCATGCTCTTGGAGATCTTGTCGGGATAAAAAAACATTTCAGACGAAAACACAGCAACCATAAGCAATGGGTTTGTGAGAAATGCTCTAAAGGCTATGCTGTTCAATCAGATTACAAAGCTCATCTCAAAACTTGTGGCACTAGAGGTCATTCTTGTGACTGTGGTCGCGTCTTCTCCAGGTAAAACTTCTTGTTCTTCTTACTACAATTCGATTTTTAATCGAAAAGATTCCAACTCTTTGAATTTTGGACCGTTTTTATCAATTATCGGTATTATACTATTATTCATGAAAGATGCAAACTTTTGGATATTTTTTTTTTACTTAATATACAAGAAACTGGCTCTGGTTGTTTGTATATTTAGGATATAATATAATATGTACTTAAAATAAAATTATATGTCATAAATTATAAAATTGCTCTAACGACCCAAAACCAAGATTTATTTTTATAGACTGGATAGTCTTGTTTGATTTGACCATCCCTCAGGAATTTTTACTAATTATGTGTATTTGATATGTATGCATCAGTCTCTTAAGATCTCTATTTGACTGTTTTGTTTGGTTTGTGACATGAAAAGAAATTCAATTAATTATTGACCAGAAAAAAGAAACTTATAATTAATTAGGTTAATGACGTTGACCCCAATCTCTATAGAAATCAAATTACATGTTTTTAGGCTTTTTAGTGTGGACCTAAACTCGTGTTAATATAGTATTTTATTATGAGTCTACGTAATCTCACAGGATTAAACAGAGAAACTCAATATTCAATTATAAGTTTACCAATATATAATCATGTACTTTGACAGATGACAGTTCATAACCCTGTAATCCTGTATCATATGAAATCATTTAATAAGTTTCTTTTTTTTTTTCTTTTAGGGTGGAGAGTTTTATTGAACATCAAGATAACTGTTCCGTACGGAATGTTCGCCATGAACCGCCGCCACCGCCAAAAACCGCCGCCATCGTCACGGCCTGCTCCTCTAGAACCGCCTCAACGGCAAGCACGCCATCTAGCGAAACGAATTACGGTGGTGCGGCTGCGGTTGCGACTCCTCTACCTCTGGAAGGACGTCCAATTCATATCAGAAGCTCATCTTTGACGCCTTTAGTTCTCACCAACTCATCAAATCTCAACCTCGAACTTCGGCTTCTTCCGTTGACGCCAAATCTAAACTCTAATCAAGAAAACCAACAACACAAAGTTAACGAACCATCTCTTCATCATCATCATCATGATACCACAAACTTAAACCTATCCATTGCTCCATCATCATCCTATCATCATTACAACAGCTTTGATCGCATAAAAGAAATAATGGCGAGTGAAGAGATCATGAAGGTAGCGATGAAGGAGAAAGCTTACGCGGAGGAAGCTAAACGAGAAGCGAAGAGACAACGAGAGATTGCGGAAAATGAGTTTGCGAATGCGAAGAAGATAAGGCAACAAGCACAAACTGAGCTTAAGAGAGCTAAGCTTTTAAAGGAACAATCTGTGAAGAAGATAAGCTCAACGATTATGCAAGTTACTTGTCAAACTTGTAAAGGACAGTTTGAAGCGGTTGCCGCAGCTGCGACGGAAGAGACTTCTTTTGTGGTGAGTTACATGTCGTCAGCGAATACTGACGGAGAGGGATCATAGAGTTTGAAATTAAAGGGTTTTATTATATAGTAACTAAGAAAAATTAAACATTTTATCTGATATTTTTGTGTATTACATTATTACGTGGTTTTCCTAGTTTTTGTCTGTTTATTACCATATTTTATGTGTGATGGTTAATCACTGTAATCGCTGAAAAAATAAAAATTCCATGTCTCATAGCACTTTACCATTTACCTTTTTTTTTTTTTTGACATCTCCATTTACCATTTTAAGACGTTTACAGTGGTTATTTGTATTAAATACGTGGTTTTTAGCCTATGTCCACATATAAAAACTTGGTCAACTTTCGTGTATATAGAGAGTTATTTGTGCTTGTCCGTCAACAATATTTTTCGTGAAGCTTAAACTGAGATAGTTCAAACATTTTACTGATGAACGCAATAAAAGTAACAGGCTAATAAAAACTACATGTAGGCGTAGCCAATAATTAATTGTTAGGTTTGGAAAAGGTTTTCACTTAAATTAAATACAAAATGGGTAAAAGCTATTATTGCTTGGCATGAGTTTATATGAAGTGATGGGAAAAGTACTATTATGATGTCGTTTTGGTCCATGACCGTTACACTTATAACGAGGTGCATAGACAAACATCGTTTCATCATTCGTTAGATTCGGACAAAAAGTGTTGATCTAATTCATGATAAAACAGTCCGACCTATTGCCGCTTGTTGTTATTACAAATTTTAGCAAATTTCCTATCTACTGATTTTCTTATAAATATATTCATTTATTGTCTCTTAGTTTTCCACATATATTCCTAAATCCATTTCAGTTCATAAGAGAAAATACTCAAAAATCATCCACAACAGATTTTGTAGAATTACACCGGAATTTCTAAATAATGAGACTATAAAAAAATATAAAACGATAAGTTTTATGCAATTATATAGTCGTGTATTGTCTATCTATGGTTGTTGGATCAAATTAGTTGGATTGAGAAAAAATCAATTAGCCAATTCTACAGCGCGGAAGAAGATGACCGAGTGGAGTCAAAGTGTCAAACTCCGGGTGGAAAAATCGTGACATTTAATATTCACTTTCTCACATTTGGAAGAGATCAATTAAATTGGTAATTGCATTTTATATATAGAAATTCAAAACTTTATCTTATAAGGTGTATGAGCGGAAACCCACACAAAATTTAGACATGTTTCAAGACCATTTGATTGATACATTATAGTGATGATTCATATTTCCAACTAAACATGTATAAGATTGGACAGGTCTATGATGTATGAACATACGTATTAAATGAATGTCGATACGTGAAAAAGAGAATTAAAGGGGTTGATTGAGGCAAGTGTATATATACAAATAACAAAAAATATAAAATATCAAAAGAAGACGATCGTTTGCGTATGAGAGTGAAAAGGCACTACAGAAATCAAATCTGAGGTGGGTTAGGTTTTTGTACGTCTTTTGGGACCAACTTTGATGCAGAATTAGGAAGATATAAAGACTTTTTACTGAGCACTGGAGACATAAATGAGAAACGAAATGAATGTATGTCTGAGAAAACTAAGGAAGTGGGTTAAGTAAATAAGAGAGTGACAAATGCCTGCCCGTTTCTCCGTTATAACTCTAAGGCACTGAAAATCATGGCGTTTATTTCCTCTTTGCATTTAAAGTGCAATCAATGGCATTGAAAGCGACTATTTCTGCTTTCATCATTTGCGTCAACAAGCAGGGAGGTTTACAGATTCTGCAGCTATGTTTGTCACATATAGAAGGTAGAGAGAGATAGAGAGAGCATATTAGGCTTTCTCTATACCAATGGCCAAACACATGTTGCATGCATATATATATATATAACTCGTTAATGTGAAACAATGCATGTAATAATGTCTAACCATGTGTATCAAATGATGGATTCATTTTCGAAGATTTATTTAACACGGTTCTTTTTGTCAATAAAATACATATGTATGTGTCTATTCATTATAGATATATGCACGTACGCATGTAGTTAGCGGCTTTGAGATTTATAATAAATTTATAAACTATAATTGCGTTACACCAAAAACAGGGAACTATGAATGTGATTGGATTGTTTATAATACTAAATTCGTGCTGGAGTTATAAATCGAATGAAAATAAAAAGGAAGAACAATGGAACGTGCAACAGAAAAAGAGTTTAGCTTTTTATCTCTTAAGATATGCAATTTTAGAGGAGCGCATGTGCATATTTTCTTCCACTCCCCTAACTTTCAAATGCTTATCTCAACCCTAAAGACCTCTTGCTATTGTAGCCACTTCTCTACTACTCCACTAGAATTATCTTATAATATTTGTCCTCAAAATCTACAACTATCTTATAACCCTAAAATACAATACGTATGAAATACCTAATATCAATTTATACCATAGCTACTTTGTCAATAATAGCAGAAACCAAAGTTTATATGAATATTTAGTTGTTAGATTTAGTTGTTGGATTTAGAAGTGGATTAGCATAAAAAACCCTGATCACATGGGATTGCCTCATACTTCCCACAAAGAAAACAACCATATATTAACTTTCTTGTCATAACAAATATACCCCTCACTTCCTTGATGGGATGCATGAGTCAACATCCCCCTGTTACTCATGACCTCATGGGTATTTCTCTCATTAGAATGTTTAATCACTATCTTTATCCAAAATCATTTTGCTTTGCTTTGCTGTTTCTATGGGTAAGAGAAACAGAAGCATAAGAGCATCACCAACGCTTGAAAATTAAATTGTGTCTCTTGATCTATATTTTAATATATAAAAAGATAAGTGTATTAAATTTTCCACTAAATGTGATATTAGCCATCAAGCAACTGCCACCTATAAAACACAAGTTGATACACACTCTGGTACTAGCGCATGTTCTCGCTGTGCTCTCACTATGTAATCTTCTTTTTCTTATTATTAAAATTTTATATATCAGAACATCACCAAGAACATACCGTTGCGTCTGCTCTAAGACCATAATTAACTTTGGTCTCTTAAATGAGATTCTTAACTTCGACTAAGGAACGGTTCTTAGCTTTTTTTAGATTTTAACTAAGAAAAAAAGTTAAGAACCATCTTTTAAATAAGAGATATAAGAACCGTCTCTTAGCCGAAAAGTGTTAAAAGAAAAAAAAAATGTCAAATCATAAGTTAAGAATTCCGGCTAAGAGACCAGGGTTAATCATGCTTTATACTCGATTTATTTTTGACCAAAAAAGCTCAATTTATTTTGTTATATCTACAGAAGTTCGAGCTGGACGTTTTAGTTTTTGGTTACGTTCAACTTCAAGAAATTAGCACAAAGTCCACATTTAAAAGTTGCATTTTTATATAAAATATCGTGAAATATGTTTTTTTCCGATATGCTTGCAAGATCAAAATCAGATAGTGAGACTGATCTTCGGAACCAGTTGCCTTCTCTCAATCCACTGAAAGAAAAAATTTGGAAAATCAAAACCGGGAAAAAATTTAGCCATTTTCTATGGCAAGTTTTATCGGAGGCCGTAGCAGTGAACGAAAGACTCTTTAAGAGACATATTGGAAACGATCCTAGCTGCCCAAGATGTGGTCATGCGGAGGAAACAATTAATCATATGATTTTTACATGCCCTCCAGCTATACAATGTTGGGCTCTCTCGACGATTTCATCGGCTCCGGGAGTTTTTTCTTCAGAAAATCTCTACACCAATATAAACTACCTTCTTTCAAAGGTAAATATTGGCGGAACTATGGAGGATCTTACCAGAGTTTTGCCTTGGCTCATCTGGTATATATGGAAAGCACGAAATGAAAAACTCTTTAATGGATGCGATTTCTCACCAATGGATACAACAGATCTGGCGTTACGTGAATGTAATGCTTGGTTCCTTGCCAATGAAGAGACAGATTCAGGTGAAGATACCATAGAGCCGGTACCAAGGAACCCTCCTGATCTACCTACATTCATCTGTCGCGTCGATGGATCATGGAAAAATGATGGAATTACAAGTGGAGTAGGTTGGATTTTACAGCTTCAAGATGGATCAATAGACATACTCGGTCTCCAAGGTTGCCACAAGCAAATTTCACCACTTCATACTGAACTAAGAAGTTTAGTTTGGGCCTTAAAATGCTTGTCTCGCTATCAGCGATTCTGCGATTATTTTGTTACTGATTTCCAAGAGTTGGTCAAAATGATCTCGGCACCTGAAGATTGGTCAGCCTTTGCAGCTGAACTCAGCGAATTTAAAGCTCTATAGGCGTCCTATCAGGATGGCAAAGTAGTTTATCAACCCAGATCCAGTAATGCCCAAGCGGACTTCCTTGCAAGACACGCTCGGACAAGGAATCGTGTTTTCTCTTATGTTAACACGTCGGTGCCACACTGGATAGACACCAACAACTCGTCCTTCACGGATTCGTACTAAGATTTTCGTTCTATTCTTATTGTGATAAAAAAAATTATATATATTCGCTGGCCATAACTGTAATGTATTTTTTTTTTTCGGCTTAAAACTGTAATGTATTTTTTGAACTGATGAAAAGGAATCTGATGAGGTTTGTCTTTATTTGCTTAAATCATATAAATATTACTACTATTTACTCTCCCTCAATTATGCAGATGGACCCTCTCCTGCTATATCTGTGTGTTTGCACTGAAACCTGAAGCATTTTTTTTGGTATTATTCACTTTTGTTCTTATATATATATATTTATTTTTTTTTTGAAAAAAACTTTTGTTCTTATATTTGCTGTAGTAAGTTTGATTTTTTTCCATTTTCTTTTCTTATTTAATTTCAAATATATTTAAATCTTCAAAGATTCTTCGTCTTTCTTCCTTTATATGTGTACTTAGATACTGTATACGGTATACCCATGTCGCAATTTGTTCTTTGTTATTTTCCCACTTAGCCATTTTTCATTGTTTCCTCTAATAATTCAATATATATATATATATATATATATTGTAACTAATTCAGTATCATATTAAAATAGACTTTTTCAAACACGACATGCAACATGCAATACAGAAAATCATCTGCAGTCAAATCAAACCTATAAATTTATATGAATATTTAAACTGATATGCTAGTTTTATCCGTCTATAATTACTATGGGTGTTATATATATTCTATGATATTATTGTAAATGTAGTATTTGTTTGCTTTACAATTCGATTGTACTGACATTGATTTTAGAATACAAAGAAGTAAGGCTTATATATGTTATATCTAAGTTATAGTTTCCCTTATTGTTATTGTACGAAATAATTTACGTTTAGTAATAAGAACAAAATTTGTTTCCCACACAAATGAGATAAGGCTGTAGGGAAGTGTCAGGCACACAGGAAAGGAAACATGCATTGTGGCATTGTTAGCTATAAGAAACAAAATACAAAATTGCCACATAAAAACAAAAAAGCATCAATATATTCTCTGAGGATATTTTACCGAAATAAAATTCTTTCGAGGATTTAGTATATTTATCTATCATTTATCTTTATCAATTACAGTGAGGGGATGTTTTTTTCCAGAGAAAGTTTATAAAAAGGACGATATAACGTAATAGTTAACAGTAAAAGGTAGAAAAATTTATTTATTTACTCTTAATGTTACAGAGGAAAGAGAAACTATTTACTCTTAATGTTACAGAGGAAAGAGAAACTATTTTTGTATATCTGCAGTATGGTTCGCAGAGACAAATATACTCCGGGCCTGCAACATCTCTTTACTCAGTTTTGTAATTTACCGAAGTACCCTTTAAAATGAGACCCACTCATCAGCCCTACTTCGATGTCTTGTGACTCTTGTCACACGTGAATTCGACAAGTTTTTTTTTTTTTGAGAACTCATTTGCAAATTTCTCTTTAAAAAAAAAAGAGAATGTTGACAGTGGGTTTGAATTCGACAGGTTATTATTGTAATTTATCTGTTCCTTTTATTTTTGAAGTAAACATAAAACATAGTTATATACTTATATGGTAAGTATAAATATACGCAAAATCATACGCTATACATTCGCACAGTAGCGAGACGCTGATGCTTCACCAAAAATAAATTAGATATTTGTATGATTTGATCCACATCCAGTAATGTATTTTTAATATCCATGCTAGATTCAAATACTTTGATAAAAGTTGAGAGATTTACAGTTATATTTGTTTGGTTAGGTTTGGAATATGTCCAAAGAAGCTTATGTCTAGCCAATGCTCATTCTCACTACTGACATGACACCAAAGCTAAACTGAAAAAAAAACCCACTTCAGGGAAATTTAGCAAGTTTTTGTAGTCTACGAGAGTGAGATTGTTTATTCGGGGACCATGATCTCAATCCTCTGAATCAGCTGACTCATGTTATCTATCACTAGCTGAGAGGAATGCGCGATAAACAATTCAAAAATGATAGCACTTTAATTCTCCAAAAAGTGATAACACATGATATGGAAAATGCGGAGTCTGTTGAAGTTTTGTATAAAGAAATTGAATCCTGAATTGTGGTGGTATTGTAACTGGGGAAAAGGTATATTTCAAATTGAATTTTTTCTGTCGTGTCATTTCTTTCACGAACTGTGTAATAGTATGAATTTCATCACGAATTAAATATAAATTCTAAAAAACTAGTATATATGAACAACCATAATCAAACAACCATAATCAACTGGTTGTTGGTAGAGGTGGGACGGATCGGGTATCCGGGGAGTTTCGAAGTATCCGGATCCGGATCCGGTTCCTTATCCGGCGGATCCATGATTTTACTATTTTTATCCGGATCCGGGGTTCTCGGATATCCGGGTGTCGGATATCCTTCTAAAAATTGTAATATCCGGCGGATATCCAGATCCAGATTCGGAACTTTAAAATAAATAAAATAATAATATTAAAATATATAAAAATATTAACAATAATTAAAAATAAAAATGTATACAATGTTTTAATTATTTTATATATGCTATTACAAATTTTATATAAAAGCTATATATATTATTATAAAATGAAAATATAATAAATAAAACTAGTTTTATATATAGATATTACTATTTTAAAAATAATTATTAATAAAAATTACGGATCCGGATATCCAGACTAAAAATCCGGATCCGGTTTTGACGGATCCAACATTTTACTATCCGAATCCGGATTCGGCCCCTCCGGATATCTGGATTTTTGGAGCGGATCCGGATCGAATCCGGATCTCGGATAATAATTCCAAGGCCTAGTTGTTGGTACATATGACGTAGCATTATTGTTTAAAATGACATCATTTAGCTATTAATTTTTTTTTTTATCATTTATGATAATCAAACCCAGATAAAAACTCACACTAAAACATTTTAAACACTCAACCAAAGCAAACAAAATATTATATTAACATATTATAACGTATGTGCCGATGAAAACAAAAAAAAAGTTCGTAGACAAAAAAAAAATTTCCATTGAAACCAATAATAAGAGGTTTTAATAACAATAATAATAAAAATGTTTCTGAAAGAAAATAAATTATTTTATTTAACAGAAACTATATGATACGCTTAAATTATATTTAATTTTATTAAAACTAAGATGTTTGGTTAAGACAATAATTTAAATTATTGTTGGCTAAACTTATTTGTTTGGGTTTGAGTCTCACCAAAAATGATTTTATTTTCCAATATACGTTTATATTATTTAAATTCTGTTTTTACACTATTGATATGATTAAATGCTTCGGCCGAATAGTTTAGGTATTTTAGTCTGAGTTTTTTTTGTGTGTGTTAACTTTTGACCAAATTTTAACTTTTTTAAAAAAGTTTACTAAACGACATCATTTAAACGATGACGCTATATTAGATGTATAGTTAGTTCACTGACTGAGGTCAATATACATTTAAGCATGATTTCAAAATTTTGTATAGTTTTTTGGGAATTTATATCAATACTAAATACTATTAAAGCATAATATTGGACCCAACTTGAATCTAAGTAAATTTTTTTTTAAAAACAATACCATATATAATTTTACTTAAACTTTGATATAACTAACTAACCAATAAATATCGCCTAACTACTCTAACAAATTATGGAATTAATACTAATTATTAAATATGCAAGGTTATTCGGGATACATTATCATTTATTTTCAACTAAAATGATAATATCAATGTATATTACCGTATAATTTGTTACCAAAATTATAGGGAAAATCGAGATTTGAGTATCACAATTAATTTACATATTTATATCGGACCTAATTTATTCATTCCCTATATATAAATTTAAGTGAATCCTCCCATTGCTTAGTTAACACAATAAAAACTACAACTACTCCCAACTTACTTCCTTCTTTGCGTTTAAGTTTCTAGGATTTTTAAATTCCATAAAAATAATATATTACTATCCTTTGTATTTGCTAGCCATTTAGCTCAAGTGTGCGTTTCTCCAATGTTGTTCATTCTGATATTTTGTTTTGTCGAGTTTACAATGGTATGTAAAATAAGGAAAGATACACAACTGATTAGAAGTCATACACATATTTGTTTTGCTTGCGTATGAAGCAGATTTTTTTTTGGTCAAATACATATGTAAGTATATTAAAAAGCTTTAAGCAAAAAGAAAAAAGTATATTGAAAAGAGTCCATGGTAACCAAGTAATAGTAAGACTCGAGCATGGATATCGAAATCTGAAAATTTTGTTTGGAAGGTGTATCGATCCCGAGTTCAAGATTCTCGAGTAACCTTCATTGTGAATACATACAAATAATGTAGGTTCTACCTGCAAAATGTAGCCGTGTATTTAAAAGTATATTAATGTGCGGGTAAGTTCTTAACCATAGCCATGTATTCAGCTTTATGTAATATTTATTAGCATATGATTTTTTTGCTAAAAAGTATATGAAATTTATTAATAAAACATTTTTCAAATATTATCATATTTTTGGATTTTAATTGGTTCAACTGGTGTCGAATAACAGGTTAATAATGACGGTTTTATATTTTTACTGGATTTTATTGCATTTTTAATTAGTGGGTTTTTAAATTTGAACAAAATTATATATACGGATCACCAGGTTTACTGATTCAGCTGTGGGTTTAAGTCAAATATAAAAACACTGAATAAAACTAAGGATACATATATAATTATTTTCATAAAATAAATATGCAATAAAAAACATTCACCGGCCAAAGACACACGCCAATCGCGAGAGCGCTGCACCCAAAGCTTTTGAATTAAGATCTACTATCTGAGAAGAAAAGCTAACAAAACAATTACTGACATACAAAGCTCTTATTATGCTGGGCGAGCACAAAACAGTGGAAGAAGAAACCAGGAGGAAGAACAGATTCGCTGCAACGATCTAATAGAAGGTCCAAAGAAGTAGCTCAACTACTGAAGGAGTACCCGTCCTTTAACTACACCGAAAGAGAGTTTTTATTTTTTTCCCTTCAATCACTTAATTTGGCGCTGCTACAGAGAACCCACCCGCCACAGTTGGGGAACTTGGACCACATCAAACCGAACAACGAGGCCCAGCCACAACCGGTCACACTTCAAAGTTAAAGAACAATGAAACAATATATGACTAGCATTGAGTTTGAAAGGGAGACATTGTCAAGGGAGAAAAAAACAGTTACACGATATCTTTGTTCTAAATCTGTAAATCATTCATCTAACAGTTACAAGATTTTCTTACTTTAATTTAGACATTGTTTAAGCACCGAAGACTTGAAACTCAACTATCTTAATCAATCAAATTGACATGTTCTTTAATGTTGGTGGCTAAATCCTCATGGGCCTGAAGGAGACAAGTCATCATGGACCTAATGCTTCTAAGGAGTTCCTTTTTGATGTTCTCCATGAGTCCATGACCCAAGTATATGTATGTCGATGCTGCTTAAGCCAAGCCCAACTTGTATCTAGCAACTATCATTTTCATTGGACGTTTATTTGTAAAACTGGACTCACTTCATTAATACACAAAAATGTGTATTTATAATAAGGGCGAATCACAAAAACAAAGGTTGGATACAGGAATAATATATAATTTTTCTGTTAATCATTGATCCACACATACATTCTCATAAAATAAAATTAAACAAGACAAATTCATCAAAGACCAAGAAGAAGAAAAAAACTGATCATCATGTTCATGTCTTTACGAGCTGTTACTGTGACTGTTATTTTCACTCCCACGAAGCTCTCTCAACAGAGCAACCACTTGTAACATATTAGGTCGCTTCGACGGAAAATCATCAACGCACCGTAAAGCTATCTCCAAATACCTCAACATTTCTTTCACAATCACTCCTCCATAACCTTCTTGAGACTCCGAACCCTCTTTAGCGCTCAGAAGGTCTTCATCAATCACATCCATATGCTTCCCTTCTCTCGCCTTCATCTTCGACCAACCGACCAAATTCGTATCACCAAACTCATCTTTATCCGTCGGTCTTTTCCCGCTCAATATCTCAAGCATCACAACTCCTATCGAGTACACATCACCTTTAGAAGTACACCTGAAACTCTGGTAATACTCTGGTGGCACGTAACCAGGCGTGCCTGCCAAGGTACTCACACTCAAATGCGTGTCTAACGCGCTGATCAGCCTCGCCATTCCAAAATCCGAAACTCTAGCTTCCATCTCGTGGTCGAGAAGCACGTTGCTTGATTTCATATCACGGTGGATTATATGAGGTATACAGTTATGATGCAGAAAGCATAGCCCCTTGGCTGCTCCTTTCGCAATCTTTTTACGCTCTTCCCAGCTCAAGATCCTTCGCTTTTCACCTGTTCTTGGCCCGTGAAGCACCTCCTCGAGGCTACCGTATTGCATAAACTCGTACACGAGCAGTCTCTCTTCCCCGATCTTACAGTATCCCAATAGCGGTACGAGGTTTCGGTGTTTGATCTTCCCTAGGGTTTCCATCTCCGCCATAAACTCCCTATCTCCTTGACAGCTTAACCTAATCAGTTTCTTGATTGCCACGGAAGTTCCATCTTTAAGAGTAGCCTTGAAAACCTCACCAAACCCGCCGTGTCCGATCATACTCGCGGCAGAGAATCCGTTGGTGGCCTCGATAAGCTGCGAAAACTTGAGCTTCCTCAGCTGTCTTTGAAACGTCGCCACGTTAATACTCAACGGCTCTTTCTCCTTCTCGATCTTCCAAGTTGTGGCTGAGTTAACCGCTTGCAAACTGTGAAGCATCTTGGCATCGTCCGCGTCTCGCTTCCTCGCACGAACCGCGATAGCCCAAACGATCAGAATGCAAACCGACGCAGCGGATATCAACACTCCAAGAATAATGCTATTCGCCCAAGAAGCCGCCGTTGTTCCGTGCTTCGCACGTTTTTCTTCCTCCGGTCCTGGGGGAAGCTGATTGTTCCCATTTTTACACTCCGGTAAAGGAACACCGCAGAGTCCCGGATTATCCGCGTACTGACTCGCCGGAAGCGTGCTGAGCTGACCTCTCTGTGGGATCGGACCGGTTAACTCGTTGTTAGACAGGTCAATCTGCACCAAGAAAGACAAATTCGAGAAAGATTCAGGGATTTGACCCTGCAGCCGGTTATCCGAGGCGTCGAACACGCCGAGGTTCTTGAGCTGACCGATGGTGAAAGGAATCTCGCCGGAGAGTTGGTTATGAGAAAGCTCAAGGACTTGAAGAGCGATCATTTCTCCAATCTCATCAGGGATCTTGCCTCTTAGCTGGTTATAAGAGAGATCAAGATACTCAATGGTTTGGTATCTCGTGAAGAGACTCAAGATCGGACCAGAGTACATTCTCGTGAAGTCACAGCTTTTAAGAGACGGGATCTGAAGAAGCCTCTCTGGCCTGATCCCCGAGAACTCCACCAGACCTCCCACACCTTTACACGAGTTCCCAACGTTTCTAACGAAGGCCATTGTGTTGCCGGAGAGTAAACCGGAGAGAGCTTTTGAACCGGGATGACGACCTAACCGGGGAGGGATCTCTCCGGTTAAGTGGTTAGTGTTGAGATCAAGCCAGACGAGTGTCGTGCACTTCCCGAGCTCTGATGGGATCTGCCCCGTGAAGTTGTTGTTACCGAGCTGGAGAACAGCTAACCGGGAAAGGACCCCGAAGTCTCGTGGGACTTCTCCGGTTAACCGGTTGCTCGTGAAGGAGATCCATTCCACGTTGCTGCAGTTGAAGAACTCCGGTGGGATCTCTCCGGTGAGCTGGTTGTTGTTGAGGATGAGATCTTTGAGGTTTTGTAACTTCCCGATCTCCGGTGGGATTGTCCCGGCGAGGTTGTTGTACCACGCGATGAACTGCTCGAGTTTCTCGAGGTTACCGATCTCAGGTGGGATCGTTCCGTTGAGATAGTTGAGACTGAGATCGATCGTTCGAAGCTCCGAGCACTGAGATATCGCCGGAGGTATCTCTCCGGTGACGAGATTATCCGGGATTCTCAGCTCCTCTAACGAACCTGCTCCGGGGCATAAATCCGGCGGAATCACGCCGGAGAATCGGTTCGAGCTGAAGTCGACGATTCTGAGGCTCTTGCAAGAGGAGAGCGTCGTCGGAAACTCGCCGGATATGAAGTTGTTGCTGAGAAGCAAGATTTGGAGAGATCCGAAGTTCCTGAGGATCTTGTCGGGGAACGGACCGGAGATGTTGTTGTTGGAGAGGTCGAGTGTCTGTAGCAAAGAACACGCGGACAAGGAATCAGGGATCACACCGGTCACGTTGTTGTAAGAAATCCGGAGGTTTTGTAACGATCCGCAGGCGTCTCCGATCTCCGGCGGGATCCAACCGGTGAGTCGGTTATGGGAAAGATCCAAACTTTGTAAGGTTTTTAGCTCGCCGAGGGACTTGGGAATCTGCCCGTCGAAGCTGTTGTGAGAAAGGTTCAGGCTTTTGAGGTTGGTGCAGTTGGTGAGAGAGGCAGGGACGTAGCCGGAGATACTGTTCCCGGAGAGGTCGAGAAACGACAAGGAGGCGGAGAGCGGGATTGTTAAACCGGAGATTGAACCGGTTATGTTGTTGTAAGAAAGATCAAGGGTTTGGAGTTTCTTGCTTCCCAAGAAAAGATCTTCGGGTAACTTTCCGGTGAAGTTGTTGTAAGAGAGAGTGATGGAGATGAGGTTTGAGTATTTGGAGAAGAATTTTTCAGGGAGGATTCCGATTAAACCGGAGGAGGAGAGTTCGAGGTTTGTTAAGCTCAAGGGGAGGAGAAGAAGAGAGGTTGAGTTCAGAACGAAGAAGTTCTCAGAGAGTTTGAGAACAGAGAGAGCATCAAGAGAGGTGAAAGCGTTGAAAGAAACGATCCCGGAGAGACCACTGCCGGAGAGGTTAATCTCGGAGACTCTTCCGGAGAGACAAGTGACGCCGGAGAATTGACATGGGGACTTTCGAGGAGTCCAAGTTGAGAGAATGCTGTTTGGATCGTCTTGGATCATTGCTTTGAAAGAGAGGAGTGATAGTGCATCGGTTTTGATAGAAGGTTGGTCGGAGGAAGAAGATAGAGAGACTTGTGTAAGGAGGAAGATGAAGGAGACTTGGATTTGGATCCAAACCCGGTTTGGTGGATTCGTCATTGGAGTTTGAATGGAGAAGAAGAAGTAAGTGAAGAATGTTATAGATATAAAGACTTCTTTGTCGAATAAGTTTTTAAAATTTTTATATCAATGTTAAAGCAGAGGAAGGTGTAGAAAAAGGGATTTTCAAAGAAAAGAAAAAGCTGCTTTTTGATTTTTAATTTGATTTATAATTGATGCTTATAATCTTTATATCAATTCTGAGAGTGACTAAGCTCTTTATCGAATAACGTTTTTTACATGTGATGTTTTCTGAGAAAATTAGTGAACAAAATGTTTTCTGAGAAAATTAGCATATATTGACTTTAAAGTAATAAATTAGAAGATAAAATGTCATGTGTTAGGTTTTGGAACGGTAACTTTGTTTGCTTAAAGATGATTTGTTTTAGTTGTTAGCATTAGATTCTAGAGCTAGGTGAATTTAAAATCGAAATTGATTTTTATAAACACTATGAAAACTAGAGGCTCGTGCTTGTATTCAGGGTCCGCACTAGCCAAAAATAAAATGAAAGTATGATCACTACTGAATATCAAAATAAAAACGCAACACTATAGATTCAATAAATTATATTGGGATATTGGTACGGCACTTTATAATTTGGGAAGAACTATTGCAACTTAAAATTTGGATATTGATAAGGTAACACACTATTAAGACGCTTATATATATATATATTTTGTAAAGAACTATAGTCTATAACCAGTTATGTTTTGTAATTTTGAATGGTTGCAAACCAAAGAGCACTCTATTTCATATGGAGAGGTGTATGGTCAAAATAAATGGGACCAACATAATCATCATATGCGTCCCCATATGAAATGTGTTCATTTTTTCTTTTGTGAGATTTGTAATTGTTTGATCCAGGGTTCCCTGTCGAGGCAGAGGCGTGGGGGAATGAACAGAGAGATGTGACTTTTACAAATTACAATAACAAACTTTATGGTGTAACCATTATGCTGCTCACTTATTTTTACATTTTATATGCTTTATATTAGTTTAGTATCATATTATATGCCATAAATGTAGCCTTTATATAATGTTCCAAGTCACACACTCCATCCTTTTCATCATCACATTGCCATCTCCCACCAAGATTATGTGTGGAGTTCTAAACTAAGCATAATATCAGGTTGAATATTTGTTATCCACCTATGAAAGGATAATTTGATAGACATAGTTATTCTTCAAAAGAAGAGTATTATGTTCATAAGAACATTTAATTACATTTCGTATATTTTCTAAAATATATAATTTTTTGTGAATTAGTTATCGTGGATCGTGGTAGTCATTCTAGAATGTTATAATCATATCTTATGAAAAGACTATACATGTTATTTAATTACTACACTGATATATTGATATAATTTTGCTATTTTTTGTTTAATTTAGAGATGAGGTCCATGCGTTTTTACCCTAAACCGAAATCCTTACTTTAATCTGATTCAAAAAAAACAAAATTCGATATGAACCGTTATACAAAAATATCTGAATATGGCTTAAGAGTTTGGTACTTTGAAGTTTGGTTACAGTCAGAACTAAATCAAAATCTAAACTAAGATCCGAAAATATTCTAAATTAGTTAAATATGTTAATGTTTTTATATATGTTAAGGTAATTTAAATATTTTAGAGTATTTTGAAGATTTTTTAAAATTTATTTTATTTATTATTTTGAATACTTTTAGTTACTTTAGGACATAGTTTAACTAGTTTTTAATTAGATTTGTGAATAATTTACATGTTATAAGTATTTTTTGTCAATTCTTTTGGTTTTTATAAAAAATATTTATAGACGATTTCAGACATTGATTATAAATCATACCAATTTATTTCTGACAAAACTCTAATACATAACTAACGAATACGTCTTATCCTAAACTTTCCCCTTACAACTAGGTTACCATTGTTTGGCTTTCTTTTGATATATACTCCCTCTGTTTTTAATTATAAATAGTTTTAGAGAAAAACTTTTGTTTCAAAATATAAGTTGTTTTCACATTTCAATGTACCTTTTGTACTTATTGAATATTGTGTACCCAATAAAATAATGCATGCATTTTTATGATTGGTTGGATTTATACATTAAATACTACTTTTTAAAAACTAATAAGTTTTTTAATATTGATGCTTTTATGTAAAACACCTTACATTTAAAAACAGAGGGAGTATATATTACATTACTGAATTTTCAAGGAAAAATAAAATCTAAGAATTTTTTTTGAAGAAAACAAATGTTATATCATTGATAAATATTTATATTTTAAATACTTCTGTTGGTTAATCTAGCTACCATTCCGTTGCACAAGAGACGATTTCTCTAAGATAAGTATAGTTTTCTAGTAAGGAACAATTGTTCTTAGAACTTTTACCATTACAATAAATAAAGTGCAAATCTTATCACCATTATATGGTGTGATTTATGAATGATATATTTCACACTATTGCTGACAATATATGGAGTATATATTATTGATTCTATTTAATAAATAAGTAAATAAAAAGGACCGAATAGTGGAGAGTAATCGTGGAAAAGGCCCACAAAAGGAACAACATCAATTAGCTCGTGGTTTAGTGCCATGAGAGGTTATGATTCCTTTGCCCCGAATATTGTTTAAATACTTCTTTACTCAATTTCTCTTTTCAGTTTTCACTAGCACTAATATGTGTTTTTGTATGAATTTGTTCAATGTTTTTTTCTTGAACATTTGTGTATTTGACCGCTCTAGCTAACAAACTATGTAGATATATTTTGATATAGTATGAGAAATTTTGGGATTCGGATTTCTATATCATAGAAGGTTACTTGTCCTCATAAGAATGAAAATGATTTTAACAAAAAGAAGAGGAAGAATGAACATGAACTATATATATCCATGTAGGTAATCGAATTTTCAATATTCATAACTAATTGTACATTTACCTCAAAAAAAACATATTGTAAGGTGTACATGTATGTAAATGCAAAGAAGACATCATCTATATGCATGTATAAATAATAATTTACGCGCACGACCAAAAGTACTAATTTCTCTTTACAAATATCATGTATTGTATTGACCATATCTTAAGAGTCGCATTTACACGTCGAGCTATTACAAATAATTGAACGATATGCTAGTATGCTACATTGTTCTTTTTGAAAATATTAAAATCTAAAATCATGTTATTGTCTCGGTGGTGCAATTTGCATCATTAGCGTATAATATAATCTTAAACTCTTTGTCAAAAAACAATCTTAAACACTTGTTGCGTTTTTCTCAAGAAAAAAAAACTCTTGTTGCGTCTTTAGAGTAAAATCGTCGTCAACCAGAGTGGCTTGCTTAAGACTTAATTATAAAAAGACTCTTTCAAGCTTTAAACTCATAACAAATTTCCATATTTAAATATTAAACAGATTAAGCACTCTATAAAATACAAAATTACATTAAATCATGTACAAACTGTTTACTTACTTGACGGCTTCTGCACTAGCCTAATCTATTGGTAATAGCCCTCTTAGTCTTGGCTGGTGATTTTCAGCTAACCTTACTAAATAGGCATGAAAGGTCAAATTGCCCAATATATGATGAAAATATCTAATACGAACAATTATACTGAATATTGTAGTGAAAAAAAGAAAATCTAAATGAATGACAATGCAATTGGACTCCATTTCGCTCATATTTGTAATTTTGTTTTTCTTTCAGTTTCTTCTTAATTTTTTTTTTTTGGGTAAACGTTTCTTCTTAATTTTCAGTTGCCTTAATATGACGTATGCGTTATGACCATTTTAAGCTCAAACTAATCTGAAAATGACATTTCAAGAATTTGACACTAACAATAAACAAATTAATCAGCTCATTTTTACTCGCAAGTAATTTAAAATGTAGATGTAGTGGGGGAACTTTTTTTCAAATGGGTAAAAGTCAATGGTCAACCAAGCATGACTTGAAGTTCAAATGATTAAAGACTATTTGAAGAATCAATGGTGTTTTAATTCATAGGTTGATAATAATTGGATAATATCTTTGAGAATGGATACACAATAATTATATGAATGATGTGCACTGTCACAAGTCAAAGGAAATGCTGTATATCATGTAGATAAGTGTTAAAATCTAATTACCCGAACGAATTCAATGCAATCAAAGAACCAAATCTATCATACATAATAAGAAATATATAAATGCAACAAAAAGGATTTTTAAGCCTTTGGTAACAAAAACAAGAGAGATTTTTATATCAACGCATGCATGTTATGTGATGCAAAGAAATTTGGGTTTGAGATCATTTTATATTTGCAGTGCCATAAAATTTACCGTCTAATCATAAAAGTAATATAAAAGTTTGATATCAATATTGATAATTTCAAGTTTTCTATACCGTTTATATTTCATCATTTTTATTATTCATGTATCATTTACTACTTTTATTACCGTGTACTGCTTTCTACCGCTAATCTGATGCATTGAGTTTTTCAGGTTATCTACAATTAAAATGGGTGAAAGAAGAACACTGGAAATCTATGCATGGAATAAAATCTTAAACGTTTCTATTTTTATTATATACATAATTTTGTAATATTTTTACTTTTAAACACGTCTCGCTCGAGAGGGACCAAAGATGTCGTGAATGGCACGCGTTTCCTTTTCTTGTTGTTTCTTACTGTGTTCAAATGATTGGTGAGTACTCTGTTTCTGTTTCCTGTTAAATCCTTGTCAATAACATTCAGCTTTTTAAACTTTTTTTCACCACAAACAGTCAACACAAACTCTGTCACTCTTTTTGCCAACGTGGCGTAGATTTTTACCACGGCATGCAATGCAAGCCACTTTTTTTCAAGCCATTATTTTTTTTTTAATATTGCTAAAAACCATTCTTTTTTGTGTGTGCCATTCTTATTTTGAATATGAAAAGTTTATATATGGTATTATCTGTTTCTTCGAGTTGGAGATCCATAAGAAATAGATGTTGTTATTATCATCTCAATGTATAGATTTGAAAAAGTTGGAGAACCATGTTTTGTGTGTTGTATCCATGTTAGAGAATGCGAACTTAAACCAAGTGTGAAAAGCACTTTAGGCTTTAGCCCGTCAAAGCAATATCATGATTAATACCATAGATCCCAAAGACAAAAGTGGTTTTAAAATAAAATAAAGTATGGAAATGAAGGGGAGAAATGATGATTTAGATCATCCCTATGAAACAGGCACGCCTGTCTTTTGTTTAGTCTTCTAACTCTGTCACAACGCCAGATAATTGTTCAATGGTCTTAAAAGCTCAATAACATTTGGCCCAAGTTAACAAGTAAAACCGGAAACGGAGAAATTTGGCCCATTAGACGGGGTTCAAGGGCCAGTTATTCAGAAGTTGAAAAATACAATCACATTTCGATAAAAAAATACAATCACATTAATCTATTTTATTTAAAAAATAATCTGGCGTTCCATAATTTGTTAATTCTTTTGCCCTATTCTAGGGAAGTTTGTTATTATCAACATTTGATTGCACAACAAAGGCTTTATCTGTATTTTGTTATTTTCTAAAATATTTTTTTTTTTTATGATAAAGATGAAATTTATTCTAATGTATGTCAAAATAACATTCATCTGTGTTTTTTTTTGTTAAGTATGTAAATTTTATTAACTTGTAATGACACGAGATACAATAATAGATACGATAAGTCTGAAGAAATCAATTTCTAGTGCATCTAAGACAGCTAATCAAAGAATAAGTGTCTAGAGAAGCCACAAAAAAAGTAAAAAGACTTTACTAAAGTGATGAAGGTTTAACCACATTCTAGGAACATGGTTAAAGCTTGGCTAGAGTAAGTTATCTAGAACAACCAATTACCTTCAGTAGATCTTCTAATAGCTAAGATGGCGGGACCTGCATCAAAACAACAAAGATCATTGGAGGTTTCAACCGGAGAACAGTCCGAGGACCCGCAGATCATCCCGAAAACAACTCCGAAAGGGTGATAGGCGAAGCAAGGTTGGCAAAGGTTTGGTCCGACCATCAGAAACCCGGTGAAGTTTACTCCAGACGCTATTCACTCCGGAAGACAACAAGCTGTGTCCCTCTGAGTCTAACCCGACGAGGAAAATCCCGGAAATGAAGAATTGGTGAGGTGCAAAGCGACAGAAGCAGGGGTTTTACGGCTCAGCTCCGGTCCCATCGTACAAGCATCTCACAAAAAGACAGGCAACTGAACATCGTACATTGAAATTTCTTTGTATACTATATTTATTATTAAGAACAAATTTTAAAAATCACCCAATATTCTTTTCAGATATATAAAAAAAATTTACTTGATTAATATTTAGTTATGTGTTTTCTGTTTTTGAATTATTAACTTTTTATTAAAATATATTTTGGATAACACATTATATATAAGAATTATCTTTTATTTTAAAATATAAATTTTAGATTTTGAATAATTCTTATTATTATTAATTTTAATCACCTATCTAATCAAACAGATTTTAATTTTTTTTGGCTGATTAATATAATTTATTCATTAAGCGTATAAACGATATTAACCGCCCAAACTTTCAACATATAAGAATTATCTTTTATATTAAAATATTAATTTTAGATTTTGGATAATTCTTATTATTATTAATTTTAATCACTTATCTAATCAAACATATTTTAAATTCGTTTTTATTTTTGGCTGATTAATTAATTTATTCATTAAGGGTATGAACGATATTAACCGTTCTAAACTTTCAACGTGAGAGCTCCGTTGCGATAAATCACTTTGCAAATAATAGTATTAGATAAATGACAGTATAACGAATATTCTGTAAATAAAATAGAAACTACACGTCTTGGATTATTACTTTTCTTTTCTTTTTGCGATGAAACAATAAAATTAACCACGAGGTGGTGCTATAGTGTTAGGCGAGCTTTGGGATTACTAAACAATCTGGGTTCGAAGACACTCTACTACATTTCACTTTGTGGTAGCGCGGAAATTGACCTATTTTACAGTCCGTTTGAATACCCGGAGTGAGGGTCCATCCGTAGGCTGCATCTTTCTTTGTGAATTAGTCTCGACCTCTCCATGGGACTGAAGTACCTCCAAAGTAAAAAAAAAAAAACAATAAGGAAAATTTGTTTTGTTTTTTAGGAAATAATAAGAAGTTAAAGAATGGACACGGGAGCAAATACAAATTTATTATGAGGTCATTTATAGAAAGTTGCTATAATTACTGAAGAAATTATTAATTTAACCGGGGTTAACTGATTCCCTAAGCTGGTAATAGATCCGCCTCTGTTCAACAAGTCTTATCTTACGTCTTCAACAAGTTGGGAGATCGTTAGGGCAACCACATTAGTGAATCCCCCTTTGGGGTTCATAACTTTTTTCGCTTACTTTTCTAAAAATGAACCAATCAAAATGCTTATGTATCGTGCCCAACGAAATAGTGATAAACCTGTATCGTCGCAGCGATACTCCAGAACACGGTTTCACCATTTTTGGTGTTGGAAAACGTGTAATCACCTATCTAAAACCTCTAACGTAAGTGCTCTTATCGCAAAAGACCAGATTGTTGTTGTACTTTGCTTATTATATTAGTTCGCATATTATATTATCCGTTTTATCAAAATACTTAATAAAGAAAAGTCGCGGGGAAACGTAAAATAGATTAAAAAAAACAATTCACGTCACGTCATCTTCCAATAAATAATAAGAGTAGAGATGGAATCTTAAATCGAAGCGAGAACGATGGGCTCCATTGAAGAAGAATCACCTCTCATCGAAGAAGGTTTAATCTCACAGGTTTGATCATCAAATTCGCTCTTAGAGTTTCTCATCCCTTCAATTTAGGTTATCTGGATTTTGATTTTTTATATCTCTCTTTCTCTTAGGGTTTTCATTTCTCCCAAATCTTGACTTGAGCTTGAGTTTGATATTAATCTCATGCATGTTTCTTTCTGGTTTTGGTGAGAGATTTTCTGGGTAATTACTGTTTATCTTCGTTTGAATCTCTGATAATCCTTGAAGGTGATTATGATTCCAAATGCATAAACTTTGCTAGTGCAGTTCAGATTATGTTTTAGTCAAAGCTAATTTTGAAGCTTGATTCCAATTACTGCAATGGTCTTTTTTTGGCTAATAGATGTGATCTTGAATCTTGTTGTATAACCAGGAACCAAAACTGTATGCTCAAGATGGTTCGGTGGACCTTCATGGAAACCCACCACTTAAGGAGAAGACAGGCAACTGGAAAGCTTGTCCTTTCATTTTAGGTACATTTTTGTTTCATTTCGATCCTACAAAACTTGTCCTCCTTTTGTTTCTAAGATGATCTTTTTAATTGTGTAGGCAATGAATGCTGCGAGAGGCTAGCTTACTATGGTATCGCTGGGAATCTAATCACTTACCTTACCACTAAACTCCACCAAGGAAACGTTTCTGCTGCTAGAAACGTCACCACATGGCAAGGCACTTGTTATCTCACCCCTCTCATTGGAGCTGTCTTAGCAGATGCTTACTGGGGCAGATACTGGACCATCGCTTGTTTCTCCGGCATTTACTTCATCGTAACCACCTTTTTACATTACCTCTCTTTATCAACAATACCTTTGATAAGCCAAGACATTAAGGGTCAAGACTTAGCTATAGGTCTGCTGTAACTAGAATAGGAATGATTGTAGCAGGTTATAGTTGTCTATGTTGGATAGAGAGCAGTTAATAAGCGTTCATTAGAAGAAACCTACTTTAATGGTTTCACTGGCTGTGTCTTACCATACAATGGATTTGAATTATGGTTTTTGGTTCTGTTGTTTGCTCTGTTTATTGATTTCTTTTGTTTGCTCTGTTTAGGGCATGTCTGCACTAACTCTCTCAGCGTCAGTTCCTGCACTGAAACCAGCTGAATGCATTGGCGGTTTCTGTCCATCAGCAACACCAGCTCAGTACGCAATGTTCTTTGGAGGGCTTTACCTCATCGCCCTCGGCACTGGAGGCATCAAACCATGCGTCTCATCCTTCGGTGCAGACCAGTTCGATGACACGGACTCGCGCGAACGAGTTAAAAAAGCTTCATTCTTCAACTGGTTCTACTTCTCCATCAACATCGGAGCACTAGTCTCTTCGAGTCTTCTTGTCTGGATCCAAGAGAACCGCGGGTGGGGTTTAGGGTTTGGTATACCAACCGTGTTCATGGGACTAGCCATTGCAAGTTTCTTCTTTGGCACGCCTCTTTACAGGTTTCAGAAGCCTGGAGGCAGCCCTATAACTCGTATCTCCCAAGTCGTGGTCGCCTCGTTCCGTAAATCCACTCTCAAAGTCCCTGAAGATGCTACGCTTCTGTATGAAACGCAAGACAAGAACTCTGCTATTGCTGGTAGTCGAAAAATCGCACATACCGATGATTGCCAGTAAGTTTCATCTTCTTTCTTGGAATAATTAGCTTTGCTTTACCAGAGATCCTTAACTCAACCGGAAATGCCATTGTGTCAGAGGTCCTGAGTGACTCGTTGGGACGAAACTAATAATAATAGCTTTGCTTTGTTTAACACGGGGTGTCTATACTGATGCAGGTATCTTGACAAAGCTGCTGTTATATCAGAAGAAGAATCTAAAGCCGGAGACTTTTCCAACTCGTGGAGACTATGCACAGTTACGCAAGTCGAAGAACTCAAGATTCTGATACGGATGTTCCCTATATGGGCTTCAGGTATCATTTTCTCAGCTGTGTACGCACAAATGTCTACCATGTTTGTTCAACAAGGGCGAGCCATGGACTGCAAAATAGGATCTTTCCAGCTTCCTCCAGCAGCACTCGGGACGTTCGACACAGCTAGCGTCATCATCTGGGTTCCACTCTACGACAGGTTCATCGTCCCTCTAGCTAGACGGTTCACTGGAGTAGACAAAGGGTTCACTGAGATACAGAGAATGGGGATAGGTCTGTTCGTCTCTGTTCTGTGTATGGCAGCTGCAGCGATTGTCGAGATCATCCGGCTCCATATGGCCAACGAGCTTGGACTAGTGGAGTCAGGTGCACCGGTTCCTATATCTGTGTTATGGCAGATCCCACAGTACTTCATCCTCGGTGCGGCTGAAGTGTTCTACTTCATAGGGCAGCTGGAGTTTTTCTATGATCAGTCTCCTGATGCGATGAGAAGCTTGTGCAGTGCTTTGGCTCTTTTGACCAATGCTCTTGGGAACTACTTGAGTTCGTTGATCCTCACGCTGGTGACTTATTTCACGACGAGGAACGGTGAAGAAGGTTGGATCTCGGATAATCTGAACTCGGGTCATCTTGATTACTACTTCTGGCTTTTGGCTGGGCTTAGCCTTGTGAACATGGGGGTTTACTTCTTCTCTGCCGCTAGGTATAAGCAGAAGAAGGCGTCCGAGTAATGATGTGTTCTCTCTTTTCATTACATTCAAAGTTTGTTTCTGTACATGTGTAAATTGTGTCTGTTTTTCAAGAACAATTGTTGTGTACTCGTTTCTTTCGATTCCAAAAAAGTTTCACATCTGCTTTTGCAGTATAAATCGATTACAATCTTCTAACCAATAAGTCAATAACGCTCTAAATTGTGCAGTGTTATTAGTATATCTATACAAGAATACAACATATGCATATGCTGTATGAAAAAATATATGAAAATATGTTGTTTGAGAGAACCACCAAAAAATCCTGAAACCAAAGTTTTACTTAAGATATTTTTACTTTCAATTTTTTAAAAATAGTTTATTTTGATCTTCATTTCGCTTTAGATAATAAGTGAAAAGTAACTGGTAAAACGATTTAAAGATTGATTTTTGCATTTCTAAAATAGTAATGGATATATTTTAACAATTGAATGCCAGAATAAATCAAACTAAAAGTTCATGTTTTTCTTTTTGGTTTGCTGTGTAAAGACCATTCCTCGCGAGAACAATACAACAGTGGAAAATTTAGCATGCAGTGCTGACAATCCACCATAGTAGAGATTCATGTTTCGGCTTTTGTATAATTTAAAATCTTGTCGAGAAAAAAATATATCAAAAGACCATTGAACTAAATTTGGGCTAAGTATATCAATTGAGCCCATTTAAAACGGGCGCAATAAGACCCGGAACAAAAACCTGACTCTGTCCGGGTCAAGTAAAAAAAGGAGAGGTTTGGGGTAGAGGGGATCGCGAGACGAAAAAATGGAGGTTCCAGGTTCATCGAAGAAGATGATCGCAACGCAGGAAGAGATGGTCGCAGCCAAAGTACCTCTCGGTTACCGAGATCAGTGCGCTCATATCCTGATCCCGCTCAACAAATGTCGCCAGGCCGAGTTTTTCCTCCCGTGGAAGTGCGAGGACGAGCGCCACGTGTACGAGAAGTGCGAGTACGAGCTCGTGATGGAGCGAATGCTCGCGATGCAGAAGATCCGCGAGGAAGAAGCCAAGGCTAAACAGAATAAGATACAAGGGAAGGGTGTTCCTCTTATCCCTAAGACCGCGAATGCTTAGCCGTCTCCTCGATTCGAATCTTCCAGATTTCCCGGTTAGTCTCCGGTTCTGTGATTTGATTGAATTGGAATTGTGCTTCTGCAACAGATTAGATTTAGGTTTTCGTTAGCGAATTGAATGAGATTGTTTGGTGTTAGATTACATTTGACTAGTATTGGATTCCGTTTTTTGTATCATTCCTGCTTTGAGAAATCTCTGGAATGTGTTCGTGTAAGCCATCTCAGTTCATGATATCTCATGTTTGGATAAGCTTAGTTTCATCATTGACTCGATTTTCTGCAGATTTTATTTGTCCTTGAAGTACTACTCAATGTGTGAGAGCTTGTAAGTTGTGCCATGGCTACAGTTACTTTGTGTTATTAGTTATAAATCCTTAGGAAGCATTGTGAAATTACATCACGCACTACAGACTTAGCTCTGAACATCTTCTGATTTATAGATTCTGCAAGAAGATACACACTCCTGAAAGCTTTAGGTACTTTTTTACTAAGCCGGAAAACAGAACACATCTCAATTTGCTAGACTATATATATATTATATGATTGGTTTATGTACTCTTACTTCTAGGCCTATAAAGTCTTGTGCTTGATCGATTTCGAACTTGTAAATTGTGTCTCTGATATTAATGGCTACAGTTACTTTGTGTTACTTATTAAATTCTTAAGAAGTATTGTGAAATTACAGCACGCACTGCTCTGTGTCTGAACTCTGAACATCTTATCCTTTATTTGGTAGAATATAGATATATATGTACATACATATAGCATAGGTCACAATAGCTACAGAAGGATTCTCTTGATTTATATCTGTTCTTCACCTTCTACACTTTACATATTTGTGTAGTTCTATCCTTTTTTCATGTTGTTCATTGCTCTTTTTGCCACATTGATTTGACAGCAACGGTTGTTTTCGGGGCCTTAAAGAGAGAACCCTGCTATATGTTTGGTCTAAGATTCTCTAACATGTCGATGATTTTGTTCACCTGACTCTTTTATTCATTCTTCTTGTGTGATATAATTCATACTCTGTCAAATGTTTGGACAGGGATTCTCTGGAACTGTGAAGAAGTTGGGGCTCTGCTTTTCAGTATTTTCTTCTTGTTGGTGTTGAAAAATTTGTTGCTACATTTCCAGGATTATCTCCCTTTTCGTTTTTTTTTCTTCCTCTTGTTTAACTATGTGAAACTGTTTCACATAAAAAAAAATAAGATGCAAAAATTCATCTTTTTGTTGGTTTTCTATCTTTAATCTTTGAGAAAGAAATAAAATTGAACATATTGATTTATTATCTATGTAATATAAACAATTTAAGTCAGCCAATTTTATTTTTTTTTTGGAACAAAATTTTATATAATATAAACAATTGTTTTCCTATAGATATGTTACAAAATTCATCGAGTTTAAAATTTATTCAGCCAATTATATATAATATAAACATTTGTTTTTCTATGGGTTCCACATTTTCATCGAGTTAAATTTACTCCGCCAAAAATTGTCTTCAACGTTAAAATTGGAATCCAGCTACATTAGGCTCTAAAACTACTCACATAATAATTTACAATTTGACTTGTCTAATCTATTAATTTAGAGTTCTACTTTTTATATATTTAAAAATGTTGTCATTTATGTTTAGACCTATTCACATTTCACTAGAAATAAATATAACAAACAGTCTTATAGGATGGAGTTAGAAAGCATATTAATTAAAATCTGAACCTACTACTAACTAACAAAAATTAAATACGATTTCTAATTCGGTAAATGCATTGTCTTCTGGTTGACTCAGCTTTGTATTATCTGGAGAGAAATGGACAGAATCATATATAAAGCTCGATCGAGAAGTACTCAGCACCTGTTCTGATCATCTCACTTCTTGTCTGGTCTTATCTAAAAGCTGGAGGGTTCGGTCACATGCTTCACTTGTCATCCAAGTTAACCATGGTGATCAGCTGGTTTCGTAAGTGATTAAATCTAAATACACAGATGTATAATCAAACAGAAGAAAAGAAAAGTGAAG
Organism: Brassica nigra; assembly: GCA_016432835.1. Taxonomy (NCBI): domain Eukaryota; kingdom Viridiplantae; phylum Streptophyta; class Magnoliopsida; order Brassicales; family Brassicaceae; genus Brassica; species Brassica nigra. The sequence continues at coordinate 12,005,036 of CM028247.1, read as the reverse complement.
GCTTATTATATTATTTATTTTTATAACTAACTCCTAGCTTAAAACGAAATACAAAAATCAAACAAAGATATCATTATCTTTTGGCAAAAAAAAAGACAAAAACAATATATATATATATATATATATATATAAATGAGTAAGTTTTTTGTCTATTAGCCTGGCTTAAAGTTATCAAGTCCTCTAATATATCAAAACGAAATCTAAAAGATTAACTAATTAGATTCGAAGTTATATAGAGATTTCGAAGTAATTGTCGGTCTTTCACTGCCTATATAAAGAGAAGGCGATACTAATTAAGCATATCACGAAGCAAAACTCTTTGTATATTTTTATAAGATCTCATACCATGGGTGTTGCAACTATGATGATGCTGAACCTACATAACGATATGATCAGGAACCAACAACTGCAAAACGAATGTAAAGCAAACGTCAACGGCTTCGTTGTTGAGTCGTGGCAGGTGAGTTTAGCAAACTGGATTTTTAAGACATACCCAGAAACAGCACTAAATGTTCAATCTCAGAACCCAAAGCTCAGGACATATTATATGAACGTTCTCTTCGGTATCATCGGGAAACTTTACCACAAGAGATCGCTCTCTGATGCTGAGTTAAGCAAAATTTCTAATGGTTTGTCTTATCTGACGCAAGCCGGTTTTAAGGTGGAATGGTTGTCGTCAGAGCTAGATACTGCTTAAGAAGGAACGTGATGCTTGTGAAGCTCGGATTGTGGAACTCAAACAAGAGGTCAAGAAACTTGAGGGTGCGATGTCTGGTCTCAAAGCTGAGTTGAAAAACGAGAAGGCCAAGTTGAATCCTAGTTCGTTTAGGAATCTTTTGATGAGTTTCTTCTGCCTAAAGACATAAAAATTCCAAGGCTGCTTTATTTTTTATTGACATGCTTAAGTGCTTAGAGCTTTGATAATTTGACACACACGGATTTCTTTTTATTTTTTGAAGAAAGGCTTTTAAATTTAAATAAAACATAAACGTTTAGACAGACACGGATTTAATTATGGCCTTTTGTTGTTTCTTATACCATATGTAAATATACCGACTGCTTTTTAAATTTACTGGAATTTAATAAGCTAACTAAATTTTGACACGCGTTTTAACGCGGATTATATTTCTTATTATTTATAAAATCGATAAATAAAATGATACAAATTATAAAAAAAAATATTATCAAAACTCTAGAGCTGGACAAAATATTAAAACCTGGTCCAAAAAAATTTATACTGAACCAAACAGATAAGATATTAGAATTAATCCAAAATTTTGGTAGTAAAGATTTGGATCTGAACCCAACCCGTACCAAAATATTTTGGGTATCCAAATATACCCGAATAAAAATTCTATATTTAAATATATTAATTAATTTTAGACCTGATATATGAAAAATATCAAACATACTCAAAAATACTTGAAATTATCCAAAATATTCAAAAATACTCAAAACACCAAAATACTCTAAATAGCTAGGATTTCTCTATCCAAGTAGCTATAGTTAGTGAGCACAACTTCTTAGTAGTATTTTTGTTCAAGTATAGAAATTTCTCATTAAAAAAACAAAGAAGAAGAAGTAGATTTGATTAATTTTAGACATAAAACCGAATACAGTATGTCAGTCCAAACTCAAATTAATTGTTGAAGAAGAAACCAAGCTGGATCACCAGCACTTGAAGAAGAAATCATTTATTATCTCTTTAGATTATTACTAATCGTTTTTATTTATACAAATTTCATATCAAAAATTCCTACGTTTTATTTTGATCGACCTTTTATTTTTGATATACCACATGAATGGTTTAATTAGGGCGCTTTTGGGCTTTCCTTCAATATTCTCCTACAATGTCTTTTAATTTACTGGATTTGAATAGAATATGAGATAGACTATTAGTTGGCTAACAATACCAACTTATGTATATTTATGCTACATATAAACAGACTGCTAAAAATATTCACTAATTAGATTCAAATTTATCTAGAGACTAGATGGTTGCCACTAATTTGCGAGTATAAATATTGTATGAAACATATATATTATTTATGCATTATATAATTTATTTATTTAGAAACTTATTTTAGATCTTAGTGTTTAACATTTCAAATCAAAACAAAAAAACAACTTCATTCACTGACATATGGTCTAACCATTTTTCATGATGGAACTAAACATATACTAACCAAAGTTCATTTATTAATTGTTTTAAACACAGTTTTAATTTTTAGATTACTTGTGGATATTCTCATGATCGAAAAAACTTTTACTAATCATTATGTATAACTACAGTCGTGCATAAGTTTTTATGAAAAAGAAACTATCTTATATACTTAAAATCAAAATAAATATGACTAATACTCATATGCAAACAATCATAGGTTTCATTATAATGTAAAATTTCATATGTTATTTAATCTCATAAGTTTAGATCCTTGTTTATAATGCAAGATAATATTTATTTATTAATATATGTAATACCAATTTTATTCAGATAAAATATATTTCCATCAAACCAAATCTTCTAATCAATTAATTTTGAGTCCTACTTTTTTCTACTTACAAATGTTGTCATTTAAATTTGGACCTATACACATTTCACTAGAAATAAATATAACATCCCTTATAATTCGACTATACAATTTATATTCCATTTATGCAGTACCAAATCTATTTATTTAAAAAATAATTTTAGATCTCAGTGTTTAACATCTCAAATCAAACAAAAAATAAATTTATTCATACTATGGTCTAACCATTTTTCATGATGCCACTAAACCTATACTAACCAAAATACTTTTGTTTATCGTTTTAAACATAACTTTAATTTTTTAGATCACTTGTGGACATTCTCATGATTGAAAAAAACTTTTAATAACCATTATGTATAACTACAGTTGTGCGTAATTTTTTATGAAAAATAAACTATCTTATATACTTAAAATCAAAATAAATATAACTAATATTCGTATGCAAACAATTATAGGTTTTTTATAATGTAAAATGTCATATGTTATTAAATATCTCATAAGTTCAGATCTTTGTTTATAATGCCAGATGTTATCTATTTACAAATATATTTGATCCAAATTTTATTAAAATAAAATATATTTCCATCAATCCAAATCTTCTAATCCGTTGTCAAATCGAAATTTGAATAGAAATCTATATTTCTATATATATATATATATATATATATTATATATGCATATATATAATTTAGAGTCCTACTTCTTATCTACTTAAAATTGTTATCATTTAAATGGACCTATTCAAATTTCACTAGAAATAATAAGATTCCTTATAATTCGATTATACAATATATATTCCATTTATGCATTATCTAATCTATTTATTTAGAAAATTATTTTAGATCTCAGTGTTTAACATTTTAAATCATACAAAAACACAACTTTACTCTCATATGTATGGTCTAGCCAATTTTTCTTGATGGAACTAAACCTAGACTAACCAAAATTCTCTTATTAATCGTTTTAAATATAGTTTTAATTGTTTAGATTACTTGTAGAATTCTCATGATCGAAATTTTTTTTTAATAACCGTTATTTATAATTACAGCTGTGCTTAAGTTTTTATGAAAAAGAAACTATCTTATATACTTAAAATCAAAATAAATATGACTAATGCTCATATGCAAAAAATCATTGGTTTTTATAATGTAAAATGTCAAATGTTATTAAATATCTCATAAGTTCAGATCTTTTTTTTTATAATGCGAGAGGTTATCTCTTTATTAATATATTTAATACCAATTTTATTGAGATAAAATATATTCCCATCAATCCAAATCTTCTAATCTATTAATTTAGAGTCCTACTTTTTATCTAATAAAACTTTTAGCATTTAAATTTAGACCTATTCACATTTAATTAGAAATAAATATAACATCCCTTAAAATTTGATTAAAAAATATATATATTCCAGTTATGCATTATCTAATTTATTTATTTAGAAAATTATTTTAGATCCCATAGTTTAACATCTCAAATCAAACAAAAAAACAACTTTATTCACATACGTATGATCTTACCAATTTTTCATGATGGAACTAAACCTATACTAACCAAAATTCTTTTGTTAAAATAAAAAAAAGGCTAATGCTCATATGCAAACAATTATAGTTTTTTTATAATGAAAAATGCAATATGTTATTAAATATTTTATATGTTCAGATCTTTGTCTATGATGCGAGATGTTATCTATTTATCAATATTTTATACCAATTTTGCTCATATAAAATTATTTCCATCAATCCAAATCTTCTAACCTATTAATTTAGAGTCCTACTTTTTATCTACTTAAAAATGTTGTCATTTAAATTTATACATATTCACATTTCACTAGAAATAAATATAACATCCCTTATAATTCGGTTATACAATATATATATATATATTCTAATTTTTCATTATCTAATCTATTTATTTCAAAATTATTTTGGATTTCAGTGTTTAATATCTCAAATCAAACAAAAAATAAGTTTATTCACATATGTATGATCTAACCATTTTTCATGCTGGAACTAAACCTATACTTACCAAAATTCTCTATTATTAATCCTTTTAAACATAGTTTTAATGGTTTATATTACTTGTGGACATTCTCATGACTGAAAAAAAACTTTCAAAAACCGTTATGTATAACTACAGTCATGTGTAAGTTTTTATGAAAAAGAAACTATCTTATTTACTTAAAATCAAAATAAATATGACTAATGCTCATATACAAACAATCATAGTTTTTTTTTACAATGTAAAATGTCATACGTTATTATATATCTCATAAGTTCAGATCTTTGTTTATAATGCAAGATGTTATCTATTTATTAATATTTTATACCAATTTTATTCCTATAAAATATATTTCCATCGATCCAAATCTTCTAATCTATTAATTTAGAGTCCTAATTTGTATCTACTTAAAAAGTTGTCATTTAAATTTAGACCTATTCACATTTCACTAGAAATAAATATAACATCCCTTATAATTCAGTCATACAATATATATTCCATTTATGCATTATCTAATCTATTTTTTTTCAAAAATTATACTGGAACTCAGTGTTTAATATCTCAAATCAAACAAAAAATAACTTTATTCACATATGTATGATCTAACCATTTTTTCATGCTGGGACTAAACCTATACTTACCAAAATTCTCTATTATTAATCGTTTTAGACAGAGTTTTAATTGTTTAGATTACTTGCAACATTCTCATGATTGAAAAAAACTTTTAATAACCATTATGTATAACTACAGTCGTGCATAAGTTTTTATGAAAAAGATATATACTTTAAATCAAAATAAATATGACTAATGCTCATATGCAAACAATCATAGGTTTTGTTTATAATGTACAATGTCATATGTTATTAAATATCTCATAAGTTTAGATCTCTGTTTATAATGTGAGAAGCCATCTATTTATTAATATATTTTATACCAATTTAATTCCGATAAAATATATTTCCATCAATCCAAATCTAAACAATAAATTCAATAATAAAAATTTGAAAATATTTTGGTTAATAAATAACAATTTATCAAAATATTATCGCTATATATTCTATGAAATTCTATTCCAAATCTGAATATTTCGTTTAATTAAAGATAATGCATTCTTTTAACAAAATCTTTTAGCAATAGGGTTTCTAAAGAACATATATATATATATATATATATATATATATATATATATATTTATATTTAATATCTTTGATCGTGTGGGACACTGCATTCTAACATATATGTACGTTGGAAGTTCTAACCTCCAATCCATTATTTCACACTGTCAACTAACTCATATTTTTGGCCATGTTTGAAACTCGCGCTTTTTACATTATTAAGACAAAATGATGAAACTATGAACTCATACATGATTATTGTTCTAATTAGAACGGTTGAGCCATATTTAAAGCTCGCACTCTTTACATTATTAAGACAAAATGATGATTTATGGACTTGGATCTTGTATTTTATGAATTTAAATAATTAAATAGACAATAATAGTAATTTGGTAGAAAATTTATACAAACCTTCATTTTTTGTTGAGAAACCAAACATTAGAAATAGATGATGTTTTTTGAAAAAAATAAAGAAAAAGATGATGATGAAATTCGTAAATCCGGAAAAAAAAACAACTCATAGATGGTAGGCATGTTAGTTGACCAAAAATAAAAAAGCATATTTACATTGATGTTTTTAAAGATTGTAAAATGATCATTCAAAAACACTAATTTTATTTAAATAATTTAGAAAATCTCGCTCAACAGGGGTTAAGAATCTAGTTTAATACTAATGGACAAAATACTACTTCGCTGCGTATCTCCGTGATATATGATGAGAACATTGAGAAGGCCAAAATACATGGAATGAGAGAATAAAAGAGGTTATGCTAAGAAAACATATTAAACCTAATTCCAATCCCGAAGGATGAAAAGTCAAGAGTTGTTTGGTCCTACTTCCAATAATTATGCACTCAGTAATTTTTATATTAGACTTTTGTGGCCCATCCATTCCTAAATCACACTTTTAAACTACTCTCTTTCACTTTTGTTCTTCTGTTTAGTGTTTACTATTCTCAAGTGTGAAAGGCTAATTCTCCCTTCTCTCTAGGTGTTTTGTGGATTGCACCCTTTTATATTATTTATTCATTGTCTCGGAATTTGCCTTGTTCTTGCATGTGTGTGACTAACTTAATCAATGGGTGATACGAGAATTGACCAATATATATATATATATATATATAAATATATATATATATGTATATATATAAACAGGTATCAAATTTGTAGTTTGGTGAAATTTGCACTTTAAAAAAAAATTCATCGCTCGGAATCTAAAATCCAGTTGGGTTACATTATATTAGAGTAACTTCAAACCTACTCCATTTTTTTTTCAAAATAGAGAGAAACGGAGTATGGAGTAAAAAATACTTCAACTATATTCTATTTTTACTCTATAATCGGATTTACTCCATAAATAGAGTAATTTATTTTTTATTTGTTCATTACTCTATTATAAAGTATAAAATGGTGTAGGATTGAAATATTTTTTATCTTATATTCTATTTTAAAAGAAAAATAGAGTTTAACAACGGAAATGCTCATATATGTTACATATAAGATATATGTATAAAGTCTTGGTCATGGACCTCTACAGTCAATTTACTCATTCAATTTCGCTATTTGTTTACTGCCACAATCACTAAACGTATTGTTTTCATTTTTAATTCCGCTTATTCTTATTTATTTATCACTGAATGAAATAACTAGGGTTTTTTTACTAAAATGAAATTACTAGGTTATATCACAATACTTTGAATTTTTTTCTCTTTTCTTGTTTGTGTTGTAAAGTTTATTGTACATTCGAAGGCGAAAGAGCGTTAATTTTAATAAATAGTCGATTTGGCATACAAATAATCAGTACTTATATTAATTACAACTTTAGGAAAAAAAGAATCTATAACACTACTAAAAGGGGAATACCAAGCTCCCTTAGAGTGTCCACGTCTCAATTTAAATCGACCAATAGGAGGCTAGCGTTTTAGCCACGTTGGATGCCTGTTTAAGTGATTTGGGCTTCGTGGTTTCACCGGCTTGACAATTTCACAAAGTGAGTTGGGCTTCGTAGTTTCCGCAAGATACAAATCCTAATTTGCAAAATCGATTGTCAAACCTTTCCTCTTCCTGTTCTTCGCTACCTCCGTTCTTATGAACAATCAATTCCCTCCCCACTCCTGATTGCTCTTTAATCATGGAATTAATGTGTTCTCTTCGGTTTCTCCCTCTTAATTTCAATGGATTTTTCCGATTGCTTTCTCGAGATCCTTGCTCTTCCGCATACTACCATCGCGAGCTGGAGACTGTCCGCAGAGACCAACTACTGAATCTGATATGTGGTTTTAGTTGACATTATCTCAAGCGGAGACCATTATGGTGTCATCGCCGATTATGCACTCGCTACACTAAAATGTTCAGGTTTCAAGCTGACTGCACTCTCTATTATTGATGTTGGATCTTAATCCGTTATAAATCCAAAGTATTGATGATTCTTGACATATATAAACCTGAATCTGTTAGCGTAGTATCGTTTCCACATTGAGATCCCACGATTAAGATAAGCTGGCTTGTAATTGCATTGTTGTTCACGGCATATCAATGGGTTTGATTGAATTATTTTTGGTTGATCATATATCAAACTGAAATCTGTTTGAATGGTCCCGACGGTGTGTAGTTGTCTTCAATGGAGTTGAGATGACGTGTGATGTTGAGATCGAAAGTAAATCAGTAAATAATTGATGTCTTGGTAAATTCGGGAAGACTAATTTGGATTCAACCAAATTGTTTTGTCAGATCAACCTTTTAATGTGTTTTATGCGCAGAGGTGGGAAGTATACGGAGGAACTAAGATATTGTATACAATTGCATTTTGTCATCTCGAAAGTGTTGTACACCAACTTCTCAACCCCAAGGTGATTGAAAGACCCTTTACTTATGCTTATGCATTTGATTTTAAATGCCTTATCGACGCGTTTACTTTAAACTGTTTGCTCTGCAATTTTCTATTTTCCTCAAAAGAACACCTCACAGTTGAAGGCAATAGATTTTGGCCTCTCAGATTTTGGCTTTTTATATAAAAAAAAAAAAGAAATTTGGATGATCTCAGTAAACAAGAGAGTGAAAATATGGATGCCATTGTTAACACGAGGTGAAATAATATGCGGTAGTTTCTTCTTCATTTCTGCAACTCTGTTTTCTAGAAGCTAATTTTCAGACTCCCTTTCACCTTGCAGTTTATATGTGTTGTCGGTTAAAACACGAGCCATTGGAAGACATGGGTAAGTTCGCTTTAAGATCCACATACCTGAATTCGATAACTTCAGGTATCATCTCATTCCCAGTTTCAGTTCCATTTATATCCATGCCCTTTCTTTGATGTTTATCTGCTCTCTGCAAAGTTTGTGAATTTCACAGAGATCATAAATAGATTTATCGAGTCAGCCAAATAAACTGCATTTGCTCTTGCTTCTCTAATGAAAATTTCCTTTCAGTATCAAGAAGCAACGAATGATCATAGAAATTTGCGGTAAATTTAAATAACGAGTAGATGAGAAATTATCATCTTCTTTCATCTCGATTCATGTTTTGTATTTTCACAATTGTGAAGGCAATGGTGAGTTTCTGGGGATGACCGGCGAATGAAGAAGTTGTAGCAGCAATGATACATCATCTGACCACGAGATCCCGAAGAAGAAGCTTTAAGCTAATTGTGGGTGAAGCCATGGTTGAACTTCAAGGAACGCGAACGTGATGGTGATGATGCCCCAACCATTATTCCTCTCGATCTTGGATGCAAAAGGTATTGGCTACGAATCACGACGTTACATATATATATACCAATACAAAAATCAATCTTAAGAAAGACTTTGATCATGAAAATTTTTTTGTGGATCAGATGACAATGCATCCGATGGAGGAAAGTTTCAGGTGATGGTCTGAAGACACCTCTCGCAAGGCAATATATTTTGGCTTCTCAGATTACAATCAGTCTCCAATTCAATGGCCAGAAATTAATATATGAATGTTCTATACATGCAACGTTGATCCGAGGGTTCCATCAACGCGAAAATCATTGGTGGTGATTCTCCTTCACTATTATGAATGTAACTATGGCAACCATGATGAGACTGTGAAAACTATAAATGCAAGTTCCATAAACCACATCATCGATACAATTCTTTACGCGCAGGTTATTTTTGATCACCTCTTGCACTCATTTTTACTTTGATACACACGCAACAAAAAAGAAAATAATGATCATGAGAACGATCTATACGGCATATTGGTGCTGGACCAAAAGGCCCACCCAGGCTTTCGCTAAGGTTGTAAGACATCCACCTGTGTGTCATAGAACTAAAGGAATTGTATGACATGAATATGTATCATAACGTTCACCTTAAACAACTCATTGTCGTTACTTTCTATTCCTTGAGAGGTCGAACTTGCTGAATCGACTGAAAGAATACTTTTCTCCAACACGATCTGATTAGAAGTAAACATTCAAAATGGACACATTATCAATGATTAAAGTTTTCAAAAACCGACGGGTTAGTGACTTCCACAAGGGAACTTTCTTTAGCACATTTTAGCAAAAAAAATTTCTTTTGCACATAATTTCTCTGAGAATAATCTAAAACATTATATATACTCTTTCAGATAAAAAATAATATTCAATAAATAAATTAAAAATAAAACCATTTTAATAATAATTTGTAATAAATTTGTCAAAATATAAAATGTATTAATTACATAGATAATAAGATAATATAAAAATCAACATCAGAAGTTATTTTAATATAATAACATTTTAAATAATGAGTACATATATTTATAAAAGCAATATTATATTTGTTTGGTGTCTACGAAATGTCTTTACAAAAAAACGAGGAATCAATTCCTATTTCATATTTATTTAAACATAATAAGTTTAAAATACAATATTAAAATATAAGAATATAAGATATCAATAAATCCAAAATTTAAAACAGAGATAATAATTTGTTATTTATGTATTGAATATCAACTGTAACTTATTAACTTTATTTTATTCATTATATAATTAATTAATATATAAAAATATTGAAAATGTAAAACAACTACATTTGGATATAGAAAGCAGAGCATTCAATGTTAACGTCACTGCAAGCGATAATCAAATCCCAAGCAGTTTGCTAACTTGATTCGTATGTAATTGTCCATATAAGACACAAATGCAAAAGTGAAGTCGTGGACACTAACAAAATAAAAGAACCTTTATTTTACATTTTCATTGTTTCACAATCCAAAATAGTAAGGTGAGTCTGAGTGGCTGGATAGGTGATCAACTGACAAACTTACCAACAAACAGAAATCAGGCCATAAATCTCAAACGAGACCCGCTAAATGAAAAAAAGATCTACAACGCTCCATAAATCCCAAACAAGACCCGTTTGTTGGATTCAGAATCACCAATATCAATAACATATGAAAGTCATCTAACATAAAAGATAAAATAATAATAAAACCGCAATTGGATACCATATTCAAAAGTTCGCTCCAATGAACCACCAATCAGAATGATCGAGAAAAGATATGATAGAACTAAAAAGGTTATAAAGCTTCTTAGTTCAAAAAAGGAACTTTTATGATGAGGATAGGCGTCAGGTGGTGATGGTACAGTTGGTTTGGTTCTTGGTTGTGCCGATGAGAAACGCAAAGAATGACATGATGCTTTTTATATACACAACTTTGCTATGTAATCTCTAAAAATTCTTCAATCCAAATTATAATAAAAATGTATGTTTTATACATGGATAATATCTTGATCGTAAAATAAGAAAACATGATGTTGAACAAAAAAAGCAGACATAAAAATATAACAGTAACAAACATACTAACTTTTATATTGTGTATCTAATTAAGATATTTACTCTATTACATTAAGTCATTTATTTCTTCTTTCACAATATCTAAATGAAATTAAGAAAAATAGTATAACAAAAAAAACAAAGTACCAATTTATTAAATGTATAAGAGTAGAAAATAAATTATGATTTGTGTAGATTCAAAGTATATACATGACTGTTTGCAGTTTTGGTGTGTTTAATTATTTGCTTGATGACATATTCTTTGATTGTCTTGGGCAGGAATATAAACCTAACATATTGTTATGTTCCATTTAGTTATGTAATTTATTCTAAGTAAATTATTTGCTATGATATAGTATAAAACTCAAGTAAAATTCTGCTAAAAATATAATACTATCATGATTTTCAATTATTTAGTTTGGAGGTGGATGTATTATTATCGTCCTAAAAATTGGTTATGTAATAATATTAAAATCTGATATTCTTAGAAATAAAAAATATTAGCTATTCACACTTTAGATTTTTCAACTATATCAAATTACAATAGAAATCAAATAGAAAAATATTAGTCAATACATTTTTCTTAGTTTTTCAATTTAATAAATTTGAATGTAACAAAAAAAAACAGAGCAGTATTTTCAACTCAAATTAATAAATTTTTTAAAATATACAGTTTTAGAATAAAAACAGATTATATTTATTATTTTTAGTATAAAGCAATTTTCAAATGCTTCATAAAATTAAAATATATTAGTATAAAATAGTATTTATGAAAACTCACCCGCCCGTAGGGCGGGCCAACCCCTAGTTATTTTTAACTACTCCCGTTTATGTCTTACGGGTGAACCATATGGCATTAATTTAAATCTCAGTTTAGGAAATATGATCCAGAAATTTTTGTAGTTTAGGAAATATGATCATAACCTAGCTTTCTGTAACATTCTTCTGGTGAATATATAGATAATATACGTAACTTCTGTGTCTTTGAAAAGCTGATGACTTGATACAATATTCTAGCAATTACCGTCTAATCAAACATTAATCTTTTCTCAATCATCAGGCGTTGTGTAATTTGTAAACTCTCTTAAAGCTATTTGGTGTATACGCAGAATTCCACATGTTTATTTATAATAGGCAGAGCATAGTGGTCTACGTTAAAGGTCAAACACCCCTATTTGATTATGTCTGGTTTATGTTTTTCATTGGGTAAAGGTCCTGTTTCTGTTTAAAATAAAAAGACGACGACTTTGTTAAGTTTATTTTTTTTATCCTCTTAATCCACGCGAAACCACGTGTTAGTTGTCTTATAAGTAAGTTGGAATCTATAATACTACGAAAAATCATATATGTAATGTGAGTATCGAGTAACCAACTGTGGAATAATTACATAAAATATTATGAACTTTGAAAAGGAAATACTACTTGTATGAATCTGTCCAGAACGGTATTTTAAGACATGCATGTAGTCGGACGGTGTTGTTAAAATAGAATTTTGGATTCTTTAGTTTAGTTAGGATTGCGAGGTTTTTCCTTTGGACTCTTTAGTTTAATTAGGATTGCGAGGTTTTTCCGTGTAAAATTTGTTTTATTGATTTTAATTTTTGCTGATTTTTCCGACCACTTCGAATTTGAGTAATATAATAAACGTTTGTTAAAAAGAAAAAGCTAAGATCATATATATATATATATATTTTTTGTGGGATGATTTATGCTCACTTAAAATACTATCAGAAGTTGATTTAAAACCAAGGAAGAACTTATTCGGGACAATAGAACCTATATAAGATCAATAATTTTGTAATTAAATTAAAAATCATATAGTTAATTGGATCATTGGTTAGAAAATTAGAGAAATGATTAATTATCTATGTTTAAGAGCATATTTAACCACACTCTATTTTTCAAGTTAAAATAGTGTTTAGAATAAAATAGTATCAACCTAACTCAATTTTATTCTCTAAAATAGAGTAAAAATAGATTTATTCTACAAATAGAGTAATTCATATATTTGTTTTGTTTATTACTCTATATTTCATTATAAAACAAAGTACTATTGAAGTATAAACTCAACTATATTATATAGTTATTCCATTTTGGAAAAAAAAAATAGAGTGAACCATAGGAGATGATCTAAAATCATTTCCAACTCATCTCTATTTTACAGATCTTTATTATAGAGAAAAAAATAGATTTTTTATTTTTTTATTTGGAAGAGAAAATATGTGGTTTCACTGAAACAACAATTTGACATCATCACATGAATCACTTGGTACATTTAAAAGGTAAAAACAAAATTTTTAATGACAAAGAAATTCAATCTTGCGAGTCAACACTCTAACTTCCTCTTGGAAAATAATATTGGAGAAAGGAGAGGAAGACGAAACATGATGATCCTTCCAACGGATTTATTGAGGCTACCTTCTTCTTGGATACTCCAAATTATAAATTTTCAAATCGATACTTCGTAGATCGATAATGGACTAGCCTAGTAAGTGGTTTAGAGTGGAGTTTTAAAATCAGATGGGTGTTAGAATTTTTTGGACTTTGTGGTTGCAACAGAAGCCTCTCAAATTTCATGCTGAGATGGTATGGTTGTTATGAGCAACATCATGTATGAAACATATGTAGATTCGCTATATCTGAATCGAGACTGACCGTTCTGATTTAGTGGATATGACAATAAACTCAGTCGATTAGTTGGCTTTCACCTCAGAGATAGATATGTTTTACCTTGTGCTGAATAATTTTGAGATTGTGAACATGATCCACATCTCCATAAACAAAGAAATGTGTGGATTTTATAATGAGATAAATAATATTTTTTATGTAAATCAGATATAATTGTTCTTGAGAGTAATTTTTATTGGCCAAAAATTAGTTTGAGCATATTGACAGCTAAAAAGAAAAACGAGAGCACACGTTTGATATTTTGGAACAACATAAACAGTTTGTAATGTATTTGTAGTAGAGTTGTTATTTACAGTCTTATTAGAACACATCCAAATGAGATTTTTTAGGTATCTCCAAACCGCTCTTATAATAGAAGGAGAAACACTTTAGAACCTGTATCTTAAATAACATGTTTTGAGAATCTCTTTAAATCCTAATAAGATAAGACACATGTTATGCTTTTAGTGATTAATTTTGCTGTAAAAATTAAAACTTAAATATAATAATAACAAATATCAAAGATAATAATATTTTATTGTTAAGATAAAAAAGACCATCCCCACCATTAAGGTTGAAACAGAGACAAAATGAAATGGGAAATGGGAAATGAGAAATGGGAGAAAAGATATAATAATAGAGAATTATGGGGTGAGTAACGAAGTCAAAGTGGTGGTCCAAAAGATATTAAGGACCATTGTAAGTTTCTGAAATCAGAAAGTTAAACACGAAACCCCAAAGAAAACCAAAAATAGGAACAATTATTAATGCTATGGTCAAAGCTTAGCAGCAGCTGGCCTATAAATTTGGGGTAAAATGTGGTGAAAAAGAGCTAGTAAAGTCTGATGAAGTGTTAGACGAAACTTGTTCATTTGGGTAAATTCTAAATCCCTATAACGTAAATATTACAGACCGATGGGTAGACTAGAGATTAGTATTGGAATGTAAATATCACAGACCCATGGGTAGACAAGAGATTAGTATTGGATGATCAAAAGTAGTCAGTTCTTTTTTTGCATGCAAGTTGTATATAATAGCCTTGTGTAGATATCTGGTACGTTGATATGCAATGATTCTCTTTAAACTATTTATATATTTTAAGATAATAATAATGGGGTCAGAGTCAAGGCTGATGCAACCAAAGCCAAAGCGATTTTCGTATAACTACCATTTTTGTAGATTATATATTGGCTATATAGCCTATATCCTTGTAGCTAGGTCAAAAAACACATGTTACCTTGTTTTTCTTAATAAACAAATTTATAAAGTACCAAATAAAAACATTCCAGCTGGTTATTTTATACATTTATTATATGCAAAAAAATTGTCTTTACGAGATTTGAGTATCGCCTAATAGTCACGTATGTCATGAACAACTCATAAACACATGACTTTAGCTCTTTTCAGTGTAGATTTTCTTAAGGAGAAATAATATTAACATAATTTGGGTTTTAGTTTGGTTCAAATTTTGATTTGTAAATATAGTTATCCAAATTGCGTTAATCTTTTTTTATATACCTGATAATAATCAAAATGATAAACAGGTAATTTCTAAAGAAACTGAATTTTACTTTAGATATTAATATTTCAAAATCCAAACTATATATCAAACAAAATCCAAAATCGAAACATAAATCAATTAAAATTCTAGCTTAAACACAACTACAAAGGAATATCCGGCAAATAAAAAATGAACGAACCTTTTCTAAAAAGGTCTAATAATTAGTTTTTGGCATTTTGCAGATATATATGCAAAGGTGTATACATGTATGAGAGTGCATTCAAAAAGACAAAGAGAATAGATGGAAAAAGAGACAGCCATCTTTTAGAAAGAGCCAAAAAACCATTTCAGAAAACAAAAGAAACCTTACTCCTTTAAATCCAACACATAACACACACAAATCCTCTCCTACGCTTCTCTGTCTTCTGTTCTTGGTTTCTGTGCTCCGATTCGAAAAGGGGTTTTAGGGTTCTTGAGACTGATCTGTAAGGGATGGGTACATGCGGTGGAAGAAACGGCAAGGACGTTGGATTTAACGGTCACGGAGGCGGCAGAGTTAGGCCGTACGTACGGTCTCCGGTGCCTCGACTCAGATGGACGCCGGAGCTCCACCGTTGTTTCCTTAACGCTGTTGATATGCTTGGTGGCCATCATAGTACGTTTCTTTTCTCCTTCGATACGACAAAAATGCAAGCTTTTGTTACTTGGTTTCATTCAAGTTTTTGAAAGAAAGCTTCCCACTTTTTGCAGCTTTGTTTCATTTATATTAAGTTTTGAATATTCCGATCTGCTTTAAAACAGTTTGGAATTTTTTCACTGGCTTATCTTCACCATCTTAAAGAATCATCCCCTTCGTCGAGTTTTAACTAATTTGTTTCATCTGTCTTAAAGTTTGGATTCGGGAATTTCTAAAAAAAAAATTGAACATTTTATCATTGTTTGTCTTCATTATCATAAAGAATCATCTTGGTCAAGACTCAAGTTGTTGAACGATGCATTCACACTTTTGCTACTTTTTGGATTTTCTTAAAAAGTTTGAAAATTTCTCATTTATTTTCTTTCATCATCCTTCAAGAATAATTTTCATCAAGTTTCTGAACCAAAGAACCAAGCTCACAAGTCACACCTTTGCTATTGTATTTCATTCATGTATATGTTCTATAAAATATTAAAGTTACTCGTTACCTTTTTTTCAGGACTAGTCAACATAAAGAATTATCATAGTTACCTTTTTAATTTTGTCTGTTCTCTTTGTATTTATGTTGGGTTTGATGAAACAGGAGCCACTCCAAAGCTTATTCTTAAGATGATGGATGTGAAGGGACTCACCATTTCACATGTCAAGAGCCATCTCCAGGTAATAGATTTACCGAACGTTGGTTTTGTTCTCTCTTAGCCTTAATTATATCCTTTCATAGTATCTTGGATATTAAATCACTTTTCTCTTCTTTTTTCACCACATACAACAGATGTATAGAGGTTCTAAACTCACTTTAGGGATACCAGGTATGGATTTTCCCCCATTTTCTTAATTTTCTATAAGTATCCTGAAATGATATGCTTTTCAGAAGAACTGGACCGTTGATTTTAATCTGAACTGTTAACATCAAAACTATAATAATGGATGTAATTTAATTGTTTTACTGCATCTGTTTCTAGTATGTACTATTGGTCAAGTGTCATGATTCATAAGACCATTGTTATAAATACATATAGTTTTCTTTTAAATAAAAAAACTATTTTTGTAGATCAAGGGAATATTCATTATAGTCATAGCTTAATTCTTTATATTTTTCTTTTCCATTTTTGGAGGACAGAGGAAAGCTCTTCATCTTCAATAAGAAGAAGACAAGACACTGATGAAGATTACCTTCATGACAACTTGTCTTTACCCTCAAGGAATGATTGTCTTTTGGGGTTTCACTCTTTTCCTCTTTCTTCACATTCTTCTCTTAGGTAAATTTTTATTTTTATTTATATTTTCTGACATGTTTTTAATTTTGTATCAGTAAAGCTATCATAATATACCCTTTTGTCTGTATTTGAATTGTACTTTTTTAATATTGTTTACTTTGGTACAGGGGAGGAAGAAGAGAGGAGCAGACTTCAGAGTCTGGTGGTGATGATGACTTTCTTCACATCATGAACATGGAGAAGACGAAAGAAACGACGGCGTTTCCATCACATCATAGCTACAAGGTATATTTTGTTTAACTTTTTTTTGTCAACATGTAGTTTTATCTAATTAGAAAATACACTCTCATTATATACGTCTTGCCGTCTCCGATTTAATTATTAAGTCTTAACCAGGGTGAGCGAAACCAATTATAATCCGGTTTAATAATTGTTTCTCTTTTACATAAGAGTTTGATTGGAAGTCCTAAACGGTTTGACTGAAACCGAGGCAAAGTTTTAAACCGATTCGGGTCCGGATTAGTTACCTAATTGTGGTAGCAACTTTAGTTTCATCAGAACTCAGATCTTCATGTTCTCACATATAGGAGGATATTACGGTTTGGTTTGTAAGTCTTAACCGGTTCTATTGAAACAAGCCGATTCTTGTCCGGTTTAGCAACAACTGATTTCATTGTTTGGCTCAACAGAAAACAGAGAAGGAAGAAAACACTTGGCAAGAACAAGAAGAGGAGGATTTGTCGTTGTCTCTGTCGTTGAATCATCATCATCATCATTGGAGAAGCAACGTTTCATCAGTGAGCGAAACCAGTGAAGCGGTCTCCACTTGTTCTGCACCATTCGTCTTCAAAGATTGCTTGGCTTCTTCACCAAAGATTGATCTCAACCTTACTCTCTCAGTCTCTCTCCTCAGCAGCTGAACTCAGTAAATAAATATTTCTCTGCTTAGATTAGCCCCAGTGATAACATTAAGATAATTTCGTTGTTAAACTCCTAGGATTTATTGTTTGTCCGAGATTTAAAGTAGATGGAATAACTCTTGAAAAATAAAATTTATAAAAACGTTAATATCAAACTAAAACTGTTAAAAACACAAAACAATAATGAATTTAACCCAATAATAAAATACAGAGCCAAAACTTAAATCCTAATCAAAAGTAACAAACAAATATACAGTTTGCTGATTTATTTCATTTCTGGAAGATAAAAATAAAAAATCACTTGAGGAAAATTTAAAAAGAAAAGGAAGAAAAAGTTATTTACACATCATTTATTGATATCCTTCCAGTAATTTCTATTGGTAAAATAGTAAAAAACAAATAAAGTCTTAAAATTAGCTAATCCTTTTTGCGTCGGTGCCGCCGATGGTCGGTGTAGATGAACCTATCGCACCGTCTTCCCTCGAGGCTCAAGACGATGACGAAGCTCACCGTTTCGTCCCACGACGGTAAACGCTCCTCCTCCGCCTCCTCCGTATCTTCCGCCATCATGCCGCCGTGCTCCCGCCCCGTACGCCTAGCCGTTATATACATTGTCGCCGTTTCAATCTCCGTCTTCGTCCTCTACAGATCCCTTGATTCCCTCAACGTCGTCCCCGGCTCCTCCTCCTCCTCCATCTTCTCTCGCATTTTCCCCTCATATGATTCCTTCCAGTCTCTGGTTAGCTTCTTCTTCTTCCTCGCTTTCACATTGTTACCAGATGATAATTCGACGAATGTAGAGTACGGTTCTTGATTTACGGTTTGATTGATTGATTGATTGGTTCAAGAACTTGCGGTTATCGATTCTATGATGTTTTACATGATTCAAGAAACCGTCAGCTCCAAATATAGAAACTAAGCTAGCTATTTTTTTTTTCCATTAACCAGGAGCTTGAAGAGCCTAAGCTTGAAGACGTGCTTCGTAGAGCTGCAACTCGTGAAAACACAGTGATTCTAACGACTTTGAACGAAGCTTGGGCTGCTCCTGGTTCTGTCATCGATCTC